>CM057458.1:1391202500-1392452500 GCA_016271365.2 Neoceratodus forsteri | reverse complement strand
AGGCTGAAGGTGAGGAGCAGTGGACGCCGGGGCAAATGCCCACGCAAGGCTGGCTGGAAGCAAGATGCTATGGGAGGTTGGGTAGTCGACCCAGACTACATGTCGCAAACAAAAGAGGCAAGGGAGTTGGGACCAATTGAGACAACGCCAGTGTCTGACACAGGACTTTTGAGTATTCATCAAGAGACAGCACCAAAGGAAACAGGTATGATTTCTTTCTCCCCTAGGGAGTCTCAGCAAGAGATATTTTATGATGCATCTCAGGGAGAAATGAGTGACGCAAATAGACCCAACAGAGAGAGTGGGACAGAAGAAAACATTCCTCTCGAACAACCGCAGCAACAAAAAACAAAAAAAACGTATGCTGGGTTGTTTGCTAAACCAGTTGAGCTAGTAAAACGGAGGAACGCAATACGATTAAGATGCTTAGGGGGGTATATAGAAGGTACCAGATAGACTGTATGAGGGGAGAGTCCTAATGAAACAATCGCTGGGTTTTATCCCATCCGAAGTGTACATTCTGATACATGCTCCAGGGTAGCACACATCTGATGTGAGCTTCAGAACCCCAGAGGTTCTAGATAGATTTTGGGCAAAATACATGACTTTGAATACCAACCTGTTAGGGTCACCATTTCAAATCATTCCTCTCACTAAACAAGTGGTGAGAGTTATTACAGTACTATTCAGAAATGAGGGGGGTTAACAGGAAGGGTGAATGCTACAAGTCGCGATGGCTGAAAGGGACCTGGGGGTGGTGGTGGATGTCAAGATGAACAACTCGGACACTTGTAGGAGGGCAGCAGCCAAGGCCAACAGGATGCTGGGATGCATCGCTAGGGGGAATCACCTCCAGAAGGAGGGAAGTCATAGTCCCTCTGTATAACTGCTTGGTGAGGCCACACCTCGAGTACTGCGTGCAGTTTTGGAGGCCACACTTAAAGAGGGACATTAAACTCCTGGAGAGGGTCCAGAGAAGGGCAACCAAAATGATTTGGGGCTTGTGGGACTGGACCTATGGGGAGAGGC
The DNA here is from genome assembly GCA_016271365.2 of Neoceratodus forsteri. Lineage (NCBI taxonomy): Eukaryota > Metazoa > Chordata > Ceratodontiformes > Ceratodontidae > Neoceratodus > Neoceratodus forsteri. Next base: position 1,392,451,471 of record CM057458.1, on the reverse strand, counting down.
TCGAAGAGCTAAATATGTACACATTGGAAGAGAGAAGGGACCGGGGGGACATGATAGAGGTCTTCAGGTACATGAAGGGGGTAAATAGGGAGGACCAGTCAGGGTGCTTCGAAGTAAGGAGGAGGGGGCAACTAGAGGGCATGGATGTTAGCTGGAGGAGGGAAGATTCAGGGGAGAAAGGAGGAGGTGCTACTTCACTGAGAGGGCGGTGGAGCCATGGAATTCGCTGCCCAGGGGGCTGGTGGAGGCAGAGACAGTGGAGGGGTTCAAGAGAAGGTGGGACACGTACAGGGGAAGGGTTCTGGAAGCAAAATCCAGTGCAGCGAGAATATCCGGAACTGGGAAGGGAGAAGCCAGAGAAGGCGAGGGAGGCAGCAAGGTCAGCTCCCAGGGTTGGGGCTGACCAAACAAGTAGACCCGACAGACCGTTAGGCCTATTCTGCTGGCATTTTAGTACGTTAGTATATATTGGTTAGAAAAGAAGTGCGAGATACAGGGCACCCCAGATCCAATTCTAGAAGACAAAGGTTTCTGGAATGGGGGTTGGCAGATAAAAATGAAGTTACAGCAGGAAGACAATGACTTTAAACACCTTCCCAACTGTTTTACATTGGCAGGGACAAGGGTTTTATATTTTAGCCCGGACAACTTAAACAGTGTTATCATTGCAGGTCAATCTGCCACATCAGTTCCTCATGTGACAAAATTCAGTGTAACCAACGTGGGGAAATGGGGCACTCAGGATTCCAGTGGGAGAACTCTCCTAAATGTAACCTATGTGATGAAGGTGGGCACACCTTCACAGACTGTCCCTGGACTGCACGCAACACTGAAGATGCGGGATTTGGGGTACAAGAGTTTTATATTTTTAAGGCAGCCAAAGCAGCAGCTGATTATAGGTCCCATGCAACATCTTCCAGGCCCATGCCCCAAAGAAGGAAAGAGACTAGGAAAAATGCAAGGCCTAGAAAAAGAAAGCCGCACCAAGTGTGTACTGGTGCTAAACTGGATCTAGATATCAAAGTACAACGAAAGTAAGCACCCAATCAAGAGCTGTAGCAAACACAGAAATATATTTTATTTCATACATTGTGAAAAATGTTGGCTAGTTATCATATAGGTAAATGGGCCACGAAAAACACATGTTTCGCTTAGCTAAACGCCTGGTTTCATCAGAGATAGTGTCATAGTACAACAAACACCATTATATAGACAAAAACCTTGTGCAAATGTACAAAGGTGATAATTAAATCATGAACCCATATAATCACACACGATAAAATATCTGCATTACTACAAAGTCACTTCTAATTACTTTGCATTCTCAATTTATTTAATGATTAAACATTCAGTCAAGGCTCTCCTATAAAATCAATTAAACTCCATGTTCCCAATCTATTCTATTAACTTATAAATCAAAGTCTCATTTTCTCAATAATGTTTCTCTATGGATGCAATTAGCATTACTAAATATATAAAACCCATATTCACAACATTATTTATCTGAGTATATATATAAATAAAGCAGATTATTGCCCATTTGGCCACAACAGGAGCTTAAACTCATTTAAATTGGACAATGAGGAATTGGGACTCAGACACAGCTTCTAAATCTTTGTCCCAGAAGGATATTATCTCAGACACAGAAATGGTGGTGGATTCACCTTACGTTGGGAAAAAGAAAAAGAACTGGATGGGTCCCAGGGTGGGCTTAAGGAAAAGCTCTAGGAAAACTAAACCTTCGACTTAAAACACTAAGCATTCTGATGCAGGAGCGTACGAGCTATGAATAGCAAACTTAAACACCAATAGCATCAGATCAGAGAAAAAGCAACTTACTACAGTTGACATTTTCTCAAAGAATGATTATGATTTGGTGTTTTTTCAGGATACACATTTATATTACATGGATGATTTTGTTACAGCTTCAAAATGCCTGGGTTTGGGGACCCAGTTACTGGTCGGGGAGAGGGGGAGAAACTGTATGCAGCAGGGTGGGAATTTTTCAGATTCCTCATTTGTAGTGTCCCAGTTAGCAGATATTTTACCAGGTAGAGCCCTATTGTTAAGATGTTCGCACCCAAAGCATAGAATTTAGATTGATTTAACATTTATGCTCCACAGAGTAAGACAGATAGAACAGAACTTTTAAAATTGATACGGCCCTACCTTTACACTAGTAAAAATGAATTGTTTGGAGGAGATTTCAACATTACCAGGTTTAGACCTGATCGGGGTGCCAAATCCAGCACGTTTTATTGTGATTCCATTTTTTTGAACGCTCTCTTAGAACAAGCAGGTTTATGTGATTTTTTTTTTTTTTTTTTTTTATACCAAATGTTTCTTCCCCCAACACCTTTCTTCAGGGGCACAGGGCTTCCAAGATAGATTACTGGTTTATTATCCCTACATTACAGTATAGGAACCCAAAGGTAAATTTGGTGCCAACATCAGACCATTTGCTGTTGGAACTTACTATTTCCAGCTTTCAGGATACAACTAAGGGCCCAGGATAGATTAAAGCACCTGGACCCAAATAAATCTCAAGGACCAGATGGAATCTATCCTAGGGTCCTAAGGGAATTGGCAACAGAATTGGCAGGACCTATAACATCACTGTTTCAGAAATCTTTGGATAACGGGGAGGTGATTGAGGTTTGGCGAAAGGCAAATGTGATCCCTATTTATAAAAAGGGATCTAGACAGGAGGTGGGCAACTATAGGCCTGTCAGCTTGACTACTGTACTGGGGAAAATGTTGGAATCTATTGTAAAGGATCAAATGGTGGAGTTTCAGGATTCAGTAGGGGATTGTGACGATGCTCAGCATGGTTTTAAAAAGGGGTTATCATGCCAAACTAATCTCTTGGAGTTTTATGAGCATGTGAGCAGAGCATTGGACGAGGGTGTCTCTGTGGATGTGGTGTTCTTGGATTTCTCAAAGGCGTTTGACAAGGTCCCACATGGTGAATTGATTGATGCTCTGATTGAACATAAAATACCGGGGTATATTACAACTTGGGTTAAGGCATGGCTGAGTGAGAGAAAGCAGAGGATCTGTTTAAAGGGAGTTTACTCTGACTGGTTGGGAGTGGAGAGTGGAGTTCCCCAGGGATCTGTTCTGGGGCCCTGCTTATTTAATATATATATATATACACTCATTGTCTGGAGGAGAGGATGTCTGGGAAACCAAATTTGCAGACGACACTAGAATTGGCATTACTATCAGAAATGGTGAGGATGTGACAAAGTTGCAAAAAAGCCTTACTCAAAATGGAAAGCTGGGCAAGGGATAAGAAGTTATCCTTTAACACCGACAAATGTGTGGTGATGCACTTTGGGAATAAAAATAATCAAGCTGACTACTTCTTAAATGGACAGAAATTGGGCAAAGTAGTGGAGGAAAGAGATTTGGGGGTTAAAGTGACAAGTGATTTCAAGTTCCACCAGCATTGCAGTCAGGTTATAAAATCTGCTAGTAGTACCCTTATAAATATCAAGAAACATATAAAGAGTAGGAAGAGGGAAGTGATTGTGCCTTTCTTCGGTGCACTGGTGAGGCCGTAGCTGGAGTATTGTGCACAGTTCTGGTCACCTGGTTACAGGTTGGACATAGGAAGACCGGAGAGGGTTCAGAGGAGGGCTACCAGGTTAGTAGCGGATGTTAGGGACCACGACTATGGGGATCGATTGGAGGACTTGGGGATGTTCACGTTGGAGTATAGGCGCCTGAGAGGGGATATGTGTGTATATGGTGTATAATGCACTTAAAGATGCAAAGCTAAGGGTCAAACTGGGACTTACCCTGAGGGAACAGCGATATGACACTAGGTCACATTCATGGCAACTTAAGGGGCATAATTTTAAGACCACGAAAAGACGGCACTGGTTTAGTGTTAGAGTTATTCCAGTACGGAATAATCTACCTGAGGAGTTAGTCACAAGTAAGACGACAGCTGAGTTCAAGAAACTGGATAAGTATTGCAAAGCAAATAAAATAGGGGGGGTTTCAAAATTAGAATTAACAAGCAAGCACAATGAACGCAAGTCTTCTTTGCTCTGAAATCACCTATGATGATATTGGAAATTAAAGTTATCAGTGCTTGAAGATTCTATGATTATGGAAGGATTAAATAATATTCTAGAAGCAAGACAAATCAGTCTTCTTTCTTTACGAATCCAAACAAACTTGGAGGGAGGACAGTAAACAAGAGTTATTGACCTTTTATCAGACAATCTGGAAATCTTAGGTAAACATAAGAAGGACAACTACAAGACACAAAGGGCCCAGCTACAAAAACAGCAAGCTCAAATAAATAGAGGAGAAAACGTTAATCCGGTACATGTGACTTCCATTAAACAATCATTAGCTCAAACTCAATGTGACCGAATGAAAACCCTAAAGCGGGAGCAAAGATCTGGTGTGCAGGGGAACCAGGGGCACACAAATCCATTTGATAGTTGTGCTAGACAGAGAAAGAAAAAATATTTCAAGAGCTTAGTTACTCAGGAGGGGGTTAGAGTAACAACACAACACGAGATTATGTCTGAAGTACAGAAGTATATTTCTCAGACCTTTACAGCAGACCCAGCTTTGATAGAAGCAGAAATTGACAGTTGGTTAAACTCTTGTATATTACAGAAGATTCCAGAACAATTCTTTATTTCCCTGCTGGCTCTTATCTCCCAGACAGAATTCTATTTGGTAACACATAACTTAAAAACGGGATCTGCACCAGGGAGTGACGGTCTCCCGAACGAACTATACTCACTTATTTTACAAAAATTAAGTTTGGAATTTGTTCAAATGTTGAACAGCAGTCTTGAAGAAGGACAACTGCCAGTAAGTATGAATATGGGATTATTGATATTATTCTATAAGGCAGGGGACAGGGAAGAGTTGAATAACTGGAGACCCATCACATTACTAAATGCAGATAGTAAAATATTAGCAAAAATTTTAGGGAATAGAATGGGAGGCATTTTACAAGATATAATCCATCCTACACAATTCTGTTCCGTCCCAAGGAGAAGTATAACTGATGCCCTTATATTACTTAGGGAAATTATGGACAGAGGTTCTATGGGGGAACTTATGGGATACTTAGTTAGCCTGGGCCAGGTGAAAGCCTTTGATAAGGTTTCACATGACTACATGTGGAAGTGCTTAATAAAAATTGGATTCCCCGGGCCTTCTATTGGCCGGTTGAAAACTTATTATAAAAATGCAGTGGTAGCTCCTTATGTTAACGGGTGGGTGGGACAGACAAGAAAAGTCACACTGGCACTGTTACTTCGTAGAGTAAATGACTCTGATAATATTAGAGGGATCTCTCTTAATAATGTAGATACGGAAATTAAAACTATATTGGAACAGGTGGAGAATGGCAAAAAAAAAAAAGAATATATATGGTAAAAACCTTTCTGACTGGAATATTCTTACATTTAAGTAGGATATTTCCTCTTCTGAAACAGTTAGAGACTGTTCTCTATATTATATTTTTTTTACAGCCATCTGGGGCAGTAGAGTTAACCCTATTAAAAGGAACATCTTATATCAGGACATAAAAGAGGGTGGGATATGGATGATAACCCCTATTTGCTTTTATTTTAGCATATTTTGTTACACTAATGTAAAACCTTTGTTACAGGAATCAGAACAAACAAAGACAGTACTCTGGACTAGTTGGGTGAGAGACCAAATTGAAGAATGGCTTAGAAGGTGGAACTTGGATAAGCCTATTCCAAAGCAAAAATCTATCCAAGCATTACCAGGGTATTTCCAAACTTGTTTTGGTAAATTAAAATTATGGAGCATAAAGAGATCATCTGTTAAAAACCTATTAAGGAAGGAATTTTGCATGCGTGTACAGGGACTTTATTTTCAGGATGAGCTGGAGTTTATGAAACGAGATGTACGTGAGGTCAAACAAACACAGGCAATGCTGATACAGCCTAGGGTTCCGGACTATATGTGGGATACTGTATGGCTAGGGGCACATCAGAGATTAAATGTCAAAGCAAATCTTAAACACAAAGGGTTAGAAGAAAGGATCTGCCCTAGAGGGGAGGGTTACTTACATGTTGTGGAAACAACAGAACACCTCTTCCTTTTATGCCCATATGTTACCAAGTCTTGAGCTATATTATTTCTTCAACGGCCAAAGTCTCCCTTTTTGTTTTTAAATCCGAATATTCTTCTATTAGGAATTCTTCCACGAGCACGGCAGAAATATGATGCTGGAACAATGTATGTGATTTTAGGGTATATCAAATATCGTATTTGGCAGACTCATTGCAAATGGTCTCTGCAAAAACATTATATGACTGCTGAACAGCTTTTTTGGTCACTTCATGAAAATGTGTTGCTCTTAGGGGAAAAAGAAAAATATTTGGTTTCCATGGACATTTATAAACAAAGATGGAAACACATAAATTGGTTGGATACAGGACGAGGTATTCATGTGATCCAGTACGAAGGTACTTTTATTACAATTTTGTTGAAGTCCGATAGATTATATATATATATATATAATCTAACAATTTTCTGCAGTTTGGGAAATTTTCAGAAGGGCATGTTTGTAATAATACTTAATTTTGTTTTCATATTTTGCTTTTACTTTTGTAAGGTATTATTTTTTTTGAAGTTTGAAGGAAAATTCTCACGCTTTTCTTATTTGGGGGTAATGCAGAAATACCTTTTTGTTTTGGGATCTTTAGTTTGATTCAAGGATTTATTATATATTTGCATTATTGTTTCAAAAAGGGGAATGTATGCTTTAATACTTGTTTTAAGGTTTTCCAATTTTCTTTACTCCATTTGTATTAAGTATTGTATGATAAAGTTTTCAGTTTGAATAAAAAATGCCCCTTCTCTTCCTGTAGGGAGAGCTGCTGGCCATCAAAGGATGGCCACAATGACTTTGGAGAGAGCAGAGGTGCGGTGGGATAGAGGAGACAGTCTCCTTCTCTGCCTCAATGCTGCAGGAGGCCGGGTCACCCCTGAAAAAGGGACCTTCGGGGCTCCGGGTCGCCCCTGAAAAAGGGACCTTCGGGGCTCAGGGGGCCTACCCAGTCACCAAAATGTAATAAATAATAAATAAATATTTTCTTTGATGCTAGGGGTGCAGTGGAAGAATTGCACCGGGGACGATTCAGAAAAAGAAAAGACCAAAATGACCACAATGGAAATCGAACGGGTACTGACAGATCTACCTAGGTCAGAAAAATCAAGCTTGTAATGAAATTAGAAGTACGGAGCTAATCAAGAAAACTTCGCAAGAATTGTTAAAAGAAGAAGAAATGAGATTTGAACTCAGAAAACAGGAGCTGATGAAAACTTTTCAGCTCACTGAGTAATCCAGCAGTGGCCTCAAATGGGGCCTTGCCTAGCAACCACACCGCCAGTTGTAATGAAGCCAGGGAAACAGCTGCAGAACCAGAGAAACAACTAACAAATGACTTTGAATCAAGAATGCCCAAGGTAATCTTTCCAACAGCACAGGACCAAGAGCAAGCAACATTTTTTTCTTTTACAGCAAGAACCGTGGCAACAAATAAAAAGTGCACCACTGAGCAAAAGACTAAGAAAAAAATGTGGGCAAAGTGCCCTGTGACTAAAACAGAGCACTGGACTGTAGAAAAGGCCCTAAAAGCAGCTGGCTGGGCTAAAAAGCAGGACTCAGGAACTTGGATTTCAGATTTCTCGCTCAGCAAAATTCTCGGGGTGAGAACTCCTAATGTAATAACTGAGCAAGATATTTCTTCCATTAAAGACAGTTATGCACAAATGGAAAAACAAACCAGAGAAGAAGAGACTGCTATGACGCCCCTGTCCCCTATGCACCTAACCCCTGAACTATGTTTAGATACAAATCCAGAAATGCATTTGAACACTGGTAATAGTATGGAAATGGGGCCCCACATGTGCTGCATATTACTGTTCTATCTGTAGAGAGGAATAGGGAAGAACCTGAAGTAACTGAACAAGGGGAAAACAGGGAAGAAGGAAATAATAGTGACAGTAATACTAACCAAGAAAGGCAGGAAGGACAACAGGCTGTTTCCTCCCAATTTCATGAACGTATATATTCAGCAAGAAGGCACAATGTGGTCTGGCCAGTAAAGAAAGGAGGCATGGAAAATTTCACAGATAGGGTGTTTGTAGCAAAAAAATTGTTAAACGAAAGTATGAATTTCCATGCAGCCGAAGTTTATGCACTTAGTTTCAGGGGAGACAACTTTCAATATAAGTTTTAAAATAAAAAGTAGGCTTGAAAGATTTTGGTCTAAGTACCAAACCCTTAATCAACCCCCCTGTGGTCCCCCTCTGAGGCCATACCACTTATGAAACCTGCAAATAAGACCCTCACGGGGTTGTTCAGGAATGAGGGGTAAGTGTAACAGACCTGACATACTGGTTGAAACAGAGATGTACTGTCGTGGGCCACCCAGAAGCCATATTTGACACCGAAAATATATGGACTGGGGGCTGGAGAGTAACAGTTATATTAAGATCAACAGACACTGGGTTACACCACCTACCAAATTGTTTTTTTAGGACAAGATAGGGGAGTCTTATTCTCTTCTGGTCAGTCAAAGACCTGCTACAAGTGTGGTTCCCCATGCCACTTAAGCAGTGTCTGTAACAAACTCCAATGTATGCTCTGCAACATACTAGGGCATACCAGCAGTCAGTGCAGAAGCAAACCAATCTGTAATCTCTGTGAGACTAGAGGCTACTCATATTCAAGATGCCCTTGGGCTGTGCACAGCAGAAATGAAAATACAGATTCAGAAGAACAACGCCTCCCAATAGCAATTGCACAGACAGCACATTCCAAAAGTAATCTGCACAAGACTGAACCTCCTACCCAACCCTCCTCACCCCCACCACAACAACAGACACTTTACAGGGCCAGGATTCAGCCAAGGGAGACGGGGTACCTCACAAGGACAGGGTAGAGCAGACAGATGCCAGACAAGAAGAAAATAATAATCTAGAGCTCAGCATGGAGATAATCGAAACAGAGCAAGCTAACCACATGGCAGAGACAATGCACCCCCTTCCTAAAATACAAAGGAAGAATGAGAAAAAATAATCACAAGACGTAGGTAAGCATGGCAGCAACCTGTGCCAAAGGTCACCAAGATATCTAAAGTTCAAATTTCTAACAAGTCCACATCCCTATGAAAACAGCCTGACATGTCAGGCAATGATTCTGAAGACTCCATAGCAAATTCTAGCCTGCAGGATCTAGCCTCAGAAATAGAGCGTGACAATGAAAAACAAGGGGAAATGGACAAAATACAGTGGGGAAAAACATAACATCAGAAGGAAAAAATGAAAAACAGATGGACAGATGCTGAAACTAAGTTCCCCACTTCCCCATTCCTTTTCTAAAATAAACTCATGCATAATCTAATCATTTGCTCAATTAATGTACACAGCATTGAGAACAGTAACAAAAGAGGGGCAGTATTTTCAAACCTAAAAACTAACAAGGCAGATATTTTATTGTTACAGGACACTATGTTGCATACTGCTCATGAAACGCAGCAAGCATCAAAAGAACGGATACACGGAGCAGCTTACTGGTCAATAGGGTTGGAGGCATGTGAGGGAGTAGGGATACTCAAAAAAAAAAAACACAGTTTACCTTCATAAAAATAACTGATCTCATTCCAGGACAGGCTTTGAGTCTAGACATAAAATATCATAACAGTTATTACTTTGTAATAGATATCTACGCACCACAAAAGAAAACGGAAAGAATAGCATTATTTCAACAGGTGCAACCTTATTTATTTACATCACAAAATATAATATGGGGAAGGGATTTCAACTGTGGCCTCTCTCTTCTGGATAAAGGGAAAAATACAGCCACAAAGAAACTATACTGTGATTCCACAAGCTTTAAAAATATGATACAAACAGCAGGACTCATAGATGACTATTACACAAAAACAAAAAAGGTAAATTAGCTACTAGGATAGATTTTATCTTTTTAAATCCTACAATGCATATACAAGAGGCCTGGAGTAGAGTAACTGCACTCTCGGATCATAAGGAACTATACACAGCTATAGCCTGGATCACAAGCTCCCTTACAACAGGGAACTGAGTTTTGGAAATTGAACTCTTCCATTTCAGAAAAGGAGGATACTGTTCAAGAAATTACATACTTTCTCATGGGGAAAAAAAATTGGTGTACGAGATGTATGATAACCCAGGGCTGTGCAGGGAAGACACAAAACATGACATAAAACAGTTATTGATAACTTTAAGCAAACACATAAGAAATCATGAATACTTTCAATACCTGAAGAATAGACAACAGTTACAGTACTTGTCAACATTAGCACAAACTACAAAACATGATTTTACAGAACAAATACAAACAATTAAACAGGAAATGAACAACTGCCAAAAAAAAAAAAAAAACAGGCTAACATTAAAAAACAAGAATAATTTGGGACCCAAGGGAAAACAACAATAGTGTACCCTTACACTAGTTGCAAAAACAGAAGTGAGAAAAAAGTAATGGCGTCTATAAAAGGCACTGATAATAAGAGAATAATGGATAGGTTAGTGTGTGTTATGGATTTTTTTCACAGACACTTAAGGTGTGCGATAACCCATAAACTTCAAGAGCGAAGCTCGAGAGGATTATGTGGTCATCACACACCAAGAGTGTGTGAAAAAAATCCATACCATCAAACTTATCTACCCTTTAATTTTTATAATTGCTGTTGTGTAGGTTTAGACTGTATTTCTCGCAGCTTGAAGGAAACATACTTTCTTAGCTAGAGTGCAGTTTTATTTTTGAAGAAACTGAACCGCACATGAATAAAACACAGCTGAAAATACTGCAGTTGAAATATATTTTATGAAACAATGGAATGCAACAGTTTTAAAGTAAAGTATTTTCTTTGGGGAATGTCATATCAACCAGATTTCAGGTTATTATGAAGTGTCACATCAACCGGATTGCAGGTTATTATTGCCTTTGGAGCATAATAACTCGAAATCCGGTTTATATGCATTTTTAATAAAACAGTAATCCGGCTGATATTTATGGTAGCCAGTAATTATTAAAGTATATAACACCACAGAAGGAATAATAAAAGAGATAACCAGATACACAGTTACTTTTTGAAAAAAATGATGATGTAGATATAGGAACAACACAGCAGTTTTTTTCATTCCATAGAAATTCCTCCTTGTCCACCAGAAACTGTTGCAAGAATGGTTGAGAAAATAGATTGCATGGAAGTAGAAAAGGCGACTGCAGGCCTAGGAAACGAGAAGGCACCAGGGAAGGACGGTTTGACAGGCGAGTTTTACAGAAGATTCTGCACTGAATTAGCAGAACTTTACAATAGCATACTGCAGAAAGAAGGGGTATCATTGGGGATGGCAGAAGGATTTTTTTTTTTTACATAAATATGGGGATAAACAAGAACTTAGGAACTGGAGGCGTATCAGCCTGCTGAACAATGACTTCAAAATTTTAACTAAAATATTGAACTCCAGACTGCTGAAAGACACCGTTTATTTGATCTCTCAAGCGCAGTCATGCGCAATACCAGAGAGAAGTATAACGGTTCAATTACTCTATCTTAGGAACATGTTTGAATATAATGTATTTGACCTAAAAGGATATATGCTATCCTTAGATCAACAGCAACCATTCGATAATGCAAGTCATGATTTCCTCTGGTACACTTTAAGACACTTCAGGATACCGGACCTGTTCATAACGTGGTTGAAAGCACTATATAAAACTGCAACAGTCACTCCATTAATTAATGGGAAATGTGGGCCATTAATACAAATAAAAAAGGGTGTCAGGCAAGGATGCCCAATCAGTCCACTCTTATGTTTTCTGTATAGATCTGCTGATAAGGAAAATAAATTCAAGTCTGCAAATACAACCAGTTAGTATCTTAGAAGAACCACTGCAGGTTATGGTTTTAGCCTACACAGATGATGTCTGTGTAATAGCTAAAAATGATGCTTCAGTTATACACACCTCAGCAATCTGCGAGAATTATAGCACAACATCTGGTGCTGCACTGAACAGGACTAAATGTCTGGGCAAAAAGCTTGGCACTCACTTGGAAGCACCAGATCAGATGCAAGGAATCGGCCTTACAAAAGAACCTCTAAAAATATTGGGTGTCCATTTCGGAGGGACTGAAATGGATTTATTGAACTGGGACAAAACAATTAAGATAGGGAAAGGGATGGTGCAAAGGTGGAATAGATGGAAGATGAGTAAGGCCAAGAGAATATTTCTAATAAAAACATACTTACTTTTGTTTTTTCTGTACATTAGCAACATCTTTCCATCCCCCAAAGTCAGGGAAGCAACATCTTTTCAGGTGGTATGGGGAAGCCACTTAAACTCCATAAAAAGGAACATCCTGTATCTGCCTATAAAGTTAGGGGGACAAAACATGATAAACCCCATCGTTTTCTTCTATTGCCAGTTTTTGGCTACCAATATTAAGCCTATTTTGCAGCAAGTTGAGAAACACTGGACACAGATGTCCCTTTCTTTTATTTCTGCTTGGGTAAATGCATGGAAAAATAATACTTTAAAAGTAATAAAGAAAAATCTCAGGGCTCCAGGACACGAGGGAGATTTTTGAGAATGTAAAATCTTGGAAGGTTACTACTAACATGCTGCTAACTAAAACAAAGAAGTACTGCTATAATTATATTACAGCTGAGAATTTTACTGAGGAAGTTACATTTCTGAAGTGTCCAGCAGCTAGACTCTCCCCTTTGTTGATTCACTAATAGCAGAACAGCGAATTCCTGAAAAAACGAAGGATGCCACAAGAAATTAAACACAAAGGGAAACCAGAATCACAAACAGCTTGAGAAAAGATATTGTACCAGACTGAAATGTGCCAAAGAAATCGAAACAACATTCCACAGTAGACCCATCCTTTCTCATGGCGTAATCCTTACGTAATATATGGTCATTTTAATAATTAATGGGGGAAATGGGGAAAAAAGTATGTTAAACTTAATATTTGTTATTATTAAATGGTATATATGGGATACCTGGAGCATTTATACGTTGCAACAAAAAGATATGAACTACATTGAATTGTTTAGGAAAATAATAAATGAACTTAAGAGAAATATACTCACTTGAAGCAAAACAGGTTACAGTACAACAGTTAAACAAAAGTTGAAGAAATTTGCCATGGATAACGGATACAGCCATACCAATTACTTGAGAAACTAGAGAATGCTGGATATGGATAAAGATTAGCTAAAGAAGTGTATTTTGTAAATAATGACATGTATGAAGGATTATATTGTGTTAAGAAACAATATCTATGATTGTACATATTGTATGTTTTTTTTTTTTTCTATATGTTGATTTACTTATTTTTAATAAAAACAAATTCCCCTGCTCTTTTCGAGAAGTGCCATGGGATCTTTAACATCCACCTGAACTACCACCAGAACAGGCAGATGGGACCTCGGTTTAACATCTCATCCGAAAGACAGTTTTTCAAAAAACATTTCAAACCAAATGTCTGCATGCTTGGTTTAAAGCAGTGATGCAAAATATAAAAGGTTATTTGGTGTATTTTGTAATAATCTGGAAACATATTCATGGACCAATGAGACCAATGTTTATTTTTGGTGTTTTCACATAATTGTACATTAACTGTATTTTGAACCCCTTAATAATCATCAGATCATGTGTGTCCTGCTTTTATTTTAAAGAAAACATAAAAACCTACTTGTGTTTCAATTTGTCATGTTTTGTTCACATTCTGAATGATTTTTGCAATATTCTGTTAGACTAATATAAATAAAAACCCATTTGCAACCCCCAAACATTGCTGGATCACTTGTGTTCTGCTCTTATATGACAGATCATACAATAATCTACGTATAGGCCAATATGCATGTTTTTTTTTTCAAATTCTGAATGATTCTTGTACTATTTTGACCTTTCCTACTAGACTAGAAAGGGAGCTTGAAGCCAGTCCCAAGGCTGGCTAAGGTCTGTATGGCAATCTTTGAGGGGAGGGGGTATGGACAGTCTGAAGTCCCCCTTATGGCCTCTTGCTGCAGCACAAGAGTGGCTTCCCGCTGTTTTGTAGCAGATAGCCTTCTTTTAGTCCTTTGTCCCTTTGAAAGAGCAATGCTTCTTGTAGTCCAGCCCACAGCCTATACTGACTGGATGAAGCAGAAAAAGGATCTTGGAGTCAGTCCCAAGGCTGATAGAGGTCTGTGCAGTGATCGTTGGTTGGGGGGTATGGAGTGTGATATAAAGAGACAGAAGCCCACCTCATGACCCATTGATGCAGCATTAGAGTGGCTTCCCATCATTCTGCAACAGGTAGCCTTCTTGTAGTCCTCTCTCCCTTTGTAACAGCTGAGCTTCTTGTAGTCCTGCCTAAACCTGGACTGACTGGCTGAGGCAGGAAAGGGAGCTTGAAGCTGATCGCGAGGCTGGTGGAGGTCTGTGCGGCAATCATTGGTAAAGATGGGGTATAGAGAGTCAGGAGCCCAACTCACGACCCCTTGCTGCAGCACAAGAGTGGCTTCCCGCCAGTCCACGGCAGGTAGCCTTCTTTAAGTCTTCTGTCCCTTAGAAGAAGCTGTGCTTCTTGGGAGTCCCGCCCCCAACCTGCACTGATTAGCTGAGGCAGAAAATGGAGCTTGGAGCTGGTCCTGAGGATGGCAGAGGTCTGTGTGGCAATTGATGACCTTGGGGGGTATGAAGAGTCAGGAGCCCACCTCACGACCCCTTGCTGCAGCACAAGAGTGGCTTCATGCCATTCCATGGCAGGTACCCTTCTTGTAGTCCTTTGTCCCTTTGAAAGAGCCATGCTTCTTGTAGTCTGTGACAAGATTGTATAAGACCTTGTTCCACTTGTTATGCAGAGAGAGTTAAAAGCAAAGATCTAGTCCGTCCTTTCCTATTTCTGCCTCTTTTCTTGTGTTTTTCCTGTCTGACTGCACAATCAAATTTTCCTGCAGCACCTAGGGAAATGGCCACTCCGGAGGCCCCCTCCGCCCCCCCCCACTGTCTCCCTTTTTCCCCCCATATTGTATTTATACTGCTGTCCTCTGGTGCCCCCTTCAGACCAACTCCCCAGCCCCGACATCCCGGAATTACAGGGGCTTACAGGCCCAGTAGCAGAGCCTGCAGCAGGTCAGGCTTCATCCTGTGGCCAGAGGATCCATTTTCCTCCACTTTTCTCCGCAATCTCCGTTGCTGGGGCACACACACCAGACATGCGTGTGTGTAGGCACACACATCAGCGGAAGTCCCACAGCACCCTCCCTTCTGTGTGTCCTGCAGACCTGCACTTCTCCCAGGCCTCCACCTGGGGGCAGTCATTCGGCGGGAGCACATCCCCTCCCCTCCTGGGAGAGGAGAGCTGTTCTCCGGATGCCCAATCCTCTCCCTCCCCTGCCTACTCCTGACAGCCCAGGCTTGTTCTTGAACCCAGGCCACCGTTATGGCGTGAGGCGTGGTGTCCAGCGCCTCAACCCTCAGTGCCACCGGGCCGGCTTTCATTTGCTGTTTCTATCTTTTATTTGCCCCCTTACATCTCCGTGGTTAAAAAGTATATATGAATCTTTGTGTGAAACTGGGATCCCTTGGTTTGCAACTGTATATAGTTATATTGTTGAAATGACTGCAAAAAACTATTTGGAACTCAGGGGGTTAAGCTTGAGAAGCAGTTTGACCTCCACAAGCTCATTTGCAGAGTTGTCAACAGGAGATCAGTTCTGGGGCACAATATTCTCTGGAAAGAAATTGACCAATTTCTGATGCATTTTGTGAGAAACAGGAAATGTATCTTATTGAGCCCAGGATGCAAACTTAATTGCCAGGAAAAGACATAATGTAAAAAATAAAGTACAGGTTACTCACCTGTAACAGTAGTTCTAGGAGTGGTATATGTTGTTCATCCACATTATCTGGCAGTGTCCTTTCCCCTTTAAGATGTGCTGGAAAGCCTTCAAGCTGGCTCCTCCCACCCACCCGGGTGGTATATCCCTCAGCTCCACCCCATGACGCCTGATCTTGCACGCTGGAAGCAGAGGTTGCGCACCTGAGCTAGGGGAGGTCAAGAGGATCCGTGTGGATGGACAACATATTCCACTCCTAGAACTGCTACTACAGGTGAGTAACCTGTGTTTCTAGGGACGTGGATATGTTATTCTATCCACACTATCTGGCAGACTCCTATCAGTTCTCTGGGAGGAGGGAGGCAAGGCGCACACCCCCTACTTAGGGAACAGAGACTGGAGAACTGAGGCCCCAAAACCAGCATCCCGGTGTGACTCAGGTCAATGCGGTAATGGGAAATTAAGGTGTGTGCTGACTTACAGGTAGCAGCCCTGCAGATTTCCTGGATAGGGACATCCCTAGAAGCAGCCACCGATGCAGCAGTATGATGGGTGGAATGAGCCTTTAGCCCTCTGGAAGGCTCCCTACCCACCAACCTATATCACAGATCAATGCAGGATGTGATCCACCTGCCAATCATCCACTTGGCTGCAGGTCTGTCAGGTGCGGCTTTAGCATAGGTGACAAACAGCTGGTGAACCTCTCCCCAAACTCCAGCCGTGCACTCTCTTTGTAGTAAGTGAGCGCTCGACTCAGGTCCAGAGTATGGAGCCTGTGTTTGGCCTCAGAGGTATGATTCGGGAAGAACACCAGAAGAGTCATCACCTGATTCAGGTGAAACTTCCGACACAACCTTCGGGAGGAACTTTGGGTTGGGGTGCAGGACAACCCTGTTCCTGTGAAAGACCAGGTAAGGAGACTCCACCAAAAGTGCCTGGTGCTCATTGATTCTTCTGGCTCACATGATAGCCACCAGAAAGGTGGTCTTCCATGACAGGTGAGACATGTCACACCTGTGCATCGGTTCAAATGGCTTGCCCATGAGCTTTGCCAGAACCAGCAGTAAGTCCCACGGTGGTGGTTCACGCACTAGTGGGGAAATGCGATCTAAGCCTTTGAAAAAGGGCCAGACCACCTTTTCCTGTGCCACCAACTGCTGACCAGCCCACGCCCAGTAAGCAGAGATGGCTGCCAGGTGCACCTTAAGGGTCGTCGACCGAAGTCCCCCTTTGGAGAGGGACCACAGGTAGTCCAAAATGCTGGTCACTGGACAGGACAAAGGGTCCAGCCCCTTGCTCTGACACTAAATGGAGAATCTCTTCCATTTGAAGGCATAGCATTTTCTGGCCGATCCTTTCTTGATGCCTCCACCATGGTGAGGACATCTTCAGAGAGATCCAAAGCCTAAAACTCTAGCCACTCAGGAACCAGGCTATCAGGTGCAGGGATTGAAGGTCCGGATGGAATACCTTCCCCTGATTGATAGAGAGCAGGTCCGAGTGGAGTGGAAGATGCCTCGGGAGCCTGTTGCTTAGGCCGAGGAGATCGGGGTACCAAAACTGGCGTGGCCAGTCCGGAGCCACCAGGATCACCTGTGCCTTGTCCCTCCTGACCTTGAGTAGTACCTCGTGGATCAAGGGAAGTGGAGGGAAGGCACAGAAGGTCTCGAGAAGGCATTCCCCCTACAGCAAGCTCTGCTGAGGGGGGCGGGCACAGAACAACCTCAGCTTTGCATTCTCCCTGGAGATGAACAGGTCTACTTGAGGGGTGCACCACTGGGAGAACAGACTGTGAACTACCTCCGGATGGAGAGACCACTCGTGAGATGCTTCGTCTATCTGGCTCAGGGCATCCTCCAGCTGACTGGAGGCTCCTGCCACATGGATGGCTAGTAGATCCACCTCCAGGCTATGCACAAGGGTCCATATGTGGAGAGCATCCTTGCACAAAAGCCAGGGAGTACATCCCGCCCTGCTTGTTGAGGTAGTACATGGTCGTGGTGTTATCCGTCTGGACTTGCCAGAACATACGGAGCTAATGCAGTCAGCGCCAGCCGAACTACCCGGAGCTCCAGCAGTGCTATCGGGACTCCTCGAGGGTCCAGAGCCCACGGACTCTGTTCTCCTAGATGGGCACCCCAGCCCATGAGAGAGGCATTAGTCGTCGGGATGACCATCAGCTCGGGGTGGACAAATGGGATCACTTACTGTAGATGCTCTGGGACTAGCCACTATTAGAGAATGTCCCACATCTTCTGGGTCACAGTGACCAGCTAGTCGAAGTGACCTTTGCGCTGAGACCACTGGCTGGCCAGCTTCCACTGCAGGTAGCACATATTCCAACAAGCCCATTGGACCATGCTGGTGCAGGTCGCCATGTAACCCAGAAGGCGCAGGAAGTCCCGGGCAGGGCGTAATTGCCCAACTCAAAATGATCGGGCAAAGGAGGAGAGAACCTCTGCCCTGTCCACCAGGAGCCGGGTCCTGGTTCGGCAAGAGTTGAGCTCTGCTCCGATTAAGCTGATCACCTGCGAGGGCATGACTTCCGACTTGGCCTCGCTGACCAGGAGGCCAAGGGAGGTGCAGGTCTGGAGGGCCAGGTCCCTAGACTGCTCCACCTCCCGCCTGGAGGGACCTGCAATCAGCCAGTCATCCAGGCAGGGGTACACCTGGACCCCTAAGTGCCTCAGGTAAGCTGCCACCACAGCTATACATTTGGTGAAGACCCTGGGGGCCAAGGAGAGGCTGAATGACATGGCCTGGAACTTGTAGAGGGCTCCCTCAGCTCAAAAGCAGAGGAACCTTCGGTGAGACAGATGGATCAGGATGTGAAAGAAAGCATCCTGAAGATCCAGGGAGCAAAACCACATGTTCTGCTCTAGAGATGGTATGATCTGAGACAGAGCTACCATCCTGAAAAAGCATGACATTAGCAACTTGTTCAGGTCATGCAGATCTAGAATGGGGCACCAGCCCCCTGTCTGCTTTGACATCAGGAAGTACCTGGAGACAAGTCCTTCCGTGGGGCGCGGGCTCGGCTTGGAGGGTACTGCTCTAATTCCAGAGGCAGATCCTGACCGACCACTTCTAGAACACACCTGCCCATGGTGACAGTGGACCTAGCGGAAAGGAAGTGGTGGATCTGGCCCCCCACTGGAGGATCCAGGGGAGGCGTGACAGGTAGGAGGGTGGCACCCCCCCATCCCATCACTAAGCAGGCTTTGAGGAGGAGGGGGACCTGGCTGAGGAGCCACTGGGTCCCTTCCCTCTGGGCTTACGGACCACCAAAGCCACTGACTTGGGCCTGGGTCACCAGGACTGAGCCTGCTGGCCAGCCTGATGCTGGGCTGATTTTGCCGCAGGAGTGGAGGACTGAAAGGGCTTTCACTTCTGCTGCCTGAAGCCTTTGGGATCCTTCTGTGCAGATGTTACAGAGTCCAAGGTGGCGCTGGACTTCTCGATGCACTGGAGGTGACCCTCCATATCGGGCCAAACAGGTCGGTGCCCAAGAAAGAAGCATCCGCCAGCTTGTGCCGAGTGTCTGCCATGAAAGTCGAGATCCGCAGCCAAGCCCTACGGTGCATGGCTACTGTGGCTGCCACCAAGCGGGTACAGGAATCTCCCAGGTCCAGAGTCATTTGCAGCTGCTGCTTGGCCACAGCCTGGCCCTGATCTTGGACCTTTTTGACTGTGGTCTGAAGATCTGCAGGCAGGTGAGTTATCACCTCATCCAAAGAGCCCAAGAGGCATGAGAGAAGTGTGCCATCAAGACAGCCAAGCGAGGAGGCAGCACAGACCTTTTTAGCCGCATGGTCCAATTTCTTGGACTCCTTGTCCGGCAACTTGTCAACATCCCCGATACTACCCGAGCGCTGACACATGGAGTTGGCTAACAACCTCTCGGCCAAGGGGTACTCCATGAAACCTGAGAAGGTACCGATGGGCACTGCATACTTGCTGGCCATCCGGGCGCAGGGCAGGGCACGGGGTGCTGCCAAAGCTCCAGGGCTGGGCCGACAATGGCCTTGGCCACTGGGAAAACCTCCATTAGAGAGTCCCCTTTGTCCAGAATCTCTGTAAGGAGATAGTGAGCCCGCTTCTGGACAGGCTTCAGGTTCACCCTCGTGGACTCTGAGATGAGGCGGAGGATGCCCAGGAAGGAAGTGGGCCCTTCCTCCGTCGAGAGATTCTCGCGGACTCCTCGTTGAAAAGACGGGAGTGCAGTGAGGAATCCTCGGACTCTGAGGAGTCCGCATAAAGCGGCCAACCAACCGAGTCACCTTCAACCCTCGGTGGGCAGTCAGGTGTGAAGATGACTGACAGCCGATGGGGAAGCCCCTTGGCTGGCCAAGACTTCTTTAGTCGAAGCCCCAGTCAACGGCTGCCTGGGTGGCGGCTCCATCATGATTGGTGGATAGGCCAGCTTCAGCCAAACCAAGATGGTCTTGACCAGCTCCACTGGCGGAGGGACGGTCTCGACTGGCCCCATGAGGGGAGTCGAGGTCAGTCTGTCAGGCGACAGCCAAGTGATGGCCGGTGTGGGAGCCAAGGGCTTCAGACTGGCCAGCACCATTTGTTGCCACATGAGGTCTTTGTAGCATTGACAGCTTGTGCCGGAGCCTCTCCTCACCTGAGCAGTGGTGGCGCCACTTCCCATGGCGCCGACAGCAGAAATGCTGATGATGGCAGGAACTGTTCGACCCACTGGAGGAGGACCGAGACCTCAACCTCAGCCGCCGGGGGTGCTGACGGGGGATCTCGGAGTGAGCCGGGGAGTGCCACGGCTCCTCCTGGTCTGGGTTGGTGACTGAAGGGTTCTGCTCAAGGGAACTGAGCAGCCCCTTCTAAGGTCACAGGCAGAACCGGAGTCCTGAAATTGTCGGCCTCTTCGGACAACAACCGGTCGATAGGGTCAAGAAAAATCTTGCCCGCATCATCGGCTAGAGTCTTGACCGACTGGCCCAACAGTGTCTCCGTGAAGCCAGCGGCCAAGGTCATGGTTTCGACCATGATCAAAACGTGGGAGTCCTGAGACCAAGAACGTTCCCAGTCCCAGGAACGTCCACAGTGAGTCTTCTCTTTCTTCGACTCCTCCTTGTCTTTGCGACAGCAGGAGCTGTGCAATCCAGAAGGTCCCTGCCCCTTAGTCAGCAGGGACTGGCACAGCTCCTTGAAGGAGCCCCAAAAAGTGGAGCCCAAATGGAGCGAAATGAAGGCAGAAGCTGAGAAGGACTGAGTGGTGGCCCAAGCCGCCTCCTCCTCCTCAAAGGCTATAAGTTGTTCCAGCTACTCAGTGGAACCCGCAGCCACGGAGACCACCCAACAGGCGTCTTTAGGCTTGACTGGCAGATGTCATTTTTCTGGCAGCCCAACTTGAGGCAGGCGAGGCAGTCCTCGAGGACTATCGCGTGAAACAACTGACAAATGTTGCAGGCCTGGGTGTCGTGTTCGTGGCCCAGGCAGTAGACGCATGTGGCATGTGGGTTGGTACGCGACATCTTCTGCCCGCACGGGCACCGGTGAAATTCGGACACAGACTTGTTGTCCATCATGGTTGGGAGCTCGAGAAAGAGTACCCAAATGGTAATGAAGTTTTAAAAAGCAAGCCAAACAGATCAAACAGGGCTACAGCCTACAACGCAGGAGCACGAGTCAGGGAACCTGCTTCTTCCAGTAGAAAGGAAGATCTGGCGTCATGGGGCAGAGCCGAGGGATGTACCACCCAGGTGGGTGAGAGGAGCAAGCTTGAAGACTTTCCAGCACATCTTAAAGAGGAAAGGACACTGCCAGATAGAAACATAGACGTTGTCGGCAGATGGGGATCGTACGATCCATCAAGTCTGCCCTTGGCTTCCTACTCACCATGTGTGGATAGAACAACATATCCACGTCCCTAGAAAGCAAACTTTTGTTAGAGAGAGAGATTGAGATTTCGAGATACCCTCAGATGAAGAACTTTGTTTTGTTTGAACTGCTTGTATCAGAGCTATCCTGCACAATTAAAAATTTTTATTTTGTTATTGATAATAATAAAACACTACTTACACATTTTATGACTTCTCTTGGTTTGCCTATGCTTCCTGAACTATGCCTCGACCACACAGTCATGATGCCAGCCTGCACTAATTGGCTGAGGTAGGAAAGGGAGATTAGAGCCGATCCCAAGAATGGCAGATGTCCGTGCCACGATCATTAAGGGGGGGGGGGGGGGGGAGAGGATATGAAGTGCCAGAAACCCACCTCACGACTCCTTGCTGCAGCACAAGAGTGGATCCTGCTGTTCCACAACAGGTAGCCTTTCTTTAGTCTTTTGAAACAGCAACACTTCTTATAGTCCAGCTCCCAGCCTGCACTGACTGGCTGAAGCAGAAAAGGGAGCACAGAGCTGGTCCTGAGGCTGACAGAAGTCCATGTGGTGATTGTTGGGGGGGGTATGGAGAGACAGAAGCTCACCTCACAACCCCTTGAAGTAGGACAACAGTGCCTTCCAACCATTCCACAGCAGGTAGCCTTCTTTTAGTCCTTTGTTCCTCTGAAAGAGCCATGCGTCTTGTAGTCCCACCCCACAGCCTGCACTGATTGAGTCAAGAAAGAGAGCCTGAAGCCAGTCCTGAGGCTAGCGGAGGTCCGTGCAGTGATCGTTGAGGGAGGGGGTATGGAGAATCAGGAGTCTACCTCATGACCCCTTGCTGCAGCACAAGCGTGGTTTCCCGCCATTCCATGGCAGGTAGCCTTCTTTCAGTCCTTTGTCCCTTTGAAAGAGACACACTTCTTGTAGTCCCACCCCAGCCTGCACATCACAATTTTTAACATACTGTTTTGGTTTTAATGAATCATTTGCTAATTATAGCTGTTTATACACTAAATCTATATAATAAACATTAATCATATAAGGAATGGTACACATTCCCTTTAATTTCCTTCTGAGCTGCAATTCTATACATCATCGCTCAACTCTTCATAAATCTGAAACCTTTAGGAGGAGAAAAAAAATGTAAACAGACTGCAAAATAGTTTTTCTGCCCAAATCAATGAGACTATCCCAACTGACTGATTATTTCTGATTTGCCCAAACAAATATTTTTTAGTACACGACTAGTTTTTATCTTCGATGTGCTTCTCTTGCGAGAACCACCTTGACATTTCTAAGCTGCCTTGACATCTGAAGGACGCTGCTCAAATGGAGAGATTGTGCAAGCTATGCAAAAAAATATATATACACATTTCCCCAACTGGGAGGGCAGTGCTAGATAGCATGATAAAAAAGTTAAAGAACAATAGTTTATTTTCTTGATGAAAAATGAATTTCAAATATGTTACATAATAGTTGACTGCTGGTGGACTGGAAGATCAGACTACTGAGACTAATACGTGAAAATAATTGTTGGAAATCATTTTCTTTAGGGAAGGTAAAAAGGATAGGGGTTTCTTCAATTAATTAGGACTGCTGCTTAAATAAAAAAAAAAAAAAAAAGTTAAAATATCATTTTAGTCCCTAAGGTAGCACAAGAACTGGCAATCCTTGCATTGTTCCATATAACCGAGAGACAGGACAGACCTTTAAAAAAAAAAAAACTTTCTACAATGATGACAAAAAAAATTAATAGTCTCTTTTGGGCTCAGTGTTTGAGAAACATAGAAACATAGAGATCATTGTCAGAAAAGGACCGCTTGGCCCACCCAGTCTGCCCAGAAGATCCCTGCCTAGTCTTTCTCTGCAGATCCAAACAGGTCTCCGGCAACCTCCTTTCCTCCCTGCCTATTTACTAATATTTCCCTATGTCTATCCCCTGCGTGCTTGAAGCCCCCTACTGTTTCTGCCTCCACCACTTCCTCTGGCAGTCCGTTCCAGGCCTCTACCACTTTCAGGGAAGTAGTGCTTCCCCACATCCCTGTTAAACTCTCCCCACCAGCATCACTGCATGCCCTCTAGTCCTGGTGCTTCCATCCCTCCATAGATGCATACATGCATATTGCTGTGGAAGCGAAGGGTCATGTGGGCCCAGTGCTTCCATTTCTGTCAAAACAGCAATTTCTGTACTTCGTTGTATGGCTTTTTTTTATCCAAGTGTTTGTACTCCTCATCCCGGCTGCCCCCTTCTGTCCAACCCCCCCCAGCACCATCACCAGGACTTACCTTCAGCCCGGTCACCGGGTGCGGAGCCTGCAGAGGGTCAGGCGTCATCCTGCTACTGGGCTTTTTCCACCATCCCCCCCCCCAATGCTGGGGTGCACACAGCCAGACGTGCATACGTGGAGGCAGGTGCATGTCAGCGGAAGCCCCATAGCACCCTTCCCTTGCCAGGCATCCTCAGACCCATTCTACCAGCAGACCTCCACCTGGGGGCAGTTATTCGGCGGAAGTGCCTGTCCTCCCTCCTCTCTGGAGAAGAGAGGAGAGCTGTCCTCCAGACGCTCATTTGTATGGCTTTTTAACAAGCAAGCATCATTATACTATGGGAATTTTCATTTTTTATGTCTTTTTTATACTGCCCTAAATGTTAACGGGGGATATGTGTTATTCATGTAGTACTTATTAAGACCTTTGTTTTGATATATGGATTGCCTTTTAAGTCCAAATACTGAGAGAGTTATGGTTGGTTGAATGTCCAATATTATCTTATGACAATTTTCATATTTTATTTTTTTTACTGCCAGTAAATATTTTTTTTTTGGGGGGGGGTATGTGTTAGTCTTGCAGTACTCATTAAGATCTTTATTTTTGATATATAGCTTGTCCCTTAAGTCCAAATACTAAGGGATTTATGGCTTATTAAAGTTCTAATGTTATCCTATAAGAATTTTCATTTTTTAATTTTTATGGCCGTTTATGTTCTCTACATCTCGGAATATACACATCTGACCAGAATGAAACTTGGCACATCAAGAGATCTACCCCCTTCCCCAAGACCACTCCTGCAAAATTTCATGCAAATCTGTTGAATGGTTGCAATATTAAAGTGCAAAATCTGAGGTTTAACATAGAAACCTGTGCTCAACCCTAACTATAGTGGTGCTACTGCGCCACTATAATATGGCAGTCTGGGCGCATAGGTTGGAAACCACCCTTTCCAATTTAATCCACCCAGATCAAGTGGGATCTATAAAAAGCCAACAGATCCTGGACAATGACAAGTGGCTACGGCTTTGCTGGAGTATGTCATGTAATGATCCATACCAGCAACCTTACTCAGCTTAGATGCAAAGAAGACTTTTGACTGGGTGTCCTGGAACTTCCTTTGGGGCACCCTGTCAGCCTTTGGTTTTTCCAACCCATTTTTAACTTGGCTCACAAATGTCTATCAGGACCCTCAGGCTTACATTAGGGTGACCAGCACCCTTACTTCCCCAATGCATATACAATGAGGAGCAAGCAGAGGTGCCCTTGTCACCTCCGCTATTTGCTCTCTATATAGAAAGGGCATCCATTGGGAGGATGAAATACACTGCTGCCTTGTACAATAATATTTTGTTAACGCTTCTGAATTCAGACAGGTCCATCCCGGAGGCACAGGCAATGCTTTCTACTTTTGATTCTCACCGAAACTACGTGAAATGGAAGTTTTACTTCTTAACTATTCCCCTTCCCTATCTGCAGTGTGAACTTCCCTTGCGCTGGAGGGTACTGGTACCCACTAGGAAAGGGGCAGTGTTGGACCTAGTACTTACAAACAGAGACAACACTGCTGACGCCACAGTGGGTAGTCCTCTGGGTACAATTATCACTGTACAGTGAGGTTTGGCATACAAATAGGACAGGAAAAAAGCCACACAATGATGAGTGTCCTGGACTTAAGGAGGGCAAATTTTACAGAAGTAAGAAACTGCCTCAGAAAATGCCTGGGGGGGGGGAGGAGGCAGAGGGAGAGTGGAGACTCAATGGAGAAAAATTAAGGAGGGTATAGCCAGGCAATGGCATGCTATTTGAAGGAAATGATCAAGGGAAAGAGGTGGAACATGCCATTACGATTCTCTGAGGAGGATGCAAAGGCAGTGAAGGAGAAAAAAAAAACAGCATTTAAAAAGTACAAGGAGACCCAGAAGGATGAAGGCAGGCAGGTACATCTGGCAAAGCAAAGGGAGACAGGAAGGAGAGTGAAGGCAGCTAAAGCACTAACAGAGGAGATGATAGCTAAAGAGGTCAAAAAAGGTGACAACCTTATTCAGGTATGAGGGGAAAGAGGAAGACAAGGGGAGAGAAAGTAAGAATCAGGAGGGCATTGGGGGACTGCACAGAAAAAGATCAAGAGAAAGCAGAAATACTGAACAATTACTTCTGCTTGGTCTTAACAGAAGAGGGTGGGGGACGTACAGACCAGCATGCTGCAGTAAGCAACAGGTACGAGGGGAGTAGATACAAGTCCATTCCCAGTGGAGAGGGACTGGAAACTTTTAAAGAGAATAAGGTGATGGGTCTGGATGGAATTCATCCAAGGGTCTTAAAGAAACAAAGCACATTGCTGGCCGCCCCTCTGGCAGCGCTTTTTAGCACCTCACTGGAGATGGGGGAACTTCCAGAGGACTGGAAGAGGGCTGATGTGGTCCCTCTGCATAAAAGCAGTAGGGAGGATGCTAGCAACTGCAGGCCAGTCAGTCTCACATCAGTAGTGGGGAAGTTAATGTAGATACAACTGAAGGAGAGGCTCGTGGAGCACCTGGAGGCAAAAGGGTTGCAGAACAATTGTCAGCATGGCTTCACATGAGGAAGGACATGTCAAACTAATCTCATAGATGTCTTTGACTGGGTTACCAGGGAGGTGGATCAAGGGAGACCAGTGGACGTGGCCTATCTGGACTTCAGTAAGGCTTCTGACACTGTGCTGCACAGGAGGCTAGTTAAGAAACTAAGTAGCCTGTAGGTGGAGGAGAAAGTAAAGAATAGGTATCAAACTGGTTAAGGGATAAGAGGCAAAGGGTGGTAGTAAATGGTAGCCACTCAGGCAATAGCTGAGTGAGCAGTGGACACCACAGGGTCTGGTGCTGGGACCGGTCCTCTTCAATGACTTCATAAGCAACATTGCAGAGGCGCATGAGGGTAAAGTGTGCCTCTTTGTGGATGATACAAAAATCTGCAGCAGGGTTGACACTCGGGAAGGGGTGGAGAGAATGCAAAGGGATCTGATGAAACTAGAGGAATGGTCTAGGGGGTGGCAGCCAGGCTTCAATGCCAAAAAGTGCAAGATTATGCACTTAGGGCTGTGGAACCCAGAGGCTGTGAATAACATGGGGGGGGGGATGGAGCTTACAGTCACCAGTCAAGAAAGAGACCTAGGGGTCATCATATGTGATGACCTCAGGGTAGCTGGGCAGAGTTACAAAACAGCGGGAAAGGCTAGCAGGATGCTGGGGTGCATTGGGAAAGGGATTTCTAACAGGAGGGAGGGAGGTGGTGCTGCTGTTATATCGCTCACTGGTGAGGCCCCACCTGGAGCACCATGTCCAATTCTGGAGGCTGCACCTCCGCAAGGACACTGAAAGAGTGGAAGTGGTACAGAGGAGGACAACCAAAATGGTGAGGGGGTTGCACGAGAAACCATATCAGGAAAGGCTGCAGGAATTCAACATGTACTCCCTGGAAGAGAGGAGAGCAACAGGGGGCATGACTGAAACCTACAAGTACCTCAAAAGGAGTGAACAAGGTGCACTTGGAACATGATCACCCTCACCCCTTTCCCCAACCTCCCCCCCCTTACCTGCTAACCCATTGACAAGGGATCTTCATCCCACCTAACATTAGTACGTTGCACTCAGTCTGCTTAATTTCTACCCATTTCTCTTCGTACCAGTCTGTAAAACTAATGTTTAAATCTACCGCTGTGTTGTGTACTCCCAGTGTATTATCACCACTGCATACTACCTGACGTGGAGCCTCTGTAAAGGAGTCTCTGACTCAGGGGGTTGTAATTCCAATATGTTTCTAAATATATAAATAAAAATAAAAAAGTGGAGGGTCTATTTCAGAGAAAGGAAGGCACTAGAACAAGGAGACATGCAATGAAGCTAAGAGGGAAACGTTTAAGAGAGATGTGCGAAAATACTTCTTCACTAAAAGGATGCTGGATGACTGGAACAGCCTGCCAGAGAAGGGAGTGGGGGCAAAGAATGTGGGGAACTTCAAGCATGCGTGGGATTGGCACAGGGGCATATCAGGTAGATGAATGGGCGAGGGAGTGACACCTATGACCAACTAGGGTCAGTGGTGATGAAATAGGCAGGGATAAGGGGCAGAGTGGATGGGCCTAAAGGTCCTTTTCTACCGACAAAATCAATGTTTCTTTGTTTCTATGGGTATCATGTACCTGGATGTTTATCTCATGAAAGATATTCAGAATCTGGAGCTCCTTAATTATAAACTACTAACTAATGTGATTACTGAGGACATTGCTAAGTGGACATGGCTTCCTCTTGTCTGGGAGATGGTAAGGATAAATCTGTTTACCTTGTATCCTTCACCTGCTCCAGACTTTTCCTATTCTACCAGCACCCCGCTACTTTTCTTCTTGGAATAAACTCCTTTCTTGTTTTATTGGGGGAGACACAACAATGTCCTCAAATTCGATTTACGGTGCTGCAACTTCCACTTTTTGAAGGGTCAAACGAATCTGCCAAACCTACTGGATTATGCCCGAGCATCTCATTTATGCATTATATATCACTGGTTACGCTCACAGAGCTCAGCCTTGTGGAAACAGAACTTGTGTTTAATGATGGCTGATATCAGCCTCTTTTTGGTTTCACACCACTCTAGATCCCTTCGTCTGGTAGACTTTACACCTTTCACAGCCAATACTTTGCAAGTCTGGACACAGCTATCACGACCACCACAACTGCCACTGATTTTTTACTTTTGTTGAGTGCTGTCCATGGATACTGAATTTCTCCCTTGCCACACTGACCACACTTTCCAGCACTGGAGGCAAGTGAGCCTTACTTATATCTTTCAGTTTGTCAGCACCAAAGGTTCCGTCTCCTTTGAAGAACTTCAGTTATAATATGGCCTTATGGGCCAAGGACACTTCTGTTTTCTTCAAATAAGAACATGTTTGTAACATAAATCCCAGGAGTGGAGCCACCTGATTGGATCCACTACCTCAACTTTCAAGGATTCTGGTAGTGGCAATTCAAGGAACCATTTGGGACCATCTAACAGGAGACATGTACTGCGGGTTGCAAGGAACAATGTGGGACCATCTAACAGGAGACATGTACTGCGGGTTGCAAGGAACCACGTGGGACCATCTAACAGGAAACATGTACTGTGGGTTGCAAGGAACCATGTGGGACCATCCAACAGGAGACACGTACTGCGGGTTGCAATAACTCTATTACGATTCCTCTCAACCCACTCTGGATAAATGGAACCAAGAATTAGTCACCTCGACTACTCTTTTAATGTAGTTGAAATGTGCTATTCCAGCTCTGAAAGTGGCCTCCTCCATGCAGTGGAGAGAGTTCGTGGGAAAAGGCAGGTACCAGTTCTTTAGAACCCGTGCAGTCCTGGGGACGTTCCTGCCTGCCTCTTTCAGGCAGTGCTGGCAACAATGTGGTCACCCTAAAGCAGACCACTCACACATTCTCTGGCAATCCCCAATCCTGTCAGAGTTCTGGCACAAAGCTGCCTTGCAGTTTGAAGAGTTGTCCCTTTCCAGAGAGGTGGCTCCAGCCATGGCGTTGATGTCGTCCCTTCCCCAGAATTTCATCTTAGCCCGCACTCAATGGCATATATTTATATTTTAGTCACAAATTATTATGCTTCTATGAATGAGGCTTATTCGCCCTACATGAGACCTGTGGCATGCATTTTTCTGAAATTTAAGCCATGGAATGCCTAACAGCTTCCTATCACAACACACTTCCCCAATTTCAGGCTAGATGGCAGGGTTGGGTGACATATGAGGACTAAAGATGCAGGCTTTATTCCGTAGGTTCTCTAAATATATATGACTCTAGCATTTTTTTCTGTTTCAGTCTTGTTTCTCTGGAGCACCCCCTTCCCGTTACCCCCCCCCCCCCCGTTGGGGTCAGTCAGATAGGCACAGTGTCAATTCTGATGATTCATATGTAAAGTGCTTGCAGTGTACGATGCCCTACGTGTTATTTTCTGGCAATTTTATACTGACTGCATTAAAGTACTTGATCTGCTGCTTGATTCTACTACTGTACCATCTTTACCTCAATAAATATTACATTTAACAAAACAAAAAAGGCATGGGTGTGGAATTGTGTGCTTGTAACATTTAGAGCCAAATAAATGATCCCAATTAAAATAAACTTTTGATTTACAGTAGTTTACTGGCTGTTATAGTTATAATTATTTTAGACCAATTTTTATTTTATAAATTTTAATACTGTAGTTATGTTGTATCTTATTTTACTATATATGTTTCGTATGTAAAGTTATGACATTTTACAATGTACAGCGCCCACAGCCTATGAGAATGAGCTGTTTATAAATAAAAGTTTGCTTGCTTGCTTGCTAAATAAAAATATCTTTTTAAAAAACTGCTGTCCGGGAAACAAAAAAGAAAGTGACTATTAGGAGCAGCATGGTCTAGTGGCTAAAGCACAGGTCCAGGAACCTGGAGACCCAGGTTCAAATCCCTAAAACCACTTACATACTGTGAGTTGGGCAGGTCACTTAACCTTTCAGTGTTTCAGTCCATCTCAGAGGTCGACATTGGCACTGGCGCACTAACCAAATGCTGGTAGATTTTGTATCAGGTTAGTAAGATTTTCCTTTAAGTAGCCCTGTGGGTTTGTAGTAGAGAAGGTAACATTTCAATAAGTACACCAGCTGGGCCACTGGAAAAGTCTGTGGGGCCAGTAGTTTTTCCCAGTCACTAACCCTGCTGGTTAGTGGCTGAAAAATTAATTTTGACCCCTGCCAGCTGTCAAAATGGGTAAAAAGCAGAACCATACTGAAACAAGATACTGTATCTCAGCTAGGCCATTCCAGCAGAGGCACACAATCTGTATGAAACAATGCAGTTCGTGTCAGGCTTCCAAATCATACTGCCTCATTTTGAAGTTAGGAGGCCACTTGCGATACCAGTGACATGGGTTTGTGCCCCAAGTCAGGTGCCCACAACAAGCTTTTAGAAAGCTACTGTAGTGTCCGTCCAGACCCTCTGTCTCCATGAAAGGGAGAAGAACAGTTATCTACCAGTCACAGTAGATCTTCGAGAGAATCTCCTCCATTGGGCCACACTTTTGGAACTATAAGCCATTGGTGTTAGGACCTTTAGAAAACCTTTGCCTAGCTGGGAGCCACCCATGATGGCATACAATGTCGGCACCTGTAAAAAGCCCCTTCGCTCCTCAATTCCCCGACAAAGATAAGCTCGGAGGGCCACTTACTGAGAAGAACCCAGGAGAGCACACCAGGACCACGCACATAAGGAAAGGCTGTGACTGGTGACAGAAGACATAAAAAAGCTCAAATAACCATACCTTCTGCAAAGACAGCAGGACAGCCTGCAAACTGGTACCGCAGAAAGGGGGAAGGAGGGTGGGTGCACTGTGGCCCAATGAAGAAGAATCTTTTGGAGATCTACTGTTACTAGTAAGTAACTGTTCTATCCTCATCGAGGCTATCTTCTCCATTGGAGCACCCCTTTGGAACCATTTCCAAGCAGTACAAAGTACCCAGGGAGGCTACTAAAGTCTGACATTTATTTATTTGCTTTTGTTAAACAGGTAAGCACGCTAGACAACATACTAACATACTAAAATGCCAGCAGGATAGGCCTAACGGTCTTTCACGTCTGCTCGTTTGGTCAGCCCCCACCCTGGGAGCTGACCTTGCTGCCCCCCTCGCCTTCTCTGGCTTCTCCTTTCCCAGTTCCGGATATTCTAGCTGCATTGGATTTTGCTTCCAGAACCCTTCCCCTGTACCTGTCCCACCCCCTCTTGAACCCCTCCACCGTCTCTGCGTCCACCAGCCCCCTAGGTAGCGCATTCCATGGCTCCACCACCCTCTCAGTGAAGTAGCACCTCCTCCTTTCTCCCCTGAATCTTCCCCCCTCCAGCTTCCACCCATGCCCTCTAGTGGCCCCCTCCTCCTTCCTTCGAAGCACCCTGACTGGTCCTCCCCTATTTACACCCTTCATGTACCTGAAGACCTCTATCATGTCCCCCTGGTCCCTTCTCTCTTCCAATGTGTGCATATTTAGCTCTTTGAGCCTCTCCTCATAGGTCCTGTCCCCCAAGCCCCAAATAATTTTGGTTGCCCTCCTCTGGACCTTCTCCAGGAGTTTAATGTCCCTCTTTAAGTGTGGCCTCCAAAACTGCACGCAGTACTTGAGGTGCGGCCTCACCAAGCAGTTATACAGAGGGAGTATCACTTCCCTCCTTCTGGAGGTGATCCCCCTAGCGATGCATCCCAGCATCCTGTTGGCCTTGGCTGCTGCCCTCCTACAAGTCTCCGAGTTGTTCATCTTGACATCCACCACCACCTCCAGGTCCCTCTCAGCCATCGAGACTTGTAGCATTCCCCCTCCCAGGGTGTAGACTTGGCCCGGGTTTCTGGCCCCCAGGTGCAGTACCTTGCACTTCCCTGCACTGAACCTCAGCTTCCACTTTCTAGACCATCTTTCCAGAGCCTCCAGGTCCCCCTGTAGGGCCACCTTCCCCTCCTCCCCATCCACCACTGCCCCAGTTTGAGTCATCCATAAGAGACTCATCTCACTCCTGATACCTGTCCTTATGTCAGAGACATGAGGCGTTGAACAAGAGGGCCCAAGGACTAATCCCTGTGGGAACCCACTAATGACCCTCCTTGGGGATGAGACTATTCTGCCAACTACGACCCTCTGGGTCCGGTCCTGGAGCCAATTGCCTATCCATCTGATCATCTGGTTCCCTACCCCCATTTCTCTCAGCTTATCCAACAGGTCCACGTGAGGAACACAGTCAAATGCCTTGCTGAAGTCCAGAAAGAGGACGTCCACTGGTCTACCCAGGTCCAAGGCACTCGTCACCCAGTCATAGAACTCCACAAGGTTTGTCTGACACGATTTCCCCAGGACGAATCCATGCTGTCTATCGTCTAGGCACCCTGACTTTTCCAGGTCCCCCCCTAGCCATTCCTTGACAATGCCCTCCAACACCTTGCCCACCACCGATGTCAGGCTGACAGGCCTGTAGTTCCCTGCCACCTCCCTTGATCCCCCCCTTGTGGATAGGCACTATAATCGCCACCTTCCAGTCCTGGGGCACCCACCCTGTCCTCAGAGAGATGGTGAAAAGCTCCACCAGGGGGTTCGCCAGGACATCCGCAAGTTCCTTCGGCACTCTGGGATGTAATTTATCCGGCCCCGGTGCTTTCTCCATCTTAAGGGACATGAGGGCTTCCCTCACTCTCTCTGCCGTGATTTCCACTTCTGCTGCCTCTTCTCCCTGCTTAGTCTTCCCCCCTCCTGCCAGTGATGCCTCCCCCTCTCCCCAGACCCACCGATCGGTAAGGGTCCCCCCCTCCTCAGTATCACTGTCTCCTCCCATGTATGATGCAGCACCCCATTTTCCTTGGTGAAACTGACGTGAAGTACTCATTTAGTACCTCAGCCTGCTCCCCGGGTCTTGTGCCCATCTCTCCCGTTTAATTCTGCTAATCTGCCCTTCACCCTTAGTTTTTCCCCAATGTATCTAAAGAACCCTTGTTCCCTCTCTTAATTTCCCTGGCCAGGTTCTGCTCCTTCCTTGCCTTAGCCGCCCTCACCACCCTAGTGGCCCTTCTAGCCATCAGCTCGTACTCCCCTCAATCCCTTTCACTCCTTGAGCACTTGAATTGCCTATAGGCTGCCTTCTTTCCCGCACCACCTCCTGGACCTCCCTGGTCCACCAGCAGGGTTTTCGAGCCCTACCGCATTTTCATCTTACTCTTGCACAGGTGCTAGTAGCATCCTGCACCCCTCTCCTGATGATTTCCCACCTACTATCAGCGTCCATGTCTGACCCAATCCCATCCAAATGCTCCTTAAGAATCCTTCCCATTTCCTTAAAATCCGCCCCCTGAAGTCAGTTACCTCCGTCTTTGTGCAGCCTTCTACCCCTCCTAGGTCCAGGCAAAACCAGACCGTGGCATGGTCACTCCCGCCAATGAGTCCCTTACCTCCAGGCCCCCAATCTGGTCACTGTCTGCCAGGACCACATCCAGTACCCACGCCTCTCTGGTCGGTTCCCCCATCTGCTGAGTTAGGAACGCGTCTTGAAAGACATCCAACAACCTCTGTTCCCTGGTCACCGAGGATGTCAGTCTCCCAGTCTGTTCTTGGCATGTTTAAGTCCCCCAACACCACCACCCTTTCCCTGCCCAGTCTGCAGTGTCTCCCAACATCTGCCACCAGACTCTCTTCCAGCTCCGCCGCCAGTGCAGGGGGTCTATACACCACTCCTATTTTTACTCTCTTGCCCCCCCCCCTTGTTATCAAGGTGACCCAAACGCCTCCACAGGTCTCTCCGCCTCCTCTACTTCCCCTATGCCAATGCAGTTTTTGACTATCATTGCTACCCCTCCTCCCCTTCCCTCCCCCCTGTCCTTCCTGAACAGAGTGTAACCCTCCAGATTCAGGTCCCAGTCGTGTCCTGCGGTGGTCCAGGTCTCAGTGACCGCTGCCACATCCACTGCTCCCTCAGTTAGCATCGCCTGGAGCTCAGGCATTTGATTGCCCAAGCTCCAGGCATTTAGCAGGACTACCTTCCACCCTTTCCCTATACTTCCATTTTCCCTGCTCGTGTTCCCATGGGGATTGTTTTCCCCTGTTCTGCACTTTACCAGTCGGCCTTTTCCCACAATCCTCCAGCTCCCCAGGGGGGTGGAGACAGAGTACCTCCTTTATCGGCACCCCCTCGACAGCCTTTTCTCAAATCCCTCCCCCCTTCACAAGTTTAAACCCCACTTTTCACCAATGAACCCCTCTATTTTCAACTTAAGGATTCCCCTCCCCTCCAAATTGAGATGTAGTCTATCTCTAGCATACAGCTCCTTATCCTCCCAGGTCTCCCCCCAATCCCCCATCAACCCATACCCTCTGGCCTCACACCACTCCCTGAGCCACTGGTTTATCTCCCTAATCTTCCTTTTGTGTTCCCCACTAGCCCTTGGCACCGGCAGGATTTCTGAGAAGGAAACTGTACATCCTATGTCATGACAGACCCAGGCAAGCTCCCTGAATCTTGCCTGTATCTCTAGCTTGCTATTTCCCTCAATGTCATTTGTACCCAGGTGGACCAGTATGTCCGGGGAACCCCCACAATCCTTTGCCAGCTGATATACCTCGTGCTTGGCCCTGTGCACCGTTAGTCCATGGAAGCATTTTGTTCTAACTGGCCAGGCTTCTCCCTCCCTATCCCATTTGATACCCCTGATCATAGAATCCCCCAACAGGAGCACTCTGATCGCTCCTTTTCCGCCAATAACCCCCCTTCCATGTCCCTCATCCTTTCTACCGGCCCCTCCACCCAGCCGGCTCCTTGTTCCTCCCCCTATCTGGGTGTCACATGCCGCCCCCTCCTTATTTACCCTGGCCACCCCCTTCCCTCCAATCCTATGCCTCTCCTCCTCCTGAGTATCCTTCTGTACCTCACTAACTCCTCCCTCACTGCTCACGACTGGTCCTTCTCCCCCATCTGCTAAACTAGCCTGGTTCATCCTCCCTTCCTTCCTGTCTCTGTTTAGTCCCTCCTTGCTTGTCGTGCTCCCCTGGCTTAAACCCTCAGCTCCCTTTACTGTATCCTCCTTGTACTTCTGGTCCTTCTCCTTGCCCTTTCCTCCCAACTGGTCCTTCTCCTTACGCTTTCCTCCCTCTTCCCCCTGCTCCTACTGCTCTGATTCACTGCTCCCCCCATTTTCCTGCATTCCAGGTTCCCCCCTGTTCCTCCTGCAATCCGCCCCCCTCCTGCCCCCCACTCCTTTCAGTCTATAACCACCCTGTCGTGGCTACATCACCCCCCTCATCCTCAAGCAGAAGAAGAGAATTGAAGCGGTTACTGAGCGTAAGGTCCGATCCACCTCCCCGCCTTGCTTCCTTCTGTCCAGCCCCGGCCATCTGCCTGCTTCCTCGGTAGTGTCCTCCTTTTGGGCCCCCTCTGCCAGGGTCCCTATGTGACCCCTAAGTATTCTCCTGCACTCCTTTCCCTATGCCTCTGCCCCCAGTGCTTGGTGCAACCCCGTGGGAGATCCCCTGCCCCCTTCCCCAACCATACCTCCCCCCTTCCACCAGCAGTCTCCTAATCCCCGCAACCTCCTCCCTAAGCTGTGCTAGCTGGTAGCACACTGGGCAACCATGGAACTTCCAAGCCCAGTCCAGTATCATGGCTGCTCCACACCCTTTGCACCCCACCACCCTCCCAAAGATGCCAGCCCTAATGACGTGTGGTCCCATCCCCCTCCAAGTAGGTTTCCGTGGGTGAGCCACCAGGTTCCCCACTAGTCCAAGATACACCCCTACTGCCTAATCAGGTCACCCACTAATCCTAGATACAGTCTCAAAGTAAACCGGTAACCCTGTTACTAGGTGCAGTACAACACAGTAAACTTATAAGGGAAATGAACAACTCCCTAAGCTCCTCTCTCCCAGCCTTTAAATCCAACTAAGTGCCTATTTTCAGGTGCAACCCGGGAGAGTTACAGAGCATACAGGTAACAAGATACACGTCAAGGAAATAGAATACAAAGTAAAAGATTACAGTCAGGAGCCGCAGGCTCTACATAGTGAGAGGTACAGGTCAGGCTCAAGCAAGGCTAGCCAAGCAGACAAGTTATAGTATACAACGCAACGTAGGGAGTCAATGTATTCTAATACAGCAGGACAGAAGGCCTTGCAGGACGGCAAGGCCGAAGCTAGCACATCTGCCTGAGATAATCTCCAGACTGTAATGTTTCGTAAAAGTATGGATAGGGATCCATATGGCAGATGCACGAATGTCAGCAGCAGACACACACTGGACACAGGCAACAGAGGTGGCCATACCTTGGGTACAGTGGCCAAGAACATCACCAGGTTTACCATACTTCCTATAGCAAAATGTACTACAGTTAGCCAGCCACTTGGACAGGCACTGCTTAGTCACCGGTATGCCCTCTCTCCCAGAGTGAATGACACAAACAGCTGCGAGGATTTCCTGCAGTCTTTCGTGTACTCCAGATAGAAATGTAAAGTTCTGTGTACAGGAAAGATATGAAGTAATTTTTTCACCCTTGTTAGTACACTCAGGATAATACACGTTGATATTTTGATTCAACGTGAAGTCAGAAACCACTTTAAGGGCTGCCCCCCCCCAGCAAAGTGGTGGTGCTACCACTTGCAGTGCCGATGACCTGGATTTGGTAAGCTGAGCATCCCAGAGGTTGCTCTCCACCTCAGAGAGGGAAGGTGTTTAGACTCCACTGGACTACTGCCACCCGAGTGACCAAAGATGGTGGTGCCATCGGAACCAAAGAATTGGGAGGGAGATGCAAAATACCCTTCAAGAAGGTATGGGAGACCTCCAGTTGTCCCACCATGCATTCATCAATAGGGGCTTGGAAAGCTGATATGGCAGCCAAGTGCACTTTAATACAGGAGTACTGCAGAATGGAGTCCGAAGAAACATGAAGTAGGCATGTACAGCACTAATAATACATATAAAAGGGTCCTCAGAGTGGGAAGCACACCAAATAGCAAAATGCTTCCACTTCAGTGAATATGTATGACTAGCGGAAGGCTTCCTAGCCACCAACAAAGCATTAGCCACTTGAGGAGAAACCCCAAAACATGCAATGGCTACATCCTCAGGAGCCAAGCATGCAGGTGGGGGGACCTGAGGTCTGGGTGGACCAGGCACCACCTGTCCTAGGACAGCAGACCCCAACACAGCGGCCAATGAATAGACGGTTCCACTTGCAGATGCTGCAGCACTAGAAACCATATCTGGCAAGGCCAGAGAATGGAAATTGGTATAATGGTGGCCCTCTCTGTATGCAACTTTAGGACGACTCTCCGAATGAGAGGGATCAGAGGAAATGCATAAAGGAACCTCCTCCTCTTGGAGAGTGACAATGTGTCTCGCCAAAAATCTCCAGGTCCTGGAGCGAACAAGCAAAAATGCAGCAGTTCTGTGTTGTGTAGGGATGCAAAAAGGTCCAGCTGTGGATGACCTCATCTTATGAAGAGGTCGTTTACCATGGAGGTCGGCAGTTCCCAATCGTGCACCCAAGACTGGGATCGAATTGGGCTAAGACATTTTGGATTCCTGGGAGAAAAACAGCCATCAACTGCAGGTCATGAGAGAGTCCCCACTGCCAGATTCTCATCGCTTCCCTGCACAGAGGGTACGAGTGAGTGCCCCCTTGCTTGTTTTTTTTTTACCCATTTTTTTTCCCCTCCAGTCGTGGTCTGCGGAGCCTCTCTCAGGCATCCTGTCTGTTCCAATCCTGCCTGAAGTTTTCCTACCTGAGCGTCCTCTCTCCTCTCAGCCCATGCAACCAGCACCCCCAGCTTAACTCCTCTGGGGTGGGGTCGGCCCCTCCTCTTGGGCACTCTGTACAGTCAGGTTCTGGCTTGTGGGTGACAGCCCGGGTGGAGGACACTGGAAGGCCAGGCAGGTTAGACCCAGCAGTGGGCATGGGGGCAGGTGCCTTCACCTACCCCGCAGACCAGTGTTTTCCCTGTTCTGGTGTGCATTCCCCCCTCCTGTGCGTGGTGCACATTCCTGATGCTACAGCACATGGCAACCCTGCCAAGCGTCAGCCATGCTATATATGTGCTACCCTACATGCTGCAGCACCCCCGGTCTCCACCGGGAACTGCTGGCACGCCAAGCGATGTCCCATCCTCCCCCCAGGGAGGAGAGCAGCCCAGCAGATGCTCAATCTTCACCCGCCCCTGCCGACCCCCAAGCTCACTCCCAAACGTGGGTCGCTAGCGTGGCACAAGGTGTGGCATCCAGCGCCTCAACCCTCAGCGCCACCAGGCCAGCTCCCCTTGCTTGTTGATATAGTGCATCACACTGATGTCGTCTGCTCGTATCAACAGAGGACCTGGAGAGCGAGAGAGATGCTCTGCGAAGGCCTGGAGCCCTAGAACAGCCCTCATCTCCAGAACGTTGATGTAGAGATCCAAATCTCACTCTGTCCACAGCCCCAGGACTGGAAAAGGCCCAGGTGGGCACCCCATCCTTTCCCGGAGGCATACATCATAAGAATGTGCTCTGGAGTTGGAGAAAAGAAGGGGACACTGTGCAGCAACTACAAAGGTTCCATCTACCACAACATACACTTGTTGAGAGGGGATGTGACAAGAATCATGTGTTCAACTCATATGTCAGCTGCTCCCACTGCACCTGAAGAATCCATTGTAGGATTCTCATACAACGTTATGCGACTGGGACGGTTACAATACCAACTGCCATAAGGTCCAGGAGGTAGAGCATAGTCCTGGAAGACACATAGTGACTCCAGAGCTTCAGACAGGCCTAAGCAATCAGAGACTCCACCCTGTCCTACAGCAGGATCGCACTGCCCACTGCTGTGTCCAGTACCGCTCCAATATATTGAAGGCATAGGCACGAAGTGAGAATGGATTTCAATACACTGATTATGATACCCAGGTGCTCAAACAACTGCTGGGTTCAAAATACAGTGTACTGGACCACTTCCCTGGATGAGCCCTGCAAAAGCCAGTCATCCAAATAGGGGAACAAATAAAGTCCTTCCCACCGGACTGCTGCTGCCACAACCGCAAAGCATTTGGTAAATACCCTCAGTGCCGAGATAAGTCGAAGGGCAATACTGTACTCGGAACTGATAATGGCAGTCCTCCAGAGTGAATCTGAGGCATTGCCTGTGACGTGTTCTGATTCTGATATGAAGGTAACATCCGTCATATCAAGAGCATAAAGCCAGTCTCCTTTTTGCAGAAAGGGGAATGACAGCCTAAACAGAAACCATTCAAAACTTTTTGTATTCAGCGAATTTGTTCATGGCTCTAAGGTCCAACACAAAATGCAATTTTCCTGTGGCTTTCAGGACCAGGAAGTATCTTAAATAAAACCCTCTGCTCCTTTCTTTGGGAGGAAACGGCTCCAAGGCTTTTCTTCTGAAGCAGAAACTGAACTTCATCCCTCAACAGGGACAGGTGTTCCGGAGGTAATGAGAATGGGTGAAGGATGCATTGGATGCTTTGAGATCAGGTCCAGTGCATCCCCTCTTTCCACTATTTCCAGGACCCATTTGTCTGAGGTGATCTCCTTCCATTTTTGCAGGTGAAGGGAGATCTTTCTCCCACTTGCCTCCTGTTGGCAGCCATGGTGGGGGAAGGAAGTGGGGAGTCAGAGGGTGCCGGGAAGGGCAGGACCACCTGAACTGGAACCTTTGGGTGCCTTAGAGTGGCCACCCTGAGCAGCAGGTCCAGCTGGGAGACCACCTCCTCTGCCACAGTAGGGCTGATGGTAGCCATAGCCTCCTTGACCAGCAGGCTTCCTAAACGTACCCCTACCACGACCCCTGTATACATTCTGGGATATCAGAGATTTCCCTGACCTTAGAGTCATTTTGGATTACTGTATGTCCTTCAGTGCATTATCTGTATCTCGTCCGACCAGCTTAGAGCCCTTAAATGGGGCATTGAGCACAGCCTATTGCACAACTGAAGCAAATCCTGGTACTCATGAGTCAGGAGTGCCTTCTTAAATATATACCAGAGGCAGCTGATTTGGCAGCAGCCTCTGAAGCATCATATGCTGACCGTAGTAAATGTTTACCAGTATCCAGGCCAGCAGAGGTAGTTTTAAGCAGTTTTCCTTTTTCAGGGCTATCCAGCAGTCTCTGTGTCACAGCCAAAACTGACTTCCAGAGGCTATTCTAATACCTGATCCTATAAGTGTGGTGGTTTGCAATACAAAGGCTCAAAGTGGAACAGACATAAGTCTTCTTGCCCATCACAACCAATTTTCTGGACTACTTGTAAGGAGGCAGGGTGCTCATCATTCTAGGAGCCCTAGAGTGACCATGTAGAGCCATGACAACCACAGCGTCAGTTTAAGGCTGAGAAGCATAACAGCACTCAACAGACGAAGCAGGATACCGTTTGTCAGCTTTCTGGGGACTGCTCACAGAGTGCCATGCAGCAAATATAGCATCTTCCAGTGCAGGGTAAATAGGGGACACCACAATAGTGAGAGCAGCTGTTACCTCTAAGAACTCCATTGTTTCTTTTACTGGCATTTTCCTCTTCACCCTCAAATCCCATCACATCCCGAATTTGTATGAACAAAGCCTGGAAGGAGGGATCCTTTGGTGGAGACCCGGTACTATATTCCAGAGTCATCAATGCATGATGATAAGGTTGAGCTGGAAGAGAAATCTCCATTATGGGGTTGCCCATCCCTACCTTCATTTTCCAAATCCTACTTCATCTCTAGCAGGCCAGGACTGCATTCCACTTCATCATCGCCTCATATGATGACAGGGGTAAATTGACAAAGTTGGCAATGGCGGTGGAAGCTGTTCCATCAGTGCAGTACTTATGCTTTTCAGTCCCATCAACAACTGTGCTGACGGAAGCTGCCCTGGTTACAGAACCTACACTGCTGCTTGCAGTGATGGGAA
Source organism: Neoceratodus forsteri (assembly GCA_016271365.2). NCBI lineage: Eukaryota > Metazoa > Chordata > Ceratodontiformes > Ceratodontidae > Neoceratodus > Neoceratodus forsteri. The sequence continues at coordinate 1,392,409,983 of CM057458.1, read as the reverse complement.
AAAGGTGGGTTACCATTTCTGAGAATGACGCCAGCATAACCTGTGAGTTGACAATACCCGGTGGAGGGGTCAGGATTACTGACGTCAGTGGGATGGAACCCACTGATGAAGGATGAACACTGTCCGTAGTAGGTTCAGCAGTGCTGCAGCCATGCCTCGACCAGTTTTAACAATGGTCACGGGGGCTGCAGTCGACGCTACTGGAGCAGACGCTGACAAGGACTTACCCTCCTTCAATGTAGACCTCAACCTCACAGGTAACGCATGTTTTCATTATGCTTATGATGAATGGAACAGGATGTGGGTCACGATTCTTTGGCTTTCCCAGTCATACTTGACAACCTCAGCAGCAAAGCAGTCAACAACCACTGAATGCTTCCTTACCCAGAGCAGACAGTCAAGAGAGAAGTCGGTTTGGATGAAGCGGCCATCGTCTAAGCTTCCACGGCCTTAATGGCAATGAAAGCCTCCAAAGCCTTCTTCTGCAGTCTTCTCTGGCAGATCTTGCCTAGCAACAGGACCTGGGAGCAAGTGGACACCCAAACTGTGCGTCTTTTAAACCTTAGGCACTAGCTAGGAGAAGGGCAGTGCAGAGAATCCCTTCTTTAGACGTCCTCTGCATGAAGAGGCAGTAAAAAGGTATTAGGGATTTTAGTTTTGGAAGTGAGCTGAGGGTCGCTACACAGGAAGTGAGACACAGCTCCTTCCTGTGCTAGCGAGATATAAGAAGTGCCCCAAGGTGTGGGGATTAATCTTGCCAATACCTGCTATATAGCAGGACAGTTGCTCAGTTCGTAGCTGCTCTGATTGCACACATTGAGTGTGGGGAGTGTAAAATGCGAGCCTCTGGTTAGAGGTGGCGGTCCTGGTTGCACTGTTGCCTAGCAACAGGACGTGGGAGTGAGTGGACACCAAAATTGTGCATTTTTTAAACCTTAGGCACTAGCCAGGAGAAGGGCAGTGCAGAGAACCCCTTTTTTTAAAAGTCCTCTGCATGAAGAGGTGGTAAAAGGGTATTAGGGATTTTAGTTTTGGAAGCAAGCTGGGGATCGCTACACAGGATGTGAGACACACTTTCTTCCTGTGCTAGTGAGATATAAGAAGCCCCAATTACGAGCGGGGTGAGTAAGAGCGGTGCGAGAAACGCAGCGTTCACGCGCACAGAGACGCGGGTGTTTGTGTATTCGCGGGTGAGTGAGGAGTTAGGAGAACACCAGATATAGTAAGTACAGTTTATATATCAGTAAGCTAAGACAGGTGACAGAGAGACTAAGAATTAAGACGAACTTATAAACATGGAAGGCAGGACAAGGCAAGATCACTGTTAACTAATGACGGGGACCTGTTGATACAGTGTGGAACCCGTCACATGTATCAAATGGAAGAGGAAGGAGCAGACTATACAGCATTTATGTGTGAGAAGTGCATACATAATCAGGATCTGCAGTACAACATCAGAATGATCAGTGAAAGGCTAGAAAAAGTGGATAGTAGCCAGCTGGAGCTGGCTGCAAAATTGAGGACCCTGACCAGTTTCAATAAAATATATACTGACAAGGACAATAGCGAATTGCTAGAAGGACTGGGAAAAAGAAAAATGGGAAGTATTAGTGATGACACGGATAAAGCAGAGTGGAGTGTAGTAAATATGGTTAAAAGTAAAAGATGAGGGAGGAGCCCACTACAACCAGTACCAAGTAATTGTACAGAAGAATTCATGGAAACTGAGGGTAGAAACACTGCTAGATCCTGTAATATAATGAGAGAAAGTAACGTGAATAGAGAGATGAGAGATGATAACTCGGAGTTTTAGACCCCAGTAGCTAATAGTTTCCAAACACTAGCTGAAGTTACTAATCGGCAGGAGGGGACAGTACATAATTGTATGAATATAAAGGAGCACATAACTAATCAGAACCAGACAAGTCCTAGTGATTGGTGACTCAATTATAAAATAGCAGTAGTACACATTGCTATTAATGATGTGGCAAGGAAATCATTGCCAGTTTTCCAAGAAGAATTTGAAGAGTTAGTTCAGAAACTAAGGGAAAAAGATAGTGAAATCCTGATATCAGAAATCCTACCAGAGCCAAGAGCATCTGTTTATAAAGCAAAGAAGACAGCATTAGCTAATGCATGGTTGAATAACTGGACAACACTACACAGGCTATCATTTATGAAATAGTGGGAAACTTTTATAATAAAAAAGAACTGTATTGTAAGAATGGACTTCATCTGAGCTTTAGAGGAAGCAGAATACTTGGTACATGAATACAGAATATATTAGACGTGGTATTGGCCAATATATTTGAGGATATTGAAAATATGAAAATTGAACCTCCAGTTGGAACAAGTGATCATGGAACTGTCACATTTACAATTAATAAAAAAAGGAAAATAAATAAGGGTAGAACAACTCAGATATTGGATAATAAGGCTAATTAACAGAATATAAGAGATAAACTCATCAAAGGTTTATCAGTCGAAGAGTCGTGGGGGGTGTTTGTTAAAACAATAAATATGACTGAGAAGCATATTCCTACAAAGAATGTGTATAACAATAGGGGGAAAAACATCTTGGATAAATAACAAAATTATTAAATTATGTAAGAAAAAGGAAAAACTCTATAAACAAATGAAACAGGTAAAGACAGCGGCTTGTCAAATTAGGTATAAAAAAATATTACAGAGGGTTAAGTATGAAATTAGAACAGCAAAAGAGAATTTGGAATATAGATTAGCAACATCTAAAAATGATACAAAGAGTTTATTTGCATATATTAATAATAAAAGGAGGAATAATAATTCTATGGGACCCTTAAATATTGATGGTGAATTGTCGACTAAACCAGAGGAATTGACTAAACAATTTAGTAGAACGTTTGGCACAGTGTTTGTTAAGACCGGCCACATAAGAGATAATATTACAACTGTATTGGGTAATACTGCACAAGCTGATATAATCACTGTTGATAAAGTTCTTAAGAGAATACAAAAACTCAGAGTGGATAAATCGTCAGGCCCAGACCGGATGCATCCAAAGTTTATTAGGGAACTTAGTGATGTATTAGCACCTGCTATTACTATAACAGGGCAGAAATCACTTTATGAAGGTTATGTGCCTAGGGAATGGAGAACTGCTTATGTGATTCCTGTGTTTAAAAAAGGTAGTAGGGCTGAAGCTGCGAATTATCGACCGGTAAGATTGACATCAGTGGTATGTAAAATTATTGAAGGAATAATATGTGAAGAAATTACAAATTATATGGCGGATACTGGCTTGATAGATGTGACCCAGCATGGTTTCCTAAGGAACATATCTTGTGAGACTAACCTGATTAGTTTATATGACTATGTTGGGAAATTACTAGATCAAGGGAACAAAGTCGATATGGTTATGCTAGATTTTAGTAGAGCCTTTGGCACGGTCCCTCATGGGATAACAATCTTAAAATTGAAGCAGCTGGGAATTGATGACATTATTATTAGATGGATTGAACATTGGCTAATGGAGAGAACCCAATTGGTTAGGGTTCCAGGATGCCTGTCCAATGAGGTAAAAGTCTCAAGTGGGGTGCCACAGGGATCTGTCTTGGGACCACTGTTTGGCAGTTTTATTGCTGATTTGGCCATTACTAGTGGGAACAAGTTAATAAAGTTTGCTGATGATGTTAAATTGGGAGGAATAGTGAATACCTTTGAGGACAGATTAAGATTTGGTCAGGATTTGGAATATATAGCAGAATGGGCTAACACTAACAAAATAAGTTTTAACTTAGATAAGTGTGTAGTGATGCACATGGGACAGTGAAGCATAAATCAAGAATACAATATACAGAGTGTAAAATTAAAAGATTCAATCTGTAAAAAGGACTTAGGAATATATATAGCAGTCATGACTTGTAGAAGGGATCCCACTGTAAAATAGTAGCAGGTAAGGCTATGTACCTGGTTAATTGCATCCGAAGAAGTTTTCAATCAAGAAGGGAAGAGGTATTGATGTCTCTATTTAAATCCCATGTGAGACCACACTTGGATTATTGCTTTATGGTTTGGAGTCCATATTTGAGGAAGGATATAAGATTGATTGAAAAGCCTCAAAGGGCCTGTACAAAATTAATTTAAAGGATAAAAGATATACTCTATGATGAAAGACTGAAGGATTTAGGATTATGGGCATTGGATACAAGATGTGCTAGGGAAGACCTGTTGCTATATAAAATTTTGAGTCAGGATATGCTAAAGAAAGATCTTGAACTTCAAATCAGGGAACAAAATTACAACCTAAGAGGGCATAAATATCAGTTAAAAGAAGAACACTGTAAAACAAATCTAAGAAAATTTAGCTTTGGACCCAGAACAATTAGATTATGGAATGAACTACCAGTGGAATTAGTAGAGGCTATTAGCTTTAATGCCTTTAAGGCAGGTTTAGATAGTTTTATCTCACTTGGTAACTTCGGTTTCCTCCACTGAAATGGTGGGGACAACCAACATGGGCTTAGGCCTTCTGGTTGTCTTCCTAGTCCAGCATGAAATCCAATATGAAATCTTGCAGGTCCTCACGTTGCGGGACAGGCCCAAACAGCAAACACACACGGTGCAAGCACTGTCCTTGCAGATCCTGCACCTGCAGGTACAAAACCTAAACAAAGGTTCTTTCAATGACAGCATACAGGGACATCGATACAAAATATATTTAAGTTAGAAAACAGACATAATTTACAAACTGACAGCATTGTTTCTCTGCAGGTTCAATGAGTGTATAGAAAGTGAAAGAAAGAACTGAGGAATGAGAGAGACACTCCTCTTTTATAGGTGCTAACGTTGTACATCACCATGGGCAGCCCAAGCTAGACAAAAAGTCTCTGGAACGCTGATTGCTTACAGTTCCAAAGATGTGGCCGAATGGAGGAGATATCCTCAATGAGGATCAAGTTACCCCTCCGTACTGTTGCCTCGACAGCCATGGACTCTGGTGACCCAGCAGGCAGGACAGTCACTGGTTGTGCAGGCCACTGTATGCTCACGCAAAGGGTCCTTGGGTTCTGGCATCAAGGGGGTGGGGGGGTGGAGGCACACAGCCAAGTGAATAAATGACAAACTTCGGAATAACCACAAGGCACTTAGGCTCCACATCCCACCCAGTCAGCGTTGGCTACATAGATACACAGATATAAGACAGATAATCATCATCAGATCTGCCCTTTTGTTCCTACTTAGAAATTCTCAATCCCTTCAGAGCTCCCAGACATCCCCTCCAGACCTCCACTCTGTTTCTATTTGCCTCCCTTGTAATTATCCCATTAGGTTTTGAACCCCTAGATATTATTAACTATAATCACATTACTGGGTGGTCTGTTCCACCTATTTACCCTCCCCTCTATAAAGAAATATTTTCTTATGTCCATTTTGAAGTCTCCCCATCTGCCAGTTTGAAACTACAGGTCTAGCACTCTCCTACAAGGCTATGCTGGGGTTGTTTAAGCAACTACAACAAGACCCTACATAAAATAGTATACATTTCCAAAACAGATAACTTGTTTTGACTATTTTTAAGTAGAGTATGTCTTAAAGAAAGCAACTCACAACTACGCAATGTGTATATAGTAGTTTCAAATCTGTAACAAGTCTGCTGCTTTATGAAGGATCTGCAATATTGTGTGCCAAGTAAGGCACAGATTATAATGGATATCAACCTTTGCATGTACGCACCCCAAAGTATTGTAATTAGAGGTCTACAATGCATGTGAAACACCAGACATTTGTGGTATGACTTTGGACAGGTAGTTGCCATTCAGTCACAAGGGTAGGGGAGGGGGTGGGGATTAGGGTTGCTATATGCCAATTTTACTATGCTAACCCTGTATGACTCTGTTCCCCATGGATTTTAAAAATGCTCTCACCAGCCCATCGGTGCAGCAGTTGGATTTCCACTTGCAACGCTGGCAACCCGGGTTCCGAAAGGGACCCGGGGTGCCATAGAGCCAGCCAGAGGGGAGAAGACTTGAGTGTCTGATGACTGTTTGCCTTCTCCCAGGGGGAGGGTGGGGATGTGACCCGACACTTGGTGACTCCTGGCAGAGGCTGGGGGAACAACAACGTGTCGGGTCCAGTTGACTGGGGGGCATGGCGAACATCGGCGTACGGCTAGACGTTAGTGGCACGTCACGCCCCTGAGGAGAAAAAAAAAAATTGTGAAAATTGCTCCCTGGTCGGCCAGATGACAGTTGCCAGCCTCCGCTGCCACAGAAGCCCTGGACAGCCCAAGACCACCTCAGCAGCACCCGGGCCAAGACTGAACGCACTGGCCTGCCCCCACCAGTGCCTTCTCCCACGGAGGAGGGGGACCCATCTGGCGAAGGGTTATGCCAGGTTACCTAGGGGGCTGCAATGTGGGGTGGTCGTGGCTAGTGTCGGGGCAGGTGCCAGCGTGGTCCCTAAATGGCTAGGAGTGGCCAGCCAGGGAGCCAAGAAGGAGCCAAAAAAAAAAAATTTGCTTTCCACTGTGGCTAAAGCAACTGTCAAAAAGTTAGCCACCATGAGAAACCATGAGTCACAAAGATAAATCTGCAAAGTTGTGCCCATGTTTTTAATTTAGCAAAATTACATTGGGGCTGGGTTGTCTTACAAAATACTGTTCGTAAAATGCTGAAAACCCAATTTTAAGTATTTTATTTACGGGCTGTGTTGTAACTGGTCTCTTGTAACATTACATACTGCATCAAAAACTTTAAAGAGCTGCTGACGCCTCAAAGAAAACTTTGAAAAACATAATATTTAGGTACAATTACAAGTTGTATTCTATTCATATACATATTATATGGGGCAGTTGCTAAGGTGGGTGGAAAACTGGCTTATGGGGCGAATACAGCGAGTGGTGGTTGGAGGGATAGTCTCTTCCCCCAGAAGGGTCATCAGTGGGGTCCCCCAGTGTTCGGTCCTGGGGCCACTCCTGTTCAATTCCTATGTCTCGGCCATAGGGTGGGGTGTTAGGAGTAGGTGGAGTCTCTTTGCAGAGGACTCAAAACTGGGAGCACTGGAGGATGGGCAGGAGGGGGGGAGAGGCCCTGCAGGGGGATCTGGATACCGTGTGGGGGGTGGGCAAGGAAGTGGGGGTGAAGTTTAATACAGGGAAATGTAGAGTGCTGCATCTGGGGATCAGAAACCCGGGACACGCATACACCCTGGGGGGGGGGGGTGACCACAATGTAAGTCACATTGGGCTAGAGGGACTTACGGATAGTGGTGGACAGCAAAATGAATAACACAGAGAATTGTCGAAGAGCTACAGCAAAAGCAAACAGGATACTGAACTGCATAACCAGGGGGATTACCTCCAGGAGGAGGGAGGTAATCCTCCCTCTGTATAATGCCCTGGTCAGGCTGCATCTTGAGTACTGTGTGCAGTTCTGGAGACCCCATCTTAAGAGGGACATAGCACTGCTGGAGAGGGTCCAGAGGAGGGTGACCAGGATGATTCAGGGCATGGAGGGTAGGACCTATGAGAGACTGGATGAACTCAATCTGTATGCACTGGAGAAGAGGAGGGACAAAGGGGGACATAGATACATAGACAGTGTCGGCAGATAAGGGCCTATGGCCCACCCAGTCTGCCCATTTAAGTTTGTAAGTTCAGTTTATGTTTTCCAGGAAGTCTGTTGCCCCTTACCCCTGACCTCCAGAATTCCTTTATGTCTATCCCATGCATTCTTAAATCCCGTGATTGTTTCAGCCCCCACCACTTTCTCTGGCAGGGTGTTCCACTTGTCCACCACCCGTTCTGTGAAGAAATTCTTCCTCACGTTTCCTCTGAATCGTCCTCCCTCAACTTCATCCCATGCCCTCTAGTCCTGGAACATCTTTTCGCTTAAAAATAATGCATTCCTGCACCCTGTTCCTCCCTGTAAGACACCCTGTATGTCTCTATCATATCCCCTCTCCTCCTCTCCTCCAGGGAGTACATGTTCAGTGCCTTCAACCTGTCTTCATGGGACTTGTGATGCAATCCATGCACCATCTTTGTTGCCCTCCTCTGAACCTTCTCTACCCTGTCTATGTCCTTACGTAGGTAAGGTCTCCAGAACTACACAGTGTACTCCAGGTGCGGCCTCACTAGTGTCTTGTATAGTGGAATTATGACCTCCTTTTCCTGCTGGTGATGCCCTGCCTATGCATCCCAGCATCCTATTTGCTTTACCTGCTGCCTTGTCACACTGTTTCCCTGCCTTGAGGTCATCAGAGATGATAACTCCAAGATCCCTTCCTGCTTGGCATGCTATATCCTCACCCCCAACCGATATATTGTGCCAGGGTTTTTGTGCCCCATATGCATTATCTTGCACTTCCTTGCATTGAATTTCAACTGCCAAACCCCTGACCATTCTTCAAGTTTCTGCAGGTCCCTTCTCATTCTGTCTACACCCTCTGGTGTGGCTACTCTGTTACAGAGCTTTGTGACCCACGTCATCAGCGAACAGTGAAATTCTGCCTTCTAGGTCCTGTGCAATGTCACTGATGAAGATATTGAATAGTACCGGTCCCAGCACTGATCCCTGTGGTACCCCACTGGTCACTCTTCCCTCTGTGGAGTGACAGCCATTTACCACCACATGACAGAGACTTTCAAGTATGTAAAGGGGATGAATAAGGGTGGAACCAGGGAAGTGTTCAGGCTTATGAGGAAGGGAACTGCCAGGGGGCACGAATGGAAGCTGGGGGGGGGGTACAGGGGGAGAGCGCAGGAGACACTTCTTCACAGAGAGGGTGGTGGAACCATGGAACACACTGCCCAGGAGTCTGGTGGAAGAGACCACAATGGAAGGATTCAAGAAGGGTTGAGACAGGTACAGGGGGAAGCTGTGGCCAGGGAGGGCCACCTCTGGGGCTGGAGGGGGGTGAAGGAGCGATCTACCAGTAGGGGGCTAGCTTCTGAGCAGACGCAATAGACCATGGGGCCAATTCTGCTGGCTTTTACTACGATACTATGATATTGATATATATATATTTTCTGTTCCCCAGCATATATTACTGAGAAAATTAGCATAAATACATATATTTACCCCTTAGAGAGCACCTGTCTCTATAGTTTACTCTCTGCTTCAAGTCATAACCCTCCATTGTGACATCACAATCTAGTGCCATGGGAGTAAGTGTGATGTCACAAGCCATGCATTATGATCTCAGGTAAGGAGAACGTAGCGGGACTGGATGAACTCTTAAGGAGCAAGGATTCTGTTTTCATGCAAATTATCTCAGTAAAAAATAATGGGGAAGAGATACACAGAACTAATAAGATCTACAACCTGAACAGTGTCTAAATATGTTTTCTTGATGTTCTCTGAAGTGCCAGCTGCTGTTTAAATGTGACACTTATGTAAAAGAATAACATTCAAAAAAGCAATGTATAATATCTGAGATGTTTTTAAGTTTTTATCTACTGGTATTTCAATTGGTCTGTATTAGAAAGTTGCAAATAGTGGCATAAAACAGCCTTGAACAGGCAGCAGCATGAGTAGGGCCAATAGATAAATCTGACTCACTGCAGACACTAGCAAGTGGCAGTAACTTTTTTCCACAAATAAGTCTTGCTTAGGCTGCAGAGTGCTGACTGTCCCCCCCCCCCCAACATGGTTCCCCAAACTTGTCCAGCCCCTTATGAGTGGTCTTAATTAATACCAAAAGCCATACAATGCAATACTGTGTGGCCATTTGAGTTTTTTCTCCCGACAGCTTCACTGGTCTCAGTCTTAGTGTGCAATCTTTTTCCTTCGCTGCTAACATCCAGCAGTTGTTCATGTGTAGATTTATAAATCAGTTCAGTCTTTTTTTTTTTTAATAAATATTCCCCCAAGTTGTTTTACAGAATTACACCCCGGCTTGTTTCCTCCCACCTCCTAATTGTTGAGACTGCACCCGTTTTGTTTAATCCCTGCTCCCGATTGAGGTGAGACAGCAGCATAGGTGTTTTTAGCCCCCTCCCTAAAACAGGCCTCCTTTTGGATGAAGGGGGAGTGATATGCCAGTGACTGGCATGCACCCTCCAAACGATCAGGTGCACACTTAAGAGTCAAATCTCACTACAATGAGGAGAAGTCAGCATGCTTTCGAAAGTCAAGTGCGGCAGTCTTGTGCTCAATCAAGTATCACGGGGACTCCCAAGAGCAAAGATAACGCCTGTAGTTTTTTTAATATGTAGTCTCCTCTGTGGCAAGATAGTGAGGACCATGGTGCCAATTTAATGGCAATCGCCACTGTGGCACAGCAAACCAGTGGGATATAGGCCACACACTAAAAAGATCTGCCAATGGCAACATGGTGAGCGGCTAGCGGAAGTGTAGGTATGAGGAACCATGCCACTGATATATGGCCCTGTAGAGTGTCTTTGGGTCAGGAGGAATTGGAACATGGTAGGGTGCATGCAAGTTAGACATAAGAACTCTAGTAGCATATTTCAAAACTTTATGGGCATTGTATTTGCAACCCCAGGCTTTGCGCTTGAGATCTGCATGGTTCGACAGGGAGCACAGGGAGATGAAGTCTATGGGTCAGAGGTTGGAGCCTTGTTGGAGGAAATCTAGGACTCATGAGGACAAACTGGCTTTAAGAATTCACCAAAGTATCAAAGAGCAATACCCCGTACGAAGGAAGCTTTCCTGTCCAGGGAGATTGCAGTAGAGAAGAACAGACTGGCTCAGCTCTTCCAGACTACGTTTGTGCTGCTCCGTACTGTCTGCCTACAATCGCATACATCTATTTCATCCAAGTGAGAAGAGTTCACTCAGTTCTTCTCTGCCAGAGTGCCTTTTATCTGGGCCAGGATCTCCCTATCCGAGCTGGTTGTCAACAAGTGCACTCCTCCTGTCTAGGGGGGAATTCAGGTAATCTTTGGTGGAAGAGATTTGTGGGGTGATCTCGGAGCTGTAGCCCTTATGCAATGGACTCAGGCCCAACATGCTTTCTAGTAAGCTGACAAGAGTTTTTGGTCCCATGCTTGCTAAGATAGTCTGCTACTCACTTTGGGAGAGGTCCTTTTTTGGGCGTATTGAAAGATGTGCTGGTGGGCCTCTTCTGAAGAAACCATCACTGGATCAGACTGCTTGGCGAATTATAGACCAGTCTCTAACCCTTCCTTTCTGGGAAAGGTTAATAAGAAGATAGTGGCTCTGCAGCTTGAGGCACACCTCATGGACTCTGACATCTGTGAGCCTCTCCAGTCCAGTTTTAAGTCAAGGAGCAGTACACAGACCATGTTGGTCAAGGTCTATAATGACCTTCTCAGGGCGAGAGATAGAGGGGAACTGTCAGTTCTTATTCTACTTGGTCTGTCATCTGTCTTTGACACCGTGGACCATGGGATGTTGTTGGAACACCTCAGGGAATACTGTGGACTGACCCGCATGGTCATCAACTCATTTGAGTCCTTCCTCTGAGACAGGACGCAGATGATGGTGATGGGGAATTTCTCCTCATTCCTGACGCCTCTGCTCTGTAACATACCCCAGGGGTCAGTCCTCTCATCTATGTTGCTCATGGTGATATGCTGCCCCTGGGAGGGATCATTAGACAGTACAGGCTGGGTTTCCACTACTATTGAGATGATATCCAACTATATCTGTCATTTGCATTCCGAGACGCCAGACGTGACAGAAGTACTAAATTTGTGCATCACTGAGATTCAAGACTGGATATCACCAACCTTGCTAAGATACAACCCAGGTAAGATGGAGGTAATAGTGATTGAGCCTAGTCGAAGGTGGGGTGCGGAAGTAACTGGGGCAGTGACTGGCCTCGTGCTCAGTCCCACTAGCTTGGTAGCCTCTACTAAGATGAAAAAAAACTGGGGGTCATTCTGAACGAGAGGAAGACACTTTTTTTTCAGCCAGCAGTAGTCCTTCTTGGTCTTCTGAGCAGCCCCAACACTATCACCCCCACCCCCCGACCATGGCTTACCCTCTCTCCAGAAGTGTGCCCGTAGGTGCCACCTCCCCACGAAGGAGGTCCTCAGGCTGCACCAGGGAGAAGCCATCCATGGTGCCCCTGGAATAAGCATGGGTCAGCAGGGTGTGGGATCTGCAAGCAGCCCTAGAGCCATAAGGACCACAGCTGCGTTTACCCGCACCCGCCCCCCCAGGGACGCTGGCTGATGGCTGTGCTCACGCAAGGTGTGAGTGTCCATCTAACTCCTAATGATGCACGTCACCTGCACCGCCACTCGTGGTAACCCAGGTGGCAGTCACAAGGCAACAATGATCCCCCCCCCCCCAGAGAAGAGCATTCTGTGGGATGCTCAATCCTTCTCCCCCAGTCAGCCATCCAAAATCCAGGCTTGTTCCCACCGGCTGGCCCTCCAACGATTCAGACTTGTTCCCAAACCTGTGTCTTCAGCATCACAAGCTGTAGCACTATATAGGCCAGAGATCAAGTAGGATCTGTAGTGATACTATAGGCAGGGGAAAATGGACAGACTAGGTTGAACACGCAGTCCTTATCTGCTGGCAAATTCTGTGTTTCTACTGCTGCACCAGCAGGCTGGCCCATGAGGCCAACACTTGAGCCTCAAGTGTCAGCAGCAGTCCAGAGTGGCTTTCACCATCTTTTTTTTTTTCTTCTTCAAACTCTCTTTCTGCACCAACCCACTGAGGCATCTCTCAGAGGTGCCCACTCGACTCTCACACCTTCTACTCCCCACTGCGACACCAGCACCAACTTCCCCCCCTTTGAGAGACTTCCCAGCGCCCCGGATCACCCTCGGGGAGGGGCCCACCACTCCTATCTTGGTGGAGTCTTTCTGGGATTAGAGGGTCCATCTCTCTCCGGAGGTCGGCAGTGGGTCGTCGGTATGGGCGTCCGGTGTTGGGGATGTGAGAGAGGTCCCCGAGGCCCTCGTCACTCCTTGGCGTGCTGGGGGGGGGGTTCTACTTTAGTCCCCAGATGTAGGACGTGCAATGCCGCCCTGCCCGTGACATGGATGTTCCCACCCACGTCCAGAAGGTAGCCGCCTGACGTCTTCCCCTGCGTGCTAGCCCTAGGCATTGCAGTGCCTCCAGTCTTCACCAGGGACCACTGCGGTGCCAGGATGACCCTGGATCTCTCCCCAAGAGAGGAGAGCAGTCCTCCGGACACTCGATCCTCTCTCTCCCCTGCCGACCTGACAGTCCAGACTCGTTCCTGAACCCTAGTCGCCAGCGTGGTGCAAAGTGTGGCGTCCGGCACCTCAACCCTCAGCACCACCGGGCCGGCTGGCTTTCACCATCTTAAAAACATCACCCAAATTAAAGCCTTGATCCCCACTGTAGTCCTGCCTTCTCTGGTACAGGCAATCATGACTTCCAGACTTGACTACTGTAACCCGCTCTTTACCTTGGGGTTGGGGAAGGTGTCCTCCGCAGCTTGTAGGTGGTGCAGAATGCAGCAGTCAGGTTACTGACAGGCCTCCTGAGGTCCTGTCATGCGACCACAGTCCTGCAAGATCTTCACTATGGCTGCCAGTGTAGTGGCACATCACCTTCAAGGTCGGTTTACTGACCCATAAAACACTATACTGACTGGGCCATGATTAGCTGAGGGACCTCCTGACTCCTTACCATACCTCCCGCCCCTCCATTCCCTGGCTGTTCCCAGGGCTAGGCTTAAGTCATCTGGAGATTGTGCCTTTGAGGTAGCTGATCCAGTCCTGTGAACAAGCTTACAAGATCCATAAGGGAGGCCCCTTTGGTGGTGGCCTTTAAGAGGAACCTGAACACCTAGCTTTTTAGAGAGGATGTTAGTTTTAGTTAAATGCCTCCACAGTCTGGTGCCACTATTATAGCAAGTTTTATTCATAGCTGCAGGTATGTATATTTTATGCTATATAAAATGTATGTATAATAATTTTCTTTATGAACTTTTATGTTTAAAAAGCACTCTGAGCCTCTGAGAATGGGTGCGCAACAAACATAAATATTACAGCTACTACTAGATACATATATACAAAGATGTCAGCAGATAAAGACCTCTTGGCCCACCCAGTCTACCCTATAAATTCCTACCTACTATAAGGCCTGATGCCCAAACTGAACTCTGGACCTCATCTGACCTTCTTTTCCCTGCCTATTCTGCCACTGTGGACCCTACCTGGTCTACGGTCACCTCCCCCTTGCTTTGATACCAGTTTTCCTTTATAAATATCCCATTAATGCTTGAAGCCTGCCACTGTCCCCCCCCAATCACCCCTGCTGGAAGATTGTTCCAGGCATCCACCACCCTCCCAGTGAAGAAATATTTTCTCACATGCTTCCTAAACTTCCCTCCTCCACCTTTCAAGGTGTTCATGTTTAGATCCCTCAGACTCTCCTCAAAGGACATTTGGTGCAGTTCCCGAATCATTTTTGTTGACCTTCTTTGGACAGCCTCTACCCTGTTTATGTCCTTTCTGAGGTGTGGTCTACAGAACAGGATGCAGCACTCCAGATGATGTCTCATCAATGACCAGTAAAACGGCAACACTGCCTCCCTTCTTTTGTTGGTGATACCCCTCCCGATACACCCCAACATCCCACTGGCTCTTCCTACTGCTATACTGCACAGACTTGCCACCTTGAGATCATCTGTTAAGATCCCCAGGTCCCTTTCCAGTTTCGTAACCGCCAATACCACGCCCCCAGTTTTATTCTTTGCCTCAGGGTTCCTGAACCCAAGATGCATGATTTTGCACTTTTTTGCACTGAAACCCACTTGCCACACCTCTGACCATTCCTTGAGCGTTTTCATGTCTCTTTTCATTCTGTCCACCCCCTCTGAAGTGTCTACCCTACTGCAAGTCTTTGTGTCATCCACAAAGAGGCATACCTTCCAGTTCTTCTGCAATGTCACTTACAACGACACTGACGAGGACTTCCGTAGGGATCCCCACTGGTCACGCTTCCTTCCCCTGGTGAGTGCCGTTAACCACCACCCTCTGCTGCCAATTCACCAGTCAATTTCACACCCAGTGTGCCAACTTGGTTCCCACTGTTGAGCTGCCCAGCTTTTTTATGAGTGTCCTATGTGGCACAGTGTTGAAGATCTTGCTAAGTAGGCCACATCTATAGCTCCCCATTGATCTATTTCTCTGATCACCCAGTCAAAGAAATCCATCAGGCTTGTCCAACATGATCTCCCTCCTATGAATCCCTGCTGCATTGGGTCCTAAAATTCGCTGAAGCAAGGAATTCTACAAGTCTTTCCATTAGAAGTAACTCCATTGGTTTCCCCATTGCTGATGTCACACTAACCGCCCTGTAGTTGCCAGCGTTTTCCCTGCTGACACTCTTATGGACCAGGACCATGTCTGCCTTTCTCCGGTCCTCTGGGACCACCCCTGTATCTAGCGAGTTACTGAATAGGGCTGCATCTCCCTGAGCTCCTTCAAAACTATTGGGTGTACCTTATCAGGCCCCATCGCCTCGTCCACTCTTAGATTTACTAGTCCTTTCAGCACTTTTTCCTCCATGAATAGACCAGTGTCTACTTCCCTCCCTCCTACTGTTCTGTACCCTATATGTGGCCCATCCCCTTCCTCTTCCACCGTGAAGACTGAACAGAAGTTATTTGTTCAGGATATCTGCTTTTTCCTGATCATCCTCTGCACAATCTCCTTCTGCACCCTCAGACACACAATTCCCCCCTTTGTCTTGCTTTCTTCGCTTATACACCAAGGCATAAATTAGTGTCAGAGAGTCGATTAGCGGCCTTCGCTAATTAAAATGAAAAATGATTAGCAATCAGCCGATTTTGATTAGCAGTTTTCTAAATTGGGTATTTTTACTTTAAACCATGTAATTATTACTTATTATTGCATACACTGATAATATAGACATTATATACATAGTTCTGAGACTGAATTTGCCATTTTGACCAAATTGTCTGCATAGCCTTTCTTATTACCCCTCCTCATGTACACAGTGCAGAAAGTTTTCCAATCCCTGCCAAAGCGTAATTCTGTGCAACTGCAATGCCATTCTGCACCACAGGTTTGGAAACACATTTTTGGCAAGGATTTGAAAAATGATTGCTGTGACATACAAGAGGTGGCGTAACAAGAAGGCTATGTTGAAAATCTGAGGTCAAAATATTAAAAAATTTCAAAAAGTTACAAGGGCGTATAGTGAAATTGCAATGAATGCTCATAACTTTGCCATTTTTTCATACTTTGACCCCAGAATTTCAGCACAGCTTTCTTATGACCCCACCTCATGAATGTCACTGTCATTACACAAATCCTGCCTGAAAGGTGAATTCACCAAGCGACTGCGCAATCACCTTTTGGACAGGAGTTGCTTAATGACAGTTATATTGTTCATGAGGTGGGGTCCCCAAAAAGCTATGTTGAAAATTTGGGGTCAATATCTCCAAAAATGAGCGAGTTATGCGTCAAAGTTGAAACCCCCATTGAAATACATAGGACCGCATTTACCTTAGTTCTCATACTGCAGTCACTGGTTCCAGCAGCAAGACGTGTCTTTGACCTGGAACCTGTTCAGATGAGTAACGGTCTGTGGGGGTGGAGGTGTGAGGAGGTGGGTGCACAGTGGGTGGTCAGGTGGGGGTACAGGAGTGATCGGCGATGGACCTTTTTTTTTTTTTTTTTGCAGGTTTAAATAAAAAAAAGAGAGAAACCAAAACAGGGACAGCAATCGGATGGTGGTGGGGTGCCACTAGACACCAGGGAATCTCACAATAACAGGGGCAGCGATCGGATTGGGGGATGCCACTAGACACCAGGGAATGCCAAAAATAATGGCAACAGCGATCGGATAGGGGACGGTCCACTAAAAACCAGGATAAAAAGCTGCATTGCAAGGGTGGTGATCAGTGGAGGGATGGGGTACTAGACTGTCACCAGGGAAACAAACAGCTGACAATTGGAGGGTGGGGGGCGCCACTAGACACCAAGGAGAAGAAAAAAAAAAAACAGGGGACAGCCAGCTTCTATGATTAGCAACCATTGCTAATCAAGCTGGAAATTGACTCGCGTTTCCCCAATTCTTGGGCCGCAAATTGCGATGTGAATCTGCTTATTTTATGCCTTGTACACCTAAAAGATGGTCTTGTCCCCTTTACCTACTCCATTGGCTATTCTTTTCTTTGTCTGTGCCTTAGCATCCCCCACCACCTTCCCCACTTCCCTCTGCTTTTGCTGGTACACCTCTCTATCCTCTTCCCTCCACATCTCCTAGTATCTCCCAAATACTGACCTTTTTCACTCTTACCTTTGCTGCCACCTCCTCCGAGAATCACAATGGTCTCTTTTTCCTCCTACTTTTGCTCACCTCTTTCGAGTAGAGGTTTGCTGCCTTCACTATTCAATCCTTTACTCTGGCCAACTGTCCCTCCACCCCGCCAGGGTAGCCCCACCACCACCAGCAGTGTGTCTCAGAGGCACGCTTTCACATTTTTTTTTTTTAATCTGTCCTTCTGAAGTCCAGCACCCTCGTCCTTGTGTGGTTCACTTCAGCTACCATCCTAATGTTAAGCCACACTGTCTGATGATCACTGGTCCCCAGGTGGCACCCCACCCAGACATACGCAACACTGTCCATCAAGTCCAGTACTGCCCCATCACGAGTGGGTTCCTTGACTAGTTGCCTCAGGAACGCTCCCTGCAGGGAGTCAGAGATTACCCGGTTTCTAACTAAGACTGCAGCGACTTGGAGGCTCCAATCAATAGCAGGTAGTTTCAAGTCCTCCACCAGCAGTACCTCCCCCATCTACCATCCTACTAATGGCTTCCCCATCTCCTTGTCTAGATCCGCTCCCTGTGCTGGAGGTCTGTAAATCACCCCAGTGCGAATGAAGGCACCAGCTGCTGACTCCCAGGTGACCCACAATATCTCCAGTCCTTCCTTAACCCCCTTGCATTTCTGTTGCCTTGATATCCTCCCTGTTTTTTAACATAACCCCACCTCCTTTCCTCCCTTCCCTATCTTTCCTGAACTGCATGTACCCTGGTATAGCCATGTTCCAGTCATGGTTTCCTGTACACCATAACTCAATGATGTCCACTGTGTCCAGGTCTGCTTCCGCCATGATAGCCTCAAGATCTGGAATTTTAGTCCCAAGACTTCTTGCATTTGCACACATGGTCTCCCCGCTACCACCCTTCCTTCCCTCCCTAACCCGGTCCCATTCTCCCTCTTGTATTACTATGCTTTTTCCTTTCCCTTTGGGCCTCCAGATCCTCTTTTTCTGCCTTAAACCTGTTCCCTTGGGGAGTTTCCTACCCTCAGAGTCTCCTTACCTCATGCTTCCTTTTGTGGGAGGAGAACAGTATAGGTCTCGCTTTATCCTTCTCTGCCCCCAGCTAGTTAAAATGTATGTCAAAGTAACATTTAAACTATCCACTGAGGACTGCGGTCCCTCTCATAAATGAATGCAGGCTATTGCCTTTGTACAGGCCCACATCCTCCCTTGTTGCTCCTTAGTCCCCAGTGTAGCTGAATCCCTCTTCTCTACACCATTCCTTCAACCACAACCTGAAGGTCCTGATGCAGAGTTCTCTGTCCTCCCCCCAGCAATATACACAGCGCCGTAGTGAATGCCACTGAGCATGCTGCCTGTTTTAGGTGCCACCCCAGATCCTTGAACTCCCCCTGCACAACTCCAGCTGCATCCCTAGCTATGTCATTGGTCCCCAGGTGAACAATGACATGTAGCACCCCCCCCCGGCATGCTGCCCTAGCAATCCTTAGGATCCGCTGACCACCCCTCTGAGCCATGACGCCAGATAGGCAACATATCTCCCTCTCCGCCTCCTTCCCTGTTACCAGATCTATCCCCCTAATGACCGTGTCCTCCACCAGAAGCTGCTTCTTCTTGTGCTGGGGTCCTCTGCCACCCACCTTGGGTCCCTCCTTCGGGGAAACCCCCACATTATTCCTGCCACTATGGGTGCTACATCTTGGCAGTCTTGTCCCACTACAGAAGCACAAGAGTTATGTAGTGGCACCAGTAGAGGAATGTGCCCCTCCCCTGCCACCCCACCCTCCCAGAGCCCACCACTGTCCCGCTGGCCCTCCTTCTCCTAGGCATCCACTGGGCCAGCAATGGTGAACCTGGTGGCCCCTGGGTGTGGGATGATGCCCTCTGGATCCTGACCAGCTTGACCTTGAGTCTAGTGACCTTCTCTCTGCTGCTCCATACCCACTGCACTGCACCACCCCCGTTTCTGGTTTTATCTGCTTCTAGAAATGGGAGTGGTGCAGTGCAGCAGTCACTAAGGAGACTTTCTGGAGACTAAAGTTCTGCCCCTTCCTAGTCTCCCTTGTTGCCTCCGAGGAGCTTATCCTTCTTGGCAACTTTAATTTAAACTGGCTATCCCCCACCTCAAATCCACTGAATCCCTAAATCTCAAGCAGCTAATCACTGAACCCACCAGGTTCAACCCTCATACAACAAATTATTCCCTCCTGGACTGGGTGTTATCCTTGTTATCCTCCCATCCCCATCAGATCACAGCTGCTGGAACACTCGCAGACTCATTCAGTGACCACTGTCTAACTTAATGCATCAAGAAGGTTCACCATCTTCAATCCTCACCTAAATACATCTGGCATAGGCCCCTCGGGTCCCTCAACACACTAAGGCCCTTATTGTGGATCTCGTCTCCTCTGCCTGGTCCCCTATTTACTCAAGATATCAATAAGACCCTGTCCTTCTTTACAGACACCTTCAAAAGGACTTTGGCTACACATGCCCCTCTCAAAAAAACAGAGTCAAACGCCATCATCACCCATGGATCACCCCCAACTTCATCATAATGTTTAAACATTGTGGCCTGATGTGGGCTAAATTCAAGTACACTCACACTTCCGCTGACTTATAGCTTTACAGGACACTCAGAAACTCCTGTACCAAAGCTGTTCGAACAGCCAAGGCCCTCTATTGCAGTAACAGCTTTCAGGCCAACCTAAGTTCTCCAGCCAACTTCTGGAAGGTGCTGCATTCCTTATTCAACCCACCTGTCCAGTATCCCCCACCCCACCCCACTAGCAGATGGTTTGTTGATCTCCGATCCTCAGTCTGTCACCTCTCTCCAACCATTTCTTCACCACCTGTGCCCTACCCAGCCAGTCTTCCTCCAACCTCCCTCCAGCTGCCTTATCCCTGCCCCCGATACATTCAGCTTCCCTCCAGTCACCCCCCCCCCAGGAAGTTTTCAAGGCTCTGGTGTGCCTAAACCCGTCAAAACACAGCCCCAATGGGCTTGATCCTAACCTCTTCCAATGATCTGCTCCAGCCATAACCCTCCCTCTCACACACCTCCTGAACCTATCCTTTTTTCTCTGTGCAGTTCCTCAAGCCTGGAAAATGAAAAAAAGTCCTGCCCAATCACAAAGGTGGTGACCCCTCCTCCCCAGGAAACTACAGGCTAATCTCCCCATTCCCCTCCTTAGCGAAACTCCAGGAATCCCTTGTGCTCTCCAGGCTCAACCTTTCTTGGCTCGTCTTCTTTCCTCTTCCCCTCCCAGTCTGGTTTCAGAAAGGACCACTCTACCATCCCGGCTCTACTCCGAGTGACAGACTCCATCCTCACAAGGATAGACAAAAGTCACTTCACAGTGCCATTTTCATCAACCTGGCCAAAGCATTCAACTCGGTGTCCCACCCCTCCTTCTAAACAAACTGACCTCAGCAGGTCTCTCCACTCCTCCATGATTTGGTTCTGCTCCTACCTGGTGGCCATCAGCAGTCCGTGCAGGTCGGTGGCAAACTGTCCCTCCCACTCCCTATCCAGGCTGGTGTGCCCCCAAGGTTCCATACTGGGCCCAATACTATTTTCCATATTTCTAAACGACCTCCCCTCAGCCTGTGTCTCCTCCCACACACACACACGTATACTGATGACATGGTAATTTATACATCTGGTCCCCCAACCAATGCAGTCATAGTCCCACTCCAGCATGATTCCTAAATGTGCTGCATGGCTCCAGATTAACCAACTAAAAATCAATACCAAAAAGACTATATCCATGACCTTTGGCACTCGCCAGAAGCTAGCCAGGCTATCACCTTCCCCTGTCTTCACTACCCTTGTTGGTACCCAACTTGAGGCAGTCCCAGCCTTCAAGTATTTGAGAGTCTGGCTGGACAGCAAACTGGACTTCTCACATATGGATGCTCTCCACTCCAAGCTCCACCGCAAACTTGGAGCTCTATACTGCAACAAGGACTGCATCTCCCTTCCAATCCATCAAGAGCTGGTCTCCAAATTAATCCTCCCCATTTTCGATTACACTAATGTGGTCTACAGCTCCACCATCCTCCTCCTCACTCACCAGACTGGGTACCCCCGCAATGCTTTCTGCCGTTTTACCTCTAACATGCCCCCCCCCGCACACACCACTATTCATTATACTCCTCTCTGTCCAGGTTTCCTCTACCCTTACATCGCTAGACACACAGTTCCATTTTCATTGCCAATTACTGGTTTGGCTCACTACCCACCTACCTATCTTCTCTCCTCTAGCTGCCTCAGCCTACGCATTATGTACCAGAGACTCACACACCCTCTCCAACACTCTTGTTCTGGTCAAGCTGTCTCTCACCAGTTCCCTGTTCTCTGGAACCCGCTTCCCTCCTCCCTTTCTTTAAAATGACTACTAAGGCTCTCTACCCAGCTGTCATGCAACTGCAACCCTTCCCCTGAAACTGTAAAAAATTAACTGCTTTTCCCGTATTTGTACACTGTAACCCGAGTACTCTGGCTATGATGGCAACTCTAGTACTGGTGTCTTTTTTGTATTAATTACTCTTTCTGTACTATGCTGTAATTCTTCCAGTACTGTACCCTTCCCCCAGGTCGCACCTGGGAACGAGCCTTGGCTCAGTGCGCCTATCCTGGTAACCAAAATTTTAAATAAATAACATCTGTATGCATCTCTCTGGGTTGCTTAGCATTAAAGAGAATCTTTGCCCAAAACATGAACAGTGCAGAAACAAGACCTAGCCCTAGATGAATACATACTGAACCAACTAGAATTCCTACATATGAATTGTGTAACTTTTATAAACCCCCCGCACCTCGCCATCTTTCACCAATACTGTGGAATACTGGGGCATAGAGGAAACTATGGCCCATCTTGATGATGGCCATGCCACACCACGTGGTGAGAATGTGAACGTAAATTCAGACTTCAACCAAATTAATCTCCTTGTGTGCACCTATGGCACAATTTCAGCTCAAAAACACCTACCAGTGTAACAGGTACTGCTCCTCGTCTACACCTGGTACCATTTTTCTGAACTTGTGGACAGAATTTGAAGGTGTTGCTTTATTTTACAGCTCTGGGAATAATCTACAATATAGCACCACCATCTCTGAGTGTGCTCTACAGTGAGTGCACACACACCCTTCCTACAGGCAGCCTGGGGTACTATGAATTTAACAGGTGAAAAATAACACTATTAAAAAGTGCAGCTAGTGGTAAAAAGACACCTAGGTAAACTGCTAGAATGGTGTCTGCACTGCAAATGAGTATTGGTTAAGCTACTCTCTAAGTCTGCAACTCACTGCTGTGTGCATGCCACCAGTGACAACTCCACAGTCACAGGCGCACACTCACAGTAGTGTGTCACAGACTTTGTATGTAGTTTACCAATGCTCCTTTTTGGTACTGACACCACTCTAGAAGTTTAGTTAGGTGTCTTTTACCAATAGCTTGCACTTATTTTTTTTTACTGCTATTTTCCCCAGTATTAGATTCATAGTACCCCAGGTTCTCTGTAGCAGGAAGGGGCATGCGCACTCACCTTAAAGCACACGCAGAGCCAACGATGGATGGATAATACAGCTTATTCCCAAAGTTGTAAAATATAGCAATGTCTTCAAATTCTGCCCACTAGAGCAGAAAAAATGGTACCAGGCATGGAGCAGTGCCTCTTAAACTGGTAAGTGTTTTTGAGCTGAAATTGTGCCATAGGTGCACAGAGAACCCAGTTAGGCTGGAGTCTGTGTATTTATATTTATGCTCTCACCAGGTGATGAGACAAGAACGTCATCAAGACAGCCCAGAGCCTCCTCTATGCCTCAATACTAGGGAAAGATGGCGAGGTACGGCGGGGGGGGTGTTATAAAAGTTGTATGTCGGAGTTCTAGTTCGTCCACTATTTATAAGGGTCATATTTCTGTACAGTTCATGTTCTGGGTACAGATTTCCTTTTTCTTCCCCCCATGAATTTCCTTAATTTAAAAAAAAATGTGTGCAGTAACTTCATTTGCTCATGGTCTTTGAAACTCTAAGAAAAGCAGGCGATGACTCCTAGTATACTTTTCACAGGACCCTTTCTGGTTTGTGAAAAGCCAGAAGGACTTCTGTGGAGGGGGACACAGCACTCCATCCATGGACTGTTAAAGTTCCCTAATCCATGCTCCTACAGCCTATGGGACCATTTGGGCCTTCCGAACTGAAACCCAAGTGCCCTAACCGATTTTCTGGCATGATTATGAGTTTGATGCAATTTGAATATTTATTTACAGATGATATCCATCAGACATCAGTTAAAACTGTACAGAACGCATGCAGCTGGCAGTAATCACATGCAGGGTTGCTTCGACAATCTGTTACAAAAACAGTTAGGATAATAGGTGTTTTTAGGATAATAGGTTTTTAGGATACTGGTCCTCAAAATGCAATGTCCTAAAAAATACCTTGGCAGTCAACTCAGAGGTAGGATATCGGAGCAGCCAACATTCGATAACCTAAAATCCAAAATCTCATCCTCCTTACTTATGTTATTTATTTCAATGGTTTTATCAGGAAAGACATACTGAGCTGGTATCAGCTCAGTTCCAGATACATCCTGGGAGAAGGGATTAAAGGAAAAGATAACAGGTACAAAATATAAATTATACAATGTGGTAAATCCACTGTCCCAAATCCTGCATCCTGATTGTTTGGCTGGCACAATTACCACCGTGATAAATGAAGTGCCAGCCAACCTTATATCGTGCTAATCTGGTCGCTTTCACTTCAAACGAAACTGCCGCGATTTGTCCTGTCGCCCTTCGCTAAAACACCGCGGTAAATTTTTAACAGAATGACATCCTCTTTCGAAGTGTAGGGACCTCAGTGAGTTAGAAAATAGTTAAAAAACATTAACGTAACAACATTTGCCATTGTATAATATAAATTTATCCCTCCAGGGTGGGAGTACACTGGAGGACTTAACACGACTGGTGTGGTTCGGTCACGAGGCGCACCAGCTGCGGTAAATCCTCCAGTGTACCCACACCCTGGAGGGATAAATTGCTTACTTATAACATGCATAGAATTGAATAACAAAAATAAACATGACAAACGTGCCAAGAATAAACAGACTAGATGTTACCAAGCAAATTGTGTAACTGCACAAAACAATAATTAGTTATAAACATAACAAAATAAAACTGCAGGAATGACTGATGGGACAGAAAATTAGGTACGTTTCAGGTAAGCGGTTAACCCAATATCAGAAACAACTGCAGAAGTGAGTAGCGAACTCATAGGAGAGCATTAAGGACAGGAAAGGATTGGGCAGAGCGACTAGAAGGGGGAATCGAACTCCAAAGTTTACGGAAACAAAATGAAAAGGCAGCCTAGCAGTAGATTTTGCTTGAGGGAGGGCAAAATAGTGAGAGCAAGCATTACAGAGAGAGAGAGAGAGAGAGAGAGAGGAGGAGGATGAAGCAGGGAGGGAGAGGAGAGAGGCTAGATACAAGGGAAAGAAAAATACCAAAATTTGGAGATAAATGAGATACAGTGGGTGAAGCACCTAGCATCAAGAGACAGGAGGGAGTGGGAAGAATATAAGGTACAGTAATGAGTACACATGGGCTTATCAAGGGCAAAGCGACAAACGGAGCAAAGGAAAGCGAAAGCAGACTTAGGAGCAGCACTATAAACAATGTCTCCATAGTCGAAAATAGGGAGAATCATTTTAGTGAGTATCTCTCTGCAAGCAGAATGCTTCTCTTATTTCTGTAAAGCGCCCCAAGCTCGGGGTGAAGCTTCTCGTGAATAGCATTCACATGCACAGAGAACTTAGATGACAATTTAACCAAACCCCAAGGTACTTGAAGGAGGAGCAATCTTCAATAATTGCACCATCAAGGGTATGAAAGGAAGATGTGGAAGGGCTCTGGCAAGTCTCTGCATGGTGCCAAAAGTCACGGCGACTGTCTTCCTGCCATTGAGGGATAACTGGTTAACTAGGAACCAATGCTGGATATTGCTAAAACTTATAAAAATTAAAAATAAAAGAACTGATGCCTGTCCTCCTCCCCAAGTTCTACTCCCCCAACCTTTCACAATATATAACATACCCCTCAATCCCCACATCAGAGCAAAGCAACCCTATTCAACACACCCACTAGCCCCCCAGTTTCCTCACGCCATCTATGAAGCCTGACCACCCCACAAATTCTACATCCTCACCCTTGCACAACGTAATCAAGCCCTCGACACCAGATAAGAGCAAACACCCCATCCACCACACCCATTAGCCCCACTTCCTCCTTCCGCTCTTCTTCGTACTAATAAAAGTGCAGTGATCGACTGATATCGTTGTTCGAAGCCTTCATTCATCCCCTCACCAGTAGCACTAATATAGGATAGTTTCCTCAGGGTAATTGTCAACAGTCCCCCATCAATAAAACGGGTCCATGTAATCTACCCGCCCACCCCTCCAGGACACAACTGGTAGCAAACTGTCACAATGCAGTGTGCTTCCCTTCCCGGACAAAAATGACACATAACTAGAACTTAATGGAACGCTTTAAGCTGGCATGGCCAGTCAGTTACTGCAGGCATTATACTAACAAAATTACAAGTTTTGCTCAAGCTACTACCTAAATGCGGCTACTAACATTCTGCAGTCTTATTCTGGGAGACAACACATCAGACAAAAAGCAACAGGGTGCCAGCAGCTCTGCCCCCGCATGGCTGTCCCCAACCCCTGCAGCTCCAACGCGGCACACCAGCTGCAGCCTAGGGGAGATGAGCACCACGCACACGGAACGGATCGTGGGGTACAATCCAGGAGCTGCTGCTCCGAAGAATCCAGCCGGGTTTTGACTCCGATCTCAGCTCACCCTACACGAATGCAACAAAGACCAGGCGACATGGCGGCTGGAACATGGAACCTGTAAACAACACCAGCACGGAGTTGCAGGCTACAACTCCGAAATGTGACCTGGGTGCCTCGCGTCGCTGACCTTGCTACCAAGTACAGCGAGCTCAGTCCAGGCTCTCGTACTGTGCGGTACAAGCGTTTGCTTCGTTTTGACAGAACGCTGGAAATTAATAGTTTTACCTGTTTATGAAAAAATCGGAATGTTTCAAACCAGAATCGAATCCGGACTCCGGGTTCCAATCCGCTCCGGAAACTGCGCAAGACCGGAAACGCCCGGGGTGCTGATCATGGCGGGAGTTGTAGTTTTTGTTTCGGCCTTTATTCTTTGGTGCACTACAATTCCCGTCTTGCTCCGGCTCCGGCTCCAGTTGGGTCTGAAAACAAGCTGGATGTTATTTCATTTCAAGGGCAGTCGTCAACGAAATTGGGCAGTTGCGAAAGTTATTATTTTGTTTGTATGGTCGTGTTCAGGAGAATGGGACAGTCTAATGTGACAAGCTTTTATTTAAAATAATTTAATTCTCCTATTTAAAAATTTTCCTCCAGAATAGCCTAGATTAAAAAAAGTTTTCAAGAGGGTTCTGGCCAGGGGTACTGCACCTGAAGCAGCGGAGATCAGCTTCTAAGTGAGATAAGGGATCGAAAAACACATTTTTTAACTGAGCCGTATATGTTAAACTGCGCAGTTGAAACGTCTTCTGAATCAATTAATTTCTCTGTTCATGTGGATGCATTCCCAAGACGCTTCACCCCAAACATGGAGCACATTGCAGGAAGAAGAAAATAATCCCCGCGACTGCCATGCAAACGCTCATCTAAGCCCCTTATCTGCCTCTTCCCCAAAAAATGACCCTGCTACAAGCCATCATAGTGAACTTGCAACCAGATATGTTGGTCATCTCAGAATCCTGGCTTGCCCGCAAGATTTCCAGATACTGCAGTTGCTATCCCCAGGATCGAGTTTGGAGGGGTGGCAGTGTTGCCATTTACCACGCTTCTGTCATCCAGTTCATCCCTATTCTATCTAACATAACCCAAGTAGTCTCTGATCTCGCCCGCCTTATCCACAAATCACACCTTATTGAACTGGGCCTTTGCCTCCTATTCACACCGTATTATTGCGACTGGCACCCTTCTGGACGTCTGACCACCACATGATATACTGTATATGCAGAATACACAGACCCAAAGCCCCGCCCAAACTCCTCCCGATCCAGTCTTTCCGGTCACTGGACTTGTTCTCCCTCCATGAGGACTTAGCAGCTGCCAACTGGTCGCCCATCTCTGCCCTCAATTACTTCAAATCCAGTTGTCTATCTGGGATCATCAAGGTCCCCTCAGGAAAACCAGGGTCCGAGGTTCCCACCTACCCTGGGTTTCAGCCGAACTGCTGGCCAACCTGCTTGCATGGGATCTTGCACGGAAGGCTCACAAGTTCTCCGGCTCCCCTGCTGACTTTATACGAATACCGAGCCATCCAAAATGCCTGCACCAAACTTGCTAAGGCTGAGTACGTTTCTGCCACCTTCCAAAACATTAACCACCCCACCAAGTTTTGGAAGGTCATCCACACCCTCTTCTCGCTCCCAGCCCGGTCCTCGAGGTGAGAGGCATTACCATCTCTGCCCCCCGCTGCCTCTGAATTTAATATTTTCTTCACCTGCACCTCATCCCGTCTCTACTCCTCGCCCCTATCCACCTACCCCATCTATTACTACTTCCCCAACTCACCAGTAGATACTCTTAAAGCCCTCCTAGCTCTTAACCCTCTGACCCTAAACTCCTCCATCTCTCTGCTCCTGTTGGCAGTCTCCCAGGCACCTCCATTCTAAACCTCTCTTCCCTTGCCTCTGTCCCCAACACTTGGAAACATACCGCAGTCATACCTCTTCCCAAAGGTGGGGATTCATCCATCCCTGGTAACTACCGCCCTTCTTCCTACTGGAAACATCCCACCATGGGTGGGGCTTACCTTCCCACTTCCCACCTGATTGTGCCATCAGTCCCGGTCTTGTTGTGACCCTTGATTGTGCTCCTGATGGTCCCATGGTCTAGAAATTAAAAGGAGACTGGCGGAGCAATGAAGTACAGTGAAGCCGCCAGTTTGGGGGTTTTACCAGTCGCGCGGCTTGTAGTATGCAAGCTGCTGCAGTTGGTGCTCTCTCTCTCTCTGTAAGCGCTGCAGCGCTCAGACATGAAAGCCACTCCGGCGGCATCTGCAGGTCTCTGGTGCGTGCTGTGGCCCCCATGTGGGCAAAAATAATAGGGGGTCCAGGGGCACTTGGGCGGCATAGAAAATAAAATGTTTTAAAAGCGTTCTTAAGTGCTACTGTTAAAAGGGAGTGCATCAGCGCTTATTGTGAAAGCTGCTCCTGCGGTTTGTGGGCAGCTGCACTGTGTGTACTCCGACCCCCGATAGTCTAGCAGCAGTATTGGGGGGGTCAGAGGCACGCCAGTAGGGGGAAAAAACTGTTAGAGCGCTGTGTGTAAAAGGGGCACATGAGTTTAGAGCAGCCAAGGCTGCTTAATGAATATTAATGAGCACTGCCTGCTGCCTAGGGGGGATAGCGCTATGGAGGTAGCAACGGCCAAACAAAGCCCTGTTTTGAGCCCACTCTGCAGTCAGATAATAAAGCAGAGGAGCAGCTAAAAGGTATGGAGACAAATAAATGTAAAACTCTACAGTTTGCCTGCAAGATAATGCAAAAGAAGGGGCATAGTGTAAACTGGTTTCAGCAGCTATGTTTGTTCCCTTTGACCCTGCCAATAGCCAGTGAGGAGCTGCAGAGATGGCTTCTGGGAAAAGGGGCAGTGCCAGGTTTTGCAGCCAAAACAGCCAGCCAGTGGGGCATTGAATAAGCCTCATGAATATTACTTTGACAGATGGAAAGTGATGTTAGCTGATCGGAGGCTGCCATGTTCCCCTGAAAGCCTGTTCTGGCCAATCAGGAGTGGCTCTGAGCTTCTGAATCCAGTGGAGAGAGAGAGATACTGTAAGTCAGTTTGGATGGAGCCCCTCCTAAGGGAGGGGGCACCTGCGCACTTGCTCCATGAAATTGTATAGAGAAATGAAGGCCTGCCTGGGGGCTTGCACAGCAACCAGCACAGTGCCTGGAAGGAGAAGCTTCATTTTAAATTGTGATTTGCTGTCCAGAGGCAAGAAAGTTGCCTGAGAGTTTTCCTGATGGAAAGGAAATTGCCAGTGATGTCTGAAGAAGTTTGGCGGCCTTCTTGGGTAACTGCATGACCAAATAGCCAAAGGAAGCCTGCCTGATGTCCTGCTTGGGGGCTCACAGAGCCTCATTTAGCCAAGAAGAGCTGCTCGGTGTGTTCCTGTAGATGGAAAGTTAAGTGAGGAGATGTCCCTTTCTACCCAGCAAAGTTAGAAGACGCACTGTTCTGAGTCTGGACCTGTGTGGTGAGATTTTGTTCATCTGGAAAGCCAAAGAGGGTGAAATCTGTACTTTTGTCTCAACTTCTGAGCCTTCATAAGTTTGAAGCTGATAGACCAATTCCTACTGCACCCCGGTAGGGAACGTTTTGTGACACAACTGCCAGGCTGCCATGTGGTTGAAGCAACCTGCAGCCAGGGGAGCCAGAGAACAGTGCTGAACTCCTGCTGTGTGCCTGAGTGTTGAGTTTGAATCCAGTGGAGACAGACTGCAATTTGTTTCAGGCTGTCCTAGAGCCAGGTAAGGGAACTTCTAGCCCTTATCAAATGGGTGGATCGGGAGCCATGGAGCAGGCTCGAGTGCTAGGGCACTCTAGATCCATTTGGGGGAGAGACCATGGGTCGCCTCCTGGAGTCTGGGCTCTTTGTGGACTGGGAAGCCGCTGCAAAGTGCTTCTGCAATCTGGGTGTAATCCAGAAGGTGAAAAGCAGCTAGATTTCTTCAGTCAACAGCATATAGGTCCTGCACTCACCATCCAATGATAACATGCTGCTCAAAATGTTGCCAAGTGAAGATAATTTATTAAAGGTACCAGTGCTAAAATGCACAGTGCCCTAATGCCTTTTGGAAACAAATTTTCCTTTCTCAAAGGATCTGTGCATGAATAAAAAGGATCACTATTTATACATCGGAGCCTATGATGTCATCTAAAATCGTCACACATTGAAAATTTTTTTTTCCTCAATTGTTGAACCAGGAGAGAGACACTAAGCTGAAAGATTGTTTACAGGTGCGACCTGGGAGCACAGGGAAGTTAAGTGACTTGCTCAGGGTCACACAGTATGCAAGAGGGTCTGTGGGATTCAAACCTAGGTCTCTAGATCTGCAGCTTAGAGCCTTAAACCACTGCACTATATTGCTTCCCTAAATCAGTATTTAAAGTGCTAGTGAATAATTATTTACTATATATATATATATATACCTAATTAAATACAAAATAATATAACAGAAAGGCAGTACTTAATTCTAACTTTAAATGGATTTCAAAATCATGAGAAGAGCGATGCTGCTGTAACCCAAGGGTATAAACAGACCATTGTCCTAATGTTAAAATTCTGATGTCTTCTTTTATTTCATATAGCCCAGGATCTAAAGAGAGAAAATATGTAACAAACGTAAGCATTGAGTTATTTTAACTCTATATCATGTAATATCAAAAACAATTTATAAAACATAAATATATGAAACGTTAAAAATCTAGGGTGACCGTCAGGAGAATCACGAATCAGAAGGGTGGTACAGTGATCTCATTTATGTTTATATTTCAAATATGGGGTGAGGTCAAAATGGTCATTCAACCCTGGTGCTTGGCAAGCCCCCAGGGTAAAAATCCAAAAACCCTCTCTTTCCAAAATCCAGTTGTTATGGTCTCCACCCTTTGATTTTGGCAGTACTCTTTCAGTGGCTGTAAAAACAAAATTGTAATCCATTCTATCCCTAGCTCTGTGTATGTGCAAAGCTGTGGCATATGTCACATCACCATTTCTAATCGCTCACACATGTTCTCCAACCCGGGATTTAAATTGTTTAATTGTTTTGACAATATAAAAGGCATTACAACTACAGATGGTCATGTAAATGACCCCACTAGTATCACAGGCTACCAGATCTCTTATAATAAACATCTTGGATGAATTTATGTTTGTGAATTCTTTTCCTGGGTAAATAGAACTACAGTGTACACATTTAAGACACTTAAAACATTCCGTAGCATGGTTCAACCATGTCTGTTTCTTGGGTATGGTATGTCTGCTGTGGACCAATGAGTCCTTCAGGGTAGGTGTTCTCCTGTAAGAGTGCCTAGGGGGCCTATCTTAGTACTATTTGAGATCCACATCTCCTCTCAAAATATTCCAATTCTTCTTGATAATGTTCCCAACCCATTCCTGTGTGTATTAAATATGTGGTCACAAAATTCAGGACATCTACATCAGTATTGTCATTGGCCCGGATATTCAAAGCAGTTGTGCATGGCGCAACTGTAGAAATGCGCCTTAGAGCGATATTCAGCAGGAGCCATTGCGCAGCGCAAGTAGCAGTGCACCAATGCACAACTGTAATGAGTGCATGTGCAAGGGCAGAGGGCGTACCCATGAATATGCGGCACAGCGCGATATTCAACCCCCGAACCATGGCTCAAGTGAGGAGCAATGGCCAGATGCGCCGAACAGACTTGAACCTATAAAAACGGAGCAAGCAGCGGGATGGCACATGCGCCACAGGGGAGCAATACAGAGAGAGAGAGAGAGACAGACAGAGTATGTGAGAGAGAGGATGACAGAGTGAGAGGGAGGAGGAGCCACCAGACCATGAAGGGAGCGAGACAGGCACCCACAGGGGCGGGGACAGTGGTAGCAGGCGACTGTCAGCCAGGGGCAGCTGGCACAAGAGGGAGCCCAGCTGAATGACAGGCACTGCCCCACAGTGCCAAGGGGTCCAGTGGAGCCAGACGACCGGGGGAGACAGGACAACAGTGGCCATGGCCAGTGCGGTATTCCAGATGGAGGCCGTAATGAGGGGTGAGAGGAGGCAGAATGACATGGCCGTGGAAGGGCCCGTCGGCGGTACGCCCAGATCAGGCAGTACCGGCCCTGCATCAGCTTTGAGACCCACACTGATACAGAGATCGTGGGCTGGTATCGCCTGAACCGGGCGATTCTTTTTTTTTTTTTTCTCTTTATCCCCTGGCAGGACCACCGGGTACATTCTCCGCCCTGGTCACGGCCCCCAGAGACCTCTACTACCGCCTATTGCTGCAGAGGACCCTCGGTCACCCCCGGCTTGCCCCCCGGAGGGTGGGGCTGCGGGCCACCTTCGTGACCCCGGAACTGTAACTGGTTGGGGTCCTGCAGCGGCAGTGGCGATGTGAGGCTCTCCAGGGAGGGCTTCATCTATCGGTGGTCCTGCCCCACCATCTTTTTTTCTCCCCAGAGGAGGCGGGGACTTGTACGACGCCAGCCCGCCCCGCCCCTTTCCCCCCACGCTAAGCCTCGCCACGTGAGAACTCCCGCTCCGCCAGGAGTCTCTAACGCACCGAGTGCAACCCACACCTCCCCGGAGAAGGAGAGCTGCCTCAACGGACGCCGATCTCATGTTTCCGGCCGCCCTCCGACGACCCAGATCCGCTCCTCAACCCGGGTCACCGCCGCAAGCGGAAATCCCACCACTGCGCCGACGGGCCGGCTGAACCGGGCGATTCTGAGGCAGCTCTGTGAGCTGTGCAATGAGGAGATGCAGGCACCCACTAGACGGGGCCACACCCTGACAGTGGAGATGAAGGTGACAGCCGTCATGTGCCTGCTTGCCACGGGCACCTTCCAGAGACCAACAGGGGACACCACATGCATAACCCAGTCGGCTACATCACGACTCCTCACATAATTCTTCAACACCCTGCTGCCACATGCTGCAGAATACATCCAGCTCCCCAGCACACAGGCAGAGCATACAGCAACCATGCAGGAGTTCCACAGGGTAGCATGGATGCCTGGCGTGCTAGGGGCCATCGACTGCACCCATGTGGGCATCCGCATGCTACCTGGCCCGGAGGGGGTAGCATATATGAACAGGAAGGGCTACCCTGGTATCAACTGCCAGGTGGTGTGCGATACCAGGAGGTGCATCACCAATGTCTGTGCCACACACCCTGGGGGCGCACATGACTCCTTCATCTGTCACAGCTCAGCACTGTGCCACAGGTTAGAGAGTGGGGTTAGCTCCACTGGCCACCTAGTGGGTGAGTATGGCAAGACCATGAGCAGCTGGGAACAGCAGGGCATGGGAGGGGAACGGGCAGGGCAGGTGCACTGGCAGGAGCACCAGGGATGGGCAAGGGGCACAGCGACAGAGGACACCAGGGTAACCATACCACTGTCCACACAGGTGACAGTGGCTACCCACTCAGGCCCTGGCTGCTCACCCCCCGTCGTCCCCAGCAGAGGACCAGTACAATGGGGCATACGCCAGCACGCGGAACATCATTGAGCGTGTGTTCGGGATGCTGAAGGGACTTTTCCGTTGCCTAGACAAGTCTGGCAGTGCCATACAGTACAGCCCCTCGAAGGCCTGTGGCCTATTCCTGGCCTGCTACATGCTGAACAACATGGCCATTGACCGTGGGATGGCTGACAAGGCCGGAGAGGGCGACGGCAGTAGGGACAACTTGGGCAGTGGGCCAGGGGGTGATGGGCAGCCCCCCCCGGGCAGAGGGATCCCCAGCTCCTGAGGATGGCATGCCAGCATCGGGACATGATCGCACAGGAGCACTACGATGCATGCAGGTAGGTGGACAAATCACCCATACACTGAACAGCCACATTGGCACGGCGCATAGGCATGGGCGGGCATGGCCACGGGCATGCACACATGCGGGGGGGCAATGGCACACAGCCACACACAACACCACGCAGCACTGTACAGCAACACACACACTGGCACCCGCAGGCACGCGCCCAGGCACTAGCGTGTGGCGTGGATCAGATGGAGGGCGCTGCTGCACAGGTGCAGCCAGCGCTGTGCTGCCATCATCATGCACATGCCACACGGGCCAGCGGCTGGGCAGGTCTGCACACGGGCAGCGTGTGGCACGCCACACAGGTGCCGCGACTGTGTCATGCACACACACATCGCCCAGGTGCACACAGGGCAGTAGCAGCAGACAGGGCGGCGCACACATCAGGTCCGCCGTGCGGACACACGGCGGCCACAGGGGCAGCCGCTCGCAGCCACAGGCTGCTCAATGGCCACGGAGGGTCTAGGACTCCCTCGCGGGCCGAACTGCGGGACCATGACCGGTCTCTTGCAGGGGTCTGTAGACACCCAAACAGGCCTGCCCCAGGTATGCCTGGGATGCCGACAGTGGAGCCCGGCGTCGACACTGAGGGTGTTGCCCGACACTGGGTCTGTGGGGTGGACAGTGCACTCTGCGGTGACTGTGGCAGGCGGCCACGCCCTGTGTCAGCCAGTGGCGCAAGTCTGACCGAGATCACATTGGCAGTGCGGTCCAAGGATGCGGTTGTGTCCTCCTGCAGGCGCTGTATGGTCTTCAGGACCTGTGCGGTGCCCCTCTCACGCTGCTCGGCTGCCTGGCATACCTCTGCACGGAGTGCATGCACCCCAGCTACGAGCAGCACCTGTTGCTCCACAGAGGCCCGCAGCAATCAGGTGTTCTCAGTCAACGGGTCGGCGCCCTGGGGTGCGTGGGCATGTCGCTGTTCCACCGGTGGTGTGTGACTGTGCTGCATGGCCCCCCCCCCGCTCAGGTAGACACTGCACAGCGGGGTCCCCATGGGGTTGGTCCTCCTCGGGCATGCCTGCGGTGTATGCTGCTCCCAGCCGACCCCCATCCCCAGCTGTCTGCAGCTGCCGCCCCTCTGGCCCCTAAGCACTGGCCAGCGCCTGGGTGGTTGCACCACCACTACCCAGCGCCGCTCTGCCTCTACACACAGCAGACCCTGGGGCAGCTGTTTCACCGCCGACTGGCCACGCTGCCAGTGATGGTGGCAGGTATGGTCCTCGACAACACCCCTGCTGTCCAGAACAAGGGGGCACAATTTGAAGATGGGGGGGGGGGCGGCTCAGAGGTAATTTAAGGAAGTATTTTTTCACAGAGAGGGTTGTGGATGCATGGAGCAGCCTTCCGGAGGAGGTTGTGGAGTCAAAACAAAAACAGTGGTGGAATTCAAGCATGCATGGGACAGTCGTAAGGTAATTCTAGGGGTGGAGGTAGGAAGAAGTAGGCTGCTGGTTAACTAGGATCTGCAGCTTATCCATTAGGTAGGGAAATGGGCAGACTGGGTGGGCCAAGCAATCCTTGTCTGCCGTCAAATTCTGTGTTTCTATGTTTCTAGGCCCCGCCCCAATCTGTGTCTCCACACAGAGCACACCATGGCTGGCATCCTGCTGGAACACAGCCAGGGCCTCGTCTGCCACCACGCCCTGGACATCCAGGTGGTCGGGGGTGGTTTGCTGCAGCCGATTGGGCCCCAGATGCCCATGGAGGTGGATGGCTGGTCCTCTGGGGCTGGGCCTGCCCCCATGGCAGCTGCAGGCCCCCCTGCCACTGCATGCTGGCGAGCCGGTGCTGTAAGGGAAAGTAGATGTGTCAGTGCCGCTGTACCAGCTGCCGCCCCCCCTGTACCTACCATGCAGTGATGGGCGCCCTCCTGTCTGGAAGCCACCACCCAGCACACCCTCAACTGCGCTGTGCTGCATAGTGGTCGCCACCAGCTCCTTTTGCGCCGTGAGCTATGGCACAGCAGCCTGGCCCCCACCAGTGGCTGTCCTGGTGGCCTGTATGGCCGCCACCTTCTTCTTTATCCTGCGCTTGTCGGTGCCTACCTTTTTCCTGCACTCATGCGCAGACCGCTGGTGGCTGCCCTGCTGGTTAATGGCCGCTGCCACCTCCACCGAGGCAGCGGCCCCCGGCCCTGGCCTGTGGCACGATTCAGCAATGGCTCCCTGTTGAGGTAGGCCTCGAACAGGGCATTGGTTTCCACCTTTGTAAAGTTGGGCCTGCGCTTCTCACCCTCCTCATGCTCAGATATGTTGCTACCTGTGGACGTGGACATGTGGTTATTGGCTGCAGCAGCCCACACCATCCATCCCGCTGTGCTGGCTGTCCCCACGGCAGGTGCAACTTACCTCAGATGGTTGCAATACCGGTCCATGGCCTGTGCTGTTGTGCGGCGCCTTTTTAGCACATCGCATGCAAATGAGCTGTTGCGCAACGGTAATGTCATGCAAATATCACCACTGTGCTGCGGATAGGCTGATGAGCTCATTTGCATGTGACAGCTGCATATCGCGCACTTGAGCCTCACGCTATGGAATTGCTCCAGCGCATGTCGTGGTGCAATGCGGTGACATGCGCAGTGTGCAGCTCACTGTACGCATGCACCGTAGCATATGCTGCCACCTATTGCGCACTGTGCACTAGGAGTGCTATAGGGGCTATAGCGCCTACTGCACCATGGACCTAACGGCGCCCAGGTGCTATAGGGCCCATGGTGCTCAGGCGCTATTATGCTAATGGCGCTCAGTTGCTGTCGGGCCAATAGCGCTCAGGCACTATCAGGCCAATGACGCTCAGGTGCTGTAGGGCCCATGGAGCATGGCGCGCCATAGGCCCTGTTGAGCACTATGCGAACTGGGCCCTATTGTGCACATTGCGCGTGCTGACCCTGGCCCCTGCCCTGTGCCCCCTTAGGACCCCTGCTACATGTGCTGGTGTGGCCACACCCATGTCTTGCATCTCCAGCGATACGCAATTGCCAGACTCTGCGCAACCATACACGGTCACGCATCCCAAGCACATTGTGCACCTGCGCTACTGGGCGCCATTTTGTATCTGCTCTATCATAGCATGGCGCGCTGTGGTGTTAGACGGGCACGGAACTGGAGCCATGTTGAGCTGGTCAACCTGGTGGCTCAGGTGGAGCCACATGCTCCTGGCCTGTTTGGGCAGCAGGCCAGGACAGATGTGTGGCAGGCCATTGCTGATGGGCTGGTCCAGGCCACAGGGGTGCATCACACCAGGGAGCAGTGCTGCCACAGGTATGGTGACCTGATGAGGAGGGGACCCAGAGCGGCTGAGGGCGCGTGTCCGCAGGGGGGCTAGGCCACAGCCAGGTAAGTGGGCACATGCTGTGTCATTGCACGACCACCATACCATGGTGTTGGCAGGGCTGCATGCCTTGCCGGGGGGCACTGTCGCCGTGTGCCCTGTGGTGTGGCATTGCCAGTCACCGAGTGCGCTGCGCTGCACTGCCCTGCGGCCCATACCTGGCTAGGGCGCATACTGTGCTTCGGGGTGGGGGTGGTGGGCTCATGCTGTGGCTGTGTTCTGATGTGTGCCTGTCTGTGTTCTTGTTCTAGGATCTGAGGTTAGACAACGTGCCAGGGCGGCAGGGGCGCCTAGCAGGCCACAGCCTGCGAGCCCTTAGGCAGGGGTGCTGGACCCAGTGGTGGCTGAGGAGCAGCTGCAGAACCGGCATGCACAGCGTCGCGGCAGGCAGGTATGCACTGTTTATTCCCTCTACATTGTACCGGGTGGTCACCGGGGGTAGGGGTACGGCCATGGTCTCCTGTGCCATGTGCCGTGTCAGCTGTGTGCAGCACACGGTGCGGTGTGCATGGCACCGTGGGGTGGCCATTGCACATGTGTGGCAGCTGTTGGTGGGCTGGGTGTGTATCTGGCTGCCACCAGTGCTGCTGTGGTTCCGCTGCAGCACTCTGCCACCTGCCTGCCACTGTGCGGTCGGGTGGCCCTGGGGTGGCGGTGTCCAGCGCTGTGCACTGTCGTGGCATGCCTGGTTGGCAGCAGGCGTCAGCCCACCCACTGCGAGTGGCCAGGGTGCCACTCCAGGGGTGTGTGTTCCCACTGTGCACTGCACATAGTGGGAGGGCTTGGGTGCTGTGGACACGCACTGATCACCTGTCCTTTCCTTTGCCATAGGTGTCCAGAAGGGATCGCGTCTGCCACTCTACTGTTGCCTCCTGTGACAGATTATACTCATCACCTCCACCACCATGGAGATAGTGGACCAGACACTGAGGATTTTGCTACGGGACCGGTGCAGGGGGAGGTGCCAGGCCGCAGCAGGCCATGGCCACCCGTAGTAGGCACCGTACCCACTTCTTGCCCCTGACCTCCCGTCCCCTATCTTCCCCGTCCCACTGTACAGACCCTGTCCCCATCCCTCACTCACCTTCCCTATCCCGTGTTATGTATATTTTGTACGTGTTCAATGCAGTTTATTCATGCTTA
Source organism: Neoceratodus forsteri (assembly GCA_016271365.2). Lineage (NCBI taxonomy): Eukaryota > Metazoa > Chordata > Ceratodontiformes > Ceratodontidae > Neoceratodus > Neoceratodus forsteri. The sequence continues at coordinate 1,392,371,634 of CM057458.1, read as the reverse complement.
CCCATCTGTGTCCGTGTCTGCTTTGCGGCTGGCGAGTGGAGCCATGCTGCAGTGGTGTGGTGGGTGGATGTGTGGTGCGCCTGTGTCGTTGTGCCGGCCTTGCATGGCAGTGACCCTCCCCTAGGTCGGTGGCTGTGCCTTGGGGTGGCCATGAGTGGGCTGTCCAGGCTATGTGGCATGAGTGTTGGTTGCCGTGTGCCAGGGTGTGGCTTGCTGTGGTCTATGTGCATGCCGTCAAGCTGGGGGTGGCCGGTAGCAGCTCACCCTTGGGACGCTGGTGCTGCCTGTTCCATGCGTCCACTGCCCCGGTGCTGGGGGTTGGGTGGTTGGCTGCATGGGTGGTGGTCACCTGTGGCCCAGCTATGCGTCCCTGCCAGTGTTCCCGGCCTGGTTCCCCCACCTCCCTCGCTGTCCCCCACCCCTTCCCTGGTGCCTTGCTCCCTGCTGTCTTGTGGCTGGTCTTTTTGTGCCTTGGCGCATCTTCCTCTGCCCCTTGCGCATCCCTGGTTGTGCTATGGCACATGGGTTGCTCCCTGGTGCACCTCTGCGCTATAGCGCATCCCTGCAATATTCAGCCGTGTTGCACTGGCACATGTCGCAGTGCGCAACCGTTGAATATCGCAGTTCCTGCGCTAGCGCAGTCATTTTGCACTGCGCTGGGGTCGCACCGGCCTTTGGAGCGGTTTTGAATATCCAGCCCATTATGTTTTTGTGTGAGAATCTGGGCCCTGTCCATATTTCTAACTTCAGTACGTGCTTTATTTATCAGTGTATGACTATAACCCCTGTCACTGAACCTTTTTTGTAAATCATCTGCTGCCACATCATATTTTTCCAGATCACTGCAATTACACCTAATTCTCAAAAATTACCCCTAGGTTTAGTACTGGCGACATGGCATGGGTGGCAGCTAGATGCCAGCAACAGATTGTTTCTCTCATAATCTTTCCTACAAATATCTGTATTTATAGTACCTTGCCCTGTTTTTTGTATTTTCAAGACCAAAAACTGAATTTCTTCTGGGCATACAGAGTATGAAAAATGTGAATTCTCATTAGTCCCATGTAGATATTCCACAAACTGATCCAACTCATTCACATTCCCTTTCCATATAAAGAACAAATCATCCTGGTATCTGCAGTACTATTCAGTTTTGTAAAAAAAGGGGGTTGATATCAGAGTCCCTAATAAATTGATTCTCCCAATATCCCATAGAAAGGCTATCCACACTGGGGGCAAAAGTTGCCCCCATGGCTGTACCCTTGATTTGTACTGTAGGTATTTTTCCCCTATAAAGGTGACCCAATTGAATTTTAATACACAGCCTGCCAAGTTTAGCAGAAATTCAGTGGGTGGCTCAGAGTTGTTTCCCCAGGAATTCAGAAAAAAAGGCCCAAACATCCAAGGCTTCTTCCTGTGGGATGTTTGTGTAAAGGGACACCACATCCATAGTTACTAGGAGGGAGTCCCTGCCACCAGTAACATCTTCTAGGATTTGTAACATTTCTCCTGTATGTTTTAAATAAGACCCTAGTTGCACAACAAAGGGTCTTAAATGATGATCAATATACTGGGATAAAGGCTCCGTAAGGGAGCTGATTCCACTCACAATGGGTCTTCCTGGTGGTGAGGGGGCTGAAAATGCTTTATGGACTTTTGGGAGTGTATAAATAGTAGCTTTAATTGGGGTATGGGACCATTAGGGAGGATTTGGTATTTCCATCAATCCAACCCTGCTGGTAACTTCAAATACTCCTCAACCTTGAACTTGAAGTCTGTGGTGGGATCTACCTCAAGCCTGCAATAGAAGGATGTATTAGAGAGCTGTCTTTTTATCTAATCAATGTAGTCATCTGTATTTTGGATGACCACAGCTCCCACCTTACCTGCCTGCTTGATGACAATGCCACCATCTTCCCAAAGATTTTTTAAAGCAATCTTTTCAGTATGAGTAATATTTGAAAAATGCATTTCTGGCAGATTTTTAAACAAAATGTCCATTTCGTTTTCAACCACATCTTGAAATGTCAAAATAGCAGCTGAGGGTGGGGGTTAAAACTAGAGATCCCTTTAAAAGTGCAAGATGCACGCGCTGGTGAGAGCAACATGGCCGCACGCACCTTCTCATAGCTCTGCTGTTTGAGAGCTCAAACTGCTTTTTCTTGAGTAGTATATCATCTTTTGGGTCAAATGACCACACAGAAAGGCAGAAAAGAAGGAGCAGAAACTAGAGCTGAATCACTCGAAAAGTATTTTTCCCCTAAAACTGCCACAAGAAGACTCGCTCAGCAACGAGAGACAGCCGGTCTGCCGTCCCGGACTGGAGAGATGGCTTCCCCAGCAGTACAATGTCATGAACTGGGCACAAAGCCAAAGACTACTCAAAGTCAACTTTGGCCTCAATCTGGAATTTCAAGCAGATATTAAAGATTCGCTTGAAAAAGTCCACAGTTCCCTCACAGATATTTCTACAAGATGTGGAAACATTGAAACGAAAATAGTCCAATTTGAAGAGCGAGTTGAATCCACAGAAAAGGACATTGAAAAACTTTCAGCAAGGGTTCTAACTGTGGAGGTTGACACCTCTCTTCATGAGCAGTTGAGCACCATGGCTACAATGGAAAAAATCGAAAATACTCTGTTACTCAGAAATCTACGCCTGATTGGTCTCTCTGCAGAAACCCCAACGTAAGATTTAAAATATGAAATTGAGAAGACACTAACATTAGTTTTTTCACCAGATCAACCTGTTGTTTCGGAAAAGGAAGTTGTATCTCAGTCTCAATCAGTGTCAAGGTATGTGATTTGTGCCTTTGCGTCTGTTATCCAGAGGAATAAGATGTTACAAGCGGCTAGAGCAAAAAAGGTAATTATGTATGAGGGCACCAAATTTCACCTATACCCAGACTTTTGTCTCGCAACTCAGAGACAAAGCAAATGCTTTTTAACTCTTAGAGCGGAATTCTTACAAGCAGGTGTGCCCGCTATGTTAGTCTCACGAAAAGCTGAAGGTTATTTTTCAGAATAAAGATTACTTCTTTAATGATGTGGATACAGCTCGGGCTTTCTAAGAAAAAAATGTTGCTTTTCCCACAGATTTTGGATCTGATTTGGAAGAACAAGAAGATGAAATAGTAGACAATACTCAATATATTTCTTTGTCATTCTAAATTTTCATATGGGACTTACACTCTTGACTGTTTAGTTATACTCCACCTAAAATATAGGCTCAGTAGTTGCCTGAAATAAGTTTTAATTTTTTTCTTTTTTCGATGGGATGGTTAAAGTTTGGAGTATGGGATAAATTATAATTGTTTATTCAAATATAGTTAAATGAGCTCTCGTATCTTAGCTTTAAAATAGTAAACTGGAGACCCCAAAAAAATTTTCAAAAACTTGTTTATACTTTTTGGAATTGTTTTATTCAAATTTGTATTTTTTTTTGAGATGTGACTATATGAAAATGTAATGAATTGAAATTAATTTCTCTCTGATTAATAAAAATAAAGTATAAATAAATAAGTGTGAGATGCACTTGTGACCCCCTTCCCAAGGTCGGGAGCTTACCTGCTCCTGCTACCTCCTCAGCTCCTGCATGCTGCCATTGTTTCTCGCCCCACTGGCCTGATTCTGGACTGCCAAGGGGCCAGGGAGCACTGTAGTTTATTCTGGCACCTCCTGCGCCTGTGTTCAGCGCGGCCAGACTGCCACCTTGTTCTTCTCGCTCCCCCAGTCCCCCCGAACTACCAGTGGGGCTGCGGAGCATAAAAAGTTAATTCTGGTGCCTCCTGTGCCCATCTTCCAGCGTCCCGTGTGCCACACAGTTCATTTGCTCCCCCGCCCCCGAACTGTTGCACAGTGGGGCACGGAGCTCCATAAAAGGCTGCTTCTGTGGCCTAGTGCTATGAGGAGCGCTCGCAAAATGTGGCAGGGGCACCACAGGGGTGAATTCTTTTCTCCAGCCCCACTGGACTGCCAAAGGGGCTGGGGAGAACCAGAAAAGAGGAAAAATGACTTTTAGAAGCACTCCCCAACCCTGCCAATGCCACCAGTGTGTGTCGGGGGAGTAACTGGGAAAATGGCGACATAGAAGACTACAAGTCCCAAATGCTTAGCAGTGGCGAGGGGCGGCCCGTTTCTTCCGGCTCCACCAGGGGAGCCTTCAAAACGGAGCCAGCGACTCTGTTCCTGCCTTCAGAATGTACCCCCTGGCCCTAGCAACCCTTAGAAGGGACCAGGAGGGTGCTAGCCATGCAGCCAAATGCTTCCAACAGTAACTATATATATTTTTACAGTTTTTGGAAAGTGACTGAGCTGGAAAGAACTGTTTGATGCTGCCATCTTTGCAGAGGTTGCTGGACAACAACGTAGGATCCGATTGGTAGCTGCAGTACATCCAGTCAGGACGAAGAGCTTGTGAGTCGTGTGAACCAATCAGAGACTGAGTTTTGAACCTGAGGATTCTGAACTTTACAGTTGGTGTGTGTGACTTGGTATGAGGTTTTGAAGTGAGAAGGAGTGTTTCTTGTCAGCTCCTGCTGCTGACAGCCTAAAATACTGCAAATTTTGTGCCTTCTGCTCAAGCTAGGAAACAGAGTGAGACCTTCCAATGACTGTAAATCACAGGGTGTATATTTTATCTGTTTTTGCAGTGGCCAGATAGAAGATCCTGTTGTTGGTGCCTTCTGTGCAGGTCCAGAACTGGTGACTGAATATCTTAGAGCCTGCTGAATGATTGATTGTCTGCTGTGGAGAGTGAGGTAAACCAAAGCTACTGCCTCATTTCCTTACCAGTACAGAGACTGAGCTTCCTGCTAGGACCTATGTTCTGAGGTTCTGCCCGAGTACCTGATCTGCTGCTGCCTACTTACAGTCGAGGTGGGTGAAGACAAGTCCCTTTGTGGGGTGAAGACTGCCTACCTACAGTCGAGGTGGGTGAAGACAAGTCCCTTTGTGGGGTGAAGAGGATCATCGCCTGCATTCTAAGCCTTTCCTGCCTGTTCTTCCAAGTTGCCTGAAAAGGGGAGACGTTCCCCCAACATCCTGCATCTGTTCATCTAAGGTCATGAGTACTGGGGTTTTTACCCAAACAAATACTTTCCTAATTGTGCAGCTAGCTAACTTGTTAATATTACATATGGGCTTCCTGTGCGATCTTAGCAACACCCTTAGCAACTAGTACAGCCAGGAATAAACTGTTTCACTGTTCCCCCTGGTGTAGTTGGTACTTTGCTCTGCAGCACCTTACTGTTTTATCTGTGCTGCACCCAGCTTTTCCACATCATAGCCCGGCAACTGCTCAGCGTGTGCTCACCAAAATTGAGAGCTCTCTCAGGGACTGGGGGGTTAACTGGTGCACCAGTGGGGGAAGTAGAACTGGATCTGGTAATACTGAACTGCATAGTACCATTCCTGAATGCCAGTGTGATTTGATGTTACTGATTTTGCATAGAGTTTAGAACATTATTGAATGCTTTTATTTCCCTTTGTTTCCACTGCTCCCTACCTCTTTATCCACCCCAAAATAAACCCATTGTTGTTTATTTTCTGAAGACTGGTGTAGCCATTGCATTATTGTGTAGTGTGATATTTCATGCTTAGAGCTATAAGTGGGGAGGAGACTGGATATGGTCTTACCTGTTTCCAAGGGAAGGGGCTGAACATAATTTCCTGTGGGGAAATACCCTGACAGTATGCTGTCGGAAGGATCCCCATAGGTGGAGGCACTGCTCCAATCACAGCCAAGTTTAACCATGAACCCGGATGCCAACCAATATTCCATGAGGCAGCACCACCTGTGGGTGGGTGTGCAGGTAGAAGAGAAGGGGTGGTTACAAAATTGGAGGTCACCGCTGGGATCTTTTGGTTGTTTCAGTACCCCTTTTAGTTATATAGGGAACAGTTTGGTACCCCCCCAAATATTCAGAAGTTACAATGGCTCATATTTCATTGCAAGGCTGGTGTAAGAGTGCAGGCGTTTATCCGAAAAAAGCTATTTTGGTACAAGGGATCCCTGAAGCAACCCCAAGGGACCGTGTAGAAAGTGTCCTAGGCAACATAAAATGTTTAGGAAAGGTTATAGAATGTGGTAGGATTTACAGTTCTGTTCACCAGTCCTATAGAGTTTTAATAGAGTGCTGAGAGGCTGTTGATCCTTCCAGAGTGCCTGATCAATTTTCTGCTAATGAAGACCCCACCCTGTGGGTCCTCATTACTCTTGCAATCCAGGATCCTCCTGCCAAGCACCCTAAAGAACCAAGTGACTTTGAGAAGAAGTTAACGTTTGTTGTTCACCACTGAGGGGAAGTCAGTTCAAGACATTAGAGCCATTTTCCCAGAGAATGACCTGACAAAGAAGAAACCCACTGGTGAACCATGGGTTGGAGGACCTGAGTGGTCCCCCTTACTTGATGCCACCTTGTGAACAGTATAGAAGATTGCGTTCTTTCTCTGGTACTATCCTCACACCCTCTGGCAAGGATGACTATGAAAGTTGGATTAGTCAAGCCACCCAGATTGTGCAAGTATGGAAATGCTCAGATGATGAGAAATGTAAGAGCATAGTGGAAAGTTTTAGCGGTATGGCATTGGAGGTCATCCGATCACTGTGAGCCAGTCAGCCAGATTGTACTCCTAGTGACCATCTCACCATACTGAGAAGTTCCTATGTAGCAGTTGAGCGTAAGGAAGTTGTAATTTTTCAGTTGGGAGCTACTACCCAGAACATGGGAGAGAGATGGTCCTATTACACGACTCGAGTGGAGACAGTAATTTGTAAAATTGTCGAAGCTGGAGGAGTGACCCCTGCACAGGCTGCACAAATGAGACTTGACCAAATTATATGTGGTGGTGTATATTCAGGTTGGACTCTCATAACTTTAAAATTAAAGAAACGCTGTGCCAGCCCTCCTAACTTCAGACAGCTTCTTGATGAAATGAGAGAGGAAGAGTCACAAGAAGATATTGCTAATTCTTTGAGAGTGCCAGCTGGGGAAAGCCTTCCCCTTGCAACCTCAAGCTGTGAATAACCACGAACAAATAGATATCTCTGATCTGAAAACACAGATAAAAGAAATCAGTGAGTGTGTCAAGGCCCTGCAGATGACACAGACATGTCGCCTGAGAGCCAACTCTTTTCTCCCTGGGCATGGACGCCCACTGAATTCTTCCTCTGATTCAAGAATCAGTCCTTGATCCGAAACTGTACCTAGAAGTGTATGGTTCTGTTATCATTGTGGAGAAGATGGACATATTGCATGAGGTTATGTTAGATCTGGGAATCAGCAGTTAGTGAACGAAAGAGAAGACAACAGTTTCAGGGAAACAACAAGGGAGCAGCCTGGGACTCCGAGAGCAAACAGCTCGTAAAATGGACCTGCCCTAGCGCATCTGTCAAAGACTAATTACCTACCGGATTGATGGGTCCCACTCCTACCATCCAGATTTCTGGTGAAGGATGCCCGTGTGACGCCCTCCTGGACAGTGGGTCACAGGCCATCATCATTTATCGATCTTTTTACCAGAGACACTTAATGCATCTGCCTTTGCCACCTTTAGAGGGACTTTCTGTATGGGGGTTGAGCAATGCCAGCTACCCCTACAATGGCTATATCGCTGTGCAAATTGAATTTCCAGGAACTTTTGCTGGAGTCCCTCAAAAAATTGACACCTTAGCCCTCATCTGTCCTGATGCCCAGATACTAGACAAGACCCCGGTGTTGATTGGAACAAATGCCAATATGTTTGGACGTCTGGCTCACTTGTGCCTGCAGAAGGCAGGTGAAAGAATCTATCGGACTTTACTGATTCATGCTACTGTGAGTACTGCCCACCTAGAGAGAAAGACCGAGGCCTATAGCCAGCTTGAGAAGCTTGTTGGAGTCATAAAAAGATAAGCTAGAGATCCTCTGATAGTGCCCCCTGGTGCCGAGTGTGTGGTGGAAGGAGCAGTGATTGCAAGAAGTTGCTGGCAGACCAAATTGTCATAGTAGAGTCACCAGGAAGAGGTCTGCCAAATGGTCTGATGATACAGTGAGGAGTACTGCCCGGAAGCAACGTAATGGTAAAGAGAGTCAATATCAAACTCAAAAATGAGACCTGCAAGGATCTGATGGTACACTCTGGTACCGTGATAGCCAACTTGTATGCGGCTGATGTGGTCGTGGCCACATCTTTGCCCGAGAAAACTGTTCGACTTGAAGGAGCATTTAATTTTGATTAATCTCCTATGCCTGCCAGCTGGAAGAATCGGCTGAAGAAGGAGTTGGTAGAAAGATCCGATGTGTTTTCTTGCCACGAATGGGATGTGGGTTGTGTGAAAGGAGAAGAACATCACATCCGCCTACACTATGAATACCCATTTTGTGAGAGATCAAGGAGATTGGTGCCTGCAGACATTGAGGATGTTAGGAGACATCTACAAGAATTCCTAAAAGCAGAGATAATTTCTGAATCCCACATTCCTTATGCCTCGCAGTGAGAATGTGTATTGACTGTTGCACCCTGAATCAATGGACGGTGGGTGATCAATACACCATGCCTTGAGTTCAAGACGCCTTAGATAGTCTCACTGGCAGCAGATGGTTTTCTGTCTTAGACTTGCACAGTGGCTACTGCCAGATACCGATGGCTGAGGAAGATAAGGAGAAGACAGCGTTTATTTGTCTACTGGGATTCTACCAGTTTGAGAGAATGCTCCAAGGAATCTCTGGCACCCCAGCAATGTTCCAGCATTTGATGGAAAAGGTGGTGGGTGATATGAATCTTTTAGAAGTTTTTGTCTAGTTGGATGACTTAATGTTGTTTGGGAGAACACTGGAAGAGCATGAAACCCGACTACTCAAAGTACTGGACCGACTGAAGGAGCATGGGTTGAAACTCTCACTGGACAAATATCCATTCTGCCAGACTTCTTTGAAGTATGTGGGACATATTGTTTCTGATCAAGGTATCAGTACTGATCCAGAAAAAGTGAAAGCTCTTACCACGTGGCCTATACCCAACAACTTGAAAACTCTTCATTCCTTCTTAGGATTCTGTGGATACTACTGGAGGTTTGTAAAAGACTACTCTGCAGTGATGAGGCCGTTGTTTAGACTAACTCAAGGATTTCCTCCAATGCAGAAAAGCAAACATCTAGGAGCCATGAAGACTTTCCCAAACAAATATTTCAGAACCAATGAACCTTTTGGGGACTGATGGACTGAGGCATGTGAGAGTGCATTCGAATAGATTATTCATCGCCTGACAGAAGCTCCTGTTCTAGCCTTTGCTGATTACACTAAGCCATACACTCTGCACATTGATGCCAGCATGGACGGCTTAGCGCCGTACTCTACCAAGAACATGACAAAGTTATGGAACCCATTGCCTATGCCTGTCGTAGTTTGACACCTTCTGAAAAGGAACTATCCAGTCCATAAGTTAGAGTTCCTTCCACTGAAATGGGCAGTGACTGATCAATTCCATGAGTACCTGTATGGAGCCAGATTCATGGTGCTCATGGACAATAACCCCCTTACATATGTGCTGACAACCGCCAAGATGGATGCCACAGGGTACAGATGGATCTCTGCCCTATCAACTTACAATTTCTGCTTGCAATATTGTCTGCTCTGTCCAGACGCCCCTACAGTACTCCTCCCATGGAGGGGGCCCTGGACCTGTGTTACAGAAGAGGGAGTGAAAGCTGTTTGCCAAATGGTGGTGCCTGATGATTGACCTGCCATCACCAACCCAGGCCGAGCAGTGGATCCACCTGGAGTACATCCTGATGCCATACTGGAAGTGTACGCATGATTCGCCACCCTGCACAACACCTCTTTGCCTCATTTATCTCCTACAGATTTAAGAAAAGCACAGTGAACAGAGCCTAGTTTACATGACATTATCTTAGCCAAAGAGAAGGGTATGTCTTCCTCTCAAGTCAAAGCAAACCTGCCAGATGTATCACGTCTCATGAGAGAGTGGGACACATTTTCGTTAAAGCATGGACTGCTGTATCGTATCTCAAAGACACAAACTCAGTTTCCCAAAGAGCAACTGGTGCTGCCCAAAAAGTATCGCTGGATGGTTTTGCCAGCCCTTCACAAAGATGTGGGACATTTGGGAATTGATTGGACTGCTTCTACTGGCCTCGCATGGCTATGGAGGTGGAAGGACATTGCAAAAACTGTAATAGGAGCATCACCCATAAAACGTTGCCCAAGCGAGCAGCACCTCTAGTGAATATCACCAGTAATGGGCCCATGGACTTGGTCTGTATGGATTTCCTTTCCCTTGAACCTGACAGAAAAGGGATCAGTAACATTTTAATAGTGACGGACAATAGTACCCGCTATGCACAGGCTTTCCCTACAAAAGATCAAAACAGCAACCACTGTGGCTAAAGTATTGTGCGCGAAGTATTTTGTGCACTATGGACTCCCCAAATGCCTGCACTCAGACAAAGGGAGAGACTTTGAGAGACGCTTGATTAAAGAACTCACAAGCATTATGGGCATAGAGAAGTCTCGTACTACCCCATACCACCCTCAAGGTGACCTTCAGCCAGAGAGATTCAATAGAACCATGCTCAATATGCTAGGAACATTGGATCCTAACAGAAAGCCATACTGGAGCCAGCAAGTACCTTTTCTCGTCCATGCCTACAACTGTACTAACAAGCATTTGTCAATGCCGAATGTTTGCTTGCTGGTATTAGCATTGGAAATGCAGGAGTTAGACAGATTCAGAATAGGAATAGCAGTGAAGTATTGAACTTCATGCCAACCCCACCTCCACCCTGCAGAGATGGACAGGCATTGGGGTATGCGTTTGGGTTGTCACCCATATCATTCATGCCATTTCACCTCACCCTATCCTACAGACACCAAGTGTTGAGGTGTGCCTTGGGGTGTTCGGCTTTACAGTCACCCCACTCCACAAGGACATATGCTGAAATGGATGCAATATAGGAGAATGGGGTGAACTCTGGGGCCAAAGAGTCCAAGGCACACCTCGATGCCTGTCACTGGCTGTAGGGTGGGGGGGTGGAATAGCATGAGCATTACAGTCGGCAGTCCAAAGGCACACCCCTGATGCCTGTCAGTCTGTACAGGGTGGGACGTTATGGTTAGAAACCCTAATGCCCCGAGTGTTTGTTGGAATTTGCACTACAAATTTTCAGCATGACCTTTTTGTGACCCTCACCTCATGAAAGCATTTGGGACCTCTTCTCATGAACAGTGGCACTGGGATTTTGTTAATGTGTCCCAAACTTTGAGTTCGCACAGCAACCGTGCCATTCTGCATCAGATGTACGAAAAAACAGATTGGGCAGGATGTAAAGAATGACAGCTGTACCATTCATAGGTGTGAAGAGATGGCAATGTTGAAAATCTGTAGTGAAAATATTAAAAATGCTTGAACTTCTGAGTATACGTGGAAACTGCGCAGTGCATGCGCATATCACAGTCATTTAGTGGAATTATTTCACCAAATTTTCAACATAGGCATTTTGTGACCTCTTTTCATGAACACTGTCACTATGATATTCTTACTGTGTCCTGAACATTGATTTCCCACAGTATTGATTTCTTCGCCAGATGTGTAAATGCATGTTTCGGGTAGGATATAAAAAATGACAGCTGTACTGTTCATAAGGAGGTGTGAAAAAATGCCAATGTTGAAAATCTGGAGTGAAAACATTACTAATGCACAAAATTACAAGGGTGCATGGAAACTGCGCAATGTACGCTCGTAACTCAGTCATTTTATGGACTTTTGTCACTAAATTTCAACATAGGCATTTTAGCACCTCTGCTCATGGACAGTGTCACTGTGATTTTCTTAATCTGTCCCGAACACTGACTTCCCACAGCGACCGCGCTATTGTGTGCCGGAAGTGCAAAAACACATTTTGGCCAGGCTGTTAAAAATGACAGCTGTAATGTTCATAAGGAGGTCTGAAAAAATGCCAGTGTTGAAAATCTGGAGTGAAAATACTACAGATTTGCGAAGTTACGAAGGTGCATGGAAACTGCACAACGCACGCTCGTAACATAGTCATTTTATGGACTTTGTCACCAAATTTTCAACATAAGCATTTTAGGACCTCTGCTCATGAACAGAGTCACTGTGATTTTCATAATCTGTCCCGGAAACTGATTTTCCACCGAGACCGCGTTGTTCTGTGCTGGAAGTGCGAAAACACATTTCGGCCAAGATGTGTAAGATGACAGCTGCACTGTTCGTAAGTAGGTGTGTAAAAATGCCAATGTTGAAAATCTGGATTGAAAATATTACAAATTCGCGAAGTTATGAGTGTGTGTGGAAACTGCGCAACACACGCTCGTAAAAGTCATTTTTTGGATCTTTTTTCACCAGATTTGCAACATAGGCTTTTTGAGAGCCCGCCTCGTGAACAGTGGCACTGTCGTTTTGTTAATTGGTCCCAAAAGGTGATTCCATGCAGTGATCGCGAAATCACCTTTTGGGACCGAATAACAGTGACTAAATTCATGAGGAGGGGTCCCAGTAACACCATGTTGAAAATGTGGTGCCAAAAATGCCTGAGATATCCACATAAGTTGAAAAAAAAACATTTATGCCATTATACAGCTTACCGGTGTTTCTTCAGTTCGTAGTTGGCTTTGCAGAGTGCAGACGTGTTCCCGGTCCACAAAAATCATCGCACTGGACTCAAGGGGTAAGTGTGGTGTGTGGGGGTTTTGGGGGGTGGGGTGCGCAGTGGGTGGGTGTGGGTTAGGGGAGGTGCCACCAGAATCAACGAGGGACCGTTTTCTAGTTTACAGATTTAAAAAAAAGTAAGGTTTTCTGTCTCACAGGAATTTTTGGCACGCTGGGGTGGGTTCCCAACATGCCACCTGAGTGTTTTTCTTTGGGGGGGCTGTAGTCAGCGGGGATTGGGCACCTCCTTTGGCACATACTGAGTGTTGGGGGGCAAGAGCCGAGGGGGATTGGGCACCCCCCTGGGCACACAACATATTGGGGGGTGACATTATGCCGACAGGCAGTGGGCTTCCCCGTCTGCAAATGAACTGGGTCGGGGCATGCAGTCAGGGGGATTGGGCACCCCCATCAGCTTTCATGGGGCTCTGTGGTGGCGCCACATTCCTGGAAATGTTACACCAGGCAAGGTACTGCCCTGCAATGACGGGTCGTTCCCTCATTGCAGCGGAATGGCTGACGTTGCAATGACGAGGTGGCCCCTGATTACAGCAGCCAAATCGTTACATGTTGGTGGCACTTCTGCAGAACCAGTGTCATCAGGACACTAGACCGGCATTGGTTGAGCACTGCCAAGATCACGAATGCAGTGCCGGCATTGGCCGCCACAGTGCTACACCTCCACAACCCGCTTCTCTCCTAAGCTGCCACATAATGTTTATTGTGCATGCACGCAAGCAAACACAAAAATGATTCAACGGGGTTCTCACCTTATTTCTTAATATTCAGGAGAAAAGTCAGACTTCCAGTATACTTATGTTTTCTGGTATCTGATGGTGCCATACCAGAGACACACTTGGAGTATACCAGGAGGCTACAAGCACAACTTACTGAAGCCTATCGGGTAGCCAAGGAAGCAGCTGCAAAGTCCGGCCTAGCAAACAAGAACAGATACGATAAGAGAGTCCGAGAACAAGCTCTTCAACCTGGAGATTGAGTATTGATTTGAAACTTGGGACTGACAAGCAAACACAAGATAGAGGACCGTTGAAATCTGATCCTTATGTAATAGTGGAACAGCTTCCAAATTTGCCAGTTTACAGATTAAGAATGGAAATATGGTGGTTAAAACTGCATCAAAACCACTTATTGACAATTGGTCAACTGTTGCCAGAAGTTGTAAATTCAGTACCTCTGTCACCTCCAAGGAAACTGGTTACTAGAAATGAGACCAGGCATAAGAGACACAGGTTCAGCCACCAGTACCTGTTACCCCACCGGCAATGCTGTCTGACGTGTTCAGCAGTAGTTCTGAAGATGAAGAACCGTATGTTTGTCCGATACCCCATCAGTATCGGCCTGCACCGTATCCCATTGACTTTCTGTTTTCAGCACCAGAAGGTAGTAATGCGAGTCATTCTGGACTATTGAATCCAGCTGTAGTACCATTTGTTTTGACTGACACTGGGCCCACAGTCATGAACTGTGTTCCAAATGCAGAGAATGTTGAGACTCCGGTAATAGAACCCATCCAGGACATTGAAAGATGTGAACCCCTTGTGGCTGAGTATGCAGAACCCCTTAATGATCCTGATCAAATCATTGCTGAGGAACCTGTAATGCCCCACCACTCTGGTAGAGAAATCAAGCAAAGAGTAAAGGTTACTTCTGATGTCCCTGGTGTCCTTTCAGACCTCCTTGTCAGTGTGATACATAAAAAGGTTAATCATCTGCCAAGCCCGTTATTGCTGCCTCCTTGTGTTGTCCACAAATCATATTGGGGAGATGTACCTGTAGACCATGGTGGGAAAATAATCAGTTGAGTGCATGCTTAGTGTATTAACGAAAGGCTTTATTTATGCAGTACTAATGATGAGTAGAGAGGTGTCAGGTGTATTAGTCAGAAATGTTTTTGATGTTTCAGGCCTTGTTGGGGTTGCCAAGGATTTCAGTGGGGGAAGAATGTAACCTCCCTCCCAAGGTTGGGCGCTTACCTACTCCTGCTGCCTCCTCAGCTCCTGCATGCTGCTGTTGTTTCTCGCTCCTATGGCCCAATTCTGGACTGCCAAGGGGCCGGGGAGTGCTGTAGTTTATTCTGGTGCCTCCTGCACCTGTGTTCAGCGTGGCGGATGCTGACATCTCGGCTCCCTGGTCCCCTGAACTGCCAGTGGGGCGAGGAGTATAAAAGTTAATTCTGGTGCCTCCTGCACTCATCTTCCAGTGGCCCATGTGCTGCATAGTTCATTTGCTCCCCCCCCTAACTGTCACACAGTGGGCGGGAGCTCCAGGAAAGGCCGCGTGTGGCCTAGCACCATGAGGGGCGCTCACAAGATGCGGCAGAAGCGCCGTGGGGGTGAATTCTTCTCTCCAGCCCACCGGACTGCCAGAGGGGCTGGAGAGAGCCAGAAAAGAAGAAAAAGGACTTTTAGAAGTACTCCCTGACCCTGTTAATACCATTAGTGGGTCGGGGAATAACTGGGAAAATGGTGACCGCAGGGACTACAAGTCCCTAAATGCTTAGCATCCAAGGATGGCCGTTTCTAGACTCAGCCCTACCAAGGGAACCTTCAAAATGGAGCCAGTGACTCTGCTCCTGCCCTCAGAATGTACCCCCTGGTCCTAGCGATCCTTAGAAGGGACCAGGAGGGTGCTAGGCATGCAACCAAATGCTGCCAACAGTGACTATGTATACATTTACAGTTTTTGGAAAGTGACTGAACTGGGAAGAACTGTTTGATGGTGGCCATCTTTATAGAGGTTGCTGGACAACAGTGTAGGATCTGATTGGACAAGCTTTTGCAATGGCCAGATAGAAGATCCTGTTGTTGGTGCCTTCTGTGCAGGTCCAGAAGTGGTGACTGAATATCCTAAAACCTGCTGAATGATTTGTTGTCTGCTGTGGAGAGTGAGGTAAACCAAAGGCATTACCTTATTTCCCTACCAGTTCAGAGGCTGAGCTTCCTGCTAGGACCTATGCTCTGAGGTTCTGCCTGAGTACCTGATCTGCTGCTGCCTACCTACCTACAGTCGAGGTGGATGAAGACAAGTCCCTTTGTGGGGTGAAGACTGCCTACCTACAGTCGAGGTGGGTGAAGACAAGTCCCTCTGTGGGGTGAAGAGGATCATCACCTGCATTCTAAGCCTTTCCTGCCTGTTCTTCCAAGTTGCCTGAAAAGGGGAGACGTTCCCCCAACATCCTACATCTGTTCATCTAAGGTCGTGAGTACTGGGGTTTTTACCCAAACAAGTACTTTCCTAATTGTTCTGCTAGCTAGCTTGTTAATATTACATATGGGCTTCCTGTGCGACCTTTGCAACGCCCTTAGCAACTAGTACAGCCAGGAATAAACTGTGTCACTGTACCCCCTGGTGTAGTTGGTACTTTGCTCTGCAGCACTTCAGTGTTTCATCTGTGCTGCACCCAACTTTTCCATATCACAGGCCTGCAACTGCTCAGTGTGTTCACACCAACATTGAGAGCTGTCACAGGGACTGTAGGGTTAACTGGTGCACTGGTGGGGGAAGTCGAACTGGGACTGGTAATACTGAACTGCATAGCACAATTCCTGAATGCCAGTGTGTTTTGATGTTACTGATTTTGCATAGAGTTTAGAACATTATTGAATGCTTTTATCTCCCTTTGTTTCCACTGCTCCCTACCTCTTTTTATACCCCAAAATAACCCCCCTGTTGTTTATTTTCTGAAAACTGGTGTAGCCATTGCATTATTGTGTAGTGTGATATTTCATGCTTACAGTTATACATGGGGAAGGGCCTGGATATCATCTTACCTGTTTCCAAGGAAGGGGGCTGAACATAATTTCCTGTGGGGAAGTACCCTGGCAGTACACTGTTGTAAGGATCCCCATAGGTGGAGGCACTGCGCCAATCACACAGCCAATTTTAACCATGAACCTGGGTGACAACCTATATTCCCTAAGGCAGCACCACCTGTGTGTGGGTGTGCAAGTAGAAGGGAAGGGGTGGTTACACACTGTAGTCCCCCACAGCATCAGTAACAGTCAAATCACCATCACCTGATAAGACTAGATCAACAGTATGTCCTAAAATTCTATCCTTTTTATTCAAAAAGGATTTAAGGCTCAAGTTTCTGCAACATTTTTGAAAGTTGATATATGTTTCAAACTTATTTAAAACAGATGTTGGAGAAAAGACAAATCTTTGCCGAGAAGTTCATTTCAGAAACCGTCAGCATCCTCCCTGATAAATCTATCACTTTCTGGGGCCCCGTTGACGTGTGTGGTAGTATTGTGGAGGTTGGGCATTCTGTAAATTGTATGCTTGCTGATGTTGATGCTGATATATTTGTGATGGTGGGGGGTGTTGTTGAAAGAAATCCTGTTCCTGGCGGGGTGGGGGAGGCTGCTGGTAATAGTCCTGTTGCTATAGTTCCATTTGATGGTCCTATTCTTCTGCCTCTCCCCTTCTTCTCCCTTCTGGTCTTCCTCTTCCCCATTGTTGTCTGCACCTGCCTGGGCCTCTCTGTTGAGCCAAGTGAAAACCCTGAAACTTGTTCTTAAGTGCACTCCTGGGTTGAATGGTTTCAGGTGAAGAGTGAGAGTAGCTAGATAGGTCTTCACTTGAATTAGCTGACTCAGAGCCACTTGTATCAGTGCTCATGTTTTTTTTATACTTCATCTTTATTATATGCATTATCCAATAGTATTACATACCTGTGTGATACATTGACATCTGAGATAATCATAGCAGGTAAATCACAGTATGCCAGGGAGTTCACGTTTTCCAGATTGGGGATTGCTCTTGGCTTCTTTCTTATAAACAGGAAGTTTGCTATTTACTAACAAATACTTGGATTAAACACAAACCAGGTAACTAGACCTTTATCTAAACTATTAAATATCTGTATCCAGTACTACGTGTTACAACTAGATAGTAAATCAAAAAATATTAGTAGATATAGAATAAACAGTAAGAATAAGAAGAAAAAAGAACAGAGAAAAACAAAGATACCGTTCATTAGAGGGTAAATTGCTATTCAAACAAACCAGGGTCTGATAATGGGTGTTAAGATCCAGTGAAAATGGTTGGTGGTCCTATCCTAAACAGAGATTTGATACAATCAGGAACCCCAGAAACATGGCATAGCAATTGTATCAGTATCAGCAGGGAGCTGGTCTGTCAGATGAAGGTGTCCCACTAATTCACTGCCACTCCCTCCTCTGGTAGTAGTATGTAATTCTCACCTAGTCCATCTGTTTATGAACTGTGGGGTTCTCAAGGCAAGGGGAAAAAGTTATTCTTTCAAAGGTTTTAACAGTGTTAACCACCTCCTTCCAGTTGTGCTCAGAGGGGGGGAGAGGGGACAGCCACCGCTTGGTGATTGCCTTACAGGCAGCCGCAATCAGAATGTTCCAAAGATATTGGGCTTCCCGGCCCTTTATCTCTAAAGGATAGAGTCCGAGTATTAAATGTCCGGGTCCTAGAGGGGTCGTAAGAGTAAAAATATTTTGCAAGTGTTGTATATTTCCCCCAGTAGTCGTTAAGTATAGAACACTGCCAGAAGATATGAGCCTATGAGGCCTGGGGGTTTCCACATCTCCACCAGCAGCTGGGTGTGACCTTAGGGTTCAACTTGGCTACCTGCTCAGGTACTCGGAAATATCTACTCCTGAGTTTCCATAAAAACTCACGCCATCCCAGGGATGAGGAGGAGTGCCATGTATTTCTAGATGCCAGAGACCATCTCTCACTATTCTGGGTTATCCCTAAATCCTTTTCCCACTTCTCTTTAATATATGTTGTTGAATACTGCAGGTCTGTGTAACCCCTAGATGGCGCTATCCCAGGGGCTACTACCCCTGCCTGATTTGCCACTAACAGGTTGAGGGGCCTGGATCCAATGGCGGGTGCCTCCGCCCAGAGGTCAGGGTTTGCAATAGTTAAACTTACTTGGTCACAGCCCTCTGGGACACTGCAACCCCCCTTTCTTCCCACTAGTGGCCCACACAATATATCAGAATTACCTTCACAGTATACACTTACCCCCAGGGCTGGTTCAGGCACTGGGACCTCCTGTAAAATAAGATACAGTGCAACAATCACAGTACAATACTTTAACATAGACAAATACCTCAGGCAGTATAACTTTGCTGAAACAAGCAGCTCTGATTTATTTAGGGGAATATAACAAGGACAGGGAAATCAGGTTAATTAGCTTATCACTTTCTCATCTACCTATGGCTCTGTGCACAGGCCTATCCCTACCAGTTACTGTCCTAGGTACCCAAGCCCTAATAGCTAGTCAAACCGTGGCAGCTGGTAGGGGCCCTTTCCCACAGAGAAAAGAAAAATTAGTTTAAACAGTCAGCAGTACAGTGATTCCATTTGGATTTAATGTGGCAATTCAACAGGGAGCGACCCTGAATTAGTACTCACGACCTCCAAACAAGATAGGGTCCTTCAATGTCAGCAGGGCTACTCTTGAGCTCCACGAGACTCCTCACACATTTATATGGCAAACAGGTAGGCTGCTTCTCTATCCCGATCGCAATTACTGCACAATACCCGGGAGAACACACAGCAGATTCAGTTCCTGACAGACCGAGTGCAATTCAGCAATTTCTCCAGTCTTCTACAGGGTAAGCCTGGTTTCTACTCTTCAGATATCCTTTGATTCTCTTCACAGGACAGATTCAGTCCTAACAAGCAGTTACACAAGCTGCAGACCGGAACTGTGGGCCTTACACACGTTTCCCGACTAAAACTGCACACTGAAAAAAGCACAGGGCTCCTTCCCTCTTCACTGCCAGAGCTCAACTGAAACTCCAACAGACAAAACCGGGCACTTCCTTTGAGTTCCTCCCAGTTCTTGACTGGATTGGCTGTCACTCACAATAGACTGCTCCTGTTGGTCCAAAAAGGCGCGAAGTCTAAACTACATCTCCCAGAGTCACTGCCCATACAATCCTCTTGTGGCTGGCTCAGATTATGAGTCAAGTTCTGATTCGTCCAAAGCACCATTTAGCTAGCTAACCCACACTGCTTGGTCCAGTTCAGCAGTTCAAAACCAGAATGGGAACTAGGCGGACACAGTTCTGACTGCAAAGAAAGCAGGTTAGACAAACTGTAATTTCATTATTACTCTAAATGATTTCTGGCAAACAGTTACATCTTTCAGATAGGTTCCCTTGCACTCCTAGTGACTGCAAAATGGAGTGAATTGGCAGCAGCTCGAGTGGTACTCAAACAGAGAGCACACAGTCCCCATACAAATGAATTATGTCTGCAAGCAGACAGCTCTTAAAAGACAGTACCAGAGGTTCTAAAACACTCACTGATAAATGGCTTAAACGCCAAACACCATTCAGGCTTGGAGCATTCAAGCAAGCTCCTGGAAGTCTTTTGGGAACCCCCATTTGCAGGGGGGTTACATCTGCAAGGTAATTTTTATAAAGCAGGGAGATAGCTCTCTCCCCTTTCTCCATACCCCAAATCCGCTCAAATATCATTGGCTGCGGGGAGTTCCTCATTATTAAGGAGGATTTTTGGAATTGTTTTGTTGTGTAATCCCTAAGCTGATAATAAAATAGAAGGTCTCTCTGTGTCCAGTGAAATTTTACCTGTGCCTCCTCAAAACCCATGACCTGTTCTCCTTTCAGCAGTTGCCATGGGGCCCTACATCCCTGTATTTCCTGCAGTTTGTACCAAGGGTCCTGGTGGGCCACTGTATGGTATGAACTGAGAGACCATCCCGGGTACTTCCAAAGATAAGCATTAGTGGAACCTCTAATGCAATCTCTTCTGCAGCCCTCTAGAGCAGGTGCAGTACCAGGAAATAGGGGAAGAGAATCATATATATGAGAATTGTCTGTAAATATCTGAGTTAATAAAGGAGGGGTGTGGGGAATGTCCAAATCAATAGTTTTCCACTGGGCTGAGTACCCTGAGTGTTGTAGCAAGAGGCCACTCTCATCTGGGCTGCCACCCAGTATCCAGCCAGATACGGTAGCCCATAACCACCTTCTCCTTTTGGGAGAATAAGTGTTTGTTTTCTTATTCTTGGTTGCTTCCCTGACCAAATGTATTTTAAATAAGATTTTGCCAGGTGTCTAATTTTTCTTTGGGAATAGTACAGGGAACACACTGGAACAAGAAAAGAAATCTAGGCAGGAGATTCATTTTAGTGGTTTGAATTCTCGAATTGAGAGGGAGTGGTAGTATTGGCCATCTTTCTATATCTGCCTGTATCTGTTTTACCAATGGTGGGTAATTCAGCTGGAACAAATGTGTATTGCAGGATGATAATTTTATACCTAAATATTTCATAGCGGTGAGGTCCCATGTCATAGGGTATCTGTCTCTGGGGGTTGTAGATGGTTTGTGATTAAGAGTTACTACTTCAGTTTTATGCATGTTTAGGGTATATCCTGATATTTCTGAGAATTCCTGTAGATGCTGAAATAAATACGGGACTGTTGTTTCAGGTTCAGTGATATAAAATAGAATATCATCTGCATATAGAGCAAGTTTCTGTTCCCCTTCACCTACTTGAATCCCCTTTATATTTAAGTTTTCTCTAATGCCTTGAGCTAAGGGTTCTAAGTACAGTGCAAAAAGAATAGGTGACATGGGGCAGCCCTGCCGCATACCTCTGCTCAATGTAAATGGGAAAGTATGGCCATTTGCTCTAATAAATCCTTTTGGTGAGTTATATATTTTAAAAATAGCGTTGATAAATTGCATAGGGAGACCAAAATTAATGAGTACTGCCCAGAGAAAAACCCAGGAGACTTTGTCAAAGGCTTTTCCGCATCTAAACTTAATAGAATGGAGGGTGTGTGGGTAAAATTTAAATGGTCAGTTAAATGGGTGGTCCGTCTGAGGTTATCCTGAGCTTGTCGGCTAGGAATAAATCTAGTTTGGTCAAGGTGGATCAATTGGGGTATTACTTTTTGCAAACACAGAGTTAGGACTGACATAAAGAGCTTGTAGTCTGTATTTAGGATGGAGATAGGATGGTACGAAGGACAAAGTGTGGGGGTTGTCCTGGGTTTCGGAAGAACCAAAATAATAGCCTGCTCCCAGGAGTTTGGGAGATGCCCCGTATCTTGCATCGTCTCGTTAGTAGTAGTGGAGCTAGTTTTCCTTTAAATTGTTTGTAAAACTCTCCCGGAAGCCCATCTGTGCCTGGGCATTTGGCAGTTTTCAGGTTAGAGAGTTCATTTTGTAATTCCAAGTTAGAAATAGGGGATATCAGCTGTACTGTAGTCTGTGGGGGTAGGGACGGTAGGGAGAGCCTTTTTAAATAGTCTTCTATTTTGTTGTCTTGTGAGGGTGGGTACGGCGCAGCATATAACTCAGAGTAGAATTCTCTACACGCTGCCACAGTCTTGGGTCTGGTGTAATTTCTGGTTGGTATTTGGGTGCATCAGGGAAGGGATCGCAGACGTGCTGCCAGCAAGCGAAGGGATCTTGGGCCTCCCCCAAAATATTTTTGCCTGAGCAAAAGGACCTTCTACTCTACCTGATACTCTAAAAGTTTATTAAGTTCTTTCTTAAGCTGAGCAAGTTTGTTATGGACAACAGCTTCATATTTATCTTGAAGTTGAAGCTCTAAAGAATCTATCTCAGTTTTCAAAGCAGCATGTTTGGCCTCCCTCTGTCTCTTCTTATAAACAGAAATTGAGATACATTTCCCTCGTATTATAGCTTTAATGGTGTCCCACAGCAATGGTGCTGGGGTCTCTGGGGAGGCATTGTCAGACACCCTGCTCAAAGGTGGTTTTAATCATCTCGTTTACCTCAGGGTCTTGGAGCTCAGACGTATTGAGTCTCCAAAAGGTTTGTTTACAAAAATTCCCGAGGTAGAGTTGGAAAAAAATAGGAGCATGGTCCGACAAGGCCCTATCCCCAATCCAACTCTCCTTAACCTGCCCCATTATTTCTTTGGGAAGTAAAAAATAGTCTAATCAGGAATGAGACTGATGTGGGGCAGAGAAGAAGGTGTAATTTCTCTGGTTCCCATGGGTTACCCTCCAAACATCTGCATAACCAAATTCAGTGAGGAGTTTAACAACCTTTTTGTTAAGTGTCTGATTGTGGCGGGGAACTGTAGAGGAAGAGTCTAATACTGGGTTGAGGGCCAGATTGAGGTCACCACCAATGATCACCTCCCCCTCCACCCACTCTTGTAGTTTTAAAAAAATAATTCAGTAAATTTGAAAATCAGATCCAAGTGGTACATAAATAAAAGCCAGGGTCAAAGTCCGCCCCAGAAAATGGCCTTTAAGAAAGGCAAAACATCCTTCCCTGTCCATCAACTCTGCTGTCTGCTCAAAAGGGGTTCTGGTCGGAACAAGCACAGCTGCCCCTTGCCTTCGGCCCCTTCCATATGATGCGCATGTAGCTGCACAGAACCCAAATTTCCCCAGTTTCTGATGTTCCTGTGAAGAGAGGTGCATTTCTTGTAATAAAATAAAGTCCGCACCTGTCTTTTTATGGAAAGTCAGTATCTTGCTGCATTTGACTGGGTTAGTCATGCCGTTGACATTGTAAGAACAAAAAGTCGTGGCCTTAGCTGCCATTTTGAGGGGTAATAATTCTCTTCCTGTAAAGTGTCCCTTTGGTTATAATATCCCTGATAGAGGACCTCCAACCAAAACAGTGTGTAGAATGACCCAATATTATACTCGAGATAGAGCTAGAAAGAAAAGGAAGAAGAGAATAAAAAGAAGAGAAAAAAAGAAATAACCAGATAAACAGTAAATACAACTTTTCAACCTTGTTAACTAAAGCTCTAAAAACTAGTAGAGCTTATGAAAATATTAAAAGTTGGCTTCTAAGGTGGGGGGTCCAAAACTAAGGATCCCTTACCCTCCCCACAGTGTGCTGGTTGTCCAAGCTGGGGGAGTAGAAGAGGGTTATGTCCTGAATTAACAGAGACTCTTCCACAAAAGACTCTAAAGGAGAGATTTGATATGTGTTAAACCACCAACTGGTTTATCGAGCAGTAAGTAAATATAACACTAAACAACTACAACCTTCTCCCTCCAAGGGCTGCAACAATAAAGAAAAAGGAATATAAATGCACATTCTGATTCTTCCCCACCTACATTATAACTTATTTGCAGGTCACTTAATATTCAAATATGGGTCAGTTTCTTTATAGCCCAAAGCCCCAATGCCCCCTACAGGACTTCTAGTAATCCATGCTATCGATTCATTGTGAGCTGAAAATTACAAATAAGTCCATTTGCTAAGAGAGACCGATAGTTGCACAGAACTTGCTGTTTAAAGCTGTGGCTTATTTCTGAATTTATACAAAATGTAGTGTCCCATTTCCAGTCCCAAACTAATTTCAAACTATCAGTGATGAATCAGAGCAACCTCCTCTTCTAGAGTTTGTAGCAGACTTACCGTGTCGTGGAGCAGTGAGGTTCAAGGGCATCGCTATACAATCCCACAAATAATGGAGTTTTTTTTTTTTATTTCCTGCAGCTGCCAGAAGGTTGAGGATCACTTGCTGGCCTAGCGTGTCTCGGAGTTCGGAGGTTCTCCAATGCTTCCTGGGCCATTCTTAAAGGGGAAATGCCTCCGCATCTCTGTGTTGCTGGTGACCACATCGATGGGGGATATCGCTGTTTTAGGAGTCGATCTGCTTCTGGAGAGGGAACCAGGATATCTCTTCTTCATAGATCCTCCATAGCCTTCCCTGGATTAAGATA
Source organism: Neoceratodus forsteri (assembly GCA_016271365.2). Classification (NCBI taxonomy): domain Eukaryota; kingdom Metazoa; phylum Chordata; order Ceratodontiformes; family Ceratodontidae; genus Neoceratodus; species Neoceratodus forsteri. The sequence goes on along the minus strand of CM057458.1, from coordinate 1,392,347,260 downwards.
CAGTTGAGGGCCATCTTCCCAATGCACCCGGAGCTTAGTAGGGAATGGGGTCTGATATCTAATGCCTTTCGCTCAAAGTGCTCTCAGGATTGGGATCTACATTTGTCTGGCCTGCTGTACTTCTGGTGAGTAATTGTGGTCCAGGGAGATCCTGGATGATTAATATGTCAGTTCTATTTTGGCCCATGCCCTCTTTAGGATGTCTTCTTTAACTTTAAAGCTGCTTAGCTTAAATATTATAGAGCGAGGTTGGGTATCCACTCCCGTGGGTTTGGGGCCTAGGGAGCGGTGTGCCCTTTCGATGGAGAGAACATAATTAGGTGGCAGGTCTAAAATATCCTTAAGCATGTTTTCAAGGAATGCTGTCATGGAGGCTTCTTCAGCACCTTCAGTTAAACTATACAATCTCAAGTTACTGCGTCTCGAATGCCCTTCTAAATCAATGCGGTTACCCGTGAAAACGGCGACTACAAATGAGCGACGGCAAATTAGTGACTGAATAATCGTGACTGCTCTATCAGCGACCAGCACAATTGAACGAATATACAATTTTGGCGACCGCGTATTGCAAGTTAATTGTCATAATAGCGATTACCCAAATTCGGAGACCCTGCTGACAGTTTAAAGTTCGGGAGATCACGGGAGGCATGTCACTCTATTACCAGGAAGGTTTGGGGATGGGAGGCATGTCATAATAGCGACTGACAAATAAACAAAAAAAATGTATTCACAAACCAATTAAAAAAGCCAAATCAAGGAAACAAACCAATTAAAAAAGCAAAATCAAGGAAACAAACCAATTCAGAAAGCCAAATCAAGGAAACAAACCAATTCAAAAAGCCAGTTAATGTGCCAGGTGCTCTTAGGTGCATTCACACCTGAAATTGAAAGTTGTAAGCGAGACCCCGGAGATAATTGCACAAGCTTCTTGTTCCATAAGAAGCCACTATAGCTGCAATGCGAGCATTGCTGTCCTTGTATTTTTTTTTCCAGTCGCGGTATATGCCCCAGACACAATTTGTTCTAATCTAATTTCCGTGAGCCTCTGTTCTTCTTTAAGCGATTGAATCAACTTCCAGACGCTGGGATGACAGGCACTTAATCTGGAATTGAATCCCCTGTGCCAGCCCTCTACAGCGTTATTTGTTCGTGCAATTCCCAACATTGTAGCACTGTGGCAACTCCACTGATGAGGGGGGAATGCTGCCCTCCTACGTCCAGAATGGCCCCATTGCCTTCCGACACAAGTGGTCTCGAAATAGTTAAGTAAGGGCAACAGTAGTTCATCATGGTGTTCAAAAAATTCAAACTGGCGCATATCGTCAAATGCATTAGCTACATCATCTGGTGGTATAAAAGCAAGTGATAGAAGCATGCGAATGTGTAAAGCAAAATCAGGGTCTGCACTATAATGTTCATGTATATCTGGTAACTTCTGAATCTTTCTCCAGAAACATTGTGCTAGATGGAAAAAGCACCCACGCAGGTCTGCAGATGGAAAAGCATTGGCGAATATTTTCCATGCAGACTTCTCAAAGTCAAGAATAGCTGTAAACAGTGTTAGGTTTGGCAACAGTGATTTAAGTTGGGAATATACCCTCTCATATGTTGCAGTTTTGCGTGAACACATGAGTACAAAAACAGCAGTGACAACTGTTCCTGACTTAACACCATGTATGGTGTACAGTTGGTCAAATAGAGTGGGACACGATTTGAATGTGCCGTCCATCATCCAATCAGTGCACCCACTGAGAAATCTTACATTTGCACTGGTTGCAAACAATAGAATCCTGTCCTGCTCCTTGCCACTGTCGAACAGCAGGAAATTTTCACCACCTACAGTTACAGTAAATTCAGATGGAATGACCAATTCCTGCACTGTGCTGGGTGTAGCGGGGCAACTGCGTTCTACCTGACGTATCCTTTGCACAGTTCTTTTAATTAACTGTACATCTGGCAATCGACCAGCAACTGGGTGAGGTGCAGTAGAAGTGCATCGTACTACAACCTGTGAAGTGCTCTCTAAACAACCTCTTGCACGCTCTCTTACAGTAGCCATGACTTTACGTACACCAACTCTTCCAGCATCCACAACATGAGTATGTTCTCTCATTTGAGTAATTACCTTGCCTTCTATTGTGTGGATGCATGCAAGGCAGTTGAAGCGGTGTGCATCCACACATCGCCAATACACCTTTCCTCCTTTTTCTTTGTCACGGCGATAAAGGAAACCAGAAAATAAGGCTAGTGGCTTTCCCTTCTGGCTTGCAATAAACTCCACGTCCATGGTAACCTCGATCTCGGTACTGACACGGTATTGGTACCTTTAAGAGTTAGGCTAATGCATTGTGGGAGCCACGAAACAGGAAGTAATACTAATCATAATATATCAAAATATATCAAAACTACCAGAAGAGCAGCTTACTACACACAGACTCCATAAATAGTAAGTAAACCATGACTGAATGCAGAGCACTATTATGACATGGTAGCTGAGATTGTGGGGCGCTGAAATTTGCGCACGCTATTAATGCAGTCACTGAAAAGGAGGCGTTCAATTTGTAGTCGCGATTTTATAATTGCGATTTTCACATGGAACCATCAATGCATTTGCTTTGCATAGCATGGGCGTGCTGGAACAGAGCTTCCACTGCCTTGTTTAAATACATGGTATTCTCCTCCATGTCAGTTATTCTTCCCTCTGCCTGTTGTACCCTTGCATCGATTTTTGTGATTTGCTGCGCTAGAGAATGAAATTCTCTTTTAGAATCGGCCCGAGAATCGCGGATTTCCTTTAATATGGTTTCAAATCTGGTACAGGATAGGAGATCTGCCTCGGCCTCTGTATCATAGCCTGAGCCGCATGTGCTGCTACGCAAGCAGCTTCTACTGTGCCCTGAACCAGCTGTTGGCATTTTGTCTCCATCGCATCTTTTTGTCGGAGTTCTGAGCTACAAGGAAGGTCCCCTATCTCTTTTGCAACCTTCTTTAGACATTTTTAGGAATTTACTTAGGTAGATGAGGGAAATTACTGCCCTTGGGGAGTGGAGGTCCGTTCTCAAGTTGCTGTCTGCTCCGTGGCGGAACCGGAAGTCGTCAGTGCTCATGTTAAATGATACACATCTAGAATTTCTAAGAATGCGCTTAGGTTGTTGGTTATTGGTGTTAGACTGCTTCTTTTTCCAATCATATGCTCTCCCCAGTTCATAATCTTCTAAGTTTCTCTTAAATTATAGAAAGAGTACTGCCAAAACCAAGGGGTGGAGACTATAATAACTGGATTTTGGAAAGAGAGGGTTTGGGGAATTTTACCCTGGGGGCTTGCCAAGCACCAGGGTTGAATGACCGTTTTGACCTCGCACCATATTTGAAATATAAACATAAATGAGATCACCATACTACCCTTTTGATAGGTGATTTCTCCTGACGGTCACCCTAGATTTTTACGGTTTTATATGTTTATGTTTTATAAAATGTTTTTGGTATTACATGATATAGAGCTATAATAATTCAATCCTTATCAGTTCATTACATCTTTTCTCTCTTTTTAGATCCTGGGTTATATTAAATAAAAGAAGACATCAGAATTTTAACATCACTTGGACAACGATCTGTTTATACACTTGGGTTACAACAGCATCGCTCTTCTTATGATTTTGAAATCCATTTAAAGTTAGAATTAAGTACTGTTTTTCTGTTCTATTATTTTGTATTTAATTGGGTATGTCTATGGTAAATAATTATTGACTATCACTTTAAATACTGATTTCATGTGTGATGATTTTGGATGACATCCTAGGCTCTGACGTACAAATAGTGAGCCTTTTATTCATGCACAGATCCTTTGAGAAAGGAAAGTTTGTTTCAGAAACGTGTTAGGGCACTGTGCATTTTAGCACTGGCACTTTAATAAATTATCTTCACTTGGCAACATTTTGAGCAGTGTGTTATCTCTGGATGGTGAGTGCAGGACTTTTATGCTGTTGTACTGTTGTTTGGATTTGTCTTTTGCACCCCGCCCCTGTGTGGCATCTACTCTGTCTCGAATTTCTTCAGTCAAACCAGAAGATGACAAGCTGCTAGATTCTTTGGTCAAGCCAGAAGGTAACAAGCTGCCAGCAAGCCTGTTTCCAACCAGTTCCACTGCTCCATACTCCATGCTTCAGTCCTCCAGTCTGCCTTGCTGTTGTTTCCTAAGTCCTGTGTAACTGTGCTCCAGAACCGTGAGTAAACGCAGGGACTGCCCTGCATCTGGGGATTGTACATAGTTTCTCACACTGTATTGTCTATGTTAAAAGTGCACCACCGCTGGCCAACCAGCTGCGCCTCGTTGTGCCTGCACCGGTTCAACACCTGGGTACCCAGGGGGACAGTATAGTAACCGGTACCAGTGGGGAAGCGGGTTATAGTGTTGCTGTTGGGGGATGGACTCTGCCCTTACTATGGGTATGGATGTTTCAGAAATGCAATAAATGTTGTTTGACCTTTAGATCCTTTTTTCCATTTTTATGTTGCTTGCACACATGTGCAAGAAACATAGTGCCATCGTCGGAGATTTCGGAGGTGTGTCACCTCCTCCTCCAATTCAGTCAGTGAGCTGGCAGGCGCGGCCCCTGTAAGCCAATGCATTTTGGAGCTGTGTATGACACGCTCCAAAATGCAGTGGCATACAGTTGAAAGGGGCTACGGCAGGTGGGCACCGATAAGATATCTAAATCTGCTCTGGCGGCCTCCCCAACCTGCAGCCATCGCGCCCCGCATGCACTGAATAGCCGACAGGTGCCCAATCCCGTCGGCTGAGCTGTGTCCCCCTCCCAGTAGTAGGCTTTGGCGGCGGGGTGCCAATCCCGTCGGCTGCGCTCAGTCCTTGTGCCACTCTGGGGCCCACCCCAGCGTGGCAATAAATCATGGCCGGCAGGGGTGCCCAATCCCATTCGGCTGAGCATCCCCGATGTCCTTGTGCCATGCTGGGAGCCCACCCCAGCGTGGCAAATGAGTCCCAGCGTCTTTTTTTTAACCTGAAAAGCGAAACGGTCTCCGCGCATCTCCCGACCCCCACAACCCGCACCCACCACTGCGCACCCAGCCTCTCCACACCCCCACCCCATACTTACCTCCGGACTCGGCGCGATGATCTTCGGTGGACCGGGAACACGTCTGCACTCTTCAAAGCCAACCGCGAACTGAGAAAATGCCGGTAAGCTGTATAATGGGCTAGATAGGGGGTTTCAACTCTGTTGCATATCTCAGGCATTTTTGGAATTTTGCAAATTTTTAACATAGAGGTTTGGGACCCCTTCTCATGATGATGTCACTGTCATGGCGTTATTCGGGCCGAGGTGATTTGGCGCGAGTGACTGCGAAATCACCCTTGGGCCCGAATACCACCATGACAGTGACATCATTCATGAGAAGGGGTCCCAAAACCCCATGTTGAAAATTTGGTGCCAAAATTCCCAAAAAATGACTTTATTTCTCGAAACGTCGTTCGCGCGGTTCCTTGGGCTACGTAAGTTGTAAATTTCAATATTTTCTCCAGATTTTCAACATTGCCATTTTACCACACCTTCTTATGAGCAGTACAGCTGTCATTTTCACATCTCACCCAAAATGCGTTTCCGCCATGTAGCGCCAGAATGGCGCGGTCGGTGTCTTGAAATCAATGTCAGGACAAATTAAGAAAATCACAGTGACACTGTTCATGAGCAGAGGTCTTAAAATGGCAATGTTGAAAATTTGGTGAAAAAATTCCTAAAAATGACTGTTTACAGGCGTGCGTTGCATAGTTCTGTACGCTCATAGGATTGCAAATTTTCAATATTTCCACTCAGATTTTCAACATTGCCATTTTACCACACCTTCTTATGAGTAGTACAGCTGTCATTTTTCACATCTCACCCAAAACGTGTTTTCGCCCATGTAGCACACAATGGCGCAGTCGGTGTGTGAAATCAATGTATGGGACACATTAAGAAAATCACAGTGTCACTATTCATGAGCAGAGATCTTAAAATGGCAATGTTGAAAATTTGGTGAAAGAATTCCTAAAAATTACTGTTTTCTAGGTGTCGTTGCACAGTTCCCACAACACTCGTAGGTTTGCGAATTTTCAATATTTCCACTCCAGATTTTCAACATTGCCATTTTACCACACCTCCTTATGAGCAGTACAGCTGTCATTTTTCACATCCTGCCCAAAACGTGTTTCCTCCCATGTAGCGCACAATGGCGCAGTCAGTGTGCAAACTCAATGTATGGGACACATTAACAAAATCACAGTGATACTGTTCATGAGCAGAGGTCTTAAAATGGCTATGTTGAAAATTTGGTGAAAAAATTCCTTAAAATGACTGTTTTGATTAGCGCAGCGGCAGTTCCACGCACGCTCGTAAGTTCGCAAATTTTCAATATTTGCACTCCAGTGACTTCCAAATACCTAAACAGCACATAGAAGCAAGCAACATTCGGCATTGACAAATGCTTGTTCCTTACCCTTCCCATGTAAATAAATTGTTTTTTGACATTTTGACAGCTGTCCCATGAGCACGTCATTAGTGAGCATATTATTAGCTACAGTTAATAATTGCATGTGTATTAACCGAGGGATTTTGTTACAGGTTTTCCATGTGTGAGGTGACCGTAAGGGGAGGTGGGTAGGTGCAGCATCCCAGAGGGTTGCACTGCTGAAAATATCTGACCCACTTTATATTTTACTCTGGGTGGAGGCACCGCTCTATTTATCTTACTTTTGGGAAAGAACACCCCTTTTTCCATCTAAAATGGAACCCAGGCCCCTCAACCTTGTTTGAGCTGAGAAGGCAGGGGTAGTAACACATTGGTACGTGGCGCCCGGGTTGCACTACCCTTGCTAAACATCAAGAACACTTGGTGCTCTCTCACTTCTCTCCCTTCCTTGGCATGTCCTCTTTCTTCACCCCTTTCTAGTCTGGTTTCCGCAAATCACACTCCAACTCCTCAGGCGTACTGACTCCATTTTCTCAGGCATGGATCAGGGCCAGATCACCTCCACCATCACTGTTGACCTGGCCAAAGGCTTCGACACTGTTACCCACCCCCTTTTCCTTGATAATCTCGCAGCTGCGGGACTTTCCGTCTCCACTACTAACTGGTTCCGCTCCTACCTTGTGGGTAGGACTCAATCGGTTAGAACTGCTGATTCCCTGTCTCCCCCCCCCTTTTCTGCAGCGCTCCACATTGTCAATGGGTAATCATAACAACTGGGTAAAGTGCACCCCTACCAAGGGAATGGCACAGCCTAAGCTTTAGAATGTTGGGCATATGAGGATTCCATGCTGCAGCAACTCCCCAGTTAAGCTGTGGCATTCAAAGGGGACAGAGGTACTTTTCTCTCAAGAATTTCAAGTTTCAAGACTTCAGTTGGGGCTGCAATTCTGCTCTGCAGGTTGGGGCTGCCTGTTTCAGGGAGCACCTCTAAATTTAAACTGTGCCTGTTAAGCTGCGGCTTTCCAATTGAATAATCTGCCTTTTTTCTCATTCCCTGTGTGGATTGGGAGCCACTTCTGCCTTGCTAGAGTGTTTTAATGGTCTCCATTTAAAAAAGGAAAAAGGTGCCACAGGTAGGTGCAGATTTATTTTTTGGGAGTGTAGGGTCTCTGGGGCGGTCACTGGACTTTGGTGTCGGGCCCCCCCCCCCCCCAAGCAAGTTTGAGGTTTTGTGTTTGGCAGTGTTTTACAGCTATTTTGTGATATTGGTGTAGTTCTGAGGTGTTTTGGTGATTTTCCACCTCAACTTCCATTTTTCCCATTTGCGCGGCCTCCATTAGGGTTGGGCGCCGGACACTCCTTCAGTTGGGCTTCCTGCCAGTGTCTAGAGCGCACGCCCATGGTGCGTACACATGCACAGCGCAAAACGCATTTGAGCAGCGTTATTGCCATTAAAACCTATTGTGCAAGTGCACGCACACATTGCGCAGGTGCGCGCACACTCATGCAAGCATGCTCAGTTTTGTGGTTTTAGAGCGTGCTGATTCAAGCTGGCATTTGGTTTGGCTGATTGATGGCAAAGACACACTAATACATTTAAACCTGGGGTGTTTTAGTGCGCTATTACAGGATTACAGATGCCTTACTGATTTTAGCCCAAGCAATAGGGCTAATAATTATTATATTATTACGGCGATATACATCCAGCAGTCCTGGGTTTGATTCCCATGACCCCCACTTGTAGCCCAACAAGCAGTAGAGCTAATAACTATTACATTATTATGGCTTATACATTCAGCGGTCCTGGGTTTTATTCCCACAACCTCCACTTGCGTGATGTGTGACTGAGCAAGGGTTTTTTAAGTCAACGCTGTGGGGAATTTTAGCCCAGAAAAGATGTTGGGGCTAATTATTTTTTTAACCTCACAATTGTTATTTGGCATAATTATATTTCTCTTTGGCACCATAACTTATCGGAGACTGTTAATTAAAAAATTGTGTAAGTCCTGCAACAAGGGTGATGAGGCCCTCCCCATGGATTCCTTTTGTCCTTATTGTGTTGCTCAGCACCCCCCAGCAGGTTCTCTGGCCTGGGGAGGGGGAGCACCTGGTTCTTAATTGGTAGTGGTAGCAGAATTGCAAGATATTACCTTTGTGGCTCCAGAGTGAACTTGAGCCCCGAAGTCCCACAGGACATCCACGCAGATACACCGACCCCAGTAGGGCCCCTCAGGTCGGGGGGGGGGGCATCCAGACACATCCAGGTACAGCACAGTGAGCTTAGGCTATGATAACTGATGTGAAGGCAGACCCAGACCCAGCCTTTTTGAAGGCCAGGATGACGGTTGCGGGGATCTTGGGGAAATTCCTGACCTTAACTTTAAAAAAAAAAAGAGCCCAAATCAGGGATGTTTTTCTCCCCTGATTCATAATAAGCCCTTGTCTTTTTGGATAGCTGAAGCACATAGTGCCTTACAGCTTAGGAGGTACAGTCTGCAGAGATGGCTGATGTCAGTTCATCTCTGTCTGTATCTTCTTTGGTGACTATATGACCAAAATTATTGAGCAACACTGGCAGTTGTGGATCAGAAAAGTGTCTTCCCAACCATTGCTATGGATTTTCCTTTTTAAGGAAAATGTCTTGTGGGTGGGAAACTCCTTCACTGGAAGATGAGGCCTTTTGTATTTCTGAAAAGACACTGTCCTGCCTATAGATGGCTCTGACCCTATTAGTCTTTCATGTTAAGCAGGTGAACACCACATGCAGGAGGGGTTTTGCCTCTGTTAGCACACAACAGTTGTACGCCTTGTGCGTATTTTATTGGCCAGAGCCTTCCACATCTGGGTCACTACCCTGGCCAGTTTTGTTCTGCATTTCTGAAGGAGTGATCTTTTTTTGCAATTCGTGGTCATGGCTCCACCTTCCAGGTGGTTATTCACTGGAGAATTTCGTGCCAAACTACTCGGCCTACTTAATTGTTTTCGACCATGTGGCTTGTCATCAGGTCTGTGTAAGCTTCATAAGCTAACCTGTTTAACATCCCCTTGAGGGAGGCCTATGGTTTGATTCCACCCTGGATACTGTTTAAAAAAAATGTGGTGAAAATGGGTTTTCTCCAGTGTCAGACAATGACGAAAGACTACCATAACCCAGTGGGGTCATGGTAATGGCTGGTGCAGACAGTTCCAAGGGGAGTTCCGTTCCTTCGGAAATTTGCTTCTTAAAATGGAAGAGCCTACTTGGGTAACAAGGGTACAGTATCAGAGGAGCACTGGCCAGGCACCGTACAGGAGGCCCAGCACCACAGGCATGGTGCCTCATTAGAGAGCATGCGGCCCATCCCTGACTCCTTTTCTTGGTGGTAGATTAAAGGAGTTTCCCTCAAGATGGGCCAGAACAATGTCAGATGCCTTATTAGGGGGTCACTTCTCTGCCCCCGTTTTCAAGGGCAGCGGAAGGGCCAGATGTCATCAGAGCTCCTGGTTCTCTTCTGGCCAAACTACAGGTCCTGCTAATCAGTGAGTTCAGGGGTCCTGTTCATTTTATGGTCCCCAGAAAATTTGGGAGTTGTCAGACCTTTATTAAATTCAAGAGCATGAACACATTTGTACTCCACAACCATTCCGGATGGAGTCCCGGAGGTCACTCACAGGGATGCTCAGTCAGGGGTTTTCTTTTTTTTTTTATATAGATTTTTATCCCCAATTTTTTTTCCACTCCTCGTTCTTTGCCCATCCCCATGCCCTGGGCGCGTGCGCATGTGTGGAGGCACATGCATGCCATGCCTCAAGACACCCTCCTGCTACCTGCCGCCCCCTTCCGCCTATGCTACCCATCGGACCTCCACCCGATGCAAGTGGAACTACGGGCAGGGGGTCCACAAGCTCCCCAGGAGAGGAGATCCTGCTCCCCCCATGCCGGCAGCACCTCAGCCCTCTGCACCACTGGGCCGGCTAGTCAGGGGTTTTCTTAAGCCCCAATACATCTGACAGATGCCTGCCACCACACTCCCTACATCAGTCCTACTCAGAGTATATCAGGTTTTGATATTGGATCAGCCTTCCAGCATAAGGCACGTCTCGTCTGAGAATCAGCCCCTCTGAACTCCTTGAAGGTGTTGGTAGTCCTGGTGGCTTAATGTCTATCCTGATTGAATGACATGCTTATTCATGCACCAACTTTGTCCTTACCAAGAGGCTGGTACTCAGCGCTCTAGATATGCCAGAGTCGCATGGCTAAGGGTGAACTGGAAGAAGAACTCTCCCGAGCGGTCTCAGACCTTGGATGCCTGCTGGTAATTTTTCGGCACAAAATCAGGAAAAGTTTTGCAGCCTTTTTTCCGGAAGGTGACTTTTGTTAGAAGTCCACTGGCTCACTGCAGTTTGGGCCTCAGGATAGGTATCAACAGTTTAATCCTGTGGGCCCACTTCCAGATGCAGCCTATTCAGTGGGTTAACTGTAGACCTGGGATCCCTCATCGGAGGATTACCAGACAGTTTTCCTTTTACCCCATAGCTTCCTCACTCCCTGAGTTAGTGAATGGATGTGCAAGAGCTGAGCAAGTTCCACTAGAACTTCCAGAGTTAATTCTCACAACAAATGTTAGCCTAGATGGATGGGGGGAGGGGGTGGAGCCATTTCCCACTCAGGGAACTTGGTCAGCCTATGAACAGTGTCTCCACATCAGTGTTCAGGAGATGGACAAGGTCTGCCTAGTTTCCCTTTGTTTTCATCCATGATGCTAAACATAGCATGCATTTGTACATAACCACTAAGGCATGTGAGATGTTTTGAGAGGTTGCCAGCCTATCGACAGTTCACCTGGAAGGGGTGTTGAACCTTTAGGCATACTGGTTAAGCCGCAAAATGCTCATTCCTTGGAGTGGAGGTTGAACCAGAGGTTTTGCGAACTCCTGCACAACCGGTTTGGTCAACCTCAGATCAGTCTGTTTACATCCAGTCACAATGCTCGGATCCGAGAGGGTTCATCAGTCTTTTCGGTTCCCACAGCTGGGGGCAGTGGTCATTCTGCCTCAAGAGTGGACCTTCAGCAGAGCATATTTTTCTTCTACTGTTGCCTTTTTTCCAAGGTTTACAAAGAGAAAAATAAATAGAAATAAAGACGCTCTGGAGGGAGCTGCCTCTTGTTAGCTGCTGAGTGGTGGAGAAGACTGTAGTTCTCGGACTTTGCGAATCTTGCTCAGCAAGCACCCTTACACCTTCTGGTATGTAGAAACCTGCTCAGGGTCTCTCTCTCCACTTAAAAAAAAATCCAGGAATGATGCAGCTCGTGCCCTGGCTCCTGGGAGGAGGAGGCCCTCCTATATACCAAAAAAAAAAATACGTATAGTTTTCCTCGAGAAAACCACTTGACTCCTTGATGGCTGCCAGAAATCCTCTATGTCTGAAGCCTATGCTCCAGTAGGGGCCACCTCTCTTTATTACCTTGGGCCAGCAGGGAAGGGTTTGTCCTTTGGTCTGTATTCCGCAGTTTTTTGGTTTTCTGTAAGAAGGCGGAGAGGTTGACATTGAGTTCATTGAGAGGTCGGGTTTTGCTATCGCAGCCCTGGGATTTTTGGCTTAGGAACTCATGGGCGCAAGTTTGTAGTACACATCTGCTGTCCTGATTTGTGTTGCTGTGGGATCTCTTGCGCTCTGAATGCTCCTTGCAAGGAGTTTTCCGAACCGCTGCCATCCACATTGCTGGATGTGTTGTTTTACAGGCTTCTTATTAAGGAGCCATACCTTATTAGGCATAAGGACAGGTGGTACTCCGAACGGTGTTAGTTCCTCAGGTACTCATTGCCTTCCAGGAGTCCAGGACATGGGTCTCTGTCTGCTTGTCCACAGCCTCCTCTATTCAAGGGAAGGAAATGCACAAGTTGAATTTATCTTCAGCCGTTAAGATCTAATCTAAATGGACGGCTGCATTCCATGAGTCTGAGTCTTGTTTGTTTTCGTGGAACAGACAAGCACAGGAAACAGGCCTTTCTTTTTAGGCCACCCTCGCTAAAAGGGTGCGGACCTGCGTTGTTCAGGTCAGCAGTGTAGTAAGAGGAAGTCCCTGGCTCTCCTCAATGCTCACCACTCCAAGGCCAAGGCGGTGCCCTGGACAGGCAGGGGAAGCATTAATTTTTACGTGGTCTCACGTCCACGCATACACAAAACATCCATCTTGATGTTCAGAGTTCAGCTGACGTGGTTTGGTCACAAAGTGCTACAGACAGCAGTTTGCAAGTAATTCTTCATGCTTGCCTGTGGCGTATGGGATAATCTCCTCCCTCCCGGTTTTTCTGGGTACTGTTTCTTAGAACCCAGTTGTTATGATTACCGATTGACAATGTGGAGCGCTACAGAAAGAAAAAATTAACTTCATACTTACCGTAATTTCCTTTTCTGTTAGCGCCAACATTGTTAATGTTAACGGAGGCAGTATAGCGCAGTGGTTTAAGGCTCTGAGCTGCAAACCTGGAGATCTGGGTTTGAATCCCACAGCTCCCACTTGCATACTGTTTGACCCAGAGCAAGTCACTTAACTTCCTTGTGCTCCCAGGTCACACCTGGAAACAAGCTTCGGCTTAGTGTGCCTTACCTGGTTAAACAATTTCCCCTTTCCTTTCCTAATGGGGCCCTCCCAGGAGCCTGCTCCTGCAGGAGAATCTTATCCTGTATGCTAGGAGGGATGTCCTGTTGTAAACCTCCCCTACTATTTTTTCCAGGCATCCCTCTTTCTTGCTGTACTGTACTCATTAATATAATATTTAGAAAAAAAAAAGATTGTTGTTCGATCAGTCTGCGACCACAGGTTAACAGTTTTACTGGTGACTCTTGTGGTGTTTATTTCCTTGTTACAGGTGCCCTCACCGCATCCAGTTGTTGCCTGGAAATTCTATCTTAGCGGCAGTCAGCCTCAGTTTCCAGATGTACAAAAGATGAGAATCTGCCTTTTGTACAGGACGGTTCATCAGCCAAGGAGCATCAAATTGTCCAAACCTTGAGTCCAATGGGGAGTCTTCTCCTCCTCAGACATCTGCCTGGAAGGTAAGATGTTTTTTTAATTACATGTGGCAATATGTTTATGTTAATGATAGATTATAATGTATGAAAATGTATAGCTATTATGGCACTGCGAGGTAAGTAGTAACTAGGGAGTTGCTGCAGCATGGAATCCTTGTGTGTCCAACAGTCTGAAGCTTGGGCTGTGCCATTCCCCTGGTAGAGGTGCACAATACCCAGTTGTTATTACCTGTTGGCAGTGTTGGAGCTAACGGAAAAGGAAATTACGGTAAGTATGAAGTTAATTTCTCCTATCAGCACCAGTGTCCCCAAGGATCTGTCCTTGGCCCTATACTTTTCTCAGTTTTCCTAAACAACCTCCCTGCTGCCTGCTCCTCTGCGTCCATCCATATGTACGAAGATGATATAGTTATATTTTCCTCTGGTTCCTCCGCCGCAATCTGATGACCAGACTTCAGCTGGACTTTGACAACGTCCAGCACCGGTTCAAATTGAATCAGCTGTCCCTCAACGCAAAAAATACTGTCTGCATGACCTTTGAGAACAAGGCAAAAAAACTGCAGGCTCACCACCCTCCCCTCCTATCACACCTTAGATGGGTCCTCCATTGAGGATGTTACCACCTTCAGGTGCCTTTGGGTTTGACTTGACCATCACCTTGACTTTTCTGGGCATGTGGACGCTATCCATAAAAAGCTGCGCCCAAAATTAGGTGCATTATACAGTTACTGTGGGTATATCCCCTTGCCGTCTTGCAGAGCCATTGTATAGAAAGTGATTCTTCCTATTTTCAACTATGGAGACATTGTTGATGGTGCTGCTTCTGAGTCCACTGTAGCCAGACTTTATCCCCGCTATCACTCCTTCTACCACTTTGCCCTAGACTGTCCACTCCGCACTCGTATTGTTCCCTTTACACCTCCCTCTCCCTTCCGTCCCTTGAAGCCAGGTGCCTCGCTCATTGCTCTTCCTTTATTGCTAAATACTGGTTTGGCTCTCTCTTCTTACTTCACACCCCCTTCTTTCTACACCCTTCACAACTCTGGCTTTTGCTCCCTAGCACTCCCATAATGGTTGACCTCAGCTGACCAGGCTGCTTTCTCCTACCTTTTGTGTAACCAGGTGGCTACAGCATGAAGTAAGGAGCCAAGAAAAAGGTACTCACAATCTCGTAGTCAGGAGCTTGGCTTCACAAACACTACATAAGAGATATACAGCAGCACGATGCTCAGGGATAAAATCCAGTTTTATTTTCACCATAGACGCTAGTAGCCTGATGCAGGTACCCCTCCCACTTAGCCAAACATTTTCACGCGTAATCAGCGCCTTCTCAGGGCATAAGGTGGTAGCAGGTATTGCACCCCTAAAAAGAAATCCATTAAAGGAACAGTGCAGGTGCAATAGTAAAGTGCAGTAACCACAATTCTACTCACACTACCATTATATAGCAGGACTGTAGTTCACAATAAAAGCCTTAATGTGCAAAAAACATACATGCAATTTATCTTAATGGCAATAAAAAGTGCCTGGTGCCAAAGAATTACTCTGAGGACCTTAAAACCTTGTTATTAATCTATAATATAATTCTAACTATAATTAAAGGTAGAAGCATCTGGATCTATACAAAAAAGATGAAAAGTGCAATGCAGTGCTATAAACCGTAATATTAACAGACATAAACCTAAGTCCAATATTTACTCTAAAGAACACAATAACATCAAATGTATTAGTTTAAAAAGGTTTTAAATAAGTTTTAAATATGTACTTTATTTTAAAGATTAAATATATGGGAGATTGATAATGTTCAGTCCATAAACTCATAATAGTTTATGATAGTTTTTAACTTAGATATTTAAAAATGATATTTTCAGAAAACATCAGTAGGGTCCTAAAGCATAAAAAATGATATACGCATGACTATACTGGACTGCACTAAGCAGTCCCCTACACTAATAAGAAATATGTAAATATGTTATTAAATATTTTCTACTTCTGTCAAGTGATGCCTTTCAACAATATAGTCTCAGCGAGGCAGAATAATGAAACAAAAAATAATAATGATATAATACAGAGACAGACACCAGGAGCATAAGGGGCTGTAATAAAACACTGAAGAACTATATAGTATCATTACAAATATGGTGTCAATTGAAAAAAGTCACTTAGTCCTGGAAAGCTGTACGATTTAAATTTGTATTGCCCGTAAGTCTGTCTCTAGCATAGTTTTTCGTCAGTGTCCCTACCTCTGGCATTTTTTCTTACTTTTTCCATCTGAACCAAAATGTTATGTTCATAGCCTTTTATTTTTACATGTTGAGCCAGGGCACTAATATCATCTAATTTAATTAATGCTTCTCAGATGTTGTGCAATTCTTTCTTTAAATTTTTGGGTAGTGTTTCCTAAATAGAAGGCTGAGCAGTGGGTGCATTTAGCCAGATACACAATGTTAGTCATACTGCAATTGCAAAAGTCCAGGATATTAAAAGATTCCCCTGTTGTAGGATTTGTAAAGGTGCTGCCGATTTGTTGTGTTTACAAAAGATGCAGTTGCCGCTTTTGGCAAATTATTAACCTCTGGTGATTTTTTTGGTGTATGTGCTGTGAACTAGGGAGTCTTTCAGATTGTTTCCCCTCCTGTATACTCAATGTGGCATGTCCTTTGTTACGTTACTCAATTTATTATCTGTATGTAAATCTACCAATTCTTTTTAATGTCCACAAATAACTGCGATTGTGGAGTATATGTAGTGATGAACTTTGGTGTGTGTGACACTTTTTTTATTGTTTCATTTGTATTCAATGCATGTAGAAGTTTCTTGGTGTTCATCTTTCCTCTAGATAATCCTCCATAGGAATTAATTTATTTTGCTCTTAAAACTGACCCACTTGGTATATTGTCGGTGACGTGACTCGGATGACAACTTTCATAATATAAAATGGAATTCCTGTTGGTTGGTTTCCTAAACAGTTTTGTTTCAGTATTATCATTGTCTCCTTTCATGACTGTTAAGTCCAGGATATTCACATTCTGTAAGGCTATGATTGCATTCAAAACTCAGATTACTCTTGGAGGTTTCCAGAAAAATGACATTGTTTGAGTTCAGATACGGTGCCCTTCCAGATGAAAAACAAGTCATCCATATAACGACGGTATAAATCATTGAAATGCAGGAAGGGGTTCTCATCACTGTAAATATATTTTTCCTCCCATAGAGAGAGGTAAATTATGGCATAGTTGGGGGCCATAGCTGCCCCCATTGCTGTGCCCCGGCATTGAAGATACATACTGTCTCCAAAAAGGAAACAGTTGCAAGTAAGCACTTTTTCTGTAAGGGTGATGAGAAATTCTACCATGGGCTGTGAATGAGATGTTTCCATGTAAAGTTTTTCCCTCAAACTTTCCAGTCCATCCTCATTTGGAATGTTTGTATATAATGATCTTACATCCAAGGTGACAAACATCCAATAATTTTCCATCTCTATATCTTTGAGTATATTAATCACGTGCGTAGTATCCTGTATATAAGAACATGTATTCTGTGCCACCGACTTGATATAATAATCAACATATTGTGATATGGAATCTAATTTGTAAGTGAACCAATGCTGGCTACAATCAGATGGGCTGGTGGATTACTCAATGATTTATGGATTTTGGGCAGGCCGTACAGTACTGCCCTGACTGTATGTTTCACTGTCAAGAAGTTCAGGGTGTTGTCAATCAAACAATTTTGTGACGCTTCCTGTAGAATTAAGTCAGTTTCAGCTTTTTTCTTGTATGTTGGGTCATTAATAAGCAGTTTATGGAATGATTTATCCTCCAAGTGTCTCAATATTTCCTTCTTGTAATTTTCCCTATTCATAAGCACGATTGCTCCGACCTTGTCCGCTGGCTTTATAATTAAATTTTCTTGTTTTCTTAAATTTGTCAGGGCATCTTTCTCTTCCTTTGTACAGTTGTAGTATCGTGCTTTGGGGACTGCTAATTGTTCCAAATCTTGTAAGCAGGCTTTCTCAAATATGGAGACAGTAAAATTTTGTGGAGAAATAAATCTAGACTTGTTTTTAAAAAAATACAGATACTTCAGCTTGGCTAGGGTTTGTCGATTCATCCGTATTACTTAATCTGTCCATTTCTGGTTTCTTATGGAAGAGTGCCTTCTAATTCAATTTTCTAGTAAACTTATGAAAGTCTACTACAGTTTTAAAGATGTTTAAGTCAGTCATTGGAATGAACAAAAGGCATTTCTTTAAAACCTTTGTCTCAGTTTCACTGAGGTCATAATCAGATATATTAAACACAATATGGTTCATGTCTGTGTCTTCATTGTTATTTAATAATCCTCCCTGCTGTTGTAGAATCTACCCTGACTCCAGCCCCATCTGTATTGTCTGCCTCCTCTCCTGCTTCTGTTCCCCCGTATACCTTCTTCCCTTCCCCCTTGTCCCCCTTTATGCACGTCTGCCCTGAACCGGGCAATGCATGGATGCCGTCTCAGGGGTCTGTCTGGTAACAGTGCCTGATAGCTCACTGGGGTAGTTGTTCTGGATGAAATGTGTTGGTGTGGGTGGGGGTCAGGATTGATGTGGGAGTGGGAAGTGGCTGACGAGAGATTGGATTGTACTGTCATCAGTGGTACTGTGGGATAAGTCGAGTGAGGGCATGCCTGTTGTAAAGGAGTGACTCCCTGATTCCTCTGATTCATTTGTGCCCTGAAGGCTTCCTGATTTGGAGGTAAATCCTCCTGACTGTGTTCTAAAAAAGGACTAGTAGTACCATCTGATTCAGAGCCGCTAGTGTAAACATCCATGTGGTACTGTCTCTTACAAGTGTTTGCATTCTGTTTTAAAATTGATCTCCTTGGTATAGGCTGATTCTTCCATTTGAAAATTCTCCCCTCCTCGTAATCACAGTGGTCCCATTCAGATTTATTGGTTTTCACTCTCTCTATTCTTGTATCCTGTCTTTTGATACTATCCTCCAGTTGTCAGCGGTATTGTTTTATGTATAGATCTAGATGCTGTTACATTTAATTATAGTTAGAATTATATTATAGATTAACAACAAGGTTTTGAGGTCCTCAAAGTAATTCTTTGGCACCAGGCACTTTTTATTGCCATTAAGATAAATTGCATGTATGGTTTTTGCACATTAAGGCTTTTATTGTGAATTAAGAGTCCTGCTATATAATGGTGGTGTGAGTAAAATTGTGGTTACTGCACTTTACTATTGCACCTGCACTGTTCTTTTAATGGATTTCTTTTTAAGGGTACAGTACCTGCTATCACCTTATGCCCTGAGAAAGCACCGATTACGCGTGAAAATATTTGGCTAAGTGGGAGGGGTACCTGCATCAGGCTGCTGGCATCCATGGTGAAAATAAAATGATTTTATCCCTGAGCATCGTGTTGCTGTGTATCTCTTATGTGGTGTTTGTGAAGCCAAGCTCCTGTCTAGGACATTGTGCTTTCTCCTACCACTTCTCTAAACTATGGAATTCTCTCCCTCTAGCCACCTACTCTGCCTCGTCCCTTTGCTCTCTCTCCTCTCCATGACCTCATCTCTCACTCTTGCAAATACACCTGATCTCCACCACTGCTCCTTCACTCAACTGTTCCCCTCACCATCTACTCCTTGTCTTCTCCTTCCCCTATAACTCTGTCCTAGCCCCCCTGCTTACCTCCACCTAGAAACCTCCACCAATATAGTTCCATACCGCACTTAATTTGTATCCTCTGCTCTTTCCAGGCCCAACTGTTATTTGTAAAGCTGTCAATTGTTGTTGATTGTTTCTCATTGCAAATGTTACTTCAGTTCCTGATTGTAAATATTGTTCTGGTTGTTATGCTTTGCCACCCATTGCCCCTTCCCCCAGGACACATCTGGAAACAAGCTGTTATTCAGCTCGGTATGTATTTCCTGGTGAAACGTTTGAAATCAATAAATAAGTAAAAGCATCCCACTTCCTGTGCACAGAGAAATCCTCACTAAGATGATTCTCCCCATTTTCCACTATGGAGTCATTGTTTACCGTGCTGCTCCAAAGTCCACATTAGCTGGACTGGACCCCCTTTTTCATGCCTTCTGTCGATTTGCTTGTGACAACCTCCTGCGTACTCACCGCTGTTCTTTATATGTCTACGTCCCCTCTCAATGCCAGGTGCCTTACCCACTGTGCCTCCTTTATCTCCAAATTTTTGGTTTAGCTCCTTCCCCTTGTATCTTGCTTCTTCCCCCCTTCTACCTCTTACTTCCTTCTTAACACTTGCTTTCTCTCTGTCCCTCTCTTGCTGTCCCACAAATTAAATCTGCTGGTAGCCAAGTGGCCTTCTCATTCTGCTTCCCTGACCATTGGGGCTCCCCCCCCCCTTCCATTTGCTCTGCTCCTTCCTTTCTCACTCTGATAGCTGTCCTCCTTGAATTTGTTATTCACTCCTTCAGTTGCTTCTGATATTGGGGTAGACTCCTGTCAGCTGCTTTCCACCCCACACTGACACTAGCACAGTCCCTGTCCCCCATTCTAAGTCACTACTCCCTGCTCCTTATATGATTGGTGCTCACTGTTAATGTTCTTTTGCTTGTTTCCACAGTTTACTGTATGGAAATGTTATTATTCAAGCATTTTTTGTAATCCGTTTATTTTGTTATACTTATTTCTATATTGTTGCACTATTTTGGTAATTTGTTGTGTTTTCTACTCTTCACCTCCCCACTTTGTTCTGTTCTCTACTCTTCCACCTCCCCCAGGATGTATCTGGAAACATATCTTTTCTGATAAAACATTTGAGATGGATAAATAAGAATGAAAGTCCAATTAAAATGCATTGCTAATATTTTACTTTGAGAAATCAGACTTGTTCCGCACACTAAAAGGATCTGACTTTACAGCACTGAGTCATACTTGCACAGAACACCCATGCCAGTGACCTGGGTTCGAGAGATATCTCAGGCAGCCAAGGGGGCTGGGGAGGAGCTGCCAGCTGGGATGTGGTTGTAGCTTCACACATGCTGCAACCCCTTTAGTAGGTAAGGGAGTTTGCTTTCCACAGGATGATGCTGTATGCTTAGGTGACACGCAGGGGTACTGCTGGCACCATGCAGGAGGTGGGCATGACAAGGAAGAAAACCATAGAAAGAAAATGTGCACCAAACCATCTAAATGCTGTCTGCTGGTACCTTGAGCTCCTACTTAATGCAGATCTCCATTGATTTTGGCAGTGGGGGAGCAGCAAACAGGTTTGAGGGGTTGCTGGCAGAAGAACAGAAGTAGGTGCAGGTGGCGACTCAGGGACCAAACAGCTAAATGAGAGGGAAAAAAACACTGAAAATTTGTGATGTCATGTTCATTACATTTGCCCTTCACCAAGCAACAAAGATTCATATGAGTGCAGAATGTGGTACAAAAACCTCTCTTTGAAACTGAAATGCTTCCAAGAGGTGAAATGAGGGGCAAATCCATCTTTATGTGACAACATTGAGAGGTATGAACTATATCTCAGCCCCAACAAAGAAATCACACTAGTGTACCATTCTTGTCAAGAAATGGTGATATTAGGGCCAGCTGACTGGCAGCACTACTGCCTGTGGCGCTGATGACCCATGTTCGGAAACAAGCACCGTGCATCTGCGGGTCGGCCAGGGGGAAGTAGGATGAGCATGCCGCGGTCAGCTTTCCTCCTCCGGGGAAGGAGGGTTGTAGCTTCCGGCATGCCATGATGCCAGTGGTACCCAGTGGAGACTCAATGTGCAACAGCCGGGACCAGTTTTAAGTGGGTGGAGGCTACGGCGAACACCTATAGGTCGGATGCGGGACAGTGCACAACCCGCACTGACTCATTGCACGTCCACACCTCTGGGGGTAACTCTCGGAAAACCCTTGGGCTGGTTGCTCTGTGAAGCCCCAGACCTCAGCCCGAATACTGCCTGAGGTGCAAGCCTCAGCTGGAGCCTGGGGCCTCAGGTGAATCTTGATCTCTTCCTTCGGGGAGCCCTGCTGCAGGGGGAAATCTGTGGGTCTACCAGTCTGGGCATCCTGGGGGGATGCTGGGTGCAGGGTCCAGGCTCTGAAGAGGGTGGTACATTCCCCACCCAGAACCAGGAGATAAACAAAGTTAAAAAAAAAAAAAGGTGATATTAACTCAGGAAGCTGTTACATAGTGCTGCAGCAGAAAGGGGGTTATAAAGAGTTGGCAGCAATCTGCTTGACTCTCCCCCCCCCCGATTGCGGTTTTCACAGTGCTGAAGTGATGAGACTTCAGTTGCAGAGCGGCTGGTAGCCCCACCTGTCCTTGTCCCTTCCCCAATTAGGTTTTACATCCAGAAGAGGCGCGCAGATTCAGATTTACACAGAAGCTCTGGTGTCCGTGGAGGTCCGACCTAAAAGGTGAACAGATCTTTGGAAGTTCAACAGATGCAGCAGAAGGGGGGGTTGTAGAGAGTCTTGCCAGTAGTCTGCTTGACCCCCCCAATTGCCATTTTCACAGCATGCCAGTGAGGGGACTTCGGATCCAGAGTGGCAGGTAGTCCCGCCTTTCCTCAGCCCTACATCAGTCGGGTTCTGTGGCTGGGAGAGGCATGCAGACTAAAATTTACACAGAGCTCAGCCGGTGCAGCGGTAGGGTTACCGCTCGTGGTGTCAGCGGCCCGGGTTCGGGAACAGACTCTGGCTGCTGGAGGGTTGGCCGGGGGGAGGATTGAGCACCCAGAGGCCACTCTCCTTCTCCGGGGGTGGGGTGGGATGCATGTCCCACCACTCTACTGCTACCTGGGTGACCACGGGTGGAGGTGCAGCGGGACTGTAGAAAGGAGGGAGGGGGGACATTGGCCAGGGGCCAGAGCGCTTGCACGCCTCTACATGCACTGCCCCTAGACTCCCCTAGCATCCCAACGTCCTGTGGGAGGGGACAGAAAAAGCAGAAAAACCCCACAATGCTCCCTGTAGACAGAGCTCCTGGCCCCGATCCCAGTGCCCCTGCCAGCGTCTGATGACAGCATCCCTCAGACGAAAGACAGACATATCAGGATGGTAAGGGGTCCCATCCTGTACCCACCTGGGGAGTATAACCAAGGCTCCATGGGGGATGGACTGCACTGACGCCTGGCATGAGGAGCAGGGATGTACAAGGCCACATCGGAGTCTCCCAAAGAAAGGAAGCAAGGCAGTGAGAAGGGGAGAAAAAAAAAATTAAAATTTTACACAGAGCTCCATGGAACTGTGACCTAAAAGGCAGCCTGATCTTTGGAAATTCAGCAGCTGCAGCAGAAAGGGAGTCATAAAGAGTCTTACCAGCAATCTGCTTGACTGTCTGCCCCCCCAATTGCCCTTTTCATGGCATGCCAGTGACAAGACTTCAGCTTCAGAGTGGCAGATAACCCTGCCCATCCTCAGTCCTGCAACAGTCAGGTTCCAATGCCCTCAAAAGGTAAGCATTCTAGTGATCCCTGCATGAAGGGCTGCAGCGCAGAGGGTATGTACTGTGACCATCACCCATGGTGACAGCCATCAGTCAGTGACTCTATGCAGATCCCACCAGAACAAGACAGTGGTTGGACTTAGCAAGAGCCCCCCTTCAATGCAGTTTCCAGCAACTCCAGGAGGTACAGATAGAAGCTCCTGTCAGTATTTCTACTCCAGATGGTAAGAAATAATCTGACCCAAGTCAGCTAACACAGTAAAGACTCACTGCTACTCCTTGCTGTCCCTATTCTGTGGGCAGAAATCACAAACTGAAACTCAACAGACTCAACCTTACACCTTGCCCTCTGTTCTGTTCTGTCTGCTGTGAAGTGATCACCGATGCTTCCGCCTAACTAACAGAGAGTGGCCTGTGTTACTTATATACACATACTATATTTATGTGCCTGTCTGTCATTTATCTGTCTGCTTGTTGTTGGCTGTACCCCTATTTTACATAGGTCTTATGATACTTTTTTAAAAATAAGTGGTTACAGCATAGTTGCTTATGCCATAGGTACATTTTAGGGTGTTTACAACACAAATGCTTATGTCATAGAGTCTCTACTATACTCCCCTCATAGGTCTTAGGATACCTGGCTGGTTACACAATTGCTTATGCCATAAGTTCATTTTAGGGTGGTTACAGCACAGCTGCTTCTGCCATAGGTTCATTACAAGAGGGGCTTGCTTATAATTTACTCCCCTAGCAATAAGTTCTGCTTTATAATCCATTTCAGGTCTAACATAAATTAAAGGATAAAGGAGGGGTGTGGTAATTGCCGAATAGCTGCCTTACTCTCATTTGCTGTCCAGGTTTTTGTTGAAGGTCGGTGGCTAAGGTCCCTGGCCTATGCCACCTTAGCAGGATCCCCTCAAGCCATGAGTTGGCTACAGTAACTTCTCCTGGTCTTGCTATATGGTGCTACCCTGCAGTGTATTTACTAGCGATCACATCATTCTTATGAACTTTCCTCCTATGCCTCACTTTGCTCTGTGACTCCTGTGCTTATATTTTGTCCAGGGATCAAGCAGCTCAAATGAAATAGTTCACTGCGCCCTTGATGAATCACCCCTTACCTCCACCTCACCCTTCCCTGACTCACCCCCATATTACATCTTGCCTTTTTGGAGAAGTAACCTTGTTGTCTTCAGGGTGTTTACATTTTCTCCCTTGGCCCCACTTGATGGTCGCTATCACAATGGGGAGGCAGTAACCCCCTGACCCTGTATTGCTGCTGCTATGGTGGGGTGATATAGAAAGCAGCCCAATACCACTTACCCCCTCACTAAAACCACCAACCCCCTCTGGGTGAATAGCCATGGGTTAAAGATCTTGCACATGTGAATATGTGTAGCCTCCTTTCCAAGATCACTGAACTGGAGGCCTGGACTGCCCTCTACAGCCGTGATACTCTTGGCATAACTGGATCATGGCTGAAGCCCTGTATTCCAGATTCAAACTGTCTAATTAAGGGCTGTTTACTTGTTTAGACAGAACAGAAAAAAAAGATGGTGGACTTCCAGTTGAGCTGTCGGCTGGAATGCAGCACTGAAAGATCAAGCTCGAGGGACCCAACAAAAAAACTCCCAGTATCAGTACAAAACAAATCAAAACCAGAAAAACCTTTTTATACAAGAGGCTAGAGGAGTTACAGAACTGAATGGGAGCCCGAAAAAATTAAAAATCAACTGCTTTAGCTGCACAGCAGACCAGACAAGTGAAAGACTCTCAGACTAGTGATTCTGGCCTACCAAACATGGCGGAGCCACCAATATCTCCTAATGGACAACCGAGCAATGCTGCAATCCTGGCAGAACTCAAAGGTTTCAGAGATGAAGTTCGCTCCTTTCGCACTGAACTATTCACAGAATCTGAATTGGAGTCAGCTCACACAGAAATTGATACAAGAACTGATAGCCTGGAGAGAGTTGTGGTGAATTTAATAAATGAACAAAAGCTAATAACAGACAAATGTGAAGACCTTGAGAATAGATCAAGGTGAAATAATCTACGCATTCATGGAGTACCAGAGGAGGAAGAAGGACATGATGTGCTCAAATTTGTGGATACTTTATTATGGGAGGCACTACAACTTGATCCAGCCACCAAACTAGACATAGAATGAGCTCACAGAGCCCTCACCCTGAAACCTCAACATACTGATCAGAGGCCGTGCACTATAGTGCTCAAGCTATTAAACTACACAGTAAAACAGCAGTTGTTGTCAAGAGCATGGCGCATGGGGGACATTCAATACAAGGGCAGACGTCTTTATTTCGATAATGACTACTCTCCACAAATAGCAGCAAGGAGAAGGGCCTATGCCCCGATACTTCTCATCCTGAAACAGCAGCAGTTGAAGTTCGTTACACCATATCCTGCAAAGCTTATAATAATGTTTCCTGAAGGCCCACAAACATTTGAAACTCCAGAGGAAGTCAGCAAAACTCTCCAGACCAAGAATATCATGGTACTCCAGCGGATAACATCGGAAACTCGGGACCTAGAGGCACTCAAGTCAGGAATTGTGTGGGAGAAGGCACAGAACATGCAAACCAGAAAGAGACAAGGCTACTCCACATTACAAGATGTTAAAAAACCTTTACTCAAGTTCCAGAGGACTGCCCCGGATTGACTGTCCGAAAAAGGGACTCCGGTAATCTTTCCAGCCCACGACGAGAATCTGGGCATGCACTTACTTTTAGAGGGGCTGTTTGAGCCATCTAAAAAACTAGCCGAGGTGGTATAAGGGCTGAATCTTTGTAATTTATAATGCTAGTCAGAGATATTAATCAAGGGAAATGGGGGCTGAAGTATAGACTCAAGCTATCTATGCGTAGTAATCTGATTTCTTTTTATTGTTTAATGTAAAAAAAGTGCCTGGGACAATTATGATGAAACAACTGAAAACTTTATCTTACCCCCATTTATATCTATCTCTGTAAATAGCCTCAGCTACCATTCCTCATTTGTTGATGAGCTCCCCTATTAAAACTGATTTTTTAAATAATACTGTTGGGTCCCATGCGGTGAGCTAATGGAGATGCATTCAGCTAGATGGCAACATGGGGACAGTCACGTGCAGCGGATATCGGGACGGCATCAGTTTATTTGGTGCAGTCCGAGCTGCGCGTGTTGTTTGCCCGCTCCATGTTACTAATTTTTTTACATGGTGCTGGGGGCCCACGTTGGCCTCGTGAGCTTCCCCCACAGGGAAATAACATTCATCCCTGCACAGGAGGGAGTATAGATCCCTCCCTACCTAGGAAGTCATTATAGACTTGTTCTGTAATCCATGTAAATAAGTAATGTTGCAGTGTTATGATAAGAAACCTAGGCATAAAAGTTACAAATTCCCCCCCGGACCAATATTCTTTTACTTTTGTTACTTCCGCAGGCTAACACGAATTAAGATATGTGTTAAACCTAGCTGGAAACAATACATGGTTGGGAGTACCACCAAATCACCACTAGAGGGGGATAAATACTGTCCTCTATTACTGATCTTTTGTAAGGTATACAAATATGTTTTGAACATTTATCTTATGGGTATATTATTTTGTATATGTTGTTAAAATTAGGCAATGAGGACTTGAACATACAAGAGGCTATTTTGGTGTGTTTGCTTTGGACTGAAACTGCTTACCAGCAATTTGGGCTGAGAATATATGGAGAGGAGATGTTTACTATATTGGGTGAGAAGGAGTACAGTAGGAAACTGGGCTTATGCAATATAAAATACTTGTTAATGATACAAAATGGGGAAATTATCACTGATGATATCCCTTAATGTTAATGGGATCCACAGCACAGTTAAGAGATCCCGTTTGATACAATTTATTAAAAGAGACAATCCTGAAATCATATTTTTGCAGAAGACTCGCCTGTCCTCTCCTGAGCATGAAAAATTCACCAAATGGGGGTTTCCTACGGTGATAGCTTCATCTCACAGCTCAGGTAGGAGACAGGGAGCGGCCATCCTGATCAGACGTGGGGTACCATTCGACCTCCATCAGAAGGTAATAGACCCGGAGGGACGATTCGCTATTGCAGCGGGCATGCTTCATGCTCGTCTGGTTACTCTGGCATCTGTTTATTTTCCCCAGGGACCTCAAAGAGATTGGCTCAGGCATTTTTTGCATGGCTTTTGGAGATCCTCCAGGGGCAACTTCTGATGGGGGGGCGACCTGAATACTACTCTGAACCCTGCAAGGGATGTCTCGGTCTATCTTCCTCACAGGGTTAACCCACTTCAGAAGTACTTGCGGGGTACAATTGCTTCTTTGGGGCTGGTAGACATCTGGCGTCACTGTTACCCACACAGAGAGAATATACCCATATAGCACCGGGACCAGGGGTGGCATCTTGACTAGATTATATGTTTACCACAGCAGAACATCTAGAAACATTACACGACATGGGGCGGCCATATTATCAGATCATTCCCCAGTATATGCCAAATTTGATTTGGGCAGGGGACATAAGACGAACTTCTGGCGCTTCAACTTAATGCAGTTGAGAGCTCCAGAGTTTAATCAAATGGTTCAAGACAGGATCCCACAGATCCTGGGGGAGAATGGTGACCAAGATGTTTCGGCAGCAATTCAGTGGGATACCCTTAAGACATTGTTGCTTGGGGATATTATTGCTTATTCATCGAGGAAAAATAAAGAGAGAGAGGCACAGCTTATTAAGCTCCAGTGCGAGTTGAAAGTACTGCAGTCTTTATATGCCCAGGGGGATGGAACTGTAAAGGTACAACTACTAACAATAAAACAAAAAATTAGAAAATACCTAGATCAGAAAGTAGAGCAGCAGCTCTTTTATCTCAGGCTTGCAGCACATGAGGGGGGCCCTAAAGGAGCCAGGAATCTGGTCCGTAAACTTAGAATGCATAAGGCTAGAGCCTGTGTTATGGCCATGCAAGACCCTACTACGGGGAAGCTAGAACATCACCCTAAGATCATTAGACGAGTCATGGCTGAATATTATCAGGATTTATATAGGCTAGAGTCTGAAGATTGTAGTCAACAGATAGAGGCATACCTTAACAACTTAAAGCTCCCCAAATTGACTGCCTCCCAGATAGATATTTTGAGAGCCCCTACTACCTTGATTGAGGTAGAGGGAGTGTTGCAGAGAGCTCCAGGACCAGATGGATATCCATTGGAGTTCTATAAAACTCATAAAGAAGAAATACTACTACCATTACTCAGGCTGTCCATGAGATACAGGAAGGAGGTATTCCTCCCCCCCTTGGCAATACGCAGTGATATCTGCCATACTTAAAAAAACAAAAACCCTACCCTACCCTCATCATACAGGCCAATTTCAATGTTAAATTTTGATTACAAAATTTATATGTCTGTCTGTACACATAGACTTGAAAACATCATGCCTTTATTGATCAATCATGATCAGGTGGGCTTTATTAAGGGATGACAGGTTCACGATGCAGTTCGGCGAACACATCTCACTTAAAATACGCAACAACACGTTCGATTCCCTGGCACTCATTGGATTGGGCGCTGAAAAAGCATTTGACGGGGTGGTCTGGCCATTTCTGTGGGCTACCTTGTCTAGTTTTGGCTTTCCCCTGGAGATCATACAACAATTGCAAAATATGTATAAACACCCTCGGGCTTACTTAAAATTAGATGGCTCTGTCTCTGACCCTTTTCCTCTACAGAGGGAAACTCGTCAGGGATGCCCCCTCTCACCCCTGTTATTTGCTCTGTATCTCGAACCATTAGCCCAAGCCATTAGAGCTCACCCGGAGATTGAGGGCATACCTATGGGAAGCACAAACCATAAAATATCACTATTTGCAGACAACATCCTTCTCACTTTGTCCTCCTCGGATATATCAATCCCAAGGGTCTGGGAACAACTGGAGATGTACGGTAAAAGCTCAGGGTATAAAATTAACCAACAAAAAACAGAGGTACTACTGTGTAACTACATCCCTTCTCCTGCTTTAAAACGTACATTTCCCCTTAAGTGGTATAAACAATCGATGCGGTACCTTGGGTTCCATCTTACTAAAAATCAGATACATGCAGATATTGTAAATTTTTAACCCCTAACCCAAAACATAACAGAGGACCTCACACAATGGTCACAGATACCTTTGAGTTTCCTAGCTCGACTAGAAACTATTAAACAAAACATATTTCCCTGGATTTTGTTCTATCTGCAGACACTCCCATTATTTCCAACACAGACTTATTTTCAAGCTTGGAATAGGTTGATCTCTCGCTTTATATGGCAGGGGCACCTCCCAGGATTCGGCACTCTCTATTACAGTTATCAAAAGACAGAGGTGGTTTAAATTTACCGAATCTCCTGAATTATGCCCGAGCTTCTAAATTAAAGATCTTACTCTCCTGAATGAACCCCAATTATATTATGCCCCGGAAGCAATTTGAGATGACTTGGAATGGCACAGAAGACCTGATGGACTGTCTCTTTGGACATCCTCCTGGTTGCATACCTCTCTCTAAATTCCCACAATATACTGCAGAGGTGTTTAAGCAGTGGCTGACTGTACTCAGTAAGATTATTGCCCATGGAGGCACTTTTTCTGAGATCCCTTGCGGTGAACAGTGCCTTTCCACCCAATTCTTTGGATAGATCCTTAACCCAGTGGTAGAAATATATCAAACATATTTTTCAATTATTAGGCCCACCGGGCCTTTATTCATTTGTCCAGCTCCAGGCTCAGTATAAAATACCCCAGGGCTTCTTTCATAAGTATTTGCAGCTAAAATCTTCTCTGCGGCCAATGGAGGAAGCACTGACAGCAGTGGCTGAAACCCCCCCCCCCACTAATAATAAAATTACTTCTATCACAAAGACAAGGTACCACTCTAGACCACGGTATCAGTCTGGTCTACCTTGCTTTGGGAGAGAAACCAGAAGACTCTACTGAGTCGATTAGAGCTCATTGGTCCTTGGAATTGGGGACTGACCTACCAGTTACTAACTGGAAGATGGCTTCCCCACTTATGCTTAAGGCCTCAGGATCCCCATATTGGAAAGAGTTTGCATGGAAATTACGATATAAATTTTTCCACACTCCTGCTGTGGTAGCTAGTTTTACAGGCAATCCTGAAGGAAAGTGCTGGAAGGGATGTGGAGCAGTACATGCAGACCAGACTTGTATATTTTGGAATTGCAGCATGCTGGGTCCTTACTGGGGGGGGGTAGTGCAGGAGCTGGTGGCAATATATGAAAACCCAGGTCTTTTTACCTCTGGGTATATACTGACAGCTACTACCCCATTTGGTCTAAAAGTAGAGAAGAATGTATACCTGCAAACTACATTGCTAATATTGCCAGCAAAAAAGGTAATAACCAGACTATGGGGAACGAATGGGCTGCCAACTAAGGGAGAGTGGCTAAACTTGATGAGAGATATATAGGATGGAGAGGATGGCGGCCAGAGTATGGGATAGAGTGGAGGTATTTGATACAAAATGGAGAAAATGGATTATGTATCAGTTAAGCACTTATTCAGACTTTGTTCCCTGAAGCTAATCAAATCAATACTGGAGAAATGTTAAAACGAGACTTGTCTAATTCATGCGATTAATTAGTCCTGATGCTGGGTGAGAGTTTTTTTTTTTTTTTAAGTCCAATGTATAAGTATATAAACTAAATGAGTATGTCTATGTAAAATGTCTTGTATAAATGTTCTCGTGCCTAATAAAAATGTTGTAAAAAAAGATGGTGGGATGCTGTTGTATTTTAAAGAGCACCTAAAAGCCGCAGTTATCTTATACAGTGGCACTGATGATTCCCTTCCCAAATGGATCATAACTGAACTGACCCTTGGGTCCACAAAGAAACTTTACATAGTTTTCACATATAATTCTTTTTAGGGTGGTCCGAATGGACTTCTTACCCAGTGAATCGGTCACCCCTCTCCTATAAGAGACCTTATAATGGTAGGAGACATCAACTGAAACTGGCTGAATTGCCAACAGCTTGAGTATGTGGAGCAGAAAAAAAAAAAACAATTACACCTCACCCAGATTATCTACTCCCCCATGTGGCTCAACCCCAAGACCTCCAATTACTCCCTCCTTGATTGAATTATAAAAAAAACTATGAGGACAGTATCACTACAGGCTGGGGTGCTGTCCGATTCCATCAGAGACCACTCCCCACTTTTTGTACATGGTCCTGCCAGTGCCTACATCTCCCACCCATGTTGTTGTCCCTCAGGGAATTCCTCCAAATGTAACATGGATAGATTGTACTTGGGCATTGGTCCAGCCTCCACACTCAAATCAATATGGACTCTGTGTGAAAGGGTTGAATAAGACACTGTCCTATTTGGTATGCAGAGAGAGTTCAAAGCAAGGATCTATTATGTTCTCTCCTTTCTGCCACTTGTATGTTTGCTGTCTGATTGCACAGTCAGATTTTCCTGTGAAACCAGAGAAACTGGCCACTCCAATAGACTCTTGGTTCCCGCCCCCCCCTTGCTATCTCCCTGCCTTCACTTGTTGTTTCTATTCTTTATTACTCTCTCGCTTGCTTCTCTCTGATTATAAAAATATATGTGGATCTTTATGTGAAGCTGGGTTCCATGGTTTGCAAATGTATATAGATATTTTTTTTTAATAATTGCAGAAGGCTTCTGGGGATGTCACCAGCATGGAGACAGCTTAATCTCTACAGCTCCGTGACCCTCACTAGCAATCTAACCTAATCCTTCTTATAAAAGCAGCAGCTCACATCAGAAATAGCAAAAACACTGACAGAAAATGGCTGCAAAGATGACTAGGGGAAAAGTCGCAATCCTCACAGCCGCAGACTAAAATGCAACAGCTAAGGCTAAACGAGGAGGTGGAGGGCTTTGCGGCCTGCACCCACCGTGATCGCTCCCTGTCTGAGTCATCTCTGGACATGAAGGGAGAGGAGATGTTGATGTCCCGCAAATCAGAGAGGACCCTACAAAAGATCTGGTCATCAGTGCAAAAAATAGAAACTGCGATGGCAGATCTCTGTCAGGATGTACGCCTCTAGACAAAAAAAGTACCGCTAACACATCCAAACTAGTGGAGCTAAACGAGACCCAGGACACTGATAAATGAATGAATACTGTTGTACATACTCAAGAGAGACAGGGAAGTACAGGGAAGGCTCGAAGATATGTAAAATAGAGCCCGTTGAAATAATTTTCGTATTCACGGAGTCCCGGAGGGAGAAGAGAAGGGGTTCGCGACTCCTATCGACTTTGTGCAGCAGCTGTTGCGAACGGTGCTGGAAATTCCCACCGACCTGGATTTAACTATGGACCTTGCACATCGGTAGCTTGGGCCTAAGCCAACCAGCCCATCTGCCCGCCCTCAAATGTGGATCATTCGAATGATGCTGTTTCAGAGCAAGGAGTGGATACTGAGGGAAGTGTGGCAACTTAAAGAGACAAAATAAAAAACAGCAAACATGTATTTCGAGCAGGGTTTTTCTACAGCACTACAGGCTGAGTGCCAAAAAGGGAGAGGAACAATTAAAGAAATCAAGGGGAAAAAAGGTATTCTGGCACAATTACTTTTTCCAGCTAGACTCAAACTCCATCTAGAATCTGGCCCAAAGATGTATTCAAACCTAGTGGAAGCTCTGCCTATACTAGAGGACTGGAATATTACCCCACCAGATAAGGAAATTGAAAAACTGGAACAGAGGCTGATCACAGGAGCCTGGCAGATTGTCCAGAGGGGACAAAGAAAGGGACCTCTGGGAGTGATACCACGACCTATGACCTCAGATACACTTAAAATGCTACAACGCTCAGGCAAAGCAAAGGCGGGGGTGGTCAGGGGCCCATCTTCTCCACAACCCCCGAAGAGCTGAACAGATTAAACAACACAGACTTTAAACAAAACCCTTGCGCTATTTCCTGATGAGAAGGAAAGCAGACCACACAAGAAGGAACTGCTGAATATTCCTGGATCAGGAGCATCTATGCTACATGAAAGGGACTTGAATAAACAAATGGTGCTCTCTTCCACTACCCCATTCCCCCATCCTGATTTCTTGCTTTTTTTTATTTCTTATGCTTTCTTTTTTTTTCCTTGCCACACTAAGCCAGCTAGAGCAAAATACAATGTGCCATTAACAGTTTAGGCTTAGATGACGACCCGAGGACCTCTAGAGACTAGCACTGGAGTTGCAGTTATTCTCTAATGCTGATCATAAGGGAACATGCTGGAGAGAACATGAGTTTATGGTAAAGTGGAGCGGGAATTGATTACACCTGGGGGGGGGATACAGTAAGCTTCAAAAATATACTTGCAGTGAAGGGGAAAAGCAACAGATATGTAGTAATAAAGGGAAAAAGAGGGAAAAAAAGATAATTGTATATAACTGAACATAAAGAAGCAGGGGGTGGTCTGGAGAGACTTCTGTTGTCTTCTCACTGCTCTACGACCTCTCTCCCTGCTGGTGTCATGGAAACTGATTTGTATATGGGTCAACCTGCTTTAAAGGCCCATAGTCCCATCTTTTTGGGACAAATAGCGTGCCATTCTAACGCTATACGCATTAAGTGAGCTTGGGTGTTACCCCCAAAACTTTTGTAGGGGGCACACTTAGGAAATCACCTAGCAAGAAATTATTCTTTCCTTGTTTTTTTTCCTTTTATAAGATACTTTGAGAAAATACTAGCTTTATTGGTTACTTAAAAACCATAATGTTAAACCACATGAGTTTGGTCATAGTTGTGGTCCAGTTTATTGCGTTACTGTTTAAAAGTTATGGTATGGTTGCAGTTTTTATGTTTCACTAAACTAAATGGAAGTTCTGCATCAACACAAACACACTTCAAGGATACAGAGTTTGGTACAATACAGAATCTAGGTATGAGGGAGCAGGGCCTCCCTAAGCGGATGTACAGTGGCGTGAAAAAGTATTTGCCCCCTTCCTGATTTTCTCTATTATTGCATATTTGTCACACTGGATGTTTTCAGGTCTTTAGACAAAATATAATATTAGATAAAGGGAACCTAAGTGAACAAATAACACTTTTTTTTTTTACTTATTTCATTTATTTAATGAAAAAAGTTAACCAACACCAACTGGCACTGTGTGAAAAAGTAATTGCCCCCTAGTTAAATCAACCCAATTAAAGGGATAATTAGAGTCAGCTGATTGAACACAGCCAGGCTTGATTACAGCCAGCCCTGCTCAATATAAACCTCACTTATTTTGGCCCTTACCATCAGAGTCACGTTGCCAGCACAAAGATTCAACAAGCACATTATGCCATGATCAAAGGAAGTTCCTGAAAAGATCAGAAAAAAATTTGTTGCCCTCTATCAGTCTGGAAAGGGTTACAAAGCTATTTCTAAGGCTCTGGAACTCCATCGAACCACAGTGAGAGCCATAATCTCCAAATGGAGAACACTTGGAACAGTAGTGAACCTTCCCAGGAGTGGGTGGCCTGCCAAAATTACTCCAAGGGCGCAGTGTAAAATCATCCAAGAAGTCTCAAAGGATCCTAAAACAACATCCAAAGAACTGCAGGCTTCTCTTGCCTCAGCTAAGGTCAGCGTTCATGACTCCACAATCAGAAAGGACTGGGCAAAATGGGCTTCATGTGAAAGTAGCAAGCGGAAACCACTGCTAACCAAGAAGAACATAAATGCTCATCTCTCATTTGCCAAGCACCTGGATGATCCACAAGCCTTTTGGGAAAATGTTCTATGGACAGATGAGTCCAAAGTGGAACTTTTGGACAACATGGATCCCAATATCTCGCGTAAAGCAAACACAGCATTCCACAGTAAGAACACCATACCAACAGTCAAACATGGTGGTGGTAGTGTGATGGTGTGGGGATGCTTTGCTGCCTAAGGACCTGGATGACTTGCCATAATTAAAGGAACCATGAATTCTGCTCTGTACTGGAAAATTCTTAAGGAGAATGTCAGTCATCCTTCCGTCAGCTGAAGCTGAAGCGTAGTTAGGTCATGCAGCAAGAAATGATCCAAAACACAAAGCAAGTCCACATCAGAATGGCTAAAAAGAAGTAAAATTAAAGTTTTGGAGTGGCCTAGTCAAAGTCCAGACTTAAACCCAATAGAGATGCTGTGGCAGGACCTGAAATGAGCAGTTCCTGTCGAAAACCTACTAAATGTTACTGAATTAAAGCAGTTCTGCGAGGAAGAGTGGGTTAAAATTCCTCCACAGCGATGTGAAAGACTGATATTGAATTATAGGAAGTGTTTGGTTGCAGTCATTGCAGCTAAATGTGGCATAACCAGTTATTAAGTGTAAGGGGGCAATTACTTTTTCACACAGTGCCAGTTGGTGTTGGTTAACTTTTTTTCATTAAATAAGTGAAATTAAAAAAAAAAACAAGTGTTATTTGTTCACTCAGGTTCCCTTTATCTAATATTACATTTTCTCTAAAGACCTGAAAACATCCAGTGTGACAAATATGCAATAATAGAGAAAATCAGGAAGGGGGCAAATACTTTTTCACGCCACTGTATACAGGTGACTTAACATGGTGTCCCTGAACATAATTTCTTATACTATCAAGGGCTGCAACTCCCCAATCAAGTGCACCAAAATCCTGACAGAATTAAAAAGAATGAGATGTGATGTCACTTTTCTTCAAGAGATGCACCTCAATAGAATGGAACACTCCAAACTTAGAAGATCATGGGTAGGGTAAGTTATAGCGGCATCGCATCCCAAGGCCAAGAGGGCTGGAACAGCCATACTGATTGGAAGGGGCGGTTCCTATCTTGGTGGAATCAACGGAAACAGGTTTATAGGGGTGATATGCTCGAGTCTCTGGTACTATCCAGGGGAGGAAGATATACCTGATTAATTTATACGCACCAACTGTACACCCTGAACTGTTCTTCCCACTGGTTCTTTTTAAAATAGCTGAGCTGCCACAAGGCCAACTTATCATTGGAGGTGACTTCAATACAGCGCCTCACCTGGACAGATATAGGTCCTCAGGGAGTACAGACACTGGGTAAAATTGCCTCCAAAACCTGAAACAATTATGTTAATGAACTAGGCCTTATAGATATATGGAGAACCCACCACCCAAAAGAGAGGGACTACTACTACTTCTCAAACTCGTGTTAATCATACTCCCAAATAGATTTATTCTACACTCATACTACAGATTTACAATTTATCCCAAAATCACAAATTCATAATATTACCATTTCGGACCACTCCCCTATTTCAGTTCAACTAAATATACCACAGCAGGATAAGACACCTATGTGGAGACTTAGTGTGTCCCTTCTAAACAATAAGACCTTTGTCCAGAAATTATCCGATAAAGAATTCTATTCTATAAACCAAGCTGAGGACTGGTCCCCCTTGGTACAGTGGGATGCCTTGAAAGCAGTCCTAAGAGGAGAAATCATCAGTTTCGCCACCGCCCAAAATAAATTGGCACAGCTTTCATATACAGTAATAGGAAAATAATTAACAGACCTGAAAAGCAACATAAAAACAATCCCCAGAATAAACAGATCAATGAAGAGATTTTAAAAACCCATCCAGCACTGCAAGACCTGGAAAAGAAAAAAGCTGAGGGACTCCTTCGCTTTACTAATCAGAAATATCACGAGGTGGGAGGAAGAGCCTCTAAATGCCAGCCTTTCATCTCCGAAGGGCGCAGGCAGACAGATTTGTTCCCTACCTTCAAAATAAGAAGCTGGAGGAAAAATGGGTGCGACCTAGAGACATAGCTCAACAGTTTCAGTCCCTTTACGAAACCCTTTACACAAAAGACAAAGAACCAAAAGAAATTCCAGCCCAGACACATGAATTTTTAAAATCATTTAAACTTCCCACTCTTCCACAAGCAGCTAAATATCATTTGCATGCACCAATTTCAACAGAGGAAATGAAAAAGGTAATTAAGCAGCTTCCCACAGCAAAACACCAGGTCCAGATGGGCTAAGTGCTGAATTTTGTGAAAAACTTAGTGTGACTCTTACACCCATTCTAGGGAAACTTTTTAATTGTTTAGAGGAAAAAGACTCCAGGTTCATGGAAGGACTCCCTGATTACGGTTATCCCAAAACCTGGCAAAGAAAAAACTAAATGCGAATCATTTCATCCCATCGCCCTCCTCAATCTGGACTTCAAAATTCTTACCAAAATCCTCTCGGTGCAGTTACAGACATGCATAGAATTGTTAATCCACCCAGACCAAATGGGTTTCATACCACACCATTATATGCATGATAACATCAGAAGACTGCTTAATATTATGAGTCATAGTAACATTAACATACTACCTAGAGTAGCAGTCTTTTGTGATGCAGAAAAGGCATTTGATTGCCTAAATTGGCAATATTTGTTTGAGGTAATGGAAGCAATGGGAATAGGAGGTAAGTTCAGAGACTGGGTCACTTTATGTTATAAAAAAACAAAAGCCAGACTACGGGTTAACGGCACCACTTCAGGCCACTTTGACATTTTAGGAGGTACTAGGCAGGGTTGCCCCTTATCCCCACTACTCTTCACTGTTAGTATAGAACCCTTGGCCCAAGCTATAAGGGAACATAAGGAAATTAAAGGGATATCAATACAGCATGCCCAATACAAAATA
Source organism: Neoceratodus forsteri (assembly GCA_016271365.2). NCBI lineage: Eukaryota > Metazoa > Chordata > Ceratodontiformes > Ceratodontidae > Neoceratodus > Neoceratodus forsteri. Next base: position 1,392,309,712 of record CM057458.1, on the reverse strand, counting down.
TCACTTTACGCAGATGATGCCCTGATCTTTGTGGAGTGCCCAAGCACATCCATCCCTCCCTTGTTCAAATTACTGGATGATTATGGTCAAATCTCAGGATTCCGGGTAAATAAAGAAAAAAATGGAGATGATGTGGATTGGAGACAAGGGAGACGAAGAGGCAAAAAATCCAACCCCTTTAAGTGGGTTAAAACAAAGGTTTGTTACCTGGGTGTACAAATTCCAACTAAACTTAAATTATTTCAGTGTAATTGTGGAGTCCTTAAGCAACAAATATGGGCGGATCTGCACAGGTGGAAGGTGTTCCCTCTTACATTCTTTAACAGGATAGAAACAGTTAAGCTAAATATAATCCCCAGATATCTTTTTCTTTTTACAACACTTCCCATAGCTATCCCCAAAAATGATTGGAAAGATTTAAAAGAAAACTTTCAGAATTTGAGCAGGGAAGTAACCAAGGGTATGCTGAGAAATACTGACCAGTAAAAGAGCAGGGAGGTCTGAGCTTACAGTTTAAAACTATTATATGCTTGACCAGTGGCGCTGAGGTTGGCGCTGGGTGCCACACCTCACACACACACAGGCGACCTGGGTTCGAGAATGAGCCGGGCCACCTAGGGTCGGTAGGGAGGGAGAGGATTGAGCATCCGACGGACAGCTCTCCTCTCCTGGGAGGGAGGGGGGTCCATGCTAGGCGCTTGACTGGCCTCTGGCGGAAGTCAGGGGGCACGGCAAGCATAGAGCAACTACTAGGGGATGGGAACTGGCAACGTCGGTGGTGACGCTGTGATGTCAGAGTACGTACCACTCCCCCAGAACAAGGGAAAAATCAGCATCCAGTCTCCTAGATGATGGAGCATCATGCAGAGACCCTGATTGCCCGCACCTGCCTGGCGACCCATCGGAAGTTCGACAAAAGTTGAATTTCTCGGGGTGTAGCTGCCCCACCCTGTACCCACCTGTGGGGTATAGCCAAGGCTCCATGGGGACTCAGCGGGGGACCAGGCAGGTTGTGGAGCGGGGATACTGTGATGCATCTCCCGAAGGAGTGGAGACCAGATGCAGGGTGAGGAGCATAAATAGTAATTTAAAAAAAAACAAAAAAACTATTATATAGCAGCCCAACTTCTTCTCATAATAAAAATGATAACCCCGGGGAGGGGAAATGGCTGGATGGAAGTGGAGGGGGGGATCTATGCTCCCGATGCCCATACATATACTCCCATGGGCAATCACACCACCCCAACTCAAAAAAATAGAAAATCAATGGACCAAACATACCCTTGACCATCTGGCTGAGGGCCAGACAAAGCTGGGAGATACCAGCACTAATTTGGAAATGTATTCCTTTTATTGTACCTATCAGGTTTCCCAGGAAGGGAATATATGTTTTAATAGATGGGCCTTGTTGGGTTTGAAGTATTTGCATCAGTGGGTGGAAGAAGAACAGATTAAAACTTTTTCTCAGATGCAGTGGGAATTCCATCTCCCTAGCAGCAACTCCTATAGATTTTACCAATGCTCACATTATATACAACGAGGACCAGGCATCCTTGCCATAACACAGGAACCACCCCACCCATTCTGCTAACAAAACAGAAAAGCCAGGTTAGGGACACTAAAAATTATATTTCACAAGTATATAAGGCCTTACAGGAAAACCTAGGTACTGTAGCAGTTCAGAGTGTAAAAAATCACTGGCATGAGGAACTGGGGCTGCAAGTCTCAGAAGATGTATGGGAAAATATATGGCAAGGAATACAGAAAACCACAGGCTCTCCATCATGGCGGGAATTCTGCTAGAAAAGCACTGTTAGATTTTTCAGAACACCAGTCCAGTCTAAAATACTGTGCAACTCGTCCTTTGGACAGCTGTTGGAGACGTTGTGAACTAAGAGGCTCTCATTCCCATATTTTTTGGGAATGCCCACAAATCAAAGAATTTTTGGATAAGGTGGGAGAGACAATTAGTTCTATATTTAATTTGGAGCACCCAGTTGGCTTTGAAAATATGGTGTTGGGAGCACCCCCAAGGGATCTTACCTCTGCTACAGGAAGATACCTTTTCTTTATCTTGATAGGGGTGGCTCTTAAAGCAGTTACCCAGCACTGGCTCTCCCTGGATTCCCCATCAATCCAAAATTGGTATAATAATATTAACCAGATTCAGGGTATGGAGGCCATCACAGCTAAATTAAGACTCTCCATTGAAAATTTAATACAAGATGGCTACCGTATTTTGACCATCTGGAGGAAAAAGAGGGTATACCAACTTTACAACAGCTACTGCAGGCCTAATAAACACATTAATCAAGAGCAGCGACAGGAAGGGGAGCCAACTCAGTTTGGGGGGGGGGGTCCCAGAATCTATAGGAAAGAATATCATCCTGTCGGGGGGGGTGAAGGTAATGAACTAGCAAACAAAATGACACTGAACCAAAGGTAATGATAGTGATAATTTTCAAATGCACTGTGATCTTTTTTTATTTTTATGGTTGTTCAATATAATCATTTATTTCTTGAGAACCTTGGTCTAATGCCAAAGATCAGAAGACAAAAGGGGAACGCACATATATAAACTTGAGGGAAACCAAACGGTTATGGAATAAGATTTTATTGATTGCTCAACAATACAAAGGCTTGAAAAGAAATATGAGAAAAGCACAACACAGGATGAATACTTTTTCACAGAAGCAGCTGCCCAATGGTTTTCTTCAAAGAGCTGGAAGACTGGTATAGAAGGACTCTGTAAAGACAAAATAGATGTGACACCATAAATATCTAAATGCATTGTTATGGAAAATGGTTATATTTGACTATACCTTCTGTGGTCGTAAGACTATGTTCTGTAAGTGTTCTCAAACTTAAATAAAAGTTTACAAGTTCAAAAAAAAAATGATTGCAGAAAAAGTTCTTTGAAACCTCTCTTCGAGATAGAGCTCTTACAGCAGTTAATAACTGTTAGGACTATGCCACTAGGACCCCATGGAAAAATTCTAGCTAGCAGTCCAAGATGGGGGACCACCCCCAACGTTGGCTTTACCCCCGACGCCATCCTCCGTATAAGGGAGGCAGTCCCCTGGCACCACCCCAGTTCTTTTCCTGTTGTTGACACTACATTTCAGCTCCACGGACACCTCCTGCTACTGTCGATTGCCATTTTCTTGATGCTCTGCACAGTTCAACTCTTCAAATTAATTGATCGCCTCTTTACGTCTGCTGAGCCTTCCACCTCTACACTGCAGCATAAGACAAAGTGTGTGTACAGCAAACAAATTCCATCCAAAGACAGCCATTCAGCTTGTCTCCTATGCCTGGGACCAGAGCACAAGTCGGACGATTGCCTGCACTGCCTCAGCTTTAACAAGCGCACCCGCATTCGCCACCTGAAGACGCTCAAGGCTGACCTACTGGAAGTGCAAGTGGCTGCGATGCAAACATCTTGCTCTGGACATAGCTCTTCTTCTTCATTCTGTGCCCACGACACCTCCCCCAAGGAGAAGAAGCACTTGGGGAAGCATCACAGGACAGGTCCAGGTCAGACTCACGGTCCCGTTCCCAGCACAAGGGGTTCCAAAGCCTCCAGCTGGAGGTTGGATTCTGCCCCCCCCGGGGTCACTAGTCCTCCTGGGGATTTCAACCGGCAAACCCTCCACCCTTACCCAGACATCACATGGAGGGTCGGGGCAAGGGCTTTCCCAGGCGCTCTTTTTTTTCTCTCTGGCCATCAGACCCCACAAACAGATGCTAGGGTCTAAGGCCGAGGACTTGGCCTCTGTTACTATGACTTTGACGATCTTCTGTTTGGCTTCACCATTGGTAAGGCCTCATCCTCTAGTTTGTCAACCAAGGCTGACGATCACGGCAGGCATCAGGGTCATGAGCACGCCAAGGAAGCGCCCTCCATGCCTAAACTGTCATTGGCCATTCCAACGGGCCAATGACCTGCTCCCAGCGTTGTCTGTCTCCATCACTGTGGAGTCAGACCAGATGTCTGTCCCTAAGCTGCAGCCAGTCCTGCTGGAGCGGCATGGGACTATGCCAGTGGACCTGACGACCACCAATCTGATGTCCGACCCCACTAAGCCTACTGGTACAGAGCCCAACACTCAGTTATCAGCCAATGCCAAAACATCTGATGCCCAGATGGAGGACTAGATGCCGGGTGATTTGCCCATCAGCGCTGGGGCAATGGAAGCCCCTTAGATGCCAGGCTCAGTGCCTACCCCTTCAGAAAAGAGGATTTTTCCCCTGCGCTGGTGTGCCTTTAGGCAGTGCTGGGAGACCAATCAGGCGGTGTGCTCAGGAGCCAGTCGGGCAGAGCAGCGCCTGATTCAGATGAGCAGCTGGGCTATAAAGAGCTCGGCCCAGCCGCTATCCTATCTGGAGAGCGAGTGGGTGAGGGGTCATGTGGCAGGAGCCATTGAAGGAGTTGGGGGGTCACTGAGCAAGCCACATCTGCGGCTTGAATTGCGCAGCAGGAGCAGAGGATTTTACAGAAGGAACCATTGAAGAGAAGTCGGGAGAAAGGATTTATTTTGCCCCAAACACATACCCCATCCCAACCTCTATTAAATAGTGGTGGGAGGAGCCAGCTTCATGGTACAGCACACAGCCAGGGACTTGTGAGCAGCAGAAGGTGCCACCCTCTAGGGGGAGGCATGTACACAGGAGAGGACCAGAAAGGAGCTGTTCACTACTTGGACATCATGGTCTCGAACTGAATGAAGATGGTGAGTCTGTTTGGCATATTGGCTATAGGGGGGTGAGGGCAAGAGTGTGGCATCTTAAGCTGTATTGGGGCAAATTACACTATTTCTAGTTAGGAGATTGCCTGGGTGGGTAGGGTATTTAAAGCAGGGACGAGACTGGTTTAAAAAAAAAAATATATATATATATAGTACTGTAGGTGTATTTTTGTTTCTTTAGGGACAGGGCTAGTTAAATACTCATAGATAGTACTGGCTGAAAAAACATAGGTAGACCTGTATTATTTTTAATTGTCTTGAATGTTTATGTCTGTTTCTTGGGGGGGGGGGGGATAGCTAAAAACATATGAATGGTACTGGTGACAAAACTTACAGGTAGTACTGTATTCTTTTTATTGTCCTTTTTGGATAGTTAAATACTGCTTAAACATGGGTAGAATAGTGGGTTGTAATGGCTGTGGGGTGACTGTTTGGATGAACATTTTGTGGAAGTTTGGAGGGTGTCCAGTTTGTCACAGGCTGAGAAGGCTCAAGGAGGAAGTGCTGTGTCTTGGTAGGGAGTTGGAGAGGATTCGAGGAATGAGGGGAGCTGCTGGGGCAAGAGGGCCTCCCCAGAGGGTAATGTGAGGGCACCACATGGGAGGAACATCGGTTCAAGAGGGGGGAAGGGGAGGGGGTGTGGGAGCAAACCAAACCGGAGACCTGGCACTGTAGGGAAGGCCATAGTCAGGTGGGAAGAGCTGGCACACAGCAAGGCATTGGGGCAGGTAATAGATTTTCGGTGCTGGCAACATTCAATCAATCAAAATCTTTATTTAATCAGGCGAACATCATTGAGCATAGCTCATTTACAAGATGGACCTGAGTGGTCAAGAAGTGCAAGTGTTATTACATTGACAAGGGTAGCATAAACAGTAATACAATGACAGGGGTAACATAAACAGTAATACAATGACATAAGTGCTAATATATAACAATATACATATGTACATGGCACATTAAAACTTTTAATCTGTGAGACAGAAGGCAATGGGCACATCAGGAGTAATATGTAGATTATAGGACCTATGAGCATTTTGAGGTGAATCTTGGGACTGGAAGCGGAGTTTATCAGCATATAGGAACACGAAAAAAAAGGGGGGTGGGTAGGGCGGGGTTTAGGCCTTGTGGAAGCAGTTGCAGAGTTCTGGGAATAGGGTGGTGAATAATCTTTTGAAGGATATTAAGGGTAGGAGGTTATTTAGCTTCATGGTTTTTGGAGTGAATTCAAACAACTGCTAGTGAGTAGCTGATAGCAGCCCTCCCAAACTGGGTGCAGACATTGGGGACCTTAAGAATGATAATTTTGCTGATCCTTAGGTTGTATGGCCTAGAAGTAATTTGAGTAAAACAGTCTGAGATAGAGGTAGGTAGCTTGCCTGATAAGGCTTTGAATATCCAAATTGCAGCATTCCTATTTCTTCTGTGTTGTAATGATGTCCAGTTAACTGCCTTATAAAGGGAGCAATGATGAGTGCTGAAGGGAAGGTCAGTAATGAATCTGATGGACCTGTGGTATAGGGTGTCCAGTTTATTTAAGAGGGGGAGTGAACAATGTCCGTACAGAAAGTCAGCATAGTCAATGAGGGATAGGAATGAAGCCTGGATTAATCTTTTTGGAGTCTCTGTTGAGGTAGTGCTTTATTCTAAAAATAAACCAAGCCTTTGTCTCAGTTTCTTTAGTAGCTCCTCAATATGGACAGAATAGTCAAACTGTATCAATCCAGACTCCAAGGTATTTGAAGTTATCAACGAATTCCAGCTTCTCTCCAAGTAAGGTGGTTAGTTGTAGGGTGGTGGATGGTGGGGTAGTGGCAGAGCAACTCTTTGAGGTAAAGAACATAGCTTTTGTTTTTTTTGCATTTAGAAGTAGTTTTTTATCCAGTAGGTTGTGTTGTAGTATGGAAAATTCAGATTGTAGCAGTTCACAGGCTTTAGATAATGAAGGATTGCTAACATATAATACAGTATCATCAGCAAACAGATGGATGTTGGATTGAGTGAGGTTAGCATCAATATTATTAATATAGATGGCAAAGAGGATGGGGCCAAGAATAGAGCCTCGCTGTACACCTCTCAACAGTGGTTTTAAGGTGGATAGGTAGTTTCCATCTTTTACCAGTTGTGACCTATCTGATAGATAGCACTTGAACCAACTGAGTGAAGGGGAATCCAACCCTAGTGAGCCAAGGGAGGTGATTAATGATTCATGATCCACTGTGTCAAATGCTTTGCTCAAATCCAGGAACACAGCACAGGTACTGTTCTTCTTATCCATAGCAATCTGCCAGTCGTTGGTTACTTTGGCTAGGGCGAAATGGTGCTATGCCTTGATCTAAATCCTGATTGTGCTGTATTTAAGAGGTTATTGTTATCCAGGTAGGTCCTTAATTGTGAGTTTACTAACTTTTCGAACATCTGATAGAACTGATAGGATGGAAGCAGGCCTGTAATTATTGAGGTCCATGGGATCACCAGATTTGAGTAAAGGAACTACTTGAGCTGTTTTCAAGTGGAGGGAATGGATCCAGTGGTGAGGGAAAGATTGAAGAGATGAGTGAGGGGCAGATAAGACTTGAGATGCAATCTTGAGAAAGTAGGGGTCCAGGAGTCTGTACCTGCACTTTTGAAGTATCTAAATTGGAGAGGAGATCTTCCACTTCTTTCAAGGATATTGGGTTGAAGGAGAAGGTTGATGTAGCCTTTGACCCACGGTGGATTGAAGGTTCAAGGAAGATCTCAGGAGATTTGCAGGTGAAGAGTCAAATGCTAGTCCAGCTGTGGTGAAGTGGTCATTGAAGGTATTTAGGATTTCTTGTTTGTCCGTAATTTCTGTGTTATTTAGTAGCAGTTTGCAGGTTAAGGCAGGAGTAGAGTTTTGGCCCAAGATACCCTTTATAGTTCCCCAGAGCCTGGTTGGTTATTATAGGAGGCATCCAATTCAGCTCATAATAGGCAGCTTTGGCAGATCTTATTTGTGTTGTACATGAATTTCTTGCTTTCTGAAATTTAGCCAGTCTCTGGAATCCTTAGTTTTTCTTGCCTTTTTCCACAGTTTGTCTCTGGCTAGCAAGGCTGTTTTAAGATCAGTAGTGAACCAGGGGCAGGACCTTGCTTTAGTTCTGATATTGGTGAATGGTGCATGAATATTGAGAGCATTAGTGATAATGTCCTTTAAGATCTGGAGAGCTGTTTCCACTGAGGTTGTAAGGTAGAAATCTTGCCAATATATTGTGTTACTCAGGTCATGGAGGTATCCTGGTATGTTGAACTTCTTTTTTGACCTTTTGAGAACAAATTCAGCACGGTTGGGTGGTTTGAGTGAAGATCTTATGCCAGCTATGGGACAGTGGTCACTTACATCATTCGGTAGTACTCCTGTAAGTATATAAGTGAGGCTTGTTTACCAACATAATATCCAGGAGTGAGCTGTTGCTAGAATTTTTAGGTTAACCCTGGTTGGGTCTTTAATTAGCTGTGTAAAGCCATATGTGTCAAAAGGTTACCAATGGTGCAGATGCATTAGATAGCCAGTTTAAATTCAAATCACCAAGGATGATGGTATCTTCAGGGCCTAGATTGGTTATTGACCCCAGGTGAGATAGTAATTTGAGGCCTGCTAAGGGGCCTATAGCAGCCAATCAATTTAAATGAAGTCAAGTTAGGAAGGGATATTTTGATTGACAAACATTCAAATTCCTTTGGTTTGGATGTGTTGATAAGGTAGGTAGCAGAGATGGTGTCCTTAATGTATGTAGGCCACCCACCACTCCTGGAAGGCGATCTGCTCTGAAGAGCTGATAGTTGGTAAGGTTTACAACACTGTCTTTGGTCGAAGGTCTGAGCCAAGATTCAGAGATGACCAGAAAGTCAGGCAGGGTATGTGCCACCCAGGCCTGAATTACGGATAATTTTTAAGAGGCTGCAGGCATTGAAGTGTGGAAGCTTAGGCCATTTATAGAGGATAGATCAGCAGGGAAAATAAACTTTCAATGGGGCCAGGATTTATTTCAATGGTACCAAAACAGATCAGAAGGTAGAAGATTAATTTGAGGAGGGCACCAAGGGACAGGGATAGTGAGTGGTCAGGCGTTTCCTCCTAATCCTGGGTGCCTGCTGTGAGATGAGTGATGGTCCTGGTATATAGGTGCGAATTTTATCATAGCATAATAATTTAATGGACAGGCATAGTGGGTTAATAAAAGCCATGATACAAGTAAGGTGCCAGGGCTGTGCTGAATGTTGGGTGGCCTTATGTGGGATATCCCAGAGGTTGCATTGTAAGCGTGGTTCGGGTTGAATAAGGAATCCGTGGTTGGCCACTGTGGATGGCAGAAGTGGGCAGGTCGTATTAACTGAGTTATTTATCTTGACACTGGGCATAACATTAATATCATAAGGGATTGGGTGAGATCGAGGCTCCAGAGCAAAGGAAGCAAAAGTAGCATTGTGGAGGTTAGATATGGGTTAAGGGAGGAAGGAAAGGGATGTGGGCGTGGATTAAGAAATGGCGGGAGAAAGTGTATAAAGGAATCAACCAGGAGGCGGGCAAAATTTGCGGCTTTGCCCGTACCTTTCTGCCTGCTCCTCCAGCCTCCAGGAACCCTTAGTCGGCTACAGGTGCCGCCCGACCGCTGGTGACTCGGAGCCCCTCCGCTCCCTGGACCTCGAGGGCTGCGCCTTCTACAAGGTGGGGGACAGAGGAGAAGGCAGTCAGCAGGGTACCTTTATTGCAGTAATCTGCAATAAGGTGCTAAACTTAAGATTTGCACAACAATAGACTGGGAGGTATGGGGGGTAGGCGCCTAAGCATCTAGCCCACACAGCATTTCAAAGACTGTAACACTTATTTTAAAATGAAAAAACAGCCCATAAATCAGGCACAAAGTAAGAGAAAACAGCACTTTTTATGAGGAATTCCAAATAATTTAAAGAAAAGCAGAAATCCCGGCCAGAATAGTGCAGCAAACCCCAGTTTAAGTCTATGGGGAAGGCGCACCAATCGGAAGCAAGGCACAGACTGCGGTCACTTTCCGATTGGTTTGTGGCTTTACCCGTACCTTTCTGCCTGCTTCTCCTGGCCTCCTGGAACCCTTGGTCGGCTGCACAGGTGCCGCCGACCCGCTGGCAACTCGGAGCCCCTCCGCTCCCTGGACCTCGAGGGCTGCGCCTTCTTTCTGCCTGCTTCTCCCGGCCTCCTGGAACCCTTGGTCGGCTGCACAGGTGCCGCCGATCCGCTGGCGGCTCAGAGCCCCTCCGCTCTCTGGACCTCGAGGGCTGCGCCTTCTACAAGGTGGGGGACATTGGTGGAGGAGGAGGGGGCAGGATCACTAGGAGGGGACAGGAGAGGGAAAGGTAGGGGAATGCACAAGGGAGTGTAATTGGTCAGGAGGGAAATGGGAGTAATGAGGTGAAGGGCACAGCTGGAAGGATGGTCAAAGGGAGCAGGGTGGAGGGAGAGAGGAACAAGGTTGGTAGGGAGGTTAAGAAGGGCAGAGGGATCAGGGAGGTTGGGAGGGATGTGGGGAAAGAGAAGGAACAGGGAGGGACAGAGTGGACACATCAGGGGTGGGGAGAGCCGTGGGGAAGGACAGTGATACAAAGGTGCAGACTCAGAGGTAGGTACCTTGGCAATAGGATGGGGGGGAATAAGGAATGATGAAGGGGATACTAGTGCTGGGGGATTCCATACTAAAAGGGATAAGATGGGAGAGTAAGGGGAAAGGCACAGTCTTATATGGGTAGAGTCCATACCTGGGTTAATGGCGGGCAGGGCGGGGCAATCAGTTCTGAAGTGTGCAAGGAGGGGTAGGAAGAAACTGCATCTTGTGGTACATGTGGGAATGAATGACCTGGTGGGGGAAACGGAACTTGTGAAGGAGAGGTTCGAGGAACTGGGAAGGTTGTGTAAGGAGCTGGGAAAATCGGTGGCCTTCTCAGAGGTACTCCTAGTGCCTTGCGTGAGTACGGTGAGGAAAGGGAAGATCAGAGAGTTCATCACGTGGCTGGGGGAGTGGTGTCAAGCCAAGGAGTACGGGTTAGTTGGGGGCTGGGGTGGAACATGGGATAATAATGATCTATACACAGGGGACAGGCTAAACTTGAGTGGGTAGGGGAAGTGAGTATTAAAGCAGGGGATAGAGGAATACATAGCAACAAAGGTGGGTTTAAATTAGGTGGGGGTGGTGAGTGGACAGCTGATAGGCAGGGATCCCAGGAGGGTGCCCGACAAGCTTACCCAGCAGTTGCAGGGAAGAGTCGGGGTAGAGGCACGGGAGGGGAACCAGGGTAGGGCATGGAAGAAAATGGTGTGGAGGGTTGTCACGCTGAATGTGAGGAGCCTAGGTAATAAGTCAGCTGAGTTGCAGGCTCTCTTGGCAGTGAGGAGGGTGGACATTGCGGCCATCATGGAAACGTGGGCCACCCAGTACCAGGACTGGGATATGATGATTCCTGGGTATAGAATATGCAGGAAGGATAGGGTTAAGGGGAAAGGGGGGGTGGCAGTCTGTGTATGGGAAGGGATAAGGTGTATAAGGGAGGAGGGGGAGGAAGGCAGAACAGAGGCCCTGTGAATGCAGTTTCAGGACTCAAAAGATAGGACACTGAGGACAGGGGTGGTATACAGACCACCAGTGCAAGGGAATGACCTGGACAGAAAACTAGCGGAGCAAATCAGAAGGGTCTGTAGGAAGAGGAACACAATGGTGGTGGGGGACTTCAGCCTACCTGGGGTGGATTGGAGCACTCCAACCACCAAGGGTGCAAGGGAGCAGGTCATACTAGAAGCATTTCAGGACAGCTTCCTGGTGCAGTTGGTACACGAGCTGACTAGATTGGAGAGGACTCTGGACCTGGTACTTTCAAATGGGGAGGCTGTAAGAGATTTGGGGGTGGAGAACCCTCTGGCTGGGAGTGACCACCACTAGGTGTGGTTCACACTCAAGATGGGTAGGGAAACAGGCTATGGTGACCAGTGTGATTGACTTTAAAGGGGTGGACTTTAAAAGGATGGTGGAAATTTTGACTTAAGTATCTGGCGGGAATTCAATCAGACATGGATGCTAGTCAAAAATGGGATACTATTAAAAAGGGTCTGATGGAGGCCACTGGAACGTGTACAAAGACACTGAGTAAGAAGGGAGGGGCTCTGAAGCCCATTTGGTTGATTCGAGAGGTTATGGAGGGGTAAGGGCCAAGAGAAAGGCATTTCAGAAACTCAAATCTGAGGGGGGGATTGACAAGGATGAATATATGAAGAAGTCCAGGGAGGTTACCAGGCTAGTCAGAGTGGCCAAGGCTTCAAGAGAGCTGAGACTGGCACAGGGTATTAAGGATTAGGAAGGATGGAGGGTGGGTGGAGAAGGGGGTGGAACAAGCAGAGGCATTAAACAAATACTGTGTTCACAAAGGAGAAAGGGGGCAGATTCCCCAAGGGAGCAGTAGAGTGGGTAGTGGGGGGAGGGGGTGACTGACGTAGGGATTACAGAAGACAGGGTTCTGGAAGGATTGAGGGCACTAAGGGTGGACAAGGCACCGGGATCAGATGGCATTCACCCTAGGGTACTCGGAGAGCTGGTGGAGATCCTGGCAGGACCACTAGCAGGATGCATACAGCAAGACTGGAGGATGGCCCATGTGGTACTCATTCACAAAAGTGACCCTAGGGATGAAATGGGTAACTACAAACCAGTGAGCCTCATATTGATTATGTGGAAGCTCATGGAGGCAATCCTAAAAGAGAGGCTGGTGACCTTTTTAGAAGACAGTAGTCTTCAGGATGGTCATCAACATGGGGTTGTCTTGGGCAGATCCTGCCAGACAAATCTAAATGAGTATTATGACTGGGTGTCCAGGGAGTGTGACGGGCCATGCGGCGGTGGATGTCCTGTATTTGGACTTCAGCAAGGCCTTTGATTCCGTGCCGCATGGGAGGCTGGGGGTGGGAGCTGGAATACATAGGAGTAGGAACAAAGATGGTCAAATGGATCGTCAACTGGCTGAAAGGAAGGCAGCAGAGGGTGGTGGTGGGGAGGACTCTCATCACCGAGGGAAGTGATGAGCAGGGTGCCACAAAGATTGGTACTGGGAAAAGTGCTGTTTGGGATATTCATGGTGGGTATCTCACACGGGATCCAGAGTAGAATCAGTCTGTTAGCTGACAATACAAAGATGGGAGCTGTGGTAGATGACATCAAAGGGTGGAAGGGGCTGCATGAGGACCTGACCAAACTACAGGAGCGGTCAGAAACATGGCAGTTGAGGTTCAATGCAAAGAAGTGCAAGGTACTGCACTTCAGAGCTAGAAACCAGGGGGAGGAGCTATCAGCTGGCAGGGGTGAGGCTGAGAAGCACGGAGGAGGAAAAGGATCTGGAGGTGCTTATAACAGGCAGCATGAAAAACTCAGCTCAGTACAGGAAGATGGCAGCACAAGCCAACAGGATGCTAGGGTGTATAGCAAGGGGAATGTCACCCAGAAATAGGGAGGTGATCCTTCCCCTGTACAGGTCTCTATTCAGGCCTCACCTGGAGTACTACGTGCAGTACTGGCACCCATTCCTGAAGAAGGACATCAAATTGTTGGAGGGGGTGCAACATAGGGTGACAAAGATTATCCAGGGATTGGAGGAAAGTCCTGTGAGGATAGATTGGGCGAGCTGAACATGTACTCCCTGGAGGAAAGGAGGGATGGGGGATATGATTGAAACAAATATCTTAAGGGGATAAATAAGGTTAATACAGAAGGGATTTTCCATCTTAGAAGGGGGAGGGCATCATCCAAGTTTGGAGGGGGGAAGGTTCAGGAGGGAAGTCTGGAGACATTTTTTCACAGAAAGGGTGCTGGATAGGTGAAATACTCTGCCTGAGGAGATGGTATCCCATAGAATGGTGGACAGCTTTAAGAGGAGTTGAGACAGGGTGGGGGGGTTATCATGAAGAGGGGTGGGGAGAGTGGGGCAGCTGCAAGTTGAGGGGCTAGCTGCCATTCCAGCAGACTCGATAGACCGTAAAGCCTGTTTCTGCTGGCATTTTTGTATGTTTGTATGTAACCAGATGTTAGACCTGCCATCAGGCCCGATAGTTCTCTTGGTGGAAGTAGGAGCACTCTTTTCCAGTTGGTAGAACACTGTCAAGGGTGACCTTCTAACAAAGTCTGAACCCATGGGGGTGCCAGTGGCCATTCCACAGCCACAGCCTACGCCTCCCTGCAGGGCTCTGTCGCCACCCCTGATACCAGACCGCCCAACTCCAGGTGTCTCAGACCTGGGCTCTGACAGACGTCAGAGGCATGGATGTCACCTGTCCTCAAGGTCCTCCTCCCACAGGCAGAATAGGCCTAGCGACTGACACTCCCAAGGGTGGAGCTGGTCAAGCAGACGCCGCTCCCGACGTCGGAGTAGGTACACTGACCATCCCTCCGAACTGTGGGATGACTACAGCAGTTCCTCCTCACACTATGACTCTTCTGAGGATGACCTTCTTCTGCCTTCACCAGATCCGAGGAAGGATTCACCCAGGTCTCCACCTGATGATCCACCTTCCTTGAGGTCATGAGGCATATCCAATTCCTCAACCAGTGGGAAACAGAGGAATTAGACCCAGAAAGGAGAAGCTTGGCTAAATTCTTGGGAGCTACTGACCCAAAACCACTAGTCATTCCCCTGTTGGTGGAACCATTCCTGGATGTTTCAAAGCTGGCATGGAAGCACCCTTCCACTACCTCTGCGGTACCGAAATAGGTGGATTGCCTCTACAGGACCCCCAGAAATGAGCCTCATCTCGGTGAACAGCCCCAAAGTAGACTCCATAGTCCTTACAGTGGTTCACAGCAGGTCACAACAGCCTAATCATACCAGCTCCCAGCCACCAGATAAGGAATCAGAAAAGACAAACCAGTTCAGGAGGAAGGCGTACACCTCCTCCACCTGTACTATCAGGTCACTAAATTTCTTAGCACATATGGTTATGTACCAGAAGTGCCTATGGCAGAAGGCTACGGACCTAGCTAAGGCGCAGCCAGATTCTGACAATAAGTCTGAGCTTCTGGCAGTCCTGCAGTCAGGAACACATGTGGGCAAGCATGTCCTCAGATGCTCATATTATGTGTCAGATACAGCAGCCAGAGCCACAGCCTCAGGAGTATGCCTCAGAAGTCACTTGTGGCTTCAAGTGTCCGGGTTCCGACAGGACCTGCAGGACACTATCTTGGACCTGCTATTCCAGGGCCCTGTGCTTTTTTGGCCAAGAGGCTGAGAAGGTCATCACAGGCCTACAGAACTCAGGAAAGGCTGTCTCCGAAGTGCATAAGATGTATACCCCTAGGCATCCACCCTTTCAGAGGCACCAGGGACAGCAAGCTAAGAGACAGCAGCAATGAGGAGGATTCAAGAGAAAAGCACCCCCTCAGACACCAGGGACTTGGGGACCACGAATGGCTAAGCAGTCCAGAGCTCCACTCCCCACCTCTCAGCCCCTGACTGACTTCTTGCCCCCCCCAAAGCAGAGTCGATAGGGGAGGCAGTGGAAGTGTGATTTTCCCTCTACCTCGCAGGTTGGGAGAACATCACGACAGATCAATGGGTGCTGCAGCTCATAGACAGGGGCTATGCCTTGGAGTTTTCCCGACTACTCCAAACAACCCTCCGTCCCACGAATTAAACTTTACATCCATGCAAAACTCATTTGGGTGGAGATACAGGCCCTCCTGTCAAAGCGAGCAATTCAAGTAGTACCAGAATCCCAGAGGGGGCAAGAGTTACTACTCTCACTTCTTCCTAGTTCCGAAGAAGACGGGAGACATTCGTCCCATCTTGGACCTCAGACAACTGAACATCTTTACATAGAAACATAGAAGTTGACGGCAGATGAGGACCGCAAGGCCCAACCAGTCTGCCCATTTCTTTTTCTACCTTATAAATGTGCCATTGGCCTTTGCTCTGTCAGTGACCTATCTATTCATAGTCATTTGTATTGCTCCCTTATGCCTATCCCATGCCTGTTTGAAGCCCTGCACTGTATTCATAGCCACCACTTCTTGTGGTAAGCCATTCCATGCATCTACCACTTTCTGTGAAAAGAATTTCCTCACATTCCCCCTTAATCGGCCTCCCTCTAATCTCATGCTGTGTCCTCTTGTCCTGCTATTTTTCTTATATTTAAACATGTCAGACTCTTTCACCTTGTTTATGCCCTTAAGGTGTTTGAATGCCTCGATCATATCACCTCTCTCCCTCCTTTGCTCAAGGGTATACATATTGAGCTCTGTTAATCTGTCCTCATATGTCTTCTGATGCAGTCCCTGCACCATTTTGGTTGCCCTTCTCTGGACTGCCTCAATTTGTTAATGTCCTTGTGAAGGTGTGGCCTCCAATACTGCACGCAGTACTCCAGATGGGGCCTAACCAATGTCTTGTACAGAGGGATTATTACCTCCCTCTTACGACTTGTGATACCCCTACTAATACACCCTAACACCCCCCAGCCTTACCTACTGCTTTAGAGGTCTGCTTGGATGATTTCAGGTCATCAGTGATGATGATGCCCAAGTCTCTTTCTTCCTTTTATAGAGTACAAAAGATTCAGGGTGGTGACACTCCAGGGGTTGCTTCCCATGCTGCACCAAGGAGATTGGCTCTGCTCCCTGGACAGGCAGGATGCATTCATGCACATAATGATCCTGCCATCCCACAGGAAGTATCTCAGGTTCACATTTAAAGGAGAGTACTACTAGTTCAGTGCCCTGCCCTTCAGCCTGTCCTTGGCAGCTCGAGTATTCACCAATTTCCTGGTGATATTAGCTGCAGTTCTCAGGAGGCACAGTCATTACATTTACCCCTACCTCAACGACTGGCTGCTGACTTCAGCTTCCAGAGAACAGCTATGCTTCACCCTGGAGTGCACCTTCAAGATGTTCCAGGACCTTCGGATAACTCTAAATCTCCCAATATCAGCCCCTTGGCCATCCCAGAGGTTCCAATTCATAGGAGCTATCTTGAATATGGTTCAGGGAAGAGCCTTTCTCCCATCAGACAGACAGTTTGCCTTCAGGTGCTGGCTTGGAGATTACTCTCCTTGGACCAGGCTCCAGCCAGAATGGTACAACTCCTGGATCATATGGGTGCTGCCATAGTGACCGTGCCTCTGGCTCACCAGCACATGAGCATTCTGCAAAGGAACCTCAGGGTACAGTGGGATCAGCAAAGCGATGATCTCGACCAGAGGGTCAGAATCTCCAAGGCAGTACACCACACCCTGCTATGGTGGCTGAATCCCTTCTGTTTGGTGATAGAGGCCCCCTTCAGGAATGCCTCCCCTCATCAAGTTCTCACTATGGATGCATCAGGCACGGGATGGGGTGCCTAGTTTGGGTGCAATCAGACCAGGGGGTCTTGGACTCAGACAGAACACTCTTTGCATATCAACGTTCTGGAGATGAGGGCTGTGCTGTATGCCTTACAGGTGTTCCAGGACGACCTCCATCCAGGCCCAGTTCTAGTCCAGATGGACAACATGTCCATGGTTTTCTACCTCAACAAGCAGGGGGGCACACATTCATATCCTCTATGCAGAGAAGCCATGAGGGTCTGGTACTGGGCAGTAGATCACAGCCTGGAACTGTTCGCAGTACACATCCCAGGTCTTCAGAACACTTTAGCAGACAGCCTCAGTCACTCGTAATCCCAAGCTCATGAATGGGAACTACTTCAAGGGGTAGTAGACTACCTATTCGAAAGATGGGGGACTTCAGAGCTAGACTTCTTTATGTCCCCACTCAAAGCCAAACTGTCCAATTTCTGCTCCCTAGAGCCAGGGCATGGTGTTTTGGCGAGATGCATTGTCCCTCTCTTGGACCGGGAGGTTTCTCTATACCTTCCTGCCCTTTCCCCTTCTGCAGTGAGTTCTTCTCAAGCTACAGCTGGAGCCAGCAACCATGATTCTGGTAGCGCCGTTCTGGCCCAGGCAGATTTGGTTCCCACTTCTACAGTAGCTGGTGGTAGAACCCCCTGTTCCATTTCCTCTGTCCTCTCAGTTGCTATCCCAAGAGCAGGGCTCTCTGATTCACCCCAATCTCAAGTCTCCGCATTTACATGCATGGCTCCTGCAGACTTGGCTAGGAGCAGGTATGGAGTATCTGAGAGGGTAGCTGAGGTGATAGTGGCCGCAAGAAAACCGCCCACTAGGGCCACTTATGCTATGAAATGGAAGTGGTTCAGCTTATGGGCTGCTGAACATACCATAGACCCATTCTCATGTGAGGTGAACTGTCTACTGGAGTATCTATTATCCCTGTCTGACTCCGTTCTCAGCTACTCATCCATAAAGGTACATCTCTCGGCTATCTCAGCCTATCATGTACTAGTGGATGATAATACCTTGACGTAGCTAGATCTGTCACATACCTTCCTGTGAGGTATCTTGCACATCAAGCCTCCCATTCGGGACCCAGTTCCCCCATGTGACTTGCTGTTTATGTTGGGGAAGTTAACATTGCCTCCCCCTTGAGCCAGTTGTGAGCTGCGCTTTCTCTCTTGGAAAGTGTTATTTTTAGTTGCTGTTACCTCAGCCTGGAGGATTTTTGAGCCGCAGGCTCTCATGTGCAAGGAGCCATATTTGGTCTTTCACAGGGACGGAGTGTCCCTCTGCACAAACCCTAAGTTTCTCTCGAAGGTGGTGTCAGAGTTTACTCTGAATCAAGAAATTAACCTGCCGGTTTACTACCCTGAATACTCTAATAAAGGGGAGGCATTGTTACACTCTCTGGATGTACATAGAACTCTTGGGTATTATGTTGACTGTACACAGTCCATAAGTAAGTCAGACCAATTGTTGGTCTCTTTTGCCCAACAGATGTTAGGGGCACCAGTCGCCAAACAGACTGTGTTTAAGTGGCTAGTCAATTGCATTGTGCTCTGTCATGAAAAGTATGGAAAACCCCTTCTGGGGCCAGTCAGAGTTCATTCGACTAGAGTGATAGCGACCTCTTTCGAGCTCTAAAAAAATGTGTCAGCAGCAGATCTCTGTGCCGCAGTCACCTGGAGTTTGGTACACACCTTTGTCCAACATTACAGTTTGGACATTGCTTCCAGAAGGAGGGCAGGCTTCAGCCTGGCAGTCCTCCAAGGATTGCTCTCATAGGATCCCAGGGGCATTTTTATATCCACTGCCCGTTTGACCTGGTGTTATCCCGGTATTGCTTGGGACTCTGTCCTAATTTTTTAATATAGGCAGCTTGAACAAAAGCCCCTCATATGAGTTTTTCTAATCTTCCAACTAGCAAAACCAAAACATTACTTTTTATAAGATCTCTTTGCCAAGCAGTTTAACTGTACATCCTAGTCACACCAAAATGTAACAAGATTTTGTCAATGTCTTTCCTGTGGTAAGCTTGCAAATGCAGCAGAATGGAACACTCAGGCTGGTCTCCTGTAGACAATCCTGCAAACAAGCTTGAGGAGGTGAAAAGGTTACTCAAAGTCAACCATCTGTGTTTCAGCTTGCTATCTTTTCTACTAAAAGTACAGTTACGTAAGAACTTACCGTAACAGTAGATCTTCGAGAAGAGCTCTTGCAGCAGGTGATAACCATTAGGATTATGCTGCCAAGTACTAGGACCCCACGGAAAAATTCCAGCTAGCAGCCCAAGACAGGGGGGGACCACCCCCAATGTTGGCTCTGCCCCATCATCCTCCATGTAAAGGAAGCGTTTCCCCAGAACCACTTCAGTTTTTCCATTGGAGACCCGGCTAGCATGAAGGACAGGACAAACCAAGGAGGCTTTATCATCCCAAGAGGAACATACAGGAAGAAGCACTGGGGGGAAGGAAGGAGGGAGGGAAAGCATACCTGCTGCAAGAGCTCTTCTCCGAGATCTACTATTACGGTAAGTTCTTACATAACTGTACTATCTCACTTCAAGATAGAGCTCTTGCAGCAGTTAATAACCTGTACATTTGTTATATCTTTTGTTATTCATAATAACAAAACACTACTTACAAATTTTATAACTTTTCCTGGTGTGTCTATGCTTCCTGACCTTTGCCTCTACTACAGTTGGTGTCAGAGTGGGATTTACACCGTGCATATTGTAAGCCAGGAGTTTTATGCGTGGGTACTAGACATGGTACCAGAGAGGCAAATAAGAAAGATCGATCCTGCAACTGCAAGCCCAGGAATGATTGAGAAGAATGGCAGCCAAACTAGCAATAGAAACAAAAGTCCAAACTGAGTCTGTACAGCCAGCACCAATGATGGCAGAAGAATGGACAGGGACAGTACCTGAGAACATGTTGGCATTCTTCAAATGGGCTATGCAACAAAGAGAGACTGAGAAACAGAGAGATAAAGAGATTTAATGTTTAGAAGTGCAGAGAAAGATGCAGCATCTAGAGGCACCAAGAAAAGAAGAGATGCAGTGACAGGAGCAGCAGAGAAAAGAAGAGATGCAGTGACAGGATCAGTGATGGCTGGATGCCTTGCAAGCTATCAAAGCTGGAGGATCTGGAACACATCTAGGATCAACAAAATGCAAACAACTTAAAAGACATTAAACTTACAAAGCTGTGTCCCTTGGATGATACTGAAGCATACCTGACAACTTTTGAAAGGGTCGCAGGAGCCTACTAGTGGCCAAAACAGCAATGGGCAATCAGGCTGGTACCTTGCCTGACAGGTAAAGCCCAGCTTGCCTATAGCAATATGGACACTGCACAGTCAGAAAACTATGACCTTATGAAAAGAGAAGTCCTTAAAAGATATGACATCTCAGGGGAGACCTACAGGCAGAGATTTTGTTCCCTGAAGTACCATTCGTTTGACAGTCCTCAAGAAGCCTTCACTCGACTCAGAGAACTCTTCATTAAGTGAGTCCAACCAGAGGGCAAAACAGTCCCACAGATCACTGACATATTTGCAGTGGAGCAATTGATCAACATCCTGCCTACAGATGTGCTGCTTTGGGTAAAAGAACACCGACCAGAAAGTGGGAAAAAGGCCATTTCTTTGGCTGAGAATTATCAGATCGCCAGACAGACACCGCAGCAGTGAAGCAGCCAAAGACCAGTAAGACCCCCTTTTTTACCAGTTTAACTCCAGATCAGATAAGAACTCTGATGGGAGTAACAAACCTGCACCCAAAGACACTTACTTGCTATAACTGTAATAAATCTGGCCATATTGCAAGAAACTGCCATAAAAATAAGGAGGGTAACACTGCAGCAGATCTGGCCTTAGCAACTTGGGGCAAATATTTAACAGATGTCAAAATGGGGGATAAGACTGTGAAGGGACTAACACAATCAGGAAGCAGATAGACCCTGGTGCATGTTGAAGGTCTGGGAAGACACTGTGCAAAAGGACCAGGTGCGGTGGTCATCTGCATCCACAGGGACAGTCGATACTATCCCACCACCCAAGTGACTCTGAGCATTAATGGGGTATCACACAAAATGAAAGTGTTGGGTAGTACCTGTTACCTGTACCTGTAATTATTGGAAATGACTTTCTAGGATTTGCAAAGTTAATCAGAGAGTGAGTAAGTAAATCCTGTTGTTTCAGCAGCTGTGATGACAAGAGCACAAGCAAAGAAAATCTCATGCTGAAGATTTGTTTCCTTTTGGTGATTTTGATTCAGACTTGTTTGACTGAGCCCAGCTCCAAGATCCAGAAGTCCAGGAAAGAAAGAAGATGTCTAAAAAAACAGTGGCAACAAAAGACGGATGGACGTAAGGGGTTGGTGTATGAAAATAAGCAGTTAATTGATTATGATTTTGTTTCTCAGCAAACTAAAGATGTTTCTCTCCAAGGTTATTTTAAGCAGCTGGCGATGAAACAAAAACAGGGTGAACCAATGCTTAAGAAATGTAATGGACTACTGTATAGAGTATGGGTTAATCCTCAGACCTAGGAACAGATAGGACAATCGGTCATACCAAAGAAGTATAGATCTGAGTTGTTATACAGTAAATAGCACACGACAGTCCTACAACTGGTCACTCAGGATGGGACCACATCCTTGCCAGATTGCTGTAAAGATTTTACTGGCCGAGGATTCATGAGGATGTTGCTACCTATTGCAATTCTTGTGCTGAATGTCAGAAAGTAGCCCCAGTGACTAAAAGGACAAGGTGCCCCTGGAACCATTACCCTTGATAGACGTGCCTTTTGAAAGAATTGCAATGGATGTGGTTGGCCCCTTAGACAAAAGTAAACAGGGTAATCAATTCATTTTGGTAGTATGTGACTATGCTACTTGATACCCAGAGGCAGTTCCAATGCATACAGTCACACTCTGCCCTTGAGTTCCTCACTGCTGCCCTGTCCAGGACATACACTTCCCCACCACCCAGAGAGTAAGGAGTGGGAACTCCAGCTGACTAACAAAAGAACTCCTCACAAAAATGAAATGGAGGAATGCCCTGTGGATGGCCTATAAATCCTCCCCATCCTCTTCCACCTGGGACAACTGTTGGAGACTCTGGAACCTCTGCAAGCAGGAATCCAAATCCCTCAAGGCCTCTTTCCTTAAAAACCAACAGACCTACAACCTGGGCAGCCCTCATAGGTTCTAGAGCATGGAGAATTCCCTAATAAAACCAGGCACAAAGCAGAGCCAGGTCAACCTGCTCACCAATGCTGGTTTCATAGCTGAGCCCTCTCAAGTTTCTGAGACTCTGAACCACAAATTCACTAACCTAGCTGATTACCTGGTTAAACTCGCACCGAAGGACACCTCACCCGCCTTGTTGAGGGGCAAGTGGACATGGGTGGAATTTCTGACTTCCATTTCAAGACCACTTCACCCACTGAGGTCCAGCATCTCCTCAAGAACCTCCCAAATTCTGGTAGTACCAATAGTGACGGTGTCTGCCTTCAGTTCCTGAAGCTGACGGCTGACCTCATTGCCAAACCCTTCGCCATCTTATTTCATCTGTCCCTTTCCTCCTCATCCATCCCTGCATTAGGGAAGCAGGCCAGGGTTGTCCCCATTTTCAAATCAGGTAACCCTAAACTACTAGAAATTTACAGGCCAGTGTCCATCCTCTCCCACTTAAACAAAATCCTGGAAAATTGTCTTCCCACAAATATCTAACCATGTCTCAAAGTATAATTTGTTGTTCCTCTACCAACATGGCTTTAGAAAGGGTCACAGTTCAACCACTGCACTTGCCTATTTTATTGACCAAGTCCTGAGGAAAGCCTACCAAGGTAAACTTACTGACACCATCTTCAACAACCAAAGGTCTTTGACATAGTTGATCATGAAATCCATCTTGGTAAACTGCGCTCCTATGGCTTCACAAAAGGACCCATGGTGTGGTTCAGGAACTATCTCACTGGTAGATCTCAATGGGTCTGCACAAGGTGGGGTCACATCCAGCCCCGAGGGATGTAGAGTGGAGTCCCTTAAGGAGCCATACTATGACTTATCCTATTCTCCCTTTTTGTTAGCCACCTCCTCAGGGACAATGGAGACTGCCACATGTTAATGTTTGCATACGATCTTGTCCTTTGCAGGAGTGTTAAGAGCCCTTTCCCTCTCCTGGGAATGTGGAGCTGTCCAGAAGTGGTTCGCATCTAACAGATTACTTGTTAATGCCAAAAAAAACAAAGGCAGTGCTTTTTTGGTCCAAACCAAGGCTTGTCAAATGCACTGCAGGGCAAAAAATCTCCCTGAGCATTCTGACTTCAGATGGGACCTCCCTTGAACAAGTAGCAACTTTCAAATACCTGGAGGTCACCCTCGATCCTTCTGTAACCTTCGTGGACCACACTGGGCATGTAGTCAAGTGGGTAAACCAGAAACTGGTCATCTGCTACTGCCCAAAGCACCTTATGACTCCGGAGGTGTGTCTAGCCATTGCCCAAGGCACACTTTTACCCCTCCTGGACTGCTGCTCTCCTGTCTCCTTCTTCCAGACCTCAAACTGGTGTCTTGTACAATTCAATACTACCTTCAACAGCATCTACAGGTTTGTGGCACTTGCCCTGTACTACACCCACCACTGCTCCCTTTACTTGATGCTTGGCTGGATGTCTCCTCAGGCCTGCCGTGACTACCTAATGGGCACCCTTATTGACAAGTCCCTTCATGACAGGGTTAGCTCTCCTCTAACAAGACTCCTTAGTACTGAGTCTGGCACACGCCAGGTGAAGTCCTTCTCTCAGTGTCTCCTTGACCAACTCTGGGCTGCAACCAAGATAGGTAAGAGAACCTTCTCCATTGCTGCCCCCAGGCTCTGGAATGGCTTATCGGTGATGCTCCACTCACTAGGCACTTCCCAACTCTTCAAATCACATTTCAAAAATGTCCTCTTAACTGCCACGGTCTGCAGGTACCCCTCCTGACATGGGATCGGGGCAGGGCATTTATTTATATGAACTCTTGTATCACATCCCACTGAATGTTGAATCCAATGTACTGATTATTTGTAGCAATTTTCAGACTATATTTGTTACCTCCAACTGGAAGTATGTCCTCCTCTTGTATATTGATTCTACTGTACCGATTATTGTATGAATTGTCGGACTATAGGTGTTACCTCCAGCTGTAAGTTGTGATTTCTGTACTATACACTAAATCTCATTTTGTATGTGCCATCTTAATGGCCTGAGTTGTTCCTGAAAATGGTCCCTTGGACCAGTGTACCCACCCAGTTATCAAATAAATAAAATAGTGTGGAGAACACATTTTCTGATGGAGCACCGAGGTGTTACTTACAGTAAATTCATAGCATATGATTATTTTGCCTTTTTGGACCACAAAGGCATGCTGAAGCACAAGTGACTCAATGAGGGGAAGGGTATCTGAGGGAATATGTGCATGCAACATATACAACAATGCAAAGTTTTTACATTTACAGTACATGAGGTAGCATGTCCGTATAGTACAACATATACAGGAAGTAAGTAATAATACCCAACAGAGTGGCCGTTATTGGGATATAACGGACTGCCCAGGGGTGTAATGAGGCCCGATGCCACACCCTGGAGGGTATTATTGTGCTTAGAAAATGGGCACCATTAAAAAAAAAAAATAGGTTTGATAAAAAAAATTGATAATGAAAAAAAAAAATAAGATTAAGTTTTGCAATTAAGTAGTTCCTCCATCTGTATTGGTATGAAAGACTTTTGTCCTAATGGAGACTCCGTAGTTCAAAAAAAAAAAAAGCTACTGGAATGCAATTTGTGTCTTACAGGAGACTGTTACTTCACTGATGAATGATGTTTTCTCCTGTTCCTTCCAAAAGAGGTAACGGTCTGACACTTACATTTAAAATTAGCAGTTGTCTCTTCTACTTTGTAGTGAGTGGACAGAGGCAGGAGGGCGGCATGCTGAACGGGTGAGCTCACTGTGAGGAAGGACTGAAGGTGGTATGGTTAGTGAGAGGATCAGTAGTTTCTTAGGTTTCCTTACCGTAGATGGATGTCTATCTGCAGTACGGAAACCTAAGAAACTACGCTCCTCTCATGCATCCTAGCGGTGCTGTATGGAGTGCTCTGTGTGTTGCTTGTGGAGGTTTCTGAGAGATTAGGAGCTTGACTGCAATTTTTTATATACAGTATGGTGAATTTATTTGCAGCTTTTATTGTGCCTTTCCAAGGAGTTCAGAAAGAGAAAAGGGGAGATCGGGTGGGTCGCTAGTTTAGGGCTCAATACCGAGTCAAAAAAAATGGCAGCAGTGAAGTTTGAAAGTCGGGGTGGCCCCAGGAGCTCCTAAGTAATGGGGCACCCCAAAGTGGTACTTGTTATTTAGTGTGTGTTATTGAAAAATAAATGCATGGCTGCGTAGGCCTTTAGCCAGTCAGCATGCTTTATTTTTCAAGTCCATTTTCTAAAACAGGGTTTTTGTATACAGTACCTGAGGCAGCATGTCAGTATGACAAAAGCAAATTACATAACTTTAAGTTCCATATATGAGTGTTAAAACACATTTGTTCTCATAGAAGCCATATGGCGTCGGAATCATCCATTGCTAGATCTGACCCAAAATGGCCACCGGGAGCAAATGAGTTAACCCAATTTGCAGTGAAGCAACTGAACACAGTTACTTGTTTCACAGTGTAAGTATAAACTTTAGGTGGATGCTAAATATGAGGGATTGTTTGCAGGCAGGATTCACAGCATGAAGCAGTTGAGCTAGCAGGTACAGCTGTGCATAGTGTGAGTGTGTAACAGTTGTTTGAAGATGTAGCTGGAACTGGCTTCTCTGAGTTTGATCAGGAGAGAACTCAATTGCTTAGGGAGCCAAATTCTGTATCGCTCAACATTGTCAATGGGGAGCTAATAAATATGGGTAGTGAACTCCCCTTTTGGGGAAGTGGTACAGCCCAAAGGCTGTCAGTCATGTATAGAACCCAGGAGACATGAGGATTCCAAAGGCCAGTAGCAACTCAGTCTTTGCTGTACCACTGAGGGGTTGACTTCACAGATGGAGCTGTCTTAAAAAAGCTGTTTTTTACATTTCTACTGCTGTTTGTTATTTTTCCTTTTGCATTGGATTGAGCAACTGGGAGGCAGATTGGGGTGACCTGGTAACAGGGAGCAGCCTGAAATTTAGAAATTGTGCCTGTTAAGCTGCAGCTTTCAAATTGGCTAAGTTGCTTGCAAAACTCTTATTTTAGTGCCTGTATGAGAATGATGATTGACCTGTGGCACCGGTGCATCTAGGGAGCTGGAAGCATCTTATACTTGGTGCCTGGAGTGCATATTCAGACCATTTTAACAGGAATATTAGGGTAGCCAGATAACTGGGGAGCTTGTCCTCACAGTACTTAGACAGGAAAGATACTCCATGAGAGCGTCGCTGGGTATTTAGGGAAGTCCAACTTTTTAATTTGCTATATAGTTCACAGTGCTGCATTCTTGGGTGTTTAGTGCAGGCCTGTAGAAGGCATTATACAGTACATAGTGTCAAGCCTAGACAGATGAGAAGCAGATGCTGACCAATATACACCCCATAGTTGCTGGAGAGTAAAATCATTTTGGAGACAGTTTCACTCCTAGTGAATTGCGGGAGGCACAGTTCTTAGCTAATTCCTGTTATCCCAGATGTTGGTTCCTTTACTCAGGAGTGTCACCACTAGGGTTTTGAAATAGGAAGTGGGGGGGCAGCACAAGTCCCTTACTAGAAAAATCTAGTTGTAGAGTGGATTGTGGTTTGCTGTCCCCCAAGAAATTTTGTTTAAAAGGTGCTTTAAGAAAGTACTATCCCAGGCGTTGTTTTCTTTGAGTTTATGTTTCAGTAAAAAGGTTATACGAACCCTATGCTACTAGCTGAGGACTTCTCATAGGTTTGGATTCTGATCTCAAGCTCTGTGAAAGTTCCATACTAAATGATAATAAACAATAACAGTTTTTCCAACTTGTGTGTCTGTCATTGTCTTTGCCTTTACTCCTGAACCTCTCCTTTTAAAGAGCAACTCTCTATCAGTCGTTCAAAATGTATCTGACTTTCCCCTGCTAACCACAGTTTCTGTTTGTGACATGACAGTATGTTGTCGTGGTGAGCACCATGATGTCATAAACAAAGGCACTGTGAAGTTAACGGAAGAGGCAAATGTTTTCATGGATCTACTATGAAATCCCGACAGTCAGTCTCCCGAATTCCATAAGCCCAAGTTTGGAAGACCGACAAAGGTCTTGGTGCAATCTTGAGGGCAGGCCCTCGGCACCTCCTGTAACTAAAATAACCAACTCCGAGGGGGAGCGGACCTCAGAATAGGTTACAACAATTTATGGGGGGCAAAAGAGCGCCACGCACAAAAGTTGCCTTCCAGGAATAGACCCTGGGTCACAGCACACTGGTGGTCAAGCTGCTAGTGGCTTAGCCCTCCACACCACGGGAGCAGCTTAGCCAACCACTGGATTTTCCCCTCTCTTGTGGTGCATGGCTAGAGACAGGATAGCAGTTCGTCACATCTGCTACCTTACCCCTGCCAGCACCAGCTTCTATCTGTCGGGCAGGTGTGTGTTGGGCAGCCGAACTTGGGATCCTGAATGTCGGGATTCCGGGTTTCGGCATTCAGTCAGACTCCCGTTTTCTATACAGACTTTTTAGGTGGACTACCAAGATGTGCTGTAAATCTTGGAAAGGAACATTGAAAATGAAAAAAATGTATTCTCTAGTAAATTGTAAATGCTGAAATGTCTTATTTATGAAAATGCACGCTGAAGTGCAGAGTTGCTCTTTAACTATGGGAATTCAGACACCATAGGACACTTCTGATGCATGTTCCTTTCTCCTGTCAGGTTCAAAGTTATGGACTAGCTTATTGTTTTATTATACAATGGCAAGAAAGAATCTTGGACTGTGATTGGCCAGTTTGGAGCTGGACCCACGGCGTTATCCCAGCATAACGACACAGGTCTAGTCTCAGCAATGTGAACCAATTGACCATTGTTTGGACCTCATACTCTTTTTTTTTTTTTTTTTTTTTTTCCATCTCCTCTTAAGAAACAAAAATATTTTTCCACACTAATAAAAGCATTCTTTAAAATATATATTTTTTATTTTATATATAACAAGCCATTGTATAATGAATAATGCTCAGGGTGTGTGTCATTGTAGAGATAGCATACGCCTGGGGCATTGGACGCCTCGGCCTGTGGTCTCTGCCCCAACCCCCAGGCATGGTGTTATCCCAGCATGACACACACCCTGTCATGCATTATTCCTTTGTTATAACTCACACGTTTTTACAGCATCCCAGCGGTCCTCAGCTCATCTTACAGGCTGATTTACATGGCAATCAGAAATGTTTTCTGCTGTTCTGACTCCTCCCTCTGCTGCTCCAGCTTGTCAGTTCACAGTGCACATCTCAACAGGCTGATAGCAGCAGCGGTTTCTCCCAGCAAGAGTGATTTTTTTCAGAATTCGTCTCACAACCAAAGGCAAGTGAAACACAGTTGTTTTATTGTTTTACATTTGAATGCAAATATGTGTTATCCTGACAAACTTTTGTTAGTTCTCTGCCTAGCAGATGATGTCACATTGCTAGTCAGGTAAGTATTTTTCTAAGTTTTCTAAGTATACATGAAGTATGCATCTTCAGAAATGCTTAGACTATTTCATTTTGTTGACTGGGTAAGCCCACTGGGCCCAAATGGTCCCTTTTTCAGGGGTGACACGAATTTAGTTACACAGAAAAAAAAAAGGATGCAGGACACATCAATGATACATAATAATGATGACATAAATACATACTGGTGACGTAAATAGTTTTAGAATAATACAGTAACTGTAGGACAATAACAAAAACATCACAGAAATTCCCCATGACTTTCTCATTAGTGGAGTACACAGTTTAAATCTAGTCGGGCAACAAAACCACTTATGGTTTTAAGGGAACCGCTAGTGAATCTATTAAAGTGTTTTCTGAATTTACATAGAATCTGGTGGCAGATAAGGACTGCTTGGCCCACCTAGTCTGCCCATGTCCCTATCTAATGGATAAGCTGCAGATCCTAGTTAACTAACAGCCTACTTCCTCCTGCCCCCCACTAGAATTGCCTTATGTCTGTCCCATGCATTCTTGAATTCCCCCATTGTTTTTGACTCTACAACCTCCTCAAGAAGGCTCTTCCATGTGTAACCCCCCTGTTATCTGGGGTTACTAGAATCCCAGTAAGACCTAGTGGTAGGCAGGGAAGGCAGCTTGTGAAACTCCAGTTAAATGGATTTCACACTGTCTCACTCTGTTCTCAGTCTCAGCTGAGACTGAGGGATGACATCATTTAGAACTGTCGCAGCTGCATAAGCCACACTGGAATGTTGCAGTTGGAGGTTAGAGTAGAACGTTGGGGAATTTGAAGTGAGTTCTGTAGAGTTCAGTAGAGGTGGCAGTCTGAAAGAGGTGCTCTGCTGTAAGCAGGCCCTCAGAGCTTTAAGCTCTGTCAAAGAGCTAGTTTTGTTTTTTAGGTGTGTGTTCTCACCTGAAGAGGAACACAAGAAGAGCATATTGAAGTGGTGGAGACCGCTTTCAATGGTTCAGGGCCCCATCCCCACGGGGATGGGGGGAAGGTATCAGCCTGCTTCCAGGGGCAAACCCCCCTTGCTCTGGCTAAGGAAAAGAAGCTGCCTTGTTTAAGTTTGTGCTGAGGCACCAGAAGCTCTGGAAGAGAGTTCCTTGAGGAGGAAACGTCTGTGGGGCACCTGCAACTGAAGGGTGAGTTCGCTCTGCTAAAGGGCATGTGTTTTCACCTGCATCAAGATGAAACTAAAGGGACTGTTACTGTGGGGTCAGGAAAAGACAGCCAAGTACAGTTTGGAAGATGTGGGGATTGGACTGCTTAACTCTGGGGGGGGTCTAGCAGTTGAGCAGGGTCATTTGAGAAAACAAGTCATCATAAATCTGCTATGGATTGATTGTGTTATCTAGTACAGGCAATTCAGTTAAGTAGGACAGGATAGCAGGTTGGCCTTATATTTGTATATTGCGGATACCAGGGTTTGATTTCTGATGGGGTTCTTCACTGGTTTTGTGTCCCCCCACCACCACCACCCCAACCCTCAGTGAAACTTCAGAATGGAAAAAAACTAGAAAGTGCAAACAATGCTCTCTTCCCCCAAATACCTCCTAGTTTGGACACTTCAGCCCTGTGTGTGCTGTGGACTCTGGAATGGATGTCCTTGAGCATCAGGCTCCAAGGAAAAAACACAGCAGACACAGAATCCCTGGAAAACCCTCCATCAGGAAGCCTCATACTAGAGGTGTATCAGATACATAGAAACATAGACTTTGACGGCAGATAAGGACCACTTGGTCAGATGTTGTTGCTCATCAGATTAGAAGAAAGGATAAGCATCTGACCTTCTGATTCCAATACCTAATGCTTCCGCACTCCATGCACTCAACAACTCCAAACTCCTCACCTACAAATTCATTCCATAATCCATGAAGTGTCATAGTGCCTAATATCCATGTTACAGGACTGCAGCACCAGGCTGCATCTTAACAATTTGGAATTTGTGTCCACTGGTCCTGTGGAATCATGTGAGGGGGTTGTGGTCAGTGACCAATGTGAGCAACCTACCATACAAATTAGGGGTGACAGTATAGCCTAGAGGTTAGAGGAAAGAGGTGTGAGCGAGCTTGGTACATTCAGCAGACCAGACCCTAGTTTGATTCTCACAACCTCCACTTGCATACTGTGTGACTCTGGGCAAGTCACTTAACCGCCCAGTGCTCCCAGGTCACCCCTGAAAACAGGTATGTGTGCCTTAGTGAGCCTTACTTGGTTACCAAAGACTAAAATAAAAAATAAATAAGGTTGCAGCTTCTGCAGAGCCCAAACACTCTTTTTAAATGCTAGTGTGGACCTCCTTTCTGCACAGCAGCTTCCTGCTCAGGTACACGACTGAGTGTTCCTCCCCAGTGTGTGTGACCTGACTGAGAATGCCCCTAGCCCATGACTGGATGCATTCACATGCACAGTGAGTTTAATAGTCAGGGCTTGAAGGCACAGGTGCCCAACACAGTGCCTCCTTAGTTGGTGGAAAGCTGTTTTACAGTGATCCGCCAACTGGACTTTTTCTGGCATTTTCTTCCCAGTAAGATATGACAGGGGGTTGGCCCTACTGCTAAAGTTTGACACAGACCTCTGGTAGTACTGGAGTGCCTATATCTTTCTATTTGTGGTGGGCATGGCTCATCCCTGTATAGCCTCACTTTTTACTGGCTCAGACCAGATGTATCCACTCCCTACCCTGTGCCCAAGTCATCATACTGCTGCCATCCCTGTTTGGCACTTCTTGCTTTGTCAGCCTTGCCCTGTTGGCAGAGCACCTCTGTCATGTACCTAGTGTGATCCCCCCCATGTCTGACTGTAGATGGCAATGTCCATGTCTGACAGTATAAAGTCTCCCACCCCAGACAGAATGCAGTTCACAGTCTGTTGAAAGGCTGCCATCGCATTCTTCATCCTGAATGACATTACTCGAAATTCTAATAGGCCAAACAGAGTGATGAAGGCCGACCTCTCTGTAGGTTTAGGTGCCAGGAGTACCTGCCAGTAGCCTTTTGTCAGGTCTATGGTTGTAAGGTACATGGCTCCCCCTACCCTCTCTTGGACCTTATCCATCCTGGGCATGGTGTATACATCCTGCTACATACTGAGCCTGCGGTAGTCAAATTAGAACTTTGTGGTTGCATCCTTTTTGGGAAGTAGTACCGTAGGGGAGGCTCAGGGACTACTGGACTCCTGGATTGCCCTAAGAGTTACCATTTCCTTGATCTCCCTCTCAAAGGCATGTTTCACTCCCTCAGGGACCTTGTAGGGTGGCTGACTCAGCAGGGCCTGGGAATGTGGTCCAGCAGAATCCCCTGGGTAATCCCCACCTGGCTGAATATCCCCAGAAGTTTGTCAGCCACTTTTTCTGTCTCAGTAAAGGACATAGCTACAGCTTCTGGAATGAGGTTGCATGATCCACAGCTGCCAGACTGTTCCTGTTGCCTGTGCACCTTGGGGTGCCGAGTGCCCCCCCACCCAAGTGTCCACAGCCACTTGCCAAAAGAGTTGTTTGGTTATAGGCTGGGGAATTAAAGCTGGATTAGCCTTGTTCCAAACCTTTCCCACCCTGTGGCACTTCAGACAAGTCAGACAGTACTTTGCCACGTTCTTAAAGATACTGGTCCAGTAAAAATCATTAGTCAACTTTTTGTATAGCTGACTCCTAAGTGTCCAGAAAAGAGTATAGCATGGAAAAGGGCAGAAGCCACTTCCTGTATTGCATTAGAACTGTCGGCCAGAGTAGTTCTTCTGCTGCTGCTTCTCCCTTAGGAACCCACTCTCAGTATAGGATCCCATTCACCCAGTATACCTTTTTTTTTTTTCTACAAATCCTGAGGTTACCTTTCATCCTTGCAGCCAACTACTTTGATTTATGTGGGGATGAATCAGCTTGCTGAGGTCTTCCCAGCTGCGCATGCCTCCTTTTCCCAAAAATACTGTCCTGTAGGAGAGTAGCCCATGGCTGGGCTCTCCCCAGTCTGTAGCTGTAGCTCAGAACTGCTGCTCCCAGACTGTCCTTCATCCACTCATGCTACTTCTCTTGCTGCTGAGGGAGGGGTTATTTCTGGATGCACTTCCCCCTCCCTATCCGAAGGAGCTTTTTCCCTAGCCGGATTATGAATAGTGATGCACACAGTATTGACTAGAATGTCAAGAGTTATTACCTATACTTACAGTACATCCAAAGGTCTGCTACCTCCTGTATGTCCTGGCTACCTTCCCAGATTAGGTCTGAGCCACTGGCACAGAGATCACATGATCCTATAATTCTGGAACACTGGCCTGGCAGGATCTGTTCCTGGTGAATTAAATCCTGCTTTATCATCAACATGGAGGCCCCAGTGTCCCTTAGTCCTTGGATTACCATCCCATGAACTAACACAGGGTGCATGTGTGCAGTGGAATTACTGGGAGCTGTGCTCTGGGTACAGGCCACTAACTGCTGGGTGCTTTTAGAGCTCCCCCACTCCATCTGCACTTGCTCCTTTGGCCATGTTTTCGGACAGTGATACAATAGGTGTCCCAGTTTTTGGCAGCCAAGCAAAACTTTATTTGTTAAGCACTCTTTCCATGAGGCTCAGGCACTGTACAAGATGAAGACAGTACAACATAAAACACTGTTGGCAAGAAGTAGTACCTGCGTTCCCCTGTCTCCTCAATTTTGGAACCATCTGGCTTCCCCTTTTGGTTTGGGCACAGGCTTTATTTTTATTTTTTTTTATTTACAAGTTGTAGAAGTACAGAATAAGTTCCATGAGAATCAAATCTTGTTTACAGAACGTCCCAAGTCATAGTTCTGAACACAACAATGTAGGACTAAAAACATAAATGATACACAGATTGACTAGGAAAAAAAACAATTGTAGATGGATTGTTCCTGCAACAACAATTTTTTAAGTCATATTTAAAAGAACCATTGATGGAATAGTTTCAGAGCTGAGGGAGACAAACTATTCCAAGAAAACAGAGCATCATGTGAAAACATTTTCTGCCAAATCGTGTGAAAAATTTGGGAAGAAGAAAACCTTGATGTGGAACATCCCCAAAACTGTATGAGCAGGAACAATTAATGTTTGTGATAGATAAGTTCAGGTTTGATTATTAGCTGATTTGTAAATAAGGGATAACCGATTTAGGTTTCACCTCAAAGTAGGTAATAACCAATTTAATTGACATAATAATGAAAAATGATGCTCATCCCAACTTGATTTCAAAAGCAGTGTCAGTGGCTCGGCAGATTGCACACTCGCCTCTGTGGCCAGACGATCAGAAGGCTGTGGGTTCTATCCCCACTCCAGGCACTTGGGTTAAATCCTAATACTGACACTGTAGTGTAGCATGAGGGGGTGCTGCACTTCTGAGGTGCTGTCTTTCGAGTGAGACGTTAAATCGAGGTCCCATCTGCCTGTTCAGGTGGACGTTAAAAGATCCCATGGCACTTCTCGAAAAGAGTAGGGGCATTTTTTTATTGAAAAAAAATAACATATCATAGACATAACAATAAATCATAATTTCACAAAGCTGAAAAGGAAAATATAACCAAGAATACATACAATTTTCTTTTTTTCTTTTCCCCCCTTTTTTCTTAACAAGAAAAGAAAAATTATATATCTCTCAAACAAATCTTATTATATATCCTTCCTATCATATAACTTATTCTTTCTTTCAGTGATGTCTTTATTATTTTACTTCCTACCCTTCCCCATATCCCCTTATACTGTGAGTCATTCAAGTTACTGGAAAGTCATTATCCGTTATCCAAGGAAATCCTACCCATAACTCCATTAGAGTGTCTGCAGGCTTAGTTTTCTTTTCTATATGATATATTTTCTGCATCAATACTACTACTTTATTTAATATTTCTTTATAATTTCCTTATTTTTGTTGCAACACAAAGTTACATCTTGCAAGCCAGATATTCCTCTTAAACAGCACCATTAATATCTGCAAAGTTTTCCTGTGGCACTGGAGCCAAGCTGTATCAAATACCCCATACATTAAATTCTCATAGGTTACTGTATGAAGAATTGGTTTACCCCATTGATGTGCTACATATGTCCAAAAATCTTTGATAAATGTGCATTGAAAAAATAGATGCGGTATAGTTTCTTCTTCTTGAATGCACAAAAGTCTAGAACAGTATCTCTCTTGCTGTGATTTATGTTTTTGATTTATGTTAAAGCCAATTTTCTCATGGCAGGCTTGCCAGTGAAATTCCCATAAATATTCTGGTATCCTTTTATTATTTAAAAATGTAATCAATATTTGGGGGTGGAGCTAGTATCCCAGCCAGGAACAGCTAATTTCTGGAGCTCCTAGAGCAAGCTCTAATAAAATCAGTAAATCTACAAAACAGCGATTCAAGTGGATATAAAATATACTACAGCACCCTTATTGCAGAATTCTGCACGTTTGGATACCAAATTCAAGCTACAATAGGATGTACAAAGACGGTGAAGCAGGATTTTTTCCAGCCGCGTGGGCCCGTAGCCAAACAGCCTGACCATGTGGAGGAAGTGGCCGCTTCAACTAGCTTGGAACCACTAGCAGCATCACGAAATTCTTTGCAAATGGCTGTTAATGCACTTACTAAAACAGTGCAACAAATGGACCAGAAGCTAGATTCCTTTTCCCAAAGATTTCAAGTAGTGGATATGCGTCTAGAGGCTATGGGAGAATCTACCAAAAATGTAGAGGCTGTGGCGGGGAAGGCCCTGGCAGCTACTGCCACATCCATTAAAGAACAGGCTGCTCTCAAAAGCTGAGTAGAACAACTTGAGAACACTGTTCGCTCGGCCATCATAAGAATTTTGGGCTTGGTGGAAGGGATCGAAGGAAGCAATCTTTCTTATTATCTGGGCCCATGGCTCACTGAAGTTACAGGATTGACAGAATTTAAAATTGTTCAGGCATACAGAATCTCTCCTCAGAGGCCTAATACTGACACTGGAAACCCACGCACTGTATTGCCCACCCTGGCCTCTACGCTGGGACCAGATCTTATTCTTGGAGCTATTAGAACCAGAAGCCCTGTGTTTCAGGATGAGGCTAGAGTGCTTCCCCCCCCCAATCTTGCTTACACCACAAGAATGAGAAGGAAAGCCTTCTATGGTGTAAAACAAAGACTTAGAGACTTGGGGACTACTCCATGGCCTTCCTGGCCTGACTGTGCTTCGCAGATGGGAGAAAGCAATATCGTTTCACCGACCCAAAGGAAGCAGAGTTGTGTGTGGAGAAAATCGCCGTATGATGAAACCATGAAGAACGGCTCTCCGTCGATGACTCTGAGGAAGATTGAACGTTGACCTGTTAAGGACATTTATTCTTTGATCACCAGACTGGTTTGCTATCTCTTTTATCTATACTTTACGTAATCAAAATAATATAAGCCTCAGACTCTCTAGGAAAGGATAAAATGTCTTTCAAGGAACTTTTCAGTTTTTGTCTTTATTCCATATAGGAAGCTCGTGCATATGTAATTAAAAGACTTCCTTTCAATAATTAAGTGACATTAGTCATTTTACCCAGGCTTTGCACTGTACAGTACAGTACAGTATGATACTTAATGGATATAGCAAGCTCAGAGTTACAATCTGTTTCCCTATCTGTTAAAATGACAGTTCTAAGGGTCATTTTTGGGGTTTTATTAAAGACTGGATGTGTTCTTATTAATATTTAGGTCAGTAGTACACAATTGGAAGTTAATAAGAGATGGGATTCGAGCCGGCCCACCGGCGCAGCGGTTGGATTTCCACTTGCGACGCCAGCGACCTGGGTTCAGGAACGAGCCTGGGTCGCTGGAGGGCCGGCTGAGGGGAGAAGGATTGAGCTTCCTAAGGACAGCTCTCCTTCTCCGGGGGGAGGGTGGGGGACTGGTCCGGTGCCTGCTGGCTCCTAGCGGGGGCTGGGAGTATCACAGGACGCACAGCCCCAATACTAAACTGGGGGAGGAGCGGATGTCGGCATATGCCATGACGTCACTACGCTGCCCCCAACAGTAAACCAGGAAAAATCGCTCGCTGGCCCTCCAGATGATGGCTGTCTGTTCCCCAGCGCCTTCCCGGTGCCTCCTGTTCCCCAGCAGCATCGCTGGGCCCTAGGAGGACGTGCTGGGGCTACCCTCTCCCCGGTGCCTTCCCCTCGGAGGGGACCCACCCGGTGAAGGGATACACCTGTATCCCGGGGTCGGCTGTGATGTGGGGGACTAGAGGAGGGCCAGGCAGGGACAGGAGAGGTCGGGGGGAATTTGACAGAGCCTGAAGGAGTGGAGGGCTGGTGAGCATGGGGGTGGAAAAAAAAAAAAAAGAAACAGGATTCATTTAATACCTACTTCTCTTATCCCATAGTCTTTCAGAGAGGTGGACTACAGCTGGTCTCTAGCTCCTTAAAAAGTAAAAAAAAATATATAAAATAAATAAATGCCATCCTTGGAAAGTTAAGGGATCTAAGATAATTATTGTTAATAAGGAAGTAAATGATTTGACTGAAGTTGAATTAAAGATGGTTGATTCACTTTCTGTTGTTAAGGGGGGCTTCGAGGAGCTCTACAGTATGAGAAGCTTTATTAATATTATTTTGATTCAATAAGGACCTTTGGGTCGGTTACAAAACAGTGAGTTTCAAAATCTGTTTATAGGTACAAATTTGGGTATTGACTGCATAATAATAGCTCCTGGATGTTGTATGACTTATTTCTTTTAATGCTAAACAAAGATAACACCCTCTAAAGCTGTACCAATTGTAGCATGTATTCATCTTCCCTTAGTAATGTATAATGAACACCTAATTTAAGTATATATGCTCAGGTTTGATGTGTTTTATGCATATGTATGAAACACTAAATAAAAAGTAAAAAAAAAATGTAATCAATATTTCTCCATAAGGTTCAGGACATTTTGGAAACACATTTTCCACAGAACATAGCGGACTCTAGTAAGAAAAAATATAGTTGTTTTCTATGAAGACTTGTTATTTGAGTTTTCGTTAAGTTCCATTGCTTAATTCTTAAAAATGTTTCTCTTATATATTCAGGTATCATGTTAGATGTCTTAAGTACTTTTAATGTATTTGTTTCCCATAATGATAGCCAATGTGCACATTTAGGTATCAAAAGGGATTCCTATCTATGTTGTTCACCTATTATCAAAGGTTTTATTGCGTTATGAAGAAAGAAGCTATTAAAAAAAAAAAAATTGGATTTGGAATGCCAAGCCCCCTTTTTTTTCAAGATATAAAGCTTCTCTTTTTATGGGGTTTATCCTGCTCTCCCAGCAGGCTTGAAAAAAAAAATGCTTAACAGTGTGGTCGCTAGTATTTTAGGAGGTGGGAAAATATAACTTAAGTATAAAAAAATCAGTATTAGAAATGATTTAATTAAATAGACCTGCTTTTTTTGCTAAACTTCCATCTGTTCCATATTCCTATGTTCATTTTTCCAGTATTGATTTTCCTCTCCCAGTTAACTATATCCATAGAAAAACTGCCAAAAAGAATATCCCAAATTGTTATTGGTTCACATGTAATTTTAATTCCTTCTATATCTCCCTCATAGTTCCTGGAATAATCAAGTCTTTGCCCTATACATTTATCTAGATTTAAAGCTGCCCCTGAAATGTTTTGGCATATAGTTAAAGCATGATGAACAGATGTTTCGTTATTAGCTATAATATTAATATCATCTGCATATGCTAAGATTTGAAATGGAAATTCTTGTGGCCCTATGGAGACTGCTTGAATTAAGTTGGAGGTATTTATTTTTTGTAGTAACAGATCTATGAAAAAAGCATACGGAATGGGGCTTGGGGGCACCCCTGTCTCACACCTCTTTTCAAGTGTACAATTGGACCAAACCAACCTTGTGTAATTACTTTGATTGTTGCTGTTTCGTATAGAATTTTAAGCCACGTGATAAATGTCAGGGGGGTTTTGTAATATGTTAATATCTGCCAGAGAAAGTTATGGTTTACCTGATCAAAGGCTTTACGTTGATCTAGCGATATTTAAAAATCCATCTGTGTTGCCTATTTTCCCTTGTTCTATTGGCTGTCTTATTAGATATAGGTGGTTGTATATCTGTTGCCCTGAGACTGTAAAAGACTGAGCCAGGGATATTAGGGTTTCCACTATTTTGGATAATCTGCTTGCTAAGATTTTTGTTAAAATTTTAAAATCCCAATTTAGTAAGGTAAGAAGATGCCAGTTTCCTATATCTGCTTTTTCTCCTTTCACACACACACACACACACACATATATATATATATATATAACACCCCCATTTTCATGAATAAGGGCATATGTCCTGTGGATAGAATTTTATTAAACACTATAGTGAGTTCTTTTAACCAATATTTCACTATGAGCTTATACAGCTCATTGGAGAGCCCAGCTGGTCCTGGCAATTTATTTCCAAGTAAAGAGGAAATAGCCATTATCACTTCTGATTCTTTAATGGGTTCTATTAGTTCTGTTGCCATATTGTCATGCAAATCTGGTATTATCAAATCTTTTAAAAATTCTGGTAAACCCCTCAAGGTTAGTGTCTAAATGTGCATACATTTCTATTGTGTAATCTGAGACTCTCTAATTTTCCTTTGCTCTGTATGAATTATCCCCTTACTATCTTTTATTTTAGATATGTCCTTTTTTTGCCTGGTTCTGACAGTGCTCATAAGAACATACTGTTTCTTTATTTCCTTGAGCAGCAAATTTATGTTTGTACTCTAAAGATTTTGCTTTTTTATTATGAAAAAACATAATTTCCTGCTTTAATTTTGAGATTTGTGCTGACATATTTTGCTCTGTTTCATAAGTAAGGGATAGCAACTGCTGTATCTTTCGTCTTTGTTGTAAATATAATAGACACTCTTTTTTATTATTTTTACCAATATGTTTACGTAACTTCCTTAATTCCCTCTTTGTGTCTTCCCACCACCAGATTGGCTCTTCAAATAAAATAAATACAGACTTTCTAGCCTTCATGAAATCTTGTAGTACAGTTAATACAGAACTATCAGATAATAATGAAGTGTTCAATTTCCAATAACCAGGACCTCTTCTCTCCCTGTGTTTTTATCTACTTTTATTGAAACTATGTAGTGGTCCGAGAACTCAGCAACCTGAATTTTAGCATTATGAATTTCTATTTGTTCGGAAGTAAAAATATAATCAATTCTGGAACCAGTTTTCCCTTTCTGAAAAGTGGGCTCTTCTCTTTTTAAGTCATGATACACGGCATCCTTTAATTTAGCCGACTGCACTATTCATGCTAATACATTAGACTCGCAGTATTGTTTTGCAGTTATAGCTTTTACAGGGCAATTAAAATCTCCAGCTAGTATAATTTTAAGTGTTGTCTAAAGATATGGTTGAATTAGCCTAAATAAATCGCATCTTAGTGCCTTCGATTGCGGAGCATATATGTTTATTAGGTGGTAAACTGAATTTTGTACTAGTACATCTAAAATTAACAGTCTCCCAGGTACCAAATCATAAAATTTTAGAAGCTTAGCTTCAGGGTACTTAAAAAGTATACCTAGCCCAGAGCATGGTTCCTCCCCTAAAGACCAGAATGATGGGCCTATAAACCATAAGTTGGAGACTTGTTGTATTTCTTGTAAGGTGTGCAATCTCGTATCTTGCAGGAGAATTACTCCTATGTGCAAATCAGTGAGAAAGGAGAAAACTGTTTGGCTTTTTTTTTTATCTCTTAATACTGTTAACATTGATGGTGTGGAAGGAAAAAGGCTCTGTCATTCCTTATGTCTCACAACTCCCCTTCCTGCTTTGTTTACCCACATTTTTTTATTTTACTTTTGCTTTTCTTTTCTGTTGCCCTTTCACTTGAGTTTTTCCTTCTGTGTCTGTGGTTCCCTCAGGGACTGAGAAATCCACTGAAGAGTAGTCAGATTCTTCTCCTGAATGTTCTGAGTGTAAAATATCATATTTATTTGTGGTAGGAATCATGATTTGTTCTCCTGTCTGGCACTCTTGAACTTCCTTAGATCTCTGCCTGGCATACCTGACTTCCAACTTCCTTAGATCTCTGCCTGGTGTACCTGACTTCTAACTTCCTTAGATCTCTGCCTGGTGTACCTGACTTCCAAGTTTCTTAGATCTCTGCCTGGTGTACCTGACTTCCAGAGCCCTTCAAGTTAAAGGTGGGGGGGGGGGCATGGATGCAGCGAACGTGTTTGCACTAGTGGAAGAATCATCTATATCTAGTAGGGCCTACCTGTTTTCAGTTTCTGGAACAGTTTTTGTGGCTTGTTCCATTTCTTTAGGAATTGGTGAGGGGAGTGGGTTGTGACTGATTTCTCATAATTAGTATGTCTCATCTTCTGTGATCCACACTTCCTGGGTTATTTCTTTGTGCTAAAGCTACCAGCAATCTTTGTTCTTCACCATCTGCCTGCCCTGGGGTGTTATGTGCAGCTTTCTTGCAATTTTGAAATGTATGCCGAACCCCACATTAATTTCATTTACACTCATTAACACAATCTGCCCCCCAAATGGCCAAGGTCACCACAAACTGTGCATCTAGATTGATCACATGCATTACTTATATTATCTAAAGATCAGCATTTGTAACTCATTTTGGGCTGACCTGCGTAAAATAATATACACCTATCTTTGCCTAAAAAAGGAATTGAGAAGATGAATTACTCCAGTTTCAGATGTTTTTAACATGATTTTCACC
The DNA here is from genome assembly GCA_016271365.2 of Neoceratodus forsteri. NCBI lineage: Eukaryota > Metazoa > Chordata > Ceratodontiformes > Ceratodontidae > Neoceratodus > Neoceratodus forsteri. The sequence goes on along the minus strand of CM057458.1, from coordinate 1,392,268,259 downwards.
TTCCACCCCCTGTCCATATATTTTCAGAGTCCAGGATTGCTTCCGGATCTTCAACAATTGTGCATCTCTGTTTCAGCCATAGAATCAAATCGTGCACACTCACTCCCTCATTTCTAAAGAGGACAGTTATGGTTTTGTGTGTTGGTCTTGTCAATGGTGTTGCCAGAAAAAGGGACCATAATGAGGACTTTTTTAAGGCGTTGTATTTTGTCCAGAATCGCTCCAATCCATGCATGGTTTTAAAGCAGATGTCAAATATTCTCTCCTGAAATATGTATGACAGCATATATTTCTGTTGCCATAAATTTCATGGAGTCCTTCAGAAGATTTTTTGCAACAAATAGTCTATCGGGGCGGGGTTCCATGCCTCCTGTGTATGTAAGGCATACCGCATTATGCCTTTTGGCAGAATATGTGGGAGTTTTAAACAGCGATGCAAAAGTTTTAGGAGCATTGTTGTTTATTCAATTTAGATGTCTCTCAGGTTGAGAAGACTTTCTGGGGAGTCCCCCAAGAGCCTGGTTATCATTTGTTTCATTAATCAGTTTAAAAACTGGGTTCTATGTAAGCTCTAAGTCTATTGGAAGTTCTAAGTTAGCATCCATATCATTAGAGTTTTTTTCTGGTGGAGCATTTTTTTGTTTATCATCAAGAGCAGGCATAATAATAGGAGTATCTCCAGAGAACCACTGACCTGTTTCAACATTCTGTTGCCAGACTGCAGATTTTAGAGCTTTTTCTACCGACCAAGTTTGTTCTGAAACCACTGGGCGTCTTAGGCAGAGCTGTTCATAACTCATGTGTGCCATTCCTGACGCATTATCTGTGATTTCTTGAGACTTTTCAGCAGTATACTTCGTTGCAATCGTCTCCAAGTTTTCAGCATTTTCTACTTGTGTAGCCCAGCTTAGCGGCCTTCCCTTTGATGATGCCATGTCATCAGGGTCCAGCCGTACAGGTTTGACAGGCCTCTGCCCTTTGTCATTTTTAAGTGCTCTTAATTTCGTCTCCAGCTGTGCTTTCTGCTGAAAATATTGTCTCTCCATTATTTCAAACTGTTTTTTTAACTGCATTTCTGCTTCTGTTTCTTTAGTATGTATTTCACTGTCTGTGTTAGTTAAGTCAATTTCTTGTTCTGAGTCACTATCAATAGGAAGATCAGGAATTGCCTTGAAACTTGGACTTTCAGTTACTTCTTTGTCCTTTCCAGATCCAACAGCCATCTTTGTAGCAATATTAGGGACCTTGTCAGGTTTTTCCATTTGTAGAATATCATTTTCAGTTTCTTTAGGGTTCTCTGTCTCCATCAGCTCTTCTGCCACATCACCACTCTGCTCCGTCCTCCATCTTGGCAAACAGCCAAGTGGGACAATGTCACCCCCTACTGGCAGCAGTGCAGTAGGGGAATTTCCCTGGTGCCCTGGCCAAGTTTCCCCCATTCATTAAAAATACCACCAACAGCTTAAAATCTGGTTCAGTTTCAGTTGGCATCTATTTGTATCCCCCCAGGATGAGGCTGAAAATAGGCAAAAAAATTGTTTAGTCCTCCTTCCCGGTCAACAAAAACTAAATAAATAAATGTTGCAGCTGAAAGTAGACCATGTTTAAGGGAAGAAGATGCAAATCAGTAGCGTGGCGATAAACAGTATTGCCATAATCAAGAATGGGAGAACTGCTTGCCCAATAATATGTTTATGGTACAAAGTTCACAAACAGTGTCTGCTGTGTGCTTTAGGCACTTTAGGTGTTGACGAACCTTGGATACTGTTTTGTCAATGTGAGGTCTGAACGTCAAAGAGGAATCAAAAACAAGTCCAAGATACTTGAATTTGTTAACAAGTTCCAATGGACGATTTTCAAAAAAGATAGACAATGAATGCTGTGACCCAAACAACTGATTGTCTTTTTACTATTTAAAATTAGTAGATTGTCAGGCTGGCTTCCTTTAGGCTGCACCCCGGTTTCCTTGAAACCACCTGATGTTCTTCTCCCATTGTTTTTTGCTGAATGTAAGATGAGCTGGGCATGAACTGATCAGCTCCCTCAGTTGCCTCCTTTGTGGAGCTAGAAGTCTGACCCAGCAACCATATTTTCAACTCTTCTGGTACAGTGTTGAGAAAATATTCCATAAGAAGCAAATCCTTGATCTGTTCAACAGAGTTAACCTTTGCACCCTCAAACCATTGTGCTACAAATTGCCTAGTTGAGCACACATTTCTGAATAATTATCTCCCGATGTCTTCCTTAACTCTCTAAATTTCTTTCTATAGACTTCAGCTGGCAATTCAGAATTATTTATCAGGGCATTTTTTTCAGTTTAGTTTGGTGCATATAGTCCTCATTGTCCATCCTGGCAAAGGCTCCTTACACCTAGCCCGTAAGGAGTGGCAAAAGGCGAGTTGCCCAAGAGCCCTGTCCAATTCAAATTACTCACATATTACAGTAGTCACCACTTACTACAGAAACCAATTGGCTGGACAATCAGTTTCTGTGGATGTCCCTCGATTACCAAATGCCATTTCATAGACACATAATGTTAATTATATGGTCTGTTGCACACCTATGGCTTTGGCAATAGTGGACAGATGAATCCTCTGTTTCTTGTAAATGTAGGTACAAAACACAAGTAATGACATGTAGTTACTGATTTTAGTTAAACTTAGCATCCTTTTTCAATAAAGCACTGAATCTGTACAAAAACTTCAATCAGTTTTGCTGACTGCACTTCTGTGTTCGTCGTGTGTCTCACATCACTACAGTGGTGATGTCAGATGCCAGTCATCTAATCGGAGGTGCTGCAGTCTTTACAATCTGCCAATAGGAGTTTTGTGCTGCCTTCAAAAGGCTGATTGACCGTGTCAATTAGCTGTCCCTAGCATCTGGCAACCATTAGAGAAATGGCAACCAAGAAAGCTACACAGGGCAAAAGGAATTGCACTCACTCTTCAGAAAAAAGCTGAAATCCTTCAAGAGATAGACTCACTACCTAAAATGAGTGTCCGTGACATGGCACTTCATTCAGGCTAGCAAAGTCCTCAATGGGGGAACTGATTTGGGCAAGGGAGGATATCCAGGCACAGCAGTCAGAATCCTGACCACAAAAGGAAGTGGGAAGGAAAGGATGTGGATGTTGAGGATGCACTGTTGCATTGGTTTGCCAGTGCACAGCGGAGGGAGGCAATGCTCTCAGGAGAAGGCACAACTGGCTATCATGCTGGGAAAGCCCAACTTCTGTGCAATAGAAGGTTGGTTGCAGAGATGGAAGTCGACACACATTGGCTTTATAATGACCCATGGAAAGCTTAGTGCAGCTTATGACAGTGCACAAAAGTGGGTCACTGATGTGCTTCCTGGACTGCTGCAGGGCAGATGACATTTTTAATGCAGACAAAACAGGGATTTTTTTTCACTGCATTGGTCACAGAACTCTGACCTTCAAGGCTGAGACACCAATGGGCATGAAGCGTGCCAAAGAAAGGGTTTCTGTCATGTGTTGTTGCAACATGAGTGGAACAGAGAAGAAGGACCTTTTGGTGGTGGGGAAATCAGCACAGCAATGGTGTTTTGGGGGCATACACCACCTTCCTGCTGTTTACAGACACAACAGGACTGCCTGGCTGACAGGAGAAATCCTCTCCACATGCCTGAAGGAGTGGAATGAACAATTCCATCACAGAAAGATCACCCTCTTCGTTGACAACTTCAGCAGTCACCCAGATGTCCCTATTCTTAAAAACATCCATCTGCCGGCTCCGTGGTGCCAGGCGATAGGGGATCGCATGGCATGCTAGTGAACCGGGTTCACGCCTGAGCCCAGGATGACAGGAGCAGAGGCTGGCAGGGAGGGTTCCAAGCATCTGTGGGGATGCTTTCTTCACTGGGGGGGGTTGGAGTTTGCATTGCTCTTATGCAGCTCCTGCTGGCCAGTTGTGGCAATGCTTATTGTGTCATGGGTGACCATGCACTGCGGGGTATTTCTCCAGGATGCCACAGCGTGCGGTCATCTTGGGGAAGGAGGTGAGTGGGGACAAAACAGGAAAATGCCCACTCAGTCGGACAGTGGCCAGTCCCCCCGCGTGCCACACAGTTTGGGAGTGCCCGTTCCCCCGGAAAATTCTCTGTGCCTATGGGCAAGTACTCTCCTTCCTGGTGGCCCGTATGGAGGGGGCCCCCCATGAAGGGATGTATCGGGTAAACCAGGGGCTGCTAAGGGACAGTGGCAGAGGTGATTGGTGGGACAGGAAGGTCCTAGGTGGCCTGAAGAAGTGGCCGACTGGGGGTCCAGGGTGCATAAAAATGTAAGACAAAAAAAAAAAATATCCGTCTGATCTTCCTAACACTACATGTATTATACATCCACTAGACATGGGTGTCATAATGTCTTTTAAAAGACACTACATTCACTCCATGCACACGGGAGTCCTTTAAACACTGGATTCCTCTGAGGAACTTACTGTCACAGTCTGCATGAAACAGAAAAGTCTGTTAGATGCTGTTCATCTAATAAAAACTACCTGGGACAGTGTAACTCAGGACACTATCTGTAATTGCTTTAAAAAGACTGGCTTTTCCTGTGACACTTCCAATTGTGCAACCACTTTATCATTGATAAGGGCACGGACAGCTGAAATAGAAGCCAAATGCCCCTTAATCAAAGAATAGTGTAACCCAGTATCTGACAGGGTATTAGATAGTCCAGAATAGAATTTGCCAGACATGTATAGGGGCCCAGGGAATGTGATGCACACCATATTGAAAAATGTTTCCATTTTAAGGAATTTGTATGTCTGGGGTTGCAAGTAGAACATTTGACACCTTAGGAGTTATTCCAAAACATGCCAATTCTATGTCCTCAGCAGCCATGCATGTCGATGCGGGGACTTGAAATCCAGATGCATCAGAGACCCCTGGTCCTGGGACAGAATCCCCCTCTTTAAGGGCAGAGGAACAAGGGATTCCACAGCTAGTTGCTGAAGAAGTGGAAACCAAACCTGTCGAGGCCAGTAGGGTGCTACTAGTGTTAGACTCTGTCTGCAGCTTGAGTGATATTCTCTGAATCAGTGAGTTTAGAGGGAACATGTAAAGGAGCTTCCCTTACCAGGAGAGGGACAATGCATCCAGCCAACAAATTCCAGGCCCTTGAGCTAGCCAGCAGAAATGCTGCCGTTTTGCATTGTGTGGGGACACAGAAAGGTCCAACTCTGGATGACCCCACCTTTCCAAGAAGTCATTTGCCACTGAGGACATAAGTTCTCACTCATGAGTCAGAGAAAGAGAGTGGCATAAGTGATCTACTAATATGTTCTGGGCACCTGGGAAAACACATCTGACAGGAATATGTTGTGTGTCATAGCCCAGTAACACATTCTTACCATTTCTCTGCATAGCAGATAAGAGTGCGTACCCCCTTGTTTGTTTATGTAGGGCATCACATTGACATCTGTGCAAATCAGAAGGGGACCTGCTCTGATGTGAGCTGTAAAGGGTTGTAGGTGAAGAACAGTCCTATCTCCAGAATACTGATGTGGAGACAGCTGTCCAGCTGTGACCACAGACCCTTTGTCCTGAGGGGACCTGGATGTCCACCCCCACTGGACTCTGCAGCATTCATGGACAGTATCTGCAGTAGTGCAGGGCAAAAAATGGAACACCCACCATTAGATTTAAGTAGTCCAGCCACCACAGGGGGCACACCTCAAGGGGGACATGAGCAACACCATCTGGTCCAGTTTGTCTGATGATTCTTCTGCACCCGAAGTCTCCAATGCGGTATATGCATGTGGAGACATGCAAACAACACTGTGATGATGGCTGCTGACATGAGACCAAGCAGCCTCAACACTGACTTTGCTGAGACACAATTGCTGTTGTATACCAGACAAGCTTGTGCAATGAGTGCATCTGCTTGGTCCTCCAGCAGAAAGGCACAGCCCACAGCAGTATCCAGTACTGCCCCTGTGTGTTGGAGGTACTGGCATGGGGCTAGAATGGATTTTGGGTCATTTATTGTTATGCCCAACTGATTGAACACTTGTCTTGTCTTGCCCAGGGTGTGGATTATAACTTCCCTGGACAGGGCTTTCAGGAACCAATTGTCCAGCTATGGGAAGACATAAATGTGTTCCCTCCTGAGAGCTGTGACCATCACTGCTAAGCATTTGGGAAGACCTGCGATGCTGAGGTTAGGCCAAAGGGCAAGATACAAAACTGAAAGTGTCTACTGTTCAGCATGAACTGTAGATACTACCTGGGTTTTGGCAGATCTTGATATAAAGATATGCATCTTTCATGTCCAGAGCACACAGCCAGTCCCCTTGTTGTAACATGGGAATGAAAGCTTGAAGGAAGATCATTAAAGACTTTCTGTATTCAGTGTATTCTTTCAGGCCCCAGAGATCTAACACTGGATGTAAATCTCCTGTCTACTTTGGGACTCACACTGGTGGAATCTAAATACAACAGTTGTTGTGAAAAATATTGTTGTATTGTGGTTTTTTGGAGTGCATTTGTTTGGAGCAAGTAGTACTCTGGGACCAGGAAGTAATGGGAGTGAAAACTCTTAACTCCTGAACAGGTACAGGGTTCTATTACCCATTTCAGAAATGAAGTTTAGACTTCTGTTTTCAGCAAGGACAAGTGGCCTGTGGAATAACAACAGGGTGCAGGAGGATGCACTGGAGGGATTGATATGGATTCCACAGCATGTGTTGTGCAGTCTCCAGAACCTATTCATCTGTGTCATCTCCCTCCATTTTGATAGGAACAGGGAGATCTTGCCCTCAACCTGTATCCCCGAAATTAGTGATGGAGAGGGATGCAGAGGAGAGCCAAGTTGCCATAGATGACTGAGGGGCACCATAACAGGCACCTCTAGGGGCTTTGGAGTCACCACCTGATGGCAAGGGACTCAGAAGGGGAGCCCAGCCCTGGGAATGGGGCTACTGATGGACGCTACAGGCACCCATAGCAGCAGACCTGTGATGCTGCAGACCTGGCAGATGTATCAGAAACTTCATATGCAGGTCTTAATAAATGCTTTCCAGCTTCTAAATTTGCTCTAGCAGCTGTAACAATGTTAGATTTTTACTGAACCCTCTGGGAGGGTAGAAAAGCTAGACGCAATGGACTTTCACAGGCTGTTTTGATAATTTAATCACATAGGCCTGGTAATTAGCAATCCTAAGACCCAATGATGCACAGGCATATATTCTTTTACCAATGACATCCAGGCTGCTAGATTCCTTGTCAGGAGGCAACGAGGTCATGCGTCATGGTGCTTTTGACCTATCATGAGCAGCCATAATCACTACAGAGTTTGTGATTGTGACGTATGATTTGCCTTTCAGATATATGGTCAGGATATTGTTTGTCCACCTTTCTAGGTACAACAGGCAAGGTGCTGGTCAGTGCTAAGTAGCCACTGTAGCATCTTCAATGCAAGATATATAGGCAGTATAACAATGGAAGGAGTTTTTGGGACTTTTAAGAAATTCAAATAAATTGTACTTTGTGGAGTCTTCCTTCTCATCTTCAAACCCCATGGCATCTTGCATTTGTCTAAACAAAGCCTAAATGATGAATCTTCAGTGGAGACCTAGGTGTACATACAATAGTGTCTTCCCTGCATGAGGATAAATTAGAACAGGAGCCAATTTGATCCTGAATGGCATCTATATTCTCATCATCATCCTCTAAATCCTCTTTGTTATGGGTATCAGGATTGTACTGTTCCTCACTGATGGGGATGTTGGTGGAAGGCCTCAGTGGAACAGACAACGATGGGGTCAGCCATGTAAGGGCGATATTGGGAGTGCTTTGGTCAGTACTGACAGGTGTCAATGGGTTAGGAATTGATGAAGCTGTGATTATCAATGCTAGGTCTGGTAGCAGGTGCCAAAATCATTCAGACACTCTTGCGAACACAACTTGTGAGTCAACACTCTGTTATGGGGTTGGAGTGACCGTTGTTGACAGAGCTGGATCCATCGATGGATGCAGCACACCACTGTTAGTGGGGGACCCTGAGCCAGAGCCTGACTTTGGTGTCACTTGGATGGTCGGGAAGGCTACAGGAGTCATGTGCATGGCCATGTCCTTCAACTTAGACATACCTTAAAAACAAAGAGGTGACCTGGAATGTACAGAATGGTCCACCTTCTGTTGGTATTTAAAATGGTGCCAGACTGATGATGAGGATTCCCTGGATTTCATCAGCCTTGGTGGTGAATCTGTCGTTGAATGCTGCAGTGTTTTGTTGGCGTCCAGGATGGAGAAGACAGAGTAGAACCTGCGGCCTTAAATGTAGCCTTCATCTTCAGATGAGGAAAACTTCCAGGGCCTTCTGTTGGCCATCTCCTTAAGACCTGGTTGAATCCTTACCAGATATTGCAGGCCCCACATCATGGGCCAGGCCCAGACAACAGAAGCAGATGGAGTGAGAATCACCTTCAGCAGTGGCATACTATGTCAAAGAGCAGGTATTCACTTAAATACAGAGGTTTTTTATAATAATTTCTAGCTGTACAGTTAAAGTTTGTTTCCTACATTTGTCTGCATGGTCTCATTTATTCTGCTTGTTTCACTTGTTTCCTCATAGAATGTATTTTTGCACTTGATACTCAGCTTCTAACTCATAGTCAGAAAAAAACTGCTGCTCTAAAGACACACTGCAAGCCCAAGTCTGAGTAATGTCACTCCAAGAAAACAGACTTGGGCTGCACACAAGGATTCACATTGGATAGGGATGATAACTGCTTGCCGACCATTATTTAGCACATGGTGGTTGGAGGATTAAATAGGCAAAGGCCACAAGGGAGGTACAGCTAGCACGGAGAGGGGGGAGGGGGTTAAAGCATGTGAGAAGGCCCCGTTCGGGTTTATAAAGGAGAATAGGGACATAGAATATGAGATTGTCAGATAAAAGAGGGAGAGGGGGTTGGGCAGAGGGTAGTGAAGAAAAAGGGAGGCTACTTAACAGGTACTTCTGTTCAGTCTTCATTAGTGAGAAGGACGATCCAGTGTCATAAGGGAGCACGTGAGTGGGGACTGGGATGGTGGATGTCACATACAATGTAGTACAAACAGACAGTGTACTTAAAGGCCCATGGACTGTAAAGGTGAATAGATCACCAGGGACTGATGGCATGCACCCAAAGGTCCTAAGAGAACTGGCAGAGGTTCAGACGCATCTCCTGGCAAGCATGTTTAACACCTCTCTGGAGTCGGGGATTGTGCCCCATGTCTGGAGAATGGCAGATGTGGTGCCTCACCAAAAAAAGTGGGCCAAAGGACAAACAAGGGAACTACAGGCCAGTCCGTCTCACCTCAATAGTAGGCAAACTGATGGAAACCCTCCTGAAAGAAAGACTCTTAAGTTTTATGGAAGAAAATGAGCTCCAGTACGCGAGACAGCATGAGTTTGCAGCGGGGAGGTTCTGCCAAGACAACATAATTTAATTTTTATACTTGTTCAATAGGACAGAAAACAAGCGCTAAAAGGTTGATGTCCTGTAGCTGGACTTCAACAATGCCTTCAGCTCTGTGCTTCATTGGAGACATGCCAGAAAGTTGGAAAACCTGGATGTGGGAACAAAGCTCGTGAGATGGGTCAGGAGCTGGTTGCAAGACAGGAGCCAAAAGGTGGTAGTCGGGGATTCTCAGGCACTAGGCATGTGTTATGGGTGGCCAAATTATTGCCACCAGGTGGAGGCATTGTAACAGTGTTTTTTTGTGATTGGCAACAGTGGGTGCTGTGGGGGGACCCTGCAGTGTGCGCTTGCCTACAGAAACGCATGTTGACTTGTGCATCCAAATAACAGGCAGTAGAAAACTGGAGGATAAATCATGGTGAGGCAAATGTCTATGATGTGCTGCACACTGTGCCCACACCCACCTCATCACTGAAGCAGTCTTCTGGCTGTAACTGGATATGTACTTTGTGTGTGTGGGGGAATGGAATAAAATTATGTACTAATTTAAAAGCATTATAATCCACTTCAGAATGTACATAACAGAAGTTTAATACAATTTACCAGCACTTAAAGACACTTGGTCTTTGGATTATTGCCTTACTTTAACACTAGGACATGCAAAAAAAAAAAAAGCATCTGTAATGCACTACCCATCATGGCTTATTGCTTGCATACTTAAAGTCATAAATCAATTTTATCATTTGTTGTTGTACTAACTTCATTTTATTTTATTTATATTCTCAAGGAAATCACTAATTTCACCAGTCTTGAAACTTACAAATCTGAAGCTGAATTAGAAACATCAATCGGTGATGATTGCATAAAATCAGCTATTTATGAAGAAACAGCTTATCACGTGGCACTCAGTGCAGTATAAAGAAACATCGGCAAGCAACAGTAAATGAAGATTATGTACTCACCATAGTTCTTGATCTTCCAGAATATTTTCCCCATTCATTACTCATGGGTCTGTGCCAGAGCCACTAGGACCACACGGGAGCATATAACTTTAAAATTCTTGAGCTAGGGAACCCATGAGACAGATTCATGGGCTGGCCATTAACCAACACTGGCCCTCTGCTCTTCTCAGTTCTGTTCGCCTGGAGAGGAAACAAAGGGTAAGAAAAAAGAAAGGATGGAACAAGGTTGCTCAAGGGATAGAAAACGTATATAAGATATAAAAAGAACAAAGCAATAAAACCTGGCTACCAAATAAGAGATTGGAAGGGAGGGCCTAGGTAGCAGGTCACAAGATGACAAGGACAACTGGACAGGAGAGAGAGAGACAGAGACAGAGATCCCAAGCTTCCAGTAGGAGAGCAGTGCTTTCAGAAGAGTTGGCTTGCTCGCAACTGCAGGGAAATTTACCTATGTTCTCCTGCAGATTACATGGCTTCCAAGCAAAGTCAAAGGTGTCAGAAATTTCATATAACCAAAGTAAAATATGTGATGAATTCTTTGAGGAAGGTTCCACTTCCCTGAAACACACAGCAATGCTAGTAGAGGTATAAGCCCTGAAACTGTGTACCAGCAAGGTCCTCCACCTGCAGATTACATGAACTGCAGAGGGGTCAGAGATGCAGAAATCCCATATGACCAATGCAAAACTATGGGATACAATTTACTGAAGGAGTCCTGTGTTCTTGAAGCACAGTAATCAGAAGAGCCAGAGCCCGTGAAATGTGGTACTAACCAAGGTTCTTGAACTGAGGAAAGACACCTAGGAGTTTGAAAGCCAACAGAGCAATCCCAAGAAGGGGAAAAACAAATCAGGAGAAGGGGATCCCCGTTAGAAAGGATAGAGACAAACTGAAAGAATTGATTATATACTACAGTTCTCTTACCACATCTTCCCCTTTCTTAAAAAAACATTCCCCAGAGAGAGTGAAGTAAGAGAAAGAAAAATATAGCAGGCTGACTGGATGGGAAGTGCAGGAGGTGTACTGCAAGGGAAAAAGGAGAGTTGCACCTGGTGAAGAAGTCTGGGCTGGAACTCCAGCATATTTCTCCTGGTCCTCTCCTTTTTTTTTTTTTCAAGTGGTGCACCTAGCAAGGGAGGCAGAAGTAAGTAAGTAATCTATTTGTAGAGCACTATTCCATAAGATCATAGCGCTGTACAGAATACAAATGATAAAATCCATAAAACAATAAAATATAGAATTAGTAATAAATATAACAGACCAATAAAATATATATGACAGAGCACTAAACAATAATAGTTTCAGGGAAAGCCATAGTAAATAAATACACTTTTAGAGCTGATTTGACGTTCTCGGTGGTCGGGCGCTCTCTAATCTGACAAGGTAGAAAATTACACAGGGTCATGGCTGCATAAGCGAAAGAGTGAGCCCCAGGGGTCTTAAATCAGACCCTGGGGATCTCTAGCAATCCCTCATTGGCTGAGCGGAGAGAGTGAGAGGGGCCGTAGGGGCAAAGGAGGTCTTGAAGGTAGTGCAATCCCTGCCTGTGTAAGGCTTTATAGGTCAGTAACTCGGACCTTGAAGGTGATTCGCCAATATACAGGCAGCCAGTGCAGCTCGTGGAGCACAGACATGACATGGCTAGATCTTGGGTAAGCCAGGCAACAGTCTGGCCGTTGCATTCTGCACTAGCTACAAGTCGCAAATATCAACCCCCGGTAGCCCTAAGTAAAGGGCATTACAGTAGTCAAGGCGCGAAGTCACAAAGGCGTGGACCAATGTCAGAAGGTCACCAGGTGGGATCAGGTGCTTAATCTGGGCAATATTCCTAAAATGGTAAAAGGAGGTCTTAACAACAGCTGACACCTGAGATTTTAGTGTTAGTCCACTGTCAAAAACTGCACCCAGACTCCACACCTGATCAGAGATGAGCAGCTGTGTGCCCCGTGGCGGGAAAGTGATAGAGAGACAGAAGGAAAGATAGAAAAACTATCCAGATGCCTGGCCACTGAGGGGAAGGTGGGTGGGTTGCAGTAATGAATGGTGAAGATATTCTGGAAGATCAAGAATTTCAGTGCGTACGTAATTTTTACATCTTCCAAAAATCAGTCTTCACCATTCATTACTCATGGGTCAGAGTGACAAGCTTACCACCAAGGGAGGCGTTGGCTCACCCTGAGGGAAATGGCTGTTCCCTCAGCCTCCTGTAGGGAAAAAAACCCCAAAGAGGTGGGGACCCCTTACAAACCTGGTGAGGCCGGAGGCTGGTTAGGGGTCAGGTGGAGGCTCCTGTGGCCTGGGAGCAGGAAGGTATCCTGCATGTTCTTGCATGGCCCTGTGGAAGAAGAAATGGGCCCCCGATAGCATGAGGCAATCACCCTATGCCGGGCCAAGGGTGACAACCTGGAGAGATGAAGCCACATGTCCACCTAATGCAGACTACAGTTCCTACCAATCTGCAGGCTACCTCATTGCACATCGTAAGACACCCTTGCCTGGTGTCTTGCCAGCTCCAGGCCCTGTGAAGAAAGGCATATGGCATGTGTGGTTTGCTCACAGTCTGGCATGGATGCCAGAAGCTGTCCCAGCATCGCCCATTGATGCCTGCCATAGAACACCTGGTGTGCCAAGACACATAACATGGTGCATGCCACCAAGAAAACTCTTTAATCCTAGGCATCAGACTCAGCAGAATCCGACTCTGGGGGATGGTCATGCACTGGGTGCATATGCCCAGAGTGGGTGTCCAGAAACTGGACCCAAGAAGTGGGGTGTGGCATGGCTCCTGGAGACACCACGGGTGTGCAGTACCTGTGCTGGGTGTCCCTCAAGGCTGGAGAGGGGACAGAGGGATGGATCCAGATGTCTCTTCAAATGGCCTAGGCAATGGCGGTATGACTGTACTCCTCAAGGAAGGACAACATCAGATAAGCAGGATTGCGGGCAGAAAAATTATCTAATTGCAGCTCCCTTATCATCTCCACAAGGAACTGCTGCTAATGAGGGTACTTAATTTCTGAAGAGAGATGAAGGGAAGAGTCCCCTTTAAGGAGGAAGATGAGGATGATGTGGAGCTGGACTCAGGAGGTGGCAATGCCAGGGTCTCAGGCTGGAAAATAGCCTGATCTAGTGCCAGAAGGTAAGTGGAAAAGGCACTTGCTGACACCCTATACTGTTCCCAGGTTAAGGGTCCTGTAGGACCCAAAATGCCTGGGAGGTGAAGACCAAGGAGAAGGAGAGTTGTGGAGGGCTAGGCCAGATCCTCTGCCAGGGCTATGACATTATACAGGTGACCTCGCCAGAGGGGAGGGCCTGACAAACTCATCCACCTGAGAACACTCAACTGTGGAGAGAAGGTCTAGGTGGTGCCCTTGTGGGGAGCCCACAGGCAGGGAGACTGGAGCCATAGAGGTCCAACAGGGTGGCTCCTATCCCCACCTATGACAGACCCGGATGGTTCCTGCGAGGCCAGAGGACCCAAGTCGGCATTGTGACTCCTGCCATAACCACCGGAAGCTCTGGGTGTGGAGCGAGGTGCTGACTGTGACCTACCAGCCCCCACCTCACCAGAATGGATTCTGCCCCTTGGGCTAGGCACATCAGAACTAGCATTGGAAAACTGTTCTGAGGGAGAGCCAGCACTGTGAGTGGCAACACAACCCCCTTCGGTGCCGTGAAGAGTGCCAGACCTGGCACCAGGGATAGCACTGGAACCCGTCCCAGCACTGCAGGTGGTGCCAGAACCCAGCCCAACATCATGTCCAGCACTGTCCCCCCTCCCGGCACCGGAATCAGCAATGGGGCCAGGAGATGGGGGGGGGTAGCGGCATGACTAGCCCTGGGCTTGGAAACAGCCACAGACAATGCTGAGGACAACAGAGATCTAGAACCAGGCCCAGAAAACCTCCTTCATTGCCAGAGCCTGGAAGCCGCTCGGGATCATCCTGGTCCCCATTCCCTGGGTCATCCAATCACTCCAGGGATGAGATCCAGAAGATCTCTGCAGGGCCACTGACTCCAGAAGCCTTCCATCTTGCAGTGCTGCAAGAGGCATCAGGAGGGGACCCAGCCACGTGGGTGGCACCGCTTCACTTACTGGCACCAGCTTCAGTGCTGGGAGCTGAAGCAGCACTGGACTGTGACCCCACAGAGTCCACTGATGTAGGCCCAGCGTATAGCTTCGACTTCATCAGCGTGGGTATCTGGGCCCCTGAGGGGGCTTAAGACTGGGAGGGGTGGGCAACCGACCCCTCAGAAGGAGCCAGCTGTCCCACAGATCACTCCCCTAGGTTGTCCATCTTGGCAGGACGAGGACCAGAAGAGGCCTAGTCTCCCTCAATATGCATAGTACTGGAGAGGAGCTCACCTTGGAGTCCCTTGTGCAATGCCTGCCTCCAAAAATGGGGGGTGAATGAGCCCATTTCATGGCGTGGATTTCAAGTGTGTGGAAGTCCATGAAGAAAGAGGCATCACAATGGTCCACATCATGTTGCACTTCAAGGCAGATCCAGCAGCGGTCATGTCAGTCCCAGATGGACATGTTTCTTCCACAGGGGCAACGATGCATGGGGGGAGACTCCATCTTTTTCTTTGACTTCTGAGTCCCCAGAGACTCAGACATGACTAACTATGGAAAATAAATAATAGCGCTCGGTGCTGTAAAAGGACACAGGAGAAAAGCAGTGTGGGGAAAAAAGTCAAAAGAATAAGTTATGGTGTTGAGCTGGTGGCGACAAACTGAGTCGCAAACTTTAAAAATGGTGTACGCTCCCATGGAGAATGACCTCAACAGTGGGAAGAACAGAACTGAGAAGAGCAGTGGGCCGGCATCAGTTACTGGCCAGCTGGTGAGCGCCACATCATACATCCACCTCGTGGGCGGTGCTGTCCCGGACGTCGGTCCCCTAGCTCAAGAATTTTAAAGCTACATGCTACCGCAGGTCCTAGCTCGTCCAGCACAGACACACGAGTAATGAATGGTGAAGACTGATTCTTGGAAGATCTATATGTTCATTATACATTTCAATAAATAAAAAAATAATTAGAATTTCTAATATGGCACTGTAAAACATTAGCAGTAAGACACAATGGAGTTTGCGTCGTGCAGTAACATTGCACGCTCATTGTAGTGAGGCACTATGCCATAATTAGTGTTTCTTTATCAATCTGGGAGTGTGTTCCCTGAAAGTGTTTTTTTTTTTTTATAATGTTTATATGACTTATAACTATAACATTATAAAATAACAATTTGAAGATTTCAAATGATGGTAATATTGTGACATTCATATTTTCCTTGCCTTTTTTTTCTTTGTTTCTCTGCTTGCTTCTCCAGTCTTGGCGGCATCCCCCTTGCCCTATCACTGAGACCTGTCTCGTGGACTTACTGGTTAAACACCACTTACACAGAGCCATATCAGTGGGTAGCCAGCCACCTCAGATTGTGTGGAGCCTTCGGGGGATGCCGAGTGAGCCAAGACATTTTCCTCAATTTCCTCCCCGAGACATCTGTGAGTGATGCATGCATGCATGTGCAGACTGATGCACATACATGCTGCAGCAGTGTGCATCCCCCATGTCTGCTGGTCTGATGACGGTCATGGTCACCCGTGATGATGTACCATATCTGCATCTATGTAAGTGTGGGCAGCCCTATCAGTCCTCGGTTTCCTGGCAGAGATTAGACTCACGGGACCTCCAACCTTGGTGAACTAGGAGATAAGGCCAGCATTAGGGATACAAAGAGAGGTATGGGGCTGGATATGGGATGCATGGAGTAAGTTTTAGGCACAACATCTGATATAACCCTCACTGAAACAGAAAGGGGAAGGAGGGAGGGATAGCATGGCCTAATGAAGAAGATTATCTCGAAGATCTACTGTTAAGTTCTTACTAACAGTTTATCTTCTTCAAGGATATCTCTTCCACTAGGCTACACCTTTGCAATGATTCCCAAGCAGTCTCAAGTAAAACTGAGAGGATGGCACAGTCGGATATATATATTCAGGACAGAAGGCCTTGCAGTACAACAAGCCCGAAGCCAGCACATCCACGAGAGACTATGTCAAACTGTAATGATTAGTGAAGATGTGGACAGTGCTCCATATGTCTGGAGCACAAATGTCAGCAGCAGAAACCATTTATGCAAAAAGCAACCAAAGTGGCCATACCCCTTGTGGAGAGACCACGAACAGCACCAGGAAGCTCCTTTCCACACTTCTATAACAGAATGTAATACAATATGTCAGCCATTTGGAAAGGCACTGTTTAGACACAAGGGCGCCCTCTTTCCCAGAGGGTAATGGAACAAAAAACTAAAAGGATGTTCTGCAGTCCTTGGTGCAAGTAACAGTGTTGGGAGTATTCTATGTACATCTAAAACGTGGAGCAATGCCTCACTCTGATTGCCATGCTCCAGTTAATAAATGGGAAGGTGTATAATTTGATTCAGTGTAAATTCGGATACCACCTTTGGTATAAACTTAGGATTTATATCCAAAGAGACTCTGTCTTCATGGAAAATAAAATAAGGAGACTCGCACATTAGAGCCTGAAGCTCTGAAATCCTTTGAGCAGAAGTGATTACAACTAAAAATAAAGTTTTCCATGATAGGAAATATAAGCCACAACTCACGGCCGACTCAAAAGGAGTCAATGTCAGTTTCTCAAGCACATAATTCTAGTCCCAAGGTGGGACTAGATTACAGATAGTTTTTATATGAAGAATACCTCCCAGAAAAGTACAGGACACCTCTGGTTGGGCAACTGTATGATCAGCAATAGGGACATGGAAGTCAATATAGTGGCCAAATGCACAAATTACTTAGGCAGTAGGCTGACAAAAGGATGCACTCCTATGGCCCCTACCAGCAGTGGGATACAGGGACTTTACAGGCCTTAGTGTCATTTTTGAGGGCTGTAGGTCACGTAGGGTCTCTTCAACATTATAGCAAAACAGTTTTGTCCCTCTAAGAGGGGTATTCAAAACTGCTTGCTGCACATCATTGGCAAAGCCAGCAACTCTGAGCCAAGAATATCTCCTCTTGCAAATGCCTGAAGCAGCAGCTCTGCAAGAACCATCAGAGACATCATAATTGGAGTGTAGTCAATGTTTGCCAACCTCAGGTCTAGAGAATAACATTTTAAATAACTCATTCTTGACAGAGCCATGAGGCAAAGTCTGGGCTGCAGTACGAACAGCTTTCTACATCTGATATTTTATCATGTGGGCCTGGTAGTTTGCAATCCTAAAGCCCAGTGAGGCAGAGGCATAAGTACGCTTGTCCATCACGTCTACCCTCCTAGATTCTTTATCAGGAGGTGAAGTACTCGTGTTTAGGTGTTACAGACCTATTGTGAGCAGCCATGATGACTACAGAGACGGTTTCTGGCTGGTTACACATAATAAAGTTTAGCGGATGGTGCAGGATACAGGTTATAAGCCTTTCTAGGAATTGCATGCAGAAAAGAAAGCATCCTCTAAGGATGGTTATTTAGGTGGAATTATAATAGAAGGTGTGCAAGGCACTTCCAAAAATTCCATTACATAACTTTGTCTGGAATCTTCCTCTTCCACTGCAAAACTCATGGCAGTGTGCATTTGTTGCATCATGGCTTGAAAAGTGGGAACATCAGGAGGAGATCTCGAGGTACAGATCTCCGAGTCCTCACAGCAGGATGAGAGGGTAGAACTAGAGTGAGGTACAACATACTGTTCTCCCTCACATTTCTTCTCTAAATCCATGAGGTCAGGATTATACTCTACTTCATCATCGACATCTCTACCGACAGTGAGAGGCACAGAACACACCAGCAACACCGGTGGTGGCTGAGAAGGAGGAATCTGCAGCGTACTAGCAGAAGCAATCAGCAAGGGCTGAGTACCAGGAGGTCCCATCAGTGGGATACCTGCCGGTATTGACAGGCCAGGCAGAATGTGTTTGATCATTTCTGAGAATGACGCCAGCATGGCCTGAGAGTTGATGGCACCCTAGTAAAGGGGCTGGGACTACTTGTGTTGACTGGCTTTGGCCAAGCCCTGACTCTGGTGTCTCATTGATGGTTGGGGGAAGGGGCTGTTGTTAACGCTGCTAGAGCAAGCAATGCCACAGCAGATTTACCTTGTGTCAACAGCAACGGGGACCTTGTTGGTGAAGCAGAGCTCTCACTTTCTCCATGTTTGCGCTTGTAGCCAGATGACAAGGAGGGCCGCAATGATGACAGTTCCTTCCCAATTCTTCAACTTCGTTGGCTGCTCCTTGTCCAACAATGAGGGAGACACAGACTTTGGGCCCTTTTCCATGGCTTTTAAAAAGTTTTGAGGGTAAAGCCCCAGCAAATCTCACAAATCCTCACATTGTGAGACAGGCCCATATAGCACACACAGACCACGTGTCTTTGTAAATTTTATCTCTGCACATACAATGCCAAAATAAAGGCTCTTTCGACTTTAGTGGCATGCAGAGATGACAAAATAAACACGTTAGCAAAATAAAAGAACAAATAGTAAAGCCTAGATTGATGGTGTTTCCATTAGTAGGTACGACTTGGATGACTTACAACGGGGAAAGAACTGGGGAGTAATGGGGTCGAAATGGACATGGTATGTTGTGGGCAGCCCCCCGGCTAGCAAAAGTTTCCATCTGGTCCTAGTGCTGATGGCTACAGTTTCAAAGGTGTGGCCTAATGGAGGAGATATTACACTTACTATTGTTCTGCTGCTCACTAATGTTGTTTTGTCATTTCTCGAATTCTACTGTATGGTAAATAACTGTATGACAATTTTATTCTTGAAGCATTTTCTTGTATATTTTGTTATACTTATTTCCATATTATTGTATATTTTGTACCTTGCACTTTGGATCTGATCTGTTCTGTTCCTTCTTTTGTCCCTCCCCCAGGCTGTTACTGATGAGGCACACTGATGAGTCCTGTGTAGGATGGAACACATGTGTCTTCTGTTTTCAGCCTTGGCACAGTGTCTGAGAGGCCATTTGGCACCATTCACTGCTGCTTAAAGCAGAACTAGTCTAAATTCTTTCATAGTGATCTGCACATACTTCCCACAGTGCTTTGCTTCATGGGGATATGTGTGATTTTACATTTCTTTGAAACCTGGCTTTGTTGCCAGTGACCTTACCTGGTAACATCTGTCTCAGTGCTTTTGTGCTGAGGTTCTTTGTCTTTCAGAATACAGGGTTGATAACATAAAGGCATTACCAGCATACAGTGGTAATCATACAAAGGTTTACCGGTAGCGCAGTATACTGAGCGTTGCACAAACATGGTCCCCACTGAATAACATGTATACCACTACTGCGCGGTGGTGCATGGTACCCAATATACGTTTGTGTGACTACCACTGTAAGTAAGTCATAGGAAAGGGGACAGTGAGATAGCTTAAGCAACTGCAAGACAGTTAAGGGTTGTAGGCACATGACTTCTTTGTCTACCTGAAGGTTAGGCAGAGGACTTAGGAACTGCAAGGGGCCCTAGTGGTGGAACCTCTACCGGTAATATACAAGCTGTTACTGGGGGCAAGAGAGGATGAAATCTTGCCCATCAAGGCTAGGTGACCATCGGGGGGGTGCTGTGGAGCCCAAGCAGTGTGCACCAACTTTTTACAGCTCTGACAATATCAGAGAGAAATCTACCCCAATCCTCTATTTGGACACCTTCAAAAGTCTTTTTGACTTCATCATTGTGCACAGCGACCCTCAATTTGCTAAGATGGGTAACCCTAAAAAAGACAAAACACCTGGAGGAGCCGGGAAAAGCAAAGGTACGGGAGGACCAGGGAGATCTGAAGACGCAATGCCAACTGATGAAAGGTCGGACTGGGGTGGGAGATTTATCAGCACCTTGGGGTTTCAAACTACAAACTTTAATTACCTCTGCTTCTACCCTTAACCAGAAAGTAGATGACTTCAACAGTCATGTTCTAATTTTAGAAAAGGCAGTGGATGGCATTAAAGATTAGGTTAAAGAGGTTCGAAAGCAGGCTGAGGTCTCGTCTGGCGCAACCACACTTCTCATTAAGGAAACCCAACATCTCAAGGCAAGCTTGGAAACACTTGAAAATCAAGCTCTTGGTGCTAATGTTCGGATAGTAGGTCTTCTGGAGGGCTCAGAGGGGTCCCACCAAGTCCTAAATATAAAGGACTGGCTCACAGAAAAACTGACTCCAGAAACCCCAGAAAATGCCTGGAAAATACAAAAAGTGTATGGAATATCTCCCCGTGGTCATGCCCAAAATGCAGAGGAACCTCGTACCTTGATGTTGGTGATCTCGGGGTGTCGCTGCCTGTGACAAAATACTCAAGTACACCCACAGAGCCAAACCACTGTACCAAGGGGATTGCCAAGGCCATCTCTTCCTGGACATCAGTTACTTGACATGGCAAAGGAGGAAGAAGTTCGATGGGGTGTGACGAACTCTCCGGGAGACAGGAATACCCCACTCCATCATCTTCCCTGCCAGGCTTCAGATCGTACACCAAAACAAAGTCTACCTTTTCTCGGATACCATTGAGGCCAGCAAGTGGGCAGATCGGAGAGTAGCCGAATCGCACAGAACAGCTGGTTCGGACGTGGAGGACGACAAGTCAACAATGTGAAGGCCTTGCATTTGGACTGTGGACTTTTCATTATTGGTAACACTAACTGTACCTTATCCCAATAGGTCTTGATTCACTTTCAGTGTATCCTGTTTAATTTGGATTCTAAAGGACCAGATTTTCAGTCCTTATCTCATTTACGCTTGCTGTTTTAAGCTTTGTAATTGAACAGGCCTTGTTGTTTTAATTTACCTGGGGGTTCCTATTTGGTACTTTAGTCCTAAAATGTTACGATCCAGAGGAGCAGAGGCAAAGTTTCTCCCTCTGAATGTTTGAGAAGGTTTAGCTGCAGACTGAGTTAAATGATGTGTCTTTTTCATTTAGGTTGGAACATGGCACCAATAGCCCTTCAATTCTAGGGGCAATGCTTATTTTGGACTGAACTGCTGGACAATTAACTTACATTAGTTTCAGCCATGTGCTCATGGACCAGTTACACAGCATTTCTTAACTGGAATTATGTAATCTTGTATATTATAACTTAAGGATACCCCCTTATGCTGTACCACAATGTAGTAGATGCATAGAATTCCTTTGATTAAGGAGAAATATTTTCTTTTCCTAATAGGCAATGTACTTTATTTGCTGGACTGTCTACTACATGCTGTTATTTGTCATGTACAAGATAAAATGAAAAAATTAAGTTAAAAAAAAAAAAGGCTAGGTGACCATCCAATCTAAACCTATCGATGCTCTCTGAACACCAATGGGGTGATATTCTGAGGTACTTCACAGAGCACCTCTGCACTTCAGTATGTGCTTTCATGAATAAGATGTTTCAGCTGTTACAATTTACTAGAATGCACTGTTTAATTTTCAATGTCCCTTTCCAAAATTTATAGCCCATCTTGGTAGCCCATCTAAAACAATCGGTATATAAAAAACATTTGAGACCGTTTGCCTCATCCCTGTTAACCTAGCAGTGCCTTTCTTTATGGCATCATAGTGCTTGTGGTGATTTGGCCACTTCACTCATATTGCAGACATATTGCTGTCATATTTCTCTGAACGTTTTATGTTTCAGTTCCCAAAAAAGGCCAGGATTTCAGGTTTACCAGAAGGATGCCCCTGTTTTTTAAAGGGTACCTGAGAAGACAGAATGTATCTTGCAAATGTCTGACCTATCTCTTTGCCTGAGACAAGGCTTGCTAGAGATAAATAGGAGTTGAATTTCGGTGGGGAATTGAAAATTTCCTGGGAGCCATCTCCTCCACTAATAACCTTTTACATTTCCAAGGGGATTGGAATTTCTTAGTAAGCTGATCAAAAGGGCAAAGGTGTCAAATTGGCAGGAGATAGAAGGCATCTCCTCTCTGGTCATAAAACTTTAAATCAAAGAGAAAATGGTTTTAGAGCAGGTGTTATACAAATGACTAATCTGTGAATCTAGTGTCAATTTCTGGGAACTGCCTCAGTCTGTTTACATTTTATTAAAGGAGAAGTCCACCCAGAATGTGCAAAAACATATGTTATGTAGAGTGTTGTGATATGTATGTTAAATCCTAGTGTGTCCTTCCCTCTGTCTGCTATTAGGAGTTTTTCCTAAATTAGCCTGCTAGTTGTATGGTAGTTTTACGACCCTGGGGATCTCCATCACAAATAGGTTTATTGGCTTTCTTTCTCCCACGATGCACCTTGGCTCATGTGACAGTGATGTAGCTATGCCCTTTAGATTTAGCAGGTCTGTCACAGCTCAGCCACAAAAATAGTACTTCTTCAGAGAAGCTCAATTGCTAGATTTTGGGTGAGTGTAATCATTATTTTGACATTAGTACCTTGTCCTGCTATGTTACAACCTATAAGGTGATGTTCAATTTTTACTACTTAGTACTGGTGCAAAAACTGAAAGTGACTGAGAGGAATAAACAGTGACATGATTCAAACACACACACACACAGCAGAACATAGCAGGACAAGGTACTGATATCAAAAATAATAATGATTACACTCACCCAAAATCTAGTAGTGTGTCTTCTCTGGAAGAAGTATTTTCTCTGTGGCTGAGCTGTGACAGACCCTGTAACAAGACACTGGCTTCCTGCAGGGGCAATTAGACATTACACCAAAGGGCACTCTGGGAAGACTAGAGGCCATAAAAGAAACAAGAATGGCAACCTCCAAGGGCAATAGAACAGTTAGGGAAAGTTAGAAAAACATCTCTCACAGCCAGAGTAAAAGAAAACACTGGGAACTGGTTAGAACACAGAAAAAAAGACTACTACATATCTTTTTCTGATTTTAACATGGAATTTTCTTTTAAGTGACAAGAAGGACAGTGAAGATCATAGGCCAGCCAGGATGTTGGGACTGTAGGAAATCTAAATAATTAATACAGATTCCCTTAAAATTTGGGAAAGAGCCAGAAAGACCACTACTGGCATAGAAAATGAACAGCTGGACTTGGAGATGGTTAGGCCTATATAAGGTCCCTCAAAACAGAAACTCAGGGCATTTTGCAAAATACACATTTCCTGACACACACAGAGCCAGACTGCCAAGCGTACACTGAGGACCCATGGCTGCAAGAAGAACTGGGACTTTGCAGACTTCATTTATTTTCTGGACTTTTGATTCTCGACAGACAAGGTAGAAATTAGACAGTTAAATTTCACAGTGTATCTTGAATGTATTTTGTCCAACTTTTTTTTTAGTTATCCTGTAACCAAATTTCTGAATCTTTTGTTTGTAAGTCTTGTATGATAATTAAGTAATTAGTAAAAGCACTTGCTTCTAAAAAACTGCCTGGGAGAGATTTTGGTGTGTGTGAAGGTGTGAAGATTTATTCAATCTGTGATAGCCTGTTTAATGCTAAGGTGCAACCATGGCTACCAAAGACTAGGATCCTGGAAGGGAATCTGGGTGCCTAAGTAGGGGAAATACACATGGTCTCAGGAGGGGTCTGTGGAGTTCAGACTAGGTTCCTGCACCACCTGGGGAAGAAGACACAATCAGGGTTACGAGGACAGCCCTGAAGAGCTTGTTATGCCTGGGTCCTTCCCTCAATGCAACAACCAAGGTGGGTTCATACCTGGCTGTAGACTTGTGACTGTATTTTACCCTTACCCAGATTAGAGAGGAAGCCCTGGGCCCTCATGGTGAGTGTTCAGTTGTGAACTCAGCGAGCACTGTAGAAGGACACAGGGAGGGTATTCCTGTTCCCCATCATGGATTGCACTTAGGGGTGTGCACTGTGAGCTTAGTGGACCTGGCTCCCCCGAGTGGGTTTGTGACAGATCTGGTGGCACAGTGGTAGGATCCAAGAGATATTGGTGGCACAGGCATAGTAGTCAAATTTGAGGTTAATGTATCAAATTGATAAACTGTAAACAATCCACACACAAACAGGGCAGAAATTTTTTTTGGGAAAAAAATTTGGTTACAGTATAACGTTCCCTACCCTGTTTTTTTTTTTTTTTTTTTAACAGTGTAAGCTAGTGTAGCAGTATTTAGGGAAGATGGCTTCCCACTACAGAGAATGCACTGCAGAACAGCTGTGTCAAGAAAGAGGGGCCCATTACGAGGGGCGAACCTGAAAGTACCTTGTGGAGGCTGTCGTGGCAGCCGATGAGCAAGCGATTGCCCAGAACCTCGAGTCATGGCCAGTAATTGAAAGGGACCATACCTTGGGCATGGTGGTGCCAAGAGACACTGTAGTGTCCAGTCCCAGGGAGGAGGACAGCGAGACCAGAGAGGACCCGGAATCGCAGCACCAAATGAAGCTCACCACAGATCCTGGGCTGGAGAGGCTAAAGCTACAATTAGAGCTGAGGAAATTGGAGCTGGAGCAGAGAAAATTCGAAGCCCAGCAAGAAAGGAAGCAGAAGAGGTTTGAAATGGAGATGCAGGAAAAGCACCAAAGAGAATTTGAGCTGGAGAGACTAAGACTCCAAAGACCAGCGCCAGAGGAGGCAAGTGGCAGGGGTGAACCTGAAATGCCAGGGCTGGGGTATAAAATAAATTCCAAATTAATAACTGAATTCAAAGAGGGGGAGGATATGGATGCATTTTTGAATTCATTTGAAAAGGTCTGTATTCAGGCCAAGATACCCAAAGAGGCCTGGAGCTTTTAGCTATCCCCGCTGCTTACTGGAAAAGGGCATGAGGTTCTAGGCCAAATGGACAATGAGGACAGTAATGACTATGAGAAACTTAAAATTGCTTTACTTAAAAAGTATGAACTAACTCCTGAGGCCTACAGGGTTAAATTCTGTAAACTCCGAAAAAGCCCTGACATGAGCTTTGAGGAACTCACCGCAAAACAATGTCAGTTTTTAAAACGTTGGGAGGGGGTGGAAGCAAACTCTGTGGGGAAAATTGAGGAGGTTGTGTTGTTAGAGCAGTTCTTTTGGGCTTGCCCAGCAGAGTTGAAAACCTGGCTAGAGGACCGGGATCCAAAAAACAGCACAGCAAGCTGCTGAGCTTTTGGATCACTATGCCAGGAGCAGGCTTGCTCTGAAAGGAAGTGGGGGAGCAGGTGCTGCAGGGCAAAAAGGGAAAAGCATGCCTTCAGGGCAGCTAAAACCCTCAATGCCTCTGCAGAAAGGGGGAAGCCCCAGGTTACCTAAAAGGGATTTTTTAGATAAAAGAAATGATGAATGTTGGTTTTGTAAACAGCCAGGGCATCTTGCTAGACAGTGTCCTAAAAAGGTAGAGTGGGCAAAGTGTCCCTCGAACAGAGGTGGGTGCACTGTGCATCCATGAGAGTATGCCTGCGAACATGAGGTAGCACATACACCTGGTTACCATAAATGGGGTGCAGATCCATGGGTTAAGGGACAAGGGGCATCTCTTACCCTGATAAAAGGGGATTTGGTTTGGCCTGAACAATTTATACCAAATCAGTTTGTAACTGTGAGGGGATTCTCTGGGGAGGAGAAAACCTTGCAACTAGCTAGTGTTGTCCTGGATTGGGGTGAGACAGGAAAGACCATGCAAAAACTGGCAGTGGCAGACAATCTCGCTCTGGATGTGATTATGGGGAATAATCTACAGGGGGGGTGGTGTGTGTGGTTACCCACAGTCAGATGGCAAAGACCGCTTGTAATTCCCTGAGCCCCACAGAAGCCTCTGTGGAAAATAGGAAGCTGGTTCACCAGCCTGTGTCTCCTGACATGAAGAATAGTGAAAGGGAGGTAGGACTTCCCCAAGTAGCTGTTCACCAGACATCTACAGAAGGTTACTCTGAGGAGGGAGGGATAACAGTTGGTCAGAAGGTTAGGGATGGTAGTGGCTCTGAATGCCCTTATGCAAGAACTATGGACACCAGTTTAGGAACTGAGGGGGACATGTCCCATGCTTTGGGAAAATGTGAAGATTTTGCAGCTGCTCAGAGGAACGACCCTAGTTTGGAGAGGTTGAGGGCGTGTGCAGAATCTGACGGGACACTGGGAGGTGACATGAGACACAGGGTATTTTGGGACAATGGACCATTGTATACATATACACAGGACATGAGGACAGAGGGAGGGGTGATGGGCAGGCAGCTTGTCATTCCCCAGGGTTATCGTGAGCGGTTGCTCAAGATCGCTCATGATATCCCCATGTCTGGACATCTGTGCATCGCTCGCACCATGCAGCGATTGGACCAAAATTTCTATTGGCCCAACTTCACCCAGCAGGTGAAGGAATATTGCAGATCTTGTCACCGGTGCCAACAGATAGGGAAGGTAGGTAGTAAAACCAAAGCTGCCCTAGTTCCCTTGCCCATTGTGGAGGAGCCATTCCAGAGAGTAGGAATGGATATTGTGGGACCCTTGAATACTCCAAGCTCCTCTGGGAAAAGGTTTATCCTGATGGTGGTAGATTACACCATCCAAAACCCAGGGGCGGTCACCCTCTCCTCAACAAAGGCAGACAAAATAGCAGATGCCTTGCTAGGGATTTTCTCCCATGTCAGGTTTCCACAGGAGGTTATCTCTGATCAAGAGGGTAAGACCTGATGAAGTGTTTGTGTGAGAAGTGTGGGGTGGTGCAGAGGCACATGACACCTTATTACCTACAAGCCAATGGGCTTGTGGAAAGATTTAATGGTACCCTAAAATCGATGCTCCAAGCATTTGCTAAATAGCATGGGAGGGACTGGGAGAAATACCTTCCCCACCTGTTGTTCGCATACAGGGAGGTGCCCCAAGAGTCAACAGGGTTCTACTCCTTCAAACTCTTATACAAATGTAGGGTGCATGGGCCCCTAGACTTGATCCATTAAGACTGGGAAGGCAAGCATGTCACCCAGGGAACTCCTATAGTGGAGTATGTTCTTAAGTTTAGGGAGAAGCTGAAGGAGCTTATGGGGATGGTGCAAAGCAACCTCTCAGCTTCCCAACAGAAGCAAAAAGTCTGATATGACCACAGAGCCAGAGCTCACGTGTACAGTGCAGGCCAGGAAGTAATGGTCCTAATTCCAGTCTGGAAGGACAAGCTGCAGGCCGAGTGGGCGGGACCATATAAGGTAGTCTGACAGGTCAATGACATGAACTATATTGTGGCACTGCCTAACAAGAAACATGCCCATAGGATGTACCATGCCAATATGATGAAGCCATATGCAAAGAGGGCTGACATGGTGTTTGGGCTCAGGGAGGGTGAGGGTGGTGGAACAGAGGCGCATCCCTCCCACTGTACCTCTCCACAATTCCTATGCCATTCTGGCAAAGTGTGGTTCCTTTATGGAGGCACCCACAGTGGAGACCAAGGGGGATGCTGGGAACCTCCACAAAGGAGACCCACAGGAGGGTGGCAGGGGACCCTGCAGGGGAAGGAAACAACTCCTGGTGGGGGACTCCATTGTTAGGAAGGTAGAACTGGGGGAGGAAGGGGAGAGGGAGGTAAGGTGCCTGCCTAGCACCATGGCTTGCAGGGACAGGAAGGGAATCCTCAGGATTGCTGGAGCAGCTGCACAGGGGAGGGAGCTGGATGTCATTGTCCACCTAGGGACAAATGACCTGGCTAAGAAAGGGATTAGAGAAGTGCAGGAAGAGTTTGTGGAATTGGGGAGGGGTCCTTAGCCTATGGCACGACGTAACCTTCTCGGAGGTGCTACCCATCTATGGCATAGGAGAGGCTAGGTGTCCGCACCATGGGATTCAATCAGTGGTTGAAAACTGGTGTGAAGCCTCAGGATTGGCTTCATTGGGGATTGGGATCCACCTGGAGTGATGCAAGCCTATACTGGCATGATGAGCTGCATCTGTCTGGGAGGGAACAGGATCCTAGGTGATAGGTTTAAATGCTTCATTGGCAAGCTTTTAACCAGCTAAGGGGAGGCACTGGAAAGGAGCAGGAAAACTTAGTCCCCAAATAATCATGGTAGTAAGTGTGGCAAACACCAACATAGAGGTGTCGATAGGAGAAGGGCAGGGTAAATGGAGAAAGTGACAAAGGCAAGAAGGACAGGGATGGGACAAAAGGGAGTAAGGCCATCAGGAAATGGAGGGTAATGAGTACCAATGCCCATAGTCTGGGCAACAAGCTCCCTGAGCTGATCGCCTTAATGGAAGAGGGATGCCTGGATATCGTAGCAGTCACAGAAACATGGTACACAGAGAACCATGACTGGGATGTTAACATACCAGGGTACATAATCTACAGGAAAGACAGGAAGGGGAGAAGAGGGGAGGAGTAGCCTCTCATGTAAAGGAAGGGATAAAAGCAACTGAACAAAAGAGTAAACAGGGAGGAGAGGAGGCACTGTGGGTCACCTTGGAGACTGGAAAGGCACAAACCGCTGACAGGGTTGTGTACAGACCCCATGTCAGGGGAAGGAATAGACAAGGATATGATAGAAGGCATCTTAGAATGGCAGAGAAAGGGGAGATACTGTTGATGGGAGACCTGAATATGCCAGATGTTAACTGGAGCACATTTGCTGCAGCCACATCCAAGAGCAGGGCCATTCTTGATGCCCTACAGGTGGCAGGCATTAAACAGCTAGTTTCAGAACCCACTCGTGAGGGAGCAATCTTATACCTCATACTCTCAAATGGGGGCAGTGAGAGGATCTCAGATCTAGAAGTGGGTTGCCATCTGGGGACAAGTGACCATCAAACAGTGTGGCTCACGTTAAACTCAGCTACAGAGTCAAGCCATACAAAAGTGAGGGTACTGGACTTTAGGAGGGCTGACTTTGGCAAGATGGGAGAGTGCCTCAGAAAAGCACTAGCAAACAGGCTAGAAGGAGGTGTGAGCAACAATGGGAATTATCAAACTGCCATCACAGAGGCAACAAGCCTTGTGTGAAGCAAATGAACAAATCAAAACGAAAGAAAAAGCCACTATGGTTCTCAAAAGAGTGGCTGTGAAAGTCAGAAGAAAAAGATAGCATTCGGAAGTATAAGGAAACACAGAAGGAGCAGGACAGAGAGCTGTACCAGTTAAGACAGAAGGAAGCAGGCAGGGAAGTCAGAATATAAAGGCCCAAACTGAGGAAAAGATAGCCAACTCAGTTAAGAAGGGGGATAAAACCTTTTATAGGTACATCAGTGAGCGTAGAAAGACAAAGGGAGGGATAGTGAGGCTGAATAGAATGAACAGTGGGTGGGCAGAGGGGACAGTGAAAAGCAGGAATACTGAACTAATATTTCTGCTCAGTATTCACAAAAGAGGAGGGGAAGTGCTAATCCAATTAACAGAAGCACTCTTGATAGGGGGTCGATCCCAGTCCTTTCACAGAAGAAAGGTTCTGCAAGAACTCCTAAAACTGAAGGTGGACAAAGCAATGGGTCCTGATGGAATTCACCCCAGAATTCTAAAAGAATTTAGGAGGAACTAGTGAAACCACTGGCTACTCTTTTAATAAATCATGGAGGATGGTGTGGTACCCGAGGACTGGAGGAAGGCGGATGTGATTCCCTTCACAAAGTGGGTCCAAGACAGAGGCAGAAAACTACAGACCTGTCAGTCTGACCTCTGTAGTGGGGAAAGTGATGGAGTCACTAGAAGGAAAGAACAATCAGTACCTAGAGGCCAGTGGAGCACAGGACCCAAGGCAGCATGGGTTCACAGCGAAGGTCATGTCGAGCCAGATCTAATAGATTTCTTTGACTGGGTGACCAAAGTAGTAGACCAGGGAGGGCTGTGGACATGGCCTACCTAGACTTTAGCAAGGCATTTGACACAGTCCCACACAAAGATTAATAATCAAATTAACCAGCCTGGGAGTGGGACCCAGGGTGGTAGCCTGGGTAAAACATTGGCTGGACAACAGGACACAGAAGGTAATTGTAAATGGAGTCCATTCTGAAGAAAGGGGGTTACTAGTGGGTACCGTGAGGGTTCAGTATTGGGTCCAGTCCTTTTAATGTCTCCATCAGTGACATTGCAGAGGGACTGGAAGGAAAGTATGCCTTTTGCAGATGACACACAAATCTGCAAACAGGGTTGATACACAAGGAGGCGGAAAGGATGAAAAGGGACTTGGCAAGGTTGGAGGAATGGTTGAAGTGTGGCAGCTTAGGTCTGCAAAGAAGTGAAATAATGCACCTGGGAAACAAGAACCCAGGGAAGAACATACAATGGGTGGGGAGGTAGTAACAACAACAAAAAAGGAAAGGGACCTGGGTGTAATCATATCAGATGACCTTAAGGTTAGCAAGCAATGTGAGAAGACAGTAGGGAGGGCTGGGCGATACTAGGATGTATAGGAGAGGCATCAGCAGCAGAAAACAGGAAGTTGTTATCTCTGTACAGACAGTTGGTGAGACCCCATCTGGAGTACTGTGTCCAGTTCTGGAGACCCCATCTCCGCAAGGACATAGACAGGATAGAGGCAGTCCAGAGGAGGGCAACTAAAATAGTGCAGGGTCTGCAAGAGAAGCCGTATGAGGAGACACTAAAAGAGCTTAGTATGTATACCCTTGAGGAAAGAAGGAGAGGGAGACATGATAGAAACTTTTAAGTACCTCAGTGGAATCAACAAAGTCCAAGAGGGTAGCATTTTCAGAAAAGAGACTGGCAAGAACAAAGGAACACAATTTAAAGATAGAAGGAGGCGGTTCAGGGGCAATGTGAGGAAGTATTATTTCACAGAGAGGGTAGTGGATGCATGGAACAGCCTTCCTGAGGAGGTTGTGGGGTCTAAAACTGTGGGAGAATTCAAGAATGCATGGGACAGACATAAGGCAATTCTTGCGGGGGGGTAGGAAGAAATAGGCTGTTGGTTAACTAGGATCTGAGGCCTATCCTGTAGGTAGGGAAATGGGCAGACTAGATGGGCCTAGCGGTCCTTATCTGCTGTCAAAGTCTATGTTTCTACGTTTGCAGTGTGTGGTCCTGGAGAGGGGACGGACAAGGAAGACCCCTCCTGGACTTGCTAGAGGACAGCAAGTGGGAGTCATCTGTGGAGGCAATCCAGCTGTCGCCCCAGTTGAAACCAGAACAGACCCAGGAAGTGAGGGAGGTTTTACAAGAATTTGCCCCTTTGTTTATGGCCAAGCTTGGATGAACCCCCTTAGCGACACATGACACAGACAGGGGGATGCAAGCACCCATATGACGGAAAGCCTACTGAGTGTCTGAGGCCATCCTAAAGGACATTAGGAGGCAGGTGGAGGAAATGCTGGATTTAGGGATAATCAAGAAATCCCACAGTCCCAGGGCCTCACCCATAGTCCTTGTTCCCAAGCCAGATGGGTCTACTCGCTTTTGTGTGGACTATCATGGACTCAACGCAGTCCTGAAGTCTGACGCCCACCCAATGCCATGGACAGATGAACTGCTAGACAAGTTGGGAGGGGTGACATATCTTACAACTGGCTTAACAAAAGGATAGTGGCAGGTAGAGTTAACTGCCAGAGTTAGAGAATGGTCAGCCTTCATCACTCCAAAACAATTATTAGAATTCTGGGTAATGCCTTTTGGAATGAAAAACGCCACTGCCACATTCCAGAGGTTGGTCAGCTGGGTGTTACAGAGTACTGAAGAGTATGCAGTGGCTTACCTGGATGATATTGCCATCTTCAGTACCAGCTGGAAAGAACATCTGTCCCATCTGAAGGAAGTGGTGGGCAGGATACAGGTGGCAGGGCTCACTGTCAAGGCTGAAAAGTGCCAGGTGGCTATGGCGGAGGTGGCATACCTAGGCCATGTAGTGGGGTGAGGCAGCTTCATCCTAATCAAGCTAAGATTGAAGAAATAGAGGCATGGCCCATGACTGAAACCCAGAAGCAAGTTATAAGCTTCCTAGAGACCACAGAGTACTACCGAAAGTTTGTGCCCAATTACAGTTCCCTGGTGGCTTCCCTATCTTGCTTGCTAAAGAAAAGAGGGCCCAAAAAGGTAAACTGGGAGCCAGCCTGTGAATGACCCTTTGCATAGCTAAAAGAGGCACTGTGCAGTGTCCCTGTGTTGGTCAGTCCAGGTTACACTAGGCAGTTTGTAGTACTGATGAATGCCTCGGATGTGGGGATTGGCACAGTCCTCAGCCAGACATCTAATCAGGGATGAGACCACCCAATAGTGTGCCTGAGAAAGAAGTTACTTCCCTGGGAGCAGACATACTCCACACTAGAAAAGGAATGCCTTGCTCTGGTATGGGCCCTGAAGAAATTAGACCCATACCTCTACAGGAGGTGCTTCGAGGTACAGACCAATCACAGTCCCCTGATGTGGTTATTTATTTATTTGCTTTTGTTAACCGGGTAAGCACACTAGACAGCCAAGTGCCTATTTTCAGGTGTGACCCGGGAGGATTACAAGGTACATACATTCAAGAACAGTACGAGGAGTCAAAGTTAACATACAGAAAATATCAGGCATTAACAGAGATTAATAGGTAGCTAACAGCATAAGAGACTTTAGGCACAAACAGGTAATGTTTAGATATCTACATAAGGTACATACTAGATGAATTGGGTAGCGAACAGCATAATACAAGTACGGTCAGTGCCAACAGGGCAAACAGTGTAAAGCACATGCAAGGCAAATTAGCAGAGGATAGAAACATAGAATTTGACGGCAGATAAGGACCGCTTGGCCCACCTAGTCTGCCCATTTTCCTACCTAACAGATAAGCTGCAGATCCTAGTTAACCAACAGCTTACTTCCTCCTACCCCACTAGGACTGCCTTATGCCTGTCCCATGCATTCTTAGATTCCCCACTGTTCTTGACTCCACGACCTCCTCAGGAGGCTGTTCCATGCATCCACAACTCTCTTGTGAAAAATACTCTCACATTATCTCTGAGACAACCCCCTTCTATCTTTAAATTGTGCCCCCTTGTTCTTGCACATCTCTTTTTCTGAAAGATGCTACCCTCTTGGACTTTGTTGATTCCCTTGAGGTACTTGAAAGTTTCTATCATGTCCCCTCTCTCCCTTCTTTGCTCAAGGGTATACATATTAAGCTCCTTTAGTCTTTCTTCATATGTCTTCTGGTGCAGACCCCGCACCATTTTGGTTGCCCTCCTCTGGACAGCCTCCACTCTGTCTATGTCTTTGTGGAGATGGGGTCTCCAGAACTGCACACAGTACTCCAGATGGGGTCTCACCAACTGTCTGTACAGAGGGATAACAACTTCCTGTTTTCTACTATTGATGCCTCTTCCTATGCATCCCAGTATCCCCCCAGCCTTCCTTACTGCCTTCTCACATTGCTTGCCCACCTTTAGGTCATCTGATATAATTACCCCAGGTCCCTTTCCATTTTTACTGTTGTCAGTATCTCACCCCACATTGTGTATGCTCCCCTGGGTTTTTGTTTCCCATGTGCATTACTTTGCACTTCTTTGCATTGAATCTGAGCTGCCATACATTTGACCATTCCTCCAACCTTGCCAAGTCCCTTCTCATCCTTTCCACTCCATCTTGTGTATCAACCCTGTTGCAGATCTTTGTCATCTGCAAAGAGACATACAGTACTTTTCCTTCCAGTTCCTCTGCAATGTCACTTATAAAGACATTAAAAAGGACCGGTCCCAGTACTGAACCCTGCGGTACCCAGCTAGTAACCCTCCTTTCTTCACTGTTTACTACATTTGCTACTACCCTTTGCATTCTGTTGTCTAGCCAATTTTTTATCCAGGCTACCACCTTGGGACCCACTCCAAGGCTGGCTAACTTGTGTATTAATCTTTTGTGTGAGACTGTATCAAATGCCTTGCTAAAAACTAGGTAGGCCATGTCCACAGCCCCTCCCTGGTCTACTACTTTGGTCACCCAGTCAAAGAAATCTATTAGATGCGTCTTGACACGACCTTCCCATTGTGAATCCATGCTGCCTTGGGTCCCAGCCCACTGGCCTCTAGGTACTCAACAATTCTTTCCTTCAGAAGTGATTCCATCATTTTCCCTACCACTGAGGTCAAACTAACTGGTCTGTAGTTTCCTGCCTCTGTCCTGCTCCCACTTTTGTGAAGAGGAATCACATCTGCCCTCCTCCAGTCCTTGGGCACCACCGCATCCTCCCATGATTTGTTAAAGAGAGTAGTCAGCGGTGTCACTAGTTCTACCCTTAGTTCTTTGAGAATTCTTGGGTGTATCCCATCAGGCCCCATTGCTTTGTCCACCTTCAATTTTATTAGTTCTTTCAGAACCCATTCTTCTGTAAATGGACTGGTATCGACCCCTGTCTTCAGAGTGTTTCTCTTGTTTGGTTTAGGTACCTCCCCCTCCTCTTCCTTTGTGAATACTGAGCAGAAATATTCGTTCAGTATCCCTGCTTTTTCACTGTCACCCTCTACCCACATTCCCTTCCCTTTATTAAGCCTTAGTATCCCTCATTTGGTCTTTCTTTGCTCCATAATGTACCTATAAAAGGTCTTATCCCCCTTCTTAACAGAACTGGCTATCCTTTCCTCGGTTTGGGCCTTTGCTATTCTGACTGCCTTACCAGCCTCTTTCTGCTTTAACTGATAAATTCTCTGTCCTGCTCCTTCTGTGTTTCCTTTTATTTCCTGAATGCTGTCCTTTTCTCCTTAACCTTCCCTGCCACCTCTTTTGAGAACCACAGCGTTTTTTTCCTTCGCTGTGTTTTATTGATTTGCTTTACACAAACGCTTGTTGCCTCTGTGATGGCTGTTTTGATTACTCCCATTGTTCCTCCACCTCCTTCTTGCCTGTTTGCTAGTGCTTTTCTGAGGCACTCTCTCATTTTCCCGAAGTGAGCCCTCCTAAAGTCCAATACTCTTGCTTTTGTATGGCTGTGTTTATCGTGAACCACACTGTTTGGTGGTCGCTTGTTCCTAGATGGCAACCCACTTCTAAATCTGACATTCTTTCTCTGTCCCCATTTGAGAGTACCAGGTCTAAGATTGCTCCCTCCCAAGTGGGTTCCAATACTAGCTATCTGAGGCATGCCCACTGTAGGGCATCAAGAATGACCCTGCTCTTGGATGTGCCTGCAGCAAGGTGCTCCAGTTAACATCTGGCATATTCAGGTCCCCCATCAACAATATCTCCCCTTTTTCTGCCATTCTAAGAAAGCCTTCTATCATTTCCTTGTCCATTCCCTCCCCCTGAGGATGGTTTTGATCCATCAACCTCTGGGTTATAGGCACAGCACGCTTCCGCTATGCCACTCTGATAGGCAAAACAAATGGATGGCTCCTCAGATGGGAGTATTGCCATACAGGCCTGTGACATGAACATTATGCACAGGTAAGGATCTGCCAACGCAAACTCAGATGGCCTATCTCACCAGTTAGAACAGTAATTGAATTGTAGGAACCCTGACATGCAATAGGAGCATGTTCCCACAGAGTCAGTCTGAGGAGGGAGGGATGTGGCTATTTGGCCACTGCAAACATATTACTGTCATACTTCTCTAAAAGTTTTATGTTTAAATTCCCAAAAAGGCCAGGATATCAGGTTTACCAGAAGGATGACCATGTTTTTTTTAAAAAAGGGTACTTGAAAAGAGATAATGTATATTGCAAAAGTCTGACCTTCCTCTTTGCCTGAGACAAGGCTTGCTAGAGATAAACGGGTTGAATTTCAATTGGGAATTGAAAATTTCCTGGAAGCCATCTCCTCCACTAATAACCTTTTACATTTCCAAGGGGATTGGAATATCCTAGTAAGCTGATGGAAAGGGGCAAATGTGTCATAAACTGGCAGGAAATAGAAGGCATCACCTCTCTGGTCATAACACTTTAAATCAAAGAGAAAATGGTTTTAGAGCAGGGGTTATGCAAATGGCCAATCTGTGAACCTAGTGTCAATTTCTGGGAACTGCCACAATCTATTTACATTTTATTAAGTGGCAGGAAGGACAGTGAAGATCAAAGGCAAGCCAGGATATTGGGACTGTAGGAAGCCTAGATAATTAATACTGATTCCTTTAAAATCTGGGAAAGAGACAGAGAGACTCCTACTGGCCTAGGAAATGACAAGCTGGACTTGGAGATGTTTAGGCCTATATAAGGCCCCTCAAAACAAAAATGCAGGGCATTTTACAGAAGACACCTTTCCTAACACACAGAGCCAGACTGCCAAGCATACACTGAGGACCAGTGGCTGCAAGAAGAACTGGGACTTTGCAGACTTCATTTATTTTCTGGACTTTTGATTCTCCACAGACAAGGTAGAAACTAGACAGTTAAATTTCACAGTGTATTTTGTATGTATTTTGTCTAACTTTTTTTTGGTATTCTGTAACCAAATTTCTGAATCTTTTGTTTGCAAGTCTTTTATGATAAGTAATTAGTAAAAGCACTTGCTTTTAAAAACTGCCTGGGAGAGATTTTGGTGTGTGTGTGTGTGTGTGAAGGTGGGAAGATTTATTCCATCTGTGACAGCCTGTTTAATGCTAAGGTGCAACCATGGCTACCAAAGACTAGGATCCTGAAAGGCAATCTGGGTGCCTAAGTAGGGGAAATACACAGGGTCTTGGGAGAGGTCTGTGGAGTATGAACTAGGTTCCTGTACCACCTGGAGAAGAAGACACAATCAGAGTTATGAGCACAGCCCTGAAGAGCTCGTAATGCCTGGGTCCTTCCCTCAGTGCAGCAACCAAGGAGGGTTTGTACCTGGCTACAGACCTGAAAC
Source organism: Neoceratodus forsteri (assembly GCA_016271365.2). NCBI lineage: Eukaryota > Metazoa > Chordata > Ceratodontiformes > Ceratodontidae > Neoceratodus > Neoceratodus forsteri. Next base: position 1,392,231,278 of record CM057458.1, on the reverse strand, counting down.
TGTATTTTACCCTTACCCAGATTAGAGAGGAAGCCCTGAGCCCTCGTGGTGAGTGTCCAGTTGTGAACTCAGCAAGCACTCTAGAAGGACACGGGTAGGGTATTCCTGTTCCCCCATCATGGACTGCACTTAGGGGTGGGCACTGTGAGCTCAGTGGATCTGGCCCCCAGGAGTGGGTTTGTGACAGTGCTCACCAAGGCAACAGACTTATGATGTCACAAGCAGCAATTGTGTGCTTAGTAGGGGAGAGTCAGATACATATTGAAAGACTCTTGCTGCATTACTGACAATATTTAGTAGACCAACAGGGGAAAGTAAAAAACAAATAACTAGAAAACAAAGTTAAAACCTAATTGGTATAAATCTGGTGTTTTAAGCTATTATAACAGTGAGTTACTGTTTAACTCCTGCTCAATAAACAGACAAGTGCACTACAGTTTTCTAATGTGAGCATATTACACTCCAGTAATGGCTCATAAGTTAACACCTCCGTGACAGACAGATGCCCATGATGTGGGACTGAAGAAGGCTGTTTTATCCATCTGTCTCTCAGCTGTCAGGTACAGCCTTCTGGCAGGCCATATGTGATATTTTGTCACACGTTCTGGGCAAGCTGATCAATAGGGATCAAGCCCATATACTATTGGGTTTTGACAACTTCTGGCACCAGGGGGTGGGCACCCCTTTGTGTGCCTGGTACTAACAATGTGGAAGCAACCAGTGGCCCAAAACTGGATGTGAGGCTCCTCCCCATTGACTGCCCATCAAAATGCACAACTACTAGAATGTATAAAAATTAGAAAGGTGCAGTACATGACCCAGAATAAGGTAGAAAGGTTAACCAAATATGGGAATTCCTTGAGTCAGCAATGGATTGAGGAGTTTTATCATTACAAAGCCACAAAGGATGGGTGACCCTTGAGGGGAAGCACTCTTAAAACCCCAAGCTATACACTTCTGTAGTCAATATGTGTATAATGTATGGTGGAACGCTGTTCCGCATGGAAATCCATGCCTGGAACAGCGTTGTTTTCCTGCACTCGGTGCGTCACGATCTTGTTGTGCTGCACCGAGTACGTCACCAGTGCAGCACAACAAGATCGAACACATTCGCTTACGCGCAATTGAGCGCGACGGCAACGCTGAAGTGCCACGCGCGGCAGAAACAAAAGTAAGCTTTTTAGATACTTGTTCCTGTGTTCACGAGTACTGCGTTATGGTTGCCCATACACTATAAAGATTGTGTATGAGCAAGCATACAAACAAGAGCAGTTGTAAGATCTTGAGGTTTCCGTGGTAACAGACCTCTCGAGCTACGCTCTCGAAGTCTCTGGTTACCACGGAAACCTCTCGATCACAACTGCCTTATTGTGTATGCTTGCTCATACACAATCCTCTATGTACCCAAAGGAGAGATATCACAAAAAAAGAAACATGATGTAAGCAGAACTGGGGCTTTAACCCCCCCCATTACCCTGAAACCAATTTATTTTTTAAGATAAGATGTAAATCTACATAAAAGTAGTATATAATATTATTTATGCAATAGGCATGGACTCAGAAGCCATTGAATAAATCCATTTATCTTCACAGCTGTTGAATAAATAAAATGTATCCATATAGTAGCTATGTCACCATCGCTCTGGAACTCATTTAGACTATTCGGCCTCAGTAGCAGTACTACCCATATTCAAATATGAATAACTTTAAAACGGAAAAAGATAGCATGGTACTGTGAGCATGAAAGTTGTTCAGCACAAAATTATCTACAAAATGAGTGGTGTTTTATTTATAGATATCTTATAGATTTTTTTATAATTAGCAAGAAAGAGCAGAAAATGCTATTTTTTTTGTTCACTTTTTTGACAAACATATGCAAAACAAGATAAGCAATCAAAAGCAAATGTCCCTGCACTGACAGAAAGCATCCCTATTGCATAAATGAAATATACAATGGTGAGCTGTCAGATAAATGATTTATCTACACTTGTGCTGTTTGACCTCGGACACCTCACTCGTGGCATACGCCACTTGTGAGGTTACCCGAGGTCAAACAGCACTTGTGTGGATAAATCATTTATCTGACAGCTCTCCATTGTACATCCCATATATAACTCTCATGATGAAAGTATATCATGTTATATAATTCTGTTATTGTAACTGCATTTTTTAACAACTAGAATGAACTTTTAACCCTGCATTTTTTCAATGTGTTTTCAATAAAGCGTTTTGACAAAAAGTCAAAAAATAAAAAAAAAAGCACAAGGAAATGAAGACAGTGACTTTTAAATGGTTTATAAGGCAAGCATTTATTTCAGGCTTTCAACTTCTGACAAATAGTCCTGAGACATACAACTGAAGATGAGACAAAAGCTGAATTTGTAAAATACAATTGTTCATAAAAAAAAACTTTTCACAAAGTAAATAAAAAAAAAATTATATTATTGTTAGTGAATTAAAATGGAAAGAAAAAAAGACGATAAATCACCCGAACCCCTCTCTAGGGTAAGATAAAGCACCTGAACCCCTCTCTGGGCCAAGATGATAAATCACTTGAACCCCTCTCTAGGGTAAGATGATAAATCACCTGAGCCCCTCTCTAGAGTAAGATGATAAAGCACCTGAACCCCTCTCTGGGCCAAGATGATAAATTACCTGAACCCCTCTCCAGGGTAAGAGGAAAAATCACCTGAACCCCTCTCTAGGGTGCACAATGCATACTGTACATTACAACTGTTAAGACATGGCCCATATAGTGGGCACCAGTGCATTTCTACTTATGCTAATAGTGTTTTAAAACTAGAACACAAAATATTCATCTTACATGCATGCCAACATTAGTATACTGTAGGTTGCTTAGAAGTGATGTTTCATCAAATCATCTCACCATGTGACCTTCAGGAATAATCTAAACACCAGAGAACAAAACTAGCTAAATGCAAGCAGTTATCTGCATACTGCTCTCTTGTAATATATGGTCACTTTGTCCTACAGGGAAAAGAGTGACAGCCTTTCCACAAAATGCCACTGTTCTAAGGTCAGATGATAAAGCGATTATTCTGACATCAGACTGATAGTATGAAAAAGAACATTGACGTGTCTAGCCATTTTTAAAAATTCCTGCCAAAGTTTTCATTCCACCACCCAGTGATTTGCTTTGTTTGTATGCACAGGAAATATCCCTACACCCTGGTCACTTCCCACCTTAAAATGGTTTTAATTACTCTCAGTACCTATTTTGGCCTTCACAGCTGCTCTGTAATGTTTCAGGTGCTGAACAGAGTCCTCTCTTTTAGACTTCGGAACCGTGAGTGCCACTGACAAGTCACAGTTCAAAGGTCTGCAATGAAAGGTGCCATTTAGTGCTCAGAGATGACAAGACAATTGAGGAGGCCAAATCAGGTACAGTGACAAGTAAACTATTAATTCTGATGGTGGTGGACTGTTCTGGCCCATTTATGACCTGGGTTTGTGCCACAAACTTGGGAATCAGGAGTACAGGCAAGTGGGAAGGGTGATGATCTCCTCAGGTGGAGGAACAGCTGTGCTGTGCTGCCATAACACTGATTCCTAGCAGTAGTTTGGTAGAGACTTCATTAGTATTGTGGGTTATCAAGCACTGTTGGACATGCTCCCCAAGGGTGCCGTGCATACATGTTTGTGCAAGGTGGGTGGGAAACACAACAACAGGGAAAAAGGCACCCCTGATATGTCAGATGGCTCCTGGATGCTGCCCCCCTCCGAGCCCTGCAGCATGCTGGATTCATCCTACTAAAATGTGGTACTCCACTGTGCAATTCACATTTCCCTGGTGGTTACAGAGAGCCCTCTGGTAGGGCTGAGTTGGACTGATGTGTATCTTAAGACAGTTCCATTTGTGGGCAGTGAACATGGTGAGCAGCAGGCCCTCCTTAGGAGGAACTGAAAAAGTGGGGTGTCAGGAGGAAGGCCAGGTAAAGAATGTAAAGGAGAAGAAAAAAAGTAAGTTACTTACCTGTAACTCTTGATCTTCCAGAGTTTCTCCTCCACAGAACAGCACTCTTTGGTCTTAAAGTTTGAGGCACTAGGACTCTGCAGGAACCCGAACTCTTGTGACTGGCACCTTTAGTGCATGGCTGTAATGTAGGGTGCTAAGCATGCACCATCAGCATATTCAGAAGCACAGACCTCAACTGCCCAGTACCTTTTTTTTTTTTTAACCAAGTAGGAGAGAAACAAAAATTACTTAAAATTTTAAAACATTATGATAGGCTGTTAATCCCTGTAAGGTCCTATGTTGCCCATATACTGTGATGAATAAAATGGGTGGACAGACAATACACTTCCCGTAAATGCCAGTAAGTCTGGGCAACAGTTGAATGTTTCTCTATGGAGGAGAGGGAAAAACATTTACCGAACTTCACACAAATTCTTTTTCTGTTAGTTCCAACATTGTCACTGGGCATTCATTTACTGCTGGGTTACACATGTTCCCCTTTACTAGTGACAAACACACTCCAAAGCTGTGACTACATCAGAAAACTCTTGCTCCATTCCATTCTGAGGCAATTAGCATAGAATCATCACTCCTAAATCTTACAGAGCCATGCAGCAAAATAACTATGCCAAGGATAACTTATACATTCCTTAAAAGATATAGACTAACAGCCCTACTTTGTAAAAAAACGTTAAGACTGCATCATGCTGTCCATTATTTATAGCATCTTTAGTTTTAGTTTTTAACTGGGTAAGTGCACTGGAGAAACAATTGCCTATTTTCAGGCATGATTGATTTAGTCAGTCATACCATCTGTGATATCTGCAAACACAGCATCTGCACGGGTAGTAGTGCACTAAAATAACACATGCCTGAAACAAATAAATCAACCTGTCTTGTCAGAAATGTTCAGCGACATTGCAGAAGGTATCCAAGGCAGGCTGTGTCTCTTTGCAGATGACTCTAAACTATGTGGGAGGGTGGATAGCCACGAGGGAATCAGAGAAAAGTAGAGTGCCTTGCAAAAGCTACGGTGTTGGTCTAAGCTTTGGCAGTTGAAACACAATGCAAAAGACTGCAAGGTCATGCACCTAGGGAAAAGAATCCCAGGACAGAATACTGGCTGGGTGGGGTGAGACCTGGCACTATGGCTGAGGAATGTGACCTGAGAGTTATCATCAGTGACACCCTCAAGCAATCTATCCAGTGCAATAAGGAGTATGGTAGAGCAAGTAGGATGCTAAGGTGTATAGGGAGGGGTACTGACAGCAGGAGGAAGAGCTAATACCACCCCTTTACAGATCTTTAGTGAGGCCACACCTGGAGTAGTGCGCCGAGTTCTGTAGCCCTCACCTCAGGAAAGATAGAGACAGGCTGGAAACGGTGCAGTACAGGGTAAAATAAATTATTCAGGGCCAACAGAACAGGACTTAGAAGAAGCGCCTCAAGGCACTGAACATGTACTCACTGCAGACAAGAAGGGAGAGGGGAAGCATGACAGAGACCTTCAAATTCATAAAAGGAATAAACGGTGAACTGCGAGAAACTATTTTGCTTGAATGCTAGTTAGAAGTCACGGAGGCATGGATGGAAACTAACAGGAGGGAGGTTCAGGGGGAACATGGGGAGGTATTATTTTACAGAAAGGGTGGTGGAGCTGTGGAACAGTCTACCAGCCGAAGTGGTGGGTGCTAAAACAGCTGATGGTTTCAAGCACAGTTGGGACAGAATGAAGGGTACAGTGGTCACTTGGGGTGATAGAATCAGGAAGGAGACTAGGGAGGAGGAGGAGGAGGGCTAGAACCCTAAATAGACAGTAGGTCACAGGGTTAGATAAGGAACTTGGGCAGACTGGATGGACTGCTTCTGTGGTCACTATGTTTCTATAAAATCCAGACAAATCTTATATATATGACCCACTGACAATGTTAGAACAAACAGAAAAATAAATTACGGTAACATTACTGATAACGTTTCTTCTTTCTGTGTCATTTCACGTGGTCACTGGGTATTGACGTACTGCTGTGATTTATTAAGCAGCACCTAACAATAGTATTCAAGAGTAAGAGAATAATTCTTCCAGTTTTAGCTGCCTATTGCTTTACTGCTGCCTAAAGCACCTTTCACCTGAAGGCCACATTAACGGAGCTGAGTGTTCAATCTATAATGCTTTGTGAATGTGTACAAGGAAGACCAGGGTTCTGCCTTACACAAGTCAGTCACATAAGCCTCTGAACTTTCTGCCCAACAGACTGCCATAGCTTGGTTGAATACACTTAACCAAAGCTGCCGGCTTTCAATTTTACCACACGTAGGCCTTTGCTATAAATATTCTGAATCATCTAGCCATGGTCATCTTGGAAACTATCTGGCCCATTTTAGCACTCCAAACAGTATAGAAAAAGTTATCTGCCTTCTGAAAAGACTGTGTCCATATAAGGTATGGCTAAATGTTTTATGGGCACCTTACCATTCACAGGCTTTTGATGAAAGGAAGGGAAACTTACTTCTTTCTAGTGAACATAAAACTTAGAGGGAACCTTTTTAGGAAAGGAAGGGACTGTACACAATATTGTACTACTTTATCCTGATAAAAAAACAGATATATTCCTTGCATGACAGTGCTTGCAACTCTCATATGCAACTAGCAGAGCAAACAAAAACTAGAAAACATGTCTTAATAGACAGCATATCCTCCAGTACTTGCAACAGAAGCTCAAATGGAGGCTTGCGGAGCATTAAGAACTATCATTAAGATTCCAAGGAGGAACTGGGAGAACTAAACCAGTTTAGTTCTACTGTGCACTCTAAATAGAGAAATACAGTGTGAGCCCAGGAGGTGTTCCTTAGGGATTGAGCATGGCACCCAATGCCGAGTCTTGTGCTCACAACATACTGAGTTTCAGACCTTTGTCTGCCCCCTCCTGAAAGAAACCCACAATATAGGGTACAGATGTCTCCTTGATCTAATACCTGTCTGTTTGGCTCCACCGAAAAAGATCAACCATACTCTATCATAAGCCACTAACATAGACAGTTTCCTTGATGATGGGGTATTCACAACTTACTCAGAATATCACAATCTGAGTAGACTCCACCTCTCAGGCATCAAGCTGCCAACTGGAGTGGAGTCAGATTCGGATGAAGAATCAGACCTTGGTACAGAAGACTGGGCTGCTGAGAGCTCTTAAACCATCACAATGCCCAGGTCCAATAACCATGACCTTCTTGGCCACCATGGAGCCACTAAAATGAGACACGTAAGATTGACATATCTTTCTTAGACCTGCCAGCAGCAGAGGGAATGGCAAGAACAGATATGTCTTTTTGAAGCTCACGGTTGGGACAGTGTTCGCTACTACTAGACATCTGTACAGACTGAACAATCTTGCCCAAGCACTTTGGGAGGCAAAGAGGAATATCTCCGGATACCAAATCTGTGACCAAGACATCGATATAGCTCCTGATTAAGAGACCATTCTCTCATATAAACCTACTGACTGTTGGGCTAGTCTGCTTGGGAGTTGAGCTGCCCCACCAGATGAACCGCTGAAAGGTGCTCCAGACTGGAGTTCTGTTGATTGCAGATGGAAGTATGCTTCTAACAGCATCATCTTACTTCTCATGCCACCTTGCTTGGGTATGTAAACAACAGTCACCATTTTGTCAGACCAGGCCTTCACCAATTCTGCTTAACTCTGACCTGAAGCACCTCAATGCCAGCAAGACAGGTCTGGCCTCGAGAATGTTTATTTGGAGGCTGTACTCCTCCAGGGGGCCATACTTCCTGGACTGTGACCCGGTTCAGCACTGGCCTTCCCCAGTCCATCAGGCTGGTGTCTGTGGTCAGAAACAGCTGCTCTGAGAAGGCTAGTGGGTACCCCTTCAGAAGGTTTTGAGGTTTCTCCCACCACTGCAGAAACTTGGGTGCTGAACTCAGGAGCCAGAGTGGTGCCTGGTACTGTTCCACTGCTGGTGCTCATAGAGACAGCAGGAAGACCTGGGAAGGGAAGGACCATCTTGTAAATAGGACTATGTCCTAATGATGTGTTATTCCATCTAAACTCCTGCCTAAAAATAAAGGTTTTAACTAACTAAGAAGTCTCATGCTGTCTGGTCCAAGGAACCATCCCTATGGTTGCTATCATAGAAACACACGTAATGAGAGAAAAAGACTTAAGGTCCATCTAGTCTGCCTGGAGTTCCCCATCTGCCTTGTACCTATTGTCCACACAGGGTTTTATCCTTATCAGTCCACCCTCTGCTCCCCTTCCTACTGCAACCGACATCAGCATCCATTACACCCTTTACTCTGGGCCAGCCATGCTTGAAACCATATACCGTCTTAGTGCTCACAACTTCTACTGGCAGACTGTTCCACAGCTCCACCACCTTTTTCATAAAATAGAACTTCCCCACATCCTTCTTAAACCTCCCTCCCTTGCATCCACTTGTGATCTCAGGTTCTTGACTCTATGCTCCTGCTAAATAGTTCCTGCAGTTCACCTTTATTCCCTTCAGGAACCTGAAGGTTTCTATCATATTTATTTTAGATTTTGTTGCCCAGGTAAGCGCACTAGGTGAACAAATACTGTTTTCCAGATACAACCCGGGAGACTACATATAAAATACACATGGCTTAACAAAATTTAGGTAGAAACTGACAACATATATTAAAGCATGAGTGAACTAGTGTAGTACTAAATACACAGTAGACAGTGCAAAAATATACAAAAAATACACAGTGAACTATTCAAAATTGCACAATAACTCAGTTCATTACCCTCTCTCACCTGGTCTCCAGTGAGTACAGGTTCAATGCCTTCAGGAGGATCTTCGTAAGATCTGCCATGTTGGCTCCGAATCATCTTGATCATCCTGCATGGTCACAGACCTAAAATCCAAAGACACTTGTGGGCCTTACACAACTGTGTGCATCCTGACTTGACAAATCTGTTCAATGAGTGTGCCCATTCTGCTCTATAAGAGACACACTCGGCAGGTCTACCCAGATGCATGCTTTGAGATGATCCAGAATGAGAAGGCTGAAGAAAGCTCCTCTTTCCCTTTACTATCCAGCAGTGTCCCTCTGCGTTCTGTAAGGGCCTGCGGACTGAACAGGGAGATGAGTGATCCAAATCAACTCAAACTGAGAGATCTTCAAAGTAGGGATTATTGTAGAGTCCTTCCCATTGACGTTAGGACTTTCATAAACATCCTCAGGGCAGAGGCTAACGCAAACAGGAGATCCTAACACTGAAGGTGCTAAACTCGGATGCCAAATCTGAGAAAGTTTTGGCACAACTGCCAAATCCAGAAATGTAACTATGTATCTGAGAGCACTGTTAAGGCTTGAAAATCACCCTGGTCACTTGTTGCAATAAATTACCTCACGGACTTATTCTTGAGCCAGACAGGTGTTGGGTTCAGACTGGAGAGATCCTGGACAGGACAAAAATCTTCCTGATTTCTTACGAAGTAAATGGAGTAAAATGTCTATTCTTTTTCCTTGGAAAGAACAAAGATCACTGCCCCCATTCTGAGCAGCTGACATACCTCTCAACCTCCTGCCTTATAAATCAGGGACAAGGCTTAAAAAATCAGGGACAAAGGACCAAAATCAGGGACACTTCTTCAAAATTGGGAGATATCCCTTCAGGAAGCTGGTAGAATAAAGGACTTGGTGTAACATGCATTATCTAAGGAAGAACAAGTCTGTAACTTCAATGTTTGACATTATTTTGTGCTTATAACCCCCACAGTTTGGTCACAGAAAGACAATTTTTAGGAGGGACAGCGTACAATTTTGAGGCAAAATCAGGGACGTCACTGAAAATCAGGGACAGTTGAGAGGTATGGCAGTTGATCTACAGTCTGGTCTACTGCTTGATGTGTCCTGGGATTTTTAGAGACTGGGATGTGGGCATAAACACACTCCATTGGACACACAACAAAAAACAAAATAACTATTACATAGCCTTGCAATATTATCTCCAATATTTAGGCATCTGATGTGGTCTGGGCTCATCTGTTAAAAAAATCTCTGTAGCCGTCCATCCAGAGCTTAAGAACAAAAATGAGCCTGCAAAACCTTATGCAGAGTAACCATCTTCGTGCTAGGCTCCCCCAAAGTGTTTACAGGATATACTGCCTCAATTTTGCAGGAAAGCAAGCCTAAGAATGCTCCTCTACGTCACTGGTTTAGAGGTATGAAAGGTCTCACTTGCATAAATTTTCTTGAGTTCTTGAGTCAGCTTGGCACTCTTGTGCCAATTTCTGTGCACTTATGCATCAATTTTTGAGGACTTGCATCAAAATGTTTTGCGCAGTTGCATCAATTTTGACCAAACTGATGTACAACCCTCCAAACATTTTGCAAAGCAGGAAAACATACTGCAAATTGCATCACAATGCAGCAATGATGCTTAGAAGCAGAAAAAATTGCCCAAAACAAATTTAAATTCCCCAAATGCCAAATGACCCCAATGGGGAGCCAAAAACTCACAGTAAAAGAAAAAGGAAACCAACCTCAGCAAGATTACACCAAGGAAAGAACCAGAGCAGATGACAGAGATGAGGAAGAAGTGTTCAGAAAGAAAAAACTGAAATAAAATGTTTACGATGGCACTGCATTAAACTCAGACCACAACAGCAAGACCTTTAACCCCTTGCAAAGCTGCGGACTGATATATCAGTCCACAATTCCTATACATTCTAATTCTGTTGGCAGCCTAAAGGTTAATACTTAAACAGAGAACATGGAATTTGACAGCAGATTAGAACTGCTTAGCCCACCTAGTCTGCCCATTTTCCTACCTGATGGATAAGCTGCAGATCCTAGTTAACTAGCAGGCTACTTCCTCCTACCCCCCCCCCAACTAGGACTGCCTTATGCCTGTCCCATGCATTCTCAAATTCCCCACTGTTCTTGACTCCACGACCTCCTCAGGAAGGCTGTTTCATGCATCCACAACCCTCTCCATGAAAAAATACTTCCTCACATTACCTCTAAGCCGTCCCCCCATTATCTTCAAATTGTGCCCCCTTGTTCTTGCACATCTTTTTTTCTGAAAGATACTACCCTCTTGGACTTTGTTGATTCCCATGAGGTTCTTGAAAGTTTCTATCATGTCCCCCCTCTCCCCTTCTTTCCTCAAGGGTATATATATTAAGCTCCTTTAGTCTCAGACCCTGCACCATTTTGGTTGTCCTCCTCCAGACAGCCTCCACTCTGTCTATGTCTTTGCGGAGATGGGGTCTCCAGAACTGCACACAGTACTCCAGATGGGGGTCTCACCAACTATCTGTACAGAGGGATAACTTCCTGTTTTCTACTGTTGATGCCTCTCCCTGTGCATCCCAGTATCCCCCCAGCCCTCCTTACTGCCTGCTCACATTGCTTATCTTACACCCTTTGAGGAATTCTAGAAGAGCTCAGGCAGAATGGAAAAACACATAGCCTTTGACAAGAATTTAAGGGTTACAGCAGCAGCCAATTAGGCAACTAAACAACAGGCACAATTTACATGTAGAAATTCTGTCTGCCACTATTCTAAATTCTTAGTTCTGATAATTAGAAATTGGTTTAGTCTCTGGGACATCTGCCTCCTGGGAGGTGACGCTTAGAGTGTAACCATTAAGTGAGGGATTCTTGGGGTTTGAACAAACAGGATTCTCTGTTGAGAGTTACTACTGTGGGAAAAAACAAAGGTTTTGATGAGTCTTAAAGTAAGCTCCTAGCTGTGCTGTCTGCCCCTTTGGCCAACACCCTATGATTGATGGGTAGCTTGGTCATCTAACTGCCTTGGATTGGGGTGGATCCAGGGTTCTATGGTGATGTCACAGTTTTGGAGTGTGTTGGCCCCTAGAAGGTAAGCATGTGTAACCCAGCAGTAAATTAATGCCCAGTGACAATGTGGAATGACACGGAAACTCCAGAAGATCAAGAGTTGTAGGTAAATAATTTTCCTGTATTCTAAAAGTCAATCACCTCCATAGAACACCACTCCATAGTCAACTGGTCAGCAGTAAAGAGCCTTCAGATAAGGCAGGCTGGTAAGACAAAAAGACTCATGAGGAGAGAAAAATACTTTAGTACAGCCAACTCAGAACTTGCATGTTTTCTGGACTGAAATCCCAGACAAAGTGTGGTCACTATTCCATGCTGTGGCTCTGGAGACATCTGCAATGGAAACTACTCTTAGTGAAATTACAAATGTGACTACAGTTTACATGGAATGGGCTTTACCTTAATCTTTCTTGACGCTTGTTGCAAGGGACTAGCAATGCTGACTGCAGCTAATAGTCCAGTTGGGAAGGAATGGATTGGAGATAGGTCTCCCTTCACCATTAGGATCATAGGAGATAAACAGCTGAGATGACTACTTATGGCACAGTACTTGGCTAGATATTCAAAGGGGTTGCACATGGTGCAACTGAGGTGCACCAGCGCAACCCTAGAACTGCACTCCACTGCAATATTCAAAAGTGGGAATTGTGCAGTGCAATTCTCAATGTGCCGGGGCACAAAGATAATGTATGTGGCACATCTCAAGGAGGCGTACCCATGCATATGCGCCGCATCCCAATATTCAGACTGGGATGTGTGGCACATGTGCTAGCACAACCCTGAGATGTGCCACATACCTGGGCTCAATGTTGAGCCTGTAAAAGAAGGCTCACGTGCAGTCCACCCACCAGTGGCCAGCTATATTGCAACATGCAACACAGCAGCCGCCAGCTGTGGGTAGCTACGCCCCCGTACCACCATACACCTAATATCAAAGCCTGTCAAATCCCTGGTAGGCTAGTGATACCCCCCTCCCTGCCAGTAACCCTGATCACCATATTTAAATGAATATATATTGTCCCTGGTAGTCTAGTGGTAACCTCCTCCCAGCCGGTAACCCCGATCGTTGTATAAATGGCAATGACCAGTCCCTGGTGATCCAGTGGCACCCTCCACCCCACCCGAGGCGGGCAGCAAACCCACCGGCATACCTCCGTTGCTTCCCGCTGTATGACAGCTTACAGTATCAACTGCATGTCCAATGGGCTTGCAGTGCATACTGTAATAGTCATTCACAACTTTGTGAATAAATGCCTGAGAGCACTGAAGATGGAGAAGTCACTGTGAAGTGCATATGTGGAACCTTTCCAGAACATTAAATGAGTTGTAGCCTGCACAAGGCTCAACATGCACTGGGTTCTACCCTTCAGACATGTTCTCAGAGCAAATTTTTTGGGTAAGGGAAATAATGCAACATTGCCTTCTGAGGAAGATGTCTACGCTGGGAAATATCCCATGCCGAGATGAGAAACAAGATCCCCAAAAGGACATGGTCCAATTATGAAGGGAGGCCAGCCCATCTAGAAGGGCTCATAAGAATAATGACTGCAACGGCTGCCACAGAAATGCACAGCATTAGTGACTACGTCCAAGTAATATACTTCTGTCTAGAGTTATTGCAGTACTTGACTGTGGCAACACATGAAAATGCAGGCGGAAGGTGCCAACCATCCTGTTTTAGGAATGGACACATCCACTTCGGAAAGTAGAAGTGGATGTAATGTGAAAATAACGCAAGATTTGTGGACATTAAACAAGTTAGTGAAAATAATACTTAGCATGTGTCATTACAGCACCAATGAATGCATCGATGACAGCATGCCCAGTGTCAATGTCAGTCCCAATAAATGATGGATGTCTACAGCATCCAATGTCAATACCATTATAGTATATGGTTAGGGCTTATTGCGGATAAAAATCAGTGGCATTCAAAATCCTGTTGTAGGACAGTTCAGAGGTCACAGAAAGTTGCTGTAGTATCGTTTCTGACATCACAACGATACTACCACTTTGATTGGTGGAAACATTGCTCTGCAAGAAAAAATTCAACCCAACATGGTGGCGCCGCTTAGCGAGCACTTCACGAGATGACATCAATGGATTTGTGAGTGTTTTTTTTTTCTGTTAAAAAAGTTCCACCAACAATGTGTTTAGGGTTGGGAATGGAGCAGGACTCAAAACAAGTGTTTTTTTGTTTTTGTTTTAAACAGAGCAGGACACAGAAGCAAAACAACTTCACACTTGACTGAGTGGGACTGTGAGAAAGCTGCCAGGACCAACTGGGACCATAAACACAAGGTATGAAACCTTGTGAATAAAGATTTTAACAGTGTTGGAAACCATATACTATATAAAATAGTGGATGAGTGACCATCTACAACTAAGGTTGTGTTTCCATCTCGAGAGTTGATGAAATCATCAAGACCTCTTGAGCTTTGCTCTCGAGGTCTCTGATTTCATCAACTCCTGAGATGGAAACACAGCCGTGTTGTGGATGATAACCCATCAACTATTCTATATGTCGTCATCGATGTTGCATCATGTCATAGACATGGAAACAGATATCAAGGGTTTCTGTAGTAGGCGGCTTCAACAAGACCTTGAGAGAGTCCTCCTCTCTTACTCAGTTATTTATGTATTATATCGGACACAACACCTTTGAGTTTGTGAGGCTCATTTACACGAAGGTTCCTTGTCAAATGGATAGAGACTATATACACATTGAGTTTCTTAAAGAACAGACATTAGTACATAATAATAACATGATATATACAACAAAATGTAATTGCCAAAATGGGTCAAAAAATATTAACAAAATGTGATACTCAGAAATATAGAAGTTTTTACAAAAATAAAACACGATACATACAGGATGTACTAGTTGAAAGCAGTGCACTACTGTGGTATTGTTAGAGTGGATTTTATCAGGACTGATGTAGCTGTTGGGGATGGCAACGGGTACGAGGGGGGGACTTTGCAGCAACTGGAGTGTTACCAAGTGGCGAGAGAAGTGGCATGTAGCACTAACTTAGTGGCAGGTACAGTTGGTGTTGGGGTGAGTACCTGTTTTGGTATTTTCTTACATTGTTCTAATTTAGGAATGTTTAGTAGAGTATCTGGTAACTCATTTAACCACTTTGGTGCCCTAATGGCAAAAGAGTGCGAGGCTTGGGTTGTTCTGTGATACAGAACAGCTAAGGCATTTCTGGTAACATTTCTAGTGGCATGGTGGTTTGGGAGTGGACAAAGGAGGCCCTGGATTCCCACTGGTGCGAGGTCCAGCAGTGCCTTTTTGCCAAGAAGGCATGTTTGGAGCTTGATTCTATCCTGAAATGTAAGTCATCTGGCCTGGGCGATAGGGTGCAGGCTAGCCTATCTGCATTGATGGCAACGTGACAGGCCTTATTTAAGGCAACGAATCATGAATAGACCCAAAGGCCCTTATCCTGAACCCTACACTATTCCGTCCCCAGCTACAGCCAGAGGATCGGGTGCAATGCTGACCATCAAGACTGGCCTGAAATTCTCAGAACTTGAGTTTTGGGACATAGAGGAGGACTGTGCTGAGGAGTTTAATAGCAATGAAAAGGTAAATATAGTTGAGTGAAAGGAAAAAACTGTGACAACATGGTCGCAGTGATGGAAATGAGTGGCTGCCCGGCATAGAGTAAACTGATTTAAACTGGCAAAAATGGCACCAAACTACTAAATACAGCGAATTACAGAACTAAACAACAAAACCCACAATGACCTAGACAGGAAAGCTAGTCGCAGTAATGAGAAGCCCTGTTGCCTGATGAGATTGTAGTTCTACAATGGCAGGGAAAAGGAACTGAGACGGTTGGATCCTGCATCAGTACTATGCATGGATACTGGCGCCCAAACGTTCTGGTTCCTGCAGGGTCCTACTGCCTCTGTCTGAGACCAAAGAGCGGTGCCCTATAGGGAAGACTGACTTTTAGAAGACACATACATTTTGAGAAGGAAGGGTACATGCACAGATGGTTGGCCAGAGTAAGGTATTTGAAAAATTTACAATATAAAAACAGAAATTCAGGAGCAGGGGGAAGGACCGAACAACAACAACAACAACAAAAAAAAGATGAGAAACAAATAAATGTGACAGTGGAATCCAAAATGAAAACAGAAAAAAAAAGAAAACTAAAATGAAAGTTGGAAAACGGCAAAAAAGTTAAAACTTCTTTTCTTTTTACTGCTAAAAAGTTGTTCTCCATATTTACAAAAAAAAAATTCACAGTATCAGATCCAAGGCCGAAATTTCAACTTGAGATTCTGGAGATATCTCTCAAGCTTCACCCTCCCTCCAGGGATGATATCAGCAGAGTCCCTTGATGGAGCAGCCTTATATTTGATGAGCGGACATCTACTATTAAATTTATACATTATTACATGTATATGACCTAATGGCTGAAACATCGGTTTTAACCTTCATTTTTTACTTTTGGCATGTATGTAAGGATAAAACCCTTCTGTCAACTTTGCAGCCAACAGGTTAAAAATGCAACCCCTACCCAAGTTTTGTTTTTACATTTTGAGTTTAAGCAGCAGTCCAGGATGCAAGGCAGAAATCAATTTTTAAAAATCTGATCAACAGGGATTGCTTATTTACTTTTATTTTTTAACTATTTTGTAGATGTGAAAATTCTTGGACTATAGGTTACCAGAGATGAATGATTTTTCTTTTTACTCTACGGAAAATGTGGATGACTGTAAATATCAGAGGATGAGTCATGAAAATCAGCATATCAGCTTTTACCATTTTATCTTGGTTCCCCATCCATCACACTGATTGAGGTTACATCACCTGCACCCTTCCTCTGCTCAGGACAGAGGCTGCCACTGGGTGTAAGAATGCTGGGGGCCCCTTGCCTTCACTCCACCTTTAGTGTTGGATTCTGTCAACAGTGGTTTCCCAGATGGCAGCGTGATGCCCTGCTCATCGTCTCATCCCAGAACACTAGTTTTTGAGAGTACTATATTTTTTTATTTGTATAGCAGCTTTCCAGTCACTGACAATCTCTTATTTGCATAGCAGCTTTCCCGTCACTGACAATCTCTTATTTGCACAGCAACTTTCCAGTCATTGACAATCTCCCAAAAGGATTAAAATGCTCTGGCTGACTGTTCTGTAGGGAACTCAAACTGTACGTTTGCACAGTGCACAGCACAAAGCTATGAATGATGCACTTTCCCTGATTATTTATGTTTTTTCCTCCACTGTTAAGTCTGCGTCATAGTAGGTGCAACAACAGTGAAACTGTGGTGGCCACATAAGGCAATCACTCGTGGGTCCAAAAACCTCAAGAATGAACTACACAACAAGAAACAACAGGGTGAATAGTTATGGGGCAACAATTGCATACGTCTGGTGTAATGTTAGGTATGAGGCACAGCTGAATGTCTTTTTTTTTTTTCTCCTCTGATCCCCTGGCCATCCACTCCTTCAGGCCAGCCAAGGCCCGTACCACCACTGCCGAGTCCCGAACGCCATCCACCACCCCTAACAGCCGTGTCCCCGGGTAACCCGACATAACCCTTTGTCAGGTGGGCCCCTACCCCGTGGGATGCTGCCAGGGGAGGAGAATCACCCTGAGGGCTTCCAATGTATTCCGGGTATGGTAGGAGTCAGCACGGATGCTCTTGTCTGGGCTTCAGGCATGTGGAGGGACTGGCAGTTGTCATCTGGTTGGCCAGGCGAGCGGCGTTTCCCATTTTCTCGGGAAGCATGATGTGCCACGTGACGTCAAGGCACAAGCCAACGTCCGCCATGCCCCCCCCCCACAGTAAGGCCCAATGTGTTGCTGTGTCCCGGCCTCCACCAGGAGCCAGCAAACACTGAGCCATGAACCCCTCCCAAGAGAGGGCGAGCAGTCAATAGATGCTCAAATCATCTCCCCCCAGCCGGTCCTCCAACACCCAAGTCCATTCCCAAACCTGGGTTGTCAGCATCGCAGGTGGAGATCCAACTTCTGTGCCGGCGGTCCAGCCTCACTGAATGTCTTTAAACATATCCCAAAACTATCATTACTCTACATCCCAGAAGTGTCTTATTGTGCTTATGAAATGGCTTTAAAACTCGTCCATCTGGCTGGGCCAAAGGGCTTTTAGCTTCAATGGTCTTGATTGTTAGGATGTGTAACCAGGAGAAACATGCAGCTCAGGTGTCCAGATCACAAGTACTGGAACCATAGGGCACTTTTTGACACTCCTACAGTAGGCACCCTTTAAACATTAAAAAGGTTTCAAAATTCAGCACCCTCAAGCTTCAAAATTCATTCCATCCCACATCAGGATAGTACTTCCTGCATCGTCTTCTGAGCAGTTCTGTGCATGCCTGTATCATTTTGGGGCATCTGTTTGTTAAAGAGGGCGTCTTAGTCTGGTGGAGGATCACTGAATTTGTGGTCAAGTCCCCAGGTGCTTACAAGGCCTGCCGCTATGATTTGATGCACCAGTGGCAAAAACTGTGTGGCAAACAGTACAACTTAAATTCCATTCTCAGTTGTAAAATGCCAACTGTGCAACTCAAACTGCAGGGGAGGTTTGTTAAACCCTTCATGTTAAGCTCAAAATTCTGCTCCTCATACATTTTTATTCGGTGTCAGATTGTACTTTGCTCCTGTCTTGAGAAATGATGCACCCCAAGTTTTCGATTTAAAGGACAAGTAAACAATAATTTATACCCCAGCACCTATTATCTAATCCTTCCATATATTTGAAGATTAAAGGGAGCAGTTTTAAATGATATAAGTATATACCTTCAATATTATGTCTGATTTGGTTTCATCGCATTTCAAAACTATCCCAGAATGGAAACAGTCTTTCCAAAGTCCAGCTCCCTGCCACTGATTGCACAGACATCAAGTATAATGATGTCATCAAAGCAAGACTGCTTCTTCTCTAATATTAATTCCCTATGTAGCGGTTTTTATAATGGTAGCATTTAGCTTTTACCAAATTATTTATTTCCAACCCTGTCCACTCTATAGTTAATTACTATAGTTAATTTTAATTACTGAATGCTGATTTTAATTCTTTGTTGTTTTAGAGATATATTTGTATGTATTTTGTTATGTACTGTATGGCGTCAAGAGCCTCCGGGATTGGGCACCTTAAAAATAAAATTGCCTTGCCTAACCTAGCACTATATGTTAAAATGATGCTTATTTATTGATACTTTGCTTGTGCACTTGACTGTAAAACAGAAGTTAAAGGGATATTGTGAACCCTCTTAGGCCTTAAAGAGTCCCTAGTTTAAAAAACACATGTTGTGACTGTTCACATTCTGTAGAGACTGCTGATGAAACTGTTAGTTTGAGTCTGATTTTCTTTTAAAAAGTGAAAAACAGACAACCCACAATACTAGTGTTACCACACAAAAGCATGTTTGTTTACATTCCTTGATCAACACCCACTGCATTTTCCCTGGACTTGGTAACATCCCCAACATAGTCTAGCCAATAATTATGCACTGGTAGGTTTTTTTTTTTTTAGCTTTTTGTTGACCGGGTAAGTGCACTAGACAAATCCTGCCTATTTTCAGGCACGACCCAGGGGAAGGGGATACAGATGAATGCCAACTGACCTTGAACCAGATTAAGCTGTTGGTGGTATTTTTTTAGTGAATGAGGGAAATTTGGCCAGGACACCGTGGAAATTCCCCTACTCTTTTCGATAAGTGCCATGGGATCTTTAACATCCACCTGAACTACCACCAATCCATGCAGATGGGACCTCGGTTTAACGTCTCATCCGAAAGACAGCACCTCAGAAATGCAGCACCCCTCTCATGCTGCATTACAGTGTCAGTACTGGGATATTAACCCAAGTGCCAGATGTGGGAACTGAACCCACAGCCCTCTGATCTCCCGGCCTCACAGGCAAGTGTGCTACCTACTGAGCCACTGACACTGCTAACAGTTGCTGTAGTAGAACAGACTATTGCATCTTGAGCAGCTGCACTGTTTGGGAGTGTTTCTAATGTTCAGGAAGTATGCAATATGAGTAGATCAAGGATTTGAAACAAAACAAGGTTGGATATAATTATATGTTAGTGTGAATTTCATTTCTACTAAGCAAGGAGGCAGATAAACAACTAGCACCATCAATGAATCTTACAGAAGGTCAGCAATCATAAAATGTGGGTTTTAAACAGAAATAATATGAGGCAAAAATGGTTGATGGTGTCCCTTTAAGAATCAATAAATGTGCATGATTTAACATACAGTGTAAAATTCTATCATCATAAAAAAATCCCATTGGGAGTTAGGATTAGAGAAGGAGCGGTCTTGCACCAATGACGACACTACACTTGATGTCTGTGCCATTTTATGTTTGGATTGGAGCTGGCAGGGAGTGGAAATTTTAAGATTGTTTACATACTGGGTCAATTTTTAAACGTGATAAAACTGAATTTAAACAAAATACTGAACGTATATACCAATACAATTAAAAACAGCTCCTCTTAGTTTTCAAATGAATGGGAGGATTAGTTAATAGGTGCTGGGGTATAAATCATTTACTTGTCCTTTCCAAGTCATGAAATGTTTCGGTGACTGAGCTAGCCACTGTTTCCTGCCCTTGTGGTATTCTGGGTAACTCTAGCCCACAAAAATCAAAGTTTCAATATGGTGATATAGGAGAAAATATAGTGCACTCCAGTGTCATATAAACAGATACATATTGTTTACAACGTATTGATCCAAGATATGGAAATACAAATAAATGGCAGGGATTAATATGTTTGGGGAGGGATGCAGAAATGCATTATGCCTCAGATAAGTTTTTTTTTTTTTTGACAAGAGATGCTGCATCAAAAGCAGGCGTAAGATACAAACATATCACAGAAGTTCTTGTCAACTTGATTGCAAAAACAAAAGGCTAAAGTCTCTGCAACGTGATGTTTTAATAATGACTTTCAAGACTTCTGGCAGAAATGACAAGCCAAGAGATTCCTGTATTAAATTACCCAATAACCTCTTTCTCTGAGGTATAAACATCTCTCCACCCAGGTGCTTTAAAAGCAAGCACGCAGTGCAAATGGCCAGAAACAGCAATCAACTGCAGACAGCAGGTATATTACAGGACATCTAAAAATATCCCGGCAGCCACCAAATGAGGCTGCAGGCATGCAATATGCTCCTGTAATACATTCTCATGTGCATACCCCATCTGTTCTGAATGACAAGACCTTTACAAGCAGAAGGACTAAAAAAAAGTCAAAGCAAAAAAGCACGTGGCCACGTAAGCATAACCACTGGGAACAAATAGACACATCTCTGTCCACAAACTTTTTTTTTAAGAGAGCTCAGCTGGTCTTGAAACACACCAGATCAAAAATTAAAAGGACATGTGAAAGTACTTCAAATATTAGCATAAACTTTTCCTTTTTGTAGATACCTGCCCATACAATAGATTTTAAAATGGTACTCTTCAGGCGAGTTTAGTACACGCATTATTTCTGCAGCCAGACTTTTAGGTGTCTTTCTTCTGCATGTGGGTGATATTAACTTTAATGCTACCAGTTAACCTCTGGAGGGGTCTGAAAACTAACAAATTTGTACCAGTCCACATCAGCAAGAGCAGGCTGCTACTCAGCTGTTTACCAGTCCAGGTCATCTTGCTTAACCAAATGATGATCTCTCCCCCCACTATTCTCTTTGGACAGGCAGGGTGAATAACCCATGGCATGCAGTGTGAATCTGCACCCTTCAGAGACCAATAGGTTATTCTTGGACTTGTAATCTGCAGGCACTAAAGAAAATTTTTATTTCATGAAGCTCTGCAATTTCAGAGAATGCCTTGAGAAAGGGCAACTCAATAGATATGCACTATGACTGTAGCTAGGAGTACACTACGTAAGTACAGTAGTAATTTTTTTAGTAGTAGTAATAATTTCTTAAAGGCGCTGATTACGCTGGTGCAGCCAGCCAGGTGTGACATGACTGGTGCAGCTGGCCAGGTGCGACATGACTGGTGCAGCTGGCCAGGAGGGATCCAGCTGGCAAAGTTAACAGGGAATAACTGCTGTAGTGCTAGTCAGGAGGACATGCCACCCTACTTCTTTATGAGTTCTTACATGAATCCAGTTAGAAATCACTTGTGTACGATCAAGCATTTTACCCAGAAAGGCACAGAGTTCGATTTGTGCAACTGCTTCTCAAAACAAACTGTCTCTGTCTTGCCTTTTACAATCCAGAGTAATTCCACAAAAGAGGCAACTTATCCAGTCTGCAAATATGAGCTACCAAACTGCTTAATAAAGAAAACCAGTTACTCTGAATGCACGGCTACTATATTAGCCACTCTGCAGTTTGAGATTACAAAGACCAGGTTTTGGCAAATTCCTTAGTCTGAATCTGGTAGCCATTATTTACTACTGGTAGCTTTTGCTTAACTGGCTACACTGATAAAGTAGTCTTGGAGTCATGTTTAATGTCATTTTCTGATCTCAGAAATTTGTTATAATGCTTACCATATTCGGTAGCTTAGGGTGGTGAAAAGCTGTTGCTGCAATTTTTAAAGGAAAGCAGTCATTATTGGAAGCTCCCCACCCCCCAAAGCTTTACCCCAATTAGGCTTTTCGAAAAGAAAAAACATTTTTTTCGGCATTTTTACTTACTGTATTTTACTTTTGAAAAGTCCAGTAATCCAAAACATGGCGGTCGCTGCGCAGTAACATTTCAGTACCGGGCAGCATCTGCCATATGTTGGAATACGGACTTTTCAAGTAAAATACAATGGTAAAGCAACTAACTTTTCTTTCTAAAAGCCTAATTGGGGAGGAGTAGTAAAAGCTCTGGGGAGGGGGGAACCTCCAATAAGGACCGCTTTCCTTTAAAATTTTACTGTAAACCTGCATTGAGCTGGAAGGAGCCGTAGCATGGCCCCAAGAAGGTGGCCAGTTGATCCCTTCCACTTCCATATTCATGTACTGTACATGCTCCCGCGCTTCGGCATGTTGTCATGTGCAGCGAGGGTGAGGGTAGGAGCATGCCCCACTGAAGTGAATGGGAGACTATTTTAATTACTATTTTACACATTATGATGGCCAGTTGGAGATTAATGAAGGCCACCTTCGAGTTACAAGGCCCTTGGTTGGTTGGTGGTGGACTTCGTCGTCAACTAACTATCATAATATAAAAACAATAATCAAAATGAACTCCCCTCACTTCAATTGGGCGCATACACCCTCACCCTACGCTGCCTCTTTAATGTGCCTGGGTGGATGTGCATGCATCAGGAAGTGGAAAGGGTCGTCTGGCCACCTTGTCGAGGCCAAACTACGATCCCTTCCAGTTCAACACAGGCTTAAAATAAAATGAAACAAATAGCAACAACTTTCGCCACCCTACGCTACAACTGAAGGTAAGTCATGCCTTCCAATTAGAAAATCATTTTAACTCTTGCGGTGCCACAGACTAATATATCAGTCCAGAATTACTATGCGTTCCACTTCTGCTGGCAGCCTAAGGGCTAACGATATACAATATTAACAATCAAATGCCTGGTACTGTCATAAAATCTGTGTTCTGTCCCCGCTTAAGTGGCACAGAAATAAAGCAGGTGAGAGACACAAACTCAAGATGCACAGCTACTACTCTTTACATTCTTTGGAAAAGGAGGGGAACTTATTTTCCTAGACACTTTTAATTATAAATGTGTTGTTTTCTCAGCAAGAAAAACAGAGGTGGAATGCGGATGTGCAGGGTCACTCTGAGTCTGAAAAACCATGAAACGCTCTTTTAAAAAGGTACTGAATGTACCCGTAGGCGTAAGCAGTCCAGATATAGCCCTCTCTAAATCTGTCACATCTTAAATCAAAGCAGCAGCCATTTCATTGAACCGAGAGACAGAAAGTGATGTCACCAGTCGACAAACTGTGCTTAAAGTGAGATTGTCACTTTGTGGAAAACTCTGAAAATCTGTAACTGTTCTTTTTATTCTTCACTACTATGTTCATGAAAGCAGGGTCCTCATCACTGATAGTTGATCCTCTTCTGTTGTTTAAGTCTCTGCTTATGTCACAGTCCTCTGTGACATCATAAGCATTTCCCTAGCAACAGACTGGGATGTCACAAACAGAGGCTTATGATTTCAGAAAAGGACTGAGCAGAAGCAGATAGACTGTAGGGGCACAAGGATCCGGTTTCCATGATAATTAATCTAATAATGATGAACAAAGCAATAAGAAATGCAATCTATAAAATGAACACAGACTCTCTGGAATGAGGAAATCACTGTGACAGCATACAGTTTGTCAAACAGTGACATCACCAGGTCTTGAGGGTCCACAAAATGGCTGCTTTCTTATTAAAGCTAGGACAGATTTGGAGAGGGATATCACTGTACTGCTGACCCTTCAGGCAAACCCTATATAGTACCTTGTTTATAACTGATTTTCATAGACTTTCATTTATTTATTTAGCTTTTGTTGACCAGGTAGGTACACTAGACAAGCTGTATGCCTATTTTCAGGTATGACCCGGGAGAGTACAGTGAAAAATACATGTTCAAATAGAGAATCAGACTTTGGAGGACCATACAAGCCTACACTCCCTTTTAAGAATGTTCTTAATATTCTATTTATCTCCTGGTTCTCCCACTGATGGCTCCCTTTTGATCGACCCCCACCACCCCATCACTGCTCCTCCGGGACTTACCTTAACTGCCAAAGGAACTGTGGTTGTGCCCAGCCATCGGTGTAGGGGGGGAGGGGGGTCGTCATTCATCCTGTCACCTGGGATGTTTTTTCAATTTTCTCCCGAGCCCACGTACATGCAATAGGTGGGATATCCGAGCTCTGCTTCTGCGGGGACAGCCCTGGCGCACTGTGCATGGGTTCCATTCCCTGCATGGTGATGTGCATGTGCTGCTACCTAACCATCGCTGGGTGGCAGGCAAGCAGCGCGGCACTCTAACCCCCCCACCTCCAAAGGAAGGAGAGCTGTCTTGGGACTCTCCATCCTTCCTCACCCTGCTGGCCCCAGAGCAATCCGGGTTCTGTTCCTGACCCTGGGTCGCCAGTGTGACAGGAGGTAAGGCGCCCAGCGCTTCAGCCCTCCACGTCACTGGGCAGCTTTCCTTTTTAAAAATGCTAACGTGTGTACTGTATTGTGTGTGTTATTTCTCTATATATTTTATCTATATTTGCATATATACATACATACAACCTTTGATTAAAATGCATACTGGACAAAGCAAAGCTAACATTTGGGATGGGAGCTACATCCCTTTCTAGTTGTGATGGAAAAATATCACTGATATGCTATTTCAAGTAGTTTTGCTCACAGCATAAAATTCTCCAGCACAAAAAGCACATGCAGGCATTTCTAGAAGTTCAGTTCCTGTGTTTAAGAAAAAAAACAGACCACCATCGTTATATCTAACATGTCTCTGCAACCTACAGACACAGCTAATGCTTATGGTGTACTATATTTGTTATGTAACTATTTGGTTCTGTATCTGTTTTGGTATATAGAGTATTCTAGATGTCCTTAGGAGAAGAATGAAAAAAAAAAAAACACTCATATCATTTGACCTGAACTATTCAATATCTCTGTCTTTTTACAAAAGTGGTTATTTTGAACAGTGCCAAAATCAGAAGGGGAAAAATAATTGAAGCATTTTGTCTATACAAGGTAAATTTCCCCACTGCTTTGACGTCTTAGGAGCTAGAAGAAAAGGACCAGACTCTACGTACTGTGAACCTGTCATATAGAGTAGGATTTATTGCTTCCAGCTTTTGTCCTGATATGATCGTTAGTATTCCTGCACTTATACTCATGCCTCTGCCTCTGCTTCATGACAAAGGGTGGAGTCTGACTTGCGTGTTTCAGTAATTTTGTCAAAGCAGCCTCCCTTACAGCCAGCTAATAAGGGCAACATTTAAGACAAAATTTTACAAGGTGCCTTTTTAAAATATATCTTTCTTTTGAAGCAGACTTTTAAAGGGACCTACACTGCTGGTGGGGTAGGGGTGTAATACAGTTTAAATGTACATAATGCATTAAATATTTTGCAAGGATCAGCATAGTTTGCATAATTATTCATACCTATGGCTAATATGAAAAGGTAAACAGCCCTGTGTGGCACTGGTTTACCAATTCTACAGTAGAGCATCTTGAACAGAACTGATTTTGATCCCTCCTTTCCATAAACCCCTTTACCAAATAAAATCATAACAGTCTATGTCTACCCAACCCTTCCCTGCTCCCATCTTGGCTCCTACGTTCTGGTGTTAGGAACGTAGGTGGGACCATTTACATGTCCGATACAGAATACTGACATACTTGTATCCATGTTGCAAGCTCTTCGCAAGGCATTTCAGTTTATTAAAGGAGCTCCGCCATACAGACGAGCAAGAGAGGCATCTAGTGTCCCCTGAGTTATGTTGTTTCACTCATCCTCCTCAGAATGCCATTATGAAAAGACGTTTTCTATTTGCCTCCATTAAAGTGCCAAACAGAAAATGATGCCATTGGCTTCCTTATTTAAATGCCAATACAGATATATACAGTCAGGCACTGTCGTGGCTTCATCTGAAAGGAAACAAAGTCTATGAACAACTAGTCTTTCCGTTACACACACACGTGCAAGGGTAGCTGTGCATGTACAATCACGACCAGTAATTTTTCTTTATCAGAAATCCTAGTGTTCATTTGGGGGAAAACACAAACTAATAGATGAACGTCCAGTTTGGTGCAAGTTGCATACTGGTCCCAAGGTGCAGGCAGAGGGGGTTACGTGCTTGGGTCTGGAGGCACGCCATTGAGTTGCTCTTGCTTTTGTTCCTTGGAAGGAGCTTCCTGTTGATAATGCGACTTAGTGTTGCTCCCTTTCTGTCTTTTTCCAGCGAGGTGGGCTGCTGCAGATAAACCAGGTCGTTGTGTGACTGGCTCATGCCTGGGTCCTTCTGCTGGTGTCTCCTGCGGAAAAACAGCTTTGCACTTTTTCGCAGAAATCCGCCTGGAAAAGGTGTGGGGGAATTAGTACATCAGGAAGCAGCAATTTAACAAAACATAGGTACAAACAATCACAGCAGGATGAAACACAACCCTTGAAGAGCTAGATCTTAAAGGGGAAGGAAAAACTGGGGTGCTTAAAATGCTGGGCCCAGGAGGTCTTGAGCTACACAAATATTAGACACAAATCATTTTTTTTACAAATTCATAATTATAAAATCTTTTTTATCCATCTGTTTGATCCTTCCACCCTCCCACTCTCTTCCTGACTCTACAAATAACTTGGTAATCCCTGCTACCAACTCGAGTGTCAAAATGCACAAAGCGGGACTTAAGTCACGGCTAGCCTAGGGCTGATTTTTTTATTTAGAAACTGGGCAAGGCCCCACTAGGTGCAATGCCTGTTTTTAGGGATGACCTGGGATCACTGGAGACATTAGGTGACTTGCTCAGGGTCACACAGTATTGCAAGTGGGGGTTGCAGGACTCAAACTCAGATCTGCTGGATGTACCAAGCTCATTCACAGCTCAAAACTCTAACCTCTAGGCTATACTGCCAGCCCCACTGCCCCATACTGTAGTGCATACTGCTACTTCAACTTTCCCTCTACCCTGTGCCATGTAACTACAGCTTAATGTTATAAACCCTATCCTGCCTCCCCCTGAAATGCTATGTTATGCAGTAAATTTATTTTCATTAAAAAGGATTTTTTTAGCTTTGGCATTTAGGGTACTGCACAATGGGGAGGAGGCAATTCTGTATAAATATTATTGTTCAAATGCTTTAATTGATCGGCCTTAATAAAACTTCTCCACTGCGAGAGTCTGAAAATTATATAACAGGCCTTCCATCTTTCCCCTTCGCATGCTGTCACTGTCCCAAGCACTTCCCCACACCACAAGCCGTTACTGTGCTCAAGCATTTCACCCACCACAAGCTGTGAATTTGGTCAAGCATTTCCCCCATGACAAGCTGTGACTGTGGTCAAGCATTTTCCCCACCAAAGGCACTGACTGTGCTTAAGCATTTCCTCCACCACAGGCTGTGACTGTGCTCAAGCATTTCCCCCACCATACGCTGTGACTGTGCTCAAGCATTTCCTCCACCACACGCTCTGACTGTGATCAAGCATTTCCCCCACCATAAGCTGTTACTGTGGTCAAGCCTTTCCCTAACCACAAGTGACTGTGCCCAAGGATTTCCTCCACCACAAGCTGTGACTGTGCTCAAGCATTTCCCCCACCACAGGCTGTGACTGTGCTCAAGCATTTTCCCCCACCACAGGCAATGACTGTGGTCCAGCATTTCCAGCACCACAAGCTGTGACTGTGCTCAAGCATTTCCTTCACAGCAAGCTGTGACTGTGCTCAAGCATTTCCCCCAAAGCAGGCTGTGACTCTGCTCAAGCATCTTCCCCCACCACAGGCTGTGACTGTGCTCAAGCTTTTCCCCCACCACAGGCAATGACTGTGGTCAAGCCTTTCCCCCATCACAGGCTGTGACTGTGCTCAAGTATTTCCCCCACCACAGGCTATGACTGTGCTCAAGCATTTCCAGCACCACAAGCTGTGACTGTGTCAAGCATTTCCCCCACGACAGGCTGTGACTGTGCTCAAGCATTTCCCCCAAAGCAGGCTGTGACTCTGCTTAAGCATTTCCCCCACCACAGGTTGTGACTCTGCTCAAGAATTTCCTCCACCACACTCGTTAACTGTGCTCAAGCATTTCCTCACCACAGGCTGTGACTCTACTCAAGCATTTCCCCCTCCACAGGCAGTGACTGTGCTAAAGCATTTCCCTCACCATAGGCTGTTACTGTGGTCAAGCCTTTCCTTAACCACAAATGACTGTGCCCAAGGATTTCCCCCACCACAGGCTGTGACTGTGCTCTAGCATTTCCCCCACCACAGGCTGTGACTGTGCTCAAGCTTTTCCCCCACCACAGGCAATGACTGTGGTCAAGCCTTTCCCCCACCACAGGCTGTGACTGTGCTCAGGCATTTTCCCCACCACAGCCTATGACTGTGCTCAAGCATTTCCCCCACCACAGACTATGACTGCACTCAAGCATTTCCCCCACGACAAGCTGTGACTGTGCTCAAGCATTTCCCCCACGACAAGCTGTGACTGTGCTCAAGCATTTCCCCCACCACATGCTGTGACTGTGCTCAAGCATTTTCCCCCACCACAGGCTGTGGCTGTGCTCAAGCTTTTCCTCCACCACAGGCAATGACTGTAGTCAAGCCTTTCCCCCACCACAGGCTGTGACTGTGCTCAAACATTTCCCCCACCACAGGCTATGACTGTACTCAAGCATTTCCAGCACCACAAGCTGTGACTGTACTCAAGCATTTCCCCCACGACTAGCTGTGACTGTGCTCAAGCATTTCCCCCAAAGCAGGCTGTGACTTTGCTTAAGCATTTCATCCACCACAGGTTGTGACTCTGCTCAAGAATTTCCCCCACCACACGCGTTGACTGTGCTCAAGCATTTCCTCACCACAGGCAGTGACTGTGCTCAAGCATTTCCCCCAAAGCAGGCTGACACTCTGCTCAAGCATTTTCCCCACCACAGGCTGTGATTGTGCTCAAGAACTTCCCCCACCACAGGCTGTGATTGTGCTCAAGCATTTCCCCCACCACAGGCTGTGACTGTGCTCAAGCATTTCCCACACCTTAAGCTGTGACTGTGCTCAAGCATTTCCCCCCACATGTTCTGTCTGTGTTCAAGCATTTCCCCCAGCACAGGCTGTGACTCTGCTCAAGCATTACCCCCACCACAAGCTGTGATTGTGATCAAGCATTTCCCCTACCACAGTCTGCGACTGTGCTCAAGAATTTCCCCCACCACAGGCTGTGACTGTGCTCAAGCATTTCCTCCACGACAAGTTATGACTGTGCTCAAGCATTTCCCCAACGCAGACTGTGACTCTGCACAAGTATTTCCCCTCCACAGGCTGTTACGGTGCTAAAGCATTTCCTCATTCACAAGCTGTGACTGTGCTGAAGCATTTCCCCACCACAAGCTGTTACTGTGGTCAAGCATTTTCCCCACCACAGGCTGTGACTGTACTCAAGGATTTCCCCCTCCACAAGCTGTGACTGTGCTCAATCATTTCCAGCACCACAAGCTGTTACTATGCTGAAGGATTTCCCTCCACCACAGGCTGTAATTGTGCTCAAGCATTTCCCCCACAACAGGCTGCTACTGTGGTCAAGCCTTTCCCTCACCACAGGCTGCGACTGTGCTCAAGCATTTTCCCCACCATAGGCTGTGACTGTAATCAAGGATTTCCCCCTCGATAACCTGTGACTGTGCTCAAGCATTTCCACCATGATGAGCTGTGACTATACTCAAGCATTTCCAGCACCACAAGCTGTTACTATGCTGAAGGATTTCCCTCCACCACAGGCTGTAATTGAGCTCAAGCATTTCCCCCACCACACGCTGCTACTGTGGTCAAGCCTTTCCCCCACCACAGGCTGCGACTGTGCTCAAGAATTTCCCCCACCAGAGACTGTGACTGTGTTCAAGCATTTCCCCCCACATGCTGTGTTTGTGTTCAAGCATTTCCCCCACTACAGACTGTTACTGTGCTCAACGATGTCCCCACCACAGGCTGTTGCTGTGGTCAAGCCTTTCCTCTTCCACAGGCCATGACTATGCAAAAGGATTTCCACCACCACAGGCTGTGACTGTGCTCAAGCATTTCCCCCACCATAGGCTGTGACTCTGCTCAAGCATTTTCCCCCACCACAGGCAATGACTGTGGTCAAGCCTTTTCCCCACCACAGGCTATGACTGTACTCAAGCATTTCCCCCACAACAAGCTGTGACTGTGCTCAAGCATTTCCTCCAAAGCAGGCTGACTTTGCTTAAGCATTTCCCCCCACCACAGGTTGCGACTCTGCTCAAGAATTTCCCCCACCACACGCGTTGACTGCGCTCAAGCATTTCCTTACCATAGGCAGTGACTGTGCTCAGGCATTTCCCCCAAGGCAGGCTGTGACTCTGCTCAAGCATTTTCCCCACCACAGGCTGTGACTGTGCTCAATAATTTCCCCCACCACAGCCTGTGACTGTGTCCAAGCATTTACCTCACCACAGGCTGTGACTGTGCTCAGGGATTTCTTCCACCACAGGCTGTGATTCTGCTCAAGCATTTCCCCCACCACAGGCTGTGATTGTGCTCAAGCATTTCCCCCACCACAGGCAGTGACTGTGCTCAAGCATTTGTCCCACAAGCTGCGACTGTGCTCAAGCATTTGTCCCACAAGCTGCGACTGTGCTCAAGCATTTCCCCCCACATGTTCTGTCTGTGTTCAAGCATTTCCCCCAGCACAGGCTGTGACTCTGCTCAAGCATTAACCCCACCACAAGCTGTGATTGTAATCAAGCATTTCCCCTACCACAGTCTGTGACTGTCCTCAAGAATTTCCCCCACCACAGGCTGTGACTGTGCTCAAGCATTTCCCCTCCACAGGCTGTTACGGTGCTAAAGCATTTCCCCCTCCACAAGCTGTTACTGTGCTCAAGCATTTTCCCCACCACAGGCTGTGACTGTACTCAAGGATTTCCCCCTCGATAAGCTGTGACTGTGCTCAAGCATTTCCCCTCCACGGGTTGTTACTGTGCTCAAGCATTTCCCCAATGACAAGCTGTGACTGTGCTCAAGCATTTCCCCACCACAATCTCTTACTGTGGTCAAGCATTTCCCCCACCACAAGCTGTGACTGTGCTCAAGCATTTCCCCCTCGACAAGCTGTGACTGTGCTCAAGCATTTCCACCACCACAAGCTGTTACTGTGCTCAAGGATTTCCCCCACCACGGGCTGTTACTGTGGTCAAGCTTTTCCCTAACCACAAGTCGTGACTGTGCTCAAGGATTTCCCCCACAGGCTATGACTGTGCTCAAGGATTTCCCCCACTACATTTGTGACTGTGGTCAAGCCTTTCCTTCACCACCGGCTGTAACTCTGGTCAAGCACTTCCCCCACCACAGGCTGTGACTGTGCTCAAGTTCCCCCGCCCACCACCACAAGCTGTTACTGTGCTCAAGCATTTCCCCCATGACAAGCTGCGACTGTGCTCAAGCATGTCCAGCACCACAAGTTGTTACTGTGCTGAAGTATTTCCCTCCACTACAGGCTGAAACTGTGCTCAAGCATTTCCCCCACCTCAGGCTGTTACTGTGATCAAGCATTTCCCTCAGCTCAGGCTATCACTGCGCTCAAGCATTTCCCCCACCACAGGCTGTTACTGTGGTCAAGCCTTTCCCCCACCACAGGCTGTGACTGTGCTCAAGAATTTCCCCCATCAGAGGCTGTGACTCTGTTCAAACATTTCCCTCCACATGTTGTGTCTGTGCTCAAGCATTTCCCCCACCACAGGCTATGACTGTGCTCAAGAATGTCCCCACAGGCTGTTACTGTGGTCAAGCCTTTCCTACCATGCTGTGACTGTGCTGAAGCATTTTCCCCCACCACAGGCTGTGACTGTGTTCAAGCCATTTCCCCCACCACAGGCTGCGACTGTGCTGAAGCATTTTCCCCACCACAGGCTGTTACTGTGCTGAAGCATTTCCCCACCACAGGCTGTTACTGTGGTCAAGCCTTTCCCCTAACCACAAGCTGTGACTGTGCTCAAGGAATTCCCCCACAACAGGCTGTGTCTGTGCTCAAGCCTTTCCTTCACCACAGACTGCGACTATGCTCAAGGATTTCCCCCATCACAGGCTGTGACTGTGGTCAAGCCTTTCCTTCACCACAGGCTGTGACTCTACTCAAGTGCCCCCCCCCCCAAACAGGCTGTTCGTGTACTCAAGCATTTCCCGCACGATAAGATGTGACTGTACTCAAGCATTTCCCCCCACAATAAGCTGTGACTCGCTCAGGAATTTCCCCCATCATAGGCTGTGACAGTGCTCAAGCATTTCCTCCACCCCAGGCTGTTACTGTGGCCAAACCTTTCCTCTACCACAGGCCGGGACTATGCTTAAGGATTTCCCCCACCACAGGCTGTGACTGTGCTCAAGCATTTCCTCCGCCACAGGCTGTGACTGTGCTCAAGGATTTCCCTCACCTCCGGCTGTGACTGTTCTCAGGCATTTCCCCACCAGAGGCACTGACTGTGCTGCAGCATTTCCCCCACCACCACAATCTGTGACTGTGCTTAAGCATTTCCTCGACGACAAACTGTGACTGTGCTCAAGCATTTCCCCATCACAGGCTGTTACTGTGCTCAAACATTTCCCTCACCACAGGTTGTGACTGCGCTCAAGCAGCTACACACATGCACCTGTGATTTAAAAAGAATGTTCAGGCTAGTCCATCAATGTAGAGAGTCATGGCACTGGTAACCAGGGTTCCGGAATGACTGTTGGTTATTGGGGACCGAGGGAGGGGGAATGTCTCAAGTGTCCCAGAGGACGCTGTCCTTTGGCGGAGGGAAGGCCACTGCCTCTGTTGAAATACTGGCACCTAGGTGACCATAAGTGAGAGTGCAGAGGAAGTATAGTAGAGGGAGGGGAGGATGTTGGCTTGTTTTCACACAGCCATGATTTGCATGCTGATGTCCTGAGGGGCTAGATTGCAATGAGCATGGAAAAGCTGCTGGCATGCAGCTGAACGACTTGGCGCACTTGGGGCCTGGGCTGTACAACTAGCCATCCTACCTTGAAGGTCTTCAGATGGGAGAACCAACAGCTCTCTTGAACAGCCAGCTGAGAAAGCTCTGCCTCGATAGGTAAGCGAGGGGGCTGGAAGGGGTAACTGCTGGGGATAGTTAGATACAGTCCTGGGTAGAAGCAGTCAGATGAGGGAAAACACTGAAGAGAATGGGATATAAATTGAAAATTTAAAAAGTTCCAATTTATAGACACATTTGCATCAGAGTTACAGGGGAACCAGCAATATCACACACATTGAAATGTAATGGAAATTGCAGAGGCCTTGATAAGGCATCAACATGCTCTGTAGTGAACACTTTCCATTGTGGTGTGCGTACAGTAATTTTCCACAAATTGTAGTGATATTAAAGAAAACCGTGAACACTTTCCATTGTAGTGTGCTTAAAGTAATTTTACACAAATTGTAATGATACTAAAGAAAACCAACACTTTACAATAACATTACAACAACAACAAATATAAGTAAGCTATAACACACAATGGGGTGTGGGTTATGCTCTGATAAACGCAAGCCTAGGGGAGTAGTGAGGCACCAGGATGCCGGCTGATTGCCTTACTGCCCCTAGAAAGAACAGTTATGCAAGAACTTACCGTAACAGTAGATCTTCGAGGGGATCTTAGTCATCAGGTCACACTGCAGGAACGTCACCGTCCGTGAAGCAGGATCCACACAGAAGATTTTCACCAGTACAACTGTGGCCGCCCACGCCATAAAAGTCATCAACCTTATAAAGGCGTGAGCGGCCCCGCTCCCTCCTCAGTTCTTTGCCCTGGAGACAAAGGGAGCATAGCTCTAGCCATGGGAAACCGAGAGAGAGAGAGAGAGAGAGAGAGAGAGAGGGAGGTTTCCAGGCCTATATGAAAGGCTGGATACACCAAAAAGCCAGTTCCAGTAAAGAGCCCCCCCCCCCCAAAGAAGAGGGACGGTGGGAGGGAAAGCAGACCTGAGGACTGAGATCCCCTCCAAGATCTACTGTTACGGTAAGTTCTTATGTAACTGATCTGTCTTGTTTGGGGATATCTCAGTCATCAAGTCACACTGTAGGAATGAGTCCCAAGCAGTTACAGGTGTAAACAGTCTGGGAGGAAGGCCCACTATAATCTTAGACATTAAGAGTTAATGTAGAGCACTTAGCACTAGCACATATTACTATGTGTTGCTGTAAGCTTCCCATCAGGTGAGTTCTCGCCACCAGCTACAAGTACTGTAGGGGCGGCAATTCCTTAGAAAGCTGCGCAGAGTCGCTTAGGGGCTCACAATTTCTAGAATAAACTACAAAAAATAGTTGAAGCAATTACTAGCTGCTGAAGTTTCTTGGAGCACTTTGTTGGGACTTTGTGTTTTGATTTTCAGGCTGGCTCTCTGCTTCAGCACACCACCTTGTCCTGGAGCGCACGACTTACAATTTGGAGCTTTCTGATAAACTTAGGACAGGAGGCCCTGCAGCACAGTCCTACCAAAACCTGCATTGGTTCTTGAGGCAATGTCCAGACTGTAGTGCTTGGTGAAAATATGAACGGTACTCCAGGTGGCAGCCACACAGATGTCAGCAGCTGAGACGCCACAGAAACAAGTCATAGAGGAAGCCATGCCTCTTGTGATATGAGCTTGAACCGCACTAGGCAAATCTTTGCCATACTTGTTGCAGCAGAACACAATGCAATTTGCCAACCATTTGGATAAACACTGCTTAGAAACTGAAGCGCCCTCTCTACCCAGGGCGAAGGAAACAAACTGCTTCGACTTTCTACATTCCTTGGTGCAAAGCTGGTAGTACAGGGTGAGAGCCACAGGGTGGAGAAGGTCCAGAGAAGGGCAACCAAGATAGTTCAAGGACTATACGAGAGGCCTTATGAAGAACAACTGCAGGAACTAAACTTGTATGTCCTGGAGACAAGGAGGGAGACAGAGGATATGATAGAAACCTTCAAATATCTGAAGGGAATACACGGTGAGGGAATGAAGCATATTCAGGATGAGTGAGAACAAATCAACTAGGGGACATGCCCTCAAGCTAGAGGGGGCAGATTTAGAGGAAATGTGAGGATACAGTTCTTCACTGAGAGAGTGATGGGTCCTTGGAATATGCTGTCAGAATGGGTGGTAGGGTAGATTCAGTGAGCAAATTCGAGAGGACTTGGGACAACTACATGGGGCTAAATAGAAGTAACAATGACGAGGGAATAAAGGGAGTAAGATAAGCCGGACAGGGAGGGGGAAATGGGCAGACTAGATGGGCCAATGGGTCCTTTTCTGCTGGCAAATTTCTATGTTTCTATGTTTCTACTTCTAAGTTCTGTGCACATCTAATGTATGAAGCAATGCTTCCCCTGGATTGGCATGCTCTGGAAAATAAACAGGAGGGTGGATAGATTGACTGAGTGTAAACTCAGAGACCACCTTAGGGAGAAACTTAGGATTTCTGCACAAAGACACCCTGTCTTTGTGAAAAATCAAATAAGGCTCCTCGCACCAGAGGGCCTGAAGCTCTGAAGTTCTTTGAGCAGAAGTAATAGCAACTAAAAATAAAGTTTCTGGCCAGCCCGGTGGTGCTGAGGGTTGAGGCACTGGATGCACACCTACTTCACTTGGTGACTCGGAGTTAGGGAGCGAGCTTGGGCCACCAGGGGTTGGCCAGGGGGAGAAGGCTAGAGCGTCCGACAACAGCTCGCCTTCTCCGGGGGGAGGGTGGGTTCTCTACACCGGCAAGCGGTGACCCCTGGCAGTGGCTGGAGGCACGACAGCTACTGGAGTCACTGGGGCGTGATTGGTCGGGGGCACAGGCCTCTGACCAACCAGCTTCGGGGACGGGTTCTTGGGAGGGGGGACTTTGTGAGTGTCAGCGCCTATGCCTCGACACCGGGGCATGTAGTCAGTACATCCTAGGAAAAAAATGGGAAAAGCCCCTCCGGAGTCGGGTAGATGGAGTGTCAAGCCGGGTTTCAATCTACCGCCGCCTGCCCAGCTGAGTTGGGGACCTGACGAGATCGAAGGTTCGGGGGGTGGACTCCAACCCCGACCCCGTGCGGGGGAGCAAACCACTGAAAGATGGAGGACACTGATCAGTCAGGTAGGACGGGGTAGGGACAGGCTTAATTGGCTCTCCTGAAGAGGCGACTCTGGAGGTGAAGGGAGAGGAAAAAATAAATAAATAACGTTTCCCAAGAGAGAAAGCATAGCTCGCAAGTTGCGACTGGCTCAAAAGGAGACAGGGTCAACTTCTCCAAAACAAAATTCAAATCACAAGCTGGGACAAGAGAACGGATTGGGGGTTTCAGATGCAGGATGCCCCTTAAAAAGGTATGGGAGACATCCAGCTGAGCTACTGTGTGGTCACCCACAGGCTCACGAAAGGCCAAAATAGCCGAATGGTGCACCTTGAAGGAGGAATACTGGAGGCCTAAGTCAGACCGAGAGATCAGGTAGTCCAGGATCAGGCTCACCGGACAGGTGAAAGGGTCCATTTTATGTCTGGCGGCCCAGATGGCAAAGTGCTTCCACCTGATCGCATACGTGGCTCGAGTGGAAGGCTTCCGGGCGTCCACCAGGACATCCACCACTCTGTTGGGAAACCGCAAATCTGGCGATGGCCATGTCCTCAGGAGCTAAGCATGCAGATTGAGGGACCTGAGGTTGGGATGAACCAGTGTCCCCTATGCCTGGGCTGGCAGGTTCTTGCAAAGGGGGGAGTGGAACCAGAAGTACCTCCACCAGCAGGGGAAACCAAATCTGGAAGGGCCACAATGGAGTTACCAGAATCATGCTGGCCACCTCCATCTGCAATTTGATGAGGACCCTCTGAATTAGAGGGAAGAGAGGGAATGTGTAAAGAAACCTCCTGCTCCAGGAGAGGGACAACACATCTCACTAAAAAACTCCAGGTGCTGGATTGAGCGAGCAAAAATACAGGTTACTCACCTGTAACAGGAGTTCTAGGAATGGTATTATGTTGTTCATCCACACTTTCTGGCAGGTATCCTTGCCGCTTTAAATCTTGCCGGAAGGTCTTCAAGCTGGCTCCTCCCACCCACCCGGGTGGTAAAACTCTTGGCTCCGCCCCATGACACCAGATCTGGCCCGCTGGAAGCTCAGGTTGTGCGTCGAAGCCGGGGAGGTCGGGTGGGTCGAGGATGAACAACATATACCATTCCTAGAACTCCTGTTACAGGTGAGTAACCTGTATTTCTAGGAACATGGATATGTTGTTCATCCACACTTTCTGGCAGACTCCTAGCAGTTCTCCGGGAGGAGGGAGGCAAGGCGCACACCCCCTACTTAGGGAATAGAGACTGGAGAACCGAGGCCCCAAAACCAGCATCCCGGCGTGACTCAAGGTCGATGTGGTAGTGGGTTATGAAGGTATGTGCCGACTTCCAGGTAGCAGCCCTGCAGATATCCTGGATAGGGACGTCCCTGGAAGCAGCTACCGATGCAGCGGTATGGCGGGTAGAATGAGCTCTTATCCCTCTGGGAGGCTCCATGCCCGCCAACCTATAGCAGAGATCTATGCAGGAGGTGACCCACCTGCTTATCGTCTGTTTGGCTGCAGGTCTGCCAGGTGCGGCTTCAGCGTAGGTGACAAACAGCTGGCGAACCTCTCCCTGAACTTCAGCCGTGTGCTCCTTATAGTAAGCGAGTGCCCTT
The DNA here is from genome assembly GCA_016271365.2 of Neoceratodus forsteri. Lineage (NCBI taxonomy): Eukaryota > Metazoa > Chordata > Ceratodontiformes > Ceratodontidae > Neoceratodus > Neoceratodus forsteri. The sequence goes on along the minus strand of CM057458.1, from coordinate 1,392,193,134 downwards.
CTAGGGTCCAGAGTATGGAGCCTATATTCGGCCTCCGAGGTGTGATTTGGGTAGAACACCGGCAGAGTCAACACCTGGTTAAGGTGAAACTCCGACACCACCTTGGAAGGAATTTCGGTGGGGGCGAGAGGACAACCTTGTCCTGTGGAAGACCAGGTAAGGAGACTCAATGGAAAGCGCCTGGAGCCTCCCATCCTTCTGGCTGACGTGATAGCCACCAAGAAGGCGGTCTTCCACAACAGGTGAGGATGTCACACCTGTGCATTGGTTTGAATAAACGCCCATGAGCTTTGCCAATACCAGCAGTAGATCCCACAGAGGGTGGAGGTTCTACTTTTGGGAGGAAATGTGATCCAAGGCCTTTAAAAGCGCCAGACCACCTTCTCCTGTGCATCGCTGGCTCCTGCCCCGCCCGTAAGCAGAGATGGCTGCCAGGTGTACCTTTAGGGTAGTCAACCTAAGCCCTTGCTGAGAAAGGGACCACAGGTAGTCCAAGATGCTTGCCAAGGAACAGGAGGAAGGGTCCAGGCCCTTGCCCTGACACCAAATGGAGAATCTCTTCCATTTGAAGGTATAGCATTTTCTGGTCGACTCCTTATGGGACGCCTCAACTACACTGAGGACCTCGTCGGAAAGACCCCAAGCCTGGAACTCTAGCTACTCAGGAACCAGGCCATCAGGTGCAGGGATTGAAGGTCTGGATGGAACACCTTCCCCTGATTGACTGATAACAGGTCCGGGCGAGCTGAAAGCTGCCTTGGGAGCCTGGAGCTGAGGCTGAGGAGATCTGGATACCAGCATTGGCGGGGCCAGTCTGGGGCTACCAGAATCACCTGCACCTTGTCCCTCTCGCCTTGAGAAGCACCTTGTGGATCAAGGGAAATGGGGGAAGGCGTAGAAGAGGCCTGGGGTCCACGGCCTCGAGAAGGCATCCCCCTGCAGTGAGCCCTGCTGAGGGGGGTGGGCATGAAACAGCCTCAGCTTTGCATTCTCCCTGGAGGCAAACAGGTCCACCTGAGGTGTGCCCCAGTGGGAGAACAGATCTTGTACTACCTCCGGCAGGAGAGACCACTTGTGGGACACAGCCCCTATCCGGCTTAGGGCATTGGACAGGGTGTTGGAGGCTCCTGCCACATGGATGGCTAGGAGATCCGCCTCCAGGCTGCGCACGAGTGACCAAACGCGGGAGAGCTTTCTTGCACAGAGGCATGGAGCGTGTCCCACCCTGGCGGTTTAGGTAGTAGTATTGTCCATCTGGACCTGAACCACTTGACCCCGTAGAAACGGAGCAAAGGCGGTGAGGGCTAGATGAACCGCCCAAAGCTCCAGCAGGTTGATATGACATCGGGACTCCCGAGGGGACCAGAGGCCGTGCGCTCTGTGCTCACCCAGATGGGCACCCCAACCCATCAGAGAGGCATCGGTCGATAGAGAGACCGGCCACTTGGGGCAGACAAATGGGAAGCCCTCCTGTAAATGAGCTGGAATGGTCCACCACTGGAGAGCGTTCCACATCCCCTGGGTCACCGTCACTAGCTGGTCCAATGGATCGCAGCGTTGTGACCACTGGCTGGCCAATCCCTACTAAAGGGGGACGCATGTGCCAGCGGGCCCAACGGACCACGCTGATGCAGGCCGCCATGAGACCCAGGAGGCGCAGGAAGTCCCGAGCAGGGCGCGATTGCCCAACCAGAAATGATTGGGCAAAGGAGGAAAGAACCTCGGCCCTGTCCGCTGGGAGCCGTGCTCTGGCTCGAAGAGAGTCGAGCTCTGCCCCGATGAAAAGAATCACCTGCTTCGGTCCGAGTTCTGACTTGGCCTTGTTGATGAGAAGGCCGATCTGAGAGCAAACCTGGAGGGCCAGATCTCTGGACCGCTCCACCGCCTGTCTGGAGGGGGCTGCTATCAGGTAATCGTCCAGGTAAGGGTACACCCAGACCCCTTGGTGCCGCAGGAATGCTGTCACCACTGCCATGCATTTGGTGAAGACCCTGGGAGCAAGAGAAAGGCCGAAGGGCATGGCTCGGAACTCGAAAAGGGATCCCTCCGCTCAAAAGCGAAGGAATCTCTGGTGAGACGGACAGATAGGGACGTGAAAGAATGCGTCCTGTAGGTCCAGAGAACAGAACCACACGCCTCGCTCCAGGGATGGTATTATCTGAGACAGAGTGACCATCCTGAAGGTCCGAGACCTTAGGAACTTGTTTAGGTCATGCAGGTCGAGAATGGGGCGCTAGCCCCCCGTCCTTTTTGGGACCAGGAAGTACCTGGACACAAACCCCGGGTCTGAGGGAGGGTCTGCCACCTCTCTGATCACCTCTTTCTCGAGGAGCAGAGTGATGTCGCTCAGCAAGCCGACAGCGAGGCTCTGGACCGAGGCCCCTGGGGCGATGGCTCAGAAGGGCGGACCTGCTCGAACTCCAGAGGCAGGCCCTTTCCTACCACTTCCAGCACCCACCAGTCTGTGGTGATAGCGGACCAGGCGGAAAGGAAGTGGCGGAGCCGTCCCCTCACGGGGGGAACCTGGGGTGGAGTGACAAGGTTGGGGGTGACACCCCTCAACCCGTCACTGGGCAGGCTTGGAGGAGGGACCGGCCGAGGGACCTCCTGGGCCTTTACCTCCCTGCTTCCTGGAAGAGGAAGCTGCAGGCTTGGGTTTGGGATGCCAAGTGCGAGCCTGCTGGCCCTGATGCTGCTGGGCTGGACGTGCCGTGGGCGCAGACGGACGAAAGGGCTTGGGTTGCGGTTTGCGGCCCTTGTCCCTCTGGGCAGATGAGACCGAGTCCAGAGTGGCACTGGACTTTTCGATCCTCTGGAGGTGACCTTCCACTCCAGGGCCGAAGAGGTTGGTCCCCAAGAAGGGGACATCCGCCAACTTGTGCTGGGTATCCGCTGTGAAGGTGGATATCCTCAGCCATGCCCGACGGCGCATAGCACTGTGGCCACGACTGACCTGGCATATGAGTCGCCAAAGTCCAGAGCAGTCTGAAGTTGCTGCTTGGCCACTGCCCTGCCCTGGTCCCGCACCTGCTTGACCGTGGTCTGCAGGTCAGCTGGGAGATGAGGGACTACCTCGTCCAGGGAGCCCAACAGGGCATGAGAAAAGTGTGCCATCAGCATGGCCGAGCTGGCCTGACGAAGGCCAAGGGAGGACGCAGCGCAGACTTTGCGCCCGGCGTAATCCAACTTCTTGGACTCCTTGTTGGGAGGCTTGTCCACGTCCCTGGCGCTTCTGGCATGCCGGAAGACGCTGTCGGTAACCAACCCCTTGGCTGAGGGGTGTTCCGAAAACCTGGACAGGGAATCGGTAGGGACGGCGTACTTCCTCGCCATCCTGGCCGAAGGCGCAGGGCAGGAAGCAGGATGCTGCCAGAGCTCCAAGGCCGGGCCGACAATGGCCTCGGCCACCGGAAAGGCCTCCGTGGGAGAATCCCCTGGGTCCAATATCTCCGTTAGGGGATACTTGGCCCGCTTGGATATGGGCTTGAGCTGCATCCCAGTGGACTCCGAGATGAGCCTAAGCAAACCCATGAAGGACGATGGGCTATCGTCCAGCGACTGACCTCCGGAGGACTCCAAGTCGACCTGCCTGGAGAACAGGGAGGAATCGTTGTCGGACTCGGACGAGTCCGCAAAGAGCTGCCTTAGGCCTGAGCCACCCTCCACCTGCCGAGGGCGGTCGGGAGTGAGGGTGACAGACAGCCTATGGGGCAGGCCCTAGCCCGACCGAGAATTCTTGGTCGGGGCCCCAAATTTCGGCTGTGGAGGCAGAGGTTCCACCAGAATCGGTGGGGCAGCTGGTTTCGGTCGAGCAACAGGCCTGGGGGCATGCACCTCGGCTAGGGCGAGGGGTTGCTTCGGCTGCTCTGGTGACAGCCACTTGATGGCCGGGGAAGGCGACGATGTCGGCTTGCTCCTGGACAGAAGGAGCTGTTGCCACATGAGGTCCTCGTAGCGCCGATGTAACTTGCGTCAAAGCCTCTCCTCATCTGAGGAGGACGACGAGGACGAGTGGCGACGCCACTCACTATGGTACCGAGACAGAGACCGCCTATGTCGGCGGGATCGGCTGGACCGAGAAGATGTCCGAGACCGAGACCGAGAACCTCGGCATTTCCGAGGAGGGTTCTGGGGCAGGGCAGTGGAAACCCGCTCTCCCCTCGGCTCGGAAGTTTCGACCGTGGACTCCTGAACCGGAGGCACAGGCAAGCCCACGGTAACCTCGATCTCCGCCGGGGGAACCGGGGAGTGAGGGTTTTCCGCTTCACCAGTCGACAACCCGTCCGACGGGTCGAGAAAAATCTCGACTGCATCGACGGGTGTCTCGGTCAACTGACCTGACGGGGACACCGTGAGGCCAGTGGCCGAGGCCGAAGGGTCGACCGAAGTCGATGGTCGACTACTCGGGGAGGGGGACCTCTCCTGCTCCCAAGAGCGTCGATGGAGGGACTTACCTTTGGAGTCCTTCTTCTTGGACCGAGAGGGAATTCCTGATGTCGGTCCCTCTCCCTTGGTGGAAAGGGAGTGACAGAGCTCCTTAAAAGAAGCTGAATAGGAGGATCCCAAGGAAAGTGGGATAAAGGCCGCGGCCGAGGAAGACGAAGATGCGGCCTGCGCTGCCTCCTCCTCGAGGGCGATCATCTGCTCAAGCTGTTCCGCCGAGCCAGCCGCCGCGGAAACTGCCAAATGGGCCTCCTTCGACTTTACTGGCGGGTAACGTTTCTCGGGGCGCCCAAGTTGTAAACGGGCGGCATGGTCTTCCAGGATGTAGACCGAGAAGGAAGAGCACAGGTCGCAGGCCTGTGGGTCATGCTCAAGGCCTAAGCAGTAGACGCACGTGGAGTGCGGGTCCATCCGAGACATCTTCTGCCCGCATGGGCACCTCCGAAAACCGGGAGTCGATTTGTCCATCGCAGCCGCGAGGGAAATCAATGACCAAGTCTGAAAAACCTTAAAGTTATTTTGGTAAACCAAGAAATAGGAACCAGTCTTATATGCAGAGCGTTAAGGAGGGAACCTGAGCTTCAAGCGTAAGGAAGATCTGAAGGCCATGGGCGGAGCCGTGAGTTTTACCACCCGGGTGGGTGGGAGGAGCCAGCTTGAAGACCTTCCGGCAAGATTTAAAGCGGCAAGGATACCTGCCAGAAAGTGTGGATGAACAAAATATCCATGTCCCTAGAAACTGGGCAGTTTTGCATTGAGTGAGGACGCAAAAAGGTCCAACTCTGGAAGACCCCATCTGTTGAACAACTCCTCTGCGACAGATGAGATGAGCTCCCACTCGTGCATGCTGGACTGGCTAAAGCTGTCCGCCAGAGTGTTTAGCATGCCTGTAACATGGACCATCGAGAGTGTCAGACCGTGATCTAATGCCCAGTACCACACTCTCATGGCCTCCCTACAGAGGGGGCATGAATGAGCCCCCCCCTTGTTGAAGTAGTACACTACACTGAGGTTGTCTGACTGCACCAGCAGCTGACCTGGAGCAAGGTGGTTCTAAAAAGCCTGCAGGGCATACAGCACTGTCCTCATCTACAGGACATAGATATGCAGGGAGGTCTCTACCGGAGATCAGGAACCCTGGGTTTGAAAGGGACTCAGGTGAGCTTCCCAACCTGAACTGGAAGCATCCATGGTGAGGATCTGCTGTGGAGAAGAGATCAGGAATGGCACTCCTTGCAGCAGGTTCAAGGGGTCCATCCACCACTGAAGCACTTTGCGGACTGGGGAGGAGACCAGCATCAACTGATCTAACTCATCTGTACATTGGTCCCATTCCACTCAGACAGTCCACTGCAGGATGCACATATGAAGTCTGGTCAGTGGAACAGTGGGAATGGCACATAGACCCAACAGTCTCAGGTACGTCCTGGCAGGAATAAACATCCTAAGCCTGGGCTATAAGGCACTCCACCCTGTTCTGAGGCAGGAAAGCCTTCCCCTGCACAGAGTCTAGAACCGCCCCTGTGTACTGCAGTCTCTGGAATGGTACCAGAACTGACTTGGACAGGTTGACTGTAATGCCCAAGGAGTGGAACAACTGGAGAGTTCTCTCCAGAGTCCACCAAAGCTGCTCCCTGTACAGGGCGTTTAGGAGCCAATCATCCAGGTAAGAGAAACTACATGTTACTCACCTGTAACAGGATTTCTAGGAATGGTATATGTTGTTCATCCACACTTACTGGCAGGTTCCTTGCCACTTTAAATCTTGCTGGAAGGTCTTCAAGCTGGCTCCTCCCACCCACCCGGGTGGTAAAACTCTCGGCTCCACCCCATGACGCCAGATCTAGCCCGCTGGAAGCCAGGTTGTGCGTCCAAGCCGGGGAGGTCAGGTGGGTCGTGTGGATGAACAACATATACCATTCCTAGAACTCCTGTTACAGGTGAGTAACCTGTATTTATAGGGACATGGATATGTTGTTCAATCCACACTTATTGGCAGACTCCTAGCAGTTCTCTGGGAGGAGGGAGGCAAGGCGCACACCCCCGATACTTCCTTGGGAAATAGAGACTGGAGAACCGAGGCCCCAAAACCAGCATCCCGGCGTGACTCAAGGTTGATGTGGTAGTGGGTAATAAAGGTATGTGCCGACTTCCAGGTAGCAGCCCTGCAGATATCCTGGATAGGGACATCCCTGTAAACAGCTACCGATGCAGCGGTATGGCGGGTAGAATGAGCTCTTATCCCTCTGGGAGGCTCCATGCCCGCCAACCTATAGCAGAGCTCTATGCAGGAGGTGACTCACCTGCTTATTGTCCGCTTGGCTGCAGGTCTGCCAGGTGCGGCTTCAGCGTAGGTGACAAACAGCTGGCGAACCTCTCCCCGAACTTCAGCCGTCCGCTCCTTATAATAAGCGAGCGCTCGTCTAGTGTCCAAAGTATGGAGCCTATATTCGCCTCCGAGGTGTGATTGGGTAGAACACCGCAGAGTCAACACCTGGTTAAGGTGAAACTCCGACACCACCTTCGGAAGGAATTTCGGGTGGGGGCGCAGGACAACCTTGTCCCTGTGGAAGACCAGATAAGGAGACTCGATGGAAAGCGCCTGGAGCTCTCCCATCCTTCTGGCTAACGTGATAGCCACCAAGAAGGCGGTCTTCCACGACAGGTTGGAAATATCGCACCTGTGCATCGGTTCGAATGGCTTGCCCATGAGCTTGGCCAATACCAGCAGTAGATCCCACGGAGGTGGAGGTTCACGCACCGGAGGGGAAATGTGGTCAAGGCCTTTGAAAAAGCGCCCGACCACCTTCTCCTGCGCCACCGACTGCTTCCCGGCCCGCACCCGGTAAGCAGAGATGGCTGCCAGGTGCACCTTAAGGGTCGACGACCGATGCCCTTGCTGAGAAAGGGACCACAGGTAGTCCAGAATGCTTGCCAAGGGACAGGTGGAAGGGTCCAAGCCTTCCCTGACACCAAATGGAGAATCTCTTCCATTTGAAGGCATAGCATTTCTGGTCGACTTTACGGACGCCTCAATGACGCTGAGGATCTCGTCCGGAAAGACCCAAGGCCTGGAACTCTACGCCAGGAACCAGGCCGGCAGGTGCAGGGACTGAAGGTCTGGATGGAATATCTTCCCTGGTTGACTGAGATCAGGTCCGGCGGGCTGGAAGCGCTCGGGAGCCTGGAGCTGAGGCTGAGGAGATCTGGATACCAGAACTGGCGGGCCAGTCTGGGGCTACCAGGATCACCTCGCCTTGTCCCTCCTCGCCTTGAGAAGCACCTTGTGGATCAAGGGAAATGGAGGAAAGGCGTGAAGAGGCCCGGGGTCCATGGCCTCGAGAAGGCATCCCCTGCAGCGAGCCCTGCTGAGGGGGCGGCATGAAAGACTCAGCCGATTCTCCCTGGAGGCAAACAGGTCCACCTGAGGCGTGCCCAGTGGGAGAAGAGATCTTGTACTACCTCCGCAGGACAGACCACTGTGAGACGCAGCCCCTATCCGGCTTAGGGCACCGGCCAGGGTGTTGGAGGCTCCTGCCACGTGAATGGCTAGGAGATCCGCCTCCAGGCTGCGCACGAGGGACCATATGCGGAGAGCTTCCTTGCATAACAGCATGGAGCACGTCCCGCTCTGGTGGTTCCGATAGTACATGTTCGTGGTATTGTCCGTCTGGACCTGAACCACTTGACCCCGTAGAAATGGAGCGAAGGCGGTGAGAGCTAGGCGGACCGCTCGGAGCTCCAGCAGGTTGATATGGCATCAGGACTCCCGAGGGGACCAGAGGCCGTGCGCTCGGTGCTACCCCAGATGGGCACCCCAACCCATCAGAGATGCATCGGTCGATAGAGAGACCATCGGCTCGGGGCGGACGAACAGGATGCCCTCCTGCAGATGTGCCGGAACGATCCACCACTGGAGAGCGTTCCACATCTCCTGGGTCACTGTCACGGGCTGGTCCAATGGATCGCAGCGTTCTGACCACTGGCTGTCCAGTCCCCACTGAAGGGGACGCATGTACCATCGGGTCCAATGGACCACGCTGGTGCAGGCCGCCATGAGGCCCAGGAGGTGCAGGAAGTCCCGGGCATGGCGCAATTGCCCAACCAGAAATGATTGGGCAAAGGAGGAAAGAACCTCGGCCCTGTCCACCGGGAGCCGAGCTCTGGCTCGAAGAGAGTCGAGCTCTGCCCCGATGAAGAGTATCACCTGCTTCAGCACAAGTTCCGACTTGGCCTCGTTGATGAGGAGGCCAATCTGAGAGCAAACCTGGAGGGCCAGATTTCTGGTCCACTCCACCTCCACTCTGGAGGGGGCTGCAATCAGCCAGTCGTCCTGGTAGGGGTACACCTGGACCCTTCGGCACCGCAGGAATGCTGTCACCACTGCCATGCATTTGGTGAAGACCCTGGGAGCTAGGGAGAGGCCGAAGGGCATGGCCCGGAACTCATAAAGGGATCCCTCCGCTCTGAAGCAGAGGAATCTCTGATGAGACGGACGGATTGGGATGTGAAAGAACGCGTCCTGGAGTTCCAGGGAACAGAACCACACACCTCGTTCCAAGGATGGGATTATCTGAGCCAGAGTGACCATCCTGAAGGTCCGAGACCTTAGGAACCTGTTCAGGTCGCAGGGTCGAGAATGGGGCGCCAGCCCCCCCGTCCGTTTTGGGACCAGGAAATACCTGGACACAAACCCCAGGTCTGGAGGAGGATCCGCCACCTTCCTGATCACCTCTTTTTCGAGGAGCAGGGCAATACCGGCTCGGCAGGCCGACAGCGAGGCTGCGGACCCCGTGGCCCCCCAAGTGGCGACGGCTTGAAAGGGTGGAGCCTGCTCAAACTCCAGAGGCAGGCCTTTTCCTACCACCTCCAACACCCTGCGGTCCGTGGTGATAGCGGACCAGGCGGAAAGGAAGTGGCGGAGCCGTCCCCCCACGGGGGGAACCCGGGGGGGAGTGACGAGGCTGGGGGTGGCACCCCTCAACCCGTCACTGGGCAGGCTTGGAGGAGAAACCGGCCGAGGGACCTCCTGGGCCTTTACCTCCCTGCTTCCTGTTGGAGGAAACCGCCGGCTTGGGTTTGGGACGCCAAGCGCGAGCCTGCTGGCCCTGTTGCTGGTGGGCTGGTCGAGATGCAGGGGCCGAAGGACGAAAGGACTTCTGCTGTTGCTGATGGCGGCTTTTGTCCCTCTGGGCAGAGGTGACCGAGTCCAGGGTGGCATTGGACTTTTCAATCCGCTGGATATGTCCCTCCACTCCAGGGCCGAAGAGGTCAGTCCCCAAGAAGGGGACGTCCGCCAACTTGTGCTGGGTATCCGCCATGAAGGTGGATATGCTCAGCCACGCCCTGCGGCGCATGGCCACCGCGGCTGCTACTGACCTGGCACAGGAATCACCTATGTCCAGAGCAGTCTGAAGCTGCTGTTTCGCCACCACCCTACCCTGGTCCCGCACCTGGCAGACCGTGGTCTGCAGGTCGGTCGGGAGATGAGGGACAACCTCATCCAGGGAGCCCAGGAGGGCGTGGGAGAAGTGTGCCATCAGCACGGCCGAGCTGGCATGTCGGACGCTGAGGGAGGATGCAGCGTACACCTTGCGCCCGGCAAAATCCAGCTTTTTGGACTCTTTGTCGGGGGGCTTATCCACATCCCGAGCGTTACCGGAATGCCGGAAAACGCTGTCGGTGACTAACCCCTCGGCAGAGGGGTGCTCCGAGAAACCGGGCAAAGAGCCGGTGGGGACCGAGATACTCCTGGCCATCCTGGCCGAGGGCGCAGGACAGAAGCAGGCTGCTGCCAAAGCTCCAAGGCTGGGCCGACAATGGCCTCAGCCACCGGAAAGGCCTCCGTGGGGGAATCCCCTCAGTCCAGTATCTCCGTCAGGGGATACCTGGCCCGTTTGGACACGGGCTCGAGCTGCATCCCGGTGGACTCCAAGACGAGTCGAAGCAGACCCAAGAAGGACGATGGGCTATCATCCAATGACTGGCCCCCGGAGGACTCCAGGTCGACTTGCCTGGAGAACAGGGAGGAGTCGTCGTCGGATTCCGAAGAGTCAGCGAAGAGCTGCCTCGGCCCCGAGCCACCCTCTACCTGCCGAGGACGGTCGGGAGTGAGGGTGACCGACAACCTGTGGGGCAGGCCGTGACCCGACCGAGAATCCTTGGTTGGTGCCCCAGACTTCGGTTGTGGAGGCGGAGGTTCCACCACAATCGGTGGAACAGCTGGTTTCGACCGAGCAACCGGCCCTGGAACGGGCAACTCGACTGGGGCGAGTGGTTGCTTCGGTCGTTTGGGCGACAGCCACTTGATGGCCGGGGTCTGGACCGGAGTCAGTTTAGACCCGGACAACAGCAATTGCTGCCACCTAAGCTCCTCGTAGCACTGACGTAATTTATGCCGAAGCCTTCCCTCATCCGAGGAAGAGGACGAGGAGGAACGGTGTCGCTGCTTACTTCGGTATCGAGACCGAGACCGCCGATGTCAGTGGGAACGACTTGACCGAGATGAAGTCTGAGACCGAAACCCTCGGGGGGACCAAGGACGGGTCTGGGAAGGGGTAGGGGACACCCGCTCTTCCCCCGGCTCAGGCACTTTAAACGGGGACTGCGGCCCCGAACGCGCAGGCAGATCCTCGGTCTCCACCGGGGGAAGCCGGTGGAGGTGGGTTGTCGGCTTCACCAGTCGACAGCCCGTCTAATGGATCGAGAAAAATCTCGACTGCGTCGATGGGAGTCTCGGCAGGCTGGCCTGACGGGGACACCGTGAAGCCAGCGGCCTGAGCCGCAACTTCGACCGAAGTCGACGGTCGGCTGTCCGGGGAAGGAGACCTCTCCCGCTCCCACGAACGCCGACGGTGGGACTTATCCTTCGACTTCTTCTTCTTGGGCCGAGAAGAATGTCCCGATGGCCCCTCTCCCTTCGTGGAAAGGGACTGACAAAGCTCCTTGAACGAAGCCGTGTACGAGGAACTCAGAGAGAGCGGGATAAATGCCGCGGCCGAGGAGGAGGAAGATGCGGCCTGGGCCTCCTCCTCCTCAAGGGCGATCATCTGCTCGAGCTGCTCAGCCGAGCCAGCCGCCGCGGACACCGCCCAACGAGCCTCTTTTGATTTTACCGGCGGGAAACGCTTCTCGGGGTGCCCGAGCTTCAATCAGGCAGCGCGATCATTCAGGACGTTGGCTGAGAAAGAACAGCACAACTCGCAGGCCTGCGGGTCGTGATCTAGGCCTAGGCAGTAGACGCACGTGGAGTGCGGATCCATCCTAGACATTTTCTGCCCACAAGGGCACCTCCGAAAGCCGGGAATAGATTTGTCCATCGCAGCCGTGAGGGAATATGAAGACCAAAGTTTAGAAAACTTCAAAACCAATTTCGGATGAACCGAAGAGTTAGGATCCGATCCAGTCTAAAACGCAGAGCGCTAAGGAGAGAACCTGAGCTTCCAAGCGGTAAGGAAGATCTGGCGTCATGGGGCGGAACCGAGAGTTTTATCACCCGGGTGGGTGGGAGGAGCCAGCTTGAAGACCTTCCGGCAAGATTTAAAGCGGCAAGGAACCTGCCAATAAGTGTGGATTGAACAACATATCCATGTCCCTAGAACATACACTCCCTCCCTCCAGAGGGCTGCAGCTACAGCTGCTAAGCACTTGGTAAAGACCCATGGCACAGAGGACAAACCAAAGGGCAGCACCCTGAACTGGTAATGCTTGCGCTGAAACAGAAAACACAGAAACCTCCTGTGAGCAGGGAAGACCAAGATGTGCAGGTAGACATCCTGCATGTCCAGTGAACAGAGCCAATCGCCTGCCTTGAGAAGGGGCATCAGGCCTGGCTAAGTTAAGATCCAGAACTTTCGATACTGGACACCCAGACTGAGGCCCTTTAGGTCAATAATGGGCCTCAGATCTCCAGTCTTTTTGGGGACCAGAAAAAAACAGGAATAAAACCCCTCATTTCTCTGGCACCTGGGTACTGATTCGAGGGCCTGCTTCCACAAAAGAGACTGTACCTCATCCCAGAGAACAGACACGTCAGCCGGGGGGTAAGTGGAAGGCAGGGGAGGGGTTTCTGGAGGCTGCCTGATGAGCTTCAGCGTGTGACCTCTTTCTAAGATATGCAGAATACAGGCATCTGAAGTTATGGTTCTCCATTGATTTAGATGGAGGGAGAACCGACCTCCAACCACCACCTCTTGGTCAGGGACCAGAAGAGGGGGGTCTGGCAAGGAGTCTAGCAGAGGTGGATCCAGTCACTGGGGCTGACGTGTCACTTCTTGGATGCTTGACCGCAGCCCTGCATTGGAAGGGGCAGGCAAGGCAATGGAGGCCCTTCATTTGCCTCAGGGTCAAGAGGCTGCACTGGGTCTACTGTATGCCTTGTGAAAAGGAGGGGGCTGTCTACCCTTAGGCTGTGTATGATAGAGGGAGTTGACAGATTTTACAGCCCTGCCGCCGGATGCCTGCAAATCATTAATGATGTCCTGAATATCAGGCCCAAAGAGCTTAGTGCCATTAAAAGGAGCATTAAGCACTTTCTGCTAAACATTAGTAGCGATGCCAGAGACCCTCAGCCAGGAGTGCCTACATAGGCAGATGCCAGTGGCAGCAGCACTGGCAACAGTGTCTGAAATATCATAGAGGGCCCTGAAGAAGTGCTTGCTAACATCCTCGGCAGTCTGCAAGCGTTTGAGAACCTCCTGCTTCTGTGTACCATCTGGGAGGGCCTGAGCGGCAGCTTTGTCCTTCTTCCAGTTGGAGTTCTGGTATTATACCATATCAGTGTAATTGGCAACCCTCAGCCCAAGGGTGAAGGCATAAACCCTCTTGCATCAAAGGTCAATTCTACAACACTCTTTGTCAGGGGGAAGGGAACTAAGGTACTTAGGTGCATTAGACCTGTCATGAGCTGCCTTAATGACCACTGAATCAGTCTCTGGCTGGGCAGCATAATAAGGAAACCCCTGGGGGGGGGCACCGTAAAGCTTATCTGTCCTGCGAGGCATAGCTGGCACCATGTCTGGCCTGTGCCAGGCTGCAAGAGCAGCATTCCTCAATGCAGGTAAAATAGGAGGAATGAGCTTTGGGGTAGACTCTGAGATCTCCAGAAAGTCCACCAGATCCTTTCTGGTGACATCCTCCTCCTCAGTATGGAAACCCATAGCTGAGGACAATTGTTTCATCACATTGAAAAATGTGGGGCCCTCAGGAGGAGACCTAGGGTGTGCTTAACAGAATCCTTACTAACAGAGGAGGCTGTGGACCTGTCTAAAGTAAATACCTCTTCTTCCTCATCAGGAAGAATGAGCTAAGGGTGGTACTCCTCCTCAACGTTGACCTCTTACGTCTAGGTCTGACACTAGAGGCACAAACGACAACTTGCGGTGAGCTTCCCACAGCCTACGAGGAGGCATCAATGATGACCCTGTTGTCAACGGCGCCGGTAATGTGGGCCTATATGTGCCCAACTGATGAACGATCACCAAGGTAAACTGGGTGATGATTTTGTTCAGGTCGATCACAGTTACCCAAATGTTTTTATCTTTTGGGGGGGTGCATTAATCTTTTTCCTTTTTTGATGTTGTCAGTCATATGCAGTAGCACCCCACTAGAAGCCCTTTTAACTATGTGAAAGAGCAAGGGTGAAGCAGCTAATTAGCCCTGGGAGTAGTATGGCTCTCCCATTTGGCTCGCTTCCCACCTGTTATCTGTACACTTGGCTGGAAATCACACCTTAGTTAAGCCCGTAGCAGGCTGATGCACTCTCTATAAAGGAAGCTAGAGGCATGTTGGTTAGGGACCCAGCTGAGGGTGGTCTATTTTGACGTTGGTAGCTGGGCAACTTCACAATGGGGCCCTGTGATGAACACCAAGAGACCCTCACTTCTTTTGATATTAAATTAGTAAGTAGCCAATTCAGGCATGAAAATGTTTATTGCTATAATTTTTCTTAAACTTTGGGTTTTAAATTAAATAAGTAAGTAGCTAATCCAGGCTGATTAGTGTTCACTGTTACATTTACCCAAATGTTTTTATCTTTTTTGGGGGGGGGGGTGCACTGATCTTTTTCTTTTTTTTTCAATGACAGTTGAAGGCTGCGTTGACAGGGGCGGGAGGGTTGATGGTACAAGTATCGATTACCCGCCTGATGGGCCCTACGAACCTGAAGAGCCTGTAGCATAGGTAGAAGAGGGGTCAGGTGTTGACAGGAGGGTTGCTGATGATGAGCCTGTCGTAGATGGAGGAGGGGCCGATGACCTGGAGGTCGATGACCGGCCGCCCTGTGAATTGGGCAGATGTGCTGTTGGTGTATGGGTGTGGAGGGCACAGAGACCTGGATAGCAACTTTATGTGTCACAGCAGCCGCAGCCAATGAGAAACTCCTGAACAAAGGAGGAGAGGTCATCGGGGAACGAGGCCGTCACGAGAGCAGTCCCGATCTTGGTCCTTTTTACACCTCCCGCCTGAGGACCTGTCTCAGGCGGTAGAGGCCTGGGAGCTTGATGACCCTGCCGGAGATTGAGAGGCTGGGATCCCAGAGGACTCCTGCTGGGAACTGGCTGCTTGTTCCATTGGGAAATTTTTCAAAGCTTTTTTGCGTCACCAGAGGGTAGTTTGATTAAACTTCTGACAGAGCTCACAATCAGAAACTTCGTGGTCAGGCCCAAGATAGCAGACACAGAGAGAGTGTTCATTTGTGGAGGCAATCTTCTTTCCACAGCGGCAGTGACAGAAGAGAGAGGTAGAGGATTAACTCTCGACATAAACAAAATAAATGAATCTCATAAAAAAAAAAAAAGATTCTAAAAGCAATAAGAAAAGTCATAGGTGAAAATGGCATGAAACTGTGTCGCAGCTTCTGTGGAAAACCATGCAAAACAAGTTGACGGTGGGAAAGAACTGAGGAGAAAGCAGGGCCGCTCATGCCATTATAGGGTTGATGACGTTGACGGATGTCGACGGCATGGGCGGCCCCAGTTGTACTGCTGAAAATCTTCCGTGTGGACTCTGCTTCATTGACGGTGAAGTTCCTACGATGTGATCTGATGACTGAGATACCCCCGAAGATGTGTATTTATCAGAGCATAACCCACACCTTGGACCATGAGGAGGGCCGAGCTCGCCTGGCGGAGATCAAGCGAGGAGGAAGTACAGACTTTCTTAGCCGCATGATCCAACTTCTTGGACTCCTTATCAGGTGGCTTGTCAACATCCCCGGTGTTGCCAGAGCACCTAAACACAGAGTAGGACACCAATCCCTTGGCCGAGGTGTGCTCTTTGAATCCTGAAAGGGAGCTGGTGGGCACTGTGCATCTGCGGGCCATCCGGGCAGAAGGCGCAGGGCAGGAAGCGGGGCACTGCCAAAGCTCCAGGGAAGGGCCAAGAATGGCTTCTGCCAGCAGGAAAGCCTCCATCGGAGTGTCTCCCCAGTCGAGAATCTTGGTCAATGGGTAAAAATCCCACTTCTGGATGGGTTCCATTTTCATACCTGTCGACTCAGAGATCAAGCAGAAAAGCTCCATGAAGGAAGATGGTCCTTCATCCATTGAGAGGTCCCCCACGGACTCTACGTCGACTGGATAGGAGTGCAAGGAGGACCCCTTGGACTCTAAGGAGTTGTTAAACAGTGGATAACTGCCTGAGTCCCCACTGACCCTCCACGGATGGTCAGGGGTGACGGTGACAGAAAGTCGATGGGGAAGCCCCTTGGCCAGTCGAGACTCCTCAGTCAGAGTGCTGACCAGCAGCTGTTTAGGCAGCGGTTCCATTACGATTGGCAGACACGCCAGAGGTGGCGAAGCCTGGGCCATTTTGGTCGGCTCCATCAAAGAAGATGACATCGGCCTTTGAGGCGATAGCCAAGTGATGGCCGGTGGAGAAACCAGAGTCGGTTTGGCACCGGTAAGCACCAAATGTTGCCACATCAAGTTCTCATTGAGTCAATGTAATTTACGCCAAAGCCTCTTCTCACCCAAGGAGGACAAGGATGAAGAATAGCAGTGGTGCTGCTTCCTGTCGTACCGAGAGTGGAAGCGCAGATGTTGGCGAGACTGACTTGACCCACGGGAGGAAGACTGAGACCTCGACCTTGACCGCTGGAGGGACTGGCGGCAGGGCTTGAAGGGAGTCGGCGAGTGCCGAGGCTCCTCCTAGTCAGGCTCAGGGACCAGAGCTGGTGGGTCAGTGAACTGATCAGTCCCTCCAACAGTCTGTGTCAGGACTGGAGTCCTAGACAAGGGAGTGTCGGCCTCTTTGGTTAACAACAGGTCAGTCGGCTCAAGAAAAATCTTGACCGGGACCTCAACCAGTGTCTTGGCCGACAGGTCTGATGGGGTGACCGTGGAGCCTGAGGCCAGGGCTGAGGTTTCGACCAAAGTCAAATGCAGAGAAGCGCGGGAATCGGAGGTCCTCGATTGGAAGCACTCCCGATCCAATGATCGTCAATGAGTCTTCTCTTTTTCCTTTTTGGACTCTTTCTTGGATTTTGATTTGTGCCTGGAAGGTCCCTGCCAGAGGGTCAGCAGAGACTGCCACAATTCTTTGAAGGAACCTGTGAAAGTCGAGCCAAGCTGAAGCGGCATTAATTCAGAAGCCGAAGAGGAGTGGGCTGCAGCCTCGTCCGCTTCTTCTTCAAAGGCCGCAAGCTGTTCGGTGGAATCCGCGGCCGTGGAGATCACCCAACAGGCATCCTTAGACATGACTGGTGGGTTCTGCTGCACCAGGCGGCCCAATTTAAGGCGGGCAAGACAGTCCTTCAGAATGTTAGGGTGAAACGAATGACAAATGTCACAGGCCTGGGGATCGTGATTGTGCCCCAGGTAATAAACGCATGTGGTGTGCAGGTTGGTCCTGGACATCTTCTACCCACAAGGGCACCACAAGAACCCGGGAGTGGACTTCTTGTCCATCGCGGTCAAAGATCGAGCTGAAGACGAAAACTTGAAAGAGTTTAAGTTTTGGAAGTAAATACGAAGATTTTAGCACTAGGACCTACACAACGCGGAAGTGATAGGGAGGGAACCTGTTTCTTCCAGTGGAAAGAAAGATCTGGTGTCATGGGGAGGAGCTGAGGGAGTTACCACCTGGGTGGGTGGAAGGAGCCAGCTTGAAGACTTTCCGGTATTAACTTAAAGGGAAAGGACACTGCCTATAAATGTGGCTAGAACAATATATCCATGTCCCTAGAACCTCATTTCTAGGGGCGTGGATACGATGCACTATCCACACTCTGGCAAAACTCTTAGTAGTTCTCCAGGAGGAGGGGGCAAGGCACACGCCACTACTTGGCAAACAGAAACTGGAGAACCAAGGTCCCAAAAGCATCATCCCGACATGACTCAAGGTTGATGCTGTAATGAGACATGAAGGTGTGTGCTGACTTCTAGTTAGCAGCCCTGCAGATTTCCTGGATAGGAACATTCCTGGAAGCAGCCAGCGAGGCATCAGTATGGCTGGTGGAATGAGCACTAAGCCCTACAGAAGGCTCCCTACCAGCCAACCTATAGTAGAGGTCGAAAAAGAAGACTATCCACCTGCCAGCTGTCCACTTAGCTGCCTGTCTACCAGGTTTGCTGGCAAACCGCTCCCCGAACTCCAGCCATGTGGTCCTTATGAGTGAGCGCTTGCCTCAGTTTCAGTGAGTGAAGCCTGTGCTTGGCCTCTGAGGTTGGCCTGGTGAAGTAAACCAGGAGATTAATCACCTGATTGAAGTGGGACTACAAAACAACCTTCAGGAGAAACTTCGAGTAAGAACGGAGGACTAGCTTGTCCCTGTGGAACACCAAGTATGGAGACTCTATCTAGAGCACCTGGAGCTCACTAAGCCTTTTGGCAGAGGTGATAACCACCAAGAAGGCAGTCTTCCATGACAGATGTGACATCTCACACCTGTGCATAGGCTTAAATGGCTTGCCCATGAGCACTGCCAACACCAGCAACAAGTCCAAGGGTAGTGGTGGTTCACGCACAGACTGGGACAGGTGGTCAAGGCCTTTTAAGAAGCGCCCGACCACCTTCTCCTGCACCACCATCGAAATACCAGCTAGTGCCCAGTATGCAGAGATGGCTGCCAGTTGCACCTTGAGGGTCGTTGACCTCAGCCGCGACTGAGAAAGGGAACACAGGTAGTCCAGGATGCTAGCCAAAGGGCAGGTCACAGGGTCAAGCTCCCTGCCTTGGTACCAAATGGAAAACTGTTTCCAGTGGCAGGCACAGCACTGCTGGGTCCACTCCGGAAAGCCTCCACAACATGGAGCACATCTTCAGAAAGACCCAACGCCTAGAACTCTAGTCACTCAGGAAACAGGCTGTGAGGTGCAGGGATTAAAGATCTGGGAGCAGGATCTTCCCCTTCTGACAAGAAAGCACATCTGAGTGCATAGGCAGTGGCCACGGAGGTCAGCTGCTGAGGCTGAGGAAATCTAGAACAAAACTGGTGGGACCACTCCAGGGCTACCAGGATCATCTGCTCCTTGTCCCTCCGCACCTTGACCAACACCTTGTGGATTTGGGGAGGGAAGGCGCAGAAGAGGCCTGGAGTCCAGTCCTCGCACAGGTATCTCCCAGCAGTGTACCTCACGGTGGGGGGTAGGCACAGAACAGCCTCAGCTTTACATTTTCTCAGGAGCTAATACTGGGAAAAGACCACATACCTCAGCCGAGAAATGAAGTGCATAAATACTTTATTGTTTAAAAAGCCGTGCTTGGAGAGTAAGGCAAACAGATCGACCAGAGCAGTGCCCCACAAGCAGAAAGTACAGTTACGTAAGAACTTACTGTAACAGTAGATCTTCGAGAGAGGCTCTTGCAGTAGGTAATAACCATTAGGACTGAGCCGCCAGGCACTAGGACCACATGGAAAACTTTAGCTAGCAGTATGTAGAAGGGGACCGCTGCATGAAGTCACGTGACTGGCATCGGCCAGACGTCATATAAGGGGCGGTCCCCACGCCCACCCTCCTGTTCTCCAGTCGGAGACCTAAAAGGTGTGACAGGAGAAATGAGTGGGCTCCTGGAGCCAAGAGAGGCTGAAAAAGAACAGCAACAGGGGGAAGGAGGGAGGAAAAAGCTTACCTACTGCAAGAGCCTCTCTTGAAGATTTACTGTTATGGTAAGTTCTTATGTAACTGTACTATCACTACTCTTACTTCGAGAGGGCTCTTGCAGTAGGTAATAACTGTTAGGACTTGGTCCCAAGCAGTGTAAGTAAGACATAGGCCAACCACGGGAAGTAGAAAAGGTTTACAGTAGGTGCAAAATTAAAACAGGAGGCCCTGAAGGATAGCTAGTCCAAAGCCAGCCCTGCACCGAGAGGCAGTCTCCAGACTGTAATGTTTAGTGAAGGTGTCGACAGAGCTCCAAGTGGCTGCCGCAGAAATGTCCACGGCAGAAACATTTCTGAAACATGCAGTAGATGCAGCCATGCCTCTGGTTGAGTGTCCTTTAACTTCCCCTGGAAGTGGTTTGTTATACTTCTGGTAACAAGACAAAATGCAGTTTGACAACCATTTGGATAAACATTGTTTGGAAACTGCCATGCCCTCTCTTGTGGGCGAAAGGAAATGAAAAACTGATCCGTCTTATGGACGGACTTCGTCCGATTCATAAAGTAACACAAAATTCTGTGCACATCCAAAGTGCGCAGAATTGTTTCCCCTTAATTAGAATGTTCTGGGTAATACACTGGCAAGTGTATAGTCTGTTTTAAAGTAAACTCAGAAACTACCTTTGGTAGAAACTTAGGATTGGTACGCAGAGCAACCCGGTCTATGTGAAAAATCAAATAGGGCTCCTTACACATAAGAGCCTGAAGCTCAGAAATCCTTGGGGCAGAAGTAATGGCAACTAAAAAGAACACTTTCCAAGACAGATAGTGCAGGTCGCAACTCATGACTGGTTCAAAAGGAGGCAAAGTGAGTTTCTCGAGAACAAAGTTCAGATCCCACGGGGGAAGAGTTCCACACCAGGGATTTCAAATGGAGCATCCCCTTCAGAACAATGCAGGAGACCTCCAACTGAGCCAAGGTTTTGCCGTCCACCGGGGTGTGGTAGGCAGACATGGCAGACAAGTGGACCTTCAGCAAAGACTAGCTGAGCCCAAGGTCGTAAATGTGCAACATTTACTCCTGACCTGAGGGACAGGGCAGGAGAATGGGTCCTGGGAGCACGTCAATTCACTCCTGGACAATTCGCTCCCGTTTTTTTCGCTTCTGTGGCATTCTGCTCCCTGTCAATTCACTCCCACTAATGCGGGATGCATCATGAAAGAAAGCCACACTACAAGGCGTCTGCATCATGTATCTCTCTGCAATGTCCTGCCCATTTGAAATTAGCAGTTACAATGAGTATTGTTCTCTGTTGACTACATTCAGCTTACAAAGCACTATGGAAACAGACAGAAAGTACGCTGAATGACTTACATGATGTGGGATGGATAGTATTTGCTCCCTTAACTTCACTTCCAAAACTAGCCCACATCTATCTGGGCACAGCACATACCTTGCGCACATGGTGCAGAATACATTCCATTCCAGTTCAGGCCCCTATTTTTTTCACTATTTGCGGTCGTTAGTAGAGGAGACAGATTTCTTGCCGGCACGCATGGACCTTAGCTTTCAGAGATGGCACCTTGATGGCCTATCTTATAGTTATCAGTTTCTTGACACACAGTGTGTAATGCCATTTGCTCAACTCCAAGATGCATATCAGTTGACAAACAGAGAATATTTAGGTATTTGCAAATACAATCCTTTCTTTTTTGGATGCCTGGAATAGTGAGCTTTCCACATCTATCCGTTACTCAGTACTCGTCCCCTTTTGGCAGTAGATTATGGATAGTTTGGTGCTGGCAAACTATGCTTTGGGCAGTATCTCAAGGCTGGATTTGAGGTGCAATGCAGGATGCCATGGTCTGCATTCAAATGACTTGCATTTATTTTATTTATTTATTTATTTTTATTTTTTATTTATTTAGTTGTTTAACCAAGTATAGCACACTAAGCTGAAAGCTTTTTTACAGGAGCGACCTGGGAGCACAAGGAGGTTAAGTGACTTGCTCAGGGTCACACAGTATGCAAGTGGAAGCTGTGGGATTCAAACCCCAGGTTTGGTCTGCTGGATGTCACCAGATTTGCAGCTCAGAGCCTTAGACCACTGCGCTATACTGCATTTATTAAGCAGGCTGTAATCACTGTGTCTAGATACACTGTACTCGGGATAAGGAGTGGGAGTGGGTTGTCAGGGAGCGAGATACGCAGGAGTGAATTGACAAGGGAGCGATTCGTCGGGAGCGAGTTGACCGGGAGCGAAAACGCGGGAGTGAATTGACATAGACCCACGGGTCCCAACCCTTAGAGGTTGCCTAAATGGAAAACCATTTTCACTTCATGGCATAAGTAGTTCTTGTGGATGGCTTTTGGGACTCCACAAGGACTTGAGCAACTCTGGAAGAGACTACAAAATGCAAGGCAGCTGTGTCAGAAGGTGCCACGCATGAAAGTGAAGGGACTTGAGTCCTGGATGAACCAGCCTGCCCTGCTCCTGGGTCAGACGGTCTTTGCAGAGGGGTAGAGGAACCAGAGGCTCCACTGCTAACTGCTGGAGCAGGGGGAACCTAATTTGGTGAGGCCAATAACGGGCGATCAGAATCATGTGCGCCCCTTCTGCCCGTAACTTCAGGAGTACCCTCTGCAGGAGAGGAAAGGGAGAGAAGGCGTACAAGAACTTCCCTGTCCAGCAAAGAGAGAGTGCATCTCAAAGAAAGCAACAGGCCTGGAAATGAACGATCAGAAACTGGGTAGTTTTGAATTGTACTGGGAAGTGAACAGATCCAGATCTGGGTGATCCCAGAGGTCGAAGACTTCTTCGGCCACCGCCTGACTCAGCTCCCACTCATGGGCCCTTGCTTGGGTGTGGTTGAGATTGTCCGTTAGGACGTTCTGAATGCCTTAGATGTGCACTGCCATGTGCTGGAGGCAGTGGTGGACTGCCCAGTTCCACACACGCATCACTTACCTGCACAGGGGATATGAACATGTGCCTCTTTGTTTGTTGAGGTACCATATCACGCACATGTTGTCCGACTGGACAAACAGTGTGCCTGGGAGGAGAAAGGACTGGAATGCCTAAGGGCATATGACACCGCTCTCATCTCTAGCACTTTGATATGCAGAGAGAGCTCCCTCTGAGACCAGGATTCC
This sequence comes from Neoceratodus forsteri, assembly GCA_016271365.2. NCBI lineage: Eukaryota > Metazoa > Chordata > Ceratodontiformes > Ceratodontidae > Neoceratodus > Neoceratodus forsteri. The sequence continues at coordinate 1,392,170,497 of CM057458.1, read as the reverse complement.
TGAGTCTCGTAGTCTTCCAGATGGGCTCCCCAACCCTGACCTGAGGCATCCGTGGTCAGGGTCTGGTTTGGAGTTGAGGGATGGAGCAGAATGCCTCAGCAGAGGTTGTTCAGGTCCTGTCACCAGAGGAGATCCTGATGCATGGGACTGGACACCAGAACCCTGCTGTCCAGGTCATCTGGTCTCTGATCCCAGTGAACATGGAGGGTTCACTGCGAGACCTGCATGTGGAGCCTGGCTAACAAAACAGTGGGGATAGCTGCTGCCATAAGGCCCAGGAAAAGTAAAACAGCCCTGGCCGTTACCCAGTGGCTGGAGGCCACATACATGGCCTGCTGCTGCAGTGTTTCCGACCTGTCCAGTGGGAGGAAAGCCTGACCCTGGGATGTATCCAGCACTGTCCCAATAAATTGGAGGTGCTGAGAAGGGATAAGGTGAGACTTAGGGAAGTTCACTGCAATACCCAACTGATGGAACAGATCCAGGGTAGCAGACAGAGAGGCTACCAAGCTGTCCCTCGACAGGGCTGACAGAAGTCAGCTGTCGAGGTATGGGAACACATAATGGCCCAGACGACGTAAAGCCACTGCCACTACTGCAAGGCACCTGGTAAAAACCCTGGATGCCGAGGACAGGCAAAAGGGGAGAGCTTTGAACTGGAAGTGCTCCCCCTGGAAGGCAAACCTGAGGAAGCGGCGGTGGGCAGGGAAGACTGGGATATGCAGGTAGGCATCCTGCATGTCCAGCATGCAGAGCCACTGTCCCTGGCGGAGCAGTGGCACAGACCTGGTAGAGTCAAAATGCAAAATCTCTCGTACTCTACATACAGATTGAGCATACTGAGGTCCAATACTGGCCAAAGGTCTCCCGTCTTTTTGGGGACCAGGAAGAAGTGGGAGTATTATCCCCTTCCGATCTGGCCCTGAGGAACGGATTCTATGGCAGATTTTCTCAGCAGAGCCTCGATTTCCTCTTGGATGAGTGGAATGTGATCATTTGGGTACTGAGAGTGACCTGGAGAATTTTCAGGAGGACTCGCTAGAAATTCCAGTGTGTGACCTTGAGCTATGAGCGGAAGGACCCACGAGTCTGTTTTGATTGCATTCCACCCTCCCAGGTGGCAAACAAACCTTCCTCCCTACCAGCTCCTCTGGACCCACTGGAGCATTTGGGGGGGGAGAGGCAAGCCGTGAGTCAGGAGGCAGTGGGAGGGTTGGGATGCACCACCCAGAAGCTCTCTGGGACTTGGCTGGAAGGGTGGAGGCTGAGGAAGTAGCCAGACATTTGGACAGACATCTGGCAGGCTGCTGCCTGTTTTGGCATCTTTGCTGGTGACGAAAGGGCTGTTTAGACTTAGTATTAGACTAATACAGAGATTGCACAGAACGTAAGGCTTTGCCACTCTCTTGTAATTCGGACAGAATGTCCTTGACATCTCCCCCAAAGAGGACGGAGCCTTGGAAAGGTGCTTCCAGGATAGAGTACTGAACATCCTAGGTGAATCCGGAGACCTGCTACCAGGAGTATCTGCATAGGCAAACAGCTGTGGCAGTGCTTCGAGCTGAAGTATCGACAGCATCATAAATGGCTCACAATGCATGGCGGCAGGTAATTTCTGCCATTCTGTCTGCTTGATGTCAGTCCTGGCTTCAGACACAGGCAAGGTCTCACATTTAGAGTTGAGCTGCCCTAGGATAGTCTTTTGATAAAGAATCATATGGCTCAGATAATTCAGAGCCCGCATAACCAGAGTAGAAGATGAGTAGAATTTGCGTCCGAATTGGTCCAGCTACCTCAACTCCTTATCTGGAGGCGAGGTACTCATATGTTTGGACTTAGTGGTGCAGTCATGCGCCGCGTTGATGACCACAAAATCAGCTTTGGGGTGGCTACTGAGGTGGTCCTTGCCCTCCGGGGCATGGTATAGCCTGTCCGCCTTTTTTGAAACGACAGGGAATGATGATGGCTGCTGCCAGATAGTGGCAGCCAAGTCTTCATGAGGCCCAATCCAGGGAGGAATGAGAAGGGGAGACAGCTCAGGGAGGTGGAGGTGCTAAGCCATTCTCTTACGCTGAGGATCCTGGTCCTCAGTCTTCCATCCATTAGCCTCCTGTATCTTCTTCAGGATTTCCGTAAAGGAAGGGTCCTCTAGGGAAGACGTGGGAGCCTCCTTAAGCTTGGGATCCTCTGGAGGAGGAGTCTTGTACCCTGAGGCAGAGGAAGAGTCAGACTCTGAGTCAGACGAAGGACTCCCATCTGGGGACAAAGCCCTGGGAAGGGGAACCTCCTTGCGGGGCTCAGCCAACACACTGCCACGGCCCTCCACCGGGGAGGCACCCAACGTGCGACCCGATGGGGGGGGGGCGTGTCTCCATCAGTAACGGAGACTGTGGAGTGAGAGTTGAGTAGACTGGCGTGGAGGCTGACACTGGCTGACATCAAGCAAGCTCCATTACCAGCTGAAACTTGGTTTTAGCCCTCCAAGAGTCAAAAAAGGCCTCAAAATTCACCTGCAGCTGTGGAGGAGGCGGAGGTGGCTGGTAGAGTGGCATATAGCCTGGCGTCAGACAGCCCGGCACCGGGTATTGCGGTGCTGAGTAGCCTAGCATTGGATAGCCTGGTGCTGGGTACCCCGTTGTCGGGTACTGTGACGTCCGATACCCCAGGGTATGGTATTGTGGCGCCAGATAACCCGGCGTCAGGTAGCCTGGTATAGGCCCAGATGGCAGTGCCAAAGGACCTGACAGTGGCCTGGAAGGAATATTGGAGGGCCCCGGTAGGGTCAGGTTAGACTGTGGGCCTGCTGGAAGTAGGCCTGGCATCGGTCCCAAAGGGTCTGGGGGGTGGGGCAGAAGGCCCAGACAAAGGGTCCACAGGTGTGGACGCTGGAGTCCCCGAAGGGAGGTCCGGTGACGGGCAGTCCAGCGCTGGTATGTTAGAGGGACCAGCGGGAGGTCGTTCCTCCTCCTCCTCTGAAGGGATGGGGGAGTCCAGAGATACAACCGGAGGTGGCATGGGATAGTCCTGGGAGGGGGATTCCTCCAGAGGAGGCTGTGGCATAAGCGGCAGCGGGTACTGGTCTGGAAGACCGGCGTCAAACCTGTTATCAGGATCTGATAGGAGTGCCATGGCTGGGCCTTCATCGGAAGGACCGACGCCTGACCCATCAGCCAGGGCCACCTACAGGTTGGGAGGGGAGTTGCTGGCAATCTAACTCACAAGGGAAGAAAGAGACTTGGGCATCATCATTATGGATGACCTGAAATCATCCAAGCAGACCACTAAAGCAGTAGCTAAGGCTAGAGGGATGTTGGGGTGTATTAGTAGGGGTATCACAAGCCATAAGAGGGAGGTAATAATCCTTCTTTACAAGACACTGGTTAGTCCCCATCTGAAGTACTGCGTGCATGTCACAGCGTGTGGTAATAAACTTCAGACAAGGCAAATTTACAGGTTTAAAACACACCTTGGTGTGATATTTATTTTTCAAAAGTTCGAAAAATAATAAATGAAAACAAAAAAATTGCAAAGAAAATCACTACTTAACATCAGTAGTGTCTCACAAAATACAGTCCTGGATCTTAGAGCTCCTAAGACCCTTCTCATCTGTATTCAACAGCTTGTCTGCCTCGCTTCTCCCTCCTTAGGGCTGAGCCCCTCTGGGCTGAGCTGAAGTAAACTCTGTGAAGAGGTATTTATATATTTTGGTGGGGGTCACCTGACTAAGCCCTTTCTATTTACAAGTCTGGACATGTTGTTTCATGTCTGAACAGGTTTCAAAACCAAGGGGGGGAGGGGTTATTTTAGGGGACTTCCTGGTTCAGTTAAAGGTACAGTGTATATATCCACAGATTGACTCTCTATATCACTTATCCACAGTGACTAAGCTCTTGAAAATACCTTAAGGATTTCTTGTAACTGTACTAATCATGAAATTATTATTGTTTTATATGGCTTCTAATCATTTTTCTTTGAAAAGGATTTATTAACTGTATTCATTTCTGCTATCTAAAATAGCCTTCATGCTTTTTGTACACAAAATGCACTTATGCACTTTACATAACACCTCTCTGGGAGTTTGGCATCATTTCGGGGACTGGATGGATGGAAATGGAAAAACAATGAAAAGAGAGAACTAGTAGGAAGTTCAGTAGGGACAGTAAAGAACTACGTTAGGTGGCCAACCTAGGGTGGGGGGGGGGAGAAGAAAAGCAGAGAAAAGCGTTAACTGTCACTCGGAAATAAGGAGATAGAAAAGTGGTCCATCAGTCACAGCCACGGCTGCAGTCTAACTCCCCCACAGAGCAGTACTGGAGGCCGCACCTGTACAAGGACATTAACAAAATTGAGGCAGTCCAGAGAAGGGTAATCAAAATGGCGCAGGGACTGCATCAGAAAACATATGAGGACAGATTAACAGAGCTCAATATGTATACCCTAGAGGAAAGGAGGGAGAGAGGTGATATGATCAAAACAGTCAAACAACTTAAGGGCATGGAGTCTTAACATGTTTCAATATAAGAAAAATAGCAGGACAAGAGGACACAGCATGAGGTTAGAGGGAGGCCAATAAAGGGGTAATGTGAGAAAGTTCTTTTTCACAGAAAGAGTGGTGGATGCATGGAACGGCCTACCTCAGGAAGTGGTGGATATGAATACAGTGCAGGGCTTCAGACAGGCATGGAATAGGCATAAGGGAGCAATACAGATGAGTATAAATAGATAGGCCATTGACAGAGTACAGGCCTATGGCACATTCATGAAGTAGAAAAAATTGGAAGACTGGATGGGCCTTGCGGTCCTTATCTGCTGTCAACGTCTATGTTTCTATGTTCAGCGGAAGACCCAATGCCTGACTTACCAGCTGAACCAATTCACTTAGACTCGGGAGTTTTGAGGGGCCTAAGGGTGGAAGGAGCCTCCGAATCCACGGAGGTGCCTGCCTGAACCGTAGCCAGCTCAGGTGGGAGGGCCTTAGTCTGCTTTGCAGTGGGAACAGACTTAGCTGGAGGGGCACTTCCCTTGCTGAAAGAAGGCCTCTCATCGGTCACGGTACCCGGAAGGAGCCGTGGCCTGGAAGGAGACCGGTCCCGATGTCTCTCCTTCTCCTCCTTCTTCTTCTGTTTGTGGGAGTCAGAAGAACCTCACGGAGATGTGGAAGTACTTCGGATCTGCTGCAGCTCTTTTTCCACGGGAGCAAGTTTTGTTATCAAAAGATGGGCTTCCAGGGCCTGCTGCCTGTGTTTCCATGTGGCCTGGTTAAATTTCCGGCAGGCCGCACAGGCCTTGGTGTCGTGGTCGGGTCCTACACACAAGAGGCACGAAGTGTGGGTTTCTTTCTCCGGGAGCTGCTTGCTGCAGATGCACTCATTGTGATGCGATTCAGGAGGAGTTGGAGAAGACATGCAATCCGATGACAAATTCTACTATTTTTGAGAAAAAAACAAAGAAATCTGAAAGATATACTTATCGAAAATGGCAGACGAACTGTAGCAGCATTCCACAAGGTCCGACGTGTGCAGGTGGACAGCGGGAAAGAACTAGGGTGCGGATGTGGGGACCGCCCCTTATATGGCATCTGGCTGATGCTGGCCACATGACGTTGGGGGCGGTTCCCCGCTATATACTGCTAGCTAAAATTTTCCGTGTGGTCCTAGCGCCTGGTGGCTCAGTCCTAATGGTTATTACCTACTGCAAGAGTCCTCTCAAAGTAAGATCAGCTTCTACTGGGTATAAGGACTTACAGGTTCAGCAGTTCTCCTTTAAAGATTCTTTGCTGCTTACTGCAGCTCTGAGATGGATAGTCTGCATTTTGTAAGCCAGCCTGGATTTTATTCACTGTGCCTATTACTCAAAACACATTCCGACAAACACATATAATATGCACAAAAAGCTCTAATGTGCACAGATAAATTACCTGATACCACATGATCTATTAAGAAAACATGTAATCAAGTATATCACCTGTCCACATTATATGCCATAATATAATTTAAATCAGAAACAGCCAGATGCAGCTTCAGAGAGGATGTTTTCCATCTTGAAGATACTAGGGAAAATTAATAACCCAAAACCTTAGCAACTGGGCAGTAGATAGAAGAGATAGAACTTTTACATACGTTTTTCTGATAGCAGAGGATAACAGGACTTTAAGGACCTCATTCGAGAAATTCAGGCTTTGGAATTCTAACTTCTCTAAAACCAAGTCTTAAAGAGCAGCTGATACCTTCAGGATAACTTGAAGAAAACATAACATTTAGACACAGTTCAGCCTGTATTTCACATTAGTTTGTATTCTTCCTCTTCTTCAGGAACTCATCCAGCCTGAAACATCAAAATGATTCCGATTTCTCTCCTGAGGCAATCTACTCCACACTCCTACCACAGCCTGAGTGAAGCAATGCTTTCTGAATTATGTTCAACACCCTCCCCCAAGCTTCAGCTCAGGTTCCCTTGTTCTCTTTTCTTGCCAGAGACTACCTTCTCAATACTTTCAATATTTTAAACACTTGACTCATTCCCCCTTCACCAATCTTTTTCCCCAGAGAAGATATCCAACTGCTGTATTCTCTCCTCATACTTCAGATCTCGAATGCCCACTACCATCCTTTTCGTTCTCTTTTGAACCATTTCCAATTCCACAATGGCCTTCATGAAGTATGGTGCCCAGCATGGGTGGCGGGGGGGAGAACAGTGGGTCACCAGTTCCTTACCAAGGAGCCATGCACCTCACCTCCCTGACGTGCTGGGCACCTCAGCAAGTCTCAGTGTGGGATTCCACAGATCGCACAGAGGACCAGCCCAAACATATCACCGGACTTAAGTGTGAAATAAGCACCTCTTACTTTTCATGTAACCTTTGCAATATGAACCTTGCCTTTACCCAACTTACCAAAGTCAGCCCCGATTTCCTAACCAATGTCACGGATTACTGCTTCCTTTTCACCCACCTGCTACCTAAGATATACTCACTAGTGCATGTAAATTCCAGGCTAATGGCTCTTTGCTAACTTTTTCTGTCTCATTAACTTTCTGGATCTCAAACTGTTGGTTAGCTCTCCTACTCCTAACCATACATGACTACACAGTGGGGTTAGGATATCACGTAACTGCTCATTTATCCTTGACTTGGCAATTAGTCTCCATTTTATGATAAATTTTCTGACCTTTCTCAAGTTTTTACACCATTCTCTCTATTCATGCTTCTTGGTTCTTTCACCACTCAGACCAGCCCACTCTGGGGTCCCAGCATGGCCTGGGACCCTCCAACCATTCAGGAAGTGTGCGCCCCCAGTCTCAAGTGTGAGCTGGCTTCCCAACCCACAGGGCCACTGCCGGCTCACTGAACAGTGCCTGGTCCCTCCTCACTTTGCTATTTAGCAGATCCACTTGGAGTGATGCTGGACCAGGGAGAGAGAGGACATGCTTCTGCACTCAGCATGAGGCTGCCTGCTGCTGCTGACCGGGCAGGTCACAACACCCCCCAAACTGAAGTGGAGTCCTGGTGTTGGCACCTCGCCCTCCCACCAAACATTATTAAATAACAAAGAGTGTGTAATTTTAATCTGAAAGCCTTGGAGAGACATGCATCCGTTCACTCCTGGGATCGCCTACCCATGAGATAAAGACTGCTACACAGCCAATCAGAATACTGTTTTAGTTAAGAGTTCTTTGAAGTTCAGAATAAGAAATAGTAGGAAAATACCCTTTGACTTCTTCACAATTCCAGATTCCAAGACACTTAAGGAACTTCCAGTGGTCTGCTCACACTCATAGTCCTCCCACAATGAAGGACCGATCTCACCATCAACAGGGAATGTCAGTCTGTCACTGATGCCCTCCTGTGGGCCGGAAGAATGCAATGTCTTTGGGGGTGCCAAGGAGCAGGCTTCAGCTGCTGCAGGTACTGTCACTGCGAATTCCTCTGTGGTGGACTGTGAATCTTTATTTCCTAGAGAAGCATCCATGGATGCTGCATAACCCATCATCAGGGACACTTCATCATCTTGAGATAAAGGGATCTGGCAAAGAACAAAATTATATATCATCTTTAACCAGCTCACTCCGAATGTCTTGAGGTTATATCGTTCTTGGCTGAGAAAAAGCTAGAGTACCTTAATGGAAAAATAGGCTGATGATCATTGTTATGAAAAAAAGCTGTGATGATATATAGACAGAAAAAAACAGAATACTCTAAAATTAAACATATGTCAGGTAATGCAGTACTTATTTCACTGTGTCTTTTAAAAAGCATCTGTCTAGCCTCAGCAGACCTTCATTGCTGGGTCTGAGACATCACAATATGTTGTAGTAATTTCAATTTGTTTGAGCTATAAACCTGTTTACAATCATATCCTTTTTACATCAATAAAGTTACAAGAAAAAAATGACTTGCCACAGTATTGATATTTCTTCCAAAGGGTGTATTTGTGAGTCATACAGTTTGCATCAGCTCAGCCCTGAGGTGTTGCCTTAGAGAAAGAACTTTAGAAATTTAAAAGTTAAAACTCTGCTGAGTGATGATTCTCCACCTGCCCCCCCCCCATGGGAAGATCTATAGCTGATAACCTTTAGATAGCAGTGAAAACGTAATTACTGTATACTATCTAATAGGAAATATAATTTTTAAATCCTCAAGCAAAAAATAAAATATTTGATCTGTATTAATCAGAAGACTCCTTTTTTATGCAAGTCTTAGAAGGGTAGGTGGGAGGGCTTATATGACTCACAAGTACACCCTGTAGAAGAGATATCATTACTATGGTAAGTAATTTTTAGACGACAAGCCATAGTTTCTGCCTACTGTCATTGAATATAGTCTTTTGTACAGATTCAGCCGTTTGCTTTGCTGCGAGTAGGTTGGTGGGGTGCCAGTAGCCACTAATGTTGCAAGAAATTATGGAAATGGAAAGCCATGTGTGCAAATGCCAGGAGCCTTAGCAACAAGATGGAAGATCTGGAGGCTGTCATGGTACAGTCAGACCTGGACATTGTGGCCATCACTGAAACCTGGTGTAATGATAACCACGACTGGGAGATGGCCATACCTGGCTACAACATATTCAGAAGAGACAGAGCAGGCAGGAAGGGAGGAGGAGTGGCACTGTATGTGAAAAATGACATAAGGGCCACAGAGATCCAGGAGGAACAAAATGGGGAGAGATACTGTGGGTTAAGCTGGAAAGGAAAATGGGGACAGCCATCCGAGACAGGTGTGGTCTATAGACCACCAGCCCAGGAGGAAGAAACAGATAGGTAGTTGATGCTAGCCATCCAAAGGATGGCAGACAAGGGTGAGGTAGTACTGGTTGGAGACTTCAATATTCCAGACGTGGACTGGAGCATCCCAGCAGCAGCATCAACTAGGAGCAGATTTATCCTGACTCCTTCAGGGTGCCTTCCTCAAGCAACTGGTCATGGAACCAACTCGGCAGAAGGCAATACTGGACCTTGTGCTCACAAACAGGGACAGTGTGATGGGGGTAACAGTGGGGAGCACCTGGGAAACAGTGACCACCAGTCACTGTGGTTTGAAATCACAGAAAGAGCAGAACCAAACCACACAAAACACGATCCTGGATTTTAGGGGGCAGACTTTGGGAAAATGGGGAGATACTTGAAAGAGGCATTAAGGAATGGGACAGGAATCAGGGTTGAGGAACAGTGGGCAGTATTTAAAATGGGGATTACAAGAACAACAAAATTATGCATTAAGCAGGTTAGCAAGAGGAAAAGGAAGAGGAGACCATTATGGTTTTCCAAAGAGGTAGAAGAAAGTGAAAGCCAAAAAGATTGCATTCAGGCAATACAAAAGACACAAGCAGAAGGGATAGGGAGAAGTATCAGGAGAAGCAAAGGGAGGCAGGGAGGTCAGTAAGGGAAGCCAAAGCTCAGACAGAAGAACACATTGCAAAATCAGTGGGTAGAGGGACAAAACCTTTACAGGTACATAAGTGAAAAGAAAGACAAAGGAGGGATAGTGAGACTGAAGGGGAGGATGGGGGCATGGAGGATGACAACAGTAAAGCTGACATATTGAACAAGTATTTCTGCTCAGTCTTTACTGAGGAAGAGGAGGGTAATGGGTCTGAAGGGAGTACAAGGGTGAGAATGGTGCAGAAATGGACACAAGTCCCTTTACACGAGAAAGGGTCCTGAAGGAACTGGAAGTAATAAGAGTTGATAAAGCAATGGGGCCAGATGGGGTGCACCCGGGTCCTTAAAGAACTAAGAGAGGTGGTGGCTGAACCTCTGGCTATCCTGTTTAGCCAATCACTGGAAACAGGGGAGGTACCCAAAGACTGAAGGACAGCAGATGTAGTCCCCTTATACAAAAGTGGGAACAAAGAGGAAGCAGGGAACTACAGACCAGTCAGCCTCACCTTGGTAGTGGGGAAGATCATGGAAGCACTACTGAAGGAGAGATTGGTGGAACATCTGGTTGTCAATGGACTACAGGACCCAAGGCAGCATGGTTTCACCAGGGGGAGGTCATGTCAGACCAATCTCGTTGAATTTTTTGACTGGGTGACTAGGGAGGTGGATCAGGGAGGGCAGTGGACATGGCCTATCTGGACTTCAGCAAGGCCTTTGACACTGTGCCACATAGAAAACTATTACACAAACTGGGGAATATGGGTGTGGGCAGGACAGTAGTGTGGTGGGTAGGTAACTGGCTGGGTGGCAGGACACAGAGGGTGGTGGTAAATGGCTGTCACTCCACAGAGGGAAGAGTGACCAGTGGGGTACCACAGGGATCAGTGCTGGGACTGGTCCTATTCAACATCTTCATCAGTGACATTATGCAGGACCTAGAAGGCAGAATTTCACTGTTCGCTGATGACGCAAAGCTCTGTAACAGAGTAGACACACCAGAGGGTGTAGACAGAATGAGAAGCGACCTGCAGAAACTTGAAGAATGGTTAGGGTTTGGCAGTTGAAATTAATGCAAAGAAGTGCAAGATAATGCATATGGGGTACAAAACCCCGGCACAATATATCAGTTGGGGGTGAGGATATAGCATGCACCAAGCAGGAAAGGGATCTTGGGGTTGTCATCTCTGATGACCGCAAGGTAGGGAAACAGTGTGACAAGGCAGCAGGTAAAGCAAATAGGATGCTGGGATGTATAGGCAGGGGCATCACCAGCAGGAAAAGGGAGGTCATAATTCCGCTATACAAGACACTACTGAGGCCCCACCTGGAGTACAGTGTACAGTTCTGGAGACCATACCTACGTAAAGACATAGGGTAGAGAAGGTTCAGAGGAGGGCAACAAAGATGGTGCACGGATTGCATCACAAGTCCTATGAAGACAGGTTGAAGGAACTGAACATGTATTCCCTGGAGGAGAGGAGGAGAGAGGGATATGATAGAGACATACAAGTATCTTACAGGAGGAACAGGGTGCAGGAAAACACTATTTTTAAGTGAAAAGATGTTCCAGGACTAGAGGGCATGGGATGAAGTTGGAGGAGGACGATTCAGAGGAAACATGAGAAAGAATTTCTTCACAGAACGGGTGGTGGACAAGTGGAACACCCTGCCAGAGGAAGTGGTGGGGCTGAAACAATCACTGGATTTAAGAATGCATGGGATAGACATAAAGGAATTCTGGAGGTCAGGGGTAAGGGGCAACAGACTTCTAGGAAAACAAACTGAACTTACAAGCTCAAATGGGCAGACTGGGTGGGCCATAGGCCCTCATCTGCCGACACTGTCTATGTATCTATGTATCTATGTATGATAGTAAGCCCTAAACAGATTTAGTTCAATACAGAGAGCCAGAACAGCTGCTGAAAAGCATAACATGGGAGGCTTAATGGAAATTATGCAACTTACATTCATGTGGTGGGTGTTAGGGGTCCTCCTCACATTCCATCCTTGCTGCAGTCCCCCAAAACTCTAAAGTTAGCTCTGTATTATTTATTAATGTGCCATAACACTTTAAACATTGCCGTAGAACTTGACCTAACAATTCCAAGGAAGTTAAGAGTCCCTGCCGCAGAAGTTATGTCTACAGTGCCACAGAGAACAGGGGGCCATGCTCATAGCCATTACAGAAACTTGGGCCACTAAGAACAATGACTGGGACCTGACAGTCCCAGGCTACACCATGTATAAGTGTTATGGGGGAAGGTAAAAGAGTAGGGGTGGCCCTCTATGTCGGAAAGAATCCAGGCAGTGGAGGGTGGATTCATAAAAACACAGAACTTGATGGCAGATGACGACCACTTGGCCCATCCAGTCTGCCCATTTCTCCCCACCTACACTATTACCACAGACTGTGCCTGATCTACATCTCTTTCTCCCTTCCCTCTTCCTTTCCACTATGATCCTCTTGTGCTTATCCCATGTACTCTTGAACCCCACCACCTCCGCTGGAAGACTGTTCCTCCAGGGATCCACAATTCTTTCTGTAAAGAAATACTTCCTCACATCTCTTATGAATCTACCCCACTCCAGCCACATAGCATGTCCTCTTGTTCTTGAGCACCTTTTCTTCTGAAAAATACTTCCCCCCGTACCTTATTTACCTCCATGAGGTATTTAAAGGTCTCTCATCGTATCACCCCTCTCCCTCCTCTGTTCCAGGGTGTACATACTGAGGTTCTTTAATTTCTCCTCGAAGGATTTCAGATGTAGACCCTGCACCATTTTAGTTGCCCTCTTCTAGATCACCTCCACTCTGTCTATGTCCTTCAAAATGTGTGGTCTCCAGAACTGGATACAATACTTTAGAGTGGGGTCCTAACATCAATCTAAAGAGAGGCAACACCACCTCCCTCTTTCTGCTGGTGATACCCCTCCCTGTGCACCTCACCATCTCACTAGCCCTCCCTACTGCCTTGTCACACTGCCTGGCCACCTGTAGGTCATACGATATGATTACCCCAGGTCTCTTTCACAGATTCATCAGGGGAAGGGATAGGGTAACAGAATTGCAGTGGGTCCAGCTCAAGGAGGCATCAGGTAAGAAGTTACACATGGGCGTGGTCTACAGACCACCAGTGCATAGGGATGAGAATGACAGGAAACCAGGAGCAGAAGCAGGGAAGGGAGACAAAGGGGGAGTTGGTAATAGTGGGGCAAGTCAACCTGCAAGACACTGACTGGGACACTGCAGTAATTAGGAGGTCCTGAAGTCTGGCCCTGCTTGATACATTTCAGGATTGCAGGTTGGTGCAGCTGGTCAAGGAACCCACAAGGCAGGCTGCCATCCTCAATGCGTGCACACCAACTTGGAAAGTGTAGGCAGAGTGCAGGCTGAAGAACCACTGGGGTCCTGTGACCGTAACAACATATGGCTCGAGCTGGCCCGTGGTACCAGTAAGCCCCCATCAAAGAAGGCAGACTTCAACCAGATGAGGGAATTAGTTAGGAACAGGTTAATTGAAGTAGATAGTATCAGGGAAGTGGAGGAAAGACGGGGAATAAAAAGTGGGCCATTCTCAAGGTAACAAAGACATGCATGAGAACAGCTACTAAGAGAAACAGATACAAGAGACCAATACTGTTCTCTGAAAAGGTCAGGGAGGCAGTGAGGGCCAAAAAGAAGGCCTTCATCTGGTATAAGGAGAAGCAAGAGATGAAGAATAAGGGAGGGGTACCAAGTAAGAACTATGGAGGTCTAGAAGGCAGTCAGTGATGCAAAACCTACAAAGAACTATGTACTGCAGAGGGGGTCAACAGTAGGTAAAGAACAGTTACGTAAGAACTTACTGTACCAGTAGATCTTCAAGAGAATATCTTTTATCAGGCTATACCTTTGTAACAATACCCACATCAGCACTAGGCCCACATGGAAACTTTGCAAGCCAGGGGCCTGCCTACGATGACATCAAATGTGGATGACCCTTCCTCTGCTCAGTTCTTTGCCGGAGATCATACTCAGAGAACCTCCCTCTAGGGAACCAGGAGAGACCCCAGCACTCTGCTTTCCAGGTGAGACAGAGTGCTGACAAAAACAATGGAAGTGGCAACAAAAAAATCCTTTGTCGCAACCCCTGAGGGGGAAGGAGGGTGGGAACTGCAAGGCCTGATGAAATAAATTCTCTTGAATAACTACTATTACGGTAAGTTCTTACATAACTGTTTTACCTTCTTTGAGGATATCTCTTTCATCAGGCTACACCTTTGGACAGAGTCCTAAACAGTACCAAAAGCTAACAGTCTAGGCGGCTGGAGCCTATAGGATTATGACAGCAGGCCTTGTAGCACAGCTAAGTCAAATCCAGCTCATCTATGAGAGAAAATGTCCACACTGTAATACTTAGTGAAGGTGTGGACAGTACTCCATGCAGCAGCTACACAGAATTCTGCAGCATAAACATTCCAAAGGCAAGCTACAGAAGTGGCCATGCCTCTTCTGGAATGACCATGAACCACACCAGGAAGTTCCTTACCATACTTCCTGTAACAGAATGTAATACAGTGTGCTAGCCATTTGGATAAGAGCTGTTTAGAAACTGGTGTGCCCTCTTTCCCGGGGAGAACAAAACAAAAAGCTACAAGGACTTTCTGCAGGACTTTTGTACAGTGTGTATAGTATCAGAGTATTCTATGCATATATAAGGTATGGAGCAATGCTTCACCTAGACAGGCATGCTCTGGATAACACAGTGGTATGAACATATGAAGAAGCCAGTACCGTAATGCTATTTGGTCTCTCTAGTGTGCTCGTATTGCAGGGTCCCTAGCTTAACATGCTGGCCCTGCCCCCCCCCCCCAAATCTTCCCATTCTTTCCATCTGCCCATGCCATGACCCTCACTTCCCCCAATGCCTATCCCAGCCTCTCTTGAAGCTGCCCACCATCTTTAATGAAACCACCTCTTCCGGCAGAGCATTCCAAATGGTCACCACCCTCTCCGTAAGTGTTTCCTAACCTCTCCCCTCCAGCTTAAGACTGTGTCCCCCCTCCTGTTTCGATTGCCACTTAGCTTAAAGAACCCTCCCTATCCACCCTATTTATCTCCTTCAAGTACTTGAAGGTCTCAATCATGTTTCCTCTCTCCCTCCTCTCCACCAGGGAGCACATGTTCAGGGCCTCCAACCTTTCTTTGTATGGTTTTATGGATGCCGTGAAGCAAGCTAGCCCAGCTGGTGCAGTTCCACACAAGAAGCAGCTCACTTCCACACTAGAACAGTTTAAGCAAGAATGTGGAGCGCACACATAAATGAACGGAGGCACTGTAAATAATGCAAAAGTGGTTACTTAGGTGTTCCAACAGTAACAGCCCAGTGCTGCAAATTACATAACTTCCTGGTAACAAACCCCTAGCGCCTCGACTTTCCTGAGTCTTCAGTGGGGGTCCACATTCTTACTTGAACTGTTCTTTGTATGCTTTACCCTGCTGACCCACAATCTTCTTTGTTGCCCTCCTCTGGACTGTCTCCAACAGGTTGATGTCCTTTTTAAGGTGTGGGCACCAATAACGTACTCCATACTCCAGATGTGACCTCACTAGCGACCTGTATAAGGGTAGTACAATCTCCTCTTGCCTATGCTGATCCCTCTGGCTATGCATTCCAACATCTTGTTTGCCCTTGCTGCTGCTTTCCTGCGCTGCCTGAAGTGCTTCAGGTTGCTAGTAATCATCACTCCCAGATCCTTCTCCTCCTTTGTTGTGGATACCTAGACCCCTCCCAGGCAGTACTCCGTCCTGGGATTCTTGGCTTCTATGTGCATAACCCTGCACTTCTTGGCATTGAAGCCAAGCTGCCAAATCCCAGACCACCTCTCAAGCTTCTCCAGATTGTCCTGTAGGTCTTGTATCCCTTTGGCTGTGTCTACTCTCCCAGAGAGATTGGTGTTGTCTGTGAAGAGGCACATTTTGTCCTTAATGCCATCCCTAATATCACTGATGAAGACACTAAGCAACACCAGTCTCAGCACCGAGCCCAGAGGGACACCACTGGTGACTTCCCTGGTGCTAGATAAGCCTCCCACCCCACCTCCCTCGGGGTCCTCTTCCTCAGACAGCATTCCAGCCATCTAGTCATCTTCTCCCCGACCCTGAGATCCATCAACTTCCTGAGCAATCTCTTGTGGGGTACTGAGTCAAAGGGCCTTGCTAAAGTCCACATAAAGGATGTCCATCACTTTGGCCTCTGTCTCCTACCTTAGTGACCCAGTCAAAGAAGTCAATCAGATTCATTTGACATGATCTTCCTCTCATAAACCCATGCTGCCCCACATCCTGGAGACCATACCCCTCTAGATAACTCTACCAACCTTTCCATAAGTATGGTCTCTATCAGTTTGCACATGACTGAGGTCAGACTGACTAGTCCGCAATTCCTGGTTCATCCCTGGGAGCACTGTTATGGAGGGGCACCACTTGTGCCATTCTCCAGTTCTGGGGTACCATGCCTAAATCCAGTGAACTACTGAACAGGCCCGCCAGTGGCCCTGCAAGCTCCTCTGCCAGTTCCCTCAGCATCTTTGGGTGCATGCCGTCCAGGCCTAGTGATCTGTCCACCTTCAGTGATAGCAGACCCTCCCCTCATGCTACTCACCCTAGTCTCCTCTACATTTGTGCTCCCCCATTCCTCTACTCCCCCCATTAGGCAGTGGGCCCATGTTTCTCCCTGGTGAAAACGAAACAGAAGTATTCATTCAGTACCTCTGCTTTTCCCCCCCGTTCTCCTACACCCACCTGTCCCCTTTCCAAAGCCTAACAGTCCCAACATTCATGTCCCTTTTCTCGCTTATATAGCTAAAAAAGGCCATCTCCCCCTTATTAATTCCTTCAGCTATCTGCAGTTCCTTCTGTGCCTTAGCCCACTGGACTACCTTACTTACCACACTAGCCAACCTTAGGTAATTCTCCCAATCCACCTCTTTGCGTGTCTTCCTGAATTTCCTACAGGCTAACCTTTTGTTCCTTACTGCCTTGGCAACATCAGAACTGAACCAGCTGGGTGCTTTGGCCCTTGAGTTCTTCCCCATGAGCCTAACGCACTCCTCTGTTGCAACCATTAGTCCATCCTTAATGATGAACCACTTTTGGTCCTCCTCCATATCTGCTCAGATGACCGCCAGGTGCCTCCTTAGCACTGCCTCCTAAAATCCAGGACTGGTTTTAATGGGGATGTGTTCCCTGCCCATATCCAACTGGAACCACAATATGCGATGGACATAGGTCAGTCTCAAAACGGAAAAGAGTTTCACTTTTATACTCCCTGATTGTACCAATATTTTTACATATTGCATATATTTCCCTGTCCCTATTAGTTTGGAAGCCAGATTAATGAACATCTTTTTTCAAGGTTTTTGGGGAAGTAAACTTAACCCCATTAAGAGGCAACACGCTTATCATAACTATTCCTTAGGAGGTATGCGTATGATAAATCCTCTATTATTCTTTTACAGCCTTTTTTCTATCTCAATTTTCTTCCCCTCTGTCACACAATATACCAGTGGGTTATGGGTTTATGAAATCTTCACTTCAAACAGTTTTTCAATCCTGGAGGGCTATTCCCTCATCCCTTCTCCGAAACTTAAAGAAATTTCAGTTACTGTCCCATTTACATTTTGCCTGTGTGAAATTAAAACTCTAGCAGGTCACTCCCCAGATGTTGCTAAGTCACTCTAGAAAATCTTTCTATGCTTTTTTATTGAGTGACAAATACTCTGTCCAAACTCCCCTTGATTGTTTCCCAGCTTATAGACAAAAGACTACCTTTAAAGGTATGGGATGTGGTATGGTCGTCTTGTTTTAATAGACTGGGGGTTGGAGGGTCACATAAACATAAGTTTATGGAGGAGTGTGTGTGTCCTAGGGTCACTTGTTCAGGTACTGAATAAACCTTGGCACATTTTTTTCTGGAATGCCCCTTCACTGTGAGGTTTTGGTCTTTAGTACCCAAATCTTGGGGGTTAATACTTCTCTCTTTATGTCACATGAAATAGTAGTACTAGGTTTATATCCAGTATCATTCAACAAATATCATCCAAGCACTCTGAGGCTCCTTCTCGCCCTTTGTAAATATTACTTGTGGCACGCAAGGTGTGCTCTACTTTTACAGCAAAAAAGAATATGAACCTCAGCAGATTCTTTCTCAAATTACTCTGCATTTAACAAAAATATATATGGAAGAAGTTAAAAAAAAGTAATATGAAAGCAATGTCTTCGTGGAAATATTTTGTTTGGTTTCTTTGATTAATGAGCCATGGGACTGGAGTTTGGATGGGTCTTCCTTTTTATGGCTGTGGGCGGAGCCTACAGCCATTTTGCTATCTGTAGCTTGAAAACGGAGTTTCGTGGAACATATTTTTTGGACTTTTCAATGTATCCTTCCACATCTATAAATCACTATGACAACTAAAAAAAACAATCCCTTCTTTCTGTTTAGAATGTTGGAGACATAACTCCAAGCTGCTTATCAGATGGCGTTAGGAAACTGAAACAGCTTGTTAAATATTGGTTGCCTATTAAAGTGGAGATTTGTTTACCCCCTTCGAAATGGAACAGCTTGCACATTTAAATGCCTAGCAAGAAAAGTAGATATAAGGAAATTAACTTGGTACAATACAGAACAGCAGAAAGATTCTAACTCTAGAGCAAATGCCTATACAGGTGAAAAGAATAAAAAAAAAAGAACTTAGTGCCAAAGAATAGGTAGGAATAATAGAAATGGTCATAAAATGCAAGGTTAGGGAGAATTTTAGAAATAGAGGAGGGTCAAAGGCACAAAGGACGTACAGGGTGCAAAAAATATAACAGGAAGGGAAGGGAAGAGGAGAGCAGGTATGAGGGAAGGGAGAAGGTGGAGGATGCAGAAGATTAAGAAGCAACAAGGGGGGGGGCAACAAGGTGGATGGAAGCTACACAATTGCTTAATACTAGTGCAGGATGAAAAGGGTTTAAGGGGGAGGAAGCAAACCAGGCCAGAAGGGAGATGGGGGAGAATTAGGAGAGAGATGAGGTGGAGGAAGACAGGAGGATTAAGTGTCGAAAGTCACAGAGAATGTACATGGTTACAGTAGGCAAGTTCAAGCATAGCAGTTACATTCGTCCTTCAACAGACGTCCAGTCAAGGTTTTAAATGTACACAGGCCATCGGTAAGGTTAAGTTTAAGAGTTTTTTGTATGGTGTTCCATAGGGTCAGCAGGGCATAACTTGGGGATGAAATGCTGCCTTCTTATGGGAGATTGCCCTCCGATATTTACCATAGTGAGTTCTCAGAGCCAGTCTGTCCCTATCTGCCCTAGAATTCCACAACAACGCTCTAATCTGTGACCCAAAGCCTTCATCTCCCTAAACTCCCTGTAAACTACAGGGATATTAAGTGGGAAAACCTGGGTTGGACGTGAACTGGTATGACAGAATCGAAGACCGAGGCAAGAGCACTATTACAGATTATCACTGCTTCTTCCGATCCTGTTCCGCATGCAGCCATCACATCCAAGGGGTCCAATGCTGCCTGCAGTCCTGCTGGGGATAACCCATTTACAGGGCAACAGTGGATCATTTCCACAGGGTAAGGACAACTGGTGGAGCACGAATGAGAACTTCATCGTGCAGTGATCCTACCAACTGACTGGATCAATCTCAAGATTATTTATGTCAAGCCTCAGTGAAAATACTAGGTCGACGGCATGACTTCGTTGGTGGGTCGCAGCAGTAAGCGCTTGTGCAAGACTCAGTGATAACATTAAATGGAGGAAATCTTTACCAAACTGCGAGAGTCCGTCATTGATCCAGGCACTGAAATTGCACAGCATCAACCATGTGGGCGACTCCAAAACCCTCTCAGTGAAGAAGTCCATGATTTCCTTCAGGAAATTCCTCTTGCACTCTGGAGGCCAGTACATAAGTAGGATCCTACAACTTGCACCTGAACCCCCACATATGTCCATGCATTCAAACAATGAAGTATCTCTCACTGGGTACACTGTGAAGTTCAACTCAGAGCCAAGACTGATGGCCTCCCCACCCCTGTGATCCTTCTGTGGGCAGTGAACCACTGAGAAACCAGCTGGGATTGACACCACCAAAATTGGGCCTGCGACACCACCCAGCCAGGTCGACTGCGGAAATCAAGTCTGATATAATCATGAAGTTGTTTCCCATCGATCTCGCATTGCACAACACTGCCAGTAGAGGATGAGTGGAGACTGCTAGCCAACCGGCTACCTGCCCTCTTGGCATGGTGGGAACCCAGGGTATGGGAACCAACCACATCTGGCCTCTCCCTCGGTCCCATTTCACCCAGGGGTGTCTGCTGGTCCTCACCACTCTTATAACGCCACCCCATAAGAACCCACCCCACCCTGGCTACCATGCTGTCTCCTATACGTACAGCATCTATAAACCACTGCTGACACTAGTGAGTATACCAAAATCAAAAGTAAAAAAGCTAAGGCCCAAAAAAGTACAGATACGTAAGAACTTACCGTAACAGTAGATCTTCGAGAGGAGCTCTTGCAGCAAGTATTACCAATAGGACTAAGGCCGCCAGGCATTAGGACCCCACAGCAAAATCTTCTAGTTAGCAGTATGTGGCGAGGGACTACCCCCGACGTCGGCTCCGCCCGATGTCAGACGTGGTCTAAAGGGGGCGGTCCACCGGCGCCATCTCTGTTCTCCTGCCGGAGACCCAGCTAACAACGAATGGAGAACCGAGAAGGGTCTCCCCTACCCAAAGAGAAAGAACAATCCTTGTCGCTCCTCTCGAAGATCTGCTGTTACCGTAAGTTTTTACGTAACTGTACTATCTCACTTCAAGGGTGAGCTCTTGCAGCAGGTATTACCAATACGACTGAGTCCCAAGCAATACCCAAAGATAGGCCTGGGTTAGATGGGAGGGGGGACAAAACAGGTAACTGATAATCTGGATAAGATAGAGTTTAGGAGAGAAGGTCCTGAAGGACCGCTAGTCTGAATCCTGCTCTCCTCCTAGAGGAAATGTCCAGACTGTAGTGCCTGATGAAAGTATGGACTGAGCTCCAGGTGGCAGCAGCGCAAAGGTCTGCCAAAGAAATGTTCCGCAGAGAGGCAAATGAAGTTGCCACAGCTCTGATGGAATGACTCTTCACAGATCCCAGTAAGGGCTTATTGTGGTGCTGATAGCAAAAGGTGATACAGTGTACCAACCATCTGGTGAGTGTTTGCTTAGTGACAGGAGTCCGTCTTCGTATGAGCAAAGGAAACAAAAAGCTGATATGCCTGCCGAACAAAACTGGTTCTGCAGAGGTAATACCCAAGTATCCTATGGACATACAGAATATGCAACAGGGCCTCCCCGTGTTAGAGTACTCTGGATAATAAACTGGAAGCTGGATGTCCTGATTCAGAGTCAGTTCAGACACCACCTTTGGCAAAAACTTAGGGTTAGTACGCAGTGCCACCCTGTCCCTATGAAAAACAAGATAAGGCTCTTTACACATAAGAGCCTGTAGCTCAGAAACTCTCTGAGCAGAGGTAATGGCAACTAAAAGTAACGCTTTCCAAGAGAGAAAGCGAAGCTCACATGTCATGGCTGGCTCAAAAGGGGGAAGGGTGAGCTTCAATAAAACAAAAAAAAGATCCCATGGAGGGACAAGATCCCTCAGTGGGGGTCTGATATGCAAGATTCCCCTCAAGAAGGTCTTGCACACGTCAAGTTGTGCCAGAGTCCTTCCATTCATAGGTGTAAGGTAGGCTCACAGAGCACAAAGGTGCAACTTAATAGACGAGTAGTTGAGGCCCAAGTCTAAAAGATGAAGGAGGTACTCCAGCACGTATTTTACCAGGCAATCCAAAGGGTACAGGGAACGGGATGCTGCCCATAAACAAAAATGTTTCCACTTCATGGCACAGGTTGCCCTGGTGGAAGGCTTTCTCGCTGCTACTAAGATCTCTGCCACTCTGCTTGACACCCCCAATCTCTCTTCCGCTAGGACTGCAGGAGCCAGGCATGCAAATGTAGAGGTTGCACAGCTGGATGGATGAGCGTCCCCTGCTCTTGGGAGAGCAAGTGAGAGGAGAGGGGCAACTGCATGGGGGGCTCCGTGGCTAGTTGCTGCATCAGCGGATACCATTTTTGACGAGGCCAGAGAGGAGCTACCAGGATCATCCTGGCTTCCTTCACCTGCAATTTGAGCAGGGATCTCTGAAGAAGAGGGAAGGGAAGGAAGGCATACAGAAGCCTCCCTGTCCAGGAGAGGGACAATGCAACTCGCCAGAAAACACCAGGCCGTGGATTTAGCAAGCAGAAACTTGACAGTTTGGCGCTGCACGGAGATGCAGAGAGGTCTAGTTCTGGTCAACCTCATCTTTCCAAGAGGTCTTCTGCCACCTCTTGATGCAACTCCCACTCATGGTTCAGACATCGACAGCAACTTAGGCTGTCTGCGAGAACATTCTGAATTCCTGGCACGTGAATCGCCGTAATGTCCAGACCGTGTTCTGCTGCCCAGCACCACACTTTCATGGCCTCTCTGCAAAGGGGATAGAAGTGAGTACCCCTTTATTTGTTTAGGTGGAACACTACCAAGGTATTGTCTGACTGGACCAGGAGTGGACCCCAGTAAAGCTGGTCTTGGAAAGCATGAAGTGCATACAGAACGGCTCTCATCTACAGAATACTGATGTGAAGAGACCGTTCTGTTACATTCCAAGAACCCTTCGTTCGGTGTACATCCAAATGGGCTCCCAGCCTGGACCCAAAGCATCTGTCATAAGGATCTGCATTGGGATGGGTCTCTGGAAGGGAACTCCCAACTCAAGGTTGACTGGATTTAACCACCACAAAAGAGAGCGATGGACCACCTCCGAAATCCGGATAGGGTGGTCCAGTTCGTCTGCGCCTTGGTCCCAGTGAACAGTCCCCATTTTCAGTCTTGCCAAGGGAACTGTGGCTATGGCGGCTGCCATGTGCCCTAGTAGCTGCAGGATAACTGTCGCTGCGACTCAGTCCGAGGTCTGCACTCTGCGAGCACTCCTCTTAGCTGTTCTGCTCTGTCCGCTGGCAGAAAGGCCTTGCCCTGAATGGTGTCTAGGACTGCCCCAATATACTGAAGCCTTTGGGAGGGCCAGAGGTGTAACTTTGACCAATTCAGGGTGATGCCCAGGGGCTGGAACATTGAGACTGTTTCCTGCAAGGCATCGGTCAGCTGGTCTTCTGACTGGGCAGAAATGAGCCAGTCGTCCAGGGTAGACAAAGTGGCCTTTTCTTCTCAGGGTCACTGCTACAATTGCCAGACATTTGGTGAAGACTCTTGGTGCTGACGAGAGGCCAAATGGAAGTACCATGAATTGATAGTTCTGACCTTGAAAAAGGAAGTGCAGGAACTTCCTGTGTGAGGGCAGGATCTTGATGTGCATGTACGCATCCTGCATACCTAGGGAGCATAGCCAGTCTCCTCGATGGATCATGGGCAAGAGGCTTGCCAGTGTCACCATTCTGAATCTCCTGTACTGGATAAATTGATTCAGCTGACTGAGATCCAGCATAGGGCAGAGGTGTTCTATTTTCTTGGGAACCAGAAAAAAATGTGAGTAGAAGCCTTTGTCCTGCTGGGTAGGAGGGACCACCTGGGTGGCCTTCTTCTGTAGAAGGGCTTGGATCTCTGCCTTCAGAAGAAGAGCGTGGCTGGCCGAACAATGGGACTGAATGGAAGGATTGTCTGGAGGGCAGCTTAGAAACTCTAGGGAGTATCCCCTCTGTATTGTCTGAAGGACCCACTGGTCCAAGGTGATACAGGACCACCCTGACAGGTAGAGGCAGAATCTCCTCTTACCATCTCCCCCAATGGAATCTGAGGGTGGAGTAGGGACAGCAGGGAGTCATGCTGTGTTTGGGGGGTTGGGCAAGGGGGTTCGGGGTGCCTTGGGATGTTTGGGGTCCTGGGTACTGGTAGGAACAGGGTGGCCGCATTGTTTGAAGGCTCCTTTATTCTGGGGTTGCCTTTTTCCTTGTTGTCATTGGTTCTTATAAAAGGATGATGACAGGAGGTGGGCGGTTCTGACTTGCACATCCTGTGTACCTCAGCTACCGCCTTGCCAGAGTCCTGAAACCCCAGGATAACTTTCTCTACTTCCTGCCCAAAGAGAATGGAGCCCTGGAAGGGGGCATCCAGGATGGTATCCTGCAGGTCCTGGTGGAACCCAACACTCTAAGCCAGGTGTGCCTCCACATGCAGATGCCAGAGGCCGCAGCCCTGGCTGCCATATCCGCTGAGTTGCAGGAGCACCTGAGCACGTGCTTATCTATGTCCATGCCCAATTGAATGTAAGCCATAAGCTCATTCTTGTTGCCAGAATCTGGCTGAGCCTTCACCAGGTCCATGATTTTCTCCCATAGGGACTTCTGGTAAGTCAAAAAAAAATTTAGGGAACGAATTGCCCCAGTGGCAGCTTTTTGGAATCGGGGTCTGGAGGCTGGACACTCATGTGTTTGGGTTGCTGAGCTCTTCCATGAGCTGCCGTGAGCACCATGGAGTCTGCCTTGGGGCCCCCCCCCCAAAATGGCCCCTCTTTTGGAGTCCTGTACAGCCTGTCCGCATTTCTGGGCACAGCAGGTGTTGTGGAGGGGCGCTGCCAGGTGAGCCTAGTTACATCCTGAAAAGGCTTCATCAAGGGTGGGATCACCAAGGGTTTTGGGTCCTTGGATCCTAAAAATGTAGCCAAGTGCCACCTCTCAGGATCAAGCTCCTCGGTGTCCCACTGGTAGATTGTTTGAATATGCCTCATTGTGTCCAGGAATGAGGGGTCATCTGGGGGGAGCTAGGGGAGTCCCTCGGGCTAGGGGAAGGTAGTGGTAAATCTCCCCCAGAAGAATAATCTGATAAAGAGTCCCCTGCATCCTCTCCAGAGGACAATGGTGGACGACTGTTCAAAGAAGGCACCGACAACAGGTGTCTTCTTCTTCTTACAGGGCCGGGTGGCTGATGAGAGTCCTCATCGGGCGCCTGACCGTCAGTGGGCAGAGGAGGCGCTGCAGGAGATTCCTTTGGGGAAGGCTCCAGAGGCCTGTAGAGCAGATCCCCTTATACTGTGTTCCACCAGGAGGTGAACAAAGCGCGATGTCCGCTAATGGGACGACCAGGGGTGCGGGCGTCAGATTCGAAGGGCTGGGAATCGGACCTTTAGGGACTTCGGGTGTTGGCGTCCAGTCTGGGCACCCTTCTACTATGGTATCCGGCTGCTGGTCCGGCTCAGTATCAGGGACAGACCTGTCACCCAATCTGGCATCCGGTTTTGACTGAGAGTCGTCGGGCGACTGATTCCCTGGAGTAGGGGCAGGCGCCAGATCCTTGGCACCTGACAGCCTCTTATCAGCTGATGGGGCCCATCCTGGGCTGAGAGCGAGCTAGCCCAGCTAACGGCATGTTTGTTGCCCGTGGGAGGCTTCCCCTTAGCAGGGGTCAGAGGTGTCCGGTGTTGGACGGTCTCCTGGCACCTGGTGGAGTCATCCGCGTGCTTGAGTTTGTCGGATGAACCACTGGACTTACAGCCCAAATCCGAAGGCCTGCCCGAAGACGCCTTTCCCTCTTGGGTCGACCCTGAAGGTTTGTGGGGTTGGTGAGCCAAGGGGAGCTGGGCGGACGAACACCCAGAAGAAGACCCCTTATCTTTGTCCTGAGCTAAAGAGAAGGAAGACTTCTTTTGAATGGTCCCAGCGGCAACCGGAGGGACAGACCCTGACCTCCCGCCGGAGGCCGAGGAAGAGGCCCTATGAGGGGATTTAGGGCAGGACTCCAACCTAGCCCTATCTTTCTCCCTGTGATGGTGATGTTTCCCACCTGATGACTTCTCTTTGGGGGGGAGACTCTCTAGCTGGGGACGAAGAAGTGCATCCTGACGGTGATTTCTGCATGGCTGCCACCTGCTTTTCTAGGAGATACGCCTTCAGGGCGTTGGCTCTTCTGATGCGGCTTCTGATTGAATTTCTGGCAGTGCAGGCAATCGTCGGGCCGGTGGTTTGGCCTAAACAGATCAGGGAGGCCACGTGGCCATCTTTGGCTGGGATCTGCTTTCCATACTGGTACTTCGACTTGCGCGGCCTTGGGGAAGGCGAAGACAAGCAAGGACTGTCGCATAATGTAAAAAAAACCTGGAATATATGCGCTGAAAACATGAGGAAGAAAAGTGCGGTCAACTGCGAAGACTAGGTGTCTGCGGGAGCCAAGGTAAGGGTCGACGTATGGAAAAGAACTGAGATGGCGCCGGGGGACCACCCCCTTTATACCACACCTGACGTCAGGCGGAGCCGACATCGGGGGTAGTCCCCCGCCACAGACTGCTAGCTAGAAGATTTTTTGGTGGGGTCCTAATGCCTGGCAGTCTTAGCCCTATTGGTAATACCTGCTGCAAGAGCTCCCCCTCAAAGTGAGATCACAGGTCACTCACCTATAACAGTAGTTCCAGGAGTGGTATGTGTTGTTGTTCAGCACTTGTTGGCATGTCCCTTTCCCTTTAAATCTTGCTGGAAGGTCTAAAAGCTGGCTCCTCCCACCCACCCAGGTGGTATATGCCTTGGCTCTGCCCCATGATGCCAGATCTTCCCCGCTGGAAGCAAAGGTTGTGTGTTGAAGCTGGGAAGGTTGGGTGGGTCAGTGTGGATGAACAACACATACCACTCCTAGAACTACTGTTACAGGTGAGTAACCTACGTTTCTAGGGATGTGGATATGTTGTTCTTATCCACACTTGTTGGCAGACTCCTAGCAGTTCTGTGGGAGGAGGGAGGCAAGGTGCACACCCCCTACTTAGAGAACAGAGATTGGAGAACTGAGTCCCCAAAACCAGCATCCTGGCATGACTCTAGGTTAATGTGGTAATGGGTAATGAAGGTGTTTGCTGACTTCCAGGTAGCAGCCCTGCAGATATCCTGGATAGGGACGTCCCTAGAAGCAGCCACCGACACAGCAGTACGGCAGGTAGAATGAGCTCTTATCCCTCTGGGAGGCTCCTTGCCCACCAACCTATAGCAGAGATCAATGTAGGATGTTATCCATCTGCCAACCGTCCACTTTGCTGCAGGTCTGCCAGGTGCGGCTACAGCATAGGTGACAAACAGCTGGCGAACCTCTCCCCGAACTTCAGCCGTTCCCTCCTTATAATAAGAGAGCGCTCGTCTGAGTTCCAAAATATGGAGCCTGTACTCAGCCTCCGAGGTGTAATTAGGGTAATACTCCGGCAGAGTCAACAACTGATTAAGGTGAAACTCCGACACCACCTTTGGAAGGAATTTCAGGTGGAAGAGCAGGACAACCTTGTCCCTGTGGAAGACCAGACAGGGAGACTCAACAGAGAGTGCCTGTAATTCCCCAGTCCTTCTAGCTGACGTGACAGCCACCAAGAAGACGGTCTTCCATGACAGATGTGACATCTCACACCTGTACAATGGTTCAAATGGCTTGCCCATGAGTGTTGCCAAAACCAGCAGTAAATCCCATGGAGGTGGAAGTTGATGCACTGGAGGGGATATGTAGTCGAGGCCTTTAAAGAAACGCCAGGCCTCCTTTTCCTGTGCCACTGTCTGCTGACCGGCCCGAGCAAAGTAATTGGAGATGGCTGCCAGGTGCAACTTAAGGGTCGTAGACTAAAGACCTCCTTTGGAGAGGGACCAAAAGGTAGTCGAGGATGCTAGCCACTGGACAGGACGAAGGGTCCAGGCCCCTGCCCTGACACCAAATGCAGAAGCTCTTCCATTTGAAGGCACAGCACCTCCTGGTCATCTCCTTCCTAGATGCCTCAACTACAGTGAGTACACTGTCAGAGAGATCTAAAACCTGGAACTCTAGCCACTCAGAAACCAGGCTGTCAGGTGTAGGGACCAAAGGTCTGGATGGAATACCTTCCCTTGATTGACAGAGATCAGGTCCGGGCGTGCTGGAAGACGCCTCGGGAGCCAGGTGCTGAGGCAGAGGAGCTCTGGATACCAGAACTGGCAGGGCCAGCCTGGGACTACCAGGATCATCCTTGCCTTGTCCTTCCTGACCTTGAGGAGCACCTTGGGGACCAAGAGAAGTGGAGGAAAGGCATACAAGAGGCCTGGGGTCCACGGCCTTGAGAAGGCATCCCCCTACAGCGAGCCCTGCTGAGGGGGGGGTGGCATGAAACAGCCTCAGCTTTGTGTTCTCCCTGGAGGCAAACAGGTCCACCTGAGGGGTGCCCCACTGGGAGAACAGACTGTGAGCTACCTCTGAATGGGGAGACCACTCGAGGGACACCTCGCCCACACGGCTGAGGGCGTCCACCAGCTGATTCGAGGCTCCTGCCACATGCATGGCTATGAGATCTGCCTCCAGTCGGCTCATGAGGGTCCAGGTGCGGAGCACTTCCCTGCACAGAGGCCGGGAGTGAGTGCCACCCTGTTTGTTGATGCAGTACATGGTCGTGGTGTTGTCCATCTGGACTTGAACCACTTGACCCCGAAGGAACGGAGTGAATGCAGCCATCGCCAGCTGAACTGCTCAGAGCTCCAGCAGGTTGATATGGCATTGGGATTCCTCGGGGGTCCTCTGTGATTCCCCATGTGGGCACCCCAGCCTGCGAGAGAGGCATCGGTCATCAGAATGACCGTTTGCTCGGGACGGACAAACAGGATCCCTCCCCTGCAGATGTTCCTGGATGGTCCACCACTGGAGGGCATCCGACAGCTTCTGGGTCACAGTGACCAGCTGGTCGAAATGACCATGTCGCTGAGACCACAGGCTGGCCAGCTCCCACTGAAGGGGGTGCATATGCCACTGGGCCCATCAGACCACGGTGGTGCAGGCTGCCATGTAACCCAGAAGTCGCAGGAAGTTCCAGGCAGGGAGCAATTGCCCAACCAGAAATGATTGGGCAAAGAAGGAGAGAACCTCCGCCCTGTCAAGCTCTGCCCCGATGAAGCAAATCACCTGCGAGGGCATGAGTTTCGACTTTGACTCGTTGACCAGGAGGCCAAGGCTGAGGCAGGTGTGGAGGGCCAGATCCCTGGACCTCTCCACCTCCAATCTGGAGGGAACCGCTGTTAGCCAATCATTGAGACAGGCATATACTCTGACCCTTCAGCACCAAAGATGGGCCACCACCACTGCTATGCATTTGGTGAAGACCTTGGGGGGCTGATGACGGGCTGAATGGCATGGCTTGGAACTCAGAGAGGGTTCCCTCCACCCTGACGCGGGAGGAAAGTTGGTGGGATGGACAGATTGGGATGTGAAAAAATGCATCCTGAAGATCCAGTGAGCAGAACCACATGTTCTGCTTGAGTGATGGTATGATCTAGGACAGAGTTATCATCCGAAAGGTGCGCAACCTGAGAAACTGATTCAGGTCGTGCAGACCTAGAATGGGGCATGAGCCCCTGTCCGTTTTGGGACCAGGAAGTACCTGGAAACGAACCCTGGCTTGGCTGGTGGGTCCACGACTCTGAGTACTACCTCCTTGTGGAGGAGCTGGGCAATGTCATCTCTGACAGCCGACCAAGTGTGGGCGGATACCTTTTCCTCCCATGGGGTGCGGGCTTGGCTTGGGGGGTACAACTCGAATTCCAGAGGCAGACCCTGGCCGGCCTCCTCCAGAACCCACCTGTCCATTGTAACAGCGGACCAGGCAGAGAGGAAGTGGTGGAGCTGGCCCCCCACAGGAGGACTCAGAGTGATTGTGGCGGGTATGGGGGTGGCTACCCCCATCCTGTCACTGCGCAGGCTTGGAGGATGAAGAGCCGGCAATGGGGCTGCCGGAACCTCTACCTCCAGGTTACGGTTCGCTGAAGCCCTGGACTTGGGCAGAGGGTGCCAAGACTGAGGCTGCTGCTGCTGCTACTGCCCAGTTTGATACCAGGGCTGCTTAGCCACAGGGGCAAAAGGCTGAAAGGGCTTCTTCTTTGGCATTTTTCTTAGAACCCTGGGGTTCTTTCTGGGCAGAAGTAACGGAATCCAAGGTGGTGTTGGACTTCTCGATACGTTGAAGGTGACCATCGACTCCTGGATCAAACAGCTGCCACTGATTGGGCACAAGAATCCCCGATATCCAGGGCAATCTGGAGTTGCTGTTTAGCAACAGCCTGACCCTGATCACGGACCTGCTTGACTGTGGTCTGACTGTCCATGGGGAGATGAGAAAGCACCTCATCTAGGGAGCCCAAGAGGGCATGGGAGAAGTATGCCATGATAACAGCTGAACTCGCCTGTTGGAGGCCGAGCGAGGAAGCAGCACAGACCTTTCTGGCTGCATGGTTCAACTTTTTGGACTCTTTGTTCGGGGGTCTATCCGTGTCTCCTGAATCGCCCGAGTGCTGGAACACAGATTCAGTCACCAATCCCTTGGCTGAGGAATGCTGTGTAAACCCCGAGGGGGCGCCGATGGGAACAGCATATCTGTGGGCCATGTGAGCGGAAAGCGCAGGGCAGGAGGCTGGGTGCTGCCAAAGCTCCAAGGCCGGACCAACTATGGCATCAGACAGGGAATCTCCTTTCCTGAGGATATCAGCCAAGGGGTATTTGGCCCATTTCTCGACGGGCTCGAATGGCATCCCCACTGATTCGGAGATGAGAACGGAGGATGCCCATGAAGGACGTAAGACCCTCCTCCGTTAACAGACTCATTAAGTCGTCATCACAAGGACACGAGTGCAGGTCCGAATCCTCGGACCCTGAGTCCAAGTAAAGCAGATGATCACCTGAGTCGCTCTCTACTCACCACAGATTGTCGGGAGTAAGAGTGATAGCCTTCGCAGGAGACCCTGTTTGGGTTCAGACTCCTTAGCAGGAGCCCCTGTGAGAGGCTGCTTCGGTGGCGGCTCCACCAAGATAGGCGGACAGGCCAGTTTTGGCTGAGCCGGGAGGGTCTTCACCGGTTCTGCGGGCGGAGGGATGGTGTCGACTGGCTCCAGACTAGTCGACTTCAGCCTGGAGGGTGACAGCCAAGTGATGGCTGGAGTAGAAGCCGGGATCAACTTTGGACTGGTCAGCAGCAGCTGTTGCCACATGAGGTTCTCGGAGCAACGATGCAACTTGCATCGAAGTCTCTCCTCACTCAAGGAGGACGAGGATGAATGGCAGCATCACCTCTTCTTAGAGTGCCACTTGTGGGATTTCCTCAGCCTATTGGTCAAGGGAGTCCGAGATCTAGAAGATGACCATCGGGGGGTCCAACTGGGCTTCTCAGAAGTCGTCGAGGAGAGCTGCGGCTCCTCCAGATCAGGGACCATGACCACAGGGGGATCTAAGGACCGAGGTCCTAAATAAGGGAGTGTCAGCCTTATAAGACGTAGCGAGTCAATGGAGATTGATTACAATTCGACCTGGTCGTTGTCCCACCTCTGAGCCGGCTGCCTGAGAGGGGGTACCGTGAAACCAGCGGCCGATGTCGCAATTTGGACCGAAGTCGAGATAGGAGACTCCTGTGACTGAGATTGTTCTCTGTCCCAAGAGCGTTGACGTGAAGATTCTTTTCTCGGCTCTCTGTCCTTTTTAATGGGATCGGGAGGTGTGCAAACCCGAGGGGCCCTTCCCTTTTGTAGGGAGAGACCGCACATCTCTTTGAAGGAACCAGAGAATGAGGTGCCCAGTTTGAGCGGAACAAAAACCGACAGTGAAGAAGATTGTTCTGCGGCCCGAGCTGCCTCCTCCTCCTCGAAGGTTTTCATCTGCTCTAGCTGGTCAGTGGAACCCGCAGCCGCAGAAACCATAGGACGGGCATCCTTAGATTTGACTGGCGGGTGCCATTTTTCCAGTCGTCCAAGTTGTAAACATGCGAGGCGATCATCCACAACCTGAGGATGGAAGGCGTGGCAGAGATCACAGGCCTGAGGGTCATGCGCATGGCCCAGGCAGTAGACCTGTGGGACATTTTCTGTTCGCAAGGACACCAGCAGAACCCGGGCAAGGACTTGTCCTCCATCGTGGTTGCAATAATGAACTTTCATGGAGAAACTCGAATGAATTTTAATTTCAGTAGAATAGCCGAAGTTTTGAACGCCAGAGCCTACTCAACGTGGAGCAGTAAGGAGGGAACTTGTATCTTCCAAGCTTAAAGGAAGATCTGGCATCATGGGGTGGAGCCGAGGCATATACCACCTGTTTGGGTGGGAGGAGCCAGCTTTTAGACCTTCCTGCAAGATTTAAAGGGAAAGGGACATGCCAACAAGTGTGCATAAGAACAACATATCCACATCCCTAGAAACCAATCTGTTTCAGCAAGGAGATTGCAGAAGTGGTGGCGGACAAGAGGGCATCCTTTAGGAAGTACAAGCATACTCAGAAGGAGGAGGATAGGGTGGACTACACTGTAAGTCAAGAGAGGCGGGTAGGGAGGTAAGGGAGACAAAGGCCATGAGAGTTACAACTAAGCTGGGGGTTAAAGCAGGTGAAAAGGTCTTTTTCAGGTATATAAGGGAGAAAAGAAACATAAAGGACAAGACTGTAAGGCTAAAAAGGGCGAGGGCAGGGTAGAGGGTAGTGAAGAAAAGGCACAGGTGCTTAACAGGTACTTCTATTCAATCTTCACTTGGGAGAAGGATTGACCAGTACTATAAGGGACTAGGGGGGTTGGGAAGAGTCACAGATGGCGGAATTCAATCTGACAGGGTACTAAAGAGCCTACGGGCCCTAAAGGTGGACAAATCACCAGGGCCAGATGGCATGCACCCAAGGGTAATTATAGAACTGGCAGAAGTTCTGGTGGTTCCTCTGACAGACCTGTTTAACACCTCTTTGGAGTCCAGAAACATGCCCCAGGACTGGGGAACAGTTGATGTGGTGCTGCTCCATAAGAGTGGGCCAAGGGACGGACCAGGGAACTACAGACCAGTCAGCCTGATCTCAACAGTGGGTAAAAGCTGATGGAGACCATCCTGAAAGACAGACTGGTTGGCTTTCTGGAGGAAAATGGGCTCCAGGATGAGAGGCAGCATGGGTTTGTGTCAGGGAGGTCCTTGCAAGCTAACCTAATTGACGACTTTGATTGGGTCACTAGGACAGTGGACAAGGGCCATGCAGCTGATGTCCTGTATCTGGACTTCAGCAAAGCCTTCGACTCAGTGCCTTATAGGAGACTGGTTAGGAAGCTAGAGTATTTATGGGTGGGGGGGGGGCTAAGCTCATTGGATGGGTTAGAAGCTGGCTGCAGGACAGAAGCCAAAGGGTGGTAGTTGGGAGAGAATTCTCTGAAGCGAGGCCTGTGACCAATGGGATCCCACAGGGTTCGGTGCTCGGCCCCGTGTTATTTAATATCTTCATAAGTAAATCATGGATTGGATCAAGAGTAAAATCTACCTGTCCGTGAATGTCAGCAAGGTCTGTGGAAGGATGGACATGGAGGAGGGAAGACAGGAACTCAGGCAGGACCTGGCTAGGCTAGAAAAGTGGTTTGGAATTTGGCAGCTGCTGTTTAATGCTATAAGGTACAAAATTATGTACTTGGGGCAGAAGAATCCAGGGTCCAAAAACTGGCTGGGCAGAGTGCAGGTAACCAAGTCAGAAGAAGAAAAGGACCTGGGAGTAATAATCACAAGTGACCTGAAACACACTGTACACTGCAAGAGAGCAGTAGCCAAAGCAAATCAGATGCTGGGCTGCATAGCCAGGGGGAATTACCACCAGGAAGGCGGATATCATTCTGCTGCTCTATAGGCCACTGGTAAGACAATACCTAGAGTACAGTGTGCAACTTTGGTATCCATATCTTAAGAAGGATGTCACCTTGCTGGAGACAGTTCAGAAAAGGACAACTAAGATGAACCAAGGCCGTCAGGGTAACACCTATGACAAGAGGATCAGGGACCTCAACATGTACTCTCTAGAGGAAAGGAAAGAGAGAAGAGATATGACTGAGACCTTTAAGTACCTTAAGGGTATTAACAGGGAAAGCACTGAGGGCTTCAGTCTTAGCGGCTACAAGACCACTAGGGACCACAGCCTAATTCTGGTGGGGAAAGCTTCAGGAAGGAGATGAGGAGTCACTTTTTCACCAAGAAGGTGGTGGCCAAGTGGAATAAGCTGCCAGAGGAGGGGATACCCTAAAAACGGTGGACAGCTTCAAGAGGGGTTGGGACAGGGTGAGGGGGGAAAAACCTGCAGGTAGAAGAGAAGTGAGTTGGGAGAGAGAGAGGGGGAAGAAGAGGGAGGTCAAAAGGGAAATGGGGGGGTGGCAGTTCCCTTTGTAAACACATAGGGAGCTGCCAAATTGAGCAGACTAGGTAGACCGTAAGGCCTTTATCTGCTGGCATGTTTGCATGTTCATATTCATGAACTGCGTCCATCAAAATTTGAAAGCCCTTGTAAAGCGCTTCACTGGGCTCATCTGTAGCCGGGCAGCAGACCAGAGATATTGATGATTAATTCTGCCCCATATTGATACTACACTGTCACCATTTCAAGAACCTTGCTATGTCACTGACACTCAAGCTGTGGCTAACCACACTGTAGTCAAGTACAGCTTTTTCGTCAGTGACATCACAAGGTTCTAAAAATGGTGGCAATGTAGCATCAATCTATGACAGTCTTAACTTTTCATTACCTGAAGCGCTTTTTGTAGCCAGAGCTTTCCACTGCTTAAACCTGATAAAAAAATGCCCACCCAGGTGAAACTGAGTTTTAATCCTTGATCTTTCTGGACTGCTTCTTGTTACAGGTAAGCTCAATACCCAATTTAAAACATATTTTCATGGGCTTTAACATTATTATGGGCACCACTCATAAATGTTCCTCATTAAAGTAGAAATCACTGCACACACCTGGCTAAAAACAATAAATCTCAAAGCAGATACCGCCAAACATTTATTGCACATACTGCAAATAAAAGAGGACCAGCACGAAACAACTGTAGGTGCTTTGAGCCAATACAACTCTTCTGCAGGAGGTGGGGATTCATAAAGGATACAGCTACATTTATACAAAAGTCTTAGAGCTGCAGAAGCCACAGTCGTTTTCAAAACTGTGTAACGTTACTGAAAATATGAATAAATCAAAAAAGGGATAAGTGTATATATACTTCGCAAATCCCAAAATAATGACACCAAAAAGAACACACTTAAAATAATGTGAAAGGAATTTATCACAACAGTAAAAACATCAGACAGATTTCAATTCTGATTAATTGCCCATAAGAAAACTCTTTTAGAAAGTATTTCCTTGAGCCAGTCTTGAGTTATGAATAATTCTTTCATTTCTAAACTTACTCCTAATTTAGAATCAATGACTACAGTATTCCTTCATTCATTTCCAAATTCAACTGAAAAACTGCATTATTAAAAAGGAGCAGCGGTATTACCTTCTTTCCCATCACACAGAGGATAGCTGTGGCTCAGAACTCTTCATTTTCCAAGCTATATACTCTAGACTCTGTCTGGTGGTGGCAGGGGGAGCCTTTCTCCCTCCTTTTACATTTTTGTTTGTCATTTATATTTATTTGTTCTGTTTTCCCAGTCTGAATCCTTTTTTTTCTTCAGTTTTTTTACACATGCTGGTTATTTCTAAACTCATTGCTAACAGAACGGTGGCAGTTAGAGCAACAATAACGGCTGCTGGCTCTGGTGCACGGTGTCAAGCATGCACCACTGATGACACTGCAGTCGGCACCATCACTCTAACATTTCCTCCCATGGAGTGCTAGTTCTTCTAGCCCTAAGATGAAAGACATGCTCTGACTCCAATATGGATGTTGGAGTGGCCAGAAGCTATGGATGGGGGTAGCTCAGAGGTCACTAGAGCAGAAGGCACGTCTGGCAGGCAGGGGTACTAAGGGGATTATAAAAAGTGGGGCAACCGTTTTTATAACGATATATTTATTTATACCGTGGGAGGGATGAATAACTGGGCTGTGGTTATTCTGCCCTGTTATTCCCCCTTAGAACCCCTGTGCCTTCACTTGTGCTGCTGCACCTTTTCAAAGTACAGCAGTTACACTCATCTAGCAAAGTCACTCACAGCTAATAAAAACAGTAATTATATGAATGACACATGACAACTAGGATGTAATCACAGCAACCCTTTCGTAAAACCTTTTGCGTACTGTACATTTAAAAAAAACTGGAGCAAAACCACACAGGCATCTGGACACCAGACAATCACCATTCCTATGGTCTAAACAGGACATCCCATAGGACAGCCAGGGATAAGCTTTTTATTCACTGTGGTATGATGCCAATAATGCCAGCCAAGCTCTCGGGGCTGCATCCCTCATTGCTAGGCAGCATTACTCGCAACACTCCACAGTAAATAAAAAACGTATTCCTGGATGCCCTACAGAATATCTAGCACAGTGCGGAGGGCATCCCTTGAAAAACATCTTAAGTTCCAAGGCATCACACATGAGCAGGAGATGATGCACACATTGGACCATGCGATTCATATTCATGCTGCTAGAAGCACAGGAAGGTTATAACTTGCTCAGAGTTACACACTGAGCCACTGACTTGGGCTGGAATTTGAAACTGAAATTTCCAGGTACACAACAGTGTTAAAATGCAGTCATGTTCCGTGTCTAATCTGAATTTAAAAAAAATGGAAGGGGACAGAGCCAGCCCATCAGCACAGCAGTAGAGCTACTGCCCATGATCAGCACAGCAGTAGAGCTACCGACAGTGATCAGCACAGCGGCAGAGCTACTCACAGTGATCAGCACAGCGGTGGAGCTACTGTCAGTGATCAGCATAGCAGTGGAGCTACTGCCAGTGATCAGCACAGAGGTGAAGCTACTGCCAGTGATCAGCACAGTGGTGAAGCTACTGCCAGTGATCAGCAAAGTGGCAGAGCTACTACCCGTGA
Source organism: Neoceratodus forsteri (assembly GCA_016271365.2). Taxonomy (NCBI): domain Eukaryota; kingdom Metazoa; phylum Chordata; order Ceratodontiformes; family Ceratodontidae; genus Neoceratodus; species Neoceratodus forsteri. The sequence goes on along the minus strand of CM057458.1, from coordinate 1,392,133,803 downwards.
TCAGCACAGCGGTAGAGCTACTGCCCGTGATCAGCACAGTGGTAGAGCTACTGCCCGTGATTAGCACAGCGGTGGAGCTACTGCCAGTGATCAACACAGCGGTGGAGCTACTGCCAGTGATCAACACAGCGGTGGAGCTACTGCCAGTAATCAGCACAGCAACAGAGCTACTGCACGTGAAGAGCACAGCAGTAGAGCTGCTGCCAGTGATCAGCACAGTGGTGAAGCTACTGCCAGTGATCAGCACAGAAATAGAGCTACTGTCAGTGATCAGCACAGTGGTGAAGCTACTGCCAGTGATCAGCACAGAAATAGAGCTACTGTCAGTGATCAGCACAGTGGTGAAGCTACTGCCAGTGATCAGCACAGAAATAGAGCTACTGTCAGTGATCAGCACAGTGGTGAAGCTACTGCCAGTGATCAGCACAGAAACAGAGCTACTGTCAGTGATCAGCACAGTGGTGAAGCTACTGCCAGTGATCAGCACAGAAATAGAGCTACTGTTAGTGATCAGCACAGTGGTGGAGCTACTGCCTGTGATCAGCACAGAAATAGAGCTACTGTCAGTGATCAGCACAGTGGTGAAGCTACTGCCAGTGATCAGCACAGAAATAGAGCTACTGTCAGTGATCAGCACAGTGGTGGAGCTACTGCCTGTGATCAGCACAGAAATAGAGCTACTGTCAGTGATCAGCACAGTGGTGGAGCTACTGCCAGTGATCAGCACAGCAGCAGAGCTACTTCTACTGCCCATGAAGAGCACAGCAGTAGAGCTACTGACCACGATCAGCACAGCAGTAGAGCTACTGACCATGATCAGCACAGCAGTAGAGCTATTGTCAGTGATCAGCACAGCGGTGGAGTTACTGCCCGTGATCAGCACAGCAGTACAGCTATTGCCCATGAACAGCACACCGGTAGAGCTACTGCCAGTGATCAGCACAGCAGTGGAGCTACTGCCAGTGATCAGCACAGCGGTGGAGCGTCTACCCATGAACAGCACAGCAGTAGAGCTGCTGCCAGTGATCAGCACAGTGGTGAAGCTACTGCCAGTGATCAGCACAGAAACAGAGCTACTGTCAGTGATCAGCACAGCGGTAGAGCTACTGCCAGTGATCAGCACAGCGGTAGAGCTACTGCCCGTGATCAGCACAGCGGCAGAGCTACTGCCTGTGATCAGTACAGCGGTGGATCTACTGCCAGTGATCAGCACAGTGGCAGAGCTACTGCCCGTGATCAGCACAGCGGTAGAGCTACTGCCAGTGATCAGCACAGCGGTAGAGCTACTGCCAGTGATCAGTACAGCGGCAGAGCTACTGCCAGTGATCAGTACAGCGGCAGAGCTACTGCCAGTGATCAGTACAGCGGCAGAGCTACTGCCAGTGATCAGTACAGCAGTGAAGCTACTGCGCATGATCAGCACAGTGGTAGAGCTACTGCCCGTGATCAGCACAGCAATAGAGCCACTGTCCATGATCAGCACAGCGGTAGAGCTACTGCCCACAATCAGCACAGCGGTAGAGCTACTGCCAGTGATCAACACAGCGGTAGAGCTACTGATCACAATCAGCACAGTGGTGGAGCTACTGCCAGTGATCAGCACAGCGGTGGAGCTACTGCCAGTGATCAGCACAGTGGTGGAGCTACTGCCAGTGATCAGCACAGCGGTACAGCTACTGCCTGTGATCAGCACAGCGGTACAGCTACTGCCTGTGGTCAGCACAGCGGTAGAGCTACTGACCACGTTCAGCACAGTGGTAGAGCTACTGCCTGTGATCAGCACAGTGGTAGAGCTACTGCCCGTGATCAGCACAGTGGTACAGCTACTGCCCGTGATCAGCACAGTGGTACAGCTACTGCCCGTGATCAGCACAGTGGTAGAGCTACTGCGCATGATGCCTGCAGAAGGAAGTAAGATCTGTCCCATAGGATGCTCTCCTTCTCCCAGGAAGGAAGGCTATGACTTCCGCTGTTACACTGCCACCTGGGCAACCACAGGCCATAGTGCAGTGGCAGCACAAAAGGGAGGGTGGATGTCAGCCAGGGCCTGCATAAGGCATGCTTAGCATGAGGGGTTGAAAGTTGCAGAAGGGGTAAGAGACAGGGATGCCAGATGGTGGGGCTGGGCTTGACCAGGGTGGAAGGAAGCCAGGACAAGTGGGGTGCATGAGCACAATCTACTGTAAAAAAACTGATGGTGCAGATAAAAAGGTCTGGAAGGCATACCTTTGAGACTCCTGATATGATAATGGTGCTTTTCTTCCGTGGAGATTTCAGCTTTTGCTTTGCAGACTCTCGCAACTGACGGATTGCTGCTTCTGCAACTGGGTCAGTCCCGTTCAACATCAAGAGCTCTAGAAGAAACAAAGAACGCTGTGTTGTCATGGTAACTTTTCGTGTTACTGGGTGTTTGCGCACTCTTCATACAGGCTCGTGATAAAAGAAAAATAACTGACCAACTCTATTGGCCTGTTTGTCAATTATAATTTAATCCAAGGAGTACATCTAGGCCTCCTGGCACCCATGGCAGAGACATTGTAGAGATATAGGCACCAGCAGTGTTGGCTCTTCACTCTCCCTTTCTTAGTCCCCTTTATTACAATCACTTTGCCCCTAAAACCAACACACGGCATCTGATGTGCATGTCCATACATAATGGCAAGGTTTGTCTCTCAGCAGACAGCAGGCAAGGTACTGAAGTGGAAGACTACATGTTTATATCCCGCTGACAAAAGATTATTCCTAAGAAAAGAATACCAGTTACCCCATTAGAAATGTGATCACTGGTAGGTAGATGATACTAGGTTCCTCAAGACACAGCCTATTTGGAGTAGAAGATGCTTGATATGCTTTATAAAATGGGTTCTAAAAATCCTGTGCTCTAACTGGTCAAAACACATCAGACACAGTGAACTTAAGACAGTATAACCCACAGTAGCGTACTGTGTCAAGAAACCCCAATCACAGTAAACTTAAAAGTCTCTACTTTTTTCCCCTTTTCTTAGTTTTCATATTTTATTTGTAAATTGAAATACCCAGGGACACGAACCCCAGCAACCATAAAAAAATACAGGTTACTCACCTGTAACAGGAGTTCTAGGAATGGTATATGTTGTTCATCCACACTGTCTGGCAGGTTCCTTGCCGCTTTAAATCTTGCCGGAAGGTCTTCAAGCTGGCTCCTCCCACCACCGGGTGGTAAAACTCTTGGCTCCGCCCCATGGCCTTGAATCTGGCCGCTGGAAGCTCAGGTTGTCTTGTCGAAGCCAGAAGACGTCGGGTGGATCGTGTGATGAACAACATATACCATTCCTAGAACTCCTGTTACAGGTGAGTAACCTGTACTTCTAGGACATGGATATGTTGTTCATCTACACTGTCTGGCAGACTCTAGCAGTTCTCTGGGAGGGAGGCAAGGCGCACACCCCAACTTAGGGAATAGAGACTGGAGAACCGAGGCCCCAAAACCAGCATCCCGGCGTGACTCAAGGTTGATGTGGTAATGGGTAATAAAGGTGTGTGCTGACTTCCAGGTAGCAGCCCTGCAGATTTCCTGGATAGGGACGTCCCTGAAAGCAGCCACCCGATGCAGCAGTATGACGGGTAGAATGAGCTCTTATCCCTCTGGGTGGCTCCATGCCCGCCAACTTATAGCAGAGATCTATGCAGGAGGTGACCCACCTGCCTATCGTCCGCTTGGCTGCAGGTCTGCCAGGTGCGGCTTCAGCGTAGGTGACAAACAGCTGGCGAACCTCTCCCCGAATTTCAGCCGTGCGCTCCTTATAATAAGCGAGCGCCCTTCTAGGGTCCAAAGTATGGAGCCTGTATTCGGCCTCCGAGGTGTGATTGGGGTAGGAACACCGGCGAGTCAGCACCTGGTTAAGGTGAAACTCAGACACCACCTTCGGACGGAATTTCGGTGGGGGAACGGGACAACCTTGTCCCTCACGGAGGACCAGGTAAGGAGACTCAATGCAGAGCGCCTGGAGTTCTCCCATCCTTCTGGCTGACGTGATAGCCACCAAGAAGGCGGTCTTCCACGACAGGTGAGAGAGATCACACCTGTGCATTGGTTCGAATGGCTTGCCCATGACCTTTGCCAGTACCAGCAGTAAATCCCACGGAGGTGGAGGTTCTCGCACCGGAGGGGAAATGTGATCAAGGCCTTTGAAAAGCGCCAGACACCTTTTCCTGCGCCACCGACTGCCCCTGGCCGCGCCTGTAAGCAGAGATGGCTGCCAGGTGCACCTTTAGGGTCGCCGACCTAAGCCCTTGACTGAAAGGGACCATAAATAGTCCAAATGCTTGCCACAGAACAGGAGGAAGGGTCCAAGCCCTTGTTCTGACACCAAATGGAAAATCTTTTCCATTTGAAGGCATAGCATTTCCTGGTCGACTCCTTACGGGACGCCTCAACAACATTGAGGATCTCGTTGGAAAGACCCAAGGCCTGGAACTCTAGCCGCTCAGGAACCAGGCCATCAGGTGCAGGGATTGAAGGTCGGATGGAACACCTTCCCTGATTGACTGAGAGCAGGTCCGGGTGAGCTGGAAGCTGCCTCGGGAGCCTGGAGCTGAGGCTGAGGAGATCTGGTACAGAACTGGCGGGCCAGTCTGGGGCTATCAGAATCACCTGCACCTTGTCCCTCCTTGCCTTGAGAAGCACCTTGTGAATCAAGGGAAATGGGGAAAGGCGTAAAAGGGCCAGGGTCCACAGCCTCAAGAAGGCATCCTCTGCAGCGAGCCCTGCTGAGGGGGGGCATGAAAACAGCCTCAGCTTGCGTTCTCCCTGGAGGCAAACAGGTCCACCTGGGTGTGCCCCAGTGGGAGAACAGATCTTGCTACCTCCGGCAGGAGAGACCACTCATGAGATGCAGCCCCTATCCGGCTCAGGGCATCGGCCAGGGTGTTGGAGGCTCCTGCCGCGTAATAGCTAGGAGATCCGCCTCCAGGCTGCGGCACGAGTGACCAAATGGAGAGCTTCTCGCATAGAAGTATGGAACGCCGTCCGCCTCTGGCGGTTCAGGTAGTACATGGTCGTGGTATTGTCCGTCCTGGACTTGGACCACTTGACCCCGGAGAAAGCGGAGCAAAGCGGTGAGAGCTAGGCGGACCGCTCAGAGCTCCAGCAGGTTGATGTGGCATCGGGACTCCCGCGGGGACCAGAGGCCGTGCACTCGGTGTTCCCCCAGATGGGCACCCCAACCCATCAGAGAGGCATCGGTCGATAGAGAGACCGTTGGCTCGGGGCGGACAAACGGGATGCCCTCCTGCAGATGAGATGGAACGGTCCACCACCGGAGAGCGTTCCACATCTCCTGGGTCACCATCACTAGCTGGTCCAATGGATCGCAGCGTGTGACCACTGGCTGGCCAGTCCCCACTGAAGGGGGCGCATATGCCAGTGTGCCTAACGGACCACGCTGGTACAGGCCGCCATGAGACCCAGGAGGCACAGGAAGTCCCGGGCAGGGTGTGATTGCCCAACCAGAAATGATTGGGCAAAGGAGATAAGAACCTTGGCCCTGTCCACCGGGAGCTGTGCTCTGGCTCGAAGAGAGTCTAGCTCTGCCCCGATGAACAGGATCACCTGCTTCGGCTCGAGTTCCGACTTGGCCTTGTTGATGAGAAGGCCGACTTGAGAGCAAACCTGGAGGGCCAGATCTCTGGACCGCTCCACCTCCTGTCTGGAGGGGGCTGCTATCAGCCAACCGTCCAGGTAAGGGTACACCCGGAACCCTCGGCGCCGCAGGAATGCTGTCACCACTGCCATGCATTTGGTGAAGACCCTGGGAGCTGGAGATAAGCCAAGGGCATGGCTTGAACTCGAAGAGGGATCCCTCCTTCAAAGCGAAGGAATCTCGATGCAGATGACGGATAGGGACATGAAAGAACGCGTCCTGTCGTCCCAGAGCAGAACCACCACCGTGTTCCAGAGATGGTATTATCTCGCCAGAGTGACCATCCTGAAGGTTTGAGACCTTAGGAACTTGTTCAGGTCGTGTGGGTTGAGAATGGGGTGCCAGCCCCGTCCGTTGGAACCAGGAAATACCTGGACCTGAACCCGGGTGGGGGTCCTCTACCTCCTGATCACCTCCTTTTGGAGGAGGAGAGCGAGTCGGCTCAATGAGCGCCAGTGAGGCTGCGACCCGAGGCCCCCCGAGGGGCGACGGCTCTGAAGGGCGGGGCCTGCTTGAATTCTAGAGGCAGGCCATTTCCCACCACTTCCAGTACCCACCTGTCCGTGGTAACAGCGGACCAGGCGGAAAGGAAGTGTCGGAGCCATCCTCCCACGGGGGGAACCAGGGGTGAGGTGACGGGGATGGGGGCGACACCCCTCAGCCCGTCACTGGGCAGGCTTGGAGGAGGGACCGGCCGAGGGACCTCCTGGGCCTTTACCTCCCTGCTTCCTGTTGGAGGAAGCCGATGGCTTGGGTTTGGGATGCCAAGCTCGAGCCTGCTGGTCCTGACGTTGCTGGGCCAGGCGCACCGCTGGCGCAGGAGGACGAAAGGGCTTAGCCTGCGGCTTGCGGCCTTTGTCCTTCTGAGTGGAAGAGACCGAGTCCAAGGTAGCATTGGACTTCTCGATCCTCTGCAGGTGACCTTCCACCCCAGGGCCAAAGAGGTCAGTCCCCAAAAAGGGAACATCTGCCAACTTGTGCTGGGTATCCGAGGTAAAGGTGGATATCCTCAGCCAAGCCCGACGGCGCTTATGGCCACTGCGGCCGCCACAGACCTGGCTACGAGTCCCCGATGTCTAAAGCAGTCTGGAGCTGCTGTTTGGCCACTGCCCTGCCCTGGTCCCGCACCTGCCTGACCGTAGTCTGCAGATCCGCGGGAAGATGAGGGACAACCTCATCCAGGGAGCCCAACAGGGCATGAGAAAAATGTGCCATGAGGGCGGCCGAACTGGCCTGGAGGAGGCCGAGAAGGGCGCAGCATAGACTTTGCCCGGCATAATCAATTACTTGGATTCCTTGTCGGAGGTTTGTCCACATCCCTGGTGTTCCCGGCCCGGCAGCTGTCGATAACCAACCCCTCAGCGGAGGGTGTTCCGAAAAACGGACAGGAACGGTGGGGACGCATACTTCCTGGCCATCCTGGCCGAAGGCGCAGGGCAGGAAGCAGGGCGCTGCCAAAGCTCCAAGGCCGGACCCACTATGGCCTCGGCCACCGGAAAGGCCTCCGTAGGAGAATCCCCTCGGTCCAGAATCTCCGTGAGGGGATACCTGGCCCGTTTAGAAATGGGTTCGAGCTTCATCCCGGTGGACTCCGAGATGAGCCGAAGCAACCCTAAGAAGGACGAAGGGCTATCGTCCACTGACTGTCCTCCTGAGGACTCCAAGTCCATACGCTTGGAGAAAAGGGAGGAATCATCCTCGGACTCGGAAGAGTCCTCAAAGAGCTGCCTCGGGCCTGAGCCACCCTCCACCTGCTGAGGTTTATCGGGAGTGAGGGTGACAGACAGCCTATGGGGCAAACCCCGAGCCGACCGAGAACTTTTGGTCGGAGCCCCAGCTAACAGCTGTGGAGGCGGAGGTTCCACCAGAATCGGTGGGGCAGCGGAATTGGCCGAACAACCAGCCTGCGAACAGGCTCCTCGGCTACAACGAGGGGTTGATTCGGCCGCTCCGGTGACAGCCACTTAATTGCCGGGGAAGACGACTGGGTCGGCTTATTCCCGGTCAAAAGGAGCTGTTGCCACATGAGTTCCTCATACCTCCGACGCAACTTGCGCCAAAGCCTCCCCTCGTCCGAGGAGGAGGAAGAGGAAGAGCGGCGGCCCCGCGACCGAGACCGCCTATGATGGCGGGATCGGCTGGACCGCGAGGATGTCCGAGACCGAGATTCTTGGCTAGGCCGAGGACGGCGCGTGGAGGTGTCGGGAATCGGCACTCCCCTCAGCTCGGACGATTCCACCGAAGGCTCCGGAACCGGAGGCACAGACAAGCCGACGGGATCCTCAACTCCCACCGGGGGAACCGGGGAGAGGGGGTTCTCAGCTTCTCCAGCCGACAACCCGTCTAACGGGGTTGAGAAAAATCTCGACGGCGTCGGCGGAGTCTCGTTCAACTGGCCTGGGGGGACACCGTGAAGCCAGTGGCGAAGCTGAGGGTCGACCAAAAGCCTACTGTCGACAAGAAGGGGAGGGGCCTTTCCCGCCTCCCAAGAGCGCCGACGGAGAGACTTACTTTGCTCTTTTGGACCTGGAAAAGGTCCAGAAGAAGTTGGACCCTCACCTTTCGAGAGAGGGTCAGACAGAGCTCCTTAAAGGAAGCCAATACGAGGCACCGAGGCGGGACAAATGTCGCGGCCGAGGAGCGGCCCGCTGCCTCCTCTCGAGGCGATCATCTGCTCAGCTGATCCCCGAGCCGCCGCCGCGGACGCCAACCGGGCCTCTTTGGAGTTTAACGGAGGAATTCTTTTCTCGGGCGCCCCAGTTGTAAGCGGGCATGCGGTCTTCAGGGCGTGGGCGAAGGAAGGCACGAATTACGCGGGCCTGCGGTGCGTGCTCAAGGCCCAAACAGTAGAGCGCTTGCGTGGTGCGGATCCGGTCCTGACATCTTCTGCCCGCGGGCACCTCCGGAAACCGGGAGTCGATTGGTCCATCGCAGCCTCGAGGAAAGAAGACCAAGTCTTTTAGCCAAAAACTTTTGATTTGAAATATCAAGAATTAGGAACCAGTCTTATACGCAGAGCGTTAAGGAGGGAACCTGAGCTTCCAAGCGGTAAGGAAGATCTGGCGTCATGGGGCGGAGCCGAGAGTTTTACCACCCGGGTGGGTGGGAGGAGCCAGCTTGAAGACCTTCCGGCAAGATTTAAAGCGGCAAGGAACCTGCCAGACAGTGTGGATGAACAACATATCCATGTCCCTAGAAAATTGTGTTACTTCGATTTTGCAAACCATAGTATCTCACTATTTTCCCCTTTTGTCACTCGGTTTCACATTCTGCTTGCAAAAATACCAATACCAATTTGACAGTATAAGCACAATAATACACTTGTGAGTTTGTAGGCCATTCTTTAATAAAGCACAAAAACAATTCTGGCATTACACACTGCTGAGAAGATACAAACTTTATTTCACAAAGGATAAAAAGTCATCACAAACTGCCAAGGCAAAAGTGTCGGGGGAACACCAAGAGACCCTTCTCTTGAGGTTTCCCCGACACTTTTGCCTCAGTGGTTTCTAATGACTTTTTGTCCTTAGTAAAAATAAAGTTTATAGAAATACAGACAATGATGGCAGAAAAAGACCATTGATTCATCTAGTCCAGTATATCCATGGTTGCCCGAGACCTAGCGTCTATCTGGAGACCTATCCCCCTTTAGCTCATCCTCCCTCACCCCGCACGCTGCAGAACTTTCTATTCTCTTTTACTCTGTCCCACCCATTATTGAAGCCTTCCACAGTTTTGGCACCCACCACTTCAGCAGGCAGGCTGTTTCATGGCTCCACCACCCTTTTGGTAAAAAATGATCTTCTCAAGTCTTTCCTGAAGCTTCCCCCTTTCCGTTTCCATTCGTGCCCTTGTGTCAATAAGCTAGTGTTCTTATTAAACAGTTCCATGCAGTTCACTTTATTAATCCCTTTCAGAAACTTGAAGGTCTCTATCACTTCCCCCCTCTCCCTCCTGGCCTCTAGCGACTACACATTTAATGATCTCAAACGTTTCTCGTAGGAGTCCTCCTGTAGGCCCAGAATCATCTTTGTCGCCCTATGCTTTAGTGCCTCCAGGCTGTCCTTATTCTTTCTGAGGTGAGGGCTCCAGAACGGGACACAGTACTCCAGGTGTGGCCTCACCAAGGGTCTATAAAGGGAGAGTATTACTTCCTTCCTTCCTTCTACTGTCTATACCCCTCCCAATACACCCCAGCATTTTGTTTGCCTTGCTGTAAGTTTTGTTGCACTGGTTGACTGCTTCAGGGTGTTACTGATAATGACTCCCAGTACATGCTCCTTTGTTGTTGTAGTACTAAGTTTAACCCCATTTAGCCAGCACTCTGTCCTGGGTTTCTTTTTCCCCACATGCATTACCTTGCACTTCTTGACACTGAATTTCAGTTGCCACACATCTGACCATCTCTCCAGCCTTTGGGAGTCATTTTGTAATTCCCTAACTCCCTCAACACTATCCACTCTTTATCCTGGATTCCTTCAGTAATGTCACTAATGAACATATTAAAAAGGACAGGACCAATCCCAATGGTACCCTACTTGTGACCTCCCCTTCCGCTGATTTAACCCTGCTGACAACAACCTGCTGCTGCCTACCCTTAAGCCAGTTTCCCACCCATCTGACTATGTCCCCTACTGCTCCAGATCCTCCATTTTCTCAGTAAGCATCTATGAGGCACTGATTTGAAGGCCTTGCTGAAGCTGAAGTATAGTAGGTCCACTGCATGGCCCCTCTCTAACTCCCTCGTTACCCAGTCAAAGAAGATAATTACGTTGGTCTGACAGGATCTCCCTGCCATGAATCTCTACTGCTTACTATCCTGAAGACAGGTTTTCTCCAGGTAGTTAACAAGATCCTGCTTGATCAGAGTTTCCATCAGTTTTCCTACAACAGATGTGACACTAACTGGTCTGTACTTCCCTGCCTGTTCTTTATCCCCCCCCCCCCATGTAGTATGTGACAAGGTTGAATGAGGCCCCGTCACATTTCTTATGCAGAAAGAGTTAAATGCAATGATCTGTTCTATCCTCTCCTTTTCTGTCGCGTCTGTCTGGTTGCACAACCAAATGTTCTCGTAAGTCCTGTGAACTGATCACTCTGATGGTCTCGCATTTCTGTCTCTCACTATCTCTGCCTTCCCTTGCTGTTTCTGTCTTTTCTTCCTCTTTGTGTATCTGTAGTTATAAAGATATATGTGAATCTTTGTTTGAAACTGTAAGTGATTCACATTGGTTCCCTTGGTTTGGAATATATATATACTTATACTGTTGAAATGATTGCAAAAGGCTATTTGAAATTTAGGGGGTTAACCTGAGCTACAGTTCGAGCTCCTCTCAGGCTTGTTTGCAAACTCTTTTGCAGAGCTGTCAGCAGGAGGACAGCTTGTGACACTGTTCCATTTGCAAGCCTGCTCGGCAAAGAAACTGACAAGAACTCTGATACATTTTGTGAGAAACAGGATGTCTCCTTAACGAGCTCAGGATGGAGAAGTTAACTGTCAGGCAAAGACTTGTTATAAAAAGAGCAGCAATATTTTTGCTAGAGAGACTTCTTGAAAACTGGAAAGAAACCCTCAGATGAAGGACTTTTGGTTTCTCTGTTTGTACTGTCTTTGTATATTGATATCCTGAACAATCTTTTTTATTTTTATCCTACTGGCATTGATAATAATTAAACGCTACTTGCAAATTTAATAACTGCTCCTGGAGCAGTTATAAAATTCACAAGTAGCGTTGTTGGCTATACTCCAGACTCTAGGAACCACCCCCATCTGCAGTGAGCTGTTGAACAGTTTTGCCAGAGATCAGTCAGTTGTCCTGCCAATTCCCTTAGCACTCATGGATACAACCTGTCCAGTCCTGGGGCCTTGTCTATCTTGAGGGCTGCCAGTCCTTTCCGGACCCTACCTCTAGTGAATACTGGTGTTTCCCTATCTGTAATTCCTCTAGTGGTGGCTTGGATGCCACTTTCAGGTGGTGGTGGTTGGGGGGCAGTATCCTTCCTGGTGAAAACAGAGCAAAAACAGTCGTTCAGGACAGCAGCCTTTTGTACATCATCTTCAATTACACTACCCCCCCTCTGACAACCTAATGATACCACTTCCCTCTTTTCCCTGATGAAGCTGAACAAATGTTTTTCTCCAGATTTGATCCCCTCGGCGATCTGTAGCTCTATGTCTGCTTTTGCCTCTCTAACTGTCCTCTTTGCCTCCTTACTTTTCTGAGCATATTCCTCTCATTCCTCCTCCCCCTGTTTCTTCCTAAACCTACAGAAGGCCTTTCTTTTGGCTCCAACTGCTTCCCTTACCCTTGCCAAAAACCATATAGGTCTCTTGAACTTATTTCTTTTGACTACTGTCCTCACACAAATTTGTGTTGCTTGCTGGATGGCCCCTTTTATTACCCCCCAACACACACACATCTTCCACACCTACTATATCACCCACCCTGCTTAATGTGTCCCACACCAGCATTCTCAGTTTCTCAAAATCTGCCCCCTTCAAGTCCAGGACCTCTGTTCTTGAGTGGGTTTTTCATCCCCTAGGGTAAAATCAAACCAAACGGAATTATGGTTACTACTTGCTAGTGGTTCCCCTACTCTCACTGCCCCTACTGCCTCTGAATTTGTGAGAAACACATCCAGAATGAATCCTTGTCAGGTAGGTTCCTTTACCAGCTAGACCAGTAGGCAGTCCTGAAACGTGTCCACCAAAGCTTGGCTTCTAGAACTCTTTGCTACTGTAACATCAGAAGCTACATCTGGCAGGTTTAAATCCCCTACTACCACTTCCCCCTTCCTCACCCCTCTTTTTATTTCTTCTCCTAGCTCTTTGTCACCCATTTCTCCTTGCACTGGTGGTCTATACATCATCCCCAGGCACAGTTCCTGCCCAATGCCGCTGTGATCTGCACCCACAATGGCTCAGCCTCCTCCTCCATACCAACACTTGATGTTCCCATCCTCCACTACTTCAGTACCTTCCCTGACATAAAGGGCTACACTCCTCCACCTTCCCTTCTATCCCTCCTAAATAGTGAGCACCCTGGCACTGAGATGCCACAATCACTGTTGTCTGTGGCCCATGCTTCGGAGATGGTAACAAGGTTCATCTTAGTAATCTGTCACCACTGCCTGTAGCTCACTAATTTTGTTGCCCAGACTCCTAGCATTGAGGCAGACCCCTTTCCAGACATCCTCTGAGCTCTTTTTGTTACATATTGGGAGCTCTCCTTTGCACTTCCCTGGCCCCTTTTGTCTTGTGATACTTGCAGTACCCCTTTTTGTACCCCCTCTTTTTTGTTATTTCTTGCCCTACTCCAGTTTGGGTCTGAACTGTTTGTTCCTGCCTTGTCATTTGATTTCTAACCCCCAGATGTGGGGGAGTATTAGTTGGGTTCCCCTTCTTCCCATCATCCATGATGGTATCCTTAGCCTTAGACTCCCCTGCAGTCAGTTTAAACATCCCATACAGATGTCAATTATATCTTCTCAGCAATGTGTGGTGCTGGAATTGTTTTTGTCCTTGAGACTTTGTTTTCCAAGTGTAACCCCCCTGTTACCCGGGGTTACAAGAATCCCAGTGAGACCTAGTGGTAGGCAGGGAAGGCAGCTTGTAAAACTCCAGTTAAATGGATTTCACACTGTCTCACTCTGCTCTCAGTCTCAGCCGAGACTGAGGGATGACATCATGTTAGAACTGTCGCAGCTGCATAAGCCACACTGGAATGCTGCAGTTGGAGGTCAGAATAGAACATTGGGGAATTTGACGTCAGTCTGTAGGAGTCTGCTGCAGTCTGTAGTAGAGGAAGCAGGTGTTCTGCTGTAAGCAGACCCTCAGAGTCCTAAGCTCTGTCAAAGAGCTATTTTTTGTATAGGTGTGTGTTCTCACCTGAAGAGGAACACAGGAAGAGCCAAGTGAAGTGGTAGAGACCGCTTTCAGTGGTTCAGGGCCCCATCCCTGCGGGGATTAGGGGAAGGAATCAGCCTGCTTCCAGGGGCAACTCCCATGGTCCGGCTAGGGAAAAACAAGCTGCCTGAGTTAAGTTTGTGCTGAGGCTCCAGAAGTTCTGGACGAGATTTCTTTGAAGAGAAAACGCCTGTGGGGCACCTGCAACCAAGGGGTGAGTTCGCTCTGCTAAAGGGACAATGTGTTTTCACCTGAAACAAGATGAAAAGTACAGTTACGTAAGAACTTACCGTAACAGTAGATCTTCGAGAGAGGCTCTTGCAGTAGGTAATTACATATAGGACTGACGCCGGCCGGCGGCAGGACCCCACGGAAAAATTTCTAGCTAGTAGTCCCTGGCGAGGGACCGCCCCCACGTCAGGTGACTGGCGTCATGCGACGTCGATATAAAGGGGCGGTCCTGGACACCCGCCTTCCAGTTCTTTCCCGCCACAGGCCCGGAAGGCCTGGACGAGAGAGAAGCAGATGTTTCCTTCAATGGAAAAGGAGCTGAAAAACCTAGGGGATGGAGGGCGGGAAGGTATTACCTACTGCAAGAGCCTCTCTCGAAGATCTACTGTTACGGTAAGTTCTTACGTAACTGTACTATCTTACTTCGAGAGGGCTCTTGCAGTAGGTAATTACACATAGGACAGAATCCCAAGCAGTCTGGAACAAAAGAAAGGCACCGGGAGGAGGAACTACTCCAAGAAGTAGCAAAGAGATATCTTGCAAGCCTCAAAAAAGGAGGCCTTGCAAGACCGCTAACCCGAAGCCTGCTCTACGGCGACAGGCAATGTCCAAACTGTAGTGTTTAGTAAAGGTATGGACGGAAGTCCAAGTGGCGGCAGCACAGATGTCTGTCACAGACACATTCTTGAAACAAGCCGCAGAGGCTGCTACTCCACGAGTAGAGTGACCTCTGACTTGACCCGGAAGGGTCTTGTTGTACTTGTCATAACAGAAAGTGATGCAATGAGCCAACCACTTTGATAGGCATTGCTTGGAAACAGCATTGCCTTCCCTTTTGTGAGCAAAAGAGACGAACAACTGATCAGTCTTTCTGAGATCCTTCGTCCTATCGGTGTAGTATCTCAGGATCCTGTGAACATCCATGGTATGGAGCAAATATTCACCCTGGTTGGAGTACTGCGTGAAAAAGGCAGGTAACTCTATAGACTGATTTAAGGTAGACTCCGCTACCACTTTCGGTAGAAACTTAGGGTTTGTGCAAAGTGCTACTCGTTCCTTGTGAAAAATCAGATAGGGGATTTTACACATAAGGGCCTGGAGCTCGGAAATTCTTCGAACAGAGGTAATGGCCACTAAGAAGAGTGTCTTCCACGACAGAAACTTCAAGTCTGCGGAGGCCGCAGGCTCGAAGGGAGGAAGGGTAAGTTTCTCGAGAACAAAGTTCAGATCCCAAGGGGGAGCAGGAGTCCGGACAGGGGGCCTAAGATGAAGGACCCCTCTAAGAAAAGTCTTGGATACTTCTAATTGGGCAAAGGCTTTATTAGCGAAAGGGACATGGTAGGCTGAAATGGCAGCCATGTGAACTTTCAAAGAGGAATGACTGAGACCCAGGTCGAAGAGGTGACGTAAATATTCGAGCAGAACGGCCACAGGACAGGAGAAAGGTTCTACCTTCCTGGAGGCTGCCCAAATAGAAAACCTCTTCCATTTCATGGCGTAAGTAGACCTAGTGGAGGGTTTTCTAGCCTCCACCAGAATCTCGGCCACTTTTGGAGAAACGCCGAGGCGAGATTGTGCTAGGTCTGCAGGAGCCATGCATGAAGTTGTAGGGACTTGAGTCCCGGATGGACCAGGGTCCCCTGATCCTGGGTCAGCAATCCTCGAGATAAAGGAAGAGGAAGAGGAGGAACCTCTGAGTATTGTTGTAGAAGAGAGAAACAGATTTGCCTGGGCCAGAAAGGAGATCAGAATCATTCTCGCTCCTTCCATTGCAAGTTTCTGCAGTACACGAGGGACCAGAGGAATTGGGGGAAAAGCATAGACGAATCTGCCCTTCCAGTTTAGAGACAGAGCGTCGCTCCAGAAAGCGCCTCGCTCTGGAGCGAGTGAGCAAAAGGTGGGAAGTTTTGCATTTGGGAAGAGGCGAACAGGTCTACCTGTGGAGTCCCCCAAAGCTGGAAGATGTCATCTAGAACTTTTTGGTCCAGTTCCCACTCGTGTGGCAGAGCCGAGGAGCGACTTAACTTGTCTGCCAGAGTATTGTCGACTCCTGGAACATGGATCGCTGTGAGGTGAAGGTTGTGAAGCGTCGCCCAGTCCCAAACCCTCATCGCTTCCCTGCACAGCGGGTAGGATCGAGTCCCTCCCTGCTTGTTGATGTACCACACCACGCACATGTTGTCCATTTGGACAGCTAGGTGACCGGGAAGGATGTATGGGTGAAGGGCTTGGAGAGCATAAAGTACCACTAGTAGCTCGAGCACATTGATGTGGAGAGCTAGCTCCAATCTAGACCATAAACCCTGGGTTCGGTGAGGACCCAGATGGGCTCCCCAACCTTCGCCTGATGCGTCCATGGTCAGAGTCTGGGGGAGGATTACAGAAGG
Source organism: Neoceratodus forsteri (assembly GCA_016271365.2). Taxonomy (NCBI): domain Eukaryota; kingdom Metazoa; phylum Chordata; order Ceratodontiformes; family Ceratodontidae; genus Neoceratodus; species Neoceratodus forsteri. Next base: position 1,392,117,598 of record CM057458.1, on the reverse strand, counting down.
GGATCCCCTGAAACAGGTTCTCTCGAACCATCCACCATTGCAAGTCTCTTGTCATCGGCGAGGAGATCAGCACCAGATGATCTAGGTCGTCTACTGGTTGATCCCACTGAGAGCTGAGAGTCCACTGAGAAATCCTCATGTGGAGCCGCGCGCGGGGAACCGTCGGGATGGCAGCCGCCATAAGCCCCAAAAGACAGAGAACCGACCTCGCCGGAACCTTCCTGTGTTCTGATAGCAGGGAAATCTGTGACTGGAGGGAGGCTGCCCTGTCCGGAGGAAGGAAGGCCTTGCTTACTATCGTATCGAGGATCGCCCCGATGAACTGAAGTCTCTGGGAGGGGTACAGATGAGACTTGGAATGGTTGATGGTGATACCCAGGCAAGTGAAAACCTGCTGGGTGAGGGAGAGAAAATGCAGGAGCTCCTCCCTTGACAAGGCCGCCAGGAGCCAGTCGTCCAGGTAGGGAAACACCTGAACTCCCAAAGTACGCAGGTGGGCCACCACTACCGCCAGGCATTTGGTAAAAACTCAGGGAGCCGAGGAAAGACCAAACGGAAGTGCCCGAAATTGGTAATGGTCCCCCTGGAAAGCAAACCGGAGGTACTTGCAATGCGAGGGACGAATGGGGATATGCAGATATGCATCCTGCATATCCAGAGCACAAAGCCATTGACCCGGCCGAAGAAGAGGCAAAAGGGTTTGAAGGGAAAGCATCCTGAACTTTTTGTATTCCACGTAGAAGTTCAGGGAGCTGAGATCGAGAATAGGTCTGAGATCTCCCGTCTTGTTTGGTACCAGGAAGAAATGGGAATAGTAACCCGTCCCTTGAAGATGAGGAGGAATGGGTTCTATGGCCTGCTTCGCGAGAAGGGCAGATATTTCTTCCTTGACCAAAGGAAGATGGTCCCTTGCGTACGAGGACTTCAGAGGGGGGTGGCATGGAGGTTTCTGTAGAAACTCTATGGAGTGCCCCTCTGCGATAATCTGAAGCACCCATGAATCCGATGTTATCCTCTCCCAACCCGGAAGGTGGAGGGAGAATCTCCCTCCTACCGGTTCTTCCGGGGAGTCAGGAGGCGTGGGGCAGCGCGCAGCTGGGGCACTCGCTGCTTTTTGGGGCGGAGGCCTAACAGCTGCGGGCCCGCGTTTGGTGGCCCGCCTTCCTTGGGGTTTCGCTTGAGGCCGGCTGCGTCTGCGAAAGGGACGGCGCTGTGGGGGATGGGGACGGTACATGGAATCCACAGATTTCAGAGCCGCCCTTTCCTGCAATCGGTGATGATGTCCTTGACATCACCGCAAAGCACTGAACCCCTGAAAGGTGCTTCTTGATGCTGACTGCACCTCCAGGACCAAACCCTGACCAGCGTGAGCCAGGCGTGACGCCGAAGACTTACGGCGAACGTGGAGCTCCGCCCTGCAGTGTCCACTGCATCGTAGATCGTCCTCAGGATGTGACGACTGGCCGAACGAACAGAACGGACTAGGTCAGCTAGCTCCTGCTTGACTTGGGAGTCAGGTAAGGAGTCGATCTTAGATTCCGCCTGGGTAAGGATAGCCTTCTGGTAATCCCCCATATGTGCTACATAATTCAGGGTCCTAATACCTAGTGTGGAAGAAGCGTATATTTTTCTTCCGTACTGATCCAGAAGACGAGACTCCTTATCCGGGGGGGAGACGAGCTTAAGTGTTTAGGGTGTGCTGACCGGCCGTGAGCGGCACTAATCACGACCGAGTCTGCACAGGGGAGAGAATCCAAAAAATCTACACCCTCCGGAGCCTGGTATAGCTTGTTGGACTTCCGAGGAAGCGGGGCTAAAGCCGACGGTTGTTTCCAAATAGTGGAAACAAGGTGGGCGTAAGGCTCAATCCAGGGTAGCACTAGAGTAGGGGCCGTAAGGGGCAGGTCTAGATGTTCAGCGAGTTTAACCCGCTGAGGATCTGGTTCCAACGAACGCCACTGATGGACTTCCTGGATCTTCCTGAGCAACTCCATGAAGGAAGGATCCTCCGGAGGAGACTTCGGAGGAGTCCTCAGCCGGGGCTTGGACGGAGAGCGAGGCTCGTCGTCTTTCTCGGAGGAACCATCGGAGGAATCTGAGAGTGAGGAAGAAGAAGAATTAGAAGCAGAGTAAGACTCCCTGACCCGTCTAGGGGGAAGAACGGGTTCCTTAGCGGGGATCCCTGGACGCGTATCCTGCCCCTCTCTGGATCCAGAGGGAAGAGCTCGGGAATCCAGAGGCGGAGAGGGAGTGTGCCATCTCAGGCGTACGGGGGCCGAAGGTGGCACCGTCGCCATGAGGCAGCTCTTGACTTCCTTGGTGAGCTGAGCCTTGGCCTCAGCCCACCAGGAAGCCAGAGTCTCCTGAAGATCCACCGGCGGCCTGAGGGGCGGTGGAGGAGGAGGAGGGATTAAATTATACGGATTATATCTGTAAGGCGAGTATCCATAACCCGGCTGCGGGAAGACCGGTGCCGGGTATTGTGACGACGGGTACTGCGGCATTGGTGGAGCCGGCGTCGGGTACTGCGGCGCTGGATACTGCGGACCCGGGTAAGCCGGCGTCTGATAGGACGGCGGATACCCAGGTACCGGAGGAGCTGCTGGAGCAGACGGCCCAGTAGGGAGCCCCACAGGCGGATCAACAGTGATAGGCTCATGGGGGTTGGGCCCGACGGAGGAGGGATATCCCCCGGCGGTGTCGGTGGGGCCGGTGTCGGAGCCGGCGGGACCGGCGTCAGGGCCAGCGTCCGGGGGGCCGGCGTCAGATCCAGTTCTGTAAGAGGAGGGTCTGATGGTGGAAAAGCATCCCGTGCATTGCCCGGGGACGGAGGGGAAAAGTCCCCGGGGTCAGGCAGGGGCGACTCGGGCTCCCCGGACAGCAGCGAAGAGCTGCGGGAACCTGGGATGACAGGCAGACGGAGGGTCTGTCATAGGCTCCACCCGGCGACGCCGAGGAGCCGACGTGCGACTTGGGTCTGAATCCCAGTGGACGCCAGAGGAGCCAGCGTCCGGCTTAAGGGGTCCCTCGTCGGAGGCTGGCCGAGGGTGGGAAGTGGCCCGGTCCGAGGGGGATGCGACCGTGTGACGCCCTGAAGGGTCGGGTGTCTTATCGGTCTTTTCTCGGCGGGCGTCGGAGGAGTCGACGTCCGGCTTATGGGAGGTGCCTGCGCCAGTAGGGCCGAAGCCCTGCGGCAGTACTGGGGCAGAGGCCTCCTTGGCCCAGGCGCCGCAGGACCTGGACCTGAGCCCGGCAGGCGGGCCGCGCCTCCTCCAAAACCTTGGAGGCTGCCGTCGGGTGATCCCCCGGAGGGGACGTTACAGTGTAAGCCGCTTAATGCAGACACATTTGTGCAACTAGGTATTGTACGCATTATGCGATGTCCGCATTTACCAGCAGATGGTGCCGCAAGCTGTGAGCGGTGAGCGGAAACCCTGTACTAGAATCATAAGCAGAAACGAACCACACACAGCACACAACAGGACAGTAATAAGATGCAGGAGAAGGCAAGGTCAGTAAATACAGGTTCAATTAACACCTCGCTGCATCACCTGAACACCTCGTTCTCACTAATTAGCAGTTCTGTCTACTTCTGTGCTACTGAAGTTGCCTGCAATTTACTAAAAAACTGTCCACGCAACGCGGTTGATCAGGTCCGCATTAAGCATGGAAATTAGTATACTTTCTAATACATTCGGGTTTGGAAATACAATTATGTCCGTTTAACCCAATTGTACGCATAAACCGAGTCCGCATAAAGTGGAGTAGACTGTACCTGAACTGCGACTCTGGCCGGAGTCACGGACGAGGAGGCCTTCTCCCTGTGCCTTTTTTTCTCCCACTTCTTGCGGTGTCCTTCTGGAGAGGTCGACGCCTGCCTAAACTTCTTCAACTCCTTCTCCATTGAAGACATCTTTTTTTTGAGCAGATGGGCTTCCAAAGACTGCTGGCGTCGTCTGCGGGTAGCCGCACTGAAATGCAGGCAATGCGGGCACTTGTCAACCGCGTGGTCGGGGCCTAGGCAAAAAAGGCAGAGAGAGAGACCATCCTTGTGAGGCAGTTGGCCGTGACGAAATGTGACTTATTTTGGAAGGGGACGACATAAACCGACATTCACCTGACGATACAGTAATAAATACTAATAATTTCGGTAAAGCGACAAAGAATAGGGCTGAGCGAACTTTACCGCGAGGCACTGCGACCTGGCGGTGGAAAAGAACTGGGGCGGGCGTCCGGGACCGCCCCTTTATACCGACGTCGCATGATGCCGGTCACCTGACGTCGGGGCAGTCCCTCGCCAGGGACTGCTAGCTAGAAATTTTTCTGTGGGGTCCTGCCGCCGGCCAGCGTCAGTCCTATATGTAATTACCTACTGCAAGAGCCTCTCGAAGTAAGATCTAAAGTGACTGTTACTGTGGGGTCAGGAAAAGACAGTGAAGTACAGTTTGGAAGATGTGGGGATTGGACTGCTTAACTCTGTGGGGGGTCTAGAGTAATGGACGCAGCCACTTATTAAGTATGTTCAAGTTCAGCACAAATGGGATGTAAAGACAGTAGATTGAGTATGAATACATTTAAAGAGAATTTACACAGCAAAGTGTTTTCAAAGATGTGGTGTTACAGTCCAGAGAAATGGCCGGGTATGAATTATGAGAGCGAGAGGTGGGAGACCCCCCCATCAGTAGTAACCAAATTCACCTCTACCGGTTTGCTTTGGGACACCTGTTGCTTTCTCTCAGGTACTTGGCCAGTGCCTGAGGAAAGTACCCAGACATGGGATTGATGAGGAAAGATTCCCTGATGGAGCCAGAAGTGCTCATAGGTGGTTTAGGGAGCCACCAGTAAATGTTTCCATGCTATGGAAAGTGTCTAAAGGGCTGGCATGATAGCGAGCCATGAAGGAAGAGTAGTCCAGTGGCTGGCAAGGGGCCGAGCCAAGAACCCAGAGCACAGTAGATTCGGGCTGTGTGCCCAGTGTGTTTCAGAGCCTGAGGGCTAAAGTGAATGAGGATGTGTTCTGATCTCGATAAATCTGCATTACCAGGATGTAGCCCGTGAAGTCCATCTATGCTTTGTTATTCTGTTGGATGTGAATAAAAGCCACACTTTAGAATCCACTTCTGATATTGGACATTACAGTTATTGCTTCCTGTGTCCGGAGTTACTTGGGTGCCCCTGTTGCAGAGTAGCCAAACCTAGCCAATGTGCCGAGTGATATATTTCTCCCCGAACCCAGCCCACCAGGTAGTACTGTCAAGATGGAAACGGCATACCTGGGAGGGGGTTACACAAGCACATACTCACAGTAGAGTGGGACTTGTTATAGCTCTTTAAGCTAATAAACCCACCCTATGGGAGGTTGATGCCAGTCAGCTTTGCCTCATGCCCATAGAGAGGGTTTTTTATAACACAACCTACACCCTCTTGTGAGTTATTCCTACCATGATTGGGTAAGGAAGAAAATATAACTCACCATAGTAATGTTGTTTCTTCTCTGAGATCTCCATTATGGTTTCACTCTAAGTATCGTCTCTTAGGAAACAGATGCCCTGGAGACAGAACCTTATTCTAACAGCAGAATGTAGAATTTAGAATAGGTGTTTGAAAAACTCTGCAACCACCTTCCATTCTGGCAGCCGGCAGATTTGTTTCTATAGCCAGAGAGGAACAGGCTAGTGAATCTAGCTAAAAAGTCTACCAAAACCTTCAGTGCATATTTCAGATAAAAAAAAAAACAAAAAAAAAAACACCAATTAATTTGAAGCAGACGTAAAATATAAAATATGTAAATAATAAAGAGAAAAACCAGAACTTGCAATTGCAGAGAAACAGTAATAGTAATGCTGAAGCAACCCAAGTAAAATGAACTGATTACTGTGAGAACTTATTTTTAGTTTTTGGAAGTGGAGGCAGAGTGGGAGAGTGAAACCACAGTGAGGGATCCCTGAGAAGAAACAACATTACTACGGTAAGTAGTTTTGTTCTTCTACCCCCAGGAATCCTTCATTTATGGTTTCACTGTAAGCAGACTGTACAGCAGTACCTTGGGAGGCTGGATCCAGAACCTGGTTGGGAAAAAGGTTCTGTAATACAGCAGTTCCAAAACTGGCATTCCTTCTGGACTGTATGTCCAGACAATAGTGCTTTGTGGAGGTGTACACTGTTTTCTAGGTAGCAGCTTTGCTAATGTCCAGTAAGGTGATGCCACTTGCGGATGCCACAGAGACAGAGGTGCACCTTGTGGAGTGTGCCCTTAAGCCTCTGGGTGGCATTTTTCCAGCCTTTCATAGCAGAACTGAATGCAAGAGACTATTCAGTAACAGACTGACCTCTTAACTACTAGTTTACCTTTGCCAGCCTCACCACAGGTAACAAAAAGCTGAGTGTTTCTGGACCCGACATCTTTTGTCTGGTTCATACAGAAGACAAAACTTGTTTTAAGTCAAGGCTGTGCAATTTTTTCTCACCTGGGCAGGAGTGTTCTGGCTAGAGCACAGGAAGTGTTACTGACTGGTTCAGATGGAATTCAGACACCACCTTAGATAGGAATGTCCTCTTGATTCTAAGGACTACCTCATCCCTGTAGAAAATTATGTAATTTGGCTCTGTGCAGAGGGCTTGTAGTTCACTCACCCACTACGCAGAGGTCATGGCTATCAGGAATATGGTTTTCCATGTGACATACTTTAGGTCAGCAGTGTCCATAGGCTTGAATAGAACCTCCGTGAGCTAGGCAAGGCAAACATTCAGATCCCATGGTGGGACTGGGTCCCTGATCGGTTTGTAAGCCTTTAAAAAACCTTCTGAAAACAGGTTGAGTGGCCAGTGACTATCCCTTGCCTGCTGATATGTAGGCTGACACTGCTGCTAAATGTACTTTTAGTGTTGATGATCTTAGGTCTAATGACTGCAGGTGCACCAGGTATTCCAAGACTATAGGCAACCCTGCCACTATTGGGATTATTCTTCTAGGGATTACACCAGTAAGAAACTATCTTCCATTTAGAGGAATGTTTTCCTGGTTGCTGGTTTCCTTGAAACTCTACACACCTTTAGGAATGGGAGGGGAAAAGGGAAACTGTTTAACCAGGAAAGGCACACTATGCCGGAACATGTTTCATGGTGCAACCTGGGAGCACAAGGAATTTAAGTGACTTGCTCAGGGTTACACAGTATGAAAGTGGGAGTTTATGGGATACAAACCCAGGTCTCCAGGTTTGCTTCTCACTTCCCTTAACCACTACGCTATAATGACTCCTAAGGACTTCTTCTGAGAGATTTAATCCAGAGTAATCTAACTCCTCAAGAACCATGCCCTCAGGTGTAGTGTTTTGAGGTTTGAAAATGCTACCCTGCTCTGATATAGGGTCAGCAGATTGTGACTCAGTGGCAGGCTGACTGGAGGCTTGCTGGACAGGGTCAGCAAGTTGAATACTAGGTCTGTTTGGCTCCATCTACAGCTATTAGGATCACTGTTGCAGATCCCCTCCTGAGTTTCAGGAGGACTTTCTGGAAGGGTGAAAAAGATAGGAAGGCATACTGGAACCTCCCGGGCCAGTCCAAGGCCAGGGTGTTCTCTGTCCCTCTGGCTGTTGGTGTGCAACCAAACTGAGGAAGCTGAGAGTTCTCCCAAGAAGCAAACAGGTCTATTTTTGGAGTGCCCCACCTTCAGAACACTGTGGCCAGACATTATCTGTTCAAGGCCCATTCATGATTTCCCTGACTAATTCTGCTTAAGGAATCTGCCAGACATTGTATTTGCCTGGTAAGTGCACTGCATGAGCATTTGGTTTTAGGGAATACCGGGTCCCAGATCCTCATTGCCTCTGTACATAGTTTTGAGGATTTTGTCCCTCCCTTGTTTATGTAATACACTGTTGTGGTATTGTCTGTTCTGATTTGAACACACTGACCTTGTAGCAGGGAGGAGAAAAACTGCATTGCTAGCAGCACTGCCCCGAACTCCAGGAGGTGGATGTGTTCCAGTGACTAATGTGGGCTCCATGTGCCACTCACTGTGAGGTGCTGTAGGTGGGTGCCCCACCCCAGGAGTGAGGAATCTGTAGGAAGGATATTTGGTGACTACTGAAGGAAAGGAATGCCCTCTTTGAGGCTGCTTTGTTCCACCACTCTAGTGACTTTACCAGTGCTTTTGTCACTGGTACGTGGATCCCATCTTTGAGACCAGCTGTCTCTTAAGTGGTGCTGGGTACCTCTCATTCAGGATATGGCCCATGGAACCACAGCTGTGGATGCAGCCATGTGTCCTAGTAATTGCAGAAAGCCCATTGCAAGTCCAGCCTGGTGGCACTGAGGGCTGAGGTGCTGGATGCCTTACTTCACACTATGCCGGCGACCCGTGTTTGGGAACGAGCACAGGCCGCCAGGGATTGGCAGGGTTGGAGAAGGATCGAGATTCCAGAGAACTGTTCTCCTCCTCCGGGGAAGGGGCACATCAGCACTCTGTGCGCAGCTGGCCCCTAGTGGAGACTGGGGGCCAGCACCGCTGATGCTGCAGAAAGAGGGGTGGGAGGTGCAGATGCCGGGAAGAACACATGCGGAAGCATGTGCGTTCCTTCCACTGGCTTCACTGCACGTCCCTTCCTGCAGGGGAACCAACCAGAACATTCTTGGCAGCATGAAGGCTGCTCACCAGCGTCGCCACAGTCATGCGCAAGTCAGCTCTCTTCTGGGTCCACCCTCCTGGTCTCTGCGGTGGTGGGGTAAGTACCAGCTGTGATGAGACCAGAGGGGGTAGTGACAGGGAGGTCAGAGCTCTGTCCGTGACCGGGGCAGCAGCTGGGCTGGAAAAATAAATCAACCAAAAAAGCCCATTGCAGGTCTTGGCTGACCTGTTGTGAAGGACTCTGTTGCCACGATCAGAGCTGCAACTCTGCCCTACAGGAGGAAAACTTTCTTCCTGTAAGGTGTTTAGCTCTGCTTCTGTGAAATCCAGTACTTGTTCTAAATGGGACTTCTGTTGGTTTATCAGTAATCTGAGAGACTCCAAGGTACATTTCACAGTCTGTAGAGAGTGCCTTGTCTCCTGTTCTATTTTCACTGAGACTATCCAGTTGTCTAGGCAGGGAAAAACTATCACACCTTTACTTCCCAGGTGTGCCACCACAACCACCAAGCACTTTGAGAATACTCTTGGTGCTGAGGTGAGGCCAAAGGGAACAGCTGTGAACTGGTACTGGCAGTTCCCTACTAGCTTGAACCTGAGATATTTTCTGGCGAAGGTCTAACTGGGATGTGAAAATAGACATCTTTCAGATCTAATCCAGCCAGTGTCCTGTCTGCAGAGATCGTATCATTTTTCTCAGTGTGACCATCTTGAATTTCTCTTTCTTTATATGCTTATTTAGATATGAGAGTTCTAAAATGGATTGCCACTCCCCACTTTTTTTGTGGGTGAGGAAGTACACCTTGAGAATGGACCCGTGCCTCACTGAGAGTCAGGGATCTTTTCTACAGCTTTTGCTGTCAACATTTTTTTTTTTTTAACTTCCAGTTCAGCAGAATTCTCTGTCAGACAGTCTGCTGGAAATGTTTTATGTTTCTGTAATCTTGGAAGTTTTCTGAACTGCAGAGACAGTCCTGGCCCACTACCTCCAGAACCCACTTGTCGGAGGTATTGTTTACCCATTCTGGAAGGTACTGATCAATCCCCCGGCAATGGAGAGGTGACCTGGGCAGAACTGTCAGGGGTTTTGTTTTGGATGGGGCTTGGGTGCTACAACAGCAGTACACTTTGCACCCCTTCTGGTCCTGTCCCTGTAATATCCCCTTTGTGGCTGATACTCATAAGTGGCATATGGGTATAGACTCTTGGGAAGTAACCGCTGCCTTTGCCTCCCTTTCATGGGGCCTATAGAAGGTAAATGCCTTTTCCTTCTCCTTGTTATTCTTGTAAGTGGTATTGTATATATCCACTTTTTTCATGATTGCCTGTTTTGTCACCAGAAAGTGAATTTCCCTCAAAGGAGAAATCCATGGCTATGGTTTGGGTATCCTGGGAACCCTTCCAGCCATCTGTGTGCCGGTCCGAGTGCGCCCATCAATAGGGTGCCAAAATTCAAAATTCAACACCCCTTCCCCGGGGTCCACCCCCCCCCCAACCGAGTTAGAATATTTAGTTGGGGGAGGGCGCGATGAGGCACAGCCCTGCATAAATACTGGGTGGCGAATTTAAATCCTGGCACCCTAATGACGGGTGCACATAGATGGGCACATTTCGATGGTGAAACCTCCTGGGAAGGATGGTAGTCCTTAACCAGGAAAATCTTCTTAAAGACACTGCATGAGCTAGAAAGAACAGTTATGTAAGAACCTACCATAATAGTAGATCTTTGAGAGAATGTCTTTCTTCAGGCCACACCTTTGGAACTATACCCATGTCAGCACTGGGACTGCATAGAAACTTCTGAAAGCAGTCAACTAGGGGCTGCCCATGATGACGTCAGACATCAGCGTCTACATAAATGTGGGCAGTCCCTCCTCTCCTCAGTTTCTCACTGTCCCTCTAGGGAACCAGGAGAGACCCAAGCACTCCATATACCAGGTGAGATAAAGTGCTGGAAAAGACAGCAATGGAGACAGCTGTACAAGGATCATTTGTCGCAACCCCTGTGGGGGAGGGAGGGTGGATGGCATGGCCTGATAAAAGAGTTTCTTTCGAAGATCTATTGTTATGATAAGCTCTTACATAACTGTTCCATTTTCTTCAAGGATATAGAAACATAGAATGTGATGTCAGATAAGGACCGCTTGGCCCACCTAGTCTGCCCATTTCCGTACCTGATGGATAAGCTGCAGATTCTAGTTAACCAACAGATTACTTCCTCCTACCCACCACCAGAATTGCCTTGTGTCTGTCCCATGCATTCTTGAATTCTCCCACTGTTCTTGACTCCACAACCTCCTCAGGAAGGCTGTTCTATGCATCCACAACCCTCTCTGCAAAAAAATACTTTCTAACATTACCTCTGAGCCGTCCCCTCCATCTTAAAATTGTGCCTCCTTGTTCTTGCACATCTTTTTTTTCTGAAAGATGTTACCCTCTTGAACTTTGTTAATTCCTTTGAGGTACTTGAAAGTTTCTATCATGTGCCCCCTCTCCCTCCTTTCCTTGAGGGTATACATATTAAGCTGCTTTAGTCTCTCTTCGTATGTTTTCTGGTGCAGACCCTGCACCATTTTGGTTGCCTTCCTCTGAACAGCCTCCACTCTGTCTATGTCTTTGCGAAGATGGGGTCTCCAAAACTGCATGTAGTACTCCAGATGGGGTCTCACCAACTGTCTGTACAGAGGAATGACAACTTCCTGTTTTCTATTGTTGATGCCTCTCCCTATGCATCCCAGTATCCCCTCAGCCCTCCTTACTGCCTTCTTACATTGCTTGCCCACCTTTAGGTCATCTGATATAATTACTCCCAGGTCCCTTTCGATTTTTTTTGTTGTTGTTAGTATCTCACCCCCAACTGTGTACTCTTCCCCTGTTTTTTTTGTTTCCCAGGTGCATTATCTTGTACTTCTTTGCACTGAATCTGAGCTGCTATACATTTGACCATTCCTCCAACCTTGCCAAGTCCCTCTTCATCCTTTCCACCCCACCTTGTGTATCAACCCTGTTGCAGATCTTTGTGTCATCAGCAAAGAGACATATTTTTCCTTCCAGGTGCTCTCCAACGTCACTTATAAAGACATTAAAGAGGACCTCCCCTTACATAACCTGAATAAGTTCAGCAATACTTAAATGGGAGTTTTTGATGTTGCCATTAATCACTGGCTTATCTTTACATTCTTGGTAATGCACACAAATATGGCTAGAATACTTAGCTCACTGTTGTGTTGTGTTGTGATTTCTTGTTCTGTTGGAACCCGTCCTCTTTATTATGGGGAGGGTTTTTTCTGTTAAGGGCATATAAATGCAATTATTTAATTAAATTAATCTTGTGTTTTCAAGTACAAAATTGAATCTGGCAGTTGGCTGGAACACAGTCTACCTAGAGGCAGCAGGTTGAATTATGCATTCCAAATTCCCCAATTTGCATACATTCTAACTCAGAGTTCCGGGGGCAGTCAGATATTTATTTATTTATTTATTTCATTTTGTTGACCTGGTAAGCCCACTGGGCCTAGAAATCCCTTTTTCAGGGGTGACCAGTGTGTGGGGGGTGGGGGTGGGGAGATATAGATGGTAAGCAACTGAAATTGAACCAGATTAAAGTTGTTGGTGGTATTTTTAGTGAATGGGAGCAATTTGGCTAGGACACCGGGAAAATTCCCCTACTCTTCCTGCGGGGGGGCCTTGCTTCCTGTGAGCAAGAGGGGACCTCTTTGTTTGCAGAACCAAGATGGAGGACGGAGTGCTGGAGAATGTGGAGGAGATGGACATGCTGGGAGAGAATAACAATGCTGTGAGAGAAGATATTGTGGCAAGCACTGGAATGGATCTCAGTAGACCTCGAAAGGGGAAGAAGATGGTCAAGCTTCAAGAGCTCCGATAGATCCTTTAGAGCTGAATGCGGAGGATTTCCATGGAATTCCAGAACAAATGCATGACATTGTTATGGATAATCCTGCAGAACCTTCAATTTCATCTGATGAGGTACTTTTTATGGAAGCTGAGGAGGAAAGACTGCAGCTGGAAATGGAAAATAAAAAACAACAGCTTTTGGCACTGATTTCAGCAGCTGAACAGGAATTTGTTACCAGTAGATCTAAATTGGAAGAGGAGAAAAAGAAAAGGAAACGGTCAGGGGCAAGTCCTTTGCAAGGTACAAGTAAACGTTTTCCAGTAGATCTGTTACCTACACACTTTCAGGAATTAAAAGACACACAGGAGAAAGTTTGGATGAGAATATAACAGCTGGAATACCAACAATAGATTCTGGGGAATGGGCCCCTGATACAGCGTTGCAACATGCAGGTTGGATATTTAATAAAACAGACTGGATACCTGATCCTTTAATTCCTCTTCCAAGTTCCCCAAAGGCTCTTCTAAAACAGACCCAAGGAACTTCTAGTCACGGTAATTCATAGTTGCTGCCTGAGTCGGTGCTTGATCCCCAGTCTCAACCACCCGCTGCTAGTGGTACAGCTGCGCGGGACGACGTGGAGGCTGGAGACCAGCATACTACGCCAGACGCGGTCTCTACAGCTCAGTCTTTCCGAGACCAAGAACACAGTTCAGGCTCTGTAGAAGAGAAAGACCTTGCTGAACACCCGCAGGCTGATTTGCATGGGCAGGTAAGGGGGGATTTAGTAGGACAAGGACTGAGGTCCCCAGCTGCACGAGAGAACTTGGTGCTATCAGAGAGTGTACCTCTCCAGCAGGACAAAGTTAGGCCGGGGTCCTATGCAGGACTCTTCCATAAACCAGCTATAGCAGCAAAACGGAAATTGTTAGTCTGTCTACCCTACAAAGGGTTGGCCCCGATCCCCCGGACAGGCTTTGGGTTGGAAAAACGTTGATTAAAGACTCTTTGGGGTTTCTTCCTTCTGAAGTGTATGGGTTTATACATGCTCCTGCGGACTGGGATTATGGTGTCAGTTTCTGCTCAATGGCTTTGCTAGACAAATTTTGGAAACTACACTATGAACATAAGAATATGGAAGTGTGGCATGATTTTACAGTGATACCCATTACTAATCCTACAATTAAAACCATTACTGTATTATTTCGAAATGAAGGAGTTGATGTGATGAATATCATTTTTTGGTGGGAAAAACAATGCACTATCTTTGACCATCCTCAACCTATTATGGATGATAATGGTTTCTGGATTGGGGATGGCATTTTCAAGTGCAACTAAAGCAGACAGAAAGTGGCATACAACATTTACCAAGCTCATTTTTTTTAGGATGAAACAGAGGCATACTGTTTTAGGCTGGACAACCAAAGAGCTGCTACAGATGCGGCTCTTTGATGCATTTAAACAATGATTGCGACAGTATAAAATGTTTTCATTGTGGAGTGCTTGGTCACTCCGCGGCACACTGTCAACCCCAATATGTAATTTATGTGGTGATGATGAGCATGCTTTTCAGGAGTGTCTTTGGGCTGCACATAATTCATCAGACGCTTCTGATCATGAGCACATTCTTTTTCAGGCAAGACAACCTTGCAGACAACCCCCCAGGGCTGAGGAGGCCCCTTTTTACCCACCCAGGTGTAGGGGTAGAGGTTGGGGTGGAATTTCCAGCTCTCGGGAGTGGAGATCAAAGATCTGCAGGAGGTCCCCCTGAGGTTCAGAGGTCCCCTTCTCCACCTCTTGGTGTTGTTGATTCAGTTTCAGTTATGGAAGCTACAGAGATGCTCTTTGTTGCCCCATAAGGTTCCCCTAAAAGAATGATGTCCCCTTCTGTTATGATTCATCCTGAAAGTTCAACTTTGGAAATGCACCCAGAGGTTATAGATGGACAAGGTGGTCTACTTTTAGCTCTTGATTCCCCTTCCTAGTCAGATGCTGGTTCTAGTTTGCCTCAGATGGGTTTACTCCTGTCCCCCTTACCTTTGTCCAATCGTTTCCCCATGTTTTCAACGTGGGGAGAACAAGTGGACATGGAAAATCCCTTAGATTTGAGTGATGTTCCCACCTCACAACAGGTACCTGTGTTACCAGTTTCAGTCCCTTTTAAGAAAAAGATAGTAGAACCTCAGAAAAGAATGAGTAGGTCTAGTGCTAAGTCCCTTAAACCCCCTCCCTGAGCCTAATCAGTTGAAGGTTGCCAGTCTTAATGTTAACAGTATTAAGTCTGAATATAAGCGTTTGACTACCTTTGATATCTTGCAACAGTTAGATTTTGATATATTTATGTTGCAGGATATGCATTTACATACAATCACAGAGATGGCTCAGACAACTAAAGACTGGAAATGGGGTGCTTCCTTTTGGTCATTGGGGGCAGAACTGTGTTGTGGGATGGGCTTTTGTTTCCATTCATCAGCTGTTTCAGTGTTGCGTTTCGTGGACACTGATCCAGGTAGAACCTTCCTTTTGGATGTAATTATTAATTCTTTTCCCAGTAGACTAGTGAATGTGTATGGTCCACAAACAAAGGCCTTGAGAATTGAACTATTGTCCAGGGTGCAACCCTACTTACACACGGGTAGACAGATCTTCTGGGGAGGCAATTTTTTTTTTTTTATCTTATTTTTTATTAGTTTACAGAAATAAAAACAAGCCTGTAAATCCAGAATTTTAAACATGGATCACATCTCAGGTAGTATGTAATGATAGGAGTTCACAAAAAATCTAGCTATAGTTACTCCATATGAGGGGTAATACAGGTTCAAAACTTTGGAGCTATTTCCTCAGGATGAGCTGTTACTGCCAAGAATGAGGACGTTCCATAATAAGAGATCAACAAGGATAATTATACCATCCAAAAACTGGACTGATTGCCCTCTAATAATTAGATTAGGAGAGAACTGTATATTACATGCACTCAAACAACTGACACTCATTATATATCATAAACTGCTTTGAACATTATTACTCAATTAGAGAAGAAACTATTACAATACATTGCTGCATAACACTGTGGGATAGCCGATTTTACTAGGATAAATACATGAAGATCACCTAGTCGATACAAAAAGTTTCAATTAAAGTCCCAGAAGTGTAATAACGAAGAAGAACACAGTCCCTGCTCATAAAAAGCAAAAACAAAGCTGGGTTAAATGAATAATATATAGGACTGTTCATTGAGAGCCGTGGCGGGAAGGCGCCATATCAACTTTTAAAGGCACAAATTTTAAAGCATCAAAAAGTCATTTGGCCTTCCCCTGCCACTTTCATCTTCTGATTTCAACACCCCATGGTATTAAAAAGCCATACCTCCTCAGGTTTCTCCTCCGAATCGGAATCTGATCTGCGGGCCACGAATTCTCGGCCGATGTAGACCACCGTTTTTCCCGCATCCTTCAGATCCGTAAAGATGTACGTTCTGCCCCTGTATATAATCTTCAGTCTGGCAGGCAGCATTAGCACATGTTGGACTCCCAATGTGCGTAGTTGATATTGGACTCCATCAAAGGCCCTCCTTCTGGATCTTGTAGCAAAGCTGAGGTCTGGGAAAAGGCGAATAACGTTTCCATGCCACTTCATGGCTTCAGCTCGTCTCGCTGCATTCAGCATCTCATCCCTTTCCACTTCATTCCCCAGCACAAGCATTACAGTCCGAGGAGGAAGATCATCTCCCAGGGCCTGTCGAGGAGTTGTACGGTACAGTTTTTTAATTGAAAAATCCTGAAAGTGCAACTGATCCTTAATCCACTGGGTGATAAAGGTTTTAAAATTATCCTCGCTGACACCCTCGGGCATTCACTAAGGTTGAGAAAAAGAGCTAGTAGGCCGGAGCCCATAATGCTCTTATGCTAGTCTATAGTATAGTAAGACAATTTGAATCCAGAAGCAATTAATTTATCCAAATTTTGTTTAAAGATAAATTTAGTATCACTCATAACAACAGAAGATGGAAGTTTATTCCAAGGTCCAATAGTACGCAGAGTGAAAACATTTTTAAAATTGTTAAGTTTAAATGACTTTCTTACTAACTGTAATGGATGGCCTCTAGTGTTATGTGAAAAGGACTTAAATTCCAGCCCTAATTCATTCATCACACAATGATCATGTATAACATCATACAGAAAGAGAAGATCACCTCTCAGACGTCTGGTAGAGAGCGACATTAATTTCAAAATTTCTAACCTGTTTTCATAAAGTATAGAATTAAAGCCAGATATTTTTTTGTAAATTTTCTTTGTCTTTTTTCAAGGGATACTCTGTCAGATTTTTTAAATGGGCTCCATATCTGCGAGACATATTCGAGATGAGGTCTAACATATGACCTATACAAGGGCATTAACACATCACGATCCCCAGATCTGATGTTGCGAAAAATTGACCAAACAACTTTATTTGCTCTGCAAATAATGGAGTGTAGATGTTTAGCATAAGAAAGATTGTTTGAAACAATAATTCCCAGGTTCTTCTCATCTGTAGTGATGTTGAGTAATGAATCCTGTAAGGTATATGAATGACCAGAATTATTATAACCCAAATGCATCACTTTACATTTAGATGCATTTAATTTCATACCCCATTTGGTTGTCCAGTTAGAGATAACATTAAGAGCATGTTGAATAGTTGTTATCTGATCAAGATTTAGACAAGGTCCCCCTATTTTTAGATCATCCGCATATTTTACAGTGATTGAAGCACTAGTTAAATCAGAAATAAAGGCTTGAAATAGACAAGGGCCACGTATAGATCCCTGAGGTAAGCCACTCAACACATTTCCAATTTTAGATAGATGTCCATTTATGATCACTCTTTGCGTTCTGTTTTTAAGCCAGTTTTCTATCCATATTTTAATATAATAATTAATATCAAACTCCCTTAGTTTAAATATTAAGGCCCAATGAGGCATGATGTAAAAAGCCTTGCTAAAGTCTATAAAAATGACATAGCAGGGTATCCTTTTATCTAGAAATGAGCTAAATCGTTCACAAAAACAAAGTAGATTGGTAGTACTACTTCTGCCCTTTCTAAACCCATGTTGTTTCTTGTCAATTTCATCAATAACAGGTGTAATAATATCTCTTAGTAGACTTTCCATGATTTTACAGATAGGGGAAGTAAGGCTAATGGGCCTATAATTTTCCCACTTATGTTTACTGCCTTTTTTATGGATATGTACGACAGTGGCTTCTTTCCATTCTGATGGAATATAATTTTTTAATAGGAACAATTCGAACAAAAGCTTGAGTGGTAAAGCAATATGGTCACTAAGTAAATATAGTAAATGACCAGAAATGTTATCGGGACCAAAACTAAATTTATTTTTCAAAGTGGCCTTTTTTTTCTTAATAATGTCTACTGTAAACATGATGGGTGTATCAGAGCTAGTATTAGGGGGCAGGGAAAAGTTATTAATGGATGGAGTAAATATTTTACAAAATTCAGTGTTGAACACATCAGCCATTGTTTTTGGTTTACATATGAGACTTATCAATAAGAAGATGACCAACCTTACATGGAGTTTTTTTTAACAAATTAATATAAGAAAAGAATTGTTTAGAAATTTCTTTATTAGCTTTATGTGCTAAATT
Source organism: Neoceratodus forsteri (assembly GCA_016271365.2). Classification (NCBI taxonomy): domain Eukaryota; kingdom Metazoa; phylum Chordata; order Ceratodontiformes; family Ceratodontidae; genus Neoceratodus; species Neoceratodus forsteri. The sequence continues at coordinate 1,392,099,474 of CM057458.1, read as the reverse complement.
TAATTCCCATCTAGATTAAGATTTTCTTATACCAGATTTACATTTCTTGTTTGCTTTTACGTAGAGCTCCCAGTTTACCAAGGTCTTATTTTTTTGACAGTTTTGATATTTTTTTATTTTTAACTTTAATCAATTTTTTTAACTTGGTGATTCAACCATTTAGGTACTTTTTTCCCATCAAATTTCTTTACTGTAGAAGGGACATATATGTCTCTAAGACCAGTAATTTTAAATAAAAAAAAATAGACCAACAATTGTGAGGAGACTGATTTTCAAAAACAGATACCCAATCAACTGTCTCAAGATCCTGTTTAACGGCAATAAGATCAGTTTTATCATATAGCTAGATAATAGATTTATTTGAATTAAAAGTCAAATAAAACTGAAGGGAGAATAAAATGGAATTGTGATCACTATCGCCAATAGGGGAAGATATTTTAACATCATTAATATCCAAGTCTGAGCTTGCTAGTACAAGGTCTAAAATATTATTTTCTCTATTAGCTGATGTAACCCACTGTTTCATATTTAATTCCTGACATGTAGCAAGAAAGTTGTTCCCTTTTTGGCTAGAAGCTAATAAAGTCTGCCAATCAATATCAGGGATATTAAAGTCACCTGTAATAATGAAGTTTCCTAATCGGCTAGCTAGTTCAAATTCTGAAATAACTGCATCCATGATTATAATAGGTGAATTTGGGGGAAGGTAACATATACCTATAATTAAGAAATCCTGATTTGCTAGGAAAAGTTTAATCTATATACTTTCTGTAGGACAATCATGTGTTTTTATAACAGTAGAAATATATGTGACACTGATTTTGTTATTAATAAAAACAGCCACTCCCCCACCCTTCCTGTCCTGCCTATTTTTTTAGAAATTGAGTATACCCTGGTAGGTGTTTAATCCAATCTGAGTTGTCATCACCCTAAGTTTCGCAAACAGTGATAATGTCAATGTTGTTTTTTACTGCCTTATACTGAAGTTCAGCATATTTGTTATTTAAATTCCTGGTTTTTAGACTTAGAAACTTTAAATTTTGACATGAGAATTTGCTTGAATTAAGAGATGAGACAGAAACCCTCCCCCCCCACCCAAGAACTAGTTTAAATGATCATTTGTGATTGTCAAAAACTGTTTACTTAATAAAGCATTTCCCTGCCTACTAAGATGAAGACCATCTGAACAAAACAATTCTGGCTGTTCACAAAACTCCTCCCAATGGGTAATACACGTAATGTTTTGACGCAGACACTAATGGAGAAGCTAATTGTTAATACTGTAAATCTTAGAATTTAAAAATGGGGAAAACCTAGGAATAGGTAAAATCTCAGAAAAATAGATGTCACAGCCTAATTCGGTCAATTTATTTGTCACTGCTACATAAGCCAATTTAATGTGTTGGATAGAATAATGATAGTTATTATTGGCTCCTACATGAAAGATACAGAGGGGATTTGGATCCTGAGAGGTGAAAATATTTTCTGCCATACATGTTATGTCTGTGATTTTGGCACCACTAAAACTGGAAACAGCCCTATTTAGCTTATCTGGTTCACAAATGGCCCTGTCCAAATGTTTAACTATGCAATCACCCGTTACAAATATTTGTCTGGGTAAAATGTTGTCACTTCTTGGATTATTTAGTGAAGTTACATTTTCAGAAGTAAGAGTATGTGAAATGTTAGATGAGAGATCAATTAGAGGAAAATCTGAGATTATAGTTGGAGGTGGTAAAACCAGAGGAGTTAGGTTTTGTATGCCCATATTACAAACCACTGGGTCCAAAGATGTAGTATCATTATTACATTTCTCAATGCATGGATCAACCGGGTCGGTAGAAAGAAAGGACAGAGGATCGAAACTATTTTGTAAGGTAATATTAAATTGATTAGCCCTTCTTTTTTTGCAGACTTCTGAAGTTTGAACATTATACCAAATGGAATCATCACAATTACTCTCACTAAAATCAGTTTCATGAGCTCTCTTTTTTAGAAGTTTCAACTAGAAGAGAGCCAACAGTACCAACTGAAGTAGTGCTGCTAGTAACTGTAGAAGGCAGTACAGCAGGAGCAGCAGGGGGAACCGATTTTAATACCTCAGATGGTAGAATATGTTTGGGGCAGGGCAGTTATTCACTGCTATAGGCTGTGAATCAAGAGCAATAGCAAGGGTAGAAACAGAATCAGGTCCATTACTGGTATTACGAAGTTTTTTGGACAACATGTCATGACTTGATTCAAGCACCACTAGGCGTTTATAAAACATATTAATCTTGCACTGTAGTACCACATTTTCAATAGATTTGGGGCACTGAAAGGGTTGATTTTCAAGCAAAGTAGCATGTAAACTAAACATGTTACAAGACCTACATAGATGGGCAACTTCACCACTTGTTGTGATAATACTGTCTGAATCACACAATGGGCTTGGGATTGTAGACATGATATTGATGCATACATTTTTTTTTTTATTTCAAACTATAGAGAAGATATAAATCAACCCTGCTAACTTCCTTAATCAATATACACAAGTGCTATGTGCACTGCTACCAGGAAAGTGAAACAGTTTTTAAACAACTGATAGCAAACAAACTCCACTGAGTAAATGGTTTTAACAGTGCTAAATATCTGTAGTAAACCTCTTTTCGATTTAATAAACAGCCTATTCAGTTAAAATATATCAAATCGCATCTGTCTTTGGTACAGTAAGTCGAATTATGTAACAAAAGTTTGCTCTCACCACACGCCAAACACGCAAACACGCGCGTCTTCGTGCGTGCCCTGCACACGCTCACCCTGCTCGCAGCAGGGCTCGAAGAAGTAGTGTAGCGTGACCCGGAAGTAACAGATGTAAGTTTCAAACCCCCGAAACACTATTTTCTGAAATTAGCGCGTTAGTGCATTCCTACCATACGTACATGTATAGCTCTGGCCTGATTTTCCAGGTGCTCAAGTCGCAGCCGAAGCAGACCGTTTTCTTTAACTAGGCCTGCTGAAGTAGTGAGGGCTTTCATTGCCGTATCGGAGGCAGTCTTTACTTCTCCTTGTACCCCAGTTACTACGGCCTCCAGAGTCGTGACTTTGCCGAATAAAGTTTCCAATTTGGCGTCCATAGACTGGACCATGTATAGAAGGGCAGCATTCATAGGTTGCCCAGTTTCAGTCGGCATGGCAGATGTTGATGGTATGGAAATGTTCTGGGCCTTATCGCTTTTTCAGTCTCGTCCCATCTGGTGCTTGTCCACCTCGAGTAGTTCTTCCCATAGTGACAAATTAGGTGTCAAAATGTTCAGCAGATTATGAGATACTTGGAGCTTTCAATTGTGACCGCCAAAATTTAAGATATTTAGTTGTTTTGACGTTATTGAAGTTGTTCTAGTCTGTTGCCACAGATACAGGCGTCTACCCAGTTCGGCAGTTGGCTCCGCCGCCCCCTGGAGGTGATTTTAATATAAACTTTTCACAGCGTAGTAAGGGAGGGAAACAATATTGCGATAAAAATCTTTTGAAACTAGTGCTTAAACATGTGGTTTGAAAGATGCTTTGGGGAGTGGGAAGCGGGGCAGCAACTCCCAACGTTTTTTAAGGGAGCTTTGTCTTCTAGAATAGACTTTCTGTTTTTGAAACAGGCACTGCCTGTTTTTCAATCCCATAATATCCCAATAGAGACTTCAGGTCATACTCTTACTGGGGTTCATATTGCAATCCCTCCTCCTCGGGAGACGGGCCGGGGTTTCTGGAGACTGAATGCCTCTTTACTGGAGGATCCAGTTACCTTGAGTGAGTTTAAATCCCTTGTGACTGATAAAGCCACTACCCTTATTTTGTATGATACTATTGATGGTTGGTGGGAGGATTTAAAAGATCTGATTATATATTTTTTGAAATACCCAGGGAAAACTAAAGCCTCAGATTCTTATCAGAAATATCTGACATTACAGAGTACATTGGAATCATTACTGACTAGACAAAGCACAAAGAAAATTGATTTGGGGGTGGATATAAATGAGGTTAAGTCTGAAATGAGACGTTATCAATATGACCGTCTCCACTCTCTTCAAAGAGAACAAATGTATGGTACTCAAAGGAAGATAGCGAGTGTAAATCCTTATGCGAATAGCTACCAGAGATGGGAGAAGACTTGGATTACGGGGTTAAATTCCCCTCAGGGTCTTGTAGTTACAGAAAATGCGGCAATAATGGCGATACTTGGGCAACATGTGGGGCATTTGTTTGGGTCTCCAGCAGAAGAGTCACTCTATGCTTCTCAAATTTTAGCAGCAGCAGTAACCCCACGGTTAGACTTGAGGTGGGTTGATCTGATGACAGCCCCTTTTACGGCATTGGAACTGAAAAGTGCAGTACAGGGATTAAGAAATGGGATTTCTTCTGGTTCAGATGGACTTCCTAGGGAGATATATAAAATTTTATAGGAGATTCCTTTAGAATTTTTGGCTTTATATAATTTATTTCTTGAAGATAGGTACTTACCGACGCCTATGTATGAGGGGCTTATGTTTTTATTTTTGTATAAAACTGGGGATTCAACAGATATTGATAATTGGTGCCCCATTACACTGCTTATTATGGATTTTAAACTGTTTGCAAAATTACTGAGGAATAGATTTGCATGTATAATGGTTGAGTTGATCAGTCCACAACAATTTTGTTCAGTGCCTGAAAGGAGGATAACAGAAGCATTGTTATTCCTTAGGGAAGCAGTAGAGGGGGCAGTAGGGGGAGACCAGCTGGGATTCCTGGTAAATTTGGACCAAGCCAAAGCATTCAATAGGGTGTCACATTCTTTTTTGTGGCAATGACTGGCTTCTTATGGAATTCCGGCACAATTTATAGATTGGTTAAAACTCTGTTATGAGTCAGCATATGTCATTCCCTATGATAATGGTAATTGTGGATCCAAGTATCAGATTAGGAGGGGGGTACGACAGGGATGCCCCCTTAGTCCCCTCCTTTATGTTTTTATGATTGATCCAATATTGAGACTTCTACAGCGTTCAGAGGTACCGGTGACTCGCTGTGCAGGTCGAGAGGGCCACAGCTCCTGCTCTCCCGTCCCTGTCTGGCGTAGAAACGGGAGAAAGGTACCCGGGACCTGGCCAGCAGGGTCGAGAGGGCCAGCCCTGCCCTCCCACCCCCCGCCTGGTGCAGAAAAAGGAGAAAGGTACCCGGGGACCGCTGTGCAGGTCAAGGAGGCCACAGCTCCTGCCCTCCCCCGCCCGGCGCAGAAAACGGAGAAAGGTGCCCGGGGACTCGCTGTGCAGGTCGAGAGGGCCACTGCTCCTGCCCTCCCCCCCCCGTCTGGCACAGAAAATGGAGAAAGGTACCCGGGGACTCGCTGTGCAGGTCAAGAGGGCCACAGTTCCTGCCCTCCCCCGGCCCGCGTCTGGCACAGAAAAAGGAGAAAGGTACCCAGGGACTCGCTGTTCAGGTCAAGAGGCACAGCTCCTGCCCTCCCGCCCCCCTCCGTCTGGCGCAGAAAAACGGAGAAAGGTAATCTGCTGCACTAGGAGGAGTCTACTGGGAAACAAAAGCTGATTTCTCCATAAAACCACAAAATACATTGCTCTAGGACTAAAGGGCTTACCTTAAGAATATAGCTGCCCCTTGCAGTTAGCTCAATACGAGTCCTCTGGTGTGCTGTGTGGCTACTGTTGGAGAGCCGGCGCCATTTTAGGTCGGCGCAGATGTTTAGACTGTTTCTAAATTTAAAGCAATCTCACCCCTGAACTGCATTAATTGAGAATTGTTAGTGTAACTTTAACTGTGATTAATCTGAATATATACTGTTTTCTGATTCTAACAACCTCTCCTCTGTGCTGTTCTATTGCCTTAGCTGTTTTTGAGCCCTCAGAACTGTTTTTAAATTGAATTCGCAGTACAGCCTTAATAATCAGGGCATTGAAGCACACAGACGGTCGAGACTGCTTCCAATGTAAGGCTTTCTCACCACTGGGCTGCATTAACATGCTGTATTAGAATTTACTGTTTGCCATGGGGAAAGTGCAAAATTGTTGACTAGGCTGAAAACCAACAGAGCAGTTTTAAAACGCTGTTGCAGTCTCCACATGTTTTGAGACTCTTGGGACGTTTAAACCAACAGAGCAGTTTTAAAATGCTGTTGCAGTCTCCACATGTTTTGAGACTCTTGGGTTGCTTACAAATGGTACTACGGGCTATGGGGAAAGTGCACAATTGTTGACTAGGCTGAGATCGCTTCAAAGGTGGCCGCTTACCGTTGCTGCAATAGGCCCCCTTACACCCTCCCCCTCCGTTTCCCAAATACAAAACCCAGTGCTCACCTCCTCTATTCTCCTACTACAGGTACCCGGGGACTCGCTGTGCAGGTTGAGAGGCCCAGCTCCTGCCCTCCCCACCCCCAGTCTGGCGCAGAAAGCGGAGAAAGGTAATCTGCTGCTAGGAGGGAGTCTACTGGGAAAAAAAAGCTGATTTCTCCGCAAAACCGTAAAATATATTGTTTTTTAGGACTAAAGGGGCTTACCTTAAGAATATAGCTGCCCCTTGCTGCTAGCTCAATACAAGCCCTCTGGTGTGCTGTGTGGCTACTGTTGGAGAGCCGGCTCTACCCTGCCGGCTTCACCGGCTGCCCCACCACCCCCACCACCATCCTTGGTTGGCTCTTGAACTTATAGTGCATTGGATGGTCACGTGAGCTGAAAACACCTATCAGCTCACTTTGCCATCTGCAAGTTATACAGTTCTGCCACTAGGGGCTCACTGTCATCTCTAGAATAACTAATAGTGTCTCTTCACAAACATATTTCTCAAATAAGCCACAGTTTTCACACTAGAGGTCCCCCTGTTTGCTTTTATGCATCTTAAACCTCTCCTCCCAAAAATTTTCACAGTCACTGCCTAATACTTCCCTTTAATCCTGGCAAAAATTGAATAGTTGATCCTGTTCTAAACTGCATGCAAGTATCAGCTTGTAACTTCGCTGTTTCTCCAACGCAACTCCCTCCTGCCATTAGGTCATAATGACCCCTTCATATGAGCCTCTCTCATAATACTCCTGCCTGGACCCTTGACAGATGCACAAGGTGGTGCCTGGGTCTCTCCTCTAAAGAGGAGCAATGGGCGGCTGACCCTTCCCCCTCCTTACTTACCCCCTGGTCATCTGGGTAGGACCCTCCTAGCCCTTGGGGGGGGATACTGAACCTAATCCAGGTCCTTTCTCCCCAAATCTCACTCTCAATAACCCCTCAAGCCCCTTGTGAGCGGATTCTAAAGGGATCAAACTTGCTCATATGAACATAGGCAGTCTAAGGCACAAATTCCATGACCTGGAGGCATGGGTGTCACTCTATAAGCCAGACATTGTAGCCCTAACTGAAATCTGTCTCTAACCGCAGATCCTCCCCCAGGAAGTGGAACTACTGGACTACCTTACCTTCAGAAAAGACAGGGTAGGGGAAAAAAGGAGGAGGGGTGATTATCTATGTAAGCACTGACCTTCAAGCTTCGGAGTTGGACTTCCACTCCCATAGTGACTCCCTAGCTGAAATCCTGCTCGTAAAAATACTACTTGGAAACACCAAACCCCTTACCCTAGGGGGTGTCTACCACCCTCCCCAAGCCGCTGCCTCCTCACTGGAATCCCTAACAAGCCTCCTTGAGGACCACACCTTGGGGGAGACCATACTCCTTGGGGATTCCAACCTCCACTGGCCTTCCCTGCTCTCATCTCCTGTTAAAAACCCTCTACTTGGCTCTCCATATACATAGGTCATTGACATCTCTACTCGACATAACCCCAAGACTGGAAACCACTCTCTCATTGACTGGATCCTCGTTTCCTGCCCGGGCCGGATTCTGTCGGCAGGGATTATGGCGGATGCCCTGAGTGATCACTCACCTATCTTCTGCGTCTGGTCCAACAAGCCTCCAAAAATTACCTCCAAGGTCATTGAAGTGAGGAACTACAGTAGGTTCGCACCAGCCGACTTCTGCTCTGATTTGTGGAGCATCGACTGGTCCCCTATTATGTCTCTTCCCACACTTGATGAGGCTCTCGAGTATTTCATTCAAGCCTTCTTGTCGGCATCAAATAAGCACGCTCCTATAAAAAGCTCAGGGTACAGGGAAAATGCCATAAATGGTTGAACCCGTTTCTCAAGCATTCCATGCTCCTCTGGGACAGAGCATGGGGCAACTACAAATACACTGGCAATCAATCTGACTAGGAAAGGTACAGAGAGCTGAGAAACCAGTGTAAAAAAGCCTCAAAACAGGCCAAATCACAATACTTAAATGACCTCCAAACTAAGCACCTACATGACCCCCAAAAATTCTGGGGACACACAAACATACTCCTCCAAGGCTCCTCAAACAGTCAAACGGACTCCATCCTGGTAGGGGACTCACTGACCAATACCCCATCAGTAGTTGCGGAGGCTTTTGGTGCCCACTTCACCAACACAAGTGGTCTTCCTCCCCTTGACCCCTCCAGGCCCACCCATCTCGCTGGAGATACATGGGTGTACCCTCGGCCTCAATCCCATTTAAAGCTGGTCAATCAGTCAGAGGTACTACCTCTCCTGCACAAAATTAACCCCTCCTCCTCGATGGGACACGACCAGCAGACCTGCCTACTGAGGGCTGCCGCCTGGCAATCGCCCGTCCAGTCACCCTACTCATAAATAGATCGCTTCGCGAAGGTGTTGTCCCCAAAATTTGGAAAGTAGCGACAGTTGTCCCTGTCCACAAAAGTGGGTAACGAGACAAACTGGGAAACTATAGACCAATCTCACTACTTAGTCCTCTTGGGAAAATCCAGGAAAGACTAGTCTCTAACCAGCTTCAGGACTACCTGGAGCAGCACCTTCTCATGGCTGAGGTGCAACATGGTTTTAGAAAGGGCCATGGTACCGATACTGCCCTCATACAGCTCACTGTGGACATCCTTGCCTCTATGGACCAAGGCTCCCCAACGGGTGCCCTCTTCATTGACCTGTCCAAGGCCTTCGACTTGGTCAGTCATAACCTCCTTCTATCAAAACTCTTGCACTTAGGACTAGATCACCACTCTCTCTCCTGGTTTGAGAGCTATCTGAGTGACCATACCCAAAAAGTCTGCTGGAAGGGTACCCAGTCTGTCCCTAGACCCGTTACTGCAGGGCTGCCCCAGAGCTCAATCCTGGGCCCTCTGCTTTTTTCACTCTTCCTCAACAACATTGAGGGGAACTGCCCCCTCAGCAAACTCATTTTGTATGCAGATGACACCGTCATTTACTGCAGTGATCCCCAACCTAGTGTCATAGCCACGAAACTGCAGAATAGTCTCTCATTACTTGAGACCTGGTTCTCCACAAACTCCCTTAAACTCAATAAGGAAAAAACTAAAGATGTACTGTTTGGCTCAAGGCGACTGGGCCCCGACAGGAGTCAGCTGCTCCAGATCTGCACAAACCAAGGAAAGAGTCGAGGTCTTGGCCAGTTTCAAATACCTTGGGATCCATCTTGACCAAGAAATGACCTACCGACCCCATATCGATTCCATAACTAGGTCCACCCACCAAAAACTTGGCCTCCTTTTCTGCCTGTGAAATTCGCTATCCTCGGTTGCAAGACAGACAATTGCTAGCTGCAACCTCCTCCCCTCCATCCTATACGGAGCCCCTCCGAGAGACGGAATTTAGCAAACTTTCCGTACTCTATAACCGTGTGGCTCATTTCGCCACAAACTCCTCTCCTAGGAGGCATCATTGTGAGGCACTTAGGGATCTAAACTGGCCCACACTTCTCCTCTGCATTGCCTCAACCTCCCCTCATTCCTGGAAGTATCTCCTAAGCTTTTATGTCAATTTACTGTTGTTATCTCCTTCCCTACTAATTGGAGATGAAACTCGATGTCATAAGAGCTTGTCTGCGAATCATGTATATTGTTTCTACTCTACACTTGTGTACCAAATTGTAACTATTGTAAATAATACTTGAGTCCGTACTGTGGATCCTTACTTTACCCCTGTACACTGTTGCTAATGTATTCTGTCGCTAATGTCTATTTGTGCAACATATGTAACTACTGTAAAAAAAAAAAAATCATTGTTTCTAAATGTCTTTTCTGTAACTAATTCCGGGTCTCCCCTGAAAAAGGGACCTCTGGTCTCAGTGGGTTTACCCGGTTATCAAAATCTAAATAAATAAAACCCAGTATTTATGGCTTTGCTGGGGTGCTTACCCAGTCAAAAAAACGACTGCATATGCCGATGATTTGTGTCTATTAATTAGGGATGGTAAGTCTTTTGAAATAGCACAAAACCTTATGCAGGAAGTCGGAAGAATAACGGGGGCTAGTCTTAATCTTGAGAAAACAAAATGCATTAATTTACAGGGTTTACAGGATACACAGGGTATATTGGGAGGATGCTGTGTAAAAACAGAGCCAATCAGGGTCTTAGGAATTTTTTTTTTTTTTCAGCTTTTTGTTGACCGGGTAAGTGCGCTAGACAAATCCTGTCTATTTTCAGGCACGACCCGGGGGAGGGGGATACAGATGAATGCCAACTGACCTTGAACCAGATTAAGCCGTTGGTGGTATTTTTACTGAATGAGGGAAATTTAGCCAGGACACTGGGGAAATTCCCCTACTCTTTTCGATAAGTGCGATGGGATCTTTAACATCCACCTGAACTACCACCAATCCAGGCAGATGGGACCTCGGTTTAACGTCTCATCCGAAAGGCGGCACCTCAGAAGTGCAGCACCCCTCTCATGCTGCACTACAGTGTCAGTACTGGGATATTAACCCAAGTGCCAGATGTGGGAACTGAACCCACAGCCCTCTGATCTCCCGGCCTCAGAGGCGAGTGTGCTACCTACTGAGCCACTGACACCGCCCAATTTATTACAGGGGTGCTGACATGGTGTATTATAATTGGGAAAAAGCTCTTTCTAAAGGTAAGGAACTTGTGGGTAGACTGAATCGTTGGAAATTGTCCAAGAAAAAGCAGGTATACTTAATTAGAACTTATTTAATTCTGTTTTTTTTTGTACTTAAGTGCAGTTTTTCTGGTTCCAAAACAGTTGTAGGTTACTTTGATGGGGTGTTTTTTCTCTTGTTTTTGGGGGACCAGACTGAACTCGGTCAAAAGGGAAATATTATATAAAGACTTGAAGGCGGGGGGAGTAAATATGGTGCATCCCATGTTACCTTTTTTTTTTTTAATGATTTTTTTATATTCCAATTTACTTACCTTAATGAAGGGTGTTGCGTATGGATGAGGTGACAGGAGTTTTTCGATTCTTCAAGGGGTATTTCTTGAATGGAAAGGGAATAAGTTTCAACATAAAAATAAAAGACATCCAGATTGTTGAAGAGATGGGAACATGTATTTGGTGGGATAATTAAATGGGGTATTGGCTATATGACAGTTATTCGTCTTACTAGAAAACAACTATATTCAGATATATTGTTAGTTCATTATGTAGAACACCCCTTTTCAGGCTTTTCACAAATAGATCAGGATTTTATATTGCAATATGTTATGGATGTTAGGATACCAGAACAAATGTGGGATACTGCATGCTTGCATTTAAAGGTAAATGTGAAAAATAATCAAAAACATAAGCCGTTACAAGATCGATACTGCCCCAGAGAAGGTTGTAATTTAGAATTATAAACGATGCAGCATTTATATTTTACTTGCCCATATATAATGCTTCTTTGGGATATTGTTAAGAATCGTTGGAAAGGGAATATGCCAATATCCCCTGGCTAGACGTTATTGTTTTATGGCATAATTCCTACACTGATGAAGCAACCACGTGACAGCACACTCCGGGTTGTGTGTGCACATTTTGTTTATTGGATCTAGATTATTCGTTGTCGTTTGGTTTTACAACAACGCCATACTACGGAATTGGAATAATTCCATATAATAATTGATGATTTACATCAGTGAAAAGAGGCAGAATTCCAACAATCGGAACGGGGAATATGGACCAAATGGTGGTCCACTTTTGAATTTCTGTAATGTTTATAATGAATGGGGGGGGGGAGGTTTTTTTTTTTTTAGTAATTTTGTTTCAGTTTTGGTTTCTGTGTATTAATTCAATAGTCGCTTTGACACAGTATGAACGTAATACTTATTGTTTTGTATAGCTTTGGTTATTGCTGGGAAATTCCCCTACTCTTTTGGTGGGGGGGGGTGTATATTTAGTACTGCATTATGTTTAGGGTTTATGTAGGACTCGAATATTCTTTTGTAAATATGAATTTTTTTCCTGTATGATTTGCTTATTTAAGTTTTGGCTTTACAGTATAAAGTAATGCTTTTTTGGATTTTCTTTCTGTTTTTTCCTATGACATTGTATGATGTACTATTGATTTGTTTATATATTTTTTGACGATATGAAAAATAAAAAAATTCCCCTACTCTTTTTTGATAAGTGCAATGGGCTCTTTAGCACCCACCTGAACTACCACCAATCCAGGTAGATAGGACCTCGGTTTAACGTCTCATCCGAAAGGCGGCACCTCAGAAGTGCAGCACCCCCCTCATGCTGCACTACAGTGTCAGTTTTGGGATATTAACCCAAGTGCCAGATGTGGGAACCAAACCCACAGCCCTCTGATCTCCTGGCCTCAGAGGCGAGTGTGCTACCTACTGAGCCACTGACACTGACAGATTCTGGGCTGACTGCTAATTGTCTAATACTACTAGGAGATTCCTGGGGTTTGAAGTGGCCATGCCTCTGGCAGAATGACAACAAACCACACCAGGAAGTTCCTTACCATACTTCCTGTAACAAAACGTAATACAATGTGCTAGCCATTTGGACAAGCACTGTTTAGAACTGAGGCGCTCTCTTTTCCATGGGTGAACAAAAAGCTACGAGGACTTTCTGCAGTCCTTTGTACGGTGTGTATAGTACCTGAGTATTCTATGTACATCTAAGGTATGGAGCAGTGCTTTCCCTGGATTGGCATGCTCTGGATAATACACTGGCAGGTGGATGGTTTGATTTAAAGTAAATGCAGACACCACCTTTGGTAGAAACATAAGATCAGTATGCAAGGACGCTCAAGTCTTTGTGGAAAATCAAATAAGGAAGCTCACACATTAGAGCTTACAGCTCTAAAATCCTTCGAGCCGAAGTGATTGCAACTAAAAAAATACTTTCCAAGAAAGAAAGTGTAAGCCACAAGTCGCAGCTGGCTCAAAAGGAGCCAAAGTTAGCTTTTCTAAGCTAAACTTCAGATCCAAAGCTGGGACTGGATTTTGAATGGGAGGCTTTATGTGTAAAATGCCTCTCAAGAATGTATGAGCTATCTCCAGCTGAGTAACCGTATGGCCATCCACAGGCACGTGGAAAGCTGATATTACGGCCAAGTGCACTTTTGATGGAGGAATATTACAGGCCTGCAGCCTGAATTCGATAAGGACATCAGTACTCTAGAACCTGACTGACTGGGCAGGTAAACAGATTCAGGTTATGGAAAGCGGCCAATAAAGCAAACTGCTTCCATTTCATGTAGTAAGTGTGTCTGGTGGATGGTTTTCCAGCAGCCATCAGAATATCAGCCACTTCCAGTGATGCCCAAAAGTGAGCTATGGCTACGTGTTCAGGAGCCATGCATGTAGATATAGGGACTTCAAGTTCTGATGGACTAAGATTCCCTCTTCCTGTGACAGTAGACCCTTGCCTAGGGGCAGAGGTACTGAAGGATCTACTGTCAGCTGCTGCAGCAGGGGATACCATATCTGCTGAGGCCATAGGGGAGCAGTGAGTATTAGAGTTGCCCCTTCCATCCTCAGCTTGAGTAGTACTCTCTGAATTAGCGGGAAGGGATGGAAGTCATACAGAAACCTCCCTTTCCAAGAGAGGGATGTGTCTTGCCAAAAAACTCCAGGCCTCGGAGCGAACAAGCAGAAACATGGCAGTTTTGCACTGTGTGGGGATACAAAAAGATCCAATGCTGGACAGCCCCATCTTCTGAATAGGTCGTCCGAGATCAGTAGCTCCCACTCATGCATCCTGGACTGTGACCTGCTTTGTTTGTCTGACAAGACGTTTTGGGCACCTGGAACATGTACTGCTAATAGTTCTAGATTGAGTTCCAGAGCCCAATACCAAACTCTCACTGCTTCCCTGCACAGTGCGGTAAGAATGAGTCCCACCTTTGTTTGTTGATATAATGCGTACAGTCACACTGACATCGTCCATCTGTATTAACAGAGAACCTGGGGACAAGTGGTTCTGGAAGGCCTGGCGTCTGTACTGATCTCATTTCCAGAACATTTACGTGCAAAGCACACCCCACCTAGTGCCACGTGCCTTGTGTCTGAAGAGGTTCCAGGTGGGTTCCCCATCCCAATCCTAAGCATCTGTGGTGAGGCTCTGATATGGGGTAGGAATCAAGAATGGGATGCCCTTGAGCAGACTGCTGCATTCCATCCACCACTTGAGCACTTTGCGCAAGGGAGACGTTATTACAACAATCTGTTCTAAATCATCTGTCAGCTGGTCCCACTGGACTCCCAGGGTCTACTGTGGGATCCACATGAGCAGCCTGGCCTGTGGCACTGTAACAACGGTTGCCGCCATGAGTCCCAGAAGGTGTAGAGATGTCCTGGCTAAGACATAACAGCTGTCGTGTATCAACTGTGCTTGAGCAATCAGGTGGTCTGCCCTGTCCAGATGCAGAAAAGCAGAACCCTTAGCCTTATCCAGAACTGCCCCTATGTACCGCAGGCGTTGGCAGGGTGTCAGTACAGACTTTGGTACATTAACTGTCACCCCCACAACATAAAATGCCTGTCTGTTACAAGTTAAGGTCTGCAGCAGTTGGTCCCTGGAGTGGGCTTTTAATAAGCAGTCATCCAGGTAAGGAAAAACATACAGGCCTTCCCCTGTGCAGGGCTGCTGCCACCACTGCCAAGCATTTGCTAAAGACTTGTGGTGGTGTAGAAGATAAGCCAATGGGTAATGCTCTGAATTGGTAATGCTCCCCCTGCAACAGGAACCTCATATTTCCTGTGAGATTTCCAGATTTTGATATGGAAGTACACATCCTTCATATCCAGGGAACAAATCTAATCCCCTGTTTGCAATAGGGGAAGAAAATCCCATAGAGAAAGACCATCTGAAATGTCCTGTATTCTATGAAGAAGTTCAAATCCCTTGGATCCAGAATAGACCTCTGATCACCTGTCCAATCTAGGACAAGGAAGTATGTGGAGTAAAAACCGTTGTGCCTTTGTTCTTGAGATATAGATTCTATGGCCCATTTTTGAAGCAGGGTCTGTTACTTCCTCTAGCAACAGGGAAATGTGTCCTGGTGGGTATGTTGTCACAATTCGTGGATGATCTGGAGGATCTGTGATGACTGGGATCCCTGCTACATTAACCTCTGGCCACAGGTGGGACCATGCCACACAGTAGTGGGTGTCATCAAGGATTCTCTATTCTTTCTCTTTGACAACACCTTTCCAGCTGGGTACTACCTGAGTACAGTACCTTACCTCCCCAACTGTTGTAGTTAAGAGCTGCCAATGCCAATAGTAGAAAATATTGCACCAGAATGGCCAGTCATTATAAAATGAGCAAACTGCATGTGGGTAAGACCAGCCAGGGCCAGGAGTCCTTTCCATACTCCCCCCCTGCGTTGCATCCTACTATAACAATTAATAATGTGCTCATGCTGATTCTGAGAGTTAATCTATTTTGAAACTGCTAATTATTTATTTAGTACTATTTTAGGTTTTGAATCTGCTTTTTACATCACTGTAGGGGCCACCCCATACTTAACTGGCAGCTCCGACCTACTCTGTGATTCGAACCCAAGTCCTTAGCCACGTATTTTGTAGATACACTAAAACTATCTATCTATCCCTATTCTATTAGGTGGAACAGTCTCATAAGGCTGTTAAAGGTTGTCCAGATGCTCCAGAGCATGACCCTTCTCTATAATCTCCAGAACATGTGTGTGTAGTCACTGCCCTCCACTGATCCAAGTGGAGGGACAGGAGACCCCCTACAACCACCAGTGGAGATGATGTGGTGCTGATATCTGCCTTTTTTTTGCTTTGTGGATTTGTTATACTGCACACTTGTAGGCAGTTGAGCTGTTTTGCTTTCTAGACTTTCCAGAAGAGGCAGAATATATTTTGTCTGCCTTTCTAGGCATAGCTGGTATATTGTTTGGCTTATACCAGGCTGCATAAGTGGCATCCTCCAAGGCTGGAAACAGAGGAGGACAACATCAGAGGGAGATTCTGGCATCTCCAGAAACTCCAACAGGTTCTTTCCGGTAAAGTGCTGCTCCTCTAAGGTGAAGCCCATGGCAGCTTGCATTTGCTAAATTATGTTAAAAAATGAGGGATCATCTACAGGTGATCTTGGTGTATTCACAAAAGAGTCCTCACTACAAGAGGAGACCGTGGAGCTAGTGCCATGTCTAAGTGGCTCTCAGCATAGTCATCCTCCTCCATTATGAGGTCAGAATTTTATTTACATTTGTCATCGACTGTCACTGACGAGAATAAAAGACCGCAATGTCAGTAGCAGCAGAGGGAGTCTATTCTGCAAAGTATCAGCTTGCAATGTCGATGGGGTAGTTGTAGGAGACCCTGTCCACAGGTCCTGTGGAGCATGTGGCTGTAGACACCGTATCATGCCTAAAAATGATAGTACTGCCTATACATCAGTGCCACTTTAGGTAGTAGGTGTGACTGCAGTAGTCGACGTTGGAAGTTGGTTCTCTATCAATGATGGTGACGTACCAGAAGTGATAGGTCCGGTAGTACCTACGCCAACTCCTTGCCTTGGTGTCTGGTCGATAGTTAGGAGGCAGTTGGTGCCATCGTCAAAGCAGACAATGCCAAAGTAGAGGTCATACCTGTAATCCACAGGGACAGCCTGGATCTCACCGGGGATGCCTTGTCCTCGTGCTTGTGTTTGTGGCACCCCAATGAAGATTTTTACAGAGACTTCAACAACCGTGATTCGGTCGACAAGGTTGGCGATGCATATTTTAACCGTAAACTGCTTTTCCACTGCTTCCACGGTCTTCTGGCAGCACCTTTGGCAGCCCTGTTCAGCGAGTTGCTGAACACGGGGGTAGTCCCGTAGGACTGGAGTAGGGCAAATATGGTCCCTCTTCACAAGAGTGGTAACAAGGAGGATGCAGGGAACTACAGGCCAGTGAGTCTCACCTCAACAGTGGGGAAGATCATGGAGACACTGCTTAAGGAACGTGTTGTGGATCACCTGGTATCCACTGGAATGCAGGATCCAAGACAGCATGGCTTCATGGCAGGAAGGTCCTGTCTAACAAATCTGACAGATTTCTCTGATGGGTGACCAAGGTGGTGGATCAAGGAGGGGCGGTGAATACTGCCTACCTTGATTTCAGCAAGGCCTTCGACACAGTTCTGCATAAAAAACTGGTAAACAAGCTGAGGAGTCTATGGGTGGACACAGGGTGGTGAACTGCGTCAGAAATCGGTTAGTGGACAGAAGGCAGAGGGTGGTGGTAAATGGCACACAGAAGAAATGGGAGCCACCAGTGGGGTGCCACAGGGGTCAGTCCTGGGACCAGTCCTCTTCAATGTCTTCAAGGCAGACATAGCAGAAGGGCTGGAGAAAAAAAAGTATGCCTGTTTGCAGATGACGCCAAGATCTGCAACAGAGCAGATACTCCATGGGGCATAGAGAGAGAATGAAAAGAGACCTGGAAAAGCTGGAGAAATGGTCTGAAGTATGGCAGATAAGGTTTAACGCGAAGAAGTGCAAAATCATGCATGTGGGGAACAGAAACCCTGGGCGGAGCTATATGTTGGAGGGGTGAGTTGTTGACTGTCACCAGGGAGGAGTGGGATTTGCGTGTCATTATATCAGATGACCTGAAATCCACAAAACAGACTGCAAAAGCAGTTGGGAGAGCTAGTGGGATGTTAGGGTGTATAGGGAGGGGTATTACAAGCCATAGGAGGGAGGTGGTGAGCCCACTGTACAAGATGCTGGTTATGCCTCACCTAGACTACTGTGTGTGCAGTTCTGGAGGCCGCACCTGTGTAAGGATAGTAACAAGGTGGAAACAGTGCAGAGGAGTGCAACTAAAATGGTGCAGGGTCTGCATGACAAGGCATATGGGGACAGACTTAGGGACCTCAATATGTACACACTGGAACAGAGACAGAAGGGGGAGGACATGATTGAAACTTTCAAACATCTTAAGTGCATAAAGAAGGTGGAAGGGGATAGCATCTTCCAGTATAAATAGTACAACAGAACTAGAGGGCATGACATGAAATTGGAAGGGGGGTGGGTCACATAAGGGATAATGTGAGAAAATTATTTTTTACAGAGAGGGTGTGGCTGCGACGAACGCCCTGCCTCATGAGGTGGTGGGAGCACAATCAGTGGAGGGATTCAAGAGGGCATGGGATAGGCACAAATGAATCATACATATTGGGGGGGGGGGCATAGCTGAGGCCGCTGACCTAGTAGAGGCAGCGTGAGCAAGTTGGTAAAATGGGCAGACTGGATGTGCCTTGTGGTAATTTCTGCCATCATCTTCTTTGTTTCTATGTTTCTGGAGGAGGAATATCTCTAAAGCCCCCTTCCTGCGTTACTTGGTAGCAGAGTTGAACACCTGACAAATCTCACAGGTTGTTGTCGTTGTAGATCTTCACTCCATACTCTCAGTACTGTAAAAGTTTAGACAGTTCTTTCGGCAGCACACAGGTTGCCAAAAATCACTATAAAAGTGATTACTTCAGTATAAAGAAAAATGAAACAGTGGCTTTGAGCAGCGACGTTTCCGATGGCAGGTCTGACGAGTCTGATTGATGGCAGGAAAAGAACTGAGGAGAGGAGGGGTCGCCCACATTTATGTAGACACTGACACCTGATGTCACTGTGGGCAGCCCCTAGCTGACTGCTTGAAAAAGCTTCCGTGTGGTCCGATGGCTGATGCAGGTATAGTTCCAAAGGTGTGGATTGATGAAAGAGATAACCACAAAGAAGATCTCTAGCTACAGTGTCATAGGTTTTCACAGCAGTGTAGAAATTGTACTTTTTTACTGTTTGGTAACCGGGTAAGGCCCACTAGGCACAAGTGCCTGTTTTCAGGGGGTGACCCAGGAGCACTGGGGAGGTTAAATTACTTGCTCGGAGTCACACAATATGCAAGTGGAGGTTGTGGGAATCGAACCCTGGTCTGGCTGCTGGATGTACCAAGCTCATTCACAGCTCATTATTCTAACCTTTAGGCTATACTGTCAGCCCTTAGTGGCATTCAGGGCTGATCTTGCTGTGGCAACTAAGACATGTGCCAGCTCACTGTCTGCTCTACCAGCAAGTGCCAGAATAGTGATGCACAATGCTTTCTGGTACTGTGCTATATATGTTGAATAAGTCACCTCCTAATGAGCAGGGAAGCTGTAGTATAAGCTTTCTCAGACATAGCATACAACGTTTTGGAGTCCTTTTCTGGAGGCTGTGCAGAGAGAGTGACTTTTGCTCTCTCACACATGCGGCAGCCTGGACTACACCTTGGTGATTAAGGTGGGCATACAGGTATTTCACCTCTTGTCCGTCTACCTGATATTTTCTTTAAATCTTTTTATTGATGGCTGCAACAGAAGTAGGTGCAGACATGATTTTGGACATGGCCTTAAGAGACTTATACATGGGGACTAGCAACCTCCTTGAAGGAGTCATACACATCATGTCCATAAATTCATCCTCCTCTTCATCCTCCTCAGCTTCCTAAGGATGGATGTTGAGAGTATCAAGCATTTGTCTGACAAATGAGGAAAATGAAATACAGTCCTCATTATGCCCTGGAGGAGAGCCAAAATCTTGTTCAGGTGCACCCTCTGATTCCATGGGGTCACCTTCCTCCTCTTGTACACAGTACTCCTCCTCCTCCTCCTCCACAGAAAGACAGGATGAAGCCTGAGCCGGGGGGGGGCATTAAATTATAACATTTTCCCATATCCTGGACGGCCTGGAAAAATTGCCACATCTTTGACATGTCCTCGGATGAGCACACATTTTTCTTTATCATCTGCCTGCTCCCTTCTCCATTCAGAAGGAGGGGCAGTGAATTTTTTTTATTTCAATTTCTTTTTATCAGGCATTATTTCCAGTGTCTATTCAGAGGCTCTTTTATTTATATTTTCACCATTGACGGATTCAGGGTTCCCCGTAGCGGACACCCTGATGTCTGAACCATCTTTACCAAGCTCAGTGGCCCTCAACTGTGGTGAGGGAGGCGGCAGGGTTCAGGTGCAGTCGCAGGCACTTGAGTTCAGTAGGTGTTCCCTAAGAAGGGTTTTAAATGGTCCAAGTCTAAGTTCATTTGCCAAGAAGGTGGGTAGGCTATTCAACCACAGGGGGGCCCTGTAGCTGAAGGACCTTTGGAATAGGGAGGTGCGGCAGGAGTGAACCGAGAGGAGGTGTCTATCCAAGTTACGGGCGTGCTTCCCTTGAGATATGGGTTTACTAAAAGGGTGAGCCCTATTGGTGAGAGTCCAAGGGCAATTTTTTTTAGCCATGAGGCAGGTGTGGAACCTGATTCTGTTGTCCAGGTTAAGCCAAATGGTGGCGCTATAAAGTGAACAGGTGTGGGTGAGACGGTCACATCCCAGGACGAGGCAGCATGCTTTATTTAGGGAGAGACGGACCCTAACTAGGGCTGAGGTGCTTGCTGCACCATAAATCAGTAAGCCGTAATCAAGCAGTGAGAGGACCGAGGAGGAGACTGCTAGCCTGAGGGCGTCAGGGGTGAGACAGTGTTTGAAGCGGTGCAGCAGCCCCAATCTAACATTCAGGGCCTTAGATAGGTGGTGGATGTGGAGGTGAAAGTTAAGCGCAGGGTCCAAGGTGATGCCCAGGTATTTAAAGGAGGCCACTAGTTCCAATGGGTTCTGAATTGCTGTTAGCACCTGAGGGCAGAGCTCCTTTCTGGTGTTCTGCAGGTGGGAGAAAAGCATAACTTTGGTTTTAATGTAGTTGAGAGTTAGGCAATGAGCGGAAAACCAGTACTCAGCAGAGGTAAAAGAGGACTGGAGGGAGTGGTGGAGCTGGAAGGGGTCAGTGTTGGATGAGAAGAAGACAGCATCATCAGCTGTGTACAGTAGGAGATTGCCAGGGAAGGACAAGGGGAGGGAGTTTAGGAAGAGGCTGAATAGCAGAGGCCCAGGGATGGACCCCTGCGGTACACCAGAGAGGACAAGTAGACTATTGGAAAAGGCGTTATCAATTTTTGACCTGCTGGTATCTGTTCACAAGGTAGTAAGAGAACCAGCCCAGCGCATCACGGGAGAAGCCCAGGTTGTTCATGGTGGTTAGAAGGAGGGAGTGGTTAACAGTGTCAAATGCCTTTGTTAGGTCTATGAAGACGGCACTAGAGATGTGGGCCCTTGTCCAGGGCAGAGTGTATGTGGTGGTGTTCAGGAGGGCAGTGGTAGTGCTGTGTCCTTTGCGGAAGCCATGTTGTTGTTTACAGAGAAGGTTGTATTTGCTGAGGTGATCAGCGAGCTGGTCCGATACAATCCGCTCTAAGGCCTTGGATAGGGGTGGGAGTATGGAGATGGGGTGGTAGTCATTTATGTTGGATCGGTCCCCACTTTTAAAGACATGGGTGATGGAGGCGGTTTTCCACTTGGAGGGGAATTTACCTAGACAAAGGGAGTGGTTTATAATGTGAGTTAGTGGGTAGAGGATGTCTTGAAGGGTGAGTCGAAGGAGCTTCATATCTAGAGAGTCAGTACTATAGGAGGAGTGGGCTAGAGGTTTTTTGAGGTATGGCTCCGCAGACTTGGGATTAATTCAACGAGGTAGAAGGAAGGGCTTCGGGAGGCACGGGGGCAGGATGAAAGTGGATCAAAGAAATTGGGAGGGAGAACATGGTTGAGGTTAGTGAAGGCCTTATTGAAGGCCTCAGCAATTCGGGAAGGGTCAGAGGTCAAGGACGCTTCCACCATGATCTGGTCAGGAACCGAGTTAGGGGCTTTACCACAGATTTCCCTAATGTTGTTCCAGAACTTAAGCCCAGAGCCCCAGGAGGAGGTTAAGGAGGATTTATAGTATTCAGCTTTTGCTTTGCGCATGGCCCAGGTGCACTTGTTCCAAGCCTCTCTGTAATTATGCCTATCAAGCGGGAGGCCTGTCTCATTGGTGAGTTGCCACAATGCATCTCTGGACCGCATTAAGGCCAGGAGGCGATCAGAGAACCAACGTAGCGGATTACCTTTGACCTTTCTTTTGGTAAGTGGGGCATATTTGTCGCAAATATTATTGAAAGCCAGGATGAAGAGGTCAAGGCCTCTATCAGGGTTCGAGGAGTTAGTTATAAAGGACCAGTCCATAACGCTGAGGTGTGCTTTAAGAAGCGCTAGTTTACCAGGTCCCAGCCTGCGCTGCGTTATTAATTTGGGAGGAGATCTCGGAGCTTTGCAGGTCCAGGAACAGAGGATGGGGGAGTGGTCACTAAGTGCATTTGGGAGAACGGAGACCTTAGTGATTTTATGAGGATGATTAGTGAAAACGAGGTCAACCAGAGAGGAAGACCCAGTATGTAGGCCATGTCGGGTGGGGGATATAACCACTTGGGATAGGTCTTGGGCTGTGGCAGTGTCAATGAGTGGTGAGGCGTCCCTCCCTAGCCAATTGATATTGAAGTCCCCTACTATAATCTTTTCCGAATGAGATGGGAGGGTGTCCAGATAGGACAGTATCGAGTGGAACGCTACCTTTTGGTCCCTGGGGGGAATGTATGCAGCAGTGATAAGCAGCGGGGTTTGGGAGCGTCCCAAGGTAAATTTAAGTGTGAGTGCCTGTGGTCCTGGACCCAGCTGGGGGGTGGAGAGCAGCTGCTCATGTAGTATAGCCTTGCTGTAAATGGCGCAGCCACCCCCACGCTTACCCTGACGATCAGCGCGGTAGAGTCTGTAGTCGGAGAGGGTAATGGATGAGTCAGGGATCCGAGGGGGTAAGCCAGGTTTCGCCTAAGGCTATGATATCAGGCTGATGCTGTAGTACCCAGCCCTGGAAGGTGTCCCACTTTCTTAAGAGACTGCAGATATTAAGGGAGGCAATATGTAGCCCAAGGACAGGGGATTAGGTAGATGCCTGGGGTACTGTAGGTCCAGGATTGGGGTGGACATTGCCTGACAAGGGAAGGAGGAGGAGTAGGAACCTAAGTGCAAGGTACGAGGACCTTTTTTTGCTGCAGAGAGCGAGCCATTGTGAGCGCACTGGGGTAGAGAAGGTAGGAATGGGGAGGTTTAATATATGGGGGGTAGCTAGGATGAGGAATTGAAGCGAGGTGGGGGGGCTGCACCTGTGATAGAGGGTGGTATGGCCACCAAGTGCAGCCAAGCAACTGCAGTGTGATACGGCTAGGGCTAGATCATAGGAGGTGATAGGGGTGAATGTTACATGCACGGTCACATATACAGGGGGATGGGGGGGGTGAGAGGGAACTCCCATGTGTTAGAGGGTAGCTTGGCAGCTCGGTTATTTTATTTTTTTTCATTTTTATTTAGTTGTTTAACCAGGTATAGCACACTAAGCTGAAAGCATTTTTTTTACAGGAGCGACCTGGGAGCACAAGGAGGTTAAGTGACTTGCTCAGGGTCACACAGTATGCAAGTGGAAGCTGTGGGATTCAAACCCAGGTCTGGTCTGCTGGATGTCACCAGATTTGCAGCTCAGAGCCTTAGACCACTGCGCTATACTGCCTCAATTGTGTTATTGTCTGACCCACAAATGGGGAAGAGTATTTGTGAAGTGTAGTGGTTGGGGGGGCAAGACAGTGGGTAGTAGAGAGCATAGTTGAAAAATTAGTGGATACATCCTAGTGGTAAGAGTAGACCTAGGAGGTAAGAGGAAGCCAGTAGTAAGGCAGTTTAGCAGCCCCTAGTAGTGAGAGTGTATGAGCTGCAAGTGGGAAAATGGGCTGATTGGCTCACGCGCCGTCTAAGTCGACTATATAAGGCACTGCTGACCAAGGGTGGTGGTGGGGGCGGTGGGGAACCAATGTGGAGTGTCCACGGGGCTTAAAAATCCATAAGTCCTGGAGTTCTGTGAGAGTGGAGCTCCTCGTGGCAGCAATGTACCTGGCGAAATTTGTTTGGGGGTAGGGGAGGGCGCCTTGATTCCTGCAAGCCTCTCGGGATCCGATGCACGCTGTGGAGGAAGCAGAGATGTGGCAAGACATTTTATATTGTGACGGGGGGCGGGAGCTGTAGGCAAAATTATCAACATAGAGCATACACAGCCCGAGTAGCAGAGAACTGCAGGATGCGGGGGGGTTGGGGTGCTGTAAGCAATCAGGGCGCCTTAGGGGAAGTATTATTAGTATAGTCAGGACACAGTCAAAATGGGGCTCTTGAAATTAAATTGATAAGCTCTGTAGAGTCGGGACACAGACAAAACGTGGCTCTTGAAATTAAATTGTACATTCAGGGCAGTAAGATCACAAGGCTCTTAATAGCAGGAACTGAGACTCATGTAGAGTCAGAACACAGTCTTAAACAGTGCTTTTACAGGGAATTACATGCCATTCAAGAGGAGATCCTTGCATGAAATTAAAGACTGTAGTATCAGGACATAGTCTTAGCAGGGCTCTTTAACAGCAGGAGTTAAATAAACATTTTAAACAGCAGGCATAAGTAATTTCAGGGAACAATAATACCTTAAATAATGTTGTAAGGACCTTAAAGCACTGCTATAATGACAGGACATTGTGCCTTAGAATCTAAAATTGATTGAGCAGAAAACTATCTCCAGGCCTACGCCGACAGTACATTTAAGGTAACAAAGTAAGACGTAGAAATGGCGCCAAATCCAAAAATCCACAAGTCCTGCAGTTCTGTGAGAGTGGAGCTCCTCATGGCAGCAATGTACCTGGTGAAATTCGTATGGGGTGGGGGGGCACCTTGATTCCCACAGCCCTCTCGACCTCAGGGACCCTCTTGGGATCCAATGCATGCTGGCGAAATTCAAGTGGCCCTCCCGACCTCAGGGACCCTCTTGGGATCCGATGCACGCTGGCGAAATTCGTTCGGGGGTGGGAGGCGCCTTGATTCCCGTGGCCCTCTAGGCCTCAGGGACCCTCCTGGGATCCAATGCACGCTGGCGAAATTCGTTTGGGGGTGGGGGAAGGCGCCTTGATTCCCGTGGCCCTCTCGACCTCAGGGACCCTCCTGGGATCCGATGCACGCTGGCGAAATTCGATCGGGGGTTGGGGAGGGCACCATGATTCCCACAGCCCTCTCGACCTCAGGGACCCTCTTGGGATCTGATGCACGCTGGAGACAGGATCTTCTGATGCGTGCTTTCCACCATCACTGGAGAATCTCTCGGAGCATTTTTTATTACTTTTGGTGACATGGAGGCAGACTGAGAAACCATGATGACTTCTAATTTATTTGCCCCCCCATTTATTTTTTTTTTTTTTTAAACTTACTGTTTATCCTCCTGCAATCCATGGCAACTCTTTCCTTCAGGGTTCCTAATGCACCCCACAGCAAGCACCGGAGGGGGCTGAGTGGCACTGGCTTCCTTATGAGTGCCCCGCTCTCTAGTGTTTATCAAGCCTCTGGTTTGCCCCTCGGTGGAATGAAGGAGTCCCCACTCCCCCTCCATCCTTCAGAGGAGAATGTGCACCAGAAGCTGCAGGCACCTCAAATCCGGTCAGCCGGTGCAGGGTCCAGTCTACAGGTGCCGCCGTGGGGATTTTCCATTTGTCTGGTCCTGCCCCTGCAGACATTGGAACACAGGGAGGGCCAATGAGATGAAAGCACAGGGAGACATGACATCGCTCAGGCCCTCGTCTGACATCCGCCCCTCCCTGAACTGCTCACTCATCTGCACTACCACCTGCAGTATAGCAGTGAGGTCTGCAACCCTCCCCTCCTGCAGAAGGAGAGCAACTTGACAGGTGCTTGAACCTTCTCCTGCCAGCTGGCCCTCCAGCAACCCACGCTTACTACCGAACCTGGGTTGCTGGCGTTGCAAGCGGTAGTGCTACTGCTGCACCGGTTTATTTGTCCTTTTAATAAAAATTTTGTACAACAATTCAGGACTCACAATAAATAACATTGTGGTCTGATCCCTGGCAATGTACACTGAGCTCCTGGCAATCTTCCTTTGCAAGGACTTGAAAAATGCTTTTTAATAATTGTTCAGCTTGTGGATCTACTAGGTCTCTCTAATAAGAACATCAGAATTTGCCAACAGAAGGAGACCGTGTGGTCCATCTAGTCTGCCTGCGATGTCTACCCCTCCCCCCCCAATCTACTGGTCTTGTTTTTTGTTTTTTGTTTTTAACTTTATTTCTCTCCAGTCGTGGCCCAAGGTACCTTCTCTCAGGCATCCTGCCTGACTGAGGCTCCCTCGAACTGAGCCTCCTCTCTCCCCCACTCCCTGCAGCCAGCACCCCCGGTTTAACCCATCTGGGTTGGGTCACACTCCTCCTCCTCTTGGGTGCTCTTCTAAGGCAGTCTTTGGCTGCAGGTGAGGGCCGGCAGGAGGAACTGGAAGACCAGTCTAGGTGAGCCTGGCAGACAAACACCGCCCCCCCCGGTGTGGGCAACCCTGACGCAACGGCGCATGGCAATCCTGCCTGCGTCAGCCATGCTGTATGATGTGCAGCCTGTGCACTGCAGCCCTCCTGATCTCCACTGGGAGCCGCTGGTGAGCCAGGCTATCCCTTACCCACCTGCCTGGAGAAGAGAGCAACCCTGCGGTGCTCAATCCTCTACCCTCCCCTGTCGATCCCCAGCGACCAAACTCGCTTCTGAACTCAGGTCGCAGGCATGGCACGAGGTGTGGCATCCAGCGCCTCAACCCTCAGCGTCACCGGGCGGCCTCTACTGGTCTTGTTGAGGTGACTACATTGACTGTCCCATGCCTGTTAATATGCCAATATGGAGAGATCCTAGTAAAAAACTGAAAATGATTAAAATAAAACGTAAACATTTGTATAAAATTAAGAGCCCAGTAAGGAAAACATCTTTTACCTCCTAAAAAACTGTGCCAAAGGTCAAATTGCAGCTTCCTGCACAGGAAGCGATTAATTAAGGTGAAAGAGCACAAGCAGAAACTTAACGTGAAAGCACTTCAACTTCTGCACAGTGACACTGAAAGCGTGGATTACTTACTACAGAAAAATGCAAGTAAGTGATAAAATAGGTTAAAATAGCTAAAAATGAAAAAAGGTAGCCACAGGGTGGTCTCCAGTTCCCAGGAATCACAATAGGAGCCAGAAGGACCGTACACAAAAATCAAAATACCCAAACTAAATGCAAAGTATAAGAAAATCTGTTTAAACACTTTAAAATTAAACTAACAAGTTCTTTCAAAATAAATAAGCAACTGAAGACCCAGTAGTACCGGAGCTCAGCCGGTGCAACCATTCTCTCCAGGCAGAGAAACAAATCTGGCAACTGCCAGAATGGAAGGTGGCTGCAGTTTTTCAAACCCTGTTCTAAATGTTTACATTCTGCTGTCAGAATAGGGTTCTGTCTTTGAGGCCAACTGTCACCTAGGAGATGACGCTTAGAATGAAACCGTAAGTGAGGGAATAACACCTGCTTTCTTAACACCTGACCAACCCCCGAGTGGCCTGGGATCATTCTGTGCATCCAGTGGAATCGGATTACTTTTCTACCCACTACATAAATTGCTGTTCTAAACAAAACACTGGTGAAGAAGCTCAAGTGCATTATCCCATTTTTTTTTTAATTTGTAATTTTTATCCCTGGTTGCTCAGCTTGCCACCATTGGCCTCCTCTTCCCAAACCCTAGCAGTCCACCATCTCTGCGGCTTATTGTGCGACCCTTGCAGTGCCCCACAGATTGATCCCTATGGCGGACCCTCCCGGGTGGCTCCTGTTCCCAGGAGGCGTTTACCTTGGTTGCGGGTTTTCATGCACAGTAGGCGGGTGCAGAGTCTACGGGGAGAGGAAGTTGTCATCCTGCTGGCCAGGGGGGGTCCGTTGTTCTGGAGAACCTTTGGATGCTCTGGGGGTGTAACAGCTTGACATGCACAACATGCTAATGTCTTTTGCCAGGAGCATCCCCCACCCAGAATCACTGCTCTAGCCCACATCTCCACCTATGGTCACCTAAGTGGTGGTACCACGGTGGAGCAGCCAACCCCGCCATCCTCAGAGGAGGAGAGCGTCCATTGGGTTGCTCAATCCTCCTCCCCCCAACTGACCCCCAAATGGCCTAGGCTGATTCACGAAGCTGGGATGTTGGCATGATGACAGGTGAGACATAGATGCCTCAGCCCTCCGTGCCAGTGGGCAAGCTGCCATTATCTCTGTTTGACTGTAATGTTTAAAGGGACAGCACAACAGGAGAAGGATGTAAAGAAAATCTGGCAGAAATGCATTCCCCTTTCTAATGTTTAACATTAAATGATAAGACAGATCCAGCTGTTAATGAAGACGGTCTGAGTCATCCAGACACAGCATGTAGTTGCCTTGCTGTGGTAGTCACTTGAGCTTTGCACTCCTCCTGCTGAAAGGGAAACCGATGAGCACGTAACACGGCTGTGGATGTGGAATGTTCTGCTCTTACCTGTGTCTGAGGAGGACAATGTTTTGCTCACTGGAGCACCTTGTGATGGACGTGCCTGCAAAGACATCTCCCTTTCTATCTTCTTGTGTTTAGCTGGGCTCCTCGTGGGCGAATCTGTAAAAGCAATTGAAAAGATTTATTACCATGTAAACCTGGCTGATAAGGCTTCTTCTGCATGTGCTCATGTTCCTACTTGTACAAAACCACTGGATAATGGATGGAGCCATAAAACCTGTACAACCTGGAATTTTCAACAGCCATAGTATTCAAAGTGGTTTAACGTTGGAAGAAGCACTAGGTCTACTATGTCAGTATGCCTGCGTTATAGAAGCAGGGATGAAAAACAGTATTCTGTGCAAACATACTAATTTATAGGGATTCCATCCCCCCTCCTCTACTATGTAGGTACCCACCGATTCCTTTGGTAAGCAGAAATATGTCCAGGCATACCTTGAAGGCCTGTTCTGTCTTCACAGCCGCTAAGCTAGCAGAGAATTTCACAGGTTCATTGCCCTCTGGGAGAAAAAGTGCCACTTACTGTCACCCCTGAATTTACCACCTCTGAGCTTCAGGGCATGTTCCCATAGCCTGAAATACAGCAGTTAAAACATCTCTGTATGTTCAATGTTGCTGCTACCCTCAAGTTTGTGTAAGTCTGAGATCATGCCCCTCTCAGCTGTCCTCTCCAGGGTAAGCATGTTAAGAGCCTCCAGTTTCTCCTATCATCTTTGGTCACCATACTCCAGATGATTTTTGTGGCCCTACACTGCACCACCTTGACTGCCTCAATGTCCTTTTTGTACTGAGGAACCCAGAACTGCATACAGTACTCCAGGTAGGGGCTGACCAGAGCCTTGAAAAGTGGCAGGATTTCTTACTCTGCTGGCCACACCCCCTTCAATGCAACCCAGCATTCTGCCAGTACTCTTGAAAGCATGTGTACTCTGCTTCTCCACCTTTAGTCCCTTGTCTAAAATGACACCAGATTGTTTTCCTCCTCCACTGCAGCAATGAGGCCTCATGAAGTGTGTAGATCCTACAGCTGCTTTCCCACCCTTAATGTAGCACACTTTGATTTGATTAAACTGAACAAGAGGCTCAATTCTGACCAATCCCCTAGCCTGTTCACGTCTCCTGAAGTTAGTCTTTATCCTCAGGGAAGTCCACCACCATGGCCAGCTTAGAGACATCAGTAAACCTAAGCAACCTGCTGGAGACCCCTCCTTCCAGATCATTACCAAAAATATTAAAGGGTAGAGGCCCCTAGCACCGATCCCTGAGGGACACCACTGAGTACACTTCATCACCTCAGTGGTCTCCTGTTTGAAGAAGGTGATCAGGTTGCTTACACAGAAACATAACAGTTGTCATCAGTAAAAGGTCCTGCATCCCATCACCTTTGCCCAGCCCCACCTATCTTATGTTAATTGTAAGGGCCCTTGTGGCCCTTCACTCCAACCTACCCCTCCCTGTTATCAGCCTCATGCGACTGTCCCACCAATGTTTAAACTCCCTACTGGTTTTGCACAGACTACCTTCTTATTCCGCCCCTCCACCACCCTCTCTGTGAAGAAATGCTTTATGATGTCCTTTTTTAAATCACAAACTCTCCAGCTTCACTGAATTTCTCCTGGCACCAGCGTTCCCAATCAGCGAGAACAACTCACTGTTATCTACTTTATTTATACTGTAGAGGTAGCTATACCATGTCCCTCCTCGCTCTTCATGTCTCCAGCAAGTACATGTTCAGATCTTTTAACCTCTCCATGCAAATCTTTTCCTGCTAACCCTGGATAATTTTGGTTAGGAACTGTAGAGGAACTGCAATAAGTAATGCTACAGCAACCTTAAAGAGCCACCGACGCCTCAAGAAAACTTTGAAGAAAATAATATCTGAACACAAAGAAGCTTATATTTCTCATTAGCTCTGCATTTCTTTTTCAGTTATCTTTTTATGCCCAAATTTTTCCCTGCTTTTCTCCCCGCCCCTCCTCGGGCACATGCACACTGCGTTACGGGGCACCCTCCCACTACTTGCCATCCCCCTCCTGCCTACAATGCCATCAGACCCCCACCCAGTGGCAGCTGAACTAAGGGGAGGCACGAACTCTCCAGGAGAAGAGAGCTGCCATTAGACTGCTCAATCCTGCCCCCCCGCTGGCTCCCCGATGACCTGAGATCATTCATGAACCTGGTTCGCCGGCGTGATACGAAGTAAGTCATAGCGCCTCAGTCCTCTGTGCCACCGGGCCAGCTCTTAGCTCTGTATTTCTTATCTCCATTATTTATTACTGAGGTCAGATGCATGTAAACAAAAGAACTGTTCTTTAGGGGTTCATCAGCTCCTATTGCTTCTTCCCAGTCTAATGTCATAATACCGTGCTTGTGACATCACAGTTATTCCCGTGGCAACAGACTGTAATGTCACAACAGAGCTTTATGATGTCAAGTAGGGAGTAAGTTATAGAGGCAGATGAGCGCTAAGGAATAAAGATCCTGCTTTTGTGGGAATTTCTTCAGTAACAAATAATGAGGAGAAATCTATAGAAGATATGTGAAATACAAGCTGAACTGTTTCCAACTACAGGGTTTTAAATAACCTGAAAAAACTGATTAGCAGTTTGGCACATGAAAGTGCTAATCAGTTTTGATAATGCACAGCACTTGGCACAGATTAATTAGCAACATTTTTAAAAATGATATAGTTTTATTAATGTTTTGTACTGTGTCACGGATTCACTCAAAAATTGGTTAGCAGTCTACTGCTAAGTATTTCTGAAAATGGTTAGCATTACCCTCTATTTTGCTTAGCATTTTGCTATGCTATACCAGCTATTTAAAACCCTGAACTATTATGTTTTCTAAAGTTTTTTTCAAAGGCGTCAGCTACTCTTTAAGAATTGATTCTTGCCTGAACCGATTTTCAAGTTCTGGAAGGAGAGGCAAGGTCAGTGTTGTAGTGCTCACAAGCCCCCAAGGAAGAAACTACATTACTGTAGTGAGTAATTTTTTGTTCAATAGCAGGAATTCATCAGTGATGCCTTAGAAGTGCAGACTCACTAGCAGTACCTTGGGAGTAGGGGTCTAGAACCTACTGGCTGTCATAGAGGCAGAGGTGTCCCTTGTGGAATTTGGCCTTAAGCTTTTTCATAAAAGAACTGCATCGAATGAGTGATAGTTTTCCTTGCTGGTGGTTTATCTTTGCCAACCTCCCCATAGGTAATGAAAAGCTGTTTGCTCTGGGACCTGACAGCCCTTGTTCAGTCCAAAAAATTGACCCAGTGCCCCTTTTCACATCCAGACAGTGCAATATTTGCCCACCTGTACTGGAATGTTCAGGGTAGAGGACAGGAAATGTAACTGACTTGTTCAGGTGAGCTCCGACACCACCTTAGGTAGGAACTTCCTATTGGTCCGAATGACTACCTTATCCATGTGGAATATTATGTGGTTTAAATCTGTATAGAGGGCTTGCAGTTCGGGTACCATCATGTCATAGCTATCAGGAAGACGTTTTCCATGTGACATATTTTAAATCATCCATAACCATAGGCTCGAAAGGAGCCTCCATAAGTGGGGCAAAACAGATTTTTTAAGATATTACCTGGTGTTTCAAATTCCCAATTTTCTGATGCATCCAGAAACTGGCTGGGTGCATCAGAGGCTGTTTACTGGCACAAGTACACTCTTACAAATATGGATTCACTATTAGAATAATGATTTATCCTATTATGTCATGTCTGGCTAAGAATACATACAGGATGGTAGCAAAGAAATTAGCTCCTACAATGGCAGCCATTGGCATCACTCAAGGCATCATTCAAGGTGCTTTATATACATGTCTGTCTGTCTTTGATTACTTGGTTTCTTTCATAGTAACATCTTGTCTTTCTGCATGTACTTTTGAATTGCTTGCATAGCTTTCTAGCAAGTTTTATTTTTTATATTTATTTTTGTCCCGCACCGACCACGACAGAAACTGCAACTTTGAAAGCAAATATAACCAGAAGATGTATGGCTACCCATATGTTTCTTTCTTTTGCTATATATAATGATATTGAACTGAAATGGTTTTATGCATAAAAACATACAAATATTTCCCCTCATTTTTGGGCTTGTTAGTTCAAGAGGGTGTCATAGTATTGGTAATTTACTCCTTATTTTTGTATTTGTGAAAAAAAATAAAGAAAACATATTTTTATCCATAAAGAGGGATTAGGTCTCACCACATTACTTGGAAACAATCATGGCAACCCATGTTTTTTGTTGTAGATTTTAGATGTTTTAATGACCATCATGTTCTGGGCCAAAAATTATGAATCTGACATGGGGTGGCCGAAACATAAGGGAATGTCCTTTAGTCCGATGAAAGGAGTGGGTCCCTTACAGGGGGATACAGATGACAGAGGCCTTTAACAAACTTTTAAAAAAAAAAGGTTGTGAGGCCAAGGACTTGTCTTTGCCTACTGATGTGTAGGCTGAGACAGCTCCCAGGTGCACCTTTGGGCTTGAAGTTCTCAGAACTAAGGAGCGTATGTGTACCAGGTTCCCCAGAACTGTGGGCAGCACTGCCTGAACAGGGATTATCTTCCAGGAGCACACTAGTATGAGAACCTCTGCTTGAGATGGGGTCAGAAGGGGAGGCAGGCTGATTAGAGTCTTGTTGGACAGAGGCAGGAGCACTGAGTACCAAACCCGTCTGCCAAATCTGGAACTATCAGTATCATTGTTGCTGGCTCTCTCTTGCACTTTATGAGGACGCTCTGTACGAGTAGGAAGGCATATAGGAACTTCCTTGTCCAATCCAGAATTAGGGCATCCTCTGGGACTGTGCCCCTTGCTGGTGGCCTGCAACAAAACAGTGGGAAATGAAGAATTCAGCACTTGTGGAAACCATAGGTCCTTGAAAAATAAACTGTTTATTGTGTCCAGTTGCCCAGACAGAAACCTTCTTCCCCTTAGGGGAAGAAGGTTTCTGTCTGGGCAATCGAGCATAATAAACTATTTTTCATGCATCTATGGTTTCCACAAGTGCTGAATTCTTCACGTTTCACTGTATTGTTGGCTGGCAGCCTTTATACAGCACCACTTGCATAGCCAGAGTGCAACTCTGTACACTGTACTGAACAAAACAGTGGGAGCTAACTGTTCTCCCAGAAGGCAAACAGATCTATTTCCAGAGTGCCCCATCTTTTGAAGACTTAGGGCACTTGCGGGTTCATGGTCCACTTGTGGCTTCCCTGGCTGATTCAGCTTATGCAATCTGACAGCACATTGTCCTTAAATAAAAAAGGAAGAAGAGAGTTGTGCATACACCATACACATACGTCCTGGAGAGGTCTCAGATCCTCAAAGACAATTTTAAATGCTACACCGATATGCATTTAAACTAGTCGGGGGCAGACTAGGAGGCAGGGAAAAAAGCTGTCCACCCCCAAAGGCTAGCAGAGATATCGGGGAACAGGAAAGGAAAATTCCACACATAAGGCGCATACATGGGAGACAACATAGGGAGGACAGATGGGAAATGGGCAGCAGGTACAGGAGTAGAAAGGAAAGACAAAACAAGCAGGAACAGAACAACAGGTGACAATATCTGGAAGGCCATGTCCACAAATGACAGGAGCTTGGGCAATAAGGTAGCACAACTGGAAGCCATCATGGTGGAGGGGGATCTGGATTTGGTGGCAGTAACTGCAACATGGTTCAATGGGAACACAGAATGGGGAGCTGCAATACCAGGGTTCGCACACTTCAGGAGGGATGGAGGCGGAAAAAAAGGAGGAGGGGTGGCCCTGTAAGTTAGGGACACTATTAAAGCCACTGAGATACCAAGGGAAGGAGGGAAAGAGGAGATGTTATGGGTAGCACTAGAGACGAACACAGGGACCATAATACGAGCAGGGGTTATATACAGACCATCTGCACAAAAGGAGGCTGGGGAAAGAGAAATTATGAAAGCAATCAGGAAGATGACTAATTGGGGGAGGGAGTACTGATGGGAGATTTCAACATGCGTGATGTGGACTGGAGTATCCCAGCAGCATAAACCAGTAGGAGTAAGGAGGTCCTGGAAGAGCTACAAGGGGCATTGCTAAGACAGCTCGTAGAGGAGCCTACATGGGAGGGGGCTATACTGGACCTGGTACTGTCAAACAGAGACAGTATAACCAGAGTCACAATGGGGGGATCATCTTAGTACTAGCAATCACAAAACAGTACACTTTGAGGTAAGGATAGGGCAAGAAGCATTTCACACCAAAACAAAGGTCCTAGATTTCAGGAGGGTAGATTTTAGGAAAATGGGGGAGGGGGTTAGCAAGGCTCTGGAGAAGATGCAAACTGGGGAGGGGGTAGAGGAAGTGTGGGCAAGAATAAAAAAGGCCTTAGAGGATGCAGTAAGTCTTTCCATAAAACAAGTATCGAACAGCAAAAGGAGTAAACAGAGGCAGTAAGGGCAAAAAGAGCAGCATTCAAAAAATACAAAACAACGCAAGGGGAACAGGATAGGGAGAGGTACAGAAGAAAAAGAAATGAAGCAGCAAAAGAAATTAGGGAAGTGAAGGCAGTCACGGTGGAGAAGCTTAAACTGAAAAGCAGGGGGACAAGATATTTTTCAGATATGTCAGTGAAAGGAGGGAGAGCAAGGCAGGAATAGTGAGAATCAAGTGGGAGGGGGGAGAGAGTGAGGAGGAGGACTAGTAGAAGGCTGACATACTGAAAAACAGGTTGCTCACCTGTAACAGTAGTTCTAGGAGTGGTACATGTTGTTCATCCACACATTATGGCATGTACTTTCCCTTTAAATATCTTGCTGGAAGTCTTTAAGCTGGCTTGTCCCACCCACCTGGGTGGTATATCCCTCTGCTCCGCCCCTTGATGCCAGATCTTGCCCGCTGGAAGCAGTGGTTGTGTGTCGAAGCCGGGGAGGTCGGGTGGGTCCGTGTGGATGAACAACAATTACCACTCCTAGAAAGTATACAGTTACGTAAAAACTTACCGTAACAGTAGATCTTTGAGGAGTGTCTCTTGCTGTAGGTAACACATTTGGGTATCCAGCAATGGTTGCTGTGGCACATGGCAGCTCTTCTAGCAGCCTTTTCCAGGTACCACCCACACATGACATCAGCTTCCTGTTTCCTATATAAGTGTGGGTGGTCCCTGGTATCCTCAGTTCCCCCGCTGGATTCAGCTCGCAAAATGAGGACTGAGGGGAAGCCGAGGTACCAAAGGAGTCCCAACCCTTAGTCACAGGATCAGAACTTGCTCTCTTAGAGATGGAGGAGGAGGATGGAGGGTGGGAACAAACCTACTGCAAGAGACATTCCTCAAAGATCTACTGTTATGGTAAGTTTTTACATAACTGTACTATCTTCCATGGAGTGATCTCTTGCAGTAGATAATACATTTGGGATGAATCCCAAGCAGTAATGCCCATGTGGAAGGACAGTTATGATAGGAGACCTTGTAGGACTGCACGGCCGAAGGCCACCCTACATCCGGAGGCAATATCCAGACTGTAGTTCCTTGTGAATGTATGAATTGTGGACCAGGTAGCTGTATTGCAGATATCTGAAATGGAGGCTCCTTTAAAGCAAGCCGCAGTGGTGGCCATAGCTCTAGTGTAGTGGGCTTGGACAGGTCCAGGTAAAGGCTTGTTGTATTTTTTGTAACAAAATGTAATGCAATTTGCCAATCAGGATGAAAGAGTACGTTTAGCAACCGGGAGGCCGTCGCGACCCGGGGCAAAAGGGACGAACAGTTGAGACGTCTTTATTTTCTTTGTAGTTTATCCACCTTCTCCCCAGGCTGCCCCCTTCTGACTGACCCCCCCCAGCCCTGTCACCCCAGAATCACCGGGACTTACTCCTGCCTGGTCGCCAAGTGTGTAGCCTGTGGGAGGTCGGTCGTCATCAAGTTGCCAAAGGCGTTTTCCTCTTTTTTCTCCCTTTCTCCATTGCTGGGGGGCACACACAGGACTTAGAGGCATGCGCGCATCCGCAGAAGTCCTGCAGCGCCCTTCCTATGTCTGACCCCTCTGACCCATACTACCCTCCGCCTCCACCTGAGAGTAGTCATTCGGTGGGAGTGCCAGTCCTCCCTCCCTCCCCGGGAGAGGAAAGTAGTCCTCCAGATGCTCAATCCTCTCCCTCCCCTGCCGACCCCCGATGGCCCGTGCTCGTTACCGGTGTGGCGCGAGGTGTGACATCCAGCGCCTCAACCCTCTGCGCCAATAGGCCGGCCTTGAGACGTCTTTCTAATCGATTTTGTCCAATTAGTATAGTAGCATAATATACGAGGGACATCTAAAGTATGTAGTAAATGTTCACTCTGATTGGAGTAGTCAGGATAGTAGACCAGAAGCTCCAAGGACTGATTTAAAGTATGTTCGGAGACTACTTTAGGAAGGAAGGAAGGGTTGGTACGAAGGACCACCCTGTCTTTGTGGAAAATCAAGTAAGGTCCCCTTCACATGAAGGCATGAAGCTCGGAATACGTTAAGCGGAAGTGACAGCCACCAGAAATAGGGTTTTCCATGAAAGAAAATGAAGTTCACAAGTGGCTGCAAAAGGCTCAAGGGTCAATTTTTCTATCATAAAATTGAGATCCCACAGAGGAGTGGGTCTTCTAATAGGAGGTTTAATATGCAACATTCCTTACAAAAACATCTTAGCTAGAGGATGTTGGTATAGTAACCTGCCATCCAGAGGTTCATGGAAGGTCGAGATGGCGGCCAAGTGGACTTTGATGGAAGAGTAACTTAAACCGGACTCAGATAGTGAGGTCAGGTAGACCAAAACCTTCATCAGTAGACAAGAGTAAGGGTCCAAAGATCAAGAGGCAGGCTATATGGAAAAACGTTTCCATTTGGAATTGTATGTTGCTCTTGTTGCTGGCTTACGGGAGGCCAAGAGAATAGTGACAATAGAAGAGGACACTTGTAGACTAGTTATGAAGGTGTCCTCAGGAGCCCAGTGTGAAGGTGTAGAGCCTTCAGGTTGGGATGCAACAGGGTTCTTTAATTTTTAGTCAAGAGGTTGAAGACTGGAGCACTTCCTTGCTTGTTGAGGCAGAACACCACTGCAGTTTTGTCTGATTGGATAAGCAACGGTCTAAAGTCAAAAGAAGTTGGAATGCCAGAAGAGCTAAGTGGAATGTCCTCCGCTGTAGGAGACTGATGTGAGGCTGATAAGGACCCAAGTGTGCGCTCCATCCTGCCAGGGAAGCATCCGTGGTGAACATCTGCGTGGGAGGGAGGGACTGAAAAGGCATTCCTTGTCATAAATTGGTTTCGACTGACCGTCAAGTCAGAGCTGAGGTCAGAGAGGGAGTGACTCTGAACTTGCCTTCAGATTTTTCTTGTTCTTTGAGACCACTAATTCTGGAGGATTCGCTGAAGAGGTTTCATATGAAGACAGGCGAGTGCTACCGTACGAATGGCAGCGACTATGTGACCTAGAAGGTACAGTAGTAGTTGTCTAGCTGTGACTACTTTCTAAGTCTGTGTGCGTGATGCCAGAGACAAGGGTGGGGCATGCAGGATGGCTGGACGGTAAATTCTGGCTGAGACTGTATCTAGGATGGCTCTAATGTATTGGAGACTGAGTTGGGGTCAGGTTGGACTTTGGCCAAATGACTGTGATCCCTAGAGTGTGAAAATATTTGCAAGGTAGCCTCTAGGTAAGAAAGCAAAGCTGTTCCACTTTGATTGGCCAGCTATCTAGATATGGGAAGATAAAGTGCCCTTTTCTTCTTAAAGCTGTCCCAAGTATGTAGTAAATGTCCCTCGTATATTATGCTACTATACTAATTGGACAAAATCGATTAGAAGACGTCTCAAGGCCGGCCCATTGGCGCTGAGGGTTGAGGCGCTGGATGTCGCACCTCGCGCCACACCGGCAACCTGTGTTCGGGAACGAGCACGGGCCATCGGGGGTCGGCAGGGGAGGGAGAGGATCGAGCATCCGGAGGACTACTTTCCTCTCTCGGGGAGGGAGGGAGGACTGGCACTCCCACCGAATGACTACCCTCAGGTAGAGGCCGGAGGGTAGTATGGGTCAGTACCTCTAGGTATTTGGTGAACACATTCAGAGCGGAGGAGAGGCCAAACCGGAGTGCTTGAAACTGATGGTGTTAACCTGGCAGTTAGAAACGAAGAAACCTGCAATGGGCAGGATGGATGCAGGTAGGCACCCTTCATATCTAGGGCACACAGCCAATCTTCTTGTTTCAGTATTGGCATGATGGAAGTCAAGGTTATCATGTGAAACAGTTTGTACTGGATGGAAAGGTTCAGTTTTTCCGAGGTCCAGTATCGGACCGAGGTCTCCAGTTCGTTTGGGTACCCGAGATAAGTGGGAGTGGAATACCCCCTTTTTTTTAACTTTATTTTTTATTACACACATTTCTATTGCATTGTTTGTCCAGTAAGATTACATAGTTTCCTGGGACAAGATAGAGATTAAAATCTTAACAGTAATACATTGAGGTAAGAATGTTATTATAATCCTATTACATCCAGGGCAAAAGCTTTTTCCTTCATATGGTCTATTCATTACTCTTACAGTCCACACAAGTTAAGTAATCCGGTCTATTGAGATTCCACAACTCCAGAATTGTCTGTTTCATAGATAGATCCAAAATTTATATTTTAGTATCATGTCTAGTCCCCCAATTTTTCCTCATTCTGAATCCTCACCCAGCCGCCATAGAGGATGTCCTTATCGTGGCAGAGTCCCCCTCAGGGAGCAAAATCCGGGTCTACCGAAGACTGGTAAATAGCCCAATTCCACCATTTTCTCATATAATTAGGTCCTTTATGTTGGATTCTGGAGTTGAAATTCTCTGTATGATATATCTGTTTCATAATACTTCTCCATTCTACTAATGTAGGGATCTTATCTGTCATCCATCTTCTGGTTACTTCCTTCCTAGCTGCCAGTAAAAAGGTTGGGAGGAGTGTTTTCCACTGGGAGTGGAATCCCTTTTGATGTTGTGAGAGGGTACTGGAGAAACGGCGTGTGTCACCAGTACAGCCCTCAAGCCCTCTTGAAGGATAGGTATACTGTTATAATGACTATGTCGGGGAGGAAGAGGGAGGGCTTGGAGATAAATTCCAGAGTATGACCCCTCTGTATAATCTGGAGTACCCATTCGTCTGAAGTGATCGTGTGCCCGGCCTCTAAATGGAGGGCAAAAATGACTGCCCACAGCCTCTGAGGCTGTGTCGAGGAGGGATGGGAAAACAAAAACCCTAGTGGGTACTCAGAGTCACCTGTATTGGTATCTCTGTATTTTCCACCTCTTTCAAAATTGGAAGAGGACTGAGTACGGTAGGTTGTATGCGGAGTATGGTACATGCCATGAACAGTACGGAGAGTTCTGCCTGATGCCTGTAAATCATCCAGTAAAGTACCTGGCCCAAATAACTTGGACCCATTAAAAAGAAACCTTAGCTATTTTATGTTGCACATCAGGTGCAAATC
Organism: Neoceratodus forsteri; assembly: GCA_016271365.2. Lineage (NCBI taxonomy): Eukaryota > Metazoa > Chordata > Ceratodontiformes > Ceratodontidae > Neoceratodus > Neoceratodus forsteri. The sequence continues at coordinate 1,392,059,395 of CM057458.1, read as the reverse complement.
CCGAAAAGCGGAGCCAGGTGTGGCGTCGCAAAGAAATGTCAATAGCTGACAGGCCGAGGTACTGACGGTATCATATCCTGACCTGGTAGGTGACGGGAATTAGCATTACTAGTTGACATAGTAGCCAATAATTGCTCCCTGTTCTGGTGAAGGAGGGAGGTGATTGATAATCTCAATGGCAGATGACCCAAGGGTATGGTGGTATTTAATCATATGACCCATATAATTTGGAATTCTGATATTCATGGTACTGGAGAAAAAGACTAGTTTCTCCAGAAAGTCAAGTCTTCAGGATTCTTTATCAGGTGGTAAGGAGCTCTTGTGATCATGAGAGGCAGTAGAGAGTCCACTTCCAGGAAAGCTTAAAAGAAAGGGATGAACCAGAGGAACTGGATAAATATGATCCACCTTACAGGGAACAGCTGAGATAGCTGAAGGCTGACGTGAGGCAGTCAGCATGGCATTCTGGTAAGTTTGAATTAGTGGGGAAACCATCAAAACATGCTCCTCTGGCAGATCAAGGTATTCTGTCATATCCTTACTTTGTCATGTTTTTGTGGTAGAGAATCCCATGACTTTCTATATTTGTATCACCATTTCATAGAATGAAGGGTCATCAGGAGGAGGTGCTGCGGAGTCGAGGCAGGCCCTCATCCAAAGAAGAGATTTCTGGAAAAGGGAGACTGAGGAAGAAATTTTCAGCTCCTGGAAATCTGCGTGTTCAAGATCACCTGTGAAGTTAACCCGGAGCTCTTGTTCATCTGAAAAATAGTCTTCCATATAAGGAGGAAATGACCAGGGTGGGAATGGATCCTGGTCATCATGAAAATTCTTAGGCGGAAGAGGAGGAGATCGTGGAGGGTCACTCTGCCCCCTTGGATCGGAGGGCTGGGAGTGCCGTATGGCATGCAGATGTGCCGTACTACAATGAAGACATCCAATTCCTTCTGAGAAGGGGAGGAGAGTGTTTGAAACACAAGGGGGGTGATGGAGGGGAGTGGACTTGTAGCCTGAGCAGGTCTTGAACCTGGGTGGTAAAGTCCAGGGTTCCGATCTCTGTCCACCTGACCCCTGAGATTGTCCACCCAAGAGGGTGGAGGGGTAGAAACAAGTCATAAGCTATTTTTTTTTTTTTTATGAAACCCCATTTACTAAGAAAGAATATGAGGGCGCACTGTCGACAGAGGGACACCTGGAGCGGTGGCCGTTGACAAAGCATGAAGTACAGAGGTTGATTAGGATCTCTCCCGCTCTGTGACCCTAATGGAACCCAGAAAGGGTTATTTATGTATTGCCTTTTTATAATGCTGGAAGCACTGTTGACAAGGGAGTGAAAAAAAAAAAGGTCCCGTCAGTGAGTAGGCAGAATAATGATGCACAGTCGATGGGGGACAGCCGTCAATGAGAATATGGATGCATCATCGATGGGTATGGCCATCAATGAGAATATGGAAGCATCGCTGATGGTGGTGGCCATCAAAGATAACAGAAATGAATCGTCGAAGGTAGTAGCTGTCGATGAGAACGTTGACTGGTATGGCCATCAATGAGAATATAGATGCATCCTCGATGGTGGTAGCCATTGATGAGGACATTGACGGGTATCGCCGTCAATGCAAAATAGATGCATCCTTTACGGTGGTAGCTATTGATGAGGACATTGACGGGTATGGCCGTCAATGAGAATATAGATGCATCCTCGATGGTGGTAGCCGTTGATGAGGACATTGACGGGTATGGCCATCAATGAGAATATAGATGCATCGTCGACGGTGGTAGCCATCGATGAGAATCATGACAGTTATGGCCATCAATGAGAATACAGATGCATCGTTGATGGTAGCCATCGATGAGGATGTTGATGGTTATGGGCCATCAATGAAATTATAGATGCCTCATCGACAGTATGGTGGCCATCAATAAGGAAGAGAAACATAGAGGGTGAGGAGGGGTACTCCCGCTCTATGTGTGTTCAGAAATGTAGATCAGTAGATAGGGGAGCCTTGCTGAGTGAGCCCCTTGTCTGTAGAATCTTCGATGTTGTTTCTCGTTGATGACTGCTGTTTTCAGAAGTTGTTCTAGCTGCTGCGTGGAAGCTGAAGACAGCAAAAAAGAGGAACTGAGGATACCAGGGACCGCCCACACTTACATAGGAAACCGGAAGCTGACGTCATGTGTGGGTGGCCCCTGGAAAAGACTGCTAGAAGAGCTGCCGTGCGCCACAGCGATCTCTGCTGGATACCCAAATGTATTACATACTGCAAGAGACCACTCCATGGAAGATCTACTGTTACAGGTGAGTAACCTGTTTTTCTAGGGATGTGGATATGTTGTTCTTATCCACAGGTTATGGCAGACTCCTAGCAGTTCTCTGGGAGGATGAAGGCAAGGCGCACACCCCCTACTTGGGGAAAGACAGACTGGAGAACTGAGACCCCAAAACCAGCATCCCGGCGTGACTCTAGGTTGGTGTGGTAGTGGGAAATGACAGTGTTTGCTGACTTCCAGGTAGCAGCCCTGCAGATTTCCTGAATAGGGATGTCCCTAGAAGCAGCCACCGACGCAGCGATATGGCAAGTGCAATAAGCCCTAGCCCTATGGGAGGCTCCCTACCCTCCAACCTACAGCAGAGATCAATGCATTATGTAATCCATCTGCCAATCATCTGCTTGGCTGCAGGTCTGACAGGTGCGGCTTAAGTGTAGGTGACAAACAGCTGGCGAACCTCTCCCCGAACTTCAGCCATGCACTCCTTGTAATAAGCAAGGGCTCGTCTCATGTGCAAAGTATGGAGCCTGTACTCAGCCGCCACGGTGTGACTGGGGTAATATAACGGCAGAGTCATCACCTGGTTCAGGTGAAACTCCGACACAACCTTCGGAAGCAACTTCGGGTTGGGGCACAGGACAACCTTGTCCTTGTGGAAGACCAGATAAGAAGACTCAACAGAGAGCACCAGGAGCTCCCTAATCCTTCTGGCTGACGTGATAGCCACCATGAAGGTGGTCTTCCATGGCAGATGTGACATCTCACACCTGTGCATCAGTTAGAATGGCTTTGTTCAAGAACTTTGCCAATACCAGCAGTAAATCCCATGGTGGTGGTGGTGATTCATGCACCAGAGGGGGGAAATGTGGTCGAGGCCTTTGAAGAAACGCCAAATCACCTTCTCCTGTGCCACCATCTATTGACTGACCCACGCCTGGTAAGCAGAGATGGCTGCCAGGTGCACCTTAAGGGTCATTGACTGAAGACCCCCTTTGGGGAGAGACCAAAGGTAGTTGAGAATGCTAGCCACTGGACAGGAAAAAGGGTCCAGCCCCTTGCCCTGACACCAAATAGAAAATCTCATCCACTTAAAGGCATAGCACATCCTGGTCGACTCCTTGCTAGATGCCTTAACTACAGTGAGTACATCTTCAGAGAGACCCAAAGCCTGGAACTGTAGCCTCTCAGGAACCAGGCTGTCAGGTGCAAGGATTGAAGGTCCGGGTAGAGGACCTTCCCCTGACTGACTGAGAGCAGGTCCGGGCATGCTGGAAGATGCCTCATGTGCCTGACATTGAGGCTGAGGAGATCGGGGTACCAAAACTGGTGAGGCCAGTCTGGAGCCACCAGGATCACATGTGCCTTGTCCCTCCTGACCTTGAAGAGCACCTTGTGGACCACACGAAGTGGAGGGAAGGCATAAAAGAGGCCTGGGGTCCACAGCCTTGAGAACGCATCCCCCTGCAGCAAGCCCTGCTGAGGGGGGTGGCCACAAACCAGCCTCAGCTTTGCATTCTCCCTGGAGGCAAACAGGTCCACCTGAGGGGTGCCCCACTGGGAGAACAAGCTGTGTACTACCTCTGGGTGAAGAGACCACTCATGGGATGCTTCACCCACATGGCTGAGAGCATCTCCCAGCTGATTTGAGGCTCCTACCACATGAATGGCTAGGAGATCCACCTCCAGTCGGCTCACGAGGGTCCAGATGCGGAGAGCTTCCCTGCACAGAGGCCAGGAGTGCGTACCGCCCTGTTTGTTGAGACAGTACATGGTTGTGGTGTTGTCCTTCTGGACCTGAATCACTTGACCCTGAAGGAACGGAGCGAATGCAGTCAGTGTCAGCCGAACTGCTCAGAGCTCCAACAGGTTGATGTGGAATCAGGATTCCTCGGGGGTCCAGAGCCTGTGGATTTTGTGGTCCCCCATGTGGGCACACCAGCCCATAAGAGACACTTCGGTCATCAAGATGATTGTCGGCTTAGGGCGGACAAATGGAATCCCTTCCTGCAGATGCTCTAGGACAGTCCACCATTGGAGAGTATCCCACATCTTCTGGGTCACAGTGACCAGCTGATCGCAATGACCTAGTTGTTAAGTCCACTGACTGGCCGGCTCCCACTGAAGGAGGCGCATATGCCACTGGGCCCACTGGACCATGGAGGTGCAGGCTGCCATGTAACCCAGAAGTTGCAGGAAGTCCCGGGCCAGGCGCAAGTGCCCAACCAAAAATGATCGGGCAAAGGAGGAGAGAACCTCTGTCCTGTCCTGTCCACTGGGAGTCTGGCTCTGGCACGGCAAGAGTCAAGCTCTGCCCCAATGAAGCAGATCACCTGCAAAGGCACGAGTTCTGATTTGGCCTCATTGACCAGAAGGCCAAGGTCGATGCAGGTCTGGAGGGCTAGGTCCTTAGACCTCTCCACCTCCAGTCTGGAGGGACCTGCTATCAGCCAATTGTCCACATAGGGGTACACTCTGACCCCTCAACGCCAAAGATGGGCTGCCACCACTGCAATACATTTGGTGAAGATCCTGGGGGCAGATGACAGGCCAAACGGCATGGCTGGAACTCGTAGAGGGTTCCCTCTGTCCAGAGACGAAGGAACCTTCGGTGTGATGGATGGATTGGGATGTGGAAGAACACATCCTGCAGATCCAGAGAGCAAAACCACATGTTCTGCTTGAGAGATGGTATGATCTGAGACAGTGTTACCATCCTGAAGGTGCGAGATCTGAAAAACTGGTTCAGGTTGTGCAGATCTAGAATGTGCCACCAGCCCCCCCCTCCATTTTGGGACCAGAAAGTACCTGGAAACGAACTCTGGGTTCACGGAGATTTGTGACTCTGGCCACTACCTCCCTGTGGAGGAGAGGGGTGATGTCGTCTCGGAGAGCCGACCAAGTGTCCACGGACACCTTTTCCCTCCAGTGGAGCGCAGGCACAGCTTGGTAGGTACTGCTTGAATTCCAGAGGAAGACCCTGGCCAACCACTTCCAAAACCCACCTGTCCGTTGAGACAGCGGACCAGGCGGAAAGGAAGTGGGGGAGCCGGCCCACCAGGGGAGGATCCAGAGTGGTACATTAATGACTTAGATGCTAACATATCTATGTCCAATCTGTACTTTTTTGCAGATGATACTGTGTTGTATACTTCTGGCTCATCGTTATCTGAAGTCAAGGGAGTGCTTCAAGCGGACTTCACACAACTTAAGCATAATCTAATAAAGGCAAAGCTTCTGCTCAATGCTAAGAAGACTAAAGTGATGATATTCTCCGCAGTGCTGTCACAGGCCCCCAATACCCTTGCCCAAGACTTCATTGTCACCAGCTAAGCGAGCCTCTGGAAGTTGTAACCAAATTTAAATATCTGGGTATCTGGATCGACAATAAATTATCTTTCAATGACCACGTCGAAGATGTCTCTAGAAGGTTAAAAGCAAGGTTAGGTTTCTTCTACAGAAATAGGCCCCTTTCCCCCTTGAAACAAGCTTGTACAGGCCACTTTTCTCCCCATACTCGACTATGGCGATGTAATCTATTCCTCCACCACTCTTGCAAATCTACGCAAACTGGACATCCTTTATCACCGTGCGTTACGGTTCATTACCAACTCCCCTTACCGTTCGCACCACTGTGACTTATATGCAGCTGTTGGTTGGACATCCCTTACTACTAGACGCCTGCTCCATGCTGGGCTATGGACTCTTAAACTGCTCCTGCAGAAATTGCCAAGCTATCTCTCTTCCCTTATTAGTATCTCACATAGTGCATACTCGTTAAGAAAATCTGACTTTATTATGCTTGACATACCAAGGACGCGGACCTCCTTTGGTAAACGTGCTATTGCATATGCCCTTCCCTCCATTTGGAACCAATTACAAACCGTACTGAAACTAACTAGCACAGTTTCAATAAACTTCTACAAATCGCTAAGTTCAGCCAAAATAAAAGACACCTGTAACTGTCATTAAGTCTCTTCCTTCCCTATGTGTGCCATATTTATCCACTGGTAAGGTATAATTGCTTTGTCATATTAAACTGCTTTCCATTCCCCTTCTACTCGTGGCTTTATCTATGCTTACACTCCACTGCTACTCTATCAAATCACTCCTCCCCCCCATATCAGTTGTAGTCTGTTGTTTGTTCTAGCTGCCAAAATATATGTATTGCACACACCAGTCATCATGTTTCATTTATCAGTATGCAACCTGTAAGTCGCTTCCCTGTCTCATATTAATGTTTACCACCTGGCGGTCACCCTATGTGGTACCCTTGTATGTATATCCAGCCTGTATCATGTAACGTGCATTTCAGGTATATACTGTTACTACCTATCTATGTTTGTACTTTAAGTGTTTATGTCACAGGACCTCCTTGTGAATGAGCTTGCTCAATGGAGTTTTCCTGCAATAAACTTGAACTTGAAGGGGTTGCCACCCCCATCGTGTCACTGAGCAGGCTTGAAGGACCGCCGGGATCCTTTCCTCCGGCCTTACAGATCGCTGAAGCCCCTGACTTGGGCAGAGGGTGCCAAGATTGAGCCTGCTGCTGCTGCCGAGATTGGTACTGGGCTTGCTTGGCCACAGGGGAAGAACGGCAAACGGGCTTGCGCTTCTGCTTCTTGGAACCCTGAGGTACCTTCCGGGTGGAAGCAATGGAGTCCAAGGTGGCACTGGACTTCTCGATGCGCGGAAGGTGACCATCTGCCCCTGGACCGAACAAGTCAGTGCCCAGGAAGGGTACATCCGCCAGTTTGTGGTGGGTGTCTGCCATAAAGGTTGAGACCCTCAGCCAGGCCCTGCGGCGCATGCCTATTGCAGCCGCCACCAAACGGGCACAGGAGTCCCCAATGTTCAGAGCCATCTGGAGTTGCTGTTTTGCCACAGCCTGACCCTGGTCCCGGACCTGCTTGACCGTAGTCTGAAGGTCCGCAGGGAGATGAGGAAGCACCTCATCTACAGAGCAAAGAAGGTCATGGGAGAAGTGTGCCATGATGACAGCTGAGCTCGCCTGACGGAGACCCAGTGAAGAGGCAGCATACTTACTTACTTACTGCCACCCCCGTGTAACTATCAAACCCCTACTCAATCCCAGCTATGTCTAAACCCATTTATGACTTTTGCTCTCACCACTTCCAACTGGTAGCCTGTTTCTCACAGCTCAATCACTCTTTCCATGAAGTAAGATTTTCTCACAATCCTCATGAATTCCCCCCAGCTTCCATATCCTTTGTTACTGACATGCTACTTCCTCACAGTTTCTCTTGTTCGTTCCCTTCAGGAACTTAAAAGTCTCTGTCTTGTTGCCCCTCTCCCTTCTGGTCTCCTGAGGCATGAGTACATGTCTAGTGCCCTAAGCCAATCCTTATTAGACTTAACATCATTTTCTTTTTTCTGTTGGCTTCAACAATGTCAATGGGATTTACTTAAAGCCAAAACACACAGCCAAGGGAACTAAGTAGTCAGCGGTGGGGGTAAGTGGAGACACAACAAACTACTTTCTAAGCAATTCCCACTGACAACATGGTGTGATACAGATAAAGTAATTTGTGAAATATTAATGGTAGCTTTTTTAAATACTTTGTATACTGGTACCGACACCCTCCTGGTGGATACATGGCACGGCATCCTCCTAAACTGTACCTCTTCTACAGTGGCCTCAGATTGAGTTGTATGTAGGTCCATAATATCTACCATAGAAAAGCAGAAAAAGAGGAGAAATCCGCTAATACTATGGGTGGAGACCTTATTACATCATCACCTGTGTGGTCTTGTGAAAGGAGTTCTGCATCCACCTCCTCATTATATTCCTCTTGATGGATGGGAGGTGCCTCAGTAATTTTCATCTGTTTAAAAATTGCCACATTTGATTTGTATCCTCTAGAGAAGGCACTTTTTTTTAACTAGTTTTGGAGGTTGCTCCTCTAGTGCTCTATGTGAGGGAACATCACTGTGTTTCTAATACTCCTTACCAGCAGAGTTCTTGTGCTGGACCGCTGCATGCCTCATGTGCCTCTTTTCCTTACCATCAGAATGTCCCCCTTGTGGGGTTTTCCCCAGGGGTTCTATGGTCTTTGCCACTTGTGGATGGCTTAGCAGCTTGCTGCTTAGCAGAAGTCATACCGGCAGATGGACCCTTCCCTATTCACCATTTCTAAAGTGAACACAGCCTGTTTTACAGGGAAACACTAGTGAAACAGAAGCTGAAACAGGAGAAAACTGAGACATCTCTTATTTTCACACACTAGTTTTGTCTTGCAGTAAAATCTCTTACAATGATCATAATTTAAAAAGTCGTGATCAGGTTCCAGGTAATCAGAACAAAGTGAATGGCTGTCTGCCTTTGTCTCCCACGAGCCACAGAAAGTACAATGCTTAAACACTGCAGGGCCTGTTCTTTTCTAAGGTTTATCTGTCATAACCCAAAGTAAAAAAAAAAAAAAAAAAACGTCAAATTTGTTTAGAAAAGTTTTGTTCCACTACATTTAATGTGGAAAAATGGCAATTAAAATAAAAAAAAAAAATGTTTCACCGTGGTAACTGGGAACTGAGAGAAGGAACCAGAAAAGGACCGCTGTTGCAGTTCCCTGTGATCAAGCAAGAACTGAGAAAAAGCAACAAAATTACTTTTTAAAAGGAAAAACACAATGTGAGGGGAACCATGACTGTTAACTGCAGGAAAATTACATTCTTTATAATAACTAAAGAAAACTTGGCTAGAGGATCAGGAGTTGGATATGGAGAGTCTGTCGTCAGTGGAGAGCCTGATGTCCCATGACCAGCACTGTGTAAAGGCATTATCCAAATTTTTTAGCACTTTAAATTTGGAGCCCATCTACTGCATGAGATGTCTGCACTAGTAATAATGCAGAATCACATCCATGTTATAAGAAGTCTTTTACATTCACTAAAAATACCACCAACAGCTTAATCTGATTCAATATCAGTTGACATCCATCTGTATTCCCCCCTTCCCCCAGGACGAGGCTGAAAACGGGCAGAATTGTCTAGTCCCCCTTTCTCGGTCAACAAAAACTAACATATTAGGACCACTGCTGTTCAGCTTAGTCTTCAATAACCTCCTGGCCTCTAGCTCGTGTCAAATGCTCCTTTACGCAGACGATACATTCTTATTCACCAGCAGCCAACACCCTGAACATCTGGAGGTGGATCTACAAAGCGACTTTGCATCCGTGGAACAGTAGTTTAAGGACCATAGACTGGTTTTGAATTATAAAAAGACCAAGACCATGGTGTTCTCCACCCCACAAAGCAAACACAGAGCCTTCCCCCTTGCAATTATGAACATTGGAAGTGCCACTCTCGAACCTGTTCGGCATTTCAAATACCTAGGCATCACTATCGATTCCACCCCATCATATGCATATATACATTGACATTACCTCAAGGGCCATCAATACCAGAAACGGGATCCTGTATCGGCACAGGCATGGTCTCACACACGAAGCCCTGAGCACTGCCATCAACAGCTCAGTCATCTCACTCATTGATTATGGGCTGGTGATCTACAGATCTGAAACAGACACAGCCCTCCACTGCATTTCAATCACACTGAATAAAGCCCGCCGTCTCCTCACAGGTGCTGCTAGACTCATACACACCTGTGAACTCTATACCATGGCTGGCTGGCTACAGCTCAGTGGAAGAATTAGATGCCAAACCTGCATCCTCGCCAAAAAAAGCCTCCTTAAACCTTCTACCACCAGGAGTACAGAACATACTGACCCTTCCCCGGAGCACAATGCAAACCAGAAGCGCCACCTCCCAGGTATTCCATGTGCCAAGGTGTCGCACTACCTTGGCTCAGTGGGGTTTCTCATACCAGGCCCCCCATTGGACAAATGTGCTACCTCAGGACATCTGTGATGCAGCAATGACTGGCTCTTTTAAACACAAACTGCGCCAACATCTTCTCGCCATGGGTACCTGTGCCTGCCCCCACTAAATCCCACCTCAACTCAGTAATCCTATTGCCGTAGTATGTACCTACCCACTAGCACTTCTTAACCCTGTCACTGTTCCACTGGGTAGCCCCGACCTTGCACTTCACTGACTCACCATCTTCTCCCATGGCGCTGTCACACCCCACCCCACCTCTCTTCCCTACCCCTTCACCTCCTACCCCCACCCACCCCTTCCTCTTAACATTACCTCTCCATCTTCTCCCCCTTCTCCTCCCTCTGTCTACTCTACTCTACTGATTTTTGTCACTGGCATACATTTTACAATGCCTCAGTACAGTGTAACCATGTACTTTACCTGTATTATTGTACCTTAACATGTATTTGTATATTTGCCACCGAACCACTCTGTATCTGAATGTTTATGTATCACCCTGTACTTGTTAACTGATGTGGAACCAATTAACGAGCATCCGCTCACTGGTTTTATCCAAGACTTCAATAAATAAAAATAAATAAATAAAAATGAACTAAACTTAATATAAGAGCATCATCTGACACAGTTTTGGCAGACAGAATTGCTCAGCTTTTTTTCTTGGTCCTTGCACCCAAACAGCATGAGATGGCAATCTTATACCATAACCGATATCCGGCATGGCACATATATAACTTTTATGCCATGGAAGGGATGAACAAAGGGACCGAATAAAAATGGTTATGCAGCTGTTATTCATCTCCGGGGTGAATAACATGTTAGTTTCCCTGCAGCCTATGTTATTTCTTCTGTAGCCTCATCACAATGGCATTCAGTGTTTCATGGTATAAGCAGAACATTCTATCGGGCATCCAGGCAGAAATAAATTACTCACTCTATTAATGTTGTTGCCTCTCAAGTATCAATCAATGAACCTTACAAATGGCATAAGTCTACAGGAGTGTGCTGCCTGGAGATATAGAGGAGAATGTATGGTCTTTGGTTAATAACCATGCTGTAAACACTTCGAGAGGTTGCCATGGCATCATTGTAAACCTCGAGAGCGTAGCTTGAGAGGTTTTCAGATGTCATGGCAACTTCGAGACGTGTTTTCAGCGCGGTTATTAACCGAATACCATACATTATATTTTACAGTGTATGGACTACCAAGACTGCAATCGCAGAATTACTTTTCTGAGTCATTCTTACCTTAAGCAGTTGTAAATCATGCAGAAAGATTCCTCAACAATGTTTACTGTGCGTTCTTTGCAACACTATTCATTGGTACACCCTGGCGCAAATCAATTAATTTAATACCAACATTTTAAACATTGTTCTCAAAGCGGAACATTGAATGTTGTGAGCATTCCGTTTTGCTATACCATTGATATGGCATACTCAGGAAGGGTTAACAACAGAGTGATGTCATAATGATGGCATAACAAGGTTGTAATCTGCTTGATTTCAGTTAGTAATAAGGGCCCCCCATACATTATAGAATGTTATGCTAATTAAGAGAATTTAGAATACAAGTGTAAAATCTGCACTGTGGTCACGCTCACTCTGCTGTTCTAACATCTGTTTCTACAGCCGGGGGAGCAGTGACCACTAAAACTATCTAAGTGGCTACTAAAACATGTCAAAAGTTTTCTTTCAATTTTTTTTGGGAAAAAACAAACCAAACGGAAACAGACAAAACACGTAACATTAAAATCATCAGATTTTTAAAAATGTTAAGAAACTACAATAAGTAAGGCTCAAGCAACCAAGACAGGGTCAGGGTTTGTAAGGCTCACTGATGGCTCCTGAGAAGAAACAACATTACTACAGAGAGTAATTTGTTTCTTCAAAGAACAGGCATCCATCAATGAGATGCCTTACAGATGACAGACTCTTTAGCAGTACCAAGGGAGGATGGGTCTAGAATATATTTAGGAATAGGTTCTGCAAGACAACAGTACCAAAACTGGCATCCTTTCTGGACTGTGTGTCCAAACAGCAGTGCTTCGTGAAGGTGTGAACTGTTTTCCAGGTAACTGCTTGACAAATTTCTTGACGGGGATGTGCCTTGCGGCTACCACTGAGGCAGAGGTGCCCCTTGGGGAATGTGCTTGTAGGCCTCTGGGGGTATCTTGCCAGCTTTTTCATAACAGCTGTATGCAGTAAACTACCCACTGAGAGAAATTCTTCCTAGCTGCTGGCATACCTTTGCCAACCTCTCCATAGGTATCAAAAAGCTGTGTATTCTGGGATCTGACATCCCTTGTCTGGTCCATGCAGTGACCTACTGCTCATTTTATAGTCAGACAAGCAGTTTTTGCTAACCTATACTGAAATGTTCAAGACTGAGGACAGGAAGGGCAACTTACTGGTTTAAGTGGGATGTTAACACCACTTTAGGTAAAAGCTTCCTACTGGTTCTAAGGATTACCTTGTCCCTGTGTAGTTTGGATCTGTACAGAGGGCTTGCAGTTCACTTACCCTCCTGGCAGATGTCATGACTATCAGGAAAATGGTCCTCCATGTGACATATTTTAAGTCAGCTGTAACCATAGGTTCAACAGAAGCCTCTATCAGCTGGGCATTTAGGTCCCATGGAAGAATTGGATCCCTTACAGGGGGATGCAGGTGGTTGAAGCCCTTACAAATGATGTTTTCAATGGAATATAAAAAAAATAATAATAATTATTGTTTCAGGAGGCCATGTGGAGACAGGCTCCTTGGCATTCTCACAAGCAGTTGCTTCTGCCACTTAACCTGATACTTTTCTCAACATTTTTTTAAATCAATGCCAGCAGCTGAATTGAGGGCTGACTTGACTTTTGATTTAGCGTTTTAGAGGAACTTGTGGATGGGGACTAGCAGTCTCTTTTTGGGGGCTAGCCCCATCATGTCAGTGAACTCCATTTTCTCTTCATCCTCCTTTGTTTTGTGAGAGGGAATATTGAGAGTGTTCACCACCTGTTTAATGAAAGTGGAATAAGGAAGAGTACTCCTCAGTAGGGCCTAGGAGGGGAACTAAACTCTTGGTCAGGTGAACCATCAGGTTGTAACGGTTCACCTTCCTCCTCCTCTCCACAATACACATCCCCCTCCTCTACAGGCAAGTGGTTTGGAGCAGGAGCCTGGAAAGTGGGGGCAGGCACACTAAACACATTTCCCATAAGATCTGCCATATCTTCATCATGTTCTCTGTTGAGGGCATTTGATTCTGTTCCACTGCCTTCTTCTCCTTCACAGGTGAAGTGGCAGGCAGTAGTTCTAGCATCTGAGGTTCTTTTATTGGTACTTGTCCTACCACTGGGATCAGGGTTCCTCCATCGTATACCCTGATGTCCTTTTCGTGCCTTTCATGCCTGTCTGATGGCTGAGCAGCATTATCTATTTTATCTGTCCCTTTTTAACAGAGACTGCTGCTTATGGGGAGAAGAACCCTCTCATGTGTGCTTTCCATTATCATTGGAAGCTCCCTCTGAGCCTATATTGTGCTTTGGTGACACAGTAGACCAAGAAGCCATAAATTCTCGTTTTAAAGCCCTTTTCTTTCAGGATTTAGGGCACTTTTTTTTTTTTTTTTAACAAAGTTCACAATTAATAAAATCAAGATCTGGACCCATGCAATTGTAGCAGTCTGCCTTTGCTAGGAACTACACAATGTGTAAAGCATGTGGGCTCTGTTCTCTTTTTTTGTCTACCAGTCATGCCAACCACTGACAGAACCTACAAGTTCAAATGAATGATTCCCAGCTAAAAAGTGTCAAATAAAAAATTATTTGGTTGAAAAACCTTTAGGTACAAGAATAACTGGTTCCAATATATTTTATATTTAAATTAAACTCCCTCCCCCCCCCTCACAGTAGTGGGGAACTGCAAGGATGCGGTATGCAACTGAAAACACAAATATGGTTTGGTTCCCAAAAATGGGACCCGAATGTAAAATTATGTAAAATCACGTAACAGTTAAAATGTTGTGTTTTTCAAAAATATTTGTATAGAATTTCTGTCAGTTCTCTCAAGTTGAGAACTGCATTTTGAATGCTACCTTCTCTAGTTCCTGGAATCAATCGGGAACCAGAGAAACCACACATTAAGCTGAAAAGAATCACAAAATAAATACCCTGATTAACAGAATACAGAAAAACTAACTGAGGTCAGAAATAATAAATTATTAAAGTAGTTAAAGTTGCTTGACCAGAAGGCCGGCGCTGTACTTCTGGGCAACTGCTCTATTCAGGTACAGAAAAAAATCTGACATTAGAGCACTAGAGGAGCACGACCAGAGTACAGAGTTTGAACTTGTATTCTAAGTTCCAAGATAAGCATAAAGTTCTACTTCTGGGGCATCACTCACTGGCAGGAAGATGATGCTTATTGTAAAGCATCATTGATTAATTCCTGCTGTTTGGCTAGTAGAAACTGCTTTGAATTTTTTACTGAATTGTTTCTTTAAAGCAAAACGCAGTCAGTTCCCTCAGGCAGGAACCATATTATCAAGCGGCCTTCTCCGGTTCATGGGGACAGATTTGGAAATGGAGAAATCGCAAAAATAGCAAATTATTTAAACACCCTAACTAATGCAGACTATTTGAAAAACAAGCCAGTAAACTTGAAAACAACAAAGGAAAGATTGTTTATATCTTGTCCAAACTTATCTATTTTTTGTACTCAGTATTTTCAGTTGTTTTGCACTTGTCCATACCTATTTAACTTTTGTCTAATGTTATGCTGCTAGTACCCTGACCTGGTCTCTAAACTGTATCTCGCTCAACCTTCAGTGTTGATTGTTCTGACCCCCTTCCATTGTAGTATCTATTTCATGTGCTGCGTCACATGGTGTGCTTATGTACTGTTCACTTGTATTCTGCTGGGTCGTGCCTGAAAATAGGCATTCCTATGCCTAGTGCACCCACCCGGTTACCAAAAGCAAATACATAAATAAATAAAACTATAAAAGCAGCTCACAAGAAGACTACAGCTGACTTCAGGGCAACTGCTCTCTTCAGCAGAGAAACAAATCTGATGTTAAGAACAGCAGGGGAAACGTGAGCACAGTACTGAGTGTGAACCTGTATTCTACATTCTCTAATTAACAAAGTTCTGCATCTGGGGCAGCACACTCCTGTGGACTGATGCCATTTTAAGACATCTCTTTAATGGACTCCTGTTGTCTGAATAAGCTTTTTATTCCCTCTAGAATGTTGCAAACAGTGCTGATCTAGAACTCTGTGCTTCACTTCCCTCAGCCACTTGCTGCTAGGCAGCATTGTTGGCAACTCGCCAGAGTGAATGAAAAGCTTATTTCTGCATGCCCTATATAAGCAATAAGGCATGATGGGGTGTGCGTGGAACACATTTTACCGCACGGCCAGGGGCGTAATAAGGCACAAGGCCAAAGACCGAGTGACTTTAGCCACTGGCCATGCGGTAAAATGTGTTCCACGCACATCCCAGAGTGCCATATTGCGCTTATAAAATGGTCTCCTCTTTTAAAAAACTTTTTACAGTTGGGAAAAGCATATTTATATGTACAAAGAACAGGTTACTCACCTGTAACAGTAGTTCTAGGAGTGGTATATGTTGTTCATCCACACTCTCTGGCATGTCTCTTTCCCCTTTAAATCTGGCAAGAAGTCTTCAAGCTGGCTCCTCCCACCCACCCGGGTGGTAAATACCTTGGCTCTGCCCCATGATGCCAGATCTTAGCCCACTGGATGCAAGGTTGTGCGCCAAAGCCAGGGAGGTCGGTGGGTGTGTGTGGATGAACAACATATACCACTCCTAGAACTACGGTTACAGGTGAGTAACCTGTTCTTCTAGGAGCGTGGATATGTTGTCCATCCACACTCTCTGGCAGACTCCAAGCAGTTCTCCGGGAGGAGGGAGGCAAGGCGCACACCCCCTACTTAGGAAAGAGAGATTGGAGAACCGAGGCCCCAAAACCAGCATCCCGGCGTGACTGAAGGTCAATGTGGTAGTGGGTAATGAAGGTGTTTGCTGACTTCCAGGTAGCAGCCCGACAGATTTCCTGGATAGGGATGTCCCTGGAAGCAGCCACTGATGCAGCAGTATGGCAGGTAGAATGAGCTCTTATCCCTCTGGGAGGCTCCTTGCCCGCCAACTTATAGCACAGACCTATGCATGATGTAATCCACCTTGCAATGGTCCGTTTGGCTGCAGGTCTGCCAGAAGCGGCTTCAGTGTAGGTGACAAACAGCTGGCGAACCTCTCCCCAAATTTCTGCCATCCTCTCCTTATAACAGGAAAGAGCACATCTGAGGTCCAGAGTATGGAGTCTGTACTCGGCGTCCGAGGTGTAGTTAGGGTAGTATACCACCTTCGGAAGGAATTTTGGGTGGGGGCACAGGACAACTTTGTCCCTGTGGAAGACCAGATAAGGGGAGTCCACCGAAAGTGCCTGGAGTTCCCCTGTCCTTCTGGCGGACGTGTTAGCCACCAGGAAGGCCATCTTCCACGACAAGTGTGAGAGCTCACACTTGTGCATGGGTTTGAATGGCTTGCCCATGAGCTTTGCCAAAACCAGCAAGAGATCCCACAAAGGTGGAGGTTCACGCACCAGAGGGGATATGTGATCCAGGCCTTTGAAGAGCACCTGACCACTGTCTCCTGAGCCAAAGTTGGCTGACCGGCCCATGCCCGGTAAGCTGAAATGGCTGCCAGGTGCACCCTAAGGGTCGATGACTGCAGACCCTCTTTGGAGAGAGACCAAAGGTAGTCTAGAATGTTAGCCACAGAGCAGGATAAGGGGTCCAGACTCTTATCCTGACACCAAATGGAAAACCTTTTCCATTTGAAGGCATAACATTTCCTGGTCGTTTCCTTACGAGATGCCTCCACCACGGTGTAGACATCCTCGGAAAAACCCAGAGCCTGGAACTGTAGCTGCTCAGGTACCTGGCTGTGAGGTGCAGGGATTGAAGGTCCGGATGGAATACAGTCACCTGGTTCAATGATATCAGGTCCGGGCATGTACAAAGCCGCTCCGGCAGCCTGCAGCTGAAGCTGAGGAGATCTGGGTACCAGAACTGGTGTGGCCAATCTGGGGCTACCAGGATCACCTTCGCCTAGTTCTTCCTCACCTTGAGTAACACCTTGTGGATCAAGGGAAATGGAGGAAAGGTGTGGAGGAGGCCTGCGGTCCACGGCCTTGAAAAGGCATCCCCCTGCAGCGAGCCCTGCTGAGGAGGTGGGCATGGTACAGTCTCAGCTTGGTGTTTTCCCTGGAGACAAACAGGTCCACCAACGGTTTGCTCCAATGGGAGAACAGACTGTAAGTTACCTCTGGATGGAGTGACCACTCGTGGGACGTCTGGCCTAACTGGCTGGGAGCATCCACCAGTTGGTTTGAGACTTCAGCCACATGGATGGCTAGGAGATCCACCTCCAACTGACCTACGAGGGTCCAGATGCGAAGCGCCTCCTTGCACAGCAGATGGGAGTGCGTGCTGCTTTGCTTGCTGAGGTAGTACATAGTCGTAGTATTGTCTGTCTGGACTTGAACCACTTGACCCCGGAGCTGAGGAGCAAAAGCTGACAGTGCCAGTCTGACTGCTCTGAGCTCCAACAGGTTGATGTGACATCGGGACTCCTCAGGGGTCCAGAACTCGTGGGCCCTGTCATCCCCCATGTGGGCTCCCCAGCCCATGAGAGAGGCATCAGTCATCAGGACGACCGTCGGCTCTGGGCAGACAAATGGGATCCCTTCCTGCAACCGTTCTGGGGCGGTCCACCATTGGAGAGCGTCCCACATCTTCTGGTTACAGTGATCAGCTGGTCGAAGTGACCATGGCGCTGAGTCCACTGGGCCAGCTCCCATTGGGGGGCGATGTGCCACCTGCCCAATGGACCACTGAGGCATGCCGCCATGTAACCCAGAAGGCGCAGAAAGTCCCGGCAGGCGCAGGTGCCCAATCAGAAATGATTGGGCAAAGGAGGAAAGAACCTCCGCCTTGTCCGCCAGGAGCCGAGCTCTGGCTAGACGAGAGTCGAGCTCTGTCCCGATGAAGTCCATCACCTGAGAGGGCACAAGCTCCAACTTGGCCTTGTTGATCAAGAGGCCGAGCTGAGAGCAGGTTCGGAGGGCCAGATCCCTGGACCTCTCCACCTCCTGAAGGGAGGAACCTGCCAAGAGCCAGTCATTGAGATAAGGGTATATCCGAACTCCTCAACGCCGAAGATGGGCCGCCACAACTGCACTTGGTGAAGACCAGAGGGGCCAATGACAGGCTGAACAGCATGGCTCAGAACTCGTATAGGGTCCCTTTGACCCTGAAGCGGAGGAACCGCTGGTGAGACGGACGGATTGGGACTTGAAAGAATGCGTCCTGTAGATCCAGTGAGCAGAACCACATGTTTCACTCCAGGGATGGTATGATCTGGTTCAGAGTTACCATCCGGAAGGTGCAAGACCCGAGATATTGATTCAGGCTGGGGAGATCTAGGATGGGGCACCAACCCCCCATCCGCTAGGGCACCAGGAAGTACCTGGACATGAAGCCTGGGTCTGTAGGAGGATCCAGCACTGGAGCTACCGCCTCTTTGTGGAGGAGCTGAGCAATGTCGTCTCGAAGAGCCGAATGAGTGCAAGTTGAGATCCTCTCCTCCCGAGGGGTGCGGGCTCGGCTGGTAGGGTACTGGCAGGGTACTGCCCGAATTCCAGAGGCAGTCCCTGGCCGACCACTTCCAGAACCCACCTGTCCAAAGTGATACCAGACCAGGTGGAAAGAAAGTGGCGCAGCCGGCCCCCCACAGGAGGACCCAGGGCTGGTGTGACGGGTGTAGGGGAGGCAACCCCAGACCCATCACTGAGAAGGCTTAGAGGAGGAGAAGGCCCCTGGACCAGCACCTCGGCCTCCTTTATGGGGCTGTTGGGAACTCTGCTTGGGCCTGGGGTGCCAAGCTTGAGCCCGCTGCTGCTGCTGGCCTCCTTGAAAGGAGGGCTGCCTAACCACAGGGGGACAGTGCCGAAAAGGCTTCTTCTTGCACTTCTGCTGGTTCTTGCCCAAAGAACCATTCGCAGAGGTAGCATCCAAGGTGGCAATGGACTGCTCTATGCGCTGAAGGTGACCAGCCACTCCTGGACCGAAGAGGTCGGTGCCTAGGAAGGGCACGTCAGCTAATTTGTGCTGAGTATCCGCCAGAAACGAGGATAACCTCAGCCAGGCCCTATGGCGAGTGGCCACTGCGGCTGCTAAGGATCGGGCACAGGAATCTCCAATGTCCAGGGCCATCTGGAGCTGCTGTTTTGCAACAGCACAGCCCTGGTCATGGACTTATTTCACAGGGGTCTGCATGTCCACTGGGAGATGAGGGAGGACTTCATCTAATGACTCTAAGAGGGCATGAGAGAAGTGTGCCATGATAACAGCCGAACTGGCCTGACGAAGGCCTAAGGAGGAGGCCGCATAGACCTTCCGGGCAGAATGGTTCATATTCTTGGACTCCTTGTCCCGGGGGGGCAGTCAGTGTCAGCTGCGCTACCAGTGCGTCTAAACACAGAAGCTGTCACAAGGCTTTCGGCTGACGGATGCTCTGTGAACCCCACCAGGGACCCTATAGGCACCGTGTACTTACAGGCCATGCGGGCAGATGGAGCTGGGCAGGAGGCAGGACACTGCCAGAGCTCAAGGGCTGGGCCAACAATGGCTTCAGCCACTGGAAAGGCCTCCATCAGCGTATCCCCCCCTTTGAGGATATCCGTAAGAGGGTATTCCGCCTTCTTTTGGATGGGCTCCAGGGGCATTCCGGTAGATTCGGAAATCAGGCGGAGGATGCCCTGAAAGAATTAAGGACCTTCCTCCAAACCCGCCACTGATGGCTCGTCATCCCCCGGATGCGAGTGCAAACCAGTGGCATCCGAGTCCGAAGAGTCGGGATACAACGGTCTCCCGCCTATGTCTCCCTCGATACGCTGAGGGCAATCGGGGACAACAGTGATGGACAGACGATGGGGCAGTCCGGTGTCTGTCCAGTCCTCTTTCAAGGGAGCCCCTCCCTGAGGCTGCTTAGGTGGTGGCTCCACCAAAATCGGTGGGGAGACCGAATAGGCCGAGCGGAATATGTGCAGCCCACAGGTGGGGAACCCAAGCCTTGGTTCGAAGGGGAATCGATGTCGGCCTGGGAGGCGGGAGCCACGTAATGGCAGGTGCTCCCGGTGGAGCCGGCTTTTAACCAGTCAGAATCAGCTGTTGCCACATGAGATCCTCATAACGCCGACGGAGTTTCCGTCGAAGTCTCTCCTCGTCTGAGGAGAATGAGGATCGATGGCAATGCCTCTTTCTGGAGTGTTTGTGACCTTTCTTCGGTTTTTCGATCGAAGGGGTCCTAGTCCTTGATCAAGATCGACGGGGTCGGTTTGTTCGATCGGGAGACGCCGGAGTCGGAGAGAACCGAGGTTCCGGCACCTTTCCCTTGATCGGGACAGCCGAGGGCAGGGTTTCCTCATCGGGGAAGGAAAGGACAGGCGTCCTTTCTAAGGAGTTGTCGACCAGAGTCAGTGACAAAGGGGGTCGAGCGCGATCTCGGTTCAGGCGTTTCCTCAGTCTCAGTGCCTTGGCCGGACGGAAGGTCTGAAAAGCCAACGGCCGAGGAAGCGATCTCGACCGAAGTCGAGACCGCATGTTCCTGGGACTTGGACCTCTCTCGGTCCCAGGAACATCTCCTTCTGGAGGAGGAAGACTTGGGGTCCTTGTCCCTCTTCCGAGGGCAGGAGGAGTGCGAGCCCGAGGCTGCCTCACCCCTGGTGGGGAGAGACTGGCACAACTCCCGAAAGGAGCCAGTAAAAATAGAGCCACGGTTGAGAGGTATGAAAAAGCTTCGACTGGCCGAAGCTTGAGCAGCTTCCTCCTCGAAAGACGCCATCTGCTCCAGCTGTTCGGTGAATCCCGCGGCCGAGGAGGCTGACCACCTTGCCTCCTTCGATTTCACCGGTTGACAGCGAAGCTCCAGTCTCCCCAATTTTAGGCGCGCTTTGCGGTCATTCAGAACGTTGGGATGGAAGGCCAAACAGATGGTGCAAGACATGGTGTCATGTACGACACCTAGGCAATAGACACACGAAAGGTGGGGATCGGTGCGCAACATTTTCTGGCCGCAGGGACACCGGCAAAATCTTTGGGATGATTTGTCCTCCATGTCCGATGCGCTAGGATCGGAGTCGTAAACTCTAATGAGTTTTAAAGAAATTGGCGGTGAAAACCGACGTTGTGAATCCAGGGCCTACGAACTGCTAATGTAGCACGAGGGAACCTGAATCTTCCAGCGGAAAGGAAGATCTGGCATCATGGGGCGGAGCCGAGGTATTTACCACCCAGGTGGGTGGGAGGAGCCAGCCTGAAGACTTCCGGTCAGATTTAAAGGGGAAAGGGACATGCCAGAGAGTGTGGATGAACAACATATCGACGCTCCTAGAACAACAGATTTACTTGTGTGCATTTATGATAAAATAGTCCTCCCGCCCACTACAAATGATGTAATTGATGATGTCATTGTATTGTTGACTACTTTCTTCTTCTTGTTTTGTTTTCTCTGTTTTTCCCCACAGTCAAGATATGGAATGTTTCTCATGGAATGTTTACCATGGAATACATGGATTAAAAATTATGCTCAGTTCCACTGGTAGAATGTTACTCTCCTAACATACTATACACACATACAACAAAGGCCTCTATTACAGCCAGAGACTCACTCATCTCACTGTCAGAGCAAGGAGAAGAGATTTCCTTGATGAGCAGGTAAAGACAGAAGGGGGATTTTTCATTGTCAGCAAAGAAACAGCTGTAATGAAAACTATAAACAAAACTTATTGTTTCTAATTTATGTATGTGTGTAAGGAAAATGTGATGATCAGGGAAACATTTAATTAATTTGTTTTATTTTGTATTTAAGGTAGTTTTATTTTAGGGCCTAGTGCAAGTAAGTGTGATTCTTACAGATAGAGGGCAAAAAACAATGGCTGCCAGTTGAATTCTTTACATTCTATTAGCATAATAATTCCAGTGGTGATCGGTGCACATTTGGCAGCACTTTTTATTCTCCGTGCATGGAACATAACTGCTGCATGAACAACAGCCAATCAGATTTCAGGATTTTCCCTTACCATTTTATAAGGAATACTATCCACACCCAGGGCCAGGACCAGATTCGGGGAGACAGCCATAGCTGTCGCTACCCTGAAACTACGGAACAGTATACCTGCTGTAGACACTGCACGTTGCCCATGTTTTCTGGAGTCAATATTGCTCACACTTGCTTCAGTTGTCAGTATGCTCCTATTCCTAGCCTCTGCCCTCTGTAATCTCTAGCCATTTGTACATGAAAGTCCTTGCAACTGTCACTTTGTAAACCTGCTTAGCTCGTCTGTACCGCTGAGCTTTTGACAATTATCTTTCTCCTATGCTTCCTCTACTGATAGTCATGTACTGTATACTCTGTTCACTGTGTTGCTTAATTTGTTGTCATGCACAGTGTTGTTTTTTTCTAAGATTATCATGTATGCCAATGCTGAAGTCACTGTCTTGAATTATATTGTTTTAATGGTTTGTACTCTCCCAGGCCGTGCCTGAAAATAGGCAAATGTTTGTCTAGTGCACCTTACCCAGTAAACAAAACCTAAATAATTAAATAAATAAATATCCCCTATATATAAAAGGGTGTTTCAAGCTAACAGAACATGTTCAAGTTCTTAGTTCAGTTGGCATAGTACACTTCTCACACAGGGGCTTCTCTTAAATTTCTGCGAAGTAAGAAATTTTGATTATAAATTTTAAGTTCCACTTAAAAAAACTGAAATGCTTAATATGATTTGTAATATTTATAAGTATAGTTACTGTGTTTTATGGTTGTGTGTCTTCTCAGGTCCCTTGAAGGTCAGCTTTGCAGTTCTTGCACCCATAGATTTTGAGAAGGCACATGAAAGACACAGTAACTAAACATATAAAATGCTTGTTCTTGCACACTTAAGGTGCCAGACCCACACTAGTTCTCAGACCCTTAGGATGCATATGGTGACACTCTCGTAAAAAAAACATATCCTTGCATTTTTGAGTCGATAAAATACAACTACATTGTGCGTTTCTCTTGCCCTGACCTGAGGTAAAAGCAGTAGGACGTCCATCTGGTCGTGGTTTGCTTTTCACAGCCGTTACCGTGGTGACCACAGTGCCACAGGGCATCACAGTCCGATCCATTTCAACCTTCTTTGCAGGAACCGGAGTTGGAAGCTGCCAGGATCTTGCCTCATTGGGTTCTAGGAAACAGAACTAGCAGACAAAATACTACATCAGAAACCAAGCTTACTGCATATCAGGGACTATAACATCAAAAACAAGCATAGTGCATATTAGGGGAATGTCCTGTCGAGAACCGCTACAATGCACATCCGAATATGATGTGAAACACAAGTATAGTACATATCAGAGAATATGTCAAAAACAAACATAGCATTTTACAGAGTATCATGTCAACACTATTAAAATTATGCTGGCCTGTTGTTGCAGTGGTTGCAATACCACTCATGCCAGTGATCTTGGGTAGGAGGATTGAGTGTCCATGCAGACTCCTCCTCCAGGGGATGGTGGGTCATTGCCTCTGCTGCAACACTGCCCCCTTGGTGACCATGGGTGGCGGTCTAGTGATGGTACTGCAGGAAGGGGGATGCTCCGCCGGGTTTTGCATGGTGCATACTTGGGACTACATGCATGCTCGCATTCCAAGGAAGTAAAACAAAACAGCAAAAAACCCTGGTGCACAGCCAGTCCAGTGGCATGGAGGGCTGAGACATCCATGCCTTACTCCTCTGCCTTGACCTGTATTCCTGATGCGGTGGGCTGCGAGATAGGAGAGGATCCAGCATCTGGAGACAGCTCTCCTCTCCCGGGGAGGGGTAGGGATTGGGTCTGCTGCTTGCCTGGCCCCTAGCGGTGGCTGGGGATGGTGCAATGGACCCACAGACAAATGGGGTGGATGCGGGGCAGACGCCCGGCGTGCCACAAGTGGAAGTGTTCGTGGCTCAGCCATTGGCATTATTGCATGCCATGGTACCGTATTCTGGGGACGGGAAGAAAAACATGACGGAAAAACCCGAGCGGCGAGATGATGCTGGCCCCTCGCAGGCGCCACACCAGGCCAGCTGGCACCTCGTGGAAGCCAGAGGTGAGTCCAGTAGACGCTGGGGTGACGGGCTAGGGAGGCCTGTGGAAGGGGCTGGGAGGGAGGAGAGAGAGAGAAAGGGCAAAAAAAAAAACCTGGTGCATGCTGGATGATGCTGGCATGCTCAGGGCCTCACCCCTCACCCGGCCGCAACTTCACAAGAGGCTTCCCCTGCTCCTGTACTTATGAGGGGCATGAAACCTGCATGGATGAGGCCAGGATCAAGCACAGTGGCAAGTCGTGGAGGATCAAAGGAAATAAGCAATGGGGAGGTAGGCGTCTGACCCATGTGGAGGATGGGGGCAGCACCTCTGTTCAATGGGCACAAAAAAGGAAAGTTACTTGCTATAATTCTAGATCTTCAAGACTGTATTCTCCATACAGTACCACTCTTTAGCCTCCGAGCCAATGGCATTAGGACACCGTGGGAGTAATGCTTCTGGGCACTAGGCACCAATGAACAGTACCGGTATGGTGCACGCCTGTGGAAAAGGGGCAGTGCCAATGGTCCAACCACCTCAGTTTCCTTTTTTTTTTTTTTTAATACAGGTTGAGGTGACAACAAAAGAAAAGGGGAAGGAAAAAATCAAGAAGAGTAAGGAAAAACTGAATTCTGTGTCTTTGTGTTTGATTCTTTTATTTCTTTATTTTTTAATACTAAAATGAATGTGATACATGAAAAACTAGCAGCATGAGCTGTCTCTATGTGCATGGTGAGTGAAATAGCTTGGCTAGAAAAAACAAAACTCAGGGAGTACTTGACAGAATAAGGTAAGTAACACCCAAATGACTAATCTTGATTTCTGTAGTTGCTTGACATAGACTATCCCCCTAGCAAAGTAGAGAAAGGATAATGACAAGAAAAAACATATTTGTACTGCATGCGAGTAAACAGGGAAATTAAAAAGTAACAGGGAAGCTGGCTCAGTGGTTCCCTTGCAGAGCGTGATATATTGGTCTAAATAGTAAGCATCACCCCCTTCACTAAAACTGTGCAACATCTGTCATTGTGAATCTGGGGAGAAAAAACGGGTCACAACAGGTGAGGCAACAAAAAAGTAAAACCATGAGAAATGCAGGAAACATTGGGGATGCTGTGGAGAGCAAGTGTACTCTACGGATTAGATATTCTTGAAGATCTAGAGTTGCGTAAGTAATTTTTCCATCTTCCAAGAATCAAACTTCTCCATAAAGGCTCACTCTTTGGTTAATTATAAGCCTTACAATATACAGGAGGAGAAGAAAACAAATCCATTCCCTCCCCCTTAATCTGACCAGGTCACCTATATCCCCAAACTTCACATTCCAAGAAAGATTCCCTTATCTCTTTCCATCAAGGAAAACAATAACTCAGTCCCTTAATAGAACCTAACACTGCACAGTAACCATGCTGGATGCAGATGAATGAAAACAGTGAACCAATTTTTGGGTTGAATATTGAAATAAAAATAGGAAACACCACTGACAGATTACACCAGATCCCTTGCCAGAAAAGCATGCGGCCAGGTAAAATGTCTGGGAGCTGTGGCAAGGAAAGTTTAGGCTCACTTCTACCCATGGGATGATGACATGGTGACAATTGAGAAAGGTGGCAAAAACCTCGCTCAAACCGATTAGGTCTGGCCAGCAACTGGGGTACTCGGGTGGAAAAAAGGATGCCCCCCCCTTCAGAAAAGTGATGTTAAGAATTTTCTGGCAAGCTATAGGACTAAGCTTAGTGTGACAGGGTTGGAATAAGACCCTGTCCAACTTGTTATGCAGTGAGAGTTAAAAGCAAGGATCTATTCTGTCCTCTCCTCTCCTATTATGTCACTTGTCTATCTCTTGCCTCTCTGATCGTGTAATCACATTTTCCTTGTGGCACCTAGGAATTGGCCGCGCTGATGGTCCCACAATTTCCCTGTTATCTCCCTTCCATCACTTGCTGTTTTATTTCTTATTTTTTTTAATTTTTAGTCTTTGGTAACTGGGTAAGACCCACTAGGCACAAGTACCTGTTTTCAGGGGTGACCTGGGAGCACTGGGGACGTTAAGTGACTTGCTTAGAGTCAAACAGTATGCAAGTGGAGTTTGTGGGAATCAAACTCAGGTCTGCTGGACGTACCAAGCTCACTCACAGCTCATTACTTTAACCTCTAGGCAATAATGCCAACCCCGTTTCTATTCTTTCTTTCTCCCCTTGCTTCTCTGTGGTTACAAAAGATACGTGAATCTGTATGTGAAACTGGGATCCCTTAGTCTGCAAATGTATATAATAATATTATTGAAATATTTGCAGAAAGCAGGGGGTTAACCCTGAGGTGCATTTTGACCTCCACAAAGTTTTTTGCAGAATTAACAGCAGGAAATCAGCCAGGGACAGGATGTCTTAATTGGCTGCACCTGCCAAGAAGACTAATGCACTCTTCAGGCTAATCACAGGAAGGTTAATGAAAAAATCTTGTTCCATTTTGTAAAATACAGGAGTTGAAATTTACACGAACATGATGCAGAAGTTAAACTGCCAGGCAAAGACATCTTACAAAAAGAGTGCAATATTTAGAAAGAGAGGAAGAACTATTCTGTATGCTATTCTGTATAATTGTTATATTTTATTATTATAAGAAAACACTACTTGTGAATGTTATACATTCTTGTGGTTTGCCTATGTTTCTGACCTATGCCTCAATGACAGTTGGTGTTAGACACAGTGGGATTTATAATGTACATGCTCCAAGCCAGGAGTTTTGTACGTGGATACTAGACCTAATGCCGGGAAGCATAGAAGAAAGGTATTGATCCTGCGACAGCAAAACTATTAGTGATTACCAGAAGAATGGCAGCAAAACTAGAAGCAGAAACAAAAGTCCACCTGTAGACTGTGCAGCTGGCACCAGTGATGGAAGAAGAGGAGGCAGGGACAGAACCTGAAAGCATGTCTGCCTTCTTAAAATGGTGGGCTAGACAATGAAGGGAGACTGAGAAGCAGAGAAGAGAAGCAGCAGAGAAGAGAAGTGATACAGCAACAGGAGCAACGAAGAGAAGAGAAGAGAAGAGAAGAGAAGAGATGAGATGCAGTGACGGGAGTAGTGATGGCTGGATGTCCTGCAAGCCATCAAAGCTGGAGGATACAGTACAGGTACAGCAGATCAACAAAACACAAATTAAAAGATATTAAACTTATAAAACTGTGTCCCTCGATTGATACTGAAGCATAGCGGACAGCTTTTGAAAGGGTTGCTGGAGCCTGCAAATGGCCAAAACAGCAATGGGCAATCAGGCTGGTACCTTATCTGACAGGTAAAGCCCGACTTGCCTATAGCAATATGGACACTGCACAGACGGAAAACTGTGACCTTTTGAAAAGAGAAATCCTCAAAAGATATGACATCTCAAGATAGACCTACAGACAAAGATTCTGATCTCTAGAGTACCACTCAAGTAACAATCCTCGAAAAACCTTTATCAGACTTTGAGAACTCCTCATTAAAACGCTCAGAGAAGTTAAGGTGACAGTCGAGCCATACCCCTAGATACCGGAAGGAAGTAACGTCCTCCAGGGTTGTCCCGTCTAGCGTGCAGAAGGAGGGGAGGGTGGGGAGTCGGTCTAGCCGCTGTCTAGTGCCGAAAGACACAGTGACAGTTTTTTTTTTGCATTTAGAGACAGCTGACGTGAGCTGAACCAGAGTTGGACCTTGTCGAAGTCTGACTGGCGGTTGGATGCTACTTCTGCGGGGGAGGAGCTGGTGGAGAACAGGATGGTATCATCCGCGTACATGTGTATAGAAGAATTTGCGCAAACATTTGGTAAGTTGTTGAGGAAAATAGAGAACAAGATGGGACCGAGCACCGACCCTTGGGGGACACCGATAGTCATTGAGAGGGGGGGAGGATGTGGCATCAGCAATTTTTATAGATTGTGTTCCACCAGCAAGGTAGGCACTGAACCAGTTTGTGGCTGAGATAGAGACCTGCTTCCGAGAGACTTAACAACAGTGGGTGGGAGACTGTGTCAAAAGCTTTGGCAAGGTCAACAAATATAGCCGAAGAAATCATCCCTCTATCCATACCGGAGAGGTTGGAGTCCGTGAGTCTTAGTAGGGAGGATGCAGTGGAGTGGCCCTTCCTGAAGCCAGACTGAAACGGCATGAAGAAATTAGTGTCGGAGAGAAAGGAGGTGAATTGGGCGAGCACCAGGTGATCCTGAAGCTTTGCAAGGGCTGGGTGGAGGAAGATGGGGCAGTAGTTTGAGGTAGAAGAGGGGGGACCCCTTTTCGGTAGGGGAATGACAACAGCGTGTTTCCAGGCCTGTGGGACAGCAGCACTGAAATAGGAGAGGTTTAGGAGATTAACCAGGGGAGTAGCTATATCTGGTGCCGAGAGGTGGAGGAGTTTGGGGTCCAGCCTGTCTGGGGAATATCCTTTAGATGGGCTTAGTGACATTAAGGCCTCGAGGGCTGCAGATTGTGTGACAGGTCGGAAGGAGAAGGTGCAGGAGCCGAGCGAGTTAGAGACTCCTATGGAAGGATTGGGTGGGTCAGCAAGGAGCAGGGAGAAGAGGAGAACTGAGGCACACGAAGTAAAGTATGAGTTGAACTCGGCTACCACTGCTCTTGAGTCAGAGAGGAGTGAGTTGTGTACTTTTAGGAGGGCTGTTGGATTTGCAGCTGGGGGGGTAGAAGATGGAGTTAATGACCTGTTTAGATTGGACTGGATGGAGGAGTTGAAATATTCAATTTTTGCGAGTCTGGTCGCTCTGGTGCACTTGTTTCACAGTGCATGGTACTTACTGAAGTCTTGAGGGAGGTGTGAAGCCTTATGTGCTTGCCATGCTTTATCGCGGGCATTGTGGCAGGCTAGAAGTTCTTGGGTGATCCATGGTAGGTGGTTGCCGCATACTCTAGAGCGACGCAATGGAGCATGTGAATTCCAGACAGTTAGGAACGTGTCTTGGAAGGGTAAGAGGGCATTGTCAATGGAGCTGGCTGAAGTGGGAGTGATCCAGCTAGCAAGGGCTAGATCTTTGAGCATGGCTGCAAGATTGAGGGATTAAAGGACCGTTGGATTATAAACCTAGGCGGCGAAGTGGGACGGTGAATTTTGCTGATCAGGTAGGTTATATGGTGGTCACTCAGAGAGTCGGGGAGCAGGCCAGATTGAAAGACCCGGTGTGGGTGAGAGGTAAGAGTCCAGTTTATTAGAGAGTGGTTTCCAGATTTAAGGTTTAGGCGGGTGTGCTTGGTGATAGTTTGAACCAGGTTTAGGGTTGAGATAGCGGTACGGGTTCTGCTGAGAGACTGAGATAACCAGTAGCGATTAAAGTCCCCCGTAACATATAATTCCCCCTTTGGGGTTAGGGAGGAGAGTTGCGAGAGTAGGTCGGTGACTGAAGCTGATGGCATGCCCGGTCGGCAGTACACACTGGCTATGCAGATGGGGAGTAAGAAAGGTAGGTCCAATTGTATCAGTACTAGTTCGTGAGCCTGAGGTTCAGACTTGGTGAGAATAACGAAGAAGTGTAGTTCGGCCTTTAGGTAAAAGGCCACACTGTCGCCTCTACTAGCCCTGTCTTGGCAGATCATAGTGGAACCAGGTATTGACACTGTGGGCACAGCAATATTTTTGTTTAGCCATGTTTCGGACAGGATGAGGATGTCAGGGGCATAGTGGGACGCAAGTACCTGTAGGGAGTCGAGTTTGAGGGCTAGGCTGCGTATGTTTAGGTGCATGAGACGCAGTCCACGTGAAAGGGGAGAGCAGTTGCTGGTGTATGTGGATGAGTATTGAGGGGGTCCAGGTGCATTTTGCAGGGTGGGAGTGAAAAGGGGACCTGGGTTCAGGTGAATGTCCCCGCTGCAAGGAGCTGCAATGGAGAGGTAGTGTCCAAAATGTTTTAGCCACCTACATGTGGTGGGCCACCATTTAGTAAGAGGATGCGGGCGGCTGTAGGAGGTACTATGTGAGCTAATTAGGTTCAGGATCAACCTGTTTTTCGAGGGAGGGAAGAGGAAGGGGGGATGCACGTTTTACTGCACCCACTTATGGCTACGGGACGTGGAGGTGGCATAGTTCGGTGAATAAAGGGGCCAGGTAGGGTCAAGCAACCAGGAGGGTTGAGGTATAGGGTAAATTTGTGGTATGTTAGAGAGGAGTGGGAGGTGACAGAAGATTAGCAAAGCAAGTAGTGGCAGGTAATACAGCAGTAGAGTCATCAAGGCTGTATTATGTTCAGCCGCTGTTTTTACAAGTCTAGGCTTTGAGAAACAATTTCTGTTACAGACAAGATGCACCAGAAGTAGGCTTAAACGTAGTCCTGTGTCAGACTATAGATGGGAAATAACATCTTATTCTGTATATCAGTAGGAAATTGCATGACAAAGAGAAAAAGTATTCCATTATGGAAAAAAGTGCTTTGCTGTCAAAGTGGGCAATGGAGTCCTTTCAGTTTTATTTACTAGGAGCAGACTTTGTACTTGTAACAGATCACAATCCTCTCTGCTGGCTTAATCAAATGAAGGATAAACATTCTAGAATCCCAAGGTGGTGCCTGGCACTACAGCCATTTAAATTCAAAGTGAAGCACAAATCCGGAAGAGAGAGAGTCAATGCTGATTTTCTGTCAAGATATGGTTCAAGGATTGAGAATTTAGAAGGCTGAAAAGAAAAATGTGTGTGTTTAACTGAAATGTTTTCCGTAAGAGCTGTGATGAAAAAAGGAGTACTGCATATGCAAAGAAAGTACAGCAATGTAAGAACTTACCCTAACAGTAAATCTTCGACAGAGGCTCTTGCAGTAGGTATTCACATATAGGACTGACCCGCCAGGCAACAGGACCCCATGGAAACATCTCTAGCTAGCAGTCTCTGGCGGGGGACCGCCCCCACGTCAGGTGACCAGCATCATACGACGTCAGTATAAAGGGGCGGTCCCCCACGCCCACCTTCCAGTTCTTTCCACCAAAGGCCAAAAGAGGCAAGACGAGAGAAAGAGGATATTTCCCCATGGAAATGGAGCCAAAAAGCTAAGAGGACCTGAAGGCGGAAGACACAGCAAAAAAGCCTCCTCGAGATCTACTGTTACGTAAGTTCTTACATAACTGTACTATCTTACTTGAGAAGGCTCTTGCAGTAGAGTTCACATAGGACTGAGTCCCAAGCAGTCTGGAACAAGGAAAAGTACTCAGGAGGAGGATTGTCATCCATAGCATGGAACCTCAGGCTGAACGGGTCACATGAGAGGAGACCTTGTAGAACAGCCAACCCGAAGCCTGCTCTATGGCGCGAGGCGATGTCCAAACTGTAGTGTTTCATAAAGGTATGGACAGAAGTCCAAGTTGCGGCTGCACAGATGGCTGCTGCTGACACATTCTTGAAACAAGCTGCAGAGGCAGCTACTCCTTTGGTGGAGTGACCTCTGACCTGACGCGGCAGGGTCTTGTACTTGTCGTAACAGAAAGTGATACAATGAGCCAACCATTTCTATAAGCATTGCACAGAGACAGCATTGTCTTCCCTTTTGAAAGCAAAAGAGACAAAAAGCTGATCAGTTTTCCTAGAACCTTAGTCCGAGTGGTGTAGTATCTCAGAATTCTGTGAACATCCAAAGTATGCAAGAGGTACTCCCCTTAATTGGAGTGTTGTGTAAAGAAAGCAGGTAGCTCAATGGATTGATTCAGTGTAGATTCAGCCACCACCTTAGGGAGAAACTTAGGGTTGGTGCGTAGAGCCACACACTCCTTGTGAAAAATCAAGTGCGGGGTTTTGCACAGCAAGGTCTGAGCTGAAATGCATTGAGCAGAGTAATGGCCACTGGAAGAGTGTCTTCAAGAAAGAGGAACACAAATAGACAATGGCTGCCGGCTCGGGGAGGCAAGGTAAGCTTCTCCAGAATGAAATTCAAGTCCCAAGGAGGGGCAGGAATGCGGATGGGGGGTCTCAAGTGGAAAACCCCTCTGAGGAAGGTCCTGGAGACCTCCAACTGAGCAAAAATCCTGTCTCCAAAGGGGATATGGTAGGCTGAAATAGCGGCTACGTGGACCTTTAGTGAGGAATGGCTGAGACCCAGATCAAAGAGGTGACGCATGTAGTCTAGGACTTTGTTGGCTGGGCATGAGAAAGGTTCAAAGTCCTTTGAATGAGCTCAAACAGAGAATCGTTTCCACTTCATGGTGTAGGTGGACCTGGTGGTAGGCTTTCTAGCCTCTACCAAGATGTCCGCTACACGAGAAGAGACTCTAAAGTGGGCTTCTGGTATGTCTGCATGAGCCATGCATGTAAATGAAGGGATTTGAGACCTGGATGAACAAGGGCCCCCTAATCCTGGGTCAACAATTGTTGTGACAGAGGAAGAGGAGGTTCCTCTGAAACCTGTTGTAGAAGAGAGAACCAAATTTGCCTGGGCCAGAAGAGAGCGATGAGAATCATTCGAGCTCCCTCCGATCTGAGTTTGCTCAGGACCCTCGGAATTAAAGGAATGGGAGGAAAGGCATAAACAAATCTGTCCCCCAAGCGAGAGACAGTATCCCACCAAAATATGTGTCGCCCTGGAGTGAGCGAGCAGAAGGCGGGAAGTTTTGCATTTTGGGGAGAGGTGAAGAGGTCGATCTGAGGTGTCCCCCATTGCTGAAAGATGTCATTTACGACTTGTTGATGTAACTCCTATTCCTAGGACCTGGCTGAGGAACGAGTGAGTTGGTCTGCCAGTGTGTTTTCCACTCCCGGAACGTGAACCACAGTCAAGTGAAGGTGATGCTGGGTTGACCAATACCAGATTCTCATCACTTCCCAGCACAGAGAGTAGGAATGTGTTC
The DNA here is from genome assembly GCA_016271365.2 of Neoceratodus forsteri. NCBI lineage: Eukaryota > Metazoa > Chordata > Ceratodontiformes > Ceratodontidae > Neoceratodus > Neoceratodus forsteri. The sequence goes on along the minus strand of CM057458.1, from coordinate 1,392,026,279 downwards.
CTCCCTGCTTGTTGAGATACCAGACTATGCACATGTTGTCTGATTGTATGAGATGACCGGGAAGGATGAAGGGGTGTAGAGCCTGAAGGGCATAAAAGACTGCCCTCAGTTCGAGCACATTTATGTGCAGATTTTGTTCAAACTTGGACCAGCTGCCCTGAGTCCTGTGAGACCCAGGGCGGGCACCCCAGCCTTCTCCTGATGCATCTGTCGTTAACATCTGGGAGGGGGGTTCGATGCAGAAGTGAACTCCCAGGCATAGGTTCTCCTGTACCATCCACCACTGCAAGTCCCTGATCATGGGATCAGAAACTAGTACCTCTTGGTCTAGAGTGTCCATGGTCTGGTCCCATTGCAACGGAAGCATCCATTGGGAGATCCTCATATGGAGCCGAGCGAGTGGGACTGTCGGAATGACAGCTGCCATTAGCCCGATAAGGCGGAGGACTGAGCTGGCTCTGACCCTCCTGTGACCAGACAGAAGACGGGCCTGAGTCTGAAGGGTGTCTACCTTGTCCGGAGGCAAAAAGGCTTTGCCAGTGGTACTGTCCAGAATCGCCTCTATAAACTGGAGGCATTGGCAAGGGACCAAATGGGACTTGGTCTGGTTGATGGTGAAAACCTGCAGGCTAACAGAATATGAGTACAGAAGTTCCTCCCTAGATGGGGCCACCAGGAGCCAGTCGTCCAGGTACGAGAATACCTGAACTCCCTGGGCACGCAGGTGGGCCACTACCACAGACAGGCATTTGGTAAACACTCGGGGGGCCGAGGAAAGACCAAATGGGAGGGCTTTGAATTGGTAGCGGTCCCCCTGAAAGGAAAACTATGGAATCTGCAGTGGGAAGGGTTGAAAGGGCATATGGGGATATGCAGGTAGGCATCCTGCATGACCAGAGTGCATAGCCACTGTCCCTGCCGAAGAAGAGGTAGAAGGCTCTGCAAGGAGAGCATTCTGAAGCATCTGTACTCCACAAACATGTTCAGGGAGCTGAGGTCTAGGAAAGGCCTCAGATCTCCCGTTTTCTTTGGAACTAGGAAGAAATGGGAATAGTAACCTGTTCCCCAGAGATGAGTGGGAACGGGCTCTATTGCTGTCTTCGAAAGAAGGGAGATGATTTCCTCTAGGACCAGAGGAAGATGCTGCAGGGAGTACGACGACTGGGGGGGGGGGTCTTTGGGGTGGTTTCTGCAGAAACTCTATTGAGTGTCCTGCTGATATCAACTGGAGCATCCAAGCATCTGACGTTATCCTCTCCCAACCTGGCAGATGGGAGAAGAATCTCCCCCCTACCAGTTCCTCTGGAAATTCCAGAGGCAGTGGGAGAGGCAGGGAGTCAGGAGGTGTGCGGCAGCGCAGCAGTCGAGGCTCCCACGGCTTTTTTGCTGGGGGGAGTTTTGGTTGCTGGAGGGGCCCAACGTTTGTTGGCCTATTTACCCTGTGATTTTTGTCGTTGTCGGTTCTGTCTACAAAAAGGACGCCGCTGCCCTTGAGGGGGCCTGTACATAGAGTTGACAGACTTTAGTGCAGTGCCCTTGTCCTGCAGTTCGGTAATGATGTCCTTGACATCACCCCCAAACAGCATCGAACCCCTGAAGGGAGCATCCTGGATAGTGGATTGCACTTCAGGGACCAAACCTGACACGCGTAGCCAGGCATGGCAGCAGGCCTACGGCGAGGCGAGCTCCTGCCAGCTGTGTCCACTGCGTTGTAAGTGGCACAAAGCATGTGCAGACTGGCCGAGCGAGCAGAATGGACAAGATCCGCCACTTCCTGCTTAGTCTGTGACTCAGGAAGGGAGTTCAATTTAGATTCCACCTGACTAAGGATGGTCTTCTAAAAATCCCCCATATGTGCCACACAGTTCAGGGCCCTAATACCAAGGGTAGACGAGGAATAGATCTTCTTACCGAATTGGTCCAAAAGCCGGGATTCCTTATCAGGCAGAGACAAGCTGAGGTGCTTGGAATTTGAGGAGCGGCCGTGAGCGGCGCTGATGATCACCGAATCCGGCTTAGGGTGGAGGTTGAGGAAGTTTACACCCTCAGGTGCCTGATATAGCCTGTCCGCCTTCCTCGGAAGGAGGGCTAGCGCAGACGGTTGTTTCTAAATAGTGGAAACAAGATCTGCGTGAGGCTCTATCCAGGGTGGAATCAGCGTAGGAGCGGTCTCGGGCAGATCCAGATGAGCAGTGAGTTTCTTATGCTGTGGGTCTGGATCCACTGATTGCCACTGATGGACCTCCTGGAATTTCCTCAATAACTCCAGAAAGGAGGGATCCTCTCGAGGAGACCTCAGCTGAGGGAGTTCTGGAGTACGTGGCTCGTCTTCGGGATCAGAGCGTCCTATCTCTGAGTCCGAGTCAGACATATTTGATGAAGAGGAGGAAGACTCCTCCCTACGAGAGGGAGGGACGGCCCCTCTGGGGAGTTCCCTGGGGCATGTATCCTCCCCTCCTCGGGTGCCAGAGGGCTTTCCTCTGGTGACGGGAAGGGGAGAGGGAGTCTCCCGTCTCCGATGTAGGGGATCCTGTATAGGGTACGGCGTCGGTAGATGACTCTCGACCTCACGAGTGAGCTGAGCCTTGGCCTCAGCCCACCAGAAGGCCACGGTCTCCTTCATATCCGCCAGCAGCTGGGAAGTGGGCGGCAGAGGTGGAGAAGGGGGGGATATGGATATTGAGGATATCCATAGAAGGAGTATCCATAACCCAATGGCGGGTAGCCTGGCGTCGGGTACTGCAGAGCCGGGTATTGCAGCATCAGATATTGCGGTGTCAGGTTCCAAGGTGCCAGAGGCTCTGATGGAGCAGAGGGACCCGGCACAGGCCCTGCTGGCAGGCCAGGCGGTGGTAATGATGGCCCCGCAGGCATTGGGCCCGGCGTGGGTATACCTTCAATAAGGTCCGAAGGACCTGATGGAAGGATAGGCCTATCACTAGGTAAGGGGACGCCGGATGGTGTTGGGTAGACCGGCGTCTGAGGGTCCGGCATCAGGGGATCTGGTCCAGAAGGAGGTTCCCTGATGGCAGCATCCCAATATCCTCAGTGATGATCGGGGAAGGAGGATTATAATCCCCGGGAGTCAATTAAGGAAACGCAGGGACCTCAAAAGGCAACTTGGAGCACTGCGGAGAGCCTGGGGCGTCGGACTGTTCCGTAAGGTCCGTGCAGACTTCTTTGTTCGGGCGAAGGCCGGTGGAACCGGGCGTGATGACTTATCGGGCCGAATTCAAGGGTATCAGAGGAGTCGGCACCGACTTTTCGACTCCCTGCCTGAGGAAGGCTGCACTGGAGATGTGGCCTTGTCTGGCAGAGTTTTGGCTGGGCACTTCCCGAAGGGAGATAGAGTGAAACAACAGCCTGTCTTGGTGGATATGATTGGGACCGGCTGATCGACTTCTGGGACGCTCAGCCTGAGGCCCGTGGTAGAAGTGGCCTTCACGGGAGCGGAGGCCTCCTTTGCCCTGGAGGCTCCCAAAGGGCCTGAACGCAAGCCAGATGGGAGAGGTGACGCCTTCTTGGTAACCACCAAGATGGCCGTCGTGGAGCGATCCCCTGGAGGGGATGTTACCTTAAGTGCCGCAACCCCGGCTGGAGTCGCAGCTGCTGTGGAAGCTGGTTCCTGCTCCTGGTGCTTCTCCTTGTCGCGTTTTTTCTTGTGACCTTCAGGGGAAGTGGACGCCTGCCTGAGTTTCTTTAGCTCTTTTTCCATGGAGGCCATTTTCTTCTTTAGGATATGGGCTTCCAGGGACTGCTGCCTTCTTTTGTGGGTAGCAGAGTTAAATTTCTGGCAGTGCTGGCATTTCTCCACGGGGTGGTCTGGGCCCAGACAGAAGAGGCACAAGGAGTGGCCGTCCTTGTGTGGAAGTTGGGAACCACACGAGTCGCACTTATTCTTATGCAATTCGGAGGGTGTCGTGGATGACATACACAGCGAATCGTGAATCAAGATGAAAAAATAGAGAAAATAGGTCATAAAGTTCAAAAACTTAGGGACCGACGAAGGACTGATAAGCACTGTTCTACCATGAGGAACTTTCACAAGCCGACAGCGGGAAAGAACTGGAAGGCGGGCGTGGGGGACTGCCCCTTTATATTGACGTTGTACGATGCCAGTCACCTGAAATGGAGGCAGTCCCCTGCCAGAGACTGCTAGCTAGAAATTTTTCCGTGGGGTCCTGACTCCTGGCGGGTCAGTCCTATACGTGAATACCTACTGCAAGAGCCCTCTTGAAGTAAGATCTGTAAATGTTATAAGGTACTGTTAAAACAGAAAACTTCCACACCGCCTCCCATATTTCCTGTTTTTTTAAAGAAAGTAAAAAACAAACAAACAAAAGGGTTCCCACTTAAAGACGGGGGTTACGTGAGAAAGTTGTGATAAGACCCTGTACCATTTGTTATGCAGAGTTAAAAGCAAGGATCTATTCTGTCCTCTCCTATTCTGTCACTTGTCTATCTTTTGCCTGTCTGATTGCACAATCAAATTTTCCTTGTGGCACCTAGGAACTGGCCACTTTGATGGTCCCACAACATCCGCCTGTTATCTCCCTTCCTTCACTTGCTGTTTCTGTTCTTTCTTTCTTTCTCTCCTTGTGTCTCTGTGGTTAAAAAATATATATGAATCTGTATGTGAAACTGGGATGCCTCAGTCTGCAAATGTATGTATATTATTGAAATGTTTGCAGAAAGCTATTTGGGCTCATCTGGAACACAGGGGTGGGGTAACCTTGAGGTGCATTTTGACCTCCATAAGCTTGTTTGCAGAATTATCAGCAGGACATCAGCCCTTTGATAGGATGTCTTAATTGGCTGCACCTCTTAAGAAGATTTGTAACATGGCTACATAGAAAACCGAGCAAAGAAGCTCATCAATTGGCTAAGGAAGAACAGCTGACCAAAGTTGGATATGGCATTAATTTCATAGTAATGCCCGCTCCAACTTGAAATACTACTTCTCTCCACAAGGGAGTTGGCATTACCAGGAGACTTATTTTATACTAATGAATTCTGTTCCTGCCACCCACCCACCCAGGGTCCCATTACTACCGACAGCAAAGCTATATTTCTCGACAGCACACAACGTGGCACAAAACTGGAAATTATACCTCTTCTGAAAAGTAAGATTTCTACCATTAGGCAGCAATAGTCTGTATTTGTTTTCCCAGTGAACACTGTTGTGTTAAGAAGTATTTGAGCAGTGATGTTTGAACAAGTTGCATGATGTAAATTACTGTTGGAACGTTTCCATAATGCAATGCACCAGTGCCGAAATGCATAGCCGATCGACAACAATATCTGTATTGTGAAATGTATTGCATCGAATCTGTAAACAAACAGTAAGATGTCTCAGTGCACTGTTTAAGTATATAATATCATTGTTCTTATTTTGCCGGTATTTTGCAGCATAGGTATATTAATAGTTGTTACCTAGGACATGAGAGGCTGTACTTGAAGGTATTAAACAACTGAACCTTAGAAATGCTTTTATCTGTATTATTTGTAACAAGACAACATTACAATGCACTTGTAACATGGAAATATATTGCCATGTTAGAAGCGAATTAAGCCATGACGAAGGAGGCTTCTACTGGGGAATTAATGCATGGTTGGGTGGTTGTAGGTACTCGGCCTTTAGCCTCATGCCCCCCCAACCATGCATTAATTCCCTAGTAGAAGAATCCTTCGTCGTGACTTAATGCTTACTAATGTACTCTTCAGGCTGGTCACATTACTGTCAATGAAAAAATCTTGTTGCATTTTGTGAAATATTGGAGATGAAACTTACAAGAACATAATGCAGAGGCTAAATTGCCAGGAAATACATCTTATAAAAAGAGTACAATATTTAGAGAGAGGGCGAGAGACTGAGATTTTGAAGAGAGAAGACTCAGATGAAGGACTTTGATTTTATGTTTGTACTGCCTTGAAGAAGAGCTATCCTGTACAATTTTATTTTTTATATTTCATGATGATTATTATAATAAAATGCTATTTTCAGATTTTATACCTTCTCCTGGTCTGCCTATGCTTCCTGACCTATGCCTCAATGACAGTCAGTCTCTGCCATGATTGCCATCTTGACCTAGAGAATACTTCTGCCACATCATAAGCAGATTTTACTAGGTGTCTAGTGGCACAAGTTCCTTTTAATGCCAGTTCCTGTAGCAAGGCTGGAGACTGGTCCTGAGGTAAAGCAGAAATGCAAGCACTAAGAGCTCTCACTGGTTGCGCTGGTAACAGGCTATATCGGCTTAGTAGGATGCACCCCTTTGGAGAGTTATAGCCAAGCTGAATATTTTGTATGGAGTGACATTCAGGTGTCTGGACAGGATTCGGAGGGAAGCAAATAACCTGAGAAGCCCTGCAAATCCTTGTAGAGGTGTAATGGCAGGATCCTCTTGGGGAGGGCTGGCATGGGTACAAATCAGCCTGGTAGGACTAGATATCAGTTCACAACTCCAGTCAGAACGGAATCCAAAGAAAACAGCTGTATCCAGGCTGCTCACCCTGCTGAAGATAGGGCTGGAATGGGCAGTGGTATGGTGACCTCTGAAGAGCAGAAGAGCTGGAGGAAGGAATAATCCCCCATTCTAGAGCAAGGAACTGGCAGGTTGGGTCACTCAAGGCTGACTTTCAAGTCCCTTACAAACCTCTGGAAAATGAGGTCCTTCGTGGAAGGAGGAGGAATATAGAGGGGATGTGTCATTATCCTTGGAAGAAAGATGTGTTAGGGACTATGGAAAGTGGGAATAAAGGTGATGGGCCCTGTTCCAGTTGTCCAGGATTAGTGTCAATGAACTGCTGTCTAAATGATTGTAACTACACTTAAAAACCATTGAGTCTGCCAGGTGCCTGGAAGGTCAGTGAGAGTATGCCAAATGGCAGAAAGACTTGGACCCTTGGGTGCAGAACTCAGTTTCAAAAAGGAAAGGGGGAACACCACCTGAGGGAATCAGAAAGACAGATGCTGGAGACCAACACATCCAGGAGCTTTACTAGTGAACATGTGTGAAAAACCAAGAGCAGCTGCCATATATGGCAGCAGTCATGATGCCAGAGGAGCTGGACCCAAGCCAGAAGGCCCAGAGGATGTGTAACAGTTATCTCCACCTGAGGACCAGGCTGGTGATGGACTGTGACAGTGTACCAAATGTTGAGGTGTATGTTGCGGTATCCAGCTGAGGATGGACCCCAGAGGACAATGGCATTCCCTTGGGGATCTGACTGACAGTGATCAGGTAGTCGGAATTCCCAGCACTGAAGTGCCCTGCACTGACCCTGCCTAAGTGCCAATCTTTTCCATAGCAATAGGCACTAATTAAACAACTGCTGAAGGGACTGGAACCCCACATGGCATGTTTGGTACTGAGGAGTCCAAGAGTGGTGCCGAAAAAGGCAATGGTGCCAAGCTGGAAATCTGTGCGATGTCAAGGATAACCATGGTGCAGACGAAGTCAGATCCCAGCCCAAGGATCTTGGTACCATGACCAGTGCCAAGGGTTGCTCAGCCAAATCCCTGGTGGAACCTGGAATGGGTGGCACTCAGTTCACATGACAGAATGGCCCAACAAGGGAGTCCAGCAGCTGATAATGAAACAATCCCAGAGATGGGCAGGACTTACGCAGTTGCAACCACCCCTAGGGGGCCAAAACTGGACAGTGAGTCCCTAGAGAAATCTCCATCACCAGCTCCCAAAGAAGGGGAATGGAAGGTCCCTGGTGTTGGAGGAAAATCTTGACAGCAGACTGGCCCTCTCGGTTGTCTTTGGATGACTAGTTCCATTCTTGCCGATCTGCATTGTCGGGTTGGTGGGGGGGGGGGGGCAGAAGATCCTCCAGGCCCCACTGATGTCACTGATACTTTCTTGTGTGGGGTGTTAGTGTACAACAGGCCAAACTTAAAGACATATCATGTTTGATCCTCAAATAAATGGAACACTGAGAATTAATGTAAAAGTGGGTAATTTTATTCTGGCAATGATAAAACCATAAGTAGGGTCCTCTTTTTTTACCATTATATGCAGAAAATGACAATGAGGCCAACCTAGGCAAAACACAAGGCTTGTACTCATAATGAGGAATGCACCTTGATGGCGGTGAAAAAAGGAAATAGGGTCACTGGACTGTTGGTGGTTCCTATCTCTGCAGCCACATGCACCATGCTAGCACACTCCAGCAGTGCCGATGGCCCAAATATTTTACTCCCATGAAGTCCTAGTGCCTCTGGCTCTAAGACCAAAGTGTGGGACTCCAAAGAGAAGACCGATTCTTGGAAGACATAAATTAGAAAAAAAATATTACAATTTTACTGCATATCAGAGACATTAACATCAAAAATGAACATAGTGAACTGTACATCAAAAATCAAAGTGCATGTCAAAGAAGTTACGATCAAAAATCAGCACAATGGGCCGTGTTTCTAGCTAGGGAGGGGCAGTGCCTAGTTCCGCTGCCATAGTGACTACTGTGGTGTGCACGAGGAAGATACACGCATGAGAAACTGATAAGAGGCATGGTGCAGCAGCCCATGGGGGTTGGTAGTGGTGGAGGCGGGGGGGTAGAAGTGTAAAACCATAGGAGAAAAACCACAGGTCATCATGGTGACAGTGGACAATGCTCTTAGGCCATGATGATTTCCTCCAAAGGTTAATCAGAGGGGTTAGCAGTTGACACGGCTGGGAGGTTGCTAAGCGTAAACCTTGGCCAGGAACTGGGCAGACAGACCTAGTGGAAAAACATCTATATGGTAAAAACTGAGCAAACTGCACATCAGAGAAGGTAATAAAAATGAGCATAGCACAACCTGAACTCGAGCTGCCAGTAGGTGGAACAAATGTCCGACAGTTCACTCTTTTCCAGGGAGGGAGGACTGCATGCCCCACTAAAACGGCACCACCTGGGTGAAAACAAGAGGCAATGCAGTTGGAGGTTTGCAACAGGAGTGTAGGATGCATCTGGGCAGATGGCATCCCATGTCCCCAAGGGAGGGATAGTAAAAAGGGGAGTGGAAAAAACTGCCAGATGGTAGGACTATGCACACCATATAGGGATTCATGTCCCCTCCCATTTAGTAACTGCTGGTACCCTCCTCCCCTTATTGTGGGCAGCTGGATTTGTGTGGGGAACACCTATTGTGGAACAGATGGCAAAACCCCACCTCGGATGCAATTCAAGGAGTCAGTGACATTGTGGGCTGGTTGAGAGGTGAATGGAGTCAGGGATGTGGTTGGGACAGTTCCTAGAGCAGGCATTTGACTACGGCAATAGCTTAAGGGGCACAGACTAGATAAGACGCCTTAAGAGAGTAAAAGCAGTTAGGGAAAATAAATAGTGGACATCAAAGAACAGCATATTGCTCATCAAACCATCACAAATAATCCACAACAGACAGAACAGTAGAGAAGGGGGAGGAGAAAAAAAAGAGGCCTGACGGCAGAAAACTGCAGCAAAATATGTTCTCAAATATGAAGCAAAAACAGACTTGGTCAAAGGTAAGAAATGAAGAAAGTATAGCAATAAAAAAAAAAAGAAATTTAAAATACAGTACTTGTGCAGACAAATTTAGAATGCAGTCTAGAAAATGTGGTATGTGCCTTAAGAACCAAAAAACACATTGTACCCAATTAAAAAAAAAAGACAGGTTAACCTGCCTTCATTTATGTGCTTGATACCTGGAGTTCCCTGACCAAGGGAAACCTGCTGCTGCAGGACAGGACAAGAATTTTTACAAATGTACTGAGGTCCTACCTCAAGAAGTTGAATTTCTATTTCAAACACTAGCATATCATCAACTACAGGTGAAGTAGCATTACTGTTTAAAGACTTCTGCGCATAATTATAAGAAGCAAAGTACTGTATGAGCAGTCTCATCTTACATGTGAAATTCAAACTTCTGTCTGTTACTGCTGCCCTGGGACCCAGCTGAAAACAGGATGACTCATCTTAGATAGTTATCAGAGTGGATACCTTTTTTAATTACTAATATTTGGACCCCCGCCCCATAATCACCGTGCCACCTCACTTCCACTGATGACCTACTTTGCCTGTGGTTCTCCCTAGTACTGTATATAGTTTTGACAAATTCAAGCCTTGTGCCTAGTGGGCCTGACCACATTACAAAAGACTGAAAACATGGAAGTCAGGTTTCCCGACATCTTTCTGGGGCTGAAGTTAACTTCTGAAACCGCAAGTTAGCATGGCTAGTGGCAGAAAAAATCCACTAGCCTCGTGAACATTCCACTGGCCCAAGTGATGTATTTCTTAAAATGTGGTGGTATGCTGCCAAGGATGCGGAGCAGCCATATTCCTGGGAGTGGCATGGAGGGCTGGAGGCTGCATGGTGTGCCGGCAGATGGGTCTACTGAGGGAGGAGATTGGGTGGCTGGGGAGGGAGCTGGAGGCATGGGGGGGACAGGTCAGGGTAGATTGTGGGCGCAAGGGGAACCCGTTGAAACACACAATACAGCCAACGTCAGGCTGGCAAAAGGAAATGCCAGAGGAATCAGGAGGTGGGCTTCACAATCCGGTGCAGTCACATACAGGAACTAGAGATGGGGGTTGGCTTAGTCGAGGGGACAAGGCTACAGCAGTGCCAGTGCAAGGTTATAAGCCTCAGGGAAGGGGGGGCTGATAACAAACAGGTAAAAGGGGTTACCAGTGCAAATAAATTCAATGTTACGGCTAGCCAGGAGAAGCGGGGGGGGGGGCGTAGTGTAACCACTGAGATGGTTAAGGGGGAGGACACTACCAGGGAAAAAGGATGCAGCATAGAAATAGCAGGCAGTAACTGCAGCCCAAACAGCCCTAAAGGCAAGGGGCAGCAGGAAGGTGGTAAGGAAGTAAAGCCAGGGATAAAGAAGCAGGAAGGTGAAGCGAAGGAGGAAGCAGTAGGCAGCAAGGGTGAGGCTGGAACAAGGGTGAGGAAGGAATCTTAGTTAGTAGGGACATGCTACTCAAGGACGGCACAGGAGAACAGTAGTGGGGAGGGTAGCAGGGTGGAGGGCAGTGTAAACAGTATGAGGGTAAGAAAGGGGGGCACAAGGGGAATGGTTTAGTAGGGGAAGCCAGTGCACTAGCCATAGCTGGTAGGGGGGTGAAGTCAGGGCACAGAATGGGAGAGGCAAAGGAGTGGAGTAACTGGGGGATGGGTCAGGTTGGGGGAAGAAAAAGGTCAAGCAACAAGACAGAGCGCACGCTAAGAAGGAGGGAGTCATAATTCTAGGGGACTCCATAGCTAAGAGGGTTAGATGGGGGAAGGGGTGCCAGAAAAAGCAGCATCTGGGTGGAGTGCATGCCTGGCATGACAGCAGGTAAGGTGGAGCTGCATATTGGTAGGTGTGTACAGAAGGTGGGGGGCGGAACCACACATCATCGTGCACCTGGGTACAAATGATCTGGAAGGAAGACAGATAGAGGAGGTTCAGGAAAGTGGGGAAGCTATGCAGTGAAGCGGGAAGCACAGCACCTTTCTCAGAAGTCCTGCCAGCGCCACGAGCAAGCACAGACAGGAAACGCAGAATCATGGACTTCAACAAGTGGCTCAGGGAATGGTATGAGTCCATGGGGTATGGATTGGCTGGAGAGTGGGGTAGAACATGGGAGAACCCAGATCTATATACAGGGGACAGGCTACATTTCAGTAAGGAGGGTTCTGGAGTGTTAAAGCAGAGATTGAGGGAATTTATCAGCGAAAGGTATAATTGACCTCAGTGGTAGGGAAAATGATGGAATCACTTCTGAAGGAAAGAGCTGTGAAGGTGCCAGGGAAAGGAGATTAGCGCAGGGGATTAAAGAAAGGGGAAAAAAGATGCCTATAGATTGTGTAACAAGCTCCCTTGAACTAGTGGCCTTGATGGAAGAGGGATGCCTGGATATTGTGGCAGTCACTGAAACATGGTACACACAGACCCATGACTGGGATGTCAACATACCAGGATATACAGTCTACATGAGGTACAGGGAAGGTAAAAGAGGAGGAGGAATAGATCTCTATTTAAGGGAAGGGATTAAAGCAACAGAACTAAAGAGTAAATAGGAAGTAGATGAGTCACTATGGGTCACCCTGGAGACAGAAAATGGCACCACAATCCACATGGGGGTTGTGTACAGACCCCCATCTCAGGGGGAGGGACTGGACCAGAAAATGATAGAAGGCATCCTTAGAATGGCAGAAAAAGGGAAGATATTGTTGCTGGAGGGACCTGAATAAGCCAGATGTTAACTGGAGCACCTTTGCTGCAGCCACATCCAAGAGCAAGGTCATTCTTGATGACCTACAGGGGGCATGCCTCAGACAGCTAGTGTTGGAACCCACTCGGGAAGGAGCAATCTTAGACTTGGTACTCTCAAATGGGGACGGAGAAAGGATCTCGGATTTAGAAGTGGGTAGCCATCTGGGAACAAGTGGCCACCAAACAGTGTGTTTCACCACAATAAACACAGCCATAGCGTCAAGCCATACAAAAGCAAGAGTACTAGACTTTAGGAAGGCTGAGTTTAGGAAAATGAGAGAGTGCCTCAGAAAAGCACTAGCAAGTAGGCAAGAAGGAGGGGTAGACGAACAATGGGAATAATCAAAACAGCCATCACAGAGGCAACAAAAGCCTTTGTGTGAAGCGAATCAACAAAACAAAATGAAGGAAAAAACCACTATGGCTCTCAAAAGAGGTGGCAGGGAAGGTTAAGGAGAAAAGGATAGCATTCAGGAACTATAAGGAAACACAGAATGAGCAGGACAGAGAACTTTGTCAGTTAAAGCAGAAGGAGGCAGAGAAGGCAGTCAGAATAGCAAAGGCCAATACAGAGGAAAAGATAGCCTACTCTGTTAGGAAGGGGGATAAAATCTTTTATAGGTACATTAGGGAGTGAAGAAAGAACAAGGGAGTGATACTGAGGCTTATTAATAAAGGGGAAGGAATGTGGGCAGCGGGTGACAGTGAAAATGCAGGGACACTGAACGAATATTTCTGCTCAGTATTCACAATGGAAGAGGAGGGGGAGGTACCTAAAGCAAACAAAAGAAACACCCTGGATAGGGGGGGGTCAATACCAGTCCATTCACATAAGAAAGGGTTTTGAAAGAACTCTTGAAACTGAGGGTGGACAAAGCAATGGAGCCTGATGGGATTCACCAAAGAATTCTAAAAAACTAAGGGTAGAACTAGTGACACCACTGACTACTCTCTTTAACAAATCATGGGAGGATGGGGTGGTACCTGAGGACTGGAGGAGGGCGGATGTGATTCCACTTCACAAAAGTAGGAGCAGGGTAGAGGCAGGAAACTACAGACCAGTTAGTTTGACCTCCGTGGTAGGGAAAATGATGGAATCACTTCTGAAGGAAAGAATTGTTGAGTACCTAGTGGCCAGTGGGGCACAGGACCCAAGGCAGCACGGACTGACAGCGGAACGGTCGTGTCAGATGAATCTAATACATTTCTTTGACTAGGTGACCAACGTAGTAGACCAGGGAGGGGCTGTGGATACGGCCTACCTAGATTTTAGCAAGGCATCTGACACAGTCCCACACAAAAGATTAATATGCAAGTTAGCCAGCCTTGGAGTGGGTCCCAAGGTGGTAGCCTGGATAAAAAGTTGGTTGGACAACAGAACGCAAACGGTAATAGTAAATGAAGTCCATAGTGAAGAAAGGAGGGTAACTAGCAGGGTGCCGCAGGGTTCAGTACTGGGACCGGTCCTCTATAATGTCTTTGTAAGTGACATTTTAGAGCACCTGGAAGGAAAAGTATGTCTCTTTGCAGACGACACAAAGATCTGCAACAGAGTTGATACACAAGGTGGGGTGGAAAGGATAAAAAGGAACTTGGCAAGGTTGGAGGAATAGTCAAATGTATGGCAGCTCAGATTCAACACAAAGAAGTGCAAGGTAATGCACCTAGGAAACAAAAACCCAGGGGAAGAGTACACAATGGGGGTGAGATACTAACAACAACAAAATCGAAAGGGACCTGGGTAATTATATTAGATGACCTAAAGGTGGGCAAGCAATGTGAGACAGCAGTAAGAAGGGCTGGGGATACTGGGATGCATAGGAGAGGCATCAACAGTAGAAAACAGGAAGTTGTTATCCCTCTTTACAAACAGTTGGTGAGACCCCATCTGGAGTACTGCGTGCAGCTCTGGAGACCCCATCTCCACAAAGACATAGACAGAATGGAGGCTGTTCAGAGGAGGGCAACCAAAATGGTGCAGGATCTGCACCAGAAGACATACAAAGAGGGACTAAAGCAGCTTAATATGTATACCCTTGTGGAAAGGAGGGAGAGGGGGGACATGATAGAAACTTTCAAGTACCTCAAGGGAATTAAAGTCCAAGAGGGTAGCATCTTTCAGAAAAAGAGATGTGCAAAGAGCAAGGGGGCACAATTTGAAGACAGAGGGAAGAATGGCTCAGAGGTAATGTTAGAAAGTATTTTTTTCATGGAGAGGTTGTGGATGCATGGAACAACCTTCCTGAGGAGGTTGTAGAGTCAAGAACAGTGGGAGAATTCAAGAATGCATGGGACAGACATAAGGCAATTCTAGTGAGGGGGTAGGAGGAAGTAAGCTATTGGTTGGCTAGGATCTGCAGCTTATCCATCAGGTACGGAAATGGGCAGACTAGGTGGGCCAAGCGGTTCTTATCTGCTGTCAAATTCTATGTTTCTATGATTTCTTCAGGGATTTATATCAGGGAAAAGAGGAAGAGCAAGGATCAAATAGAATCAGGAAAGACAGTGGGTGGGTAGATAAAGGGGCCGAGAAGGCAGAAGTACTTAACTGGTACTTCTGTTCAGTGTTCACAAGGGAGAGAGATGAGCCTGTACCTGAAGGGAAAGGGTGAGCGGGAAGGGGGGGTGGTGAGACAACCACGGATGAGGTTATCATGGTGGAAAGGGTGCTGGAGGGCCTTAGGTCTGAGGGTGGACAAGGCACCTGGGCCAGACGGAGTTCATTCCAGGGTGCTGAGGGATCTGGCAGAGGTCCTGGCAGGGCCACTGGTGGACCTGTTCAACACCTTGCTAAATACGGGATGTGTGCCCAGGGGCTGGAGGGAGGTGCACATGATACCTCTCCATAAGAGTGGGCCCAAGGATGAACCGGCGAACTACAGACCGGTGAGCCTTACCGCAATTGTAGGAAAGCTGATGGAGTCTATCCTCAAAGACAGGCTGGTGCAATTTCTTGAGGCTAATGATCTACAGGATGACAGGCAGCATGGGTTTGTCCCTGGCAGATCCTGTCAGACAAACTTGGTTGACTTTTTTGACTGGGCCACAAGGGCACTAGACAGGGGCCATGCGGTGGATGTACGCTACCTGGATTTCAGCAAGGCCTTCGATTCAGTGCCACATGGTAGGTTGACCAGCAGGTTGAAGAGTCTAGGAGTAGGGTGGAAACTAGCCAGATAGGTTGAAAACTGGCTGGTGGAGAGGCAGCAGAGGGTAGTGGTGGGAGGCGAGGCATCGGAGCCCAGGGCAGTGACAAGTGGTGTTCCACAGGGCTCAGTACTAGGACCAGTCCTGTTTAACATTTTCATCGCAGACATAGCAGCAGGGATCAAGAATAAGATCAGTCTCTTCGCTGATGACACTAAGATCTGTGCTGAGGTGGATGGGAGGGGAGGGTGGCAAATTACTTCAGGAGGATTTGGCAAAACTGGAGGAGTGGCCGCACACCTGGCAGCTTGGGTTCAACGCCAAGAAGTACAAGGTGATGCATTTCAGAGCCAGGACCCCAGGATACAGTTACCGGTTGGACAGTGTCCAATTGTCCACATCCAACGAGGAGAAGGAGCTGGGGGTGCCGATGACCGGGGAAATAAACCACTCGGCTCAGTGTAGGAAGGCAGCGGCAAAGGCAAACAGGATGCTAGGGTGCATAGCAAGGGGGATTACATCTAGAAGTAGTGAAGTCATATTGCCCCTGTAGAGTTCCCTGGTGAGGCCGCACTTGGAATACTGCGTGCAGTTCTGGCACCCTTACTTAATAAGGGACACCAAAACTACTGGAGGTGGTGCAACAAAGAGCAACAAAGATGATCCTGGGATTGGGGGGATAGACCTTACGAGGAAAGACTAAGAGAAATCAACATGTATACCCTGGAGGATAGAAGAGAGAGAGGGGACATGATCGAGACCTGAAGGGGATGAACCGAGTGGGCTTCAAGGGTGGGTTCACTCTCAAGAGCGGAAGAGAAACCAGAGGGGACTCCCTGAAGTTGAAGGGGGACAGATTCAGAAGGAAATGAGGAGGCACTATTTCACTGAAAGGACGGTAGCAGAGGAATGCACTGCCTGAGGCACTCATATCACTGCAGACAGTGGGGAGCTTCAAGAGATGGTGGGACAGATTCAAGGGGAAAGTACATACCAGGAGGGGGCAGGGTGGGGGAAGGGAGGAGATGGAGGGTGGGAGGGCAGCTGCAGTCTAATGGATTGATGTGCTGCACACTCGAGCAGACTAGATGGACCATAAGGTCTGTATCTGTTGGCAATTTCGTATGTTTGTATATTACCACCTCCAATTCGTAGTGAAAGGACATTTTTACTAGCAAGGTACGAAATCTAACAAAATATTGCTGGTGCAAATTTTGACTCCTGATCCTCCCATTTCCTTTTATTGTGGCTGCTGAGCAGGAGAGATGCAAGGGGAGTGTTGGCTCAGGCCATGCAGCATGCATTCTGTGAACATCACTACAAACATCCATCCCTGTTAGGCTCATGCCTTTTATTCCGCTGTCCATCTCCAGTTACTGGTGAACCAGAGGGCATGAAGGATGCGGGGCCACTTTAATGGCCTCACCTCAATACCCTGGCCAACAGGCTCTCAAGTGTGAGATTTGAGGGTCTGGTCTTTCTCAAGTCTTCCTCAGCAGAAATATCTCGGCAGAGCATGTTCCTCTCGCAAACCAATGCGCATTCTTTACACTATGCAGCTGGCTTCCCTGCTGCCGGAATGCAATTAATATTAATCCCAGGTCGTCTGTGTCAAAAGAAATGCTGCTCTCCAGCAGGCTGTCAGGTGGCCAGCTAATTAAATTTTTATATTAAAAAAAAATGCTGAAAGCAATTTACAACAAAGAACTGCACCGCATGCTTTAATGAAAGGCCATACCTCTGCAGAGAGAGATCCAGAAATGTCGTCTTTGCTGCTGGGCCTGCCCTTCAATGTATAGGTCTGCTGTCCAGAAGGCTGCTTTTTAAACAGATCTAATGGTACACACACCTGACCCAAGAAAGCACCTTGTCAGAGGAAGAGGAAAGAGGAAAAAATAAAAGTCAATGGGACTGACAGGAAGAGAATGATTCAACACAAAAGTTCTGCAGTGCATTCAAAGGCATTCCAATCCAAATTTACCTGTGGTTCCCCAAGCTTACTGAGTCAGTACAGGAACACCACAGACTGTCATGAAATAGCAGACTACTATGGTTGCCTAAGGGCTGGTGGACCATGGTTATGAGTGCTGCCGGTAGCAGCATTTTCTGGCCAGAGAGGCAAACACCTTCCTTTTGCTTCCATGGCAACCTTGGTGGTGGGTCAAGGAGGTTTGTGAGGGCACATGTGTCGCCTGCCTCCTCCACAGGGTCCTGACAAACACAGGGGAAAACTGCGGCTTCTCTAGGACGAGGGAAGGCAAGGAGGAAAAATAGGGAAGAAAACTTCAATCATGACCATCAGCATGGTAGCCAATGGTTCTCTTGGGCCCTGCGCCCAGGTCCCACCAAGCATCATCAGCCACTTCCTCTTCTTCATCCTCCCGACAGAGGTCAGCGCACAGCCCAAGAGTGGCAGCAACCAGAATGAAGACCTTACTGGGGTTTTCTCTTTTCTTCCCCATGGTACTTCCCAGGTGCCTCCCACCTCCCTGACAATGCCTCTGGCAGCTGTGCACCCTGCAGTGGCTCTCAGCACACCCCTTCGCCTGAGGGAGCAGCTTCTCAGGCCCACCATGTTACACGCACTGGTGGAATCTGGTACCATTCCTTCCCAGCTGGGAAGCACAAACATCAGAAGCACTATCATCCAGACAGGCCACCTTCTCCGAATGCCCAGAGTCTGCTTTCAAACCCAGGTCACTGGCAGTGGTGGTGGTGGGGTCATGGAGCTAGTCAAGGGAACTGGATAAAACAAACAGAAAAAACACAGTGCTATCTCCTTGATGATCACTGGCGCTCTCAGACCCCACTCTGTGGCGACCTCAGCTGGACGGAGAGTAGGGGTAGCCACTGACAGGGCAGGCAGGTTGCTAGGAAACCCCCGACACAAAGGCTGGGTGCACAGACAGATGTAAAGCTATATGAAAAAACATATATAAATTAAAATAATAATAATCAAGGCCAGCTGGGAGACAACGTTTACACACGGTTCCTGGAATCCCCATACTCTGGCCAACTGGGGGAGAAGTGCATTTTGACGGTGAGACACTCCGCTCCCGGGTGGGAGTGCGGCTGCCAGCTTTGGTTTATGCACCCCCTGCTGGCAGCTCATGGAGTAGAACTGGCACTGGCTAGGAAGACAGTCACTTGCTTATCCTCTTGGGAGGATAAAGGAAGTAGCACAGTGATCCCACTGTTAGAGTGTGGGACAGGGGAACCATACGTTAAAAGATACAATAAATGTAATACATTAAGTTGTTGTCTGAAGCTGTTATGTTACAAACAGGATAGTGTGCCATAGCGAATTGCCTAATGCTGGATTTGCCATTCTTGATTCATTTATGGGTCTTACCACTACCTTGTAGAGATAAATATATTATTGCACTATAAACCATTCTGTATATTACACCCCCCAAGGAGTTGAGGTGAAAATGACAACATAACAAAAACTATCTTGGCTAGTTTTATCAGTAATAGCAACATATCAAAAATACAGGTGCGCCGTTGTTACTGTTGTCACAGTGGATATTTTTTAAGGTTACTGTTATCGCAGTGGAATACTGAACCAATCAGAGAGCAGTTTTCACAATGCTGATGACACCACAATGCCTAGTGCAGCACTGAAAACACCTGTTAAAGGAAAAAAAAAAAAAAGCAAAATCTTCAAACAACTGCAGATTTAAAAGCTATATTTGTAAACTACTGTTGTATATATTGAACATAAAATAGTCTGACTCAAAATAGGCAATTTATCATCACTTGCAAGTGGGCAGGACTTTAACAACTCACTTGAGGCTCTGCTACTCATGAATTACGGCTCTGCCCCCCACACCTGAAGATACTGCATATTTTGAGTCAGCTAATTACATAGACCCTATGTATCTATTACACCATTGTTTTTAGTGTTTTACCTTGTTTTAGCGGTCAGTGAGTTTGCCACTTTAAAAAGTATAATGTTTAGACACAGTTCAGCTTACT
This sequence comes from Neoceratodus forsteri, assembly GCA_016271365.2. Lineage (NCBI taxonomy): Eukaryota > Metazoa > Chordata > Ceratodontiformes > Ceratodontidae > Neoceratodus > Neoceratodus forsteri. Next base: position 1,392,006,918 of record CM057458.1, on the reverse strand, counting down.
GTATATTTTAAAAATGTTCTGCCTTTCTCTTTTCAGTTCCTCACTGCTACTGCATGTTTATTTGTATGTAAAAAGGATCATTGTCCCCAGAAATTCCTCTGCTTCTGCCCTTAGCTAAAGTCATAATCTTCTGCCTTTTGTCATCACAGTTTGTTACTCTGTAAGTGACAACTGTGTCATAAACAGAGGATTGTGATGTCAGCAACAGATTACCAGCAGGAGCAGAACAACTGCATGGGACAAGAATCTCATTTTCAATGTAAATAAACCAGTGAGTGAAGAATGAATGGAACAGAAATTTCAGTTACGTAAGAACTTACCGTAACAGTAGATCTTCGAGAGAGGTTCCTGCAGTAGGTCTTCACATATAGGACTGCGCCCCCTGGCATCTGGTCCGCACGGCAAACTTGTAGATAGCAATCATCAGCAGGGACCGCCCCTGACTTCAAACGTCGTGACGTCAGCCAGACTATAAAAGGGGCGGTCCCGAGCCCACTCTCCAGTTCTTGTCCAACAGAGACCTACAGAAAGGTAAGGATGAGACCGGAGTAAAAACTCCTCAGACCCTGCTTCCACTCTAGTCCCGAAGGACTAGATAGGATGAAAAATAAGGATAAAACATCCAAAAACTGGGGGAAGGAGGAAGGGAAAATAGACCTACTGCAGGAACCTCTCTCAAAGATCTACTGTTACGGTAAGTTCTTATGTAACTGCAATATCTTACTTCGAGAGGGTTCCTGCAGTAGGTCTTCACACATATAGGACTGAATACCAAGCAGTCCCAGAGAAAAACAAAACATAGGTGCATCCGGGAGGAGGAGAAGTTGCCATGAGAAATCACGACAGGAGGCCTTGCAAGACTGCAAGACCAAAGCCAGTTCTGCGCCAAGAGGCAATGTCCAAACTGTAATGCTTAGTGAAAGTGTGAACAGATGACCGTGTGGCCACTGCACAGATCTCTGCCATGGACACATTCCTTAAAAAGGCAGTAGAGGTCACCACACTATGGGTGGAGTGGCCTTTAACTGCCCCCAGAAGGGACTTCCATATTTCATATACAAAAAATGGATACAGTTAGCTAGCCATCGAGAGATTTGCTTGGATATAGCCTTGCCCTGGCACTGTGTAAGAGTGGGAATGAATTGAGGAAAGCAAGGAGAAAGGTGCAGAAATGCAAGCATGAAAGAGCAGATGGAGCGATATCGGAGTGACGTCGGAGAGACACACAGAAAGTTACAAAATATTCAAACTATATTGACGTGGAAATAGCGAAACACAGAAATGACCGTACCAGAGACCTCCAAACAGAGCTACCGAAATAATAGCTGTGCAGATGTTCTAAATTGTCAGAAGTAACTGTTGATAGATACTTTGTTCAGACATAAGTTGAATATTGTTTAGACAACATGAGCATATAAATGGTACTCTCCTAAATGTTGAAAAAGTGCAGCAGATAAATCAAAAGAGAGCAAAATGTGTTTGTATTTATTGCATGCACAGTATGAGAATAAGATGCAGAATAATCACACAATCCTAAAAGCCATAAAGAGAAGCAAGATTAATCCACTCTGAAGGTGATTGATGGGAGTTAATGCATGGTTGGTCGCCAGGCGGCCCCAACCATGCATTAACTCCCCATTAGGTGCCACCTTCGTCGTGGATTAATGCTTAAATGACCCACACCCTGAAGTGCATTATTGCTATTATACAATGGCTTCTTTGTAAAGTTGAAGAAAAAGAAATTAAAAATATGTTTAACATTTTTTTTTTACTCAGTTTTATAGTGTGTAGGCATACATACTGGAAAAATACTCTGTTTTGTTCACCCAGTAGGTGGTGATGCTGCTTTGGTCGGTCTACCCCTTAGCTGTGTTTCATTGGTAAATTGTTGTTTGCCATCCACTTTAATTGACCTGGTCCAGCAGTCTTCTGTGGGACCGGCTGAAGATGTGTGTGTTGTTTTTTTTTTTTTTTAATTACTTTCTCTGAAGAGCCGAAATGGTGGTCATATGGAGAAGTTGCTAGGTGCAGACTTCCAGCTTTCCGTTTCGATCGGAGACTCCATGGTGATCATACTCAGGAAAGCCATTCTTGAATATGCTGTTATTAACACTGGAGACTGTTTTGAATGTTTTCTGCAGCTGGTTTATGTTGTTGTTCTTGGTGAATGGCTGCTTTTTTCCCCGCGATCCGACCAGCGTGACTAACCCTTGGGACCAGCACTTATGGTGTCCGCAGCTCACTGAAGTGCTGGGTTCGGGGAATAAACTGGTATGAAAACTGTTGCCTGTGAAAATCAGATGCTTGGTTTGTTGTTTTAAGTGAGGAGTGGGTACTGAAGGCAGGGTTTTTGTGGCTAGGGTTTTGTATCTTTTAATTGCCTGCTTCAGTTACGGCGGTTGCAGGGAGTGGTGAGAGTGGCAATGTGAGAGTGCTCACACTACAGCGCAGGGGGGACTGAAATGCTGTTTCAGATGATGGCTTTTTTTTTTTAATTAAACAATTTTTTTTCTGTTTGGGGGAATACTCTGGGGTGAGTGTGTGTCAGTATGTGGAGCAGGGTCTGTTGGACCAGGCACCAAAACTTGAGGAGGGCTTCTGTATGGGTGGGGTGGAGGAAGGATTTCAAATTAGTGTGCTATGGTCATGTGTGTGCCTGGACTTCATACAGTGAGGTTATACTCAGATAACCTCACTGTCCAAGGAACACATTGACCAATCGGAGTCCAAGAAATTTTCTTGCCATTGTATAATGCAACACATACGCACATCTTTTGGTTATGCTCAGCATTACTGAAGTTCTGTCAGGCTATCACTGTGCAATTTCAAGGACTTTCTCTCCCACGAGGCCTAGTCTTCCCATGACGGTCCTTTTTTGCTATCTCTCCTCCCAGCTGCCATCTTGGTAAATGTTCACTGGCTTACTTGTATATTCTTGCAGCTAAGAAAGCTATTACATGTCTGTGGATGCAGGCTACCCCACACAGAGTGGAGTCCTGGGGTGCCATCCTGCTGGAGACTTATACGGAGCGTCTAACTGTGGCTATACACAGCCTCCAGGAGTCCAAACCTTTATGGTGGCAAGTCTGGACTCAATATTATCTGGCGGTAGACAGTTCTTTTGTCCCTTAACATTACCCATGGCAATGGGATAATCACAGAGCATTGTTACTGGGGCAATGATATGTCTACTCAGCCCGCCGGGTGGGGTGGGTGTAGCCAATGAAAATGTATTTTTTCTTGTTATTTTCCAAAATGCGGAGGCTCGGGTACTAAGCCACATAATTTAGCTTTACACACACATATAAGGAGTATCCTAATGGTATTCTGCTATGAGGTACATTTATAGTTGTCTCAATAAATTTTCTAATATTAAAGAACATATATCAAATATAAACTAAATTATGACCAAACATTACGTTTTTCAAAGTTTTCTACAAACTGTAAAACTTGCTTTAAAAAAGGTAATTTTTCCATTTTAAACTCTATCTGGCCCACTGCCCTGTGTTTTAATTGGAAAAAAGTTCTAACTGGACATAGCATGTTCTGAGTGAAAGTAAATGTTTATCTCAAATGTTTGAAATAATAAGGGTTACACATCTGTAACCATAGTTCTTTTAGTGGTATACAGTTGACAGCCACACTCTGGCAGTTTTCCCAATCAGATGTCATCAAGCTAAGCTCCTCCCACCACCAAGTGGTGTATCTTCTGACTCCACCTTAAGAAGTCAGATTTTTGCATGCTGGAAGCAGGAATCTGCGTGCCACTTGCCAGGGAAGGTTGGGTGGGTTGCGTGGATGGGAACTGTATATCACTAGTGAACTACAGTTACAGGTGAGCAACCCATATTATCTAAACGTGGATACAGTTCACATCCACACCCTGGCAAACTCCAAGCAGTTCTCCCAAAAGAGGGGGCAAAGCACACACCCCTATTTGGAGAACAGAGACTAGAAGACTGAGGACCCAAGAGCAGCATTCAGATGAGTCATGATGTCAATACTGCCAGGGAGAGGAAGGTGGGTGCTTTACTCCAGGTTGCATCCCTGCACATCTCCACAGTGGGGATATCCCTTGAGGCAGCCACCGAGGCAGCAGTACGACTGGTGGAATGAGCCTTAAGCCCCTTGGGCAACTTCCTACCAGTCAACTTGTAGCACAGGTCTATGCAGGATGTTATCCACCTGGCAATTATTTGCTTTGCTGCCGATCTGCCAGGCATGGCTTCAACATATGTTACAAACAGCTGGCAAGCCTCACCCCAAACTCCAGCTGTGTGATCACTGTAATTAATTTACTGCCTCCAAAGGTCCAGAGTATGGAGCCTTAGATCGGCCCCTGAGGTTGGGTTGGTCAAGTATATCAGAAGGTTGATCACCTGGGTTAAGGTAAAATTCTAATATGATCTTTGGAAGGAATCGCGGTTAGGGAAGTAGGACAACCTTGTCCTTGTGGAAGACCAGGTAAGAAGACTCCACCAAGAGTGCCTGGAGTTCACTGATCCTTCTGGCTGACGTGATGGACACCACGAATGTAGTCTTCCATGACAGATGTGACATTTTACACCTGTGCACTGCCTCAAACAACCTGCCCATATGTACTGTCCACACCAGCAGTTGGTTCCATGGAGGCACCAGTTCATACACTGGAGGGGACACATGATTCAGGCCTTGAAAAAGTGCCTGACCACCTTCTAGGCCACCATTGGCCTACCAGCCCATGCGTGGTATGCAAAGATGGCTGTCAGGTGCACCTTAAGGGTGGGTGTCACTTGCAGTCCTGACAGAGAGTGACCATAGTCGAGTATACTCGCCATGGGATAGGTAAGGGGATCAAGCTCATTATCCTGGCACAGATACATAGAAGATGATGGCAGATAAGGACCATATGGCCCACCTAGTCTGCCCCTTTTCCCTATCTGATGCATTACCGCAGACCCTAGATGATCTGCGGCTTACCCTCTCCTCCATATTGCTAGAGTAGTCTTATGTCTATCCCATACATTCTTGAACTCCCCTACTGTTTTTGCCCCCACCACCTCCACAGGGAGGCTGTTTCCAAGCATCCACTACTCTTTCTGTGAAAAAGTACTTCCTCACGTTGCCCTGAGCCTACCCCCCCAGCCTCATATCATGCCCCCTTGTTCTTCTACACCTTCTTTTCTGAAAGACGCTAACCTCTTGTACCTCGTTTATACCCCTGAGGTACTTGAATGTCTCTATCATATCCCCCCTCTCTCTCCTCTCCTCTTCTCCAAGGAATACATATTGAGGTCCTCTAGTCTTTCCCCATATGACTTTTGGTGCAGTTCTTGCACCATTTTGTTGCCCTTCTCTGGACTGCCTCAATTTTATATATGTCTTTCTGGAGATGCGGTCTCCAGAACTGGATGCAGTACTCCAGATGAGGTCTCACTAGTTATCTGTATAGTGCCATAACCACCTCCTTTTTTCTTCTGGTGATGCCTCTCCCTATGCACCCAATCATCCCACTGGCTCTCCCCACAGCCTTCTCACATTGTTTAGTTACCTTTAGGTCATCAGATGTGATTACCCCCAGGTCCCTTTCTTGACTGGTGGTCGTCAGTACCGCCCCCCCATCTTGTACTCCTCCCTTAGATTTCTGCGCCCCAAGTGCATGATTTTTACACTTTTTTGCACCAAATCTTAGCTGCCAAACTCTCGACCACTCCTCAAGCATGTTTAGGTCCTTTCTTATTTTTTACACCCCCCTTGAGTGTCGACACTGTTGCAGATCTTAGTGTCATCTGCAAAGTGGCACACCTTCCCCTCAAGCCCCTCTGCAATGTCACTTATGAAGACATTAAAGAGGACTGGCCCCATCACGGATACCTGTGGCACCCCGATGGTTACCCCCCCGCCTCAGATTGAATACCATTTACTACCACCCTCTATGTTCTGTCACTCAACCAGTTTCTGACCCGGTTTACCACCTTAGTGCCCACTCCCAAGCTGCCCAACTTATTTATAAACCTCCTATGTTGGACAGTGTCAAAGGCCTTGCTGAAATCTAGGTAGGCCACAGCCACTGCCACTCCTACATTGGCACTACATTGACAACTTCTTCCACTTAAATACATACCATTTTCAAGTTGTCTCCTTACGGACACCTCCACAACATGGAGAAGATCTTCCCAGAGCCTGGAACTCTAGCCACTCAGGAACCAGGCTCAGAGGTACAGTGACTGAAGGTCTGCGTTCAGGACCTACATCTGTTGTCTGGTCAGCAGATATGGGCAGAGTGGAAACCTCCATGGAGGCCTGCTGCTGAAGCTGAAAAGATCTGGATACCAGAACTGCCTGGGCCAGTCTGGGGTTATAAGGATCATCTGCACCTTGTCCTTCTGGGCCTTGACCACGACCTTATAGACCAAGGGAAAGGTAGGGGAGGTGTACAGGAGGTCTGGGATCTAGGGCCTCATGAAGGCATCCACCAATCTTGTCCTGGATTTTATTTATGTCTTTGATAACTGGGTGAGCAAACTGATCCAGAGGACCATTTTCAGTTGCGACCCAGGCCACCAGGATGGCAAACACAACAAACATCAATACAATTAGAACAAAACAGGACTGCTGAATACACTTAGTAGGAGGTCAAATTACATAGTACAAATATTTCAGAGAAATCAGTACATACTGGTGTAGTGACACACATTAAGTGGCTATGCAATATAAAAGGCTTAACATGGTGATTATGGTAAAGTAGTACATAAAATGTACATACAGTCACCGGGGAGCCAAGGAAATAAATACAGTTAAAACGAAGGTTCAGACTATCACCAGGAGTGACATAGGCACAAGCCATAGGCAGAAATGCAACTTACTGCAGAACCTGCTAACAGTTCAGAATAAAGCAGGTAGTCATATCCAGATTAAACAGAGGAGTAGAACAGTGCAAGAGGGTAGAGGCACTGGAGATAGGGTGAGGGCACAAACAGGTGCTATGCCAGGATACGGGCCCTGGTACCAACTGGGGAACAGCTGCAGGTACAAGTGGCCTCAGCCAGGAGCCACGCCATTAAGTTTGCTTTGAAAGACTGATGGGAGGGGGTGACTGGATGAATAAAGGAAGTCTATTCCAGAGGGAAGGGGCAGAGACAGAGAAAGCTTAACTACCCATGATAGTAGCAGTGCGAGGGACTTCCAGTGGGGGAATGGAGGTGGCCCGGAGACTCCAAGAGACCACTCTGTCAGTGAGTAGGAGAGGAGCAGGGGGACAGATGATGGTTCCTGAGTGCACTGTTGATGAGGCCGCCCGTAGCAAAGTCAAAATGACCCAGCAGAGAGAGCCACCCTAGGGACAGGTATAGTGAGCAGTGAGTGGTAGGTGGTGAAAGGGGCTTGAAGCACAAAGAAGCATTTGGAGTTGTATATGGTATGTAAGCAGGTCCATAGGGAAGAGGACGCAGTACAGTATACTGGGGAACAGTAGTCAAAGAGGGGCAGGAGGTTTCCTGTAGCAATGGCTAGGTGAGCTTCGGGGGACAGAAATTGATTTTGGCAGTAGGCAGCACCTAATTTTTGGAGGATTTTCATCACAGTGTTGCTGATGTGTTCGTTGAAAGTAAGGGAGAGGTCTAGGGTGACATCTAAATATTTAAAGGCAGGGACAGTTTTGAGTGGAGGGCCGGCAGGGGGTAGCGATCAAGAGTGGAGTTTTTGACCTGGCTACCGTTGCTAGGAATGGCTTAGAGCCAAAGAGCATGGTCTCTGTCATTTTCTCATTAACGAGAAGTTTTCTGGAGAGGAACCAGCTCTGTGTGTCCCCAAAGTTGTGCTGCAAGGGTGGTGGACAAGGACTCTATGGAATTATCGCTGTGGTTTATGACTAGGATCCGCATAGAGGATGGCCTTGCAAATGATGTTTTCAGCAGGGAGGTCATTAATAAACAGAAAAAAAAGCAGAGGCCCCAGTATTGTGTCCTGAGGTACACTGGTGTGGGTAGGCAGCAGAGCAGATACATTTTTACAAATCAAGACGGAATGGAACCTGCCTGAGAGGTAACTATGGAACCATGTGATCATGTCTGGTGAGCAGCCAAAGTTTAGCAGGGCAGAGTACAGGAGATGGTGGTCTACGAGGTTGAAAGCCTTTGACATATCCACAAACACTGCGTCTGTGGCCCTGCCCTTGTCCATATTTCTAAGGATATGGTTTGAGTGCCAAGGTGGAGGAGGTATTATGGTGTTTGCGGAAGCCGTGCTGGACAGGACACAGGAGTTGGTATTTTTCTAGATAATCGGATAGTTGGTGGTAAATGATTTTCTCAAGTAATTTACTTAGGTGAGGAAGTGGGGTGATGGGCCTATAATTTTCGGAGGTGAGGGGATCCCCAGCCTTAAATTAAGGTATGACATGAGAGTGCTTCCAAGAGTCAGGTACTGTTGAGGACGAAAGGGCAAGGTTTAAAATGTAGGTTAGGGGCTTTACAATAACTGGGGAGAGCAGTTTCAGGAAGGTGGCATATAGCCCATCACTACCTGGGCTACCTTGGGTAGGAAGTGTCTAAGAGTTTGGCAGTGGTTTTATGCCAATGACCCTTAAGTAAAATGGAAGAGCATGTGCAGTACTGGGGAGGGCTGGGAGCACTGAGGTTTGCTATACAGGTCAGAGGGAGACTGAGTAGGGAGCTTGCTAAGATAGGGAGATAGGTCCGTAAACATTCTGTTGAAAGTGTTCGAAATTGCACCACATTCCGTGATGGGACCAGGGAGTCAGCTTAGTCGTGTTGTCTGCTTAGGATTTAGAAGGGACCCTACTGAGGCCCAGAAACTGCGCGGGTTACCGAGCATGTCTTTTTGCAAGTTGGTATAGAATTTGCGCTTTAGCAACTTAACAGCCTGCCAGCAAGAATTGCACAGTTGTCTGTATGTGTTCCAGAGCTGGGGGGGATTGTGGGGGGTGGGCGTAAAATAGCCTCTGTTTTGAGATGCCTCCGGTAGACATTTTGTGCTCCATAGTACTAGAATTTTACTCAATGGAATGCCTCACTGCCTCCATTCATGGCCACCTTGATCAGTTTCCTACCCGATGGCAGGGGTGGACTCAGTATCTGATGGCAGCGGAGTCCTCCTTTGTGCTTTAGACCTTCCATGTCCAAATGGCCTATTTGTGTGTCTGGGACTTCCCAACTATAACACGTCACATAATGTGTCAGTGGCTCAGCAGGATGCACACTCGCCTTTGAGGCCGGAAGATCAGAAAGCTGTGGGGTCTGTCCCCACACCAGGCACCTGGGTTAAATCCTAATCTGACACTGTAGTGCAGCATGAGGGGGGGTGCTGTACTCCTGAGGTGCAGTCTTTCAGATGTGACGGTAAACCAAGGTCCCATCTGCCTGTTCTGGTGGTTATTCAGGTGGATGTTAAAGATCCCATGGCACTTCTCGAAAAGAGTAACGGAATTTCCCTCGTGTCCTGGCCAAATTTCCCCCATTCAGTAAAAATACCACCAATAGCTTAATCTGGTTCAATGTCAGTTGGCATCCATCTGTATCCCCCTCCCCCGGGACGAGGCTGAAAATAAGCAGAATTGTCTAGTCCTCCTTTCCCAGTGAACAAAAACCAAAATAAAAATAAAAAAATAACAGAAACATAGACACTGTCAGCAGATAAGGGCCTATGGCCCACCCAGTCTGTCCACTTGAGCTTGCAAGTTCACGTTATGTTTTCTAGAGGTCTGTTGCTCCTTACCCTTGACTTCCAGAATTCTCTTATGTCTATCCCATGCATTCTTAAATCCCGTGATTGTTTCAGCCCCCACCAGCCATAGCAGAGATTGCTGGACTGGTGAACAGTGGCACTTACATAAATGTTTGTAAACAGAATCTCCACTATATTATATTCTATCATCTCTGTCTGGTATTCCCTCATATATGCTTGAATTTTGTTACAGCTTTTTTGAAATGCTAGAATTCTTGTATTTCATGTCTCAATAAAATTTAAATTACAAAAAAAAAGAAAGGTGTAACCCCCTTGTTACCCGGGGTTACTAGAATCCCAGTAAGACCAAGTGGTAGGCAGGGAAGGCAGCTTGTGAAACTCCAGTTAAATGGGTTTCACACTGTCTCACTCTGTTCTCAGTCTCAGCTGAGACTGAGGGATGACATCACCAATAGAACTATCGCAGCTGCATGAGCCACATTGGAATCTGCAGAAAGGGAGTTGGTTAGAACGTTGGGAGTTTTGAAGTCAGTCTTCAGTTGAGTGAGTGTGAAGTTGGGAGCTTGCTGGTAAAGCAGCTCAGCGAAGGCTCTAGGAGCCTCAGCCCTGACAGAGGGCTACTTTTAAGTAGAAGGGTGTGTATCTCCACCTTAAAGAGAGACACAGAAGATTACTAAAGTGGTGGAGACCGCCGTTTTCGGGTCTCAGTGCCCCTCCCTTCGGGGGGGGCAGGAAAAGGTCTCCCTGCAGATTCCTGGGGCAACCCCCTAGTTCTGCTTGTGAAAGAAAAGCTGCCTATGTGTTCCAGTGTTTATTTGGGAGAATAAGAAGATTTGTGAGTCGCCTGTGGGGCACCTGCAACGTGAGGGCGAGTGTCTGCTCTTGCTAAAAGGGCCTATGTTTTTCACCCTGGGACTTGTGTGACAATATGGGGATTGAACTACTAAATATTGGGAAGCCTAGAGTAATGGGCTAAGCAAATTAAAAGTAGGTTCAAGTCCAGAGTTTGTTGGGATGCAAATAATATGTAGAGGAGATGTGACAGACGTCTACCCAGAATCTACATTTGAAAGTTTTCAGTAAAGGAATTGTTCAGTTTCCAGGGAAATGGCTGGGTATGGGCTTTGGGAACTGGAGGTGGGTGGCCCCCCATCTGTAGTGACCAGGTCCACCTCTACAGATTTCTTCTGTGGATTTCTACTTTTCCTCAGGCACTTGGCCAGTGATGGGGGAAGTACCCAGACGTGGGATTGTAAGGAAAATTCTCTCTAGGAGTCGAAGACTCTAGTGTGGTTTGGGGAGCCACAACAGGATAATTGGTTCATTCCTCCCATGGACCGTGAATGGGATAATTGGTTCATTCTTCCAATGGACTATGGATCAAGGGCGGGGAGCCAGCCAGTGGGAAACCCAAGTGCAGTCGGCTGTGTACCCAAAGCTGCGTGCAAGTCCGGCTGTGTGCCTGGTGGGTTTAGAGCCTGAGGGCTGGAAATAGTGATACAGTGTTCTGTTGTCTCTAATCTGCATTACCAGGAAATGTAGCCCCATGGGGGTCCGTCTATGCTTTGTTTGTTCAGCTTGGATATGAATAAAAGCCACACTGAAGAATCCCATTCCTGGTTCTGGACATTACAGTTATTGCTTCCTGTGTTCGGATTTACTTGGGTGCCCCTGTTCAGAGTAGCCAAACCTAGGTCCCCTGTGCCGAGCAACCTCATCCTCCCCGAACCCAGTCCCCACCAGGTACTGCTGTCAGCTTCAACAGCATGCCACCTGTCGTTTTGCCAAAAAGGCAGGGGTGAGGGGTTACAAAGGCATTTAATTTTCTGTTCTACCAAAGGCAAACAGGTCCATCAGAGGAGGGTTGCCCAGCTGGAAGAACAGGTGGTCTACCACCGCCTGATGCAGGGAACACTCATGCGATGTCTCTCTTACCCGGCTGAAAACGTATGCCAGCTGACCGTTGCATTCTGCAACATAGATCACCAGGAGAACAGCACCCAGGCTACACATGAGTGTCCATGTGAGAACAGCCTTCCAACGCAGTGGAAGGGAGTGCATCCCACCTTGCCTATTCAGGTGGAACATGGTCATGATGTTGTCAGTCTGGACCTACACGACCTGACCCCAGATTGAAGGAGCAAACTCCATCAGAGCCAGACACACTGCATGGAGCTCCAGCAGGTTGATGTGGTGACAGAACTCCTGGAGGGACCAGAACTCGCAGTCTCTGTTGTCTCCCAGGTGTGCTCCCCACCCTACCAGAGACACATCTTTCATAAGCATGAAGGACGGTTCTGGGAGGACAAGCAGGATTCCCTCCTCCAGATGCTGTAGGTCTAAGCCATCACTGGATGGCATCCCACATCAGCTGGGGCACTACGACTGTCTGGTCCAAGTGACCTAGGCACTAGGACTGCTGTCAGCTCAACTCCAACTGCAGGTGGTGCAACCAGCAAGCCCAATGGATCATGCTGGTGGAAGATGCCATGTACCCAAGCATGCACAGGAAGCCCTGGACAGGGCAAGAGAGCCCAACCTGAAAAGATTAGGCAAAGGAGTTAAGGTCCAATGGGGAGGTGGGCCTTGGCCCAGAGGAAGTCTAGTACTGCCCCAGTGAACTTGATCATCTGCAACAGGGCCAGCTCAACTTGGCCTAAGACCAGACAGGCCTTGAGGGCCAGCTCTCTAGACCTCTCCACGGCCTCTTTGGATGACCCCGCTATCAGCCAGCTGTCCAGGCAGGGAGACATCCTGATGGCCCTGCACCACAGGAAGGCTGTCAACACTGCCATGCACTTGGTGAAGATCCTGGGCACAGATGAGAGGCCAAAGGGCATGACCTGTAACTGGTACAGGATCCCCTCTGTATGGAACCAAAGGTAACACCAATGGAATGGACTGGGATGTGGAAGAACAACTCCTGAAAGTCCAGGGAGCAAAACCTCATGCCCTGCTCCAGAGAAGGAATAAATCTGATTCAGAGTGACCACCCGGAACTTGTGCTTCCACATGAACTGGTTCAGATCATGCAGGTCCAAAATAGCATACCAGTCCCTTGTTGGTTTCGGAATTAGGAAGTACATGGACGCATATCTCTGAGTGGCCAGGGTGTCTGGAACACGGCCTATTGCCCTGTGTTCTAGGAGCTGGGCAATGTCAGCTCATAGTGTAGACATGCCCTTTGACTCTCTGGACTCCCACAAAGCCTGGAGTCAGTACGGTGGGACAGCCTCAAAATCCAGAGACAACCCTTTGCCCACCATTTTCAGTACCCACCTGTCGGAGGTCATGGCAGATCATTATGGCGAAACTGACCCCTGGCCAGGAACTGGGACATGGACTGGATGAGAGGGGAACGACATGCCACAACCCGTCACTGTACAGCCTTAAAAGGGGCTCCAGCCCCCAGGGGCTGTGGAGGTACCACTACCTCTGCTTCCATCTCCTTTCTGCCCTTGGCCACTGAACTTGAGTTTTGGATGCCAGTGCTGAAACTGCCACTGCTGGGGCTGCTGCTGAGACTGTTGTGACTGAAAGGGACGATACTGGAAGGCCTTCTTTTAGGTTTCTGGGCCTTCTGGGACAAAGCCATGGAATCAGGGGGGCACTAATGAACCATCTTCCACGCAGGACACACCCAATCTGAGCTCTTGCTGGCAGAGCAACATTTTGAGCAAAAAATTTTATTAACAGTGGAAATATAACTTTTTAAAGTGTGTATACAGTATCTTGCTTCAGCTTGCTAATTGGAGCACAGTGATCCAACTCATGCCATGAGTAAACCCAAAGGACAACAACCTGGGCTGTCAAAAGATCCGCAGCCTACTACCAGTAAGGCAGCCGGCGCACTGGGAACTTCTAGTGTGCCATCGACTGCACCCCCATGGCAGCAGATGTTAGAATTCATGCAGACAATGGATTCTAAAATAGGAAAAAAAAAAAAAAAAACGCAAAAATTGGAAACTCAGACATTATAGCCTTGGCCAGTTCCGTAGCTAAATTGGAAAAACGGATTACACCACCTCAACAGCTGTTGCATATCTCACCAAAGAAAATGGGCACTTACGTTCCCGCATGGTGTCATTAGAAAATGAACTCCATTTGGAGAATATTCATCTGATTGGAGTATTGGGAGGGAACTGAAGGCACAAATCTCTTACAATGTATTACACACTGGCTCTAGGGAGTCCTTCCAACATTAGAGAGTCTGGATTGGTCCATCTTCAAGAGCACCTACCAGTTGAACCAACGTGTTTGTCCTAAGTCGCCAACTCAACCACACTCCATCCTTCTTAAAACACTGGGATCAGAGATCTGGGGCTTGTTCATCTCTGCAGCATGGGCAGCTTACCCTTTACAAATTAATGGTGCAGACATCAAATTATTTCTGGATTTTTCTTTTCAAACCAGAGCTTGTCGAGGATACCTGGAGACATGGCAGCATAAAGACACGGGGGAAGAGAGCTCCCGCCCCACCGCAACCAATAAGGTTATTTAGCCGAAAAACATACCTAATTTAAAATTTAAATATCCTGCAATGCAATTGCAGACACCGCAGGGAGAAGAAATATAAGATGCAACTGGACAACAGAGCTGTAATTCTTTATGAACCTTCACAGAATGGCTCGCCATGACCGGACTCGATATCATCCACTGAGAGACATACCAGAAGACGAGGAGAGCGGACTACAGAGCTCTGATACAGCCTTGCCAATTCCTCCACCTTCTGACACCAAACGGGGGAGAAAGGAAAAAGACAAAGATAGAAAGAAACAACTATCGGAGATGTGTAACTCGGAGGCAATCCTGTCTGTGATCTCCAAATTTCTAGCCGAAATGAGGGACGCCCTTAAAGATATTCACTCAGGCCTCACCAAACTCGAGTCAAGGGCTGAAACAACAGATGCCCAAATTACAGAAAATTCAAATAAAATTTAGATCCTGGACGGAACAGTACACGAACTCGCAGAGGAACAACTACACACATCAAGGAGACTAGAGGATATGGAGAACCAGGGGTGACGTAAAAACATTAGGGTGTATGGTATTCTGGAGGGGGAGGAGGGGAACGACTCAGTAGCATTTGCAGATCACTTGTTGTGCCAGGCCCTGGACTTAGGCCCTGATTTTCAAATAGACATTGAAAGGGCTCATAGAGCACTGGGTTCCCGCCCTGCTGGGCCCGATGCCCGTCCAAGATCATTTGTAATGTGCTTTATAAGTTTTAACCAGAAAGAACAGCTACTAATCAAAGCCGGGCGCAAAGAAAAGGTTATGTGGGGAGAACAAAGAATTATTTTCGACAATGACTACGTACCAGCTACTCAACGCATGAGAAGGGAATACTCTCCCTTATTCCCACTCCTCATAGACAAAAATCTAAAATGTCGTACCCCTTATCCTGCAAAACTGGTGGTCCAATTCCCTAATGGCACCATAACATATTCTACGGCAGCAGAAGCTACAGTGGACTTGCTACAACGAGGAATGATACTTAAAGACAACCCAAAACTGATAAGAGATCCTGCTACATTCATTAGAAATAACACCCAAGACAAACCACGAATAGCAATTGGAGACCAGTACTTGCAGAAGATTCTGGACACAGTACGATCCTTCGAAAATCCGACAATATAAATAAAATGGGACCGAGTTCAAAACCAGGTACTGTCTGAGACCGGGGGACATTAGAGGGAGGGATAGGCCCGGCTGCCTGGTGTGAGAGGGGTCGAGGAGGGTGATTGCTCTGGAATAGGCTCCTCCAAACACAGTAAAATAAATTACCTCTGATGCCTCTACCTGTCGGTTGGCTGGGAGCCTCCGGAGCGTCTTTCTCTCACCCCTCCGTGGGGGTGACCTGGGGCCCAGCTGCCTGGTGTGAGTGGGGTCGAGGGAGGGTAATTGCTCTGGAATAGGCTCCTTCAAATAAAGTGATACAAATTAGCCTCCGATGCCTCTACTTGGCAGTTGGCTGGGAGCCTCCAGAACGCCTTTCTCTCCCCCCTTCCACGGGGCAACCTAACTGTTGGGCTGCTCTCCCCCTCCTCTCGCTCTCCCCCCCCCACACTTTTAAGGAGACCAAATCCGCTTTCTGCATTGTGTGATGGTAACACCACAGATGCCTTTGGTCGTAGGCTAAGGGCCAGCGGCCTTGGTCAGGCCCAGGACTTCGGTGAAGGCAACTTCCAGAAACAGCCAATACAGGCCTCTTCTTCATGACGCATAGAAACGAGAGAGCACTGAGAGTTTATAATGGACTGAGAACATTACATGCGCGGTCTGTTGGGACTTAATTGTTTAACATTTAGTCATTTAAGAGTAGCCAGAGGATAGAAGAAGTTTTTGAAATAATAGGAGACTGGGGATTCCCCTCGCCTTTTCCCCTCCTGTCCCCCCCAATCTCTTCCAAGTTACATACTTCAGACTAGTGGGAGAGATTAGGCCTGAAGTAGAAAGGTATAAAACTGACATAATGGTGAGGGCAGAATAGCTACCCAAAATCCATGGCTATATCAAGGTCCCCTAACCAGGGGAATGGATGGGGCAGTGACACTTGGGCCGGGGAGTGGGAATTGTTTTTACACAGTGCTCAGCTAACAGTGGTGAACAGAGGCACAGGATGAATGCACTGTCATTGACCTCCCCCACTTAAGCCCAAGGGCTCTATGTTGCCCACTTCCACTTCCCCAATCGGCCGTTATCTAATAAGGGTGGAACTATGGGCAAATGATAGAGGCCACAAGAGGGGAGAATGGGCACATATTAGAAGGGCGGAAGGATTATATTACTTCCACAGTACAACAAATACTCCCTTAGGGGTCAATAGTAAACTCAATAAATACTACACCGACTGGGTGGGGCGGAGGCTCTGTCCCCCTAGGAAAATTAGTAGTGTAATACTATTTCTATATATACTAATCCTTATGTTTTAACCAACACATAAGCAGTTTCTGCGGGTAAGTAGTGACTGCTTCTAGAGAAGGATTTCCCTCTCAGGTTGGTCTAAACTCACCAGTTGGTGGGTGGTGTCCCTCCTCCCTAGGGCAAAGAGACTCTAGGCCCGGGGTCTAGGGAGACAGATGACTTTCTCTCCCCAACAAATGAAGATCTTTTGTATAAAAGTTGCTCCATTAGGAATCAGGTTTCTATTCAAAAGTTGTAGCAGTTATTTTGTTGGTTGGGTTTATTGGTTCAAATAATTGTTGAAAAGGATGATGACACTACTCCCAAGTGGAAACCTATCACCCCAGTACTAGCTGGTGGGTCTATAGTCCAAAGGGTGCTCAAGAAGGAGGTACCACCCTGCTCTGGAAGTGCTGAACCTGGTCTTAAAGAACCACCAGGGCAGGGGAAGGCACTCAAAAAAGTACAGATTTTATGTATTTAGGCCCTGAACGGACTGGACTATCAGCATGACTATGATAATCTTCTCCTATAAGGCCAATGGTTAATGTTCCGGTTAAAATGTTTTCCCAAAACGTGACTGGTTTGCATTCTCCTGTTAAACAGTATAAGATAATGAATAATTTGGGAAAGCAGACATATATTTTTTAACAGGAGTCCCACCTTTCCCCACTAGAACATTTCAAAATTACATTGGGGGGGAGATATAAGGTAGTGGCATCTTCACATCCGAGGGGCCATAAACAGGGTATGGTGGTTCTGATCCCCTCCACAACCTCACTGGAAATATTGGACTCTTATCAGGATCCACAGGGCAGATATGTAATTATAACAGGAAAACTTTACTCTCAAACAATAACCTTGGTAAATACTTATCTCCCTCCACAAACATCTCTCCCAGTGATACAGACCTTTTGCACAGGTGGTGGAGGCTTAAAGGCATCTTGATTGGGGGAGGGGTATTTCAATATTTCCTTAACCCACACATGGACACTTCTAACCCTAAACCTAATGGGCTATCTAAAGCTGGTAAATATTTAAAAGGAAATATGACTTTTTTGGGAATAGAGGATGTCTGGCGTAGATTATTCCCCTCGGTCCCAGGTTGTACATTCTTTTCTGGACGCCATAGAACATACTCTCGGCTGGATTACTTTTTTGTAACAGGGGAGCATCTTGCATTAGTGCAGGATATTCTAACTGAACCCAGGATATTATCAGATCATAACCCACTGATTCTCAAAATAGACTTACATAAACAAAGAAAATTCAGGTTCTGGAGATTCAATGTGTCCCTTTTCAAAGGCTCGGAATTCCTGGACTCCATAGGACAGCATATCCCACAGGTTATTCAGGATAATTAAACCCCTGAAATCTCCCACCCAATTCAGTGGGATACACTGAAAGCTGTCCTGAGAGGAGAAATTTTGGAATATGCGTCTCGGAAAAAAAAAAAAAAACAAGTAAAGCTTAGGTTTTTAGAGGACCAATTGGCTTCATACCAGCTTTTATACAGAGAAGGAGATACAGCCCTCCAGAGGAGGATCAGGATTTAAAACAAGAAATACAAAGAATATTGGATTATAGGACCCTTCAGAACTTAGATTACTTGCGACAATATAACTATGGGGGGCGTGCTAGACTAGTGGCACAAAAGTTGACAGCCAATAAAAGGGCATCTATATTTTTAAAAATAAAATCTACCACAACGGGCAACCCCACTTATAAGGAGGAAAAAAATTAAGCAAGTATTTGTGCAATTTTATGAGACCTTATATGCAGCCCCTCAACAATCCCAAGAACAAACTACCCAGATGTCAGATTTTCTGAATACACTCCCCCTACCTAGATTGTCAGAATCTCAAATTGACCATCTGACATGCCCCATTAGACCTGAAGAAATTCTCCAACAGGTTAAACAAATTAAACCCCGGAAACTCCAGGGCCCAGATGGCTTTAGCCCAGAACAGTATAAAACTTTCATCCCTCAGTTGCTCCCAAGCTTCCTGCTGGCGTGTAGGGTAGTGACAGATGGAGAGGCTCCTCCTCCCTCATGGAGCTATGCTATTCTCACCCCATACTCAAACCTGACAAAGATCCCACACATCCTCATATCGCCCAATTTTGATTCTGAATGTAGATTATAAAATATATATGGCTATATGGGCCTAAAGATTAGAGCCAATACTCCTCCAGTTAATACATCATGACTAATCTGGTTTTATTAAGCAGAGAAGTACCTTTGATAATTTGCGCTGTACCCTATTACTTACAGAATATATTCATGCTAGAAAAATCCCCTCCATGATAGTAAGTTTGGACGCTGGCAAAGCATTCGATAAGGTGGGATGGGAATTCCTATGGGCAACACTCTAAATTTTCCTTCCCAAACTCTTTTCTTACCACCTTGAGAAATATCTACAGTATATGTCCACTAAAGCGTATATTCGAATAACTGGATCTTTGTCCCAGGCAATACCCATAGAAAGCGGCACGAGACAGGGATGCCCATTATCCCCGTTACTATTTGCCCTATGCACTGAACCTCTGGCAGAGGCCATTCGGAGAAATGCGCAGATAGAGGGAGTCCCGGTAGGTCAAAGGGAATATAAGGTGGCCCTTTTTGCAGACGATATCCTGGTGACAGCCCTCTCCCTGGAGACTTCCCTTCCGGCCCCATGGAAAAACTTGGAGACCTTTACAGAGGTACAGTATTGGGTTTTCAACTAAATATAGCTAAAACAGACCTCCTCCCATTATATTTTACCCCAACCCAAGCTCTTAAAACTAAATACCCTATAAAATGGCACCAAACAAAATTTAAATACTTGGGCATTATTATTCCAAGAAACATAGAAACCTGGAATTACTGAATTATGAACCTCTTTCGATCCAAATACAGTCAAGACCTATCTCGCTGGTCCAGGCTGCCTCTGAGCTTCTTTCAAAGAATAGAGTTTATCCGAATGATCATGTTGCCAAAATTATTATACCCATTTCAGAATATCCCTACTTTTCCCTCCCCCTTCTATTTTAAATTGTGGGACAAAATTATTTCAAATTTTGTATGGCAGAACCAACGACCTCGAATCAGGCTGTCTTTGTTGCAATTCCCGCTCTCCCAGGGTGGAGCTAACCTCCCAAATTTGAAACGTTATGCCCTGGCTGCTTTTTTAAAAATATTAACCCTATGGTTGGCTCCGATCTATAAGGCCCCTTGGAAGGATTTAGAATTTATTTTAAATGATTTGTACGATATAACAAAAATAATTATGACCTTGATGGGCAGGACTCCTCACCTACGTGACTTTACACCCTTTTCCGCTCAGATTTTAAAATAATGGTATCGACTAAAAAAACCCCAAGGATTTGGTGACCTTTTCTTCGTCCATACACTAATCTCTGAAGATGATAAGTTTTTCCCCGCTACAATGGATCATACATTTGCAAGGTGGAGAAGAGTGGGACTCCAATACTTTAGACAGTTCCTTTCTCGGGAAGGAATAATTCCATTTGAAACACTTAAAGTAACCTGTGGTTTATTAGAAAATGCTATATACAGATATACACAGGTTAAAAATTACCTTTTGAGGCAGAGGGATAGGGTGCCTAAACTACCAGACCCTACCCCTAAGTCCTGGAAAATCTGGAAGACACTTGTACCGTTTCCTCAGAGAAGGGATGGGAGACTCTCTTTCAATTTTAAAAAGCTGGTGTAAGGATCTTGAAATAGAATCTTCAGACCAGGACTGGTTACAGGCTTCCCCGCTGGCCTTTAGGGTAACTCATTCTACCATATGGCGTGAATTTGCCGGAAGTGTCAAGCTCGATTTTTCCATGCCCCAGCCATTCTCACTAAATACCTTCCCTCTTCATTTGGGAGGTGCTGGAGAAATTGTATGTGTCCTTGTGCTGACCTCAGTCATATTTTTTTGGATGTGCCCACTATTGACACCCTTTTGGTGTAAAATACAACAAGAATAACAGAGTGCCTGGGGGAACAGATAGAGTTAACTGCGGAGGTGGTTTTGTTAACGATCTGCTCCTCCTACTGCCCATCTTGGCACCAAACTTTGTTACCAATTTATATTTTGGCAGCCAAAAAGGCAATAAGACGTTGGATGTCACCAATTGTCCCTACTATACAAGATTGGAGAGCGGTGGTTTCTAATATCTATTACATGGAATCCCTTACTGCTACATTACATCACAAAAAAACAAGATATTAGATATGCTGGAGGCCATGGGTGATGTATATTTCAAGACATGATCCTGAATTTATACCTTGAGATTTCATTATGAAGTAATTGTGTGAGGACTGGTGGAAAGGAAACCTAGATATAAAACACTTAAGGGGCTACCTTCACGCAGGTAAATATAAGCAGTTAGTACGGGAAAACCATAATGGCCAAGATAAAGTAGGGAGTGAAAGGTCTGAATAGATGAAATAACAGACATGGTCAGATTATAAAATTGTTGTTTTTATTCAGAAACATTGGCTTAGATTTATTGGAACAGATATTCAAAAGGGTTGCGCCATGCACTTAATAGGGATTCTTGCCTAGCATGAAGTCAAACTGCTCCATTCTGCAATATTCAGCAGGAGGCAGCTGCTGTACAGAAAACATGCTGAGCAACAGCGCAATGCAAATGAATGCATGCTGAACTGGAGGGGAGGAACCATGCATAAACTGCACAGCCTGATATTCAGCGGGCTGTGCAGAGTTGTGCAGGCGCAACCCCAACCTGCACCTGCACAACTTTGAGCCAAACAAAAAGGCTCAAGTCGGGGCCACCACATGTGAGCTGCTGCACTGCGAGGCGCAACACAGCAGCTGCCACCTGTGGCTGGCCCCGACCCACTCCTGTGCCCCCGCAGCCCGATCACGGGCAAAAATGTAAAATCCCCCCACCCGATCGCGGGCAGCAATGTGTCTCTCCCCAAACACATCCCTGGTGGTCCAGTGGACCGATAATCCCGATCGCGGGATGTAACATTAAACCCCAACATAGCCCTGGTGGTCCAGTGGACCGAAAATCCCACTGCGGGATGTCATATAAACACTTCTCAACATAGCCCTGGTGGCTGGTGTCCCCCACCCCACCCACCCATGAAGCCCCACCACCCGCCCCGCAGCGGCGGGCAGCAGCATCCACCCGCTGCCGCCCGCCGCCCGCCGACTGACTGCCCAGTAGGGCTGCACGCCCATTGGCACTTGCTCTGCACCAATGGGCGCAGCCCAACCGGCAGTCAGTTGGCGGGCGGTGGCAGGCGGTGGATGCTGCCGCCCGCCGCCGCCGGGGCGGAGAGAGCGGGTGGTGGGGCTTCGTTGGTGGTGGGTGGGGGGACACTAGGCACCAGAGCTGTGTTTGGGGAGGTGTTTATTTATGACATCCCGCAATCGGGATTTCGTCCACTGACCACCAGGGCTATGTTTGGGGGTGTTTATTTGAGACATCCCGCAATTGGGATGTTTGGTCCACTGTACCACCAGGGCTGTGTTCGGGAAGACACATTGCTGCTCGCGATCAGGCTGGTGGGGATTAAGCTATGCCCGCGATCGGGCTGGTGGGGGTGGATTTAATCTATGCCCGCAATCGGGCCAGTGGGGGATGGTGGTGGGGATTTTACAGTCTTCTGCCCGCGATCGGGATGCAGAGGCGTCCCGGTCCCACGAGCTGCTGCCTAGCAGAGGCGCCAGGTGCAAGTCCTCGGGATCGGTGCACCTGCATGCTAATGACATCCAAATGGAGCCATAATCAGATGCAAATGGCCCCCCCGCGCCTTGCATGAATTATGGCCCCATTTGCACGTCACCTTTTGAATATCGGATTTTGCACATGGCGCAATGGTACTTGCGCCACCGCAAGTTGAATGCTCCACTCTGTCCACTTGTGGTGGTGCAAGTTCCACTGTGCCATGCACAGTGGCTGTGGCCGGGGGGTGATATTCAAAGGAGTTGCTCAAGGGCGCAACTCCTTTGAATATCACTCTGGCCACACCCCTGCGTAACTATTTTGTGCAGTGCAAGGGCTTGCTCCACAAAATAGCACAGTTTGAATATCTGGCCCATAATGTATTAATCACTTATAACAGAATTGTAAAGAACTTTTTACAGAAAGCCTCTATATTTGACTGTAACAGAATTGTGGTCACATCCATCTAATAAAATTTTTTTTTAAAAAGACAAAAAAAAAACCCCAGAGCTTGTCAGAAAAGATTCGATGAAGTGAGGCAACGTCTGCGTGTGCTAGGGATAGTGCACTCATTTCTACTACCAGCTCGGCTCTGTGCAGTTTATGGAGAGAAAACATGGCAGTTCACAGACCCCAGGACACTGGTTGGTGGACCAGAAAGACAGATGCCGAGTTTGCGGCATGCCAGGAGTCTCAGGAGAGTCAACAGTCAGAAGATGCTGCGGACTGAGGGCCATGAGACTTTTCCTTTACCCTCTTTTACTTCAGCCTGACTGTGGGTATTCTGTTATTTAGTATGCTTCTTCTGGGATCTCAGGGAAGCAAAAACCTTGGGTATTCTATTTTTTGGTAGAATTTCTCTGTGGGGGGTGCATATTATTATTATGGTCATATCTCTTTTGGGGGCTTGTGACTTCTGGTTGTGGTGGGAAATCGCAGGATTTCTCTAATACAGTTCACCCTGATAGACTGTACGGTCTGCAGAGACCTTTTTAGTTCAGTTCCATTACAGTTTTTTCATATTAATGCTGATGCTAAAGCGTTTTACAATTTAGACTTTACACTTTATAAACATATTTTTCTCTCTAATTTTCACTGTTTAAAACTGGTGTGCAAAACAGGGAACAGGAATACAAATAGTGACCATGAACGCTACACCCAGATGTTCTGCTGCTACAGGAGATGCACTTGTCCCACAGCAAACAGCAGAAATGATTAAAATTTGGATTTTTCCATGTCATTGACTCACCGTATTGACGCGGCAGACGAAGGGGGGGCAGCGATTTTGGTGCCCAAGAACTCTCCCTTCGAAATCTCATCTCAAAACACAGATAAACAGGATGTTCCATGTCAAAATGGCAAAAAATTTATTGCGACTCGCACAACAGCGAGTACATTTTGCAGACTGCATAACTGGCACTTAATCCTTTTCACCGCCTACAAACACGGCGACGACTCAGCAATACAAAAAATTTCACTGTAAAATTACCGTTTAATGCGGAGGGCGTAGCCGTCCGCACCCCCCATACTAATATAATCAACTCCAGGGGGCACTAGGCATAGGGTATTACATGGGAGGGAGGGCTACTACCGCTGGGGCACTACAGTTGGGGGATCCAGGGGACAGCAACCACAAAACAAACAAAAAAATAACACCCACCACAAAGCACAAACAAATATTCCTCCAGGCAGTCCTGAACCTGGAACCATCAGCATCCTGAGTGGTGGTCATATCCGCCACTCCAGGCGAGTGGCTCGGCAGCAGCACACTACTTGCCCCCATTCAACCCACCTGACTATACCTCCCTTGTGATGTGCCCACGCTGTCTTGTCATGCTCTAGTCGCTGTTCCCTCCCGTCGACATTCCCTACCAGTTCCTATCCCGTCGGGCAATCAGACTGAGTGGCTCTTATTCAAGTCACTCAATCTGGTTTGCTATTATAACGTGATACTTAAAGAGGGTCATTTGGCTCTGGTGACAGGATCTCTATACAACCATTTGTTAACAGTATGTAGTATATATATCCCACCAGGCACTGATGCCTCCTCCATACAATCAATGGTAGACACTATAGTCTTACATAGGAGGGGAATATTAATAGTTGGTGGGGACTTAAATTGCCTCCTAACCCCCTCCCTGGATAGCTCTGTCCCCAGGTCCCTACCTAAGTCGTCAGGACAAAAACATCTTAGAAGACTGCTAAAGGACGCTGGCCTGGTAGATGCCAGGCGGCATCTCCACCCCTCCCAGAGGCAGTTTTCTTTTTTTTCTCATCCACATAAACATTACTCCAGACTAGACTATTCCTGTGTAAGCAGAGAGCATCTGAATTTAATTCTGAACACCAAAATAAAACACATTTGCTTTTCTGACCACGCCCCAATTCTGTTAGATCTTTCCATTTTTCAGGAATGGAAATGCACTATATAGAGATTTAATAATTCCCTCCTGAAGGAACTGGCCTTCAAAGACTTTTTAAAAGAAAAGATCCCAGAGGTACTCCGAGACAATGTGTCACCTGCTATTTCTCTTCAACTCCTGTGGGATACTCTAAAAATCAGTATTGCGTGGCCACATCATTGCCTTTGCAACAAAAAAAACCTGACCAACTGAACGTCAACTAAAAGAACTCCAGGAAAAACTCCACCTTCTTCAAACTGCACATATGCAGGGGGGATACTTCCCTTACAAATCAAGTGTCTCAGACACAATGTGAAATACAAAAGATTCTGACCCTAGAAATGGAGCAGGCTCTATTGTGGCTGAGTCAAAAATACTATTAGAGGGGCGAGGGCGTCTCGAATCCTAGCGTATCGGCTGCGCAGGTAGTCACAGAGGATCTCGATCGCTAACACCAAAGACCCTCTGTCGGGGACATTTGTGTATAACACCTATCTTTAAACAATTTTATTCAGAACTACATGCGCGAGCTTCTTTGATGAGTCAGCAGGAAACAGATGCTTCCCTAGCAAGAATAACCCTTCCTACTCTGCGCGAACATTATGTAACACAACTTACACATCCCATTACTACACAAGAAGTTTATTCTACAATTCAAAATCTTAAAAACAGGAAGAGCCTGGGGCCGGATGATTATGGAGCAGAATTTTATGAAAATTTTAACTCATAAAAGATCCCTTGATGGCAGCCCTTCAAGAAAGACACTCCACATCAGAGTACTCCATCTCTTGGAGACAAACTAATATTTCCGCAATACTGAAACCCAAAAAGCCTCCCCGCCTTTGCGAATCATATCGCCCTACCTCTGTCTTAAACCAGGACTATAAAATTTACACTAGCATATTAGGACATCTTCTTGATGATATTCTCCCCCAACTTATCCATCTAGACCAATCTGGCTTTATAAACACTAGGCAAACTGACAGTATTAAATGGACACTGTATCTCATTAATCATGCCGACTTCCATAAATCCCTGCTGATGATCCTTAGTCTAGATGCCCAAAAGGCATTATATAGGGTCTACCGGTAGTTCCTACAGGCTTCCCTCAAAAAATGTGGTTTCTCCCAGTCCTTTGTGGATAACATCTCAGACATTTACACACAGCCGGAGGCCATGGTTAAAGTAAATGGCTCACATTCATCCAGAATCCCCCTCTCAAGGGGAACATGGCAGGGCTGTCCCCTTTCTCCCTATCTCTTTGCCCTATACGTTGAACCAATAGCACAGTACCTGTGACTGTTCGAACAACTTGAAGTGTATTAAGGTATTAAGGTATTCAGGTATTAAGGTAGCATACTACACAGATGACCTCTTGCTTTATATTACTAATCCAGAAACATTGTTAACAGCCCTCCAGGAACACCTATGCAAGATAGAATGGATAGCAGGATACAAAATAAATCAAAGCAAGACAGAGGTTTTACTAATTCAGAGCTCTCCATCGCCCACTCTACTAAACAGATACCCTTTCTGATGGAATTGCACTCAAATTAGATACTCAGGGCTAAGGCTCATTGCACATCCAACCAACACATACTCCCATAATTATGACCAACTTTTCAAACAGGTACAGAAGGACCTTCACCACTGGACCCACCTACTGATTTCTTTACTAAATTGGATACAACCAATTCAAATTGGCTTGAGAGGCAGTATAGCGCAATGGTTCATGGCTCTGAGCTGCAAATCTGGTGACATCCAGCAGACCAGACCTGGGTTTGAATCCCACAGCTTCCACTTGCATACTGTGTGACCCTGAGCAAGTCACTTAACTTCCCTGTGCTCCCAGGTCGCTCCTGTAAAAAAGCTTTCAGCTTAGTGTGCTACTCCTGGTTAAACAACTAAATTAAAAAAAATGCACAGTCTCCCAAGAATGCTATACTTCATGCAGGACATCCTTATCTGTTAACCCAGAAAGACATAAAATGATGGAAAAGAGCAATCTCATCCCATTTGTGGAAGGGAGATAAACCTTGGGTTTCTGTGAGAAAATTACAGCTCCTTAAGGACTGCGGTGGCTTGGCTCTTCCTAACCTCTATTTACACTCTATAGCAGCTGTACTCACACATGTGGCTTCTTGGCTTACCTGTCCTGCAGGGGCACCGGGATGGGTTCAGATCGAGCATACGCTCCTGCCATTTCCTCTGGATAATACCAGTTTTCCAACCTGATAATGTAACAGTTTCCCGGAATCCTCCCTCTATACAAAGAACCCACTTACACAATGGAAGACTTTCCTAAAAAAAAAACAGAGATGATATGGGGTGCTAGATGAGGGAATCCCAGGTCATGATCGGAGCTTCCCTCTAGCGGGGATGGACTGTGGGGTTCAGGGAGTGGTTAAAAAAAGGCTCAACTCATTGTCACCAATTTTATCATGGGGGTATTCTGAAATCTTTCTCGCAGCTTCAGACGGAGCACTCTCTCCCACAAAATGACATTTACAAGTATTTACAAATATGACATTTTCTTAACACTGCCCTAGGTACGGATATTAAAGATCATGAGATTCTACTCCTTGTTCAAGTGCAAAGTGAAACCTCTCCTAAACATTTAATTTCCTGATTTTATAAGGCTCTATCACACCTTCAGACTGCTCTGATGGAGGGGGTCCAAATTAATTGGGAGGCAGAAATGATGCTAGAATTAACCCCAGAGGACTGGCTTAGAATTTGGCATAGACAGCACCAAACGGCAGGCTCCGATTATTGGAGAGACTTTGGCTGGAGGATAGTGGTGCGATTTTTTCATACACCACAGATCACTACAAAATATTTACCACCACAAGACACCTCCTGCTGGAGAGGATGCGGTTGTGGCATTTCCACTCACTCCCATGTATTCTGGTTTTGCCCAGTTCTCAGACCCTTTTGGGAGGGAGTGGGGTCGGCACTCCGCATTCTGTTTCCGGGGGTGGAAACACTAACACCTGAAACTGATATATTATTACACCTGCCCAGGCAGGTAAAGCATTCCCATCAAACATATTTAATAAGTGTGCTCCTTGCAGCAGTGAAGAAAACTATCACAAGGCTGTGTTTGCAGCCTGCCAACCCCCCCATCTCTCCATAGTTGGGAGGATACAGTATACAATATATATACAATGGAGAGCCTAACAGCTTGCATACAAAATAAAACGGAGGCCCACATGAATAGGTGGACTTCCTTGTTCTTATATATAGCCTCCAAAAGACCAGATTTGGTTCCCTAGATTGTATATCTAACAGAAATCCTCTTGTGAGGTCCAGTCGGCCCATGTCACCAGCATACCTATCGACAGCAGGCCCCCTCTTTTCGAGATGAACAACTGTTTACAAACAGATATTGTAGCCTACCTCTTTGATTTCACCCCTTCTGCCTCGTTTATTCTTACCTGAAGCATTGTACCATTTGAACGTACAGTATAATTATAATTTTATCTTTAGAGCTTAACAGTGACTCTGATAAATATGATCTGTCTGTATGCACTAAAAAAACCTGAATAAAAACAAAAGTTTGAACAAAAAAAACAAAAACAAACAAAAAAAAAAAAAACAGTGACCCTAAGAATCCCAGTAGGCTTATACAACATTTCAAGATCCCTCAGCCTTTAGGCTGGCAACAGAATTAGATCGTATAGAAATTTTGGACTGATATATCAGTCCACAGAACAGCAAGGGTTAAAATAGTAAAGTTCTAAGTGATTGTGTATTTAGTTCTCCCCATGTATTACTCCCTATAGGGAACACCTATGGCCACTGAAGAGGCAAGCAACTACTTGTACATTTTTGATGATGTAATCATAGACTCGATAGAATTCCTCCTGCTCCTACTGTACCAGATTATATGGTAACCAAATTTTTTTGTCAGCAATTAGTGGATGCATTTTTTGTTGCATCCAGTGCATTTCTTTATTACCATGTATGAGCAAAATGGATACTGATGGTCTATTTTTTGGAAATTAATAAAAACAAAGTTAAAAAAAGTCATGGAATTAAGGATGGCACTGGACAGTATCACCCTATATGGGCCAGTATTACTGAGTGACTCAATATGAGCGACTCAATAATACCGGTCGTGTGTAGGGCGACCACTGAAACAGAGCGAAAGATCCTGTATAGCAAGTGCAGCTGTGAACTACACTCGCTATACTAGGATATAGGCAGGTGTGTGGCCAAACCCTGTTGAGCTGGCTGTTTGGCGTAGTGGCCAGAGCCACGGCCTACAGAGTCAGCAAACCCAGGTTCAAGTCCCACAGTAGGATGTAGAATTATTTTTTTTTGTGTGTCCACTCCCTCCCACCCCCTGGGATGATTATATTAATTTGGGGGGCTTGCCCCCCCCCCCCGCAAAAAAAGAAGTATTTGTATTGCTACTCATTAAACAGCTGAGGATCGTTGCTGTTTGCGGTGATCGTTGTTTGCTGGGGTCGCTCTTCTGCATCGGGCGATTTCTGAGTCACGGTCTGTGTGCCGATTTGCCCTCGCAATCGCTTGGGATTCGCCCTTATCACATAAATCCCACTGGACTTTCAATTCGCATAAGATGTCCTTCCACCCCCAGGCCAAAGAGGTGGACACCCAAGAAGGGGACATCAGCCAGTTTGTTCTAAATATTTGCCGTAAAGGTGGAAAGCCTCAGCCAGGCCCTAAGATGCATGGCTGTGGCTGCTGCCATGGCACAGGCATTGGAGTCACCCATGTCCAAACTTGTCTACAGCTGGTGTTTAGCCAGACCATGGTCTCTGGCTATCTTCATTGACAAATGTCTGTCGGCAGGAAGATGGGGGGAGGTCCCTTCACACTCCCAGCAGGGAACAGCCACAATTTGCCATTGTGAAACCAGAGCTGGCCTGACAAGAGACCCAGTGATGCAGCAACATACACCTTTTTAGCTGCTTGGTCAGTCTTCTCGGATTCTTTGTCTGGAGGCCTGTCCACATCCCCCCTGTTCCCAATTTACAGAAGGCCAAGTGTGAAACCAAGTCATCAGCAGAGGGGTGGTTGACGAACCCAGAAAGGTAGCCTGTTACAACTGCATACTTGCGGATCATACAGGAAGAGGGTGATGGGCATGATGATGGATGCTGCCAAAGACAGCCTCAGCCAAAGGAAAGGCAACCCCTGGGGAATCATCCTTGACCAGTATGTCAGCAAAAATGTATTTGGCCTGCTTCTGAAATGGTTCCATGGGCACATTCATGGACTCAGAGAAAAGACAGGTAAATGCCCCAAAAGGCACCAGCCCTTGATAAGTGGTGAATTTCTCAAGTGATTCCCAGTCAAACATAAGAGTCTTGGTTGAGGCCACAGAGAACTCCTTCAGAGCCATCGGAGGGTTTCTCGAAAAAGGACCTCAACCATTTGCCACCATGGACCACCCTGGTATCCTTACCCTGTGTGATTTCCATCAAGAGCTGGCCTGGCAAGATGGCTGTGGAGCAAGATTCCTTGGCTGGGGCCCTGAACATGGGCTATGATGGAGATGGCTTCAGCCAAAGGGGCAGAGAAGCAGGCACGGAGGACTGCTGAGAAGCTTGGACTGGTGTTGGAATGACCTGCATAGGACAAGAGACTGAAAGTCCAGGGGGCAGTGCCTTATCCCCTCCCCATCATGGCCCGCTGCTGCCAGTGGAGCTCCTCATAGCAATGCTGCATTTTTTTGTCAATGCCTTCTATCACCCAAAGATGAGAAAGTCAAGGAGTGTCGGCTGTGATGCCTCCCAGCTGAGTGGGATCAAGACTGTGAGCACTGACTCAACCACTGAATTGTTGGGTGTTGTCCAGGGGACTTGTACAAACCATCTGCCCCAGCCAAGTAAGCACTAGAGGCTTCAGAGACATGACCACCAGTGGATGCCACTTCTGAGATAACTTGGCCACAGTTGCTAAGCCTGGGCCAGGTCCTCTTGAGTTAGTATCGGGAAAACCAGAGCCTGGGAGATCCACTCCTTGTTGACCTCCACCAACAGTCTGTCAACAAGCTCGATAAAAATCTTGACCGCCTGTTTGACCGAGTCAAGACTGACAAGCCTGATGGGGTAACCATGGAGTCCTGGACCATATGGAGCTTGATCAAGGCCTATCAGTCGGGGAAGTCGAAAGAGCAGCAACAGCGTGATCTTTTCTGATCCCAGGACTGAGGACACTGTTTCTTGTGTTTTCTGCTGCAGTGAGAAGAGCTCTTCCTGAAGGTTTACAGGGCCTAACAAATTTCTCTGTATTCATCAGAAAATGGCCCTCCAATGTCAGGAACAGCGCTAAGACCGATGAGGAACTCACTGCAGCCACTGCCTTATCTTCCTTGACCGTAAGCTGAGCAGCTAACCCAGCAGCCACCAAGGCCTTTTTGCAGTGTTTTAGCCAGCCAAGGACCAAACGAGCCTTCCAGTCTTCGATGGATGCTGGCAACAGGGTCAGGCACAAAATGCACCACTCAACGTCGTGTTGATCGCCCAGGCAGTACAAAGCATGTGTCATGTGGCTCTGTGGCAGACATTTTCTGCCTGCACTAGGTGCAGAACTTCAACTCTGGTTTCTTGATCTCCACTGTCGATCGTGATTGTGAAGTGGAGCCAGAAGACCTGCACAGAAACTTAAATTAGAATACTGATTTAAAAAGTCGAAGATTTGCCAAAGAAGCACTTGAACAACTCGAAATCCTTCAATGATGCAGAGCTGCGAAGGAGACCTGTCCCTTCCAGCAGAAAACAAGATCTGATGTTACGGGGTAGAGCCAGAGGATATACCACTTGGATGGTGGGAGGAGCTTAGCTTGAAGACTCCTTATGACTCCGTTGTCTCAGGGAAGACAGCCAGCGTGTGGTTGAGAACTGTATCGGCATTGTTAGAAACAACAAGATTCCTTTACCCAATGTATTTGCTACTGGTGTGGTGTATGGAGCAATAAAATATAATTAAACAAGTGGTGACTATTTCAATTTATAAAATGGCTTTGATCAAATAAGCATTCTGATTGTTTAAAACTGGCCACACAACCCTGCATTCATTTTATATCACCACACAGTTCAGATTTTTGCATTTTCTTTGTTCTTATTTTTTTTTTATTATTACTTATAAAAAAAAAAAACATTTTACAAGTGCAGTAACTCACTTCAGGGCATGGGGCTGTGCAGAATCAATGCACTTCCTGTGTGTCTGAAGGCAGTTGGCCT
The DNA here is from genome assembly GCA_016271365.2 of Neoceratodus forsteri. Lineage (NCBI taxonomy): Eukaryota > Metazoa > Chordata > Ceratodontiformes > Ceratodontidae > Neoceratodus > Neoceratodus forsteri. Next base: position 1,391,975,012 of record CM057458.1, on the reverse strand, counting down.
TCAGCCTCATGCCTCAAAATGCACCCAGAGAGTGCATTAATTCTCCTCAACTCTATATCCTGTCATGGTTACTGCTTACATATTTAGTGCCCTGAACATATACATAACCAATGCTGTAACAGCTTTTCCTTGAAGACTGTACTTCTAAACAACCCACCACGACAGCATGCATTTCAGTTGTGTTCACACAACTACTACTTACTGGCTGCTGGTTTACTGTTATCTAACAGCTGCAGATGTAACTCCTTGGATCTGGCATTTAATTCACTGTGAATGCAGAAAGAAACACTCTGGCATGAATCAGTTTATTCTGTAATATGCAGATCTAGTTTCCACCCCCCAAAAGTTATTAAACCGAGTAGACACGGCTATTTCTTTTGCTGTCTAAGGAGGCAAATGCTATTATGCTTCTCTAATGAAACTCTTTAATACTGTAAGAAAAACAGGAAAAGGCAGTCTCCCCTCCCAACCCACCAGGCTGAGGCATCATTCTGTACAACAGGGCTCAGATCGCCCACCTGCACACAAAGCACAGTTTGTATGTATAGGGTTTTTTGTTAGCTTTTTGATTTTATTTTTCCTTTTGCTAAGAAAGGTGAGAGGTGGGGACATAAGAACAGAGGCTGCAAAGGCAACTGAGAAGAATATGAAGGGACACCATAACAGAAAGTGCACAGGAGAAAAGAAGGAGAAGGGTGGAGTATGACCTGGTGTTAGCTATGGATGTAGTGCATAACTCTGTTAGAAGCTACCTTGGGTTTATTTTCAAGTTAGGAAAATATGACAAATGACCTATAACAATGCATCACAGTATCACATCACAGAGGATCCCCTCTGAAGCCTCTTCCGAATGTTTTTACTTCTCCCCTGTTACTCCACTGGATACCATTAATACTCTTTCCTCCCTTAATCTCTCCAAAGGATATTGCTGTGATGGAATTGTTCAAAAACTACCCCCACCTCTTTGCCCCTGCTATCACTGTACCCCTTATTTATCTACTTAATCTCGCTGTTTCTCTCTGCACTGTCCTTCAGTCCTGGAAATTTGCCAAGGTACTCCCGTTTCACAAGAGCGGTGACCCTACACCCCTGGCAACTACTGTTCTATCTCCCTTCTCCCTACTCTTGCTAAGTTAGAAGAAGAAAAAATTTACGTAGTAATGTTTCTTCTCAGGGATCCATCACTATGTGCCTGGAGGATGATGCTTTTGTAAAGCATCAGTGATGGACTCCTGGTGTTAGAAAAACTAGTTTATTTACAGCTCTCCTACTTCCTCGACACCACTAATTTTCTTTCTCCTTTCCACGCTAGTTTCCAAGAAGAACAACTCCACTGTATCCTTCCTACTGCGTGTTTCTGACTAAATCCTCACTGGGACGGATCGGGGACAACATTGCTGCAATCTTCAAGCATCTGTGGTACAGACATAGAGGAATATTAGTAAATAGGCAGGGAGGTGAGAGGGTCACCAGAAACTGTTTTAGGGACACAGGTCAGAAATCATAGGCAAACCAGAAGAAGTCATAAAATTTGCAAGTAGCGTTTTATTATCAATAAAATAAAAACATTAAATTGTGCAGGATAGCCCTTATACAGGCAGTTTAAACAAAACAAAGTTTATCATCTGAGGGTATCTCTAAATTGAAATCTCAGTCTCTCGAACTCTCTCTTTAACCCTCTGAGCAAACATTGCTCTCTTTTTGTAAGCCTTCACCTGGTAATTCAATTCTGCATCTTGTTCTCATTAAGCAATATCTCCTGTTTTCACACAATGTACCAAACTTTGTCAGTTTCTTTTCTCGTGAACAGTACATCAGGAGGTGCAGCCAGTCAAAGGGAAACTCCAATAACTGCAGTAATTGCAGCAGCTGCTGCAGAAACGCCCGATTAGGGCTTTTAGCATAAAAGTACATGTTTTATTTACCTGCTGCCTAGAAAGTTTAATTACAAAGATCCACTCCATCCATAATGGCAGCAGAGCCCCGGGCGGACATCTCGCACACCCTGGGCGGCTTCCACTGTGAAGGTTATGCTAATGAGGGCTACCAACAAATAGCAGAGTTGGTAGCCCTCATCTGCAAAACCTTTGTGGCAGAAGCCGCCCAGGGTGTGCGAGATGTCAGCCTAGGGCTCTGCTGCCATTATGGATGGAATCTGTGTAATTAAACTTTCCAGGCAGCAGGTGAATAAAATATTTACTTTTAAGCTAAAACCCCTAATTGGGTATTTCTGCAGCAACTGATGCAATTACTGCGGGTATTGGAGTTTCAATTTAAAACATTCTGGCCAGAGCTGGTTTTCCTACTGACAGCTCTTGAAATAAGCTTGTGGGAGGTCAAAAGGTTTCTCAATGTCAACCCCGTGTTCCAGTTTGCTGTCTTTTCTAACAAGCCCCAAACAGCTTTCTGCAATTAATTTCAACAATGTACCTACTGTATATGCAAACCAAGGGATCTCAGTTTCACATAAAGATTCTCATACAAGTTTAAAACGCAGAGAAACAAGGGGAGAAACAAAGAACAGAAACAGCAACTAAAGGAAGGGAGACAATGGGGGAAACTACAGTACCATGGGAGTGGCTAGTTCTGAGGCTCTATAAGGGAAATTTGATTGCACAATTAGATAGGCAAGAGATACACAAGTGACAGAATAGAAGAGGAGACAAATAGATCCTTGCTTTTAACTCTCTCTGTATAAAACAATGGGACAGGGTCTTATCCCAGCCTTCTCACAGAAACCAATTAGGGACTGCGGAGACAGACTAGGCAGGGACCATCCCAGCAGACTGTGTTGGCCAAGCAGTCCTTTTCTTCCAACAACTTCTATGTTTCTGTCTTCGTCAACCTTGTTAAGGCCTTTGATTCGGTAGCTCACCACTTCCTTCTGGAGAAGGTGAGTTCCGTATGTCTTTCTGAGCCAGCAGTTGTCTGGTTCAGATGTTACCTCTCAAGCCATCTCCAGTCAGTGCAGGTCGGCGATGTCTTGTCCCCTCCCCATCCAGTCCGGAGTCCCACGGCCTCCATCCAGGGTACCATCTTATTTACTATTTTTCTTAATGACTTCCCATTGGTCTGTGTTGACTCGCATATTTACATTAATGTGGATGACACAGTACTCTTTGCCTTGGGCACCTCAATTTCAACCTTGGAATCATCACTACAGCATGACTTTAACAATGGCCAATGCTAGTTCCACTTTAACCAACTCAGGGTTAACATAAAGAAAACTGTGTCTGTATCCACCAGTCAAAAACTCACCAGGCTCTCTGCCCTTCCTGTTTTTCCATCCTGGAAGGCACTCCCTTTAAGCCTGTCCCGTTTCAAATATCTTGGTTTCTGGTTAGACAGTAGGCTCGACTTCTCTATCCATATTGATGCCATCCACAACAAGCTTCGCCGCAAACTTAGTGAACTCAACTGCAACAAAGATTGCCTCTCATCCCTAGTCCACCGTAAGCTGATCACTAAAATGGTGCTCCCGGTGTCTGACTTCACAGATGTGATTTATGGCACAACCCTGTCCTCCCCTCTTGACAGACTAGACACCCTCGGCAATGCTTTCCCCCACTTTGCCGCCAATGCTCCTCCTCGTACTCATTACTGTACCATTTACACTTCCCTTTCTGTCCCTCCTGTCGCCTCACGCACTGTGCGACCCTAGTTTCTAAGTACTGGTTTTACTCCCTGCTCTCCTATCTCTCCTCTCCATCTTCCTCTTATTCTTGTAACTCTCGTACATTCTTCATTCCACACTCCAACTATGCTGCTGGGAAATCTGCCTTTTCCTCACATCTTCCTTCCACGTGAAACAATCTCCCTCCCACTCTCCACCTATCCCGTTTCCTTCTTTCTCTCAAATGCCAGTTCAAACCTCCTGCTGCCCCTCCTGCTCTGGCCATTGTAAATTTTGCCATGCTACTCTCACGTATTTAACCTTAGTGCTTCTGAGCCAGCATTTTAGTTCTGATATACTAGTCTGTACACAGTTTACTGTACAGTACTACTTGTTTCATTTTCTATCTTTGCTGCACCTTGCATTTTTCTACCAGTTATATTTTGTCTATATGCTGTTTATTCTCTCTCCCTATTCCCCTTCTTTCGTGCTGCACCTAGAAATGAGCCTTGGCTCAAGTGTGCCTCTCCAGGTTGCCAATTTTCACTAATTACTGTCTTATTTTCTCCACTTTAAACTGACTGCCAATTAAAGCTAAAGTCACATACATTACTGCCAACCAGGTTAACACTATATACTGCCCTTTGGTACCCCTGCTGGCCTCGCAAAACGACTTGTGGCACCCAGTGTTAATTCTAGATCCTCTAAGAAGAAATTGCTCAAGATGTCCCTGATGAAATCTAGTATGGGGCAAAAACTCATTTGGGATATGTCACAGCACAGATCTGGAATAATTTACCTCCACACATTAGTACCCTAAAGCCCCATGATGTCTTTAAATCAAAACAGCAAATGTATCTACCTGTACTTGAACAATCCTCCCATAACTGCTAATGTAATAACACATGTACAACTCTCAACACGCTATTCATGCAATACTGTGTATCGTATCTTATGCACTGAACTACAGCATAGTGCTGTTCCAACAACTACAATAGTGCGAGGATAGAGTTCTCTGCACCAGGAACTTCAACTGATGGTTGAAGAAATGGTGTCGAGAGGAGGGGTTCAGCCACACTGGGGACTGGGGACCAACCTGGAAGGATAAAGGCCTATAAACAGGGGTGATGGCCTGCATCTTTTTGGGAAAGGAATTGCAGTCCTCAGTGGATGGTTTAAATGTTACTTTGATGAACATTTAAACTAGTTGAGGGGGCAGCAAAAGTAATCTGGGAGGCATAAACAGCACCCCCTTCCCAGACTGAAACAGAACGGAGAGAGGACTTGAGGGGAGGTAAATCCCCCAGTGTGCAAAATATAGGAAAAAGCAGTGTGGTAGAAATGAAAGGGGACAGGAACATGAGCTGTACAAAGAGAAGGAAAAATGAGGCAAGGCAAAAAGGAAAAACCGGGGTAACAGGCAGAGTGGTAACAAGATGAAGAAGGCCATGTGTGCAAACGCAAGAAGTTGAGGAAATAAAATTCCAGACCTAGAGGCCATCATGGTGGCATCAGACCTGGATGTCATGGGCATTACTGAGTAGTGGTGCACAGGAAACCACAACTGGGACATGACCATACCAGGCGATACTCAGGTCAGGAAAGACAGGGTGGGAAGGAAAGGAGGAGAGGTGGTACTTTATTTAAGGGAGGGTATTAAAGCAATGGAGGCACAGGGAATCCGGGGGAGAATAGAGGGGTTGGCGGTACTGTGGGTCACCCTAGAGATGGGAAACGGAGCCACTATTCACATTTGTGTGATTTGCAGACCTCCAACACAGGGGGAAAAATTAGAGACGACATTGGTGGAAACCATTGGCACAATGGCAGAAAAGAGGAGGTGCTAGCTTCAGCTAGAAGCAGGAACATCCTGAACTCCCTGCAGAGAGCGTTTTAAGGCAACTAGTCAGGAAGCCCACTCATGATAGGGTAATACTGGACATGATGCTCCCTACGAGGGACAGTATTGCAGATGCCAGGATGGGAGGCCAGCAGGGATCAGTGATCATCATACAATATGATTCAACATAAAGACAGCAGTGGTAGCGAACCACACAAGGATAAGGGCCCTGGACTTCAGGAGGGCAGATTAAAAAAAAAAAAAATGACAATGCCTCAGAGATGACCCAGTAGGGGGGATCACCTGGGTGGGCTGGAGGAACAGTGGGCTATGCTAAGGGAAGGCGTAGTCAAGGTAACAGCCCTCTGTTCAAAGGACTGAGCAGAAACAACAGGAAAAAGAGACCACTATGGTTCTCGGAGGAAGTAGTTCAAAAGGTAAAGGCTAAAAGGGTAGGATTCAGTAGGTATAAAGAGATACAGAGGGAAGAGGACAAGGTGGCGTATGAGGAGAAGCCAAGTAAAGCAGTGAAAGCAGTAAGGAGTGCAAAGGTACAAACTGTGGAAAGAACAGACCAACTGGTAATGAAAGGGGACAATACATTTTATAGGTATGTAAGTGAAAAGAGGAAGACTGGGGAGAGATTGTGAGGTTAAGAAGGGCAGGTGAAGACTGTGCAGAGGAGGATCAACAGAAAGCAGATAACCTGAACAAATACTTTTGTTCAGTCTTCACACAGGAAGTGGAAGGGGATGGGCCATATAAAAGCAAAAGGAGCATGGGAAGGAGGGAGACACAAGTTCTGGGACTCACAAGTCTGAAAGTGGACAAAGCTATGAGGCCATATGGGGTACATACATGGGTACTGAGGGAGCTCAATGCGGTACTGTCTGCACCTCTGACAACCCTAGTCAATAACTCTTTGGAAATGGAAGTAGTTCCGGAGTTGTGGAGGAGGGCAGATGTAATCCCATTTTAAAGCAGTAGCAGGGAGGAGGCTGGCAATTATAGGTCAGTCGGACTGACATCGGTGGTGGGGAAGTTAATGGAGTGAGGTGGTGGGGAAGTGAATGGAGTCAATGCTAAAGCAAAGGACTGTGGACTATCTTGAACTCAACAGGGTTGCAAGACCTGAGACAGCACAGATTCTTCGGGGGTGGAGTTCATGTCAGACAAATCAGATAGACTTCTTTGACTGAATGAGTAGGGAAATACATCAGGGTAGGGTGCTGGACATGGCCTAGTTAGATTTCAGGAAGGCCTTTGACACCATTCCACACAGGAGACTCAAAGAAACTGGACACAGTGCACTTACCTGGTAATAAAAGCAAATAAATAAATAAAACAAATAAACTGTATTTTAACAACAAACACATCTAACTAAACAAAAAGAGAAATTCCTTCATACTTACCATCATTTCTTTTTCTGTTAGCTTCAACATTGTCAGTGGGGAATAATTACATTTATACAATGGCAAGAAAATTTCCTGGACTCCGACTGGTCAGTGTGTGCCTGAGACACTGATGATATTACACAATAACATCACTGTGATTTTTTTTGGATGATTATATGGATTTTTTTTCAGAAACAAAGATACATTGCCTTACTGAAAATCTACTAAAAAATGTTTTATTGTTTTGTATAACCTAAACATTAGATAATTGCAATAAGGCACTCATAGGAAATTATACATCGTTACTCCTGGGTGGTGGGAAACACCGTCACTGCGTGCTTCAACCCACCCCAGGAGTGACGTTATTACATGATAACATATACCTTGTCATGTCTTATTGCTTAAATGAGTAATGTGCTCCCCCACTGGGGTAGTAGTACAGTCCAAAGCTGCGACCTCAGCACAGAATCCTGAGGACATGAGGATTCTGGTTGCATCAGTCACTCAGTTTACCTTTATTCATGCAGTACAACTAAACAACATACGTATATACCACCATTTCACTAGGCGAGCCTCTTAAAACAGCACCATCATATTAAAAACTTTCACCTTATCTGAACTCGACACAAACTGAGAAACGGTACATCAGCCTGTCTTGCCCTGGACGATATCTGTGGTAGCCAAGCTGATTGTCCTTCTCATCCCAATCACCGGTGCCATGGGAAGAACTCCATGCCTTTCCTGGACTGCAACACTGACCTTACAAAAACGACGAACACTATAGAAAACAATGGGACTTTTACTTTTTTGTGAGGGGCACCACCCCTGCAGCCCCTGACGTGGGGGGCTTTGCTCCCCCACAACCCCGGACTAAAATTAATCAGCTCCGAAGGGGTGTAGACTTCAGGGATGGGGAGAAACTCAGAAGGGGGGAAATTATTTTTTTTCCATTAAAAAAAAAAACAAAAAAACAACATGAGACCTGGGGGAAACCAAACCATGGTCCCAGGTTCGCAACCCTGCCATGTGCTGGTGCCTTAGCCACTCCACCGCGGGAGCGGTTCGACCAGGCACCACACACATGGCTACTTCTTCCCTTCCGAGTGTAAGCACAGAGCGACAAGGGTAGTAGTAATTCCCTACCACTATTATACCCTGTCGTTCTAAATGCAGTCGCGCTTTATACAGCGCGGTTCTTGCAGCACTATTCTTTTAGCGCTGTACTGACCTGGTACCATGTAAGATAACGCAACCAGTGAACCTACTGACCTATCACACCAGTAGTGGCTTTTATACAGGAAAATGGCTTTTATACTGTGATGTCCATGGGTAACTGATGAATCCCAGTGCCAACTCAGCTGTCTAACCATCTTGTCTGAGAAGCAAAAACATATTTCGATAAATATATTGGACAGTATTCTCCAAAAAGAGAGCCACAGGCTCCAGGGAGAGGCTCCACTGACCACGCTGGAGCTAAAAGGAAATTATGGTAAGTATGAATAATTTCTCCTTTCTCTATGACTCCATATTGTCAATGGGGAATAATTACATGTGGGTTCTAAAAAGCAGTACTCATGTTCAGTAGGGAGGGGAAGAATACTGTCCCATATACGACTCATAAAGGGAACTACAGAGCTTTATCGTTAGCCACCTCCTCGCACACTCCATGCTCAAAGGCTGCAACAGCAGAGCCCTTGACACCCAGCTGCAGTGCTCTGTGCAAGTACGGATGGAGGAAAAGTTGTCATTTGCAAAGTTCTAACACCAAGCCCCCTTCAGTCCACCCAGCATGCAGGGTTGCTCTGGTTAATCATGCTCTGATTTAAAACAAAAAAAAAGTAACCAAAAAAAGGGCATTCCAGATCGCCCCGTGCAATCCCAAGTCATGAATTTCTGTGTTCTTTGGAGTCGCCACCTTCAGGCAAGTAGAGGGGATCCCAAACTTTATGGTTCAAATGGAAAACTGTGGCAACCCTGAGAACAAAGGGGAGGAAGTGCCCTCAGCACAACTCGACCCTGTGCATCATAAGGTAAGGTCCCCTGTATGAATAAAGTCCTGTAGCTCACCAATTTTCTTAGCCGATAATCGCACACTGGAGACATGTCATAAAACTGAATGTTCAACAAAACTGATGGAATAAGTTCCAAGAACGCTAGGGGTTGGGAGTGAAACACTAAGTTCAAATCCTGCAGAGAAAAGGGAAGCTGATGGATGACCAGCTCCTGCTGACTTCTCTGTGAATACAGAAGACACCAGTGCTGGAACCAAAGGAGATTCCCACGACTGGCCTCAACATCAGGTTGAAGGCAGACATCTGCCTCCATAGGGTGTTCAACACTAAACCTTGTTCACTCGTGTTTGTAAAATACAAAATCTGCAGACCATGGCCCTGATGGGCCTGGAATCCTGGGCCCTAGCCCAAGTCAAAAAGATGACCCACACTCTGCCAATGGGCCACAGAGGGGACACATTTCTACAGGTCATAAAGGTGACAAATACCTTTTCAACAACCCCTGCTTCAGGAGATTCCTTCTTTAAGGAGCCAGGCTGCCAACAGTACTGCCTTCAGACTGGATGCAGAAATTGCCCGACTGAGCAAGCCCCCATGGTGTGGAAGCCAAAAAAAAAAAAAAACAGTCCTTGCAGGCTAAATTTTTCCAATCTAAAAACTGCATCATTCTTGGACACTCCAAGACTATTAAAAAAACTTCCTCCTGATCACCGACTCTCTCGAAGCACCCTGGTTAACAGTGGAAACAGTGAAGACAGATATACACCAATGAGGACCACTCTTTTGATACAGCAAGTACCATTTCCACCTCTGAGGATGGAAAACTAACTGAAGGGCCTTCGCACCAGAGCATTCTCCTTCAACATGAATATAGCCACCTGAAGATGGATGGACCTTCAGTACACCCAGTCGAACATCTCTAAGATCAGATATCACTCCCATGGGCCCTCTTGTAAATTAGTTAGTCAGCTTGGATATTCAATTACCCTGCCAGGAGGACTGCTGTCAGGGGCAACCGACTGTTCTCCACCCATTGAATGGCCCTAGTTACTTCTGTCAGCATGCTTGTGCTTCTGCACTTCTTTGACTGTTGCTGAAGGTGATGGTGTTGGGTACTGCCGGCAACCTAACTCAGTCCTGACAGTGTCAAGGCTAGATACATTGCCCTTATTTCCAAAAACAGTGGCTTAAAGAAAAAACCCTGGGGGCTCGCGATTTCATTGACTGGAGTCTGGACTAGACACACCTCCAAGCCTGACAGAACGCACCAAGAGAAATTCCTCTGTAAATCTTAGGAGGTTTCCCCACCACAAGAGTGACCACAACACCTACTTGGGTACTAGAATTAGAACCTGGAAGTCCTCTGATGCCATGAACCACACTTGAAATATCCTGCTTTGGAAAGGTCTCATAAGAAATCTGGCCCCTAGTACCAAATCTATCTTTGTAGACATCACACCCAAAAAACAGAACAGTCTGTTGGTGGAACCAAGCGATTAAAATCTCTATTACCAAGTGTCTTGTTCTTGGTTCTACTTCCTGGTTATGGAAAAAGAGAATCTTCTAACTGTCTGCTGACCCAGTCCCCAACTGATGCGCCATCTACACCAACAGAACTCTGGTGAGGAGCTCGGAACCAAGAGTGTCACCTCTGAACTGCAGATCTTTGGCATTTCTGATGTAACTGGTGGGAATCACCTACAGAGCACAGAGAAGTGCTTGCAAGAGAGAAACTCGCAAAGCTAAAAGCTCCTTCTTTAAAACCCTGCCCTAGGATGCTGAGGGTGACTCTAAAAAGTTCTGGACTAACATCAAGTCCTTCTCTGGGGCTAAACACACCCAGACAGCAAATGACTTGGTACTCAATGGAGTTCACTGCAACAATCCTATTATCATAGCCAACTCCTTTAACCCGCATTTCTCTGATTTATCTAAATATACAGCTCCCTCCTCCACCTCTCTTCCCCCAACTTAAACCCCTGCTGCTGACCCAAATCTCTCATCTCCTCCATTCTAATTCTGTACTGTCACTAAGCAGGAGGTACTCAAATTGCTATAAGCCATCTCTGACTGTACTAGTGTTGGTGCTGATGGTCTTGAACCCAGGCTCCTCAAGCTGGCCGCTCCTTTTATTGCCGCTCCTTTTGCCAGAATCTTCAGCTTGTCTCTCTGCAGCAGTATAGTTCCTGACATCTGGAAACTTGCCAGAATAGTCCCAGTCTTCAAAAAAGGAGACTTGAAGTCCATTCTAAACTATCGGCCAATTGCCATTCTCTCGGTGCTAAGCAAGATTCTTGAGAAACTGGTATCCTTTCAACTCCCCGCCTTCCTGCACAACTGTAATCTTCTCTCTGCATCACAGCATGGATTTAGAAAAGGCCATAGTATTATCACTGCGCTTCTTAGGTTTATGAATGATATTAAGGTTGCTATGAATAACGGCCTCCTAGCTGAGGCGGTCTTTCTTGATCTTACGAAGGCATTTGATCTAGTTGACCACTGCCTCCTCCTAGCCAAAATGCATTCCCTAGGCTACTCCCCAGATGTCACCACATGGTACAACAGCTACCTGTCAGACAGGAAGAAGAAATTAACTTCATACTTACCGTAATTTCCTTTTCTGTTAGCTCCAACATTGTCAATGGGTAATCATTACAACCGGGTATAGTGCACCCCTACAAGGGGAATGTCACAGTCCAAGCTTTAGAATGCTGGGCACCTAAGGATTCCTTGCACTATCAGCAGATCCCCAACTACTACTTACTATGCAGTGCCATGAGAGTTGCACAGAAACACAATCAAAAAGTAATCACATATTTACCATAATGAAAAACTGTCTTACCTTTCTATTAGGCCTTGGGGAAGGGATACCTTTTATGGACCCACAAAGGATGCCTGAAATATTCGGCTCTTCTTAACGAGACAGCATGCCACCTTAAGGCCCTTCCCACATGCCACATGTGTCACCAACATCATTCACCATCTGTGAACTGAGGCTAATATACAATGAGACATGTGTTCATGTAATCTTTTTTTTTTTAAAGCAGAGAACTAAACTGCAACAGGATACACACCTCAATTAACCAACGAAACCTGTTAACCTGTGGTCACGAAAATTAATAAATCAGCATATAAATATACAAATCAGAGTGCAGTGCAGCAAGATGTAGAGAGAGAGAGATCCATGTAGGTGATTTTACTAAAAAATAGACCTCTCTCCTAGCATGCAGGATAAGATTCTCCTTCAGGAGCCAGGCTCCTGGGAGGGTCCCACTGACAATGTTGGAGCTAACAGAAAAGGAAATTACGGTACATGTGAAGTTAATTTCTTCTTTCTGTAGCGCTCCACATTGTCAATGGGTAATCATTACAACTGGGTTCTAAGAAGCAGTACCCAGACAAAAAAAAACAGGAGGGGGGAGAATGTTATCCCAGATGCTTCCGAATTACTTGCGAACTGTTTCCTGCAACACTCTGTGACCTAAAGCTGTGTCAGCAGAACTCTAAACATCCAATTTATAATGTTTCCTGAATGTGTGGACTGAGGAACACGTTGTTTCCTTGCACAGTTCTGAAACTGTAGCATCGCCGCTCACCACCCAGGAAGTTGCCATCACCCTGGTGGAGAGAGCCTTGATAAGAGCCAGAGGCCTCTTCTTCTGCGCCACATAGGCCTTAGCAACACAGACCCCCACCCACCTAGCTAAGGTGGGTTTAGGGGCCTTTTGTACTTGTTTGGCTGGCCCAAAATGTACAACACCATCTGACTTACGAAATTCAGATGTATATTTAAGGTATAGCGTCATGGTGCAAGATAATTAAAAACTTGTGCAATTCCTTCCCTCGAATAGAGGAGGTTGTGGACAGTCAGACAACTCTATGTCCTGGACTCCTGAAAGGCAATACACACCTGAGGGATAAACACCATTCTGAATACTGCCTGTCCTTATGCCTAACACGGTACGGCTCTTTAACAGGAAGCCTGAAAAACTCCACATCCAGCGAAGTGGATGAGAGTAGTTCGGAGAACTCCTTATGGCTCTTTAACAGGAAGCCTGAAAAAACAACAACACATCTAGCAAAGTGGATGGAGTTTTTTTCAGAACACTCCTTTTAAGGAGCATTCAGAACCCTGAGATCCCACAGCAAGCCAGATTAGACAGCAGACATGTCCTACAAGCATGCGCTTATGAGTTCCTAAGCTGAAAATCCCCTGGACTGTGATAGCAGAACCCAGCCTCTCAACGAACTCAAGGCAACCTCTCTGCCTTCTTAAAAAAAAACCAAAAATTTCAGAATAGGAGCCACTGAAGAAGAAATCTTTTGCAACTGGACCAAGGGAAAGAGAGAAATGGCCCCTATCGGAGCACAGGCTGAAGACACAGAGGATTTCTGGCAGCCATCAAGGAGTCAAGTGATCTATTATTATTTTTTGATGGCCTCCTCCACTCAGGAGGTAAGGCAAGACCTCTATCACTCCTGGATATTTTTTTCTGTTGAGAGACAGAGAAGGACCCTGAGCATGTCTCTGCTCACCAGAAAGCATAAGAGTGCTTGCTGAACAAGATTCTCTAAGTCCGAGAAAGTACAGTTACTAAGAACTTACTGTAACAGTAGATCTTCCGAGGACTGTCTCTTGCAGTAAGTCATTACTTTTGGGAGTCTCCACCAGGTGTTGCTGTCGCATGGCAGCTTCTTCTAGCAGTCTTCGATGGGGGCCGTCCAAACGACATCATTTCCTGTGGATGTGTATAAGAGTGGGCGGCCCCTAACACCCGTTGTTCACCTCTGGCTTCGGCAAGCACAGCCTGGACCGAGAGAGTCCTCAGAAGATCTATTGTTACTGTAAGTTCTTACGTAACTGTACTATCTTCTATGGACTGGACTCTTGCAGTAAGTCATTACTTCTGGGAGATTCCCAAGCAGTGAAATCCAAACGGGAGGAAAGGCAAGGCCACAGAAGCAAAGACACAAGAAAGGTGAACTTGAACCGTAACCCCAGCAGCAAACAGGCCAAAGTGGGTAAGGACCATGGTGTCCTAACTCAACCCCAGAGGCGAAGACACCGAACCACAGGAGAGGTCGATTTAAACCGCACCCTCAGAGGTGGGGTGGGGTAAGGACCAATGGAACCACCATGTCCTGTCTCAAACCTGTACGTGAAGACATGTGGCATGAGATAAACAGAACTGTAGACGGCCAGGCACAGTGATGCATCCTGATAAGACGGAGGTTGACAGGCCCTGGCACAGAGTCAAATCCAGAAACATACAAGTACAGCGGATCAGATAGCAGAAAAGGAGCACCGGGGAAAACACATCCCGGATGGTCAGAGGAAGGAACAACCGAAGGGCTCCAGGAGGGAGAGAAGCAGGAGTTCCAAACAGATCTGCAGGGAAGAGTGAAGTGTCCAGTCCTGGAAGCAAGCCTCCACGAAAGTGAAAGAGATCCCCGGGCACCTCCGACGCCTGCAAGAGGAGGCAGGGAATACCCTGAAAGTGGCTTAGGGCGCAGAAGCAGGTCCCACCCTGCATGAGGGACGGGAATGCTGCAGAGGGGCAGACTGAGTTGTCCCCCTGGAGGCTCTCCCACGGTCCCGAAAGGCACCCCGGGGGGCTGGGAACGAGACTGCCTGAATGCGGGAGTGTAGGGATGGTACTGGGGGGCGGGATAGAGGTCCTGAAGAGACCGAGGAGTATGCCCCGAAGTCAGAAGGGAATCAAGGATGGCCTGAGCACCAGGGCCAAACAACAGGTTCCCAGAAAAAGGGGCGTTGGCAACCGACAGCTGGACGTCGGGTGGTAAACCCAAACCCATTGCCAGGCGGGCGCCAAGGGTGATACTGGTGGCCAAGGCGGCCGATGAGTCAACCGCATCGAAACGCACATGGAGCAGGTGAGTGCAAGGGAGGACATGGCAGAGATTGGCTGTGCCAGCCAGATCGACTCAAGGAGGGAGGTAAGTCAGATAAGAGGTCCAACGCAGAGGCATCAAGCGTGCGAGTACGGACCATATAACCGAGGTAATTCAGAATACAAAGTAGTAAAGTACTAGAGAATAAACCCGAATGCCAAAGGAATCCATGCTCCAGGAATCCGCATCCAGCGGCACGGAACTGGTATGGAGAGGCAGGCAGTCCGGTCATGGGCCGCCGCCTTGACAACCAAGTCCACCACGGGATGGTGAACAAGTAGGGGTGGTCAGGAGGGGCACAGTAGAGCCAATCAGCGCTACTAGGGGCAGGCTGGGTGGAAGCAGGACAAGACCAAACACGAGAGAGCGTTAAAATATGCAGGAATCAAGGGCGGGACCACCAGGGTAGGCTCCTCGGGAACGTCAAGGTAGGCAGCCAGTTCCCGATGAAAGGAGTCCTGATCCGCAGCACGGAAGGCAAAAGTGCGCTGGTTCTGCAGCATGAGCTCTGTAAAGGAAGGATTGGGGGGTTTCAGGAGGGTCAGGCGTGGCGACCTCCGGACGGGAAGAACGGACCAAGGAGAACCCAGGTTCCCAGGGTCCCCACCAGGAATATCCCCAAAGGGTCCCCTCTGGGAATCACCATAAAGGAATCCACAGAAATAGGTGGAGGGTGGACCAGGTGGGTAGTGCCTGGTTCGGTGCACGCTAGAGGCGGGGAGAGGAGCAGGCGAGGCGGGACTCTGACCCAAGCTCCGTGGGACTTCATCCTGCATGCAGGTGATGCCTGAAGCTTGGATGGGTCCAGGGATGGAGGACGCCCAAGGGCGGCACCAGGAAGAAGGGAGGTCAGCCCGGGAATCGCCGACCCTGAACAATGGGGGAAGGCACCCTGACCCATGTGGACAGGGACTGGGAGAGCAAGGTCCATGCAAAGGCCTGGAAAGAGACGTGCCCGAAGGGCGTGAAAAGGGTGACAAGTGACCCCTGAGGATGCCACCCAGTGCCAGGACAAGTGGGGGGGGGGCACAGAAGGAGGGCCCCAAGCAGGGGAAGTCCCAGGGTGAAAGAGCCCCCAACGTCAAAGAGGGAGATAGCCCTGTTGAGGAGGTTAAGAACAGAGGCCCCTCTGTCGACGGTGGAAGCATTTCTGTCAACGAGGGAGCTAAAGGTAGCTTCTCCGTTGACGGGACAAGCTGTCCCATCAATGAGGCATGCAAGGCATGTTGTTTCGTCAACAGGAGAGGCTGCCCCGTCAACGAGGAGTGCTCTGTCGATGGAGAAAAGGGCTCCGTCGATGAGAGAACAGGAGAAGCATGGTCCATCGATGGGAGAGGAGCTCCCATCGATAAGGGAGATGAAAGAACATTCGCCATCAATGGGGGAACATCCCCATTGACGAGGAACGTGCCGTCGACGGGGCAACACATCCCATTGATGGAAAACATCCAGAAACATGCTCAGTCGATGGGAGAAGCATCGCTGTCGATGAGGAACGTGCTGTCAACGGGGTAACACTTCCCGAGAACAGAAAACGTTCATCAGCACGCTCGCCGACGGGGAAAGCATCCTCGGCCGACGCAGGAATGTGCCGTCGATGGGGCAACACTTCCCGTCGACGGAAAACATTCTGAAACAAGCTCAGCAAATGGGACAAGGCCCATCGTGGACAGTAAGCCCATCAGGCTCCGCTGACGAAGGGAGCAGCCCAGTCGATGAGGAAGGTACCGTCAATGATGGAGGAGCCATCGTCGACAGAGCAACAGGGAGGGAGTGTGAGAAGTGTTAATCCCGCTCCCTCCTATGCCTGGAACGACAGTCCTTGGCCGGGGAGCCTTGCAGGCAACCCCCCCCCCGAGGTCAGTTCAGGCCTAGCTGAGCTGTGTCGATCAGCCATGAGAAAGACCCAAGACCCAGCAAAAAGTGCCGGGGCTGGGGGACAGCAGGAGGACCGTAAGCACAAATGGAACACAGCCTGCTGTAAAAGAAATGTGCTTTGCCAAGAGAAGCTCCAGGCCTAGCCAGAAGGCCTGAGCCTGGAAGAAGCAGGGATACTGTGAGTGATTCACAGGCCTGCAAAGGGAGTCCAAGGGTGCTAAGGGCAAGTCCCAGGTCCCAGTTCAAAGGAAGAAAATTGGTTCCAGTTCAAGTCAAAGACTGCAACTCAGGAGGTTCAGGACAGCTGTCTGAGTGAGCAGAAGCCGGCAGAAAAATGAACAAAGGGTGTTGGGGGCCGCCCACTCTTATACATATCCACAGGAAGTGATGTTGTGTGGACGGCCCCCCATCGAAGACTGCTAGAAGAAGCTGCCGTGTGACAGCGACACCTGGTGGATACTCCCAGAAGTAATGACTTACTGCAAGAGTCCAGTCCGTAGAAGATCTACAGTTTACTCGACCGCTCAGCAGGTAAAAAGGAGCAGCTCCCTCCAGAGCATCCTCATTTCAATTGATTATCATCTCAGTATCCTTTGAGAAAAGGTATCAATAGAGGGAAATACACTCTGCTGAAGGTCCATTCTTGAGGCAGAGCGACCACGTCTGTGGTCACCTACAAGACTGAAGGGCCTTCTCAGATCCAAGCCCTATGGCTGCAGGAACAGATTCATCCGAGGTTGACCAAACTGGTTGAACAGGGGTCCAAAAACACCTCTGGTCCAACCTCCACTGCACGGGATGAACAGACTGAGACTTAAGCAGTCCACCCGAAAGTTAAACACCCCTGCCACAAGACTAACGACAGTCTGGCGATCTCTCGAAACATCTATAGTGCCTTAATGGTTATGTACGGATGCCTGCCATGTGCAGCATCATGAATGCATGCTAAAAAAGGAGCAAGGCGGGCTGACTCCATCTCCAGAACAGTGATGTGGAGATGCTCTTTGTAGGTTGGTCAGGATCCCAGAGTGGGAAACGGCTCTGACCTGTCTCCCATCCAGTTAGGCTGACATTTGTTTAGAGACGATCTAGTGGAACATGCTCAGATCTTACACCTCCACTCACTATTTCAGTGAGGAAGCTAAGGAGTAAAAAGAAAAAACTGGCTGATAAGCCACAGAGGGATGCCAAGCCCACAATAAACCCATTAAATAGGCTGCATCTAGAAGTGGGCCCATGGGATTAAAACTGTTGGTGCCTATCCTGAGGCCTGACATCAGTGAACCAACGGGCCACTGACAAAAGTCACTATCCAGGAAAAAAGGCTGCAAAAACCTTTTCTGACCTTGTGCCGAACAATTACCACCAAGCATCCAAGGTCTAAGATGGCTTGGAAGAGCTCTGCTTCCGGTTCACCCATAATCATGTAACTCTGGCATATCCAGATTGCTGAGTGCCGACCTCCTGCATGAATAAGCAGGTCATTCAATCAGGATGTAAGCCACTAGGACTACCAACACCCTCAAGGGACTCAGAGAAGCTGATACTTGGGCGAAGACACACCCAATACTGGAGGGTGGATCCAGTATCAAAACCTGAAATACTATGATTAGGACTGATGCAGGGAGAGTGACTGCAGGCATCAGTCAGATGTACTAGGCCTTAAGAAAGAGTCCCTTTCCTGGAGCAGCCCAGTGATTGATCTCCAGGGTTCAATCTGGAGGACTGCGGAGCACAAAAAGGTACAGGCTCAGCTGGCCCAGTGGCGCTGGAGGTTGAGGTGCTGGATGCCACAGGACGCACCACACCAGTGACCCAGGTTCTAGAGTGAGCTGGGCCGCCTGGGATCGGGGGGAGCCAGGATCGAGGCAGATGCTAGGCAGCTGTCCTCTGTGGGGAGGGACTTGGGGTTTCTCCCAACTCTTGGCTGCCACCCTGTGGAGGCTGGGTGGCAGTGCCAGGCTGGGGCAGTCACCGGAGCCGCAGATACATGCGCGCCTCAACATGCATGCGCCCTGTACGGGGTCCGGGAAAAAGGGAGAAAATGTGGATAATCAGGGGCCATGGTTGGATGAAGCCCCCCCGCATCAGCAGTGGTGGTTCTGCAAGGCAGAGGAGGAGATACCCGAATGACTGCGGAAGCCTGGTGTCAGTTAGCCGACACAAGCCGCTGCAGACGATAAATACAGGATGGGGGGGGGGGGAAGGTACAGGCTCTTGAATTAAGAAATCTACAACTCCCAGACTTATGGGGCCCATAAACTATCAGGACCCCCAAGATCACTGAATAGGTAGACCTGTACACTGGCCTGAAGAGAGCCCAGGAGCTCTGAGGATATCTGGCCTTTCCACCGCCCTTAAAAACTAGGGTAGAGAAGTGACCCCTAATAAGGCGTCTGACATTATTCTGGCCCATCGGAGAACAAACTCCTCTAATCTGTCAATGAAGCACCATGCTTGAGGTGCTGGACCCTCATGCACTGTGTCTGGCCAGTGCTCCTCTGATACTGTAACCTGATTACCGGACTGGGTGCCTCCAATTCCAGGAGTCAATTTCCGAGAGAACAGAACGCCCCTCGGAACTGTCTGCACCGGCCGTTACCATGACCCCCTTGGGTTATGGTAATCTGTGCTCTTTAAATAGCCTCCAGGGCAGAATCAGACCATAGGCCTCCCTCAAGGGGATGATCAGCAGGTTAGCTATAAAGCCTAACCAGACCAGTGACAAGCCACATGGCCCTCATGGTCAAAAACAATGAAATAGGCCAAGCAGTCTGGCTCGACAACTTCCAGTAAATAACCACCTGGAAGATGAAACCATGGCCATGAATTGCAAAAAAGGCTCGCCCTTTGGGGAAAAAGGTGGAACGAAACTGGCCAGGGCAATGACTCATATGTTGAAGGCTCTGGCCAAGAAAACACGCACAAGACGCACCACTGCTGTGTGCTAATAGAGGCGAAACCCCTTCCTATATGTGGGTTCACCCGCTTAATCATTGAAAAACTGATAGAGCTAGAGCCATCCACAGGCAGGGCAGTGTCTTCTCAGAAATACAAAATGGCCTTGTCTTCCAGTGTAGGAACTTCCAGCCCACAAGACATTTTCCTTAAAAGGAAACCATGGCATGAATGGGAAGACACTTTTTTTTTCTCTCCCTCTCTCTCACTTTACACCTGCCCCATGTTGCTCAAGAATTTTATTCACATAGTAGCCAGAGAAAATGCAGACAGAGATGGACTAACATCTGCCATCTCTATAGACTGCCCTCCTGAGCTAAAAAGGACTACATGCCTCAGCTTATTCAAGAAAGACGAGGGCGTATTATGAATCAGGGAAGGAAAAACATCCCTGATTCAGTCTTTTTTCCTTTAAATTTATTTAATTTGATTTAGGTCAGGAACTTCCCCAAGATCCCCGTAATCATCATCCTGATCTTCAGAAAGGCAGGGTCGGGATCTGCCTGCACACCAGTTATCGCAGTCTAAGCTTGCTGTGCCGCACCTGGACGTACCTGTCAGGGACCCCCCCCCGACCTAAGAGGCCTTACTGGTGATGGGTGTATCTGCAGAGATGTCCTGCGGAACATCAGGGCTCAGGCTCATTCTGGAGCCACAAGGTAATATCTTGCAATTCTGCTGCCACTGCCTTAAAGAACCAGGTGTTCCCCCTCCTCAGATCGAAGAACTGGATCAGTGTTGTTGAGCAACACAATAAGGGCAAAAAGAACCCATGGGGAAGGCCTCATCACCCTTACTGCAGGACTTACATTATTTCTTAATTAATTAATGGTCTCCGATAAGCCAAGGTGCCAAAGAAAATTGATAATTGTCCCAAATAACAATTGTGAGGTAAACAATAATATTTAGTCCCAATATTTTTTCAGGGCTAAAAAATTATTTTCCACAGTTTTGACTTAAAAATTACCTTCTCAGTGTCACGCATCATGAAAGTGGAGGTTGTGGGAATCAAACCCTTGAATGTATAAGCCATAATTATGTAATCATTATAATCCTATACTAGGTGGGGGTTGTGGGAAGCAAACCCAGACTGCTGGATTTACATAAACCGTAATTATATAATAATTATTAGACCCCTTGCTAGTTGAGTTAAAACCAGCAAGACAAAAGTATCAGAATCATCACCAATAACAGATTCAATGTACCAGGAAAACAAAACAAACAAAAAAAAAAACTCAGATTTTTACTTAAAGGAAAACTGTCCTTATCTAAATCGTCCCGACTCCCACCTCTAAAAGCTTTAGACCCCGATTAAGCTTTCTGCACATGAAAGCATTTGTTTTAGTAAGGGTACTCACACAATTTTAATTTTGTAAAGTCTGTGCTTCTCAAACATGGCGGATGGAGCGCGGCTCCATTACAGCTGAAGTTGATGTATTGGGGCTAGCGGTGTGGCACCGCAACTTCAGCTGAAACATAGCTTATAAAATGGTTCTCTTTTTTTTTTTTTGAATTTGTCACCTTAAAAAATATTACTGAACTGAAAAAAAACTGAAATCATTGTGTTAATTTGAGACAAAATAGTCCTTCCGCCTACTAGGTGATGACATCATTGTATCCTGACACATTAACATTTGTACTGTTGTTGCCCCCAACCCCATGTCGATCGAGAGAACAAGTCTGGTTAGGAGAGGAAGTAACAGGTTCTCCCGACAGGTTCGCCACTTCGCAATTAAAAAAAAAAAAAAAAAAAAAAAAAAAATAAAGGGATGCAGATTTGTTTTTGTTGTTTTAGTTAAATGTACTGGGACGGAAGCGCAGTTTACAATGAGACGGCACCCCATTCTGGTCTATTTCCAGTTTCGTGCGGCAGCAAGTTTCAGTCTCGCCGAGCTAGAAGAATGCTTTATGCAGGATAAAACGCTGGCACGCTGTTGCTCTCCGATTTTGACTTCTAGCAGAGACGAGGTTTGGAGCGGGATTATCAGCATGACATTCACTCCCTCGCTTACCGAGACTAAAAACAATGGCGGCCTTTGAAAAATTAACGTTCCACTGACACATCTTAACATTCCATTTGGGTGCATTGATTTATTTGCCTGCTCTTTTTTTTCCCCTATGTGTAATACCTATTTGACACTTCCTTTCAGGCCAATCATGATGCTTCTTTTTACATGCCCATTTTATGAAAAAAGTAACTATCAAAGCTGTTGTCTTACTGATCTAAATCTCACAGAAAAGCACTAAAACACACTGTAAAACAGTAAGAAAACACAAAACCTGAAGCTTCGGGAGGAGGGTGAGAAACAGGAACTGACGAGCTAGGGGACCCCCCAGAGACCCCACACTTCCAAAAAATAAAGTTGTACTTACCTATGGCACCTTGACTTTATTATTTTTGTACCGGAGACCATAACAAAACACCCTAGCAAGGCATAAGTGGCTCCCAGTCCACACAGGGAGTGAGAAAAAACAGGCAGGTTATTCAATTTTAAAGACGCAGCTTAACAGGCACACTTTAAATTCAGGGGTGCTCCCTGTAAACAGGCAGCCCCAAGCTACAGAGCAGAACTACAGCCCCAAACTGAAGTCTTGAATTTTGAAAGTTGAATGTTCTTCACAGAAAAGAGAGTAGCTCTTTCCCCTTCAAATGGCACAGTGAAACTGGGGATCTGCTGATAGTACAAGGAATCCTCAGGTGCCCAGCATTCTAAAGCTTGGACTGTGCCATTCCCCTGGTAGAGGTGCACTATACCCAGTTGTAATGATTACCCACTGACACTGTGCAGTGCTACAGAAAACAATCTGTCAAATTCAACACTGCCATATCTGATTACACTACCCTTAACACTGGGGTTCCTCAAGGCTCCATACTTAGATCTCTTCTCTTCTCTTCTCTTCTCTTCTCCATCTTTACTAATGACTTCTCTTAAAATGCCCCTACTTGCTCTTTCCTACTTCATGCCAATGACCTTGTTCTCTATCTCTGCTCTAGGAACATCTCTAACTTAAACATCATCTTTTCAACTGACTTCTCTCATGCCCAATGCTGGCTCCTTTGGAATAACCTTGTCCATAACACTAGCAAAATGCAAGCAATGCTCTTTGGTTCCGCCCCAGTACTAAGAAGCTGCTGGGAACAGCTGTCCGTCGTCTGCGATGATGGTTTTCTTCTTGAAAGTGTCAGTACCTTCAAATATCTTGGCATTATGCTAGATTTTGACTCCATTTCCACTACGTACAAGGCCGTCAACTCTAAAATTGGGATTGCACATAAAACCAGTTATGGCTTAACTACTTCTGCAAGAACTGCTATTGCTTAGTGCATTCTACTTCCAGTCCTTGCCTATGGTTCCGTAACTTATGCTGGAGCCTCTAAAGCTAGTCTCCATAAATGGGATTCTACCTATAACAGCATTTGCACATCTGCCTTGGCCTCTCATCGTCTCACCCACCATTGCTAACTTTACAGTGACCTCAACTGGCCCTCTCCTAATGCCCATCATCATCTTTCCTTAGGCTCCCTCATAGATGCCATCCTTAGATCCGGAATCTCCTCCTGTCTTTCCCAGATGTTGACCCAACCTAATCCCTGCTCCGATCTGGGGCACTAACTCTCCTTCGTGTCCCTAAATACAAAACCAATATGAGAGCTCAGGCCTTTTCCTTTACTGCGCCTCACTTCTGGAACTCATTACCCCATGCCATTCGGCTCTCTCCTATTCACATCTGCTTCAAAAGGGTGCTACACAATCACCTCCTAGCCTCTGACTATTGTAGCTGCTTCCACCCTCCATGACCACTCTTCCACTCTGTTCTCTACTTTCTACCCCCTTTTCCCTCTCATGCGTGTCCCATTTACCCATATGCACTTACCCCTTCTGCTTCTTGATGTACTCCACTCTCCTGCCTCTTCTATGTATTCCTGCTTTACTTCTCTCCCCCAACCCCCTCTCAACTGTCTGCCCTTCACTGAATACTTCACCTCTTGCCCCTCTTTTCTCCCCTACCCTCCGATATCTTCCTTCTAAACAGGGTGCCTTACCTCTGGCTCCTCTTCCCTCTCACTGTTACCTGGGCACCCGCACAATGTTTACGTAATGTAATATCTGTGCATTCTGCCTTTGAGCTTAGCTTAATGGCCAACAAATAAATAAACAAATAAAAGACTGCGGAGACAGGTGTCCTCTAAACTGATGGACGCCAAAGTCCCCGCATGGGACTTCTCAGATAATATATGTCAGGTACTTTAGCTCGATCATGAGCGTCACAAGTCAGACCAATTTGATTAACTGCTTCAAGTGACTTCTTGGATATCATACGTCAGTTACTGTGCCTCCATCTTGAGCATCGCAAGTCAAACCAATTTAACTGCTTCAAGTCTAGTATCAACCAGGAGCTCCCTGACTCCCTGGGAACCATGCAGTCAAACAAACAGGGCCCCGTCTCTCCTCACTGAGTGGGCTCAAGGCGATTGTCTCCATGTGGAGCAGGTGATCCAATCCTGACTTACTGAACACTGTTTCCCACCTACGTCCATCACTGTGGAAAATGTTGTAGCCTTCCACGAAGGTCAAGTCTGAGAAGAGAAATGTATTCCTGAACCTCCTTTGTAAGGGCCCATCTCTCCTACCTGCACCTCCACTGTGACTGTGGGTGATGGCACTTCTATTGCCAATGCATGATTAACAAAAAATTCTCCTCTGTTTCTCTTAATTCAGACAATCCAAAGAGGCCAAAATACACCTCTCACCTGCCTTGGCACCAACCCCCCCCACCCCCTTGATGCCGGGCTGGGTTCCAGCTGCTTCTTAGGTTTGACAAGTGTCATTGCTAGTCCTGGATGTCTTCCCAATGCCATCCAGTTCTGGGCAGGGTAGACCATTGAGAGGAGCTGCAACCCAGTCATCCCCTCTGGCTCCCGTGGGATGAATCTATGCAAAGTAACAATCCAGTGCAAACAACCCTGAAAAAAACCCAGAAAAGACGCTATCAGTAGACTGGGGCCAGAGAAGGAAAAAACTTGGCTGCATGCACATCCTTTTTTTTTTTCTTTAAGTCAAGGGTGTGTGCTTTCACTGCATAAGGCCTTTTCCATTACCAGAGAACTCTCCTAATTTATAACATTTCTTCCTGAAGACTGACAGCAAAACCTAAGCCTGTGTGCCCTGCACCTGTCTATCTCCACCCATTCCTGAACTATGACTTCTACACAGTTACAGAAATAGAGAAAAGGAAAAAACTTCAGAGCCGGAACGAAGTAAACAGTGTGAAATTCACATCTAGAGTATTTAAGCCTTGAACCTCCTGTAGCTGCAGCAACTCATAACAAGTATAAACTAGAAGAGCAACTCATAAAAGGCAAAAAAGGAGGAATTGGAACCTTTCTCCTTGTGCTCTGTCCAGTCCCCCACCTCTTCAGAGGGACATTCTTCCTCATTCGACAGATCCTGTCTGTTGGGTCAGTATTCTTCACAGAACCCACTACCTTCCTCCTCTTCTTGACCTTAATGTCAAGGATGCAGGCCACTTGCAATCTGAGGGAGCCGGGTCACACAGCTCTGATGCATCTGGACATGACTGTATGAGCCACCTCCTGACCTGAAGGGGCCCGCCTGGGTTCAGGTGTTTCACAGGTACAGTGTGAAGCACCATCTGTGGATCCTCAGTAGGCATCCTCTTCTTAAGAGAGGTAATAAGGATTTGTGTAGCTCAGCCTTACCACTACCAGGTAGTCCCACAGGTGTACCATCTGGTGGTTTGGCTGGGTGGAACTCACTGATCTAGGGCAGATCTTACATCAGTTAAGTGAAAAAAATCAAGGATATGCCATGTAGTCTGGCATCATACAGACAGGACAACAGGGCCCCACGGGGAAAGCAATAAGCCACAGTGCCACTGATCTTAGACAATGCAGACAAGGCAAGGAGCTGAACATCTATGGCACTGTCCCTTTAAGAAGGTGAAGAAAAACAAAACTACTTCCTAGGTTCCCCTTCCAGTGCCTGGCGGATAACTTATTCCCTGACTTGTCTGCTCTAAGCTTGAATACCACCTGTAAGCACCTCGCTGTGTCCCAGTCCCCCAAAAAGTTGGCTGACCAAAAAGCACAATAGTGCTGTAGTCCTGAAAGTCGGTGCTTGCTGAAAGAGCTGTACGGAACTATGCTTCAAAACATCAGCATGTCTACTAGCGCTGTATCCCTGCAAGTTGGCGCATGTAGAAAAAAACCCCACCAATGCTCCACCTCAGGAGCAAGCGGCCTCTGTGCATGTTGACGTCCCATGAGCAAGAGTAATGGTATTCGTGTCTCATGCATGCACACAGAATTAATATCTAATAATAATAATCTTTATCAATTCCATGCGCATGCATGAGTCACTTCCCGCAGGAGAGGAAGTAGTGAAGTGAGAACGACGAACCAATGTCCCAGCACACTGCATGAACCGATGTACATGGGGAAGCTGGCCAAATGCCAGCACACATAAAAAGCATGACTATAAATGGCAGGAGCATCACACTCATCAAAAGCGGACCTCAGCCACATAAAATTTAAAAAAGGCAAAAATCTAATAATGCTAAGGCAGCTACAGCAGTTGGTAAGTCAAAATAAATTAACAAACAATGCTAAATAGCTAATAGCTACATCAGTTAAGCAAGATAAAAATGGGAAACCCAGGACCAGCACAGCACTAAGGATCGGCACTCTAACTTGCCTGGCAGATTTCTGATCCCCCTAGAGATGAGACCAATGGTACTTTCTGACCAGAGCAGGCTTAGCCACAAAATGAGCACCGCTCAAGAGGGTGACCACTGTACTAACAAGAAGCTGGGGAGAGGGACAAGAATTGCAGATAAAGAAACATCATTACACCCAACTATTACTAAGCTCTCCTCAAAAAAAAAAAACAACTAAAAAATACTAATACTTGCCTGAGGCACCAGGCTAGATATTCTTAGCAGACCCACAATCAAAACACCCTAAAATGGTCAGTGGCTCCCATTCAGGCACTATAGACATCAAATGGGTGATAACTAGCATGTTAGTCAATTTGAAAACCTCAGCTTAACAGGCATGATTTCCAAAATTTAGGGGTGCTCCCTGTCACCAGGTAGCCCCAACCTGTCTTGGAGTTGCCCATCCTGAGGAAAAAAATAACAAACATTAACCAGAAAAATTCAATCTATCAGACAGCTCAGCTCTTTGCTGTTATCCCGCTTAGTGGCACAGCTAAAACTTGGTGGCTAGTGACTGGTCGGGGGAGCGGTGATGATCGGCTAATCGAAGCCCCGAGGAGGGCTTCACTGAGACAGTGGCCACTGCCCGCCTGCTTCCTTTTTTCCAATTTTCTCAGAGGCGGGGACGTGCAATGACGCCAGCGTGCGCCCCGCCTCCCTTGAAGCGACTGCCACGGCCCCACCCTCTGGAGGGTAAGCTGGAGGTAACTGGGGGAGTCAAGTGGCAAAGGATGACGGTGGGAGCCCTGGGGAACGTGACCAGGGCTGAAAATTGACAGTGGCTCTGCCAAAAAAAAAAAAAAAAAAAAAAACATAGTGGCTGAAGCAATCAGAATCCTCACGTCCCTCAGGTTCTATATTGAGGTCACTGCTTTGGGCTTTACCACTACCCCAGTGGGGGAGCACAATATCCACATGTAATTATTCCCCACTGACAACATGGGAGCAATATAGAAAAGGGATCTCATCAACCAAACTGACCCTGTTTGTCCCCAAAACCCAGTTTGCTTTAAACTATATTTTAATTAGGCAATAAGGCACGACAGGGCTCTGCCTCCCCCGGATTTTAAAAATGTTTGCCACCGTGACTAAAGCACCTGTCAAAATTTTAGCCACCATACGAGAACATGAGACACAAAGATAAGTCTGAAAAAAAAATTTACATTGGGTTCTCTTAAAGATCTACAGTATGCACAAAACTGAAAACACATTTTTAAGTATTTTACTTACAGGCTCTGCAGAAACCAGTTTCTTGCAAAATTAATATATATATTGCATCAAAAACTTTATCACTGTTACATAAAAGCATAACACAATAATAATCAAATCAAATCAAATTTTATTTATAAAACGCTTTTCAAAATTATCAAAGCGCGAATACAATACAGGTAAAACAGCCAACAATAAATATACATTTAAAACAATTAAAAAACAATAGGTTGGCCTAATCAAAGGCTTTCTCAGATAAATAACTTTTTAAAGAAGCCTTGAATTGCTCTGTGGACTGGCACTCTCGAATCCGACGAGGTAGGGAATTCCACAGGGCTGGGGCCACAAAAGAAAAAACTCTAGCCCCAGATGATTGCAGACGAACCCTGGGAACCTCTAGCAATCCTCGTCGGCAGAGTGGAGCGAGCGAAGAGGGTGGTAAGGGCCGTAGGAGATCTTGCAAGTAGTCCGGTCCCTGACCGTGTAGGGTCTTATAGGTCAGCAATGCGACCTTGAAAGTGATTCTCCATCGCACTGGCAGACAGTGCAGTTCACGCAGCACAAGTGTGATATGGCAAGTTCTTGGGAGTCCCATCAACAACCTGGCTGCTGCGTTCTGCACCAGCTGCAGGTGACGGAGATCCACCCCTGACAATCCTAGATATAGAGCACTGCAGTAATCAAGATGCGAGGAAACAAAGGCGTGGACTAATACAGGAAGGTCATCGTGTGGAACAAGGTGTTTTATCCGGGCAATATTCCTCAGATGGTAAAAAGAGGACTTGACAACGGCCAACACTTGTGCTTCAGTGTCAGCTCGCCGTCAAAAATTACGCCCAGATTTCGCACCTGTTCAGAAGGTCTCAACTGTTTATCCCCCAGCACAAGGCCGGAGGAAAGTCCAGGAGACAACTTCTCTACACGGTGACCTGAGTCCACCACTAGCACCTCGGTCTTATCCAGATTTAGTCTTAACCAGTTAGCACTCATCCAGCCCTGAATCTCATTTTGTTCGGGTACAAAGGACATACAGTATAGAGCTGAGTATCATCTGCGTAGCAGTGAAAACTCAGCCCATAAGGCCTTATAATGTCCCCCAATGGCAGCATATACACCGTGAACAACATGGGGGAAAGCATAGAACCCTGTGGCACCCCACAGGACAGAGCAAAGGGAGCTGAGGAAAAAATTCCTGATACTACCCTCTGAGTTCTGCCCGTGAGGAAAGATTGAAACCATCCGAGTACTGTCCCCGACAGTCCACAGAACAGCCGAAGGCATTCTAGCAACATCCCATGGTCCACGGTACCAAATGCTGCAGAGAGATTGAGGAGAACCAGGATCAAACGGCTCCTCTGATCTCTCGCTATTAGGAGATCATTAAGCACCAGAACCAAAGCCGTCTCGGTACTATGTCTCTTCCTGAAACCGGACTGGAGAGGATCATAGACCTCATGGGTGGTAAGAAAGTCCTCGAGCTGCAATGCGACTACTTTCTCAATAACCTTGCTCAAAAAGGGCAGGTTAGAGATCGGTCTGTAGTTAGCGAGACAGTCTGGGTCAAGGGAAGCTTTCTTCAAAAGGGGTGTCACAGTAGCCTCTTTTAGAGACTCTGGAAACATCCCTTGGTCCAAAGAGCACCAGACTATCTCAGCAAGGACTGGTCCGATCACATCCATACGCCCCCCACAAGGAGGCGTGTAGGACCAGGATCCATACTACAGTAAGTCGGTCGCAAGTCCTAGACAATCTTCATGATATCCAGAATCGTTGGCCGGTCAAAAACCATCCAGACAGATCAAGGGCCTATAATCTCGCACTGACCACCGCCGTGCTCATTTGAACACAAACTGCAGATCTCTGACCTGATCGACGACACCTTATTATCAAAGAACTGAGCAAACTCATCACACTTTACTTGTGAAAAAGCTCGACGACCCTGCAGACAGGTTGGATTGCACAATCTGTCCACGGTCCGGAAGAGCTGAGCTGGTTGATTCCTTAATGCATTTATCTCCCTGGACAGGAACTCTGCCTTCTTACGGGAGATTTCTGATTGATAGTCCACATAATGGGCCATCAATCTAAGCCTGTCACCTTCCAGACCAGATTTCCGCCAGCAGCGTTCCAATCTTCGGCCAACCCTCAACTCCCTCAAAGTCCCATCAAACCAAGGGGACCGAGGGCGGAGGGAGAGGGGGTGAACACGGACAGGAGCTATGGAATCCAGAGCCCTCAACACCACATTATTATAGTGCAATACTAAGACATCTGGATACATGCATTCCACAGGCCAACTCGATAGGTCCAGCACCATCATCAGACCCACAGGGGTGACTCCCCTCAAAGGATGGTACTGGACTATCTCCAAAGGGGTTGGTCTCAAAGGGGGGGGCACCGAGAAATTGAATCTGATGGAGTGATGGTCAGACCACCCGACTGGTTCCACCACCAGTCCAGAGATCTCCATCCCCAGGGTGAACACCAGATCCAAGGAGTGACCCTGAATATGGGTAGCAGCGGTAACAACCTGTGTGAAGCCCAACAAAATCATCAGTTGGAGGAAGTTTTGGCCAAAAAGCGAGAGTTTGTCGTCGACCCAGGCATTGAAGTCCTCCAGGACCAACCACCTGGAGGGCTCCAACACCAGGTTGACAAAGAAGTCTGCAACTTCCTGCAGAAAAACGTTCTCGTCACGGTTGGACGATAAACGAGTAGAATTCTGCTGCCCACACCTGCACCCATGATACACTCAAAGGATCTGGGGGTCACCACTGGAACTTCCACAAGGCCCAACTTCGATTTAAAACAAATAGCAACCCCCCCCCTTCGATCCAATCTCGGGTGGTGTATCACAGAGTACCCGGCTGGAATAGCTGACTCCAATATGGGATCAGCATTCCCATCTTACTTAAATTAAAAAAAAACGGTGTATATCATTTGAAATGTCTGAATTTTTATTTATTGGTATTTTAGATGGTCAGTACTAGAAAGTTGCAAACAGTGGCACAAAACACAGCAGGCAGCAGAATGAGCAGGGCCAAGTACATTTTCCAATAGTTAAATCTAACTTACTGCAGACACTAGTGAGTGGCAGTCAATTTATATTTCTTTTTTCTCAAATAAATCTTGCCCAGGTGCTCACTGCTTTTCTTTTTACACATGGTTCCCCAAACCTGTTCAGTTCAATATGAGTGGCATTATGTTTAAAGCCAAAAACCATGCACTACAGTACTGTTTGGCTATTTGATTTTGTTTTCTCCCTGCAGCCTCTTTGGTCTCAGTTTTGGTGTACTCTCTCAAGTTGTTTTGCTCCAGCTCATGTCCTACTTGCTCTTAACTGGTCAGACCTCGGTATTTGCTTTTGTTTAACCTGTTCCTGATTGATATTTGACCGCAGCATAGGTGTTTTTATCCCCCTCCATAAAACAGGCCTTCCTCTGTATAAAATGGGAGTGATTTGCCAATCATTGGTACGCACTCTCCAAACGATCATATGGTGCACCCTCAGAGTCAAATCTCACCACACAGAGGAGTCATTATGCTTTTGGGAGTCAAGCATGACCAAGTCTCCTGCGCCACGAAGTCTCCCAGTGACTCTTGGGAGCAAAGATGGTGCCTGTAGTTTTTTTAATGTGCAGCCTCCCCTGCAGCAAGATAGTGAGGACAGCGGTGCCAAATTAATGACGTTCACCACCGTGGTGTGGGAAACCACCAGGATTTAAGCCACACACTAAAAAGATTTGCTGGTGGTGATGTGGTGAGTGGCTAGCGGGAACATAGTAGTGTGTGTTGTTGTGTAATAACATCACACCTCAGGTGGGATGAAGCACAAGGCCACAGGCAGAGTGTGTTCAACACCTGAGAAGTGTGGTTATCACACAAAAACACACATCCCTGGAGTGCCTTATTGTTATTGTACAATAGATCCTTTTTTTAAAAAAGGAAAATGGGGGAAAAGTTACAAATATTTTTTTTTCTTTCTTCCCTTTTGTTAGGACAGGTATACCTATTTAAGTCCATAAAAACAGTAGTTTCTGTTTTGTCCAGCAGGTGGCACTGCTGCTATATGCGTGCCCCATATGTCATTTTAAAGTCGGTCTTTCTCGATTCAACTGTGTGTCTGTCTAAGGCCACCCCCCTCCACTCATGCATTCCTCTCTTGCCATCTCAGTAATCTTTCTCTCTCGCTCCGTCTCTTTGAGCCCACCAAGCTTGTCTTTCAAATCCTCAGCCTGCTTTTAAGTCACTGTGCTGAGCGAGTGGGACATGAAGCAGACAGCCACATGCTCAGCTTTTGAAATGGTGCTCTCTTGGGAGTCCCTGCTCACATCTGATCAAGCAGTTTGGCGTTACGGCCATAAAAACAAAACAGCAGCATTAATTTAAAAAAAGAAATAAAGATGATTCAGTATTTCAGCGTGGCCGTCAATAGTGAAGCGAACGTAGCTCTAAGGCACATGTGCTATTACAACTGTGCTGGCGCCTGAGTGGACCAAGAAGCCAATTGCAGCAGCTTCAAATTTACTTTTCATTTTTTGATTGCTGGTTGTAAATTAAGTTAGGGGGCAGTGAGGACGCTAAAGGAAGCTACAATGATGCCAGCCAGGATGCACTGCAGTAATACTACAGTATATCACAGAATGCTGAAATATGCTGCAGGGAACAGTGTAATTCAATGGCAATTAAATCCTTCTGTCATGCAGTATTTTGTGACATGTCATTTACTGCAAGTTACTGTACTGCATCGTGGCTGGCTCTGCTGCATATGAGGCCAGAGGACTGAAGAAAAAGAATGTGTCAGTTCAACAACAGGAGCAGGAGTGCTGACAGTCATGTGAGTTCTGATTTCTAACATGCTGTCCTCATGTATTATCAAGTCACGTGTGTGCCTGCCCTAGATACAGTGATGTCACTGTCCGATAACATCACTATCTCTAGGGCAGCTGACCAATTTGGATGCTAGATTTACTCATACCACTGTATAATTTACAATTTCAGCCCCTGAAAGTTGAAACCACTTTGTACAAAAAGGAAAACCAAGGGTGAAGCTGAAAAAATACAGTCGGTTACAATCATACCAAGATACACCAACAGTTACCAACAAGTAAAGTTCAAATTCAGGTACAATTACGACTACTGCACAATATATATACTTCTCTTCTATAAATGTTCCTGTTTATCACAGATTTAAGGAGTTACGTAATGTCAGCCATGTTTCCTGTATTCACAAAAACTGTACTGAGGCACAATTCTGCTTATATTACATCATTTTCCACTTGTATTGTATCCATTTTATCTATTTAGTGCCACCCCCATTATATTAGTTATAATCCTAACCCCTGGCTGAGAGGTAACGTGTTGCCCCACCATGGGGGACATCCAGCTTTGTGCTGTGATCTCAACTCCTCATCTTGGAGGAGTCTAGGGAGCACTGCAGAAGCAATGCTATTAGACTCTGATGAGGGGAGGGTTACTATCTTCCCACTGTATGTGGCCCTTCAGTGGTTACCAGATGACCCCCCACCGCCCTGCATAATGGGAGGATACCAAGTGTGTTGGGGGGGGGGGGAGAGAAATACTGTAGGAAGAAAATTGCCTCCACGGCTGCCAAATGGACATCCCTGCATGGTTCCCAGTCACCAGAATCTGGTCTGCCCTCCTACCCCCAGCAGCAACATAGGAGTAAGGGGACAAGCTCAGTCTAGTACAATCAGATGGGTGGCTTCCTATGGGGTGCTGGTGTGGGGCGGCAATCTGGGCTGGACCTCCAAGTACAGACCAGTACTGCACCCAGACGAACAGTGAGTGGCAAAATGGCCAACGTAAAAAGAAGGCTGATGGAAGAAAGATGATAAAAAGTAAATAAAGAGAATCCTTAAAAACTGCCAAAGTATATAAAATGACCACTTAATAGAAGAAAAAAGGCATTTGAACCATTTCCGGCGTATATATACTGTACATCCAAAATCTAAATACTGTACACTCCAAACCTATTAAGCACTTAAAGGGTTAAAGTAAACATGCGTAACAACACAGAAAAAACTATTTTAAAATAAACTGATTAGAAACAGTTTCCTGTCACTTGTAAAGGCACCTGAGAAACTTAGGGGATGAATAATAAAAACACAAAGGCTGTATTAGTACAATGGTACTTACAAGATGAACTGCTGGTCCCAAGAGGGATTGATAGTGTTTTTTGACACAGAGCTAGAGAACGTCTGTGAGGGTTCATCCAGATGGACTGAACAGATAGGGTTAATGATGCCTGCAAAAGAGAAAAGAAAAAATAAATGCTACGCTGTGCCCTTCAGACAGACAAATGAGACACTGTGTGGCAGGAACAATGGTGCCATGCGGGGGTCTCTCTCTCCACATGTTTAAGTTAGATGACATCACCACATGCTGTCCACAATTATGGCAGAGATGCAGCCGGGATGGCCTCGATACTGATGCCATATACCATAAGCTTCACCTCAAGTTTGATGCACTGTACAGGAACAAAGTTAAGTATCCTACTTCAGCCTGCCGACAGAGTGTTTTAAAGAAGATTCTCCCTACTTTTGACTACGGTGACACGGTGTATAATGGAGTTCCCAAATCCCCCCTTGCCAGACTGGATCCCCTCTTTCACTCTTTTTGTTGTTTTGCTTTAGCCTGTCCTGCTCGTACCTACCACTGCTCACTCTATTCTGCCTCTTCACTCCCCTCTCAATGCCAGGAACCTTTCCCACTGTGCCTCCTTTATATTCAAATTTTGGTTTGGTTCCCTTCCCTCCTACCACACATCCCTACTATCCGCTCCCTCTTCTTCCTCCTACCATATCCACAGTAATATTTCCCATTCCCTCTCTATTCCTTCTAGAAAATCTACTGTTGGACAATCTGCTTTCTCATACCACTTTCCTAACCTCTGGTCCTCCCTTCCCTGTCAATCCTCTCTGCCTTTTTTGCTTTCTCCCAAAAGACTCTTCTTCATGAGTTTTCTTCTCCCACCTGCAACTGTCCATGACTCTTTACATCATCTTCCTTCCCCCCCAACTAGACCATTTTGTTCCCCTCATCCCCATGTTACATCTGTATGCGTAGTTTCCCCTGCCTATCATAACTCAACATCTACTACATGTATCTGCTGTACTGATTCGCCTTTTTTTTTGCACCTACTTTGGCTCTGGAGCCCCACTAATTCTGGCTCTCCGTCCCCCCCTCGTTGCTGGAGGTCTGACTCTGAGCAAGCAAGGAGACTACTGAGATATATAGGAACTTCTGTCTCAGAACAGGAAGATCAGGAGCTTAAAGGGCACAGAGGCAGTAAGTAGGGAGAAAAATAAATAAATAAACAGAGGAAAGTGTAAGTATCCAAAACAACAGTTAAGGGGCCAGAAATAAGACAGGATGGGAGTGGTGCAGTGCAGTGGCTGTGGAGCAGCAGTCTTCCGAGAGACGTTCTGGAGGATGCGGTGTTGTCCCATCTGCAGGCACCTCTCTGGGCTGAGGGAGGAGGCTGATCATCTCCAGGCTGAGTTGGCCAGGATTTGGGGGACCTCCTCTCTCACCCAAGGACTACCAGGGCCACTGCCGCTGCCTCAGAGGTTGCCAAGAAAGAGGAGCGGTTGGACCACCATGGGCTCAGGGAGGGTGAGGGTGGTGGAACAGAGGTGCATCTCTCCAGTTATACCTCTCCACAATTCATATGCCATTCTGGCAAAGTGTGGTTCCTCTATGGAGGCACCCGCAGTGAAGACCAAGGAGGATGCTGGGAACTTCCACAAAGGAGACCCACAGAAGGGTGGCATGGGACCCCACTGGGGAAGGAAACAACTCCTGGTGGGGGGATTCCATTGTCAGGAGGGTAGAACTGGGGGAGGAAGGGGAGAGGGAGCCTGGCATCATGGCTTGGAGGGACAGGGAGCGAATCCTCAGGATTGCTGGAGCAGCTGCACGGGGGAGGGAGCAGCATGTCATTGTCCACCTAGGGACAAATGACCTGGCTGAGAAAGGGATCAGAGCAGTGCAGGAAGAGTTTGAGGAGTTGGGGAGGGGCCTTAGACAAGTATCACACATGGTAACCTTCTCGGAGGTGCTGCCTGCCTATGGCATGGGTGAGGCTAGGGTGCTCCACACCATGAGATTCACTCAGTGGTTGAAAAACTGGTGCAGAGCTCAGGGGTTTGGCTTCACTGGGGACTGGGGGTCCACCTGGAGTGATGTAGGCCTATACTGACGCGATGGTCTGCATCTGTCCAGGAGGGGAACCAGGATCCTAGGTGACAGGTTTAAATGCTTCATTAGCAAGCATTTAAACTACCCAAGGAGGGGGAGGCACTGGAAAGGAGCAAGGAAATCCTAGCCACCCCCCCAAAAAAATCAGTGTAGTAAGTGAGATAAACACCAAGATAGAGACGTTGATAGGGAGAAGGGCAGGGGTAAATGGAGAAAATGACAAAGGCAATAAGGACAGGGATGGGGTAAGACCATCAAGAAATGGAGGGTAATGAGTACCACTGCTCGTAGTCTGGGCAACAAGCTCCCTAAACTGGTAGCCTTGACGGAAGGGGGATGCCTGGATATTGTGGCAGTCACAAAAACATGGTACACAGAGAACCATGACTGGGATGGTAACATACCAGGGTACACAACCTAGAGGGGAGAAGAGGGGAAGGAGTAGCTCTCTATGTAAGGGAAGGGATAAAAGCAACGTAACAAAAGAGTAAACAGGGAGGAGAGGAGGCACTGAGGTTCACCTTAGAGACTGGAAATGGCACCACAATCCGCATGGGGGTTGTAGACAGACCCCCCCTCAGGAGGAGGGAATGGATAAGGATATGATAGAAGGCATCCTTAGGATGGCAGAGAAAGGGGAAACACTGTTGATGGGGGACCCGAATATGCCAGATGCTAACTGGGGCACCTTTGCTGCAGCCACATCCAAGAGCAGGGCCATTCTCGATGCCCTATAGGGGCATGCCTCAGACAGCTAGTTTTGGAACCCACTCGTGAGGGAGCAATCTTAGACCTCGTACTCTCAAATGGGCACAGTGAGAGAATCTCAAGTCTAGAAGTGGGTAGCCATCTGGGAACAAGTGACCACCAAATAGTGTGGTTCATGATAACCTCAGCTACAGAGGCAAGCCATACAAAAGTGAGGGTGCTGGACTTCAGGAGGGCTGACTTTGACAAGATGGGAGAGTGCCTTAGAAAAGCACTAGCAAACAGGAAAGGAGGAGGGGTGGAACAACAATGGTGAAACAACAAAACTGCCATCACAGAGGCAACAAGCCTTTGTGTGAAGCAAATAAACAAATCAAAATGAAAGAAAAAGCCATTATGGTTCTCAGAGGTGGCAGGGAAAGTTAGGGAGAAAAAGATAGCATTTAGGAAGTATAAGGAAACACAGAAGGAGCCGGACAGAGAACTGTACCAGTTAAGGCAGAAGGAAGCAGGGAAGGAAGTCAGAACAGCAAAGGCCCAAACTGAGGAAAAGATAGCCAAATCGGTCAAGAAGGGGGATAAAACCTTTTATAGGTACATCAGGGAGCACAGAAAGACAAAAGGAGTGATAGTGAGGCTGAACAGAATGGACGGTGGGTGGGCAGAGAGGGACAGTGAAAAAGCAGGGATACTGAACGAATACTTCTGCTCAGTATTCACAAAAAAGGAGGAGGGGGAGGTACCTAATCCAATTAACAGAAGCACTCGGGATGGGGGGGGGCTAGATCCCAGTCCTTTCACAGAAGAAAGGGTTCTGAAAGAACTCCTAAAACTGAAGGTGGACAAAGCAATGGCGCCTGACGGGAATTACCCCAGAATTCTAAAAGAATTAAAGGGAGAACTAGTGACACCACTGACTACCCTTTTTAACAAATCATGGGAGGATGGTGTGGTACCGAGGACTGGAGGAAGGCAGATGTGATTCCACTTCACAAATGTCGGAGCAAGACAGAGGCAAGAAACTACAGACCAGTTAGTTTGACCTCTGTGGTATGGAAAGTGATGAAATTGCTTCTGAAGGAAAGAACTGTTGAGTACCTTGAGGCCAGTGGGGCATAGGACCCAAGGCAGTATGGGTTCACAGCGGGAAGGTCACGTCAAATGAATCTAATCGATTTCTTTGACTGGGTGACCAAAGTAGTAGACCAGGGAGGGGCTGTGGACATGGCCTACCTAGACTTTAGCAAGGCATTTGACACAGTCCCACACAAAAGATTAATAAACAAATGAACCAGCCTGGGAGTGGGTCCCAGGGTGGTAGCCTGGGTAAACAATTGGCTGGGCAACAGGACACAGAAGGTAATTGTAAACGGAGTTCACTCTGAAGAAAAGGGGGGTACTAGTGGGTACCGAGGGTTCAGTACTCGGTCTAGTCCATTTTAAGTCTTTATATGACATTGCAGAGGACTGGAAGGAAAAGTATGCCTCTTTGCAGATGACACAAAGATCTGCAACAGGGTTGATACACAAGGAGGCGTGAAAGTATGAAAAGGGACTTGGCAAGGTTGGAGGAATGGTCAGAAGTTTGGCAGCTTGGATTCAATGCAAAGAAGTGCAAAATAGTGCACCTGGGAAACAAAAACCCAGGGGAAGAGTACAGAATGGGGGTAGTAACAACAACAAAAATGGAAAAGGACCTGGGGTAATCATATCAGATGACCTTAAGGTTAGCAAGCAATGTGAGAAGGCAGTAGGGAATGCCAGGGGGATACTGGGATATATAGGAAGAGGCACTGCCAGCAGAAAACAGGAAGTTGTTATCCCTCTGTACAGACAGTTGGTGAGACCCCATCTGGAGTACTGTGTCCAGTTCTGGAGATCCCATCTCCACAAGGACATAGACAGGATGGAGGCAATCCAGAGGAGGGCAACTAAAATGGTGCAGGGTCTGCAAGAGAAGCCATATCAGGAGAGACTAAAGGAGCTTAATATGTATACCCTTGAGGAAAGGAGGGAGTGGGGACATGATAGAAACTTTTAAGTACCTCAGTGGAATTAAAGTCCAAGAGGGTAGCATCTTTCAGAAAAAGAGATGTGCAAGAACAAGGAGACACAATTTGAAGATAGAGGTGGGAACGGCTCAGGGGCAATGTGAGGAAGTATTTTTTCACAGAGAGGGTGGTGTATGCATGGAACAGCCTTCCTGAGGAGGTTGTGGGGTCTAAAACTGTGGGAAAATTCAAGAATACATGGGACAGACATAACAATTCTTGTGGGGGGAGGTAGGAAGAAATAGGCTGTTGGTTAACTAGGATCTGCAGCTTATCCTGTAGGTAGGGAAATGGGCAGACTAGGTGGGCCAAGTGGTCCTTATCTGCCGTCAAAGTCTATGTTTCTATGTTTCTCTCATGCTGGCCCCACTCACTGCTGCCCGACAGCTTCACCACCGCATATCGCCCAACCGGGCTCTTCCATGCTATCTGACCCATCAGGGATGAACCAACCTGTCAAACTGCTTCCGGGCAGGGGGAGACCCCCAGGGCAGTCCTCATGGGGAGAAGGGGTAGGAAGCCTACACAAGGCCATCCTCCGTTGTTCCCAGCAGCTGTTTTCCCAGTCTTTTGGGGCTCCATCCACCTCCCTGTTCTGTGTGGCCACAACAGTGCCCTGGGGTCGGGGGTGTTCAGCAGCAAACCACCAAGTATGCCACCACCAGGAGTCAGTATGTGAACAGTATACAGCAACCCACCCCCCTGGGAGGGAAGTGCCCAAAGGACACTCCTAGCTCCCTCTCTGTCAGTCTCCGCTCCTGATATCCTGGACTTGGCATGCAAACCCGGGTCGCCACAGTGCCAGAGCGATGCCCCATCACTCGGCGCCACAGAGCCAGCTACTGATTAGTCATCAATATTTGTTTTCTTTTTTAAAAAGGTTTTACCAGGAAAGAGATACTGAGCTAGTATCAACGTATTTCCAGATGCATCGGGGAACACAACAGATACAAAATACAGAGTATAAAATGCATGGAATGGAAGTAGGTATGTCAAAATAAATAAGCAAATAATGACAAACAGTGAATAATCAAACAGTAAATGTCGGAACTGGCAACAGAACACTGAAAGAGTAATCAACATATCAAAATAAGGAACAGAGGGAGTGACTGATGCTAGGGAAGTGGTGAAAGTTAGTGACTGGGTGAGTTACAGGTAAAAGGAGTCCAACCCAGTATCAGAAGCAACTGCAGCAGTGACTAGAGAACTCACAGAGGAGATATTTAAGAGCAAGAAAGGAAGAAGCAGAGGGAACAGAAGGGGGAAGAGAACCTATAGTTAAGGGAAATGGACAGAAAACGCAGCTTGGCCAACAGAACATTTTATTGGTGGAAGAGATAAAGAATGCGAGCAAGCACTGCATAGAGTAAGAGGATGAAAGGGGGAAGGAAAGATACAATTTATGATTATGCTCCTGTGAAATACTGTATTGTCGTATATGACTTCTATTTTTGTAATGTAATACTGTTAGTACTGTTTAGTTTTTTCCACCTCTTGCTCTATTCTCTGCTCTCCTCACCCCCAGGACACATCTGGAAATAAGCTGTTAGCAGCTTACTATGTCTTTCCTGATGAAACTTTTGAAATAAATTCATAAATAAAATAATTTGTGTTTTGGGTGGGTATTTAAAGATCAATGGAAATTCAGAGCACAGGCTATTTTATTTTTAAAGGTAGCATGTACCAGCAATAGAAACTGTCTGAAGTTAACAAAACAAAAAAAAACAATTTAAAAGGAAAAACAAAAGCGCTGCAGCCTTACCATGGGGATGGGACATCATTCTTTTTTTCGCTGCTGCTGCCAGCTCTCAGGCCCACAACACAGGATGTTGATGTCATTTTAGTGCTTAGTCTCTTTTTTTTTTACCTCAATACTTTATGAAAAGTGTTTCTTTTAAGACATAAATAGAATAATAGATATGATATCATCAATAACCAAGCTGTAATTCCACTGAGAGATCCAGTAGGTGGTGCTGTTGCATGAAGATTTTGTTACAGTCTTAATTGTTGTGGTATTCATCCCCGAAGTTTAGTTTACTCGACCACGTTGATATTGTTTGGCTTTTTTTTGTTTGAGGAGGTGAAGATGTTTTGTTTTGTTTGTGCGAAACGTGATGTGAAAAGGAGATAGCTGGGTGGACAATAAAGTTCATATCAGCGTACACCAGCCATCAAGGTGAGAGAGAGTTTTTTAGATGTGTCCTAAGATACACTGGATCTAATGCATTTGCCTGCAGTATTTAGTCGTGCTGTGCTTCTAGAAAGCAAGAAAGGTAAGGGTAAAGAGCCTGGTATTGTTGAGGTGGGTTGTGGGTTTTGCCGTTTGGCGCGAGGCAGCATGGCAGCGAGGGCGAGCAGTACTTTTTATTTATTTTTTATTTTATTGAAATCTAGGATTACAAATACCTTTGAGCAGGAACTGCTCGTTTACAAAGGTTCCACGTTGAAGGAATGGGGGTACACATACATACAAAGGTCAACATAATAATACATAGTTACACAATAAAAAGAAGTAAGAGACTGAGGCTTAGGAAATTCCAGTAATTCAAAATGTGCCAAATGTTAGGTAGCATGACATACCAGCCAAGGGCAATCTTAGAAATAAGCGCTGCAGGTGAGAGGGAAGGGGGTATGCAGGTAGGAAGGCCATTGTCGGAGGGTAGAGGGTGAGGGTAAGAGCTCTAAAGGGGAGAGAGGGGAGGGATAAAAGTCAGGAAATGCCCGGGGGAGGAGGAAAGGGAGAGGGGGTAGGCAGGTAGAAGGGGACAAGGTGGGAAGAGGTAGCTTTCAAGACTGAAGTGGAGGGCAGAAAGCGGTGGGCCCCTGATTAGGCGAGGCAGTCACAACGACTAGTTGAAATGAAATGAAGTCAGAGTTGTCTCTTAAAAGGGCCAAGAGCAGCAGCAGTAAGAGTTTCTTTGTTGCAAGTATTGTACCACTGTGGTGCTCTGGTGCAAGCCCTCTGGCCCATGGTAGTCCGACATCTGGGGACAAGGAGAGGTTAGTTGTTGTGAACTTCTAGTTAAGCTGGGTGTGTGAG
Source organism: Neoceratodus forsteri (assembly GCA_016271365.2). Taxonomy (NCBI): domain Eukaryota; kingdom Metazoa; phylum Chordata; order Ceratodontiformes; family Ceratodontidae; genus Neoceratodus; species Neoceratodus forsteri. Next base: position 1,391,933,435 of record CM057458.1, on the reverse strand, counting down.
GTAATGAGACTTTTCAATGCCTGGGGCATGACCCTGAGGAGGACTTTTTGGCTAAGAGGCAGGTTTGATACCATATCCTGATGAGAGGAAGCCATCCTGTCCGAGTGTACAGGTCACAAGTGTGTAAGTCGGTCAGCCCCAGTTAGCAGCCTGCATGCTTTGTTGAGTGCAACTGTAATTCTAAGGAGGGCAGAGGTGGAGGCAGAGCCATAAATTGCTAGCCCGTAATCGATGATGGGGTGACAGAGCTGTTGATAGCCAACGGAGTGTCAGGAGTCATGCAGTGTTTGTGCCTGTAGAGCAGGCCTATACGGATGTTGGTGGCTTTGGCGATAGAATCTATGTGCCGATGGTAGGAGAGTGAGCTGTCCAATGTGACACCTAGGTATTTAAAATCAGGAAGGTGTTCAAGTAAGGTCCTTGTTTGGTTTAGGATGGTGAGGTCACGGGATTTGTACTTGCTCCTGGCATTGTAGAAGGTCATAACCTTTGTTTTGCTGTAGTTCATGACCAGTTTGTGTGACTTGAACCATTCTTTGATGCGCATGAATTCAAGCTGTAATTGTTTCTCAAGGAGCTCTGCATTTTGGTGGTTGGTGAACATGACTGCATCATCGGCGTACAGCAGTAATTTCTGGTGGCAGACACTGGGAAGGTCGTTGAGGAAGAGGCTGAAGAGTAGTGGCCCCAGGATGGACCGCTGTGGGACCCTTAAAAGGACTGGCTTTTCTTCCGAGGTGACACCAGCAATCCTAACCCGCTGGACCCTCTCATCAAGGTAGCTTGAAAACCAGAGCAGCGCTTCATTGGAAAGCCCAATGTTTGATAATTGCTTGAGTAGGAGTGGGTGGTTCACAGTATCAAAGTACTTGGCACTCTGAAAGGAAGCACTTGCCACAATGAAAGGAAGATGATTTGTTTTGTGTTTGCAGAGCGTGTGCTTTGGGCGACATGTAAGGGGGGACAGTTGTGAGGATGTGTTTATTTATTTATTTATTTTTTAATACTGTCTCAGTGGAGGTCTGACTTGCTTCGCCTGTGGGGATGTAGAGAACGTTGCGCTGGGAGTGAGGAGGCTGGTGGCCGGAGGTTTTCTGAAGCCGTGATAATGTAGCCCAATATCATCACGGCTTCAAAAACTTCTCGGCCAGTCAGCTTCCTCCATTTACGATCTCCAGTTCATAATGAGTTTTTGATGTCACCGATTCCTTATGGGGGAAAAAATTACACCAATATACAGTATTACAAATGTACAAGGACAGGATTCTTTTTTATATACCAAGGTTTTCAATTTACCTGTTTTTAGTAAGGGAAAACTGGTGCTGAGACTTAAATCATGCTGTTTCCCATGTAATGGTGTGTCTCTGAGAACTCAGCAGGGTCAGTAGTGACAAAAACACACTCTAGTGTTACACTTAATATGTAAGCAGTAAGACCTGACAGGGTGTGGGGTACTGGTACATACCAGCATGCCCAGAGGTGTGATGAGGCCCAACTCCGCAGGTAGAGGGCCTTACAGCCCCATGAAGTGCGAGTATCCACCAATACCTCACACCCTGAAGGGTCTTACTGCACTTAGAAAACGGAATGGGCAAATGTAAAAAAAAAAATACAACAAAATATTGTTTACAAAATGTAAATCCTTTACAAATGATTTCTACCTGTCTGTCATTTGTCTTTCTACACATGCAGTAGAAGGTTTGTTTGTTTACCATGGAACATAAGAGTTAAATATTCTGCAGTACTCCTCTAATGGAATGCTCACTGCACCCCCCCGCACCCCCTCCCCCCGAAGCATGGAATGTTAATATGGAACGCATGAATTCAAAATTCTGCAAAATTTCACTGGCATGCACTCACACAGACACACACTGGTCACATACAGAGCCAGAGGCTCAATATTATATGAGGTAGGGTTAGCAGCAGAGATTGCTCTGTCAAGCTGGTCAGGCTATTTAAGGGATTTTTTATGGTCATCAAAGAGACACTAGAAATAAAAAAAACATCTGAACAGTGCTTGATTTTTTTTTTTTAATTTGTTTATGTGTATAAGAAAGGGATCATGAGTAGAAAGAACATTCAATTATTAATATTTTTTTTTAATTTAAGGGAGTTTTATTTTTAGGACCTAGTTTAAGGTCTTTATAGAAACAGACTTTGTCGGCAGAAAAGGAATGCTTGACCCACCAAGTCTGCTCAGATAGTCCGAACCTAGTCCGTCTCCGCAGAGCCCAACTGGTCCTTGGCGACCCTCCCACCTCTCTGCTTATTTACTAATATTCCCTTACGCTTATCCCATACAGTCTGAAGCCCTCCCATGGTTTTCACTCCCTCCACTTCCACTGGCAGTCTGTTCCAGGTGTCCACCACTCTTTTAGTGAAGAAGTACTTACTCACATCCCTTTTAAACTACCTCTCCCCCAGCTTCAACACATGCCCTCTGGTCCCGTACTCTTTCTCATTTGAAAGAGACTCCCCGTCTGCACCCTGTTCATCCCTCATGAGGTACCTGTAGATCTCTATCATGTTCCCTCCAGCCCTCCTCTCTTCCAGAGTGTACATGTTGAGATCTCTCAGTCTCTCTCCTTGTAGGGCTTTTGATTCAACCCCTGTACCATTTTAGTTGCCCTTCTCTGGACTGCATCCACCCTGTCTATATCCTTTTTGATATGCGGCTTCCAGAAATGGACACAACACTCCAGGTGGGGTCTCTCAAGCGAGCAATACAATGGCAACCCACCTCCCTCCTCCTGCTGGAGATATCCCTCCCTACAGAAGAGCTAAAGTGGCAGCCATGTTTGTGATGGAAATCAAGAATGAGTGAAGTGGCTCAATGACTCATGCATTCAGTGTGTGATATGTCCAAATTCCAGATCACATGGCGGACCTTCTTCTTTACTGGGTATACTGGCATATAAACATATGCCAATGGAATGGAAACAGCCAATCAGCATAGCTTATTTAACTTGCCCATTTTCTTTTTTTTCTAATTCTTTTTATCGCCTCCTGTGGTCCAGCGAACTCTCTCCAGCGACCTCCTATGCCTCCATTGTCTCTACCTCCCATCGTGGCCATGTCCTCCCTAGCCAGCACATCCGCACATCCACCAGCTCTCCCTCTGGGCAAGGGCTGCCCTATCCACCCAGGGCACTCTATCTAGAGTGCTGAGCTCTGACCAGGGGTAGGCCTGCAGGAGGCAAGCCCAATATTGGGAGTGTGGATGGTGGCGGGTAGGAGGCGCATCACCTATCGCTGGAGAAGGGATTTTCGTGTCATTATGCCATCTCCTCCCGTCCTGAACCAGGATGTGCAATGATGTCTTGACGACATCCGCGCACAGCCCAACCCCTTTTCAAGTCCACACCAGCCAGCGTGGCAAGTTCTCCAGCATCCGCCAGAGGCCACTGTGGTGCGAACTATCCCTGGATCCCTCTCCGAGAGAAGAGAGCTGTCCTCTGGATGCTCAATCCTCTCTCTTCCCTCTGCTGACCCCCAGTGGCCCAGGCTCGTCCCCAAACCCAGGTCGCCGGCATGGCACGAGGTGTGGTGACCAGCACCTCAACCCTCAGCACCACCAGGCTGGCTAAACTTGCCTATTTTCTAACTTGTAATAAATACTCCTCTGCAGTGAAAATAACACAAATTATTTTTTTTTGTTTATACCGATTTTTAACACTGGCTTTGAGTATGTAATTCACACAATAATTTCAACTTTTCCCTTTGTGCACAGAACATAAATTAATCTTTGGGTTTAACAAAAAAGTGGCTACAGATATTTTAAATGTAAATAATGGTCGGCAGTCATGACTGGTACTTAAAAATGAAAGTTATATACTTACCAAAACTGTTGATTTTTCTGAATATTTTCTCCATAGATGACCACTTATGGGTGGTCATCTATGGAGAGGTCAAAGGACACTGCAGAAACAATAACTTTTGAGGTGCAGGCTGGTGGCACAAAAAAAAGTGCATAAACTGGCACATGCCCGCTAGTATACATTGGCACCAGCCCCCAACCACTTCAATACCATTTTTACAGAGGAGGTAGCAGCATGAAAACTAATGAGTACCCTATGCACTAACAAAGGGCATAAGATTGCCCTTGTGGCCTGGGTAAGAAGAGCCAAACAAATGCAGCAAAACGGTGTCTTCACAGACCAAACCAACAGAAAAGATTTCTGAAACTGGCACAGAGCGCATTTCTACCAAGGAGGTGGCTACTGCTCTAGTGCAATGGGCATGTACTGTCTAGCCCTCCTTTTCTGGTCAACAAAAACTACCTAACTACCTGTACTACATTTTTGATGCATTTCCGTGTATATTTAATGGCTCTCCATCTTCCCATCAACCAGGACACATCTGGAGACAAGCTGTTATCAGCTTCGTATGCCTTTCCTCATAAAATCGTTTAACTTCAAAAGCACCAGCTTTGACACTTTTATCAAGCCCTAAGACATTAACCAACCTTAAATGGACTCAGTCCACTTTTCAGAATTTTCTGATCCTCACTTACTTCAAGGGAAGGGATCACAAATATTGCTTGGCTGCCTGATCCCTCCCCCTTCCTGGTGCCAACAGAACCAAAAGCCACCCCTGCATTCCCAAGTTTTATAATGCAGGAGTCTGTGGGGCGTGGTTACAATGGGAGCAGTGTTTACAATTCATTTTTTAATATGTTCAAGGGCTACTAGGGTCAAATCAAAGCCACGACTCAACAAAGCAGAATTCTGCAAAATGCTGCACAGAATTATGTTGAATATAGTGCACGGAATATTTGAAAAACATGGTGCAGAACAGTGGCATGTGTGACAATCCTCAGCCACTACCCTAACTTACCTTCTGGTCTAAGCAAAGCTTTGCCATTCCCCTAATTTACCTTCAATCCTAGACAAAGGTCTACCATTTCTCTGACACACCCTCTATCCTAGAGAGAGCTCAGTTTTCTTTCCCTGATGTGCCTTCTATTCCAGGAAAAGCTCAGCCTTTCCCAGAACTTACCTTCTCCTCTAGACAAAGCTTAAAGCTTAGCAATTTCCGTAAGGGACCTTCTACGCTACAAAAAGATCGGCTAATCCCCCAACACAGCCTCTATGCTATACTGCATGGCTCAATCATTCATGCAATACAAAAGTTCAGTCATTTCCAACTTACTTTCCATGCTATAGAAAGCTCAGACATTTCCAACTTACTTTCAGTGCTATGCAAAGCTCAGTCATTTCCCCAAATAACCATCTATGTTATACGAAGCTCAGTTATTTCCCCAGCTAACCATTTATGCTATAAGGGATATGCGGGGGGAAAGTGTGGGATAACCCAGTTATGTTGCACAGTTGCCTATGACCTCATGTAACGTCACGAGTGGCAAAGCTACAAGTGAGCTTCATGAGAGGGCTCAGGCAACTGTACAACATAACTTGGTTATCCCACACTGGCCCCCACATATTTGACTTATGCAGCAGGCACTGCTTGCTTGTTTTTTTTTTAAATGCAAATGGGTTTTTGGTTTGTTTTCATTATTTTAGTGGGGTAATCTTTGATCCGCGGTTTTAATCTTCCGCAGCGTTTTGTACACCAGCACTGATGATTGGCTGACATGGTGGCTGCTTGAAATGTAGCTGGTGGCAGTCTTCAGTGAGTGAGTGAGTGAAAGCGGCTTGTTACATTTACTAGTAACGCAGCTGTAGTAAATAATTATCCATTTGGATTTGTTTCATTTAAAAGCAGTATGGACTGTTATGCTGATATGGAGAGTTGACAAGGCTCTTCAACTAGTCCCAGGATATGGGGAGAGTGCCGGAGGGAGGTGGTAAGGAGGTTAAGGAGATCTATCGACCTGTCAGCCTCACGTCAGTGGTGGGGAAGGTAATGGAGGCATTAATCAAGGAGAAGGTGGTGGATTACCTGGAGGACAGTGGCTTGCAGGACAGCAGACGGCATGGCTTCACAAAAGGGAAGTCTTGCCAGACAAACCTAATTGAGTTCTTTAATTGGGTGACTCAGGTGATTGACCTGTGGGGGGGCAGTGGATGTGGCCTATCTAGACTTCAGTAAGGCCTCTGACACTGTCCCCCATAGGAGGCTAGTGAGCAAGATGGAAAGCCTGGGGTTGGGTGGGAAAATAAGCTGGGTGGAGACCTAGCTGGCAGAAAGAACTCAGAGGGAGGTGATAAACGGGTGCACTCCAGAACTGCAAGGGTGAAGAGTGGAGTCCCATAGGGGTCAGTTTTGGGCCCGCTTCTCTTCAACATCTACATCAGTGATATTGCGGAGGACTTGAGGGGGAGGGTGTGCTTATTTGCTGATGATAAGAAAATAAAATATGCAATAGGGTGGACACCTCAGGGGGGTAGAGGACATGAGGAAGGACTTAAAGGAGTAGTCCACCCAGAATGTAAAAAAACCTATGTTATGTAGAGTGTTTTGATATGTATGTTAAATCTTAGTGTGTCCTTCCCTCTGTCTGCTATTTGGAGTTTCTCCTAAATTGCCTGCTAGCTGTATGGTAGTTTTACGACCCCTGGGGATCTCCATAACAAATAGTTTTATTGGCTTTCTTTCTCCCAGGATGCCCCCATCTCATGTGACAGTGATGTGGCCATGCCCTTAGATTCAGCATGTGTGTTGCTTTAAAATTAGTTTAGCAACAGCAGAGCCTTGTAACTTTTTATCCAGGGAGCACAAATGGCAACAGTTAGTTTAGCAGATACATGAGAGCCAGCTAACTGGGGTTTCTGTAAGACAACAGCTACTAAATAGCTCTAATTCACTATTTTTGTTCTCTCTGTGCATCAGGTCTAGCTAGTAGGAGTGTTGTAACATCAAAAACACAAATAATGAATTAGAGCTATTTAGCAGCTGTTGTCTTACAGAAACCCCAGTTAGCTTGCTCTCATGTATCTGCTAAACTAACTGTTGCCATTTGTGCTCCCTGGATAAGAAGTTACAAGGCTCTGCTCTTGCTAAACTAATTTTAAAGCAATACACATGCTAAATCTAAGGACATGGCTACATCACTGTTACATGAGATGGGAGCATCCTGGGAGAAAGAAAGCCAATAAAACTATTTGTTATGGAGATCCCCTGGGGTCGTAAAACTACCATATAGCTAGCAGGCAATTTAGGAAAAACTCCAAATAGCAGACAGAGGGAAGAACACACTAGGATTTAACATACATATCAAAACACTCTACCTAACATACGTTTTTTGCACATTCTGGGTGGACTACTCCTTTAAAGACACTGGAGAAATAGTCTGGGATGTGGCACCTGAAATTGAATGCCAAGAAGTGTGCTGTGATGCACTTGGGGAGTAGGAACAGAAGAGCAGGGTACACCCTAGGTGGAGGGGAAATCAAAGTAACAGAACATGAGAGGGATCTGGGGATCATCGTCTCCTAGGACCTTAAGGCAGGACTCCAATGTAGCAGGGTGGCGGGAAAGGCAAATGGAATGTTGGCATGCATAGGCAGGGGCATTACTAGCAGAAGGAGGGAGCTAATAATGCCCCTTTACAAAGCCATGGTGAGGCCACACCTGGAGTACGGGGTTCAGTTCTAGAGGCCATATCTCTGCAAGGATATAGATACACTGGAGAGGGTTCAGAGAAGGGCAACCAAAATGGTGCAGGGTATGCAGGGAAAAACATACAAGCAGAGGTGTAAGAAGCGGATCTGTACACGCTGGAGACAAGGAGAGAAAGGGGAGACATGACTGAAACTTTTAAATCTGTAAAAGGGCTCAATAAAGTGGGAGAAGAGGGTTTCCTTAGGAGGAAGGAGGGGGTCAGAACTAGAGGGCACAGCCTCAGACTGCAAGGAAAAAGAAACAGGGGCAACGTGAGAGGGTATTTCTTCACAGAGAGGGTGGTGGAGCCATGGAACACACTACCAGATGGAGTGGTGGGGACTAAATCAGTGGAAGAATTCAAGAGGGTATGGGACAAGCATATGGGGCTGAGTATCAGGGGAGGGCAGGGGCTGGCAGGAGGGGAGGGGAGGTGTAGGGGAAAAAGGGCAGACTAGATGGGCCAGTATGGTCCCTTTCTGCTGCCAATACTATGATCTAAAAGTGAAAGTACAATTGTACTAAGACGGCCGCACGGGGGAGGTTGGTGATGAATACTGTGTGGATAAATGAGTATGATGCAATCACTATGGTAATAAATTTAAGTTATTACCATAGTGATTATAACATACCCCACTTATCCACACAGTGCCTCAGATAAAGGGATTTAAGTGACAGTTTTTATCCTGACACCTGTTGCATAAATACAGATCTCAGTCATTTCCAAAACTAACCATCTATGTTACACAAAGCTCAGTCACTTCCCCAAATTAACTTGTTATGCTATGCAAAGCTCAGTCATTTCTCCAGCTTACCTTCTACGCTATGCAAAGCTCAGACATTTCTCCAGCTCACCTTCTACGCTATGCAAAGCTCAGTCATTTCTCCAGCTTACCTTCTATGCTATGCAAAGCTCAGTAATTTCCCCAACTTGCCTTCTACCTTCTATGCTATGCAAAGCTCAGCAATTTCCCCATTTTACCTTCTATACTAATGCAAAACTCAGTCATTTCCCCAACTTGCCTTCTATACTATGCAAAAGCTCAGTCATTTCCACAACTTACCTTCTATACTAACGCAAAACTCAAGTCATTCCCTAACCTACCTTCTATACTAACGCAGAACTCAGTAATTTCCCCAACCTACCTTCTATACTAATGCAAAACTCAGTCATTTCCCTAACTTACCTTCCATGCTATGCAAAAGCTGTTATTTCCACAACTTACCTTCTATACTAACGCAAAACTCAGTCATTTCCCCAGCTTACCTTCTATACTATGCAAAAGCTCAGTCATTTCCATAACTTACCTTCTATACTAACGCAGAACTCAGTAATTTCCCCAACTTACCTTCTATACTAATGCAAAATTCGGTCATTTACCCAAATTACCTTCTATACTAACACAAAACTCAGTAATTTCCCCAACTTTCCTTCCATGCTATGCAAAAGCTCAGTCATTTCCACAACTTCACTCAATCAATCAAAATCTTTATTTATCCAGGCAAACATCATTGAGCAGAGCTCATTTGCAAGATGGACCTGGTTATGATAAGATCTCAGAAAAAAAACAAAAGATGAGGGATGCATATCTAATGACAATGGGACAATTTGATACATATAGGTCATAGCATAGAAGACATTAGCCAATAGCATAGTACAAATAATGCTGCAGCAGTATAATTTGCAAGTGAAAAACTGTGGATATCTCAGATTTAAGTGACAGTATGCTAATTTGGGTTAGGTGGGTAACAGTAGAGGAGGGGACTAGGGTAGACATAGAAGTAAGAAGCCAATAGGGGAATGTATCATTATAAGGCATGGCCAGAATAAAAAATAATTATTAATAGGTAGCTTAGATGGAGATAGGATAAGTGAATAAACAGAGGACAGTGAAAAGTAGCAGACAAAGGATAGAGAATGAGAAGAGAAAGGATTAAAGGACTGTATATAAAAGAGGACAGTTAAAGACAGCCAGTATGGTGATATTGCGGTTACCTTCTATGCTATGCAAAACTCAGTCATTTCCCCAACTTTGCAAAACTCTGTCATTTCCCCAACTTACCTTCTATGCTACGCAAAAGATCAGTCATTTCCACAACTTACTTTCCACCTTCTATGCTATACAAAGCTTAGTCATTTTCCCAACATACATTCTATTCTATACAAAGCTCAGTCATTTCTTTAACTTACCTTCTGTGCTACACAAAGCTCAATTATTTCCACAGCTTACCTTCTACCATCTATGCTATATAAAGCTAAGTCATTTCCCCAACTTACATTCTATGCTACACAAAGCTCAGTCATTTCCCCAACTTCATACAAAGCTTAGTCATTTCCCCAGCTTGACGTCAATGCTACACACATTTCCCCAGCTTATCTTCTACCTTCAGTGGTACGCAAAGCTCAGTCATTTTCCCAACTTACCATAAATGCTACGCAAAGCTCAGTCATTTCCCCAATTTACCCCCAAAGCTATACAAAGCTCAGTCATTTCCACAACTTACCTTCCACCTTCTATGCTATACAAAGCTTAATCACTTTCCCAGCTTACACTCTATGCTATACAAAGCTCAGTCATTTGCCCAACTTCATACAAAGCTCAGCCATTTCCCCAGCTTACCTTCTACGCTATACAAAGTTCAGTCATTTTCTCAACTTACCTTCTATGCTACGCAAAGCTCAGTCATTTCCGCAACTTACCTTCAACCTTCCATGCTATACAAAGTTCAGTCATTTCCCCAACTAACCTTCTATGCTACGCAAAGCTCAGTCATTTCCGCAACTTACTGTCTACTTTCTATGCTATACAAAGCTCAGTCATTTCCCCAGCTTATCTTCAATGCTATGCACAGCTCAGTCATTTCCAGAACTTATCTTATACCTTCAGTGGTATGCAAAGCTCAGTCATTTTCCCAACTTACCTTCTACTTTCTATGCTACACAAAGCTCAGTCATTTCCGCAACTTACCTTCCATCTTCTATGCTATTCAAAGCTTAGCCATTTTCCCAACTTACCTTCTATGCTATACAAAGCTCAGTCATTTCTTCAACTTGCCTTCGATACTAATGCAAAACTTAGTCATTTCCCCAACTTACCTTCTATGCTATGCAAAAGCTCAGTCATTTCCACAAAGTACAGCTAGATAGGAACTTACCATAACAGTAGATCTTCAAGAGAAGCTTTTGCAGTAGGTATTCACATATAGGACTGACCCACCAGGTGTCAGGACCCCACGGAAAACTTTCTGGCTAGCAGTCTCTGCCGGGGGACCAGGCGTCAGGTGACCGGCATCATACGACGTCAGTATAAAGGGACAGTCCCCCACGCCCACCTTCCAGTTCATTCCCACCAAGGGCCAAAAGAGTCAAGACAGAGAGAGAGAGGATATTTCCCCCGGAAATGGAGCCAAAAAGCAGGGGATGAGGCCGGGAAGGCATCCTGCAAGAGCCTCTCTCGAAGATCTACTGTTATGGTAAGTTCTTACGTAACTGTACTGTCTTACTTTGAGAGGGCTCTTGCAGTAGGTATTCACATATAGGACTGCATCCCAAGCAGTCTGGAACAAGGAAAAGCACTCTGGAGGATGACAGTTAGCCATAGCATGGAACCTCAGGCCGAACAGGTCTTATGAAAGGAGACCTTGAAGCACAGCCTACCCGAAGCCTGCTCTACAGCTAGAGACAATGTCCAAACTGTAGTGTTTTGTGAAGGTAAGGACAGAAGTGCAAGTTGCGGCTGCACAGATGTCTGCCGCTGACACATTCTTGAAACAAGCCGCAGAGGCAGCTACTCCTCTGGTGGAGTGACCTCTGACTTGACCCGGCAAGGTCTTGTACTTGTAACAGAAAGTGATACAATGAGCTAACCATTTTGATAGGCATTGCCTTCTCTGTTGTGAGCAAAACAGACAAAAAGCTGATCAGTTTTCCTGAGATCCTTAGTCAGAGTGGTGTAGTATCTCAGTATTCTGTGAACATCCAGAGTATGCAAGAGGTACTCCCCTTGGTTGGAGTGCTGCATAAAGAAAACCGGTAGCTCAATGGATTGATTCAGCGTAGATTCAGCCACCACCTTAGGGAGAAACTTAGGGTTGGTGCGTAGAGCCACACGTTCCTTGTGGAAAATCAAGTATGGGATTTTGCACATCAAGGCCTGAAGCTCGGAAATGCACCGAGCAGAAGTAATGGCCACTAGGAAGAGTGCCTTCCAAGAAAGGAACTTTAAATCTGCTGTAGATGCTGGCTCAAAGGGAGGCAGGGTAAGCTTCTCCAGAATAAAATTGAAGTCCCAAAGACGGGCAGGAATGCGGATGGGGTGTCTCAAATGAGAACCCCTCTGAGAACAGGCTTAGAGACTTCCAACTGAGCAAAAGTCCTGTCTCCGAAGGGAATATGGTAGGCTGAGATAACTGCCATGTGGACTTTCAATGAGGAATGGCTGAGACCCAGATCGAAGAGGTGACACATGTAGTCCAGGACTTTACTGGCTGGGCATGAGAAAGGTTTGAAGTCTTTCGAAGAGGCCCAAACAGAGAACCATTTCCACTTCATGGCGTAGGTGGACCTGGTGGAAGGCTTTCTGGCCTCTACCAAGATGTCCGCTAATGAGCGGAGAAGCTCCATAGCGGGCTTTTGCTACATCTGCAGGAGCCAAGCATGTAAATAAAGGGATCTGAGAGCTGGATGAACAAGAGTCCCCTGATCCTGGGTCAAAAATTGTTGCGACAGAGGAAAAGGAAGTGGAGGTTCCTCTGAAAACTGTTGCAGAAGAGAGAACCAAACTTGCCTGGGCCAGAAGGGAGCGATGAGAATCAATCGAGCTCCCTCCGATCTGAGTTTGTTCAGGACCCTCAGAATTAAGGGAATAGGAGGGAAGGCATAAACAAATCTGTCCCTCCAAGCAGGAGATGGAGCATCCCGCCCAAAAATGTCTCGCCCTAGAGGGAGCGAGCAGAAGGTGGGAAGTTTTGCATTTTGGGGAGAGGCGAAGAGGTCTATCTGAGGTGTTCCCCATTGCTGAAAGATGTCGTTTATGACTTCTTGATCCAATTCCCATTCATGGGACCTGCCTGAGGACCGACTGAGTTGGTCCGCCAGCATATTTTCCACTCCCGGAACGTGAATCGCAGTCAAGTGAAGGTGATGCTGGGTTGCCCAAAGCCAGACTCTCATCGCTTCCTGGCACAGAGGGTAGGAACATGTTCCTCCCTGCTTGCTGAGATACCAGACAACGCACATGTTGTCTGATTGCATGAGGAGATGACCGGGAAGGATAATGGAGTGTAGAGCCTTAAGGGCATAAAGGACTGCTCTCAGTTCGAGCACATTTATGTGCAGGTTTTGTTCGAGCTGGGACCAGCTGTCCTGAGTCCTGTGAGACCCGAGATGGGCTCCCCAGTCTTCTCCTGACGCATCTGTCGTCAACGTCTGGGAGGAGGGGTTCGACACAGAAGTGAACTCCCAGGGATAGGTTCTCCTGCATCATCCACCATTGTAAGTCCCTGATCATGGGATCGGAAACTAGCACCTCTTGGTCTATGTTGTCCAGGGTCTGGTCCCATTGTGACTGAAGCATCCACTGAGAGATTCTCATATGGAGCCGAGCGCATGGGACTGTTGGAATGGCAGCCGCCATTAGCCTGAGAAGGCAAGGACTGACCTGGCTCTGACCCTCCTGCGACTGGACAGAAGACGGGCCTGAGTCTGAAGGGTGTCCACCCTGTCTGGAGGCAAAAAGGCTTTGCTGATGGTCATGTCCAGAATCGCCCCTATAAATTGGAGGCATTGGAAAGGGACCAAATGGGACTTTGCCCTGTTAATGGTGATACCCAGGCTGGTGAAAACCTGCAGGGTAAGGGAAAGGGAGTGCAGGAGTTCCTCCCTGGACAGGGCCCTCCAGGAGCCAATCGTCCAGGTACAGGAATACCTGAACTCCCTGGGTTAGCAGGTGGGCCTCTACCACAGACAGGCATTTGGTAAATACTCAGGGTGCCAGGAGCTCTGATGGAGCAGAGGGGCCTGGCAGAGGCCCAGTCGGTGAGCCAGGTGGTGGTAATGCTGGTCCCGCAAGCGTAGGAGGGCCCTGAATTGGTAGTGGTCCCCCTGAAAGCAAAAACAAAGGAATTTGCGGTGGGAAGGTCAAATGGGGATATGCAGGTAGGCATCCTGCATGTCCAGAACGCAAAGCCACTGTCCCTGCCGAAGAAGTGGTAGAAGGCTCTGCAAAGAGAGCATTCTGAAGCGTTTGTACTCCACAAACATGTTCAGGGAGCTGAGGTCTAGGATAGGCCACACATCTCCCATCTTCTTTGGAACTAGGAAGAAACAGGAATAGTAACCTGTTCCCCAAAGATAGTTGGGGACTGGTTCTATCGCCGCCTTCGAGAGAAGGGAGATGATTTCCTCTAGGGCTAGAGGAAGATGTTGTGGGGAAGAAGACAACTGGGGGGGGGTGGTCTTTGGGGTGGTTTCTGCAGGAACTCTATTGAGTGTCCTGCTGATATCAACTGGAGCACCCAAGCATCTGACGTTATCCTCTCCCAACCCGGCAGATGGAAGGAGAATCTCCCCCCCCCCCCACCAGTTCCTCTGGATCCTCCAGAGGCAATGTGAGAGGTAGGGAGTCAGGAGGTATTGGGCAGCGCAGCAGCCGAGGCTCCCACAGCTTTTTTGCCGGGAGGAGTCTTGGTTGCTGGAGGGGCCCGAAGTTTGCTGGCCCGTTTGCCCTGTGGTTTTTGTCTTTGTTGGTTTTGCCTACAAAAAGGATGCCGCTGCCCTTGAGGGGACCTGTACATAGAGTTGACAGACTTCAGTGCAGTGCCCTTCTCTTGCAGTTCGGTAATCATGTCCTTGATATCACCCCCGAACAGCACCGAACTGCTGAAGGGAGCATCCTGGATAGCGGATTGTACTTCAGGGACCAAACCTGATACTCGGAGCCAGGCATGACGCTGTAGGCCTATGGCAAAAGCCGAGCTCCTTCCAGCTGTGTCCACTGCGTTGTAAATAGCGTGAAGCATGTGTCGACTGGCCGGACAAGATCCGTCACTTCCTGCTTAGTCTGCAACTCTGGAAGGGAGTCTAATTTGGATTCCACCTGACTAAGAATGGTCTTCTGGAAATCCCCCATATGTGCCACATAATTTAGGGCCCTAATACCCAGGGTAGAAGAGAAATAGATCTTTCCATATTGGTCCAGAAGCCAGGATTCCTTATCAGGTGGAGATTAGCTGAGGTGTTTAGGATTTGCGGAGCGGCCGTGAGTGGCGTTGATGACGACTGAGTCCGTCTTGGGATGTAGGTTAAGGAAATCTACACCCTCAGGAGCCTGATATAACCTGTCTGCCTTCCTCGGAAGGGGGGCTACACAGAAAGTTGTTTCCAAATGGTGGAAACAAGATCCGCATGAGGCTCTATCCAGGATGGAATCAGCGTAGGAGCGGTCTCGGGCAGATTCAGATGAGCAGCAAGTTTTTTAAGCTGCGGGTGTGGCTCCAGTGATTGCCACTGATGGACTTCCTGGATTTTCCTCAATAACTCCAGAAAGAAGGGATTCTCCAAAGGAGACTTTGGAGGGGTCCATGGCCTGGGGCAATCTGGAGTAAGGGGCTCGTCTTTGGGCTCAGAGCATCCTGTCTCTGAGTCCGAGTCAGACATGTCTGATGATGAGGAGGACGACTCCTCCCTAAGAAGGGGAGGGACGGCCCCTTTGGGAATTTCCCTGGGGCGCATATCCTCCCCCTCCTCGGGCGCCATAGGGCTCTCCTCTAGTGTCGGAAAGGGGGGAGGGAGTCTCCCGTCTCCGACATAGGGGATCCTGTGCAGGGTCTGGCGTCGGCAGACGACTCTTGACCTCCCTAGTGAGCTAAGCCTTGGCCTCAGCCCACCAGGAGGCCAGTGTTTCCTTCAGATCCACCGGCCGCTGGGGAGTGGGCGGCGGAGGTGGGAGAGGAGGGGATACAGATATTGAGGATATTCGTAGAAGGAGTATCCATAACCTGATGGCGGGTAGTGCAGCGCCGGATACTGTGGCGCCGGGTACTGAGGTGCCAAATACTGTGGAGTCGGGTATTGTGGCACCGGATATTGCGGGGTCAGATACCTGGGTGCCAGGGGCTCTGATGGAGCAGAGGGGCCTGGCAGAGGCCCAGCCGGCAGGCCAGGCAGTGGTAATGCTGGTCCCACAGGCGTTGGGCCCGGTATGGGTATGCCTTCGACAGGGTCCAAAGGACCTGATGGTAAGGGGATGCCAGATGGCGTCGGGTATGCCGGCGTCTGAGGGTCTGGCGTCAGGGTATCAGGCTGTGAAGGAGGGTTCCCTGATGGCAGCGTCTCAATATCCCCCGTGACAACCGGGGAATGAGGATTAAAATCCCTTGGGGTCAGCTGCGGAGACGCGGGGACCTCAGAAGGCAAGTTAGCACATTGTGGACAGCCTGGGGTGTCGAACTGATCCTTAGGGTCTGGCGCAGGCTTCTTGGTTGGGCGGGTGTTGGTGGGACTGGCGTCTGACTTATCGGCCAAATCCGGGCGGGCATTGGAGGAGCCGACGTCTGACTTATCGGACTCCCTGCCTGAGGAAGACCACGCTGGGATACGGACTTGTTGGGTGGAGATTTGGCTGGGCATCCCCCCGAAGGGGTAAGTGGCATAGCAGCCTTGTCCAGGCGGGCGTTGGTGGGACTGACAGCTGACTTACTGGACCCGCTCTGACCCGAAGGCTGTGTGGTAGAAGCGGCCTTCCTGGGAGCGGAGGCCTCCTTTGCCCCGGAGGTTCCCGAAGGGCTCGAGCACGAGCCAGATGGAAGGGGCTACGCCTTCTTGGTCACCACCAAGATGGCTGTCATTGAGCGATCCCCCAGAGGGGACATTACCTTAAGTGCCATGACTCTGGCTGGAGTTGTGGCTGCGGTGGAAGCCGTTTCCCACTCCCAGTACTTCTCCTTGTCGCGCTTCTTCTTATGACCTTCGGGGGGAAGTGGACGCCTGCCTGAGTTTCTTTAGCTTGTTTTCCATGGAGGCCATTTTTTTTCTTTAGGGTATGGGCTTCCAGGGACTGCTGCCTTCTTTTGTGGGTAGCGGATTTAAATTTCTGGCAGTGCTGGCACTTCTCCACGGGGTGGTCTGGGCCCAGACAGAAGAGGCACAAGGAGTAGCCGTCCTTGTGTGGAAGTTGGGAACCACATGAGTCGCACTTATTTTTATGCGATTCGGAGGGCATCTGGGACGACATACACAGCAAATCGTGAGATGAACTCGAAAAAACTGAGAAAATAGGTCGAAAAGTTTTAAAACTAATGGACCGATGAAAGCCTGACCAGCGTTGATTCTACTGCGAGGAACATTCACAAGCCAACAGTGGGAAAGAACTGGAGGCGGGTGTGGGGGACCGCCAGAGACTGCTAGCTAGAAATGTTTCCGTGGGATCCTGACGCCTGGTGGGTCAGTCCTATATGTGAATACCTACTGCAAGAGCCCCTCTCGAAGTAAGATCTTACCTTCCACCTTCTATGCTACACAAAGCTTAGTCATTTTCCCAACTTACATTCTATGCTATACAAAGCTCAGTCATTTATTCAACTTATCTTCTGTGCTACGCAAAGCTCAATCATTTCCGCAGCTTACCTTCTACCATCTATGCTATATGAAGCCAAGTCATTTCCCCAACTTACATTCTATGCTACACAAAGCTCAGTCATTTCCCCAACTTCATACAAAGCTTAGTCATTTCCCCAGCTTAACGTCAATGCTACGCACAGCTCAGTCATTTCCCCAGCTTATTTTCTACCTTCAGTGGTACGCAAAGCTCAGTCATTTCCCCAACTTACCTTCTATGCTACGCAAAAGCTCAGTCATTTCCCCAACTTACCCCCGAAGCTATACAAAGCTGTCATTTCCACAACTTACCTTCCACCTTCTATGGTATACAAAGCTTAGTCACTTTCACAATTTACAGTATATGCTGTACAAAGCTAAGTCATTTCTTCAATTTACCTGCTGTGCTACGCAAAGCTCAGTCATCTCCACATTTTACTTTCTACCTTCTATGTTATGTGAAGCGCAGTCATTTCCCCAACTTACACTCTATGCTATACAAAGCTCAGTCATTTCCCCAACTTCATACAAAGCTCAGTCATTTCCCCAACTTACCTTCTACCTTCTATGCTATACAAAGTTCAGTCATTTCCCCAACTTACCCCAAAGCTATACAAAGCTCAGTGATTTCCACAACTTACCTTCCACGCTATACAAAGCTTAGTCACTTTCCCAATTTACAGTCTATGCTGTACAAAGCTCAGTCATTTCTTCAATTTACCTTCTATGCTACGTAAAGTACAGTCATTTCCGCAACTTACTGTCTACTTTCTATGCTATACAAAGCTCAGTCATTTCCCCAGCTTATCTTCAATGCTATGCACAGCTCAGTCATTTCCAGAACTTATCTTCTACTTTCAGTGGTATGCAAAGCTCAGTCATTTTCCCAACTTACCTTCTACTTTCTATGCTATACAAAGCTCACTCATTTCCCCCAACTTAGAGTCAATGCTACGCAAAGCTTAGCTGTTTCCCAAACTTACCTTCTATGCTACCCAAAGCTCAGTCACTTCCCAGACTTACCATGGATGCTGTGCAAAGCTCAGTCATTTCCCCAACTTACCTTCTATTCTGGATACAGCTCAGCCATTTCCCCAGCACACCTTCCATACTGGCCAAAGTTCAGCCATTCCCCTAACTTTCCTCAATTCTAAACAATGTTCCACATTTGTTTACGAATAAAGAAACAGAAGTAGCTACTTTCACAGTGAATGTCCCTTGTCTTCTATGACAGAACAGTAGGGGATGTGCACTAGGCATCCTGTACTGTCTTTGCCCAGGAGCTAAAGGCATCTCCCCAGAATGCGTCCAGCACCCTGCCATTCCCAGGATGGGATACCGGACTACGTGGGACATGTGTGTCTACCTGCAAACACGGGTCTTCCAAGTGGGAATGAAGAACTCTGCCAACGCACCACTAGATCGGCCATGTATTTGATTTTTGATTACTTGTCCACACCGAACCCAGTGTTACAGCTGGGGGAGGTGAACTGAACATTGCCATGTTCTGAAATCTGTGTATTCCCATTATATAGGAAGGTACCTGGGTTACGCCAGTAAACAGGGAAAGCATTCTCCAGTGATGTTACCCAGTAAACAAATATCCAAATTAACAGACTAGCCCAAGGTCACACAATGGATCAATGGGACTTAAATCTGGAATCTCCATGTTTCCAGCATTATACTACAATACTTGCCTATACTACCCTCTCAGGACATCTTATGTAAATGACAGGCACATTCTTATACTATAGTTTTAGGGGATTTCGTATGTCTTGTCTAACCTGCTCATACTTCAGTGATCACTCCAGCTGAAAATCTTACAAAAAAAGAAAAAAAAAAAAAAAACTTGTCATACTAGTACCCCTTCACATTCAGCTGATAAGCCACTTTCCTTGGCCAACATGACTGCACAGATGGTCTTTCAGTTCCAAAGAGAAACGTGGGTAAAGGATTCCAAACAGGTGATGTTCAACCTCACTCTTCTGCTACTGCTACCTTTACATTAATTATTCCCACTGCTACATTACTTCAAACAAACACTTGATTCCTTGGTGCTGTCACCCTACCTGCAGCATTCTGACCAGTGAACCCAGATGTTTTGATATTTTTCAGCAGGAGTTTCAGCTCATGAGCCCTTGGTGGTTTTGGAGGACAGCTTGCTTGAGAAGAAGCTCCTATATTTTGCACATTCTAAGAAAAAGAACAGAAAATGAAAGTGTGTATATGTACAGAAGATTATTACTAGACCACACTACAGTCTTAAAGGAAAACGTCCATGTAAAAACGGACCCCATCTCAGTCTGAAGTAGGGCCCGATTAGAACTTCCAGAACAGGTTTAAATTTTTTACCTCTGGCCAGGTTTTATTTTTTTTTAATTTATCTGGTTGATCCTGCCTCCCTCCCTCCATGCTGGCATTTCAAATAGTAACGCCATGCACGGCGCACCCCCAACCACCTACGGCTGTCCCGAAAATGATGTGGCATGTGGGGAGCAGGTGCGGGTCTGTCCATTAATGCGCTGTATCCCTGTAGCTTCTAAAAGCTCTGGTTTGGAGCATACATGTCTCGGTACTATACCGAGACCAGATATAGACTGGTAGTGGACTGTCAGCTGCAGCAGTCCCTTTATTGTGCCAAGTGAGAGATGGCATTGGGCAACCAGTGCCATAGTCACTCCCTGTATTGTGCCAAATGAGAGATGGCATGGCATAGGGCAACTAGTGCACAGCAACCCCTGTATTGTGCCAAGGGAGAGATGGCATTGGGCAACCAGTGCACAGCAACCCCTGTACTGTGCCAAGGGAGAGGTGGTGTTGAACAACCACTGCTGCAACTGCTGTATTCTGCCAAGGGGAAGATGGCATTGGGCAACCAGTGCTGCAGCAACCCCTGTACTTTGCCAAGGGAGAGGTGGTGTTGAACAACCACTGCTGCAACTGCTGTATTCTGCCAAGGGGAAGATGGCATTGGGCAACCAGTGCCGCAGCAACTCCTGTACTGTGCCAAGGGAGAGATGGCACTGGGCAACCAGTGCCGCAGCAACCCCTGTACTGTGCCAAGTGAGAGATGGCATTGGGCAACCAGTGCCGCAACTCCTGTACTGTGCCAAGGGAGAGATGGCACTGGGCAACCAGTGCCGCAGCAACCCCTGTACTGTGCCAAGGGAGAGATGGCATTGGGCAACCAGTGCCACAGCAATCCCTCTACTGTGCCAAGGGAATGATGGTACTGGGCAACCAGTGCCACAGCAACCTCTGTATTGTGCCAAGGGAGAGATGGCACTGGACAACCAGTGCCACAGCAACTTCTGTACTGTGCCAAAGGGGAGGTGGTATTGGGCAACCAGTGCTGCAGCAACCCCTATAGTCTTCCAAAGGGGTGATGGCATTGGGCAACCAGTGCCATGGCAGCCCCTGTATTGTGCCAAACGAGATGTGACATAGGGCAGCCAGTGTCACAGCAACCCATGTATTGTGCCAAGGGAGAGGTGGCATTGGACAAGCAGTGCTGTGGCAACCCCTGTATTCTACCCAAGGAGAGATGGCACTGGACAACCAGTGCAACAGCAACCCCTGCATTGTGCCAAGGGAAAGATAGCACTAGACAACCAGTGCCGTACAACCCCTGTACTGTGCCAAAGGGCAATGGCACTGGGCAACCAGTGCAACAGCAACTCCTGTACTGGGCCAAGGGAGAGATGGCACTGGACAACCAGTGCTGCAGCAACCCCTGTACTGTGCCAAAGAAGAGATGGCACTGTGCAACCAGTGCTGCAGCAACCCCTGTATTGTGCCAAGGGAGAGATGGCATTGGGCAACCAGTGCCACAGCAACCCCTCTATTATGCCAAGGGGGCGATGGAACTGGGCAACCAGTGCTGCAATCCCTGTACTGTACCAAATGAGAAGTGACATAGGGTAACTAGTGTTGCAGCAACCCTTGTACTGTACCAAGGGAGAGGTGGCATTGGACTACCAGTGCTGCGGCACCCCCTGGGAGAGGTGGTATTGGACAAGTGCTGCAACACTTCCTGTATTCTCCAATGGAGAGATGGCATTGGGCAGCCAGTGCCGCAACAACCCCTGTACTGTGCCTAGGGAGAGATGGCACTGGACAACCAGTACTAGAGTAACCCCTGTACTGAGCCATGCGTGAGATGGCACTGGGCAACCAGTGCCGCAGCAACCCCTGAATTGTGTCAAGGGAGTGATGGCCCTGGGCAACTAGTGTCACAGCAACCCCTGTATTGTGCCAAGGGGGTGATGGCATTGGGCAACTAGTATCACAGCAACCCATGTAGTGTGCCAAGGGGGGTGATGGCACTGGGCAACCAGTGCTGCAGCAATCCCTGTATCGTGCCATGCGAAAGGTGGTGTTGGGTAACCAGTGCTGCAGCAACCCCTGTACTGTGCCAATGGAGTGATGGCACTGGGCAACCAATGGCACAGCAACCCCTGTATTGTGCCAAGGAGACAATGGCACTGGACAACTAGTACTGCAATAACCTCTGTATTGTGCCAAGGGAGAGATGGCAATGGGCAACCAGTGTCTCAGCAACCTAGCATTGGGCAACCTGTGCCGCAGCAACCCCTGTATTGTGCCAAGAGAGAGATGGCACTGGACAACCAGTGCCTCAGCAACCCATGTATTGTGCCAAGGGAGAGACGGCATTGGGCAACCAGTGCCACAGCAGCCCCTGTATTGTGCCAAGGGGACAATGGCACTGGGCAACTAGTACTGCAATAACCCCTGTATTGTGCCAAGGGAGAGATGGTAATGGGCCACCAGTGTGCAGCAATCCCTGTATTGCGCCAAGAGGACAATGGCACTGGGCAACTAGTGCCACAGCAACCCCTGTATTGTGCCAAGGGGACAATGGCACTGGGCAACTAGTACTGCAATAACCCCTGTATTGTGCTAAGGGAGAGATGGTAATGGGCCACCAGTGCGCAGCAATCCCTGTATTGTGCCAAGGGAGGGATGGCACTGGGCAACCAGTGCCACAGCAACCCCTGTATTGTACCAAGTGAGAGGTGGCATTGGGCAACCAGTGCTGCAGCAATCCCTGCATTATACCAAGAGAGAGAGATAGCACAGGGCAACCAGTGTTTCAGCAACCCCTGTATTGTACCAAGGGAGAGATGGCATTAGGCAACCAGTGCTGCAGCAACCCCTGTATAGTGCCATGGGGACGATGGCACTGGACAACCAGTGCCACAGAAACCTCTGTATTGTGCCATGGGAGAGATGGCATTGGGCAACCAGTGCCACAGAAACCTCAGTACTGTGCATGGGAGAGATGGCATTGGCCAACCAGTGCCGCAGCAACCCCTGTATTGTGCCAAGGGATAGATGGCACTGGGCAACCAGTGCCACAGCAACCCCTGTACTGTGCCAAGGGAGCGATGGCATTGGGTAATCTGTGTCACAGCAAACCCTGTATTGTGCAGAAGGAGCTTGCTCCCTCTACAGGACATTGTTGCATGCAGCTGAGACCTCAGGAGCACCACCCACATCGAGGGGAGAAGGAAGGAAGGGAAAAACCTGCATGCCACCTACATGATGGTTGAGTCCAATATGTTAGAATCAGGTCCTAGCATCAGCCATCACAGGATCCTGTCCACACAAGTGGAGTGTTTTGGGGGACGATGGCACTCCCCCTAGGGCCCCTGTCATGAAGGAAAAACTGCGGGAAACATTGACTGTGGCAGGACCTAGCTAGAGTACAAAGGTTCTAGCCTGAAGCAGGGTATATACCTGGGACCAGGGTATATCCCTGCAGTGGAGTATGGCCAGAATAAAACTGTATAAAAAAAAAAAAAACACAGATAGGCTGGAAGATTTACATCCAAGAGCTGACTTAAGGAGCAGAAAATTGCATTACTAAGTTTGCAGATGACACCAAATTTGGTGTTGTAGTTAGCAGTGAAAGAAAAATTGCACACCACAGAGAGAGCAGTTACCTACCAGTAACAGCAAATCTTTTGAGAGAATCTCCTCCATTGGGCCACACCTTTGGAACTGTAAGTCATCAGTGGCAGAACCGTTTGGAAATGTCTGTCTAACTGGGGGCCCCCACGATGACCTACAACACTAGTGCCTAAAAAACATAGGCAACCCTCTCACTCCTCATTTCCCGCCTGTAGATAAGCTCGGAGGGTCACTTACCGTGAGGAACCAGGAGAGCACACCAGGATCAGGCACACAAGGAGAGGCATGGGACTGGTGACAAAAGACATAGAAGCACAAATATGGACACCTTCCGCGAAGGCAGTGGAACATCCTGCCAGCTACCACCTCAGACAGTGGAAGGTGGGTGGGTGCGCTGAGGTCCAATGGAGGAGATTTTCATGAAGGTCTACTATTACTAGTAGGTAACTTCTACCCTTAATAATGACATCTCCTAATTTGGGCCACACCTTTGGAACAATTTCCAAGCTGTACAGTACCCAGGGAATATGGCAAAGTCTTACACGAAATCAAGACAGAAGACCTTGCAGCACATCAAAACCACAGCGAGCACGTCTTCGTAAGGTAATGTCCAGACTGCAGTGCTTTATAAAAGCATGTACAATGCTCCATGTGGCAGCAGCACAAATGCCAGCAGCAAACACACCCTGGCAACAGGCAGCAGAGGCAGCCATACCCCAGACGAGTGGCCACCAACATTGTCAAGAAGTTATTTTCCATACTTCCTATAGCAAAATGTAATACAGCTGGCCAGCCACTTGGACAGGCACTGCTCAGTAACAGATACACACTCTCTCCCAGGAATAAATGAGACAAAAAGCCAAGAGGACTTTCTGCAGTCTTTTGTACTACCCAGGTAGAAACATTGAGTTCTGTGTACGTCAAGAGAATGTAGCAGAGCCTCACCCTTGTTAGCATGCTCAGGATAACACACTGCTAGGTTTATTGTCTGATTCAACATGAAGTCAAAAACCAGTCTGGGTAAAAAAATGTGGATTAGTACATGAGGTCACCTTGTCCTTGTGAAACAAACCAGGCACGGGGTGCTCATGCACGACTGCCTGAAGCTCAGAATCCCTCAGGCCGAGGTAACAGCAACCAAGAAAAGAGCTTTCCATGAAAGGAAGTATCATTTGCAAATTGCAGTAGGCTACAAAGGAGCCAAAGTTAATTTCTCAAATATAAAATTCAGGTCCCAGGGCAGAACCAGTTTACGAATCCGGGGACACATGTGCAGAATACCTTTAAAGAATGTAAAGGACACTTCTAGTTGTGCTACTGTGTGTCCATCAGTAAGGAAACAGAATGCTGAGACGGCAGCCAAATGCACTTTAATGGAAGAGTATGGCAGACCGGAGTCTGATAAAGACATGAGATAGGCTAGCACAGCATTAAAAGAACATGTAAATGGGTCCTCATAGCAGGCAGCACACCAGCTGGAGAGAAACTTCCATTTCAAAGAAAGTGTCTGGTGGAAGGCTTCCTAGCCATCGATAAGACATCAGCTACCTGGGGAGGCACCCCAAAACGTGCAATGGCTATGTCCTCAGGAACCAAGCATGCAGATGGAGTGACTGTAGTCCCAAACACAGAGGAAACTTTACCGGAGGTTCCAGTGCCAGAAGCTGCAGGAGTGGAAACCATATCTGTTGAGCCCAGGGCACCAGTATCTGGGTGGCCTGTTCTGCCTGCAGTTTGGGTAGAACCTTCTGAATCAGAGGGAATGCATAAAGGAACCTTCCCCTATAGGAAAGGGACAATGCGTCTTGCCAAAAAACTTCAGGCTCTGGAACAGGCAAGCAAAAAAGTGGCAGTTTTGCACTGTGTAGGGATACAATAAAGTTCAAATCTGGATGACCTCATCTTGTGAAGAGGACATCTACCATGGAGGTCAGTAGTTCCCACTCATATACTCGAGACTGGGACAGACTTAGTCTGTCTGCTAATATATTTTGGACTTCTGGGAGAAAAATGGCTTTCACTTGCAGGCTGTGAGAGAGTGCCTAATGCCACACCCTCAATGCTTCCCTGCACAGACAGTATGAGTGCATGCCCCCTTGCTTGTTAATATAGTGCGTCACACTAATGTTGTCCATTCGTATCAATAGGAGACCTGAGAGACAGAGAGATGCTCTTTGAAGGTATGGAGACCAAGAATAACAGCCCTCATCTGCAAAGCACTGATGTGGAGATCCGAATCTAGGCCTGTCCACACTCCTTGGATGAGGTACAGTGTCAGGTGGGCACCTCAGCCCAATCCCGGAGGAATCCATTGTGAGTATTTGCCTCAGTGTTGGGAAAAGAATGGGACACCCTGCAACAAGTGCAGAGGTTCCATCTACCATAATAAAGACTTTCTGAGAGGGCCATGATGAGAATCATTTGTTCCAACTCATCTGTCAGTTGGTCCTACTGCACTAGAAGAATCCACTGCGGGATCCTCATATGGAGGCGTGCTCACGGGATGGTTTCAATGAAGCTGCCATAAGTACCAGGAGGGGGCACAGTCCTGGTGGACACATCGTGACTTCTGCATATTAGATGGGCTTCAGCAATCATGGCCTCGGCGCTCTGTTCAGGGGCAGGAACACACTGCCCACTGCCGTGTTCAATACTGTCACAATACACTGGAGATGGTGGCATGGAAGAAGAACATAGTTTGGTACAATGACCGTAACACCCAAGCCCTCGAATAACTGCAGAGTTTGAGATACTGTGTACTGGACCACTTCCCTGGATGGGCACCACAGGAGCTGGTCATCCAAAAGGGGAAGACAAAGCCTTTCCTTTAGTAGGGCTGCTGCCACAAATGAAAATGACGTACTCACCGTAATTCTCAATCTTCCTTAACATCTTCACCATTCATAATGAGTGGGTCTCAGCCGGAGGCACAGGACCCCCAAAAGAGCATTCAGCTTTAAGATTTCTGGATAGGGGAGCCGACATTAGAGACGGTGCCACCCATGAAGCAGACATACTAAGTGGCACTCATGGATTGGCCAGTAACCAATGCCGGCCTCCTCCTCCTCAGTTCTGCCCGGTGGGAGAGGAGAAGAAGAAGAAGAGTGAGGAGACAGGGAGGGTGGGGCAAGGGATCCCAAGGGACTAAAAAAGTAAAATAGGATGTAACTGAAATAATACCTGAAAGAGAGAATAGACAAGGGTATGGGCTACAGGACTTAGGTTGGCCTTAAGAGACCAGAGCAACTGGGCAGCCAGGGACAGGGAAGATAAGAATATATATATATATATATATATATATGGTGTGTGTGTGTGTGTGTGTGTATATATATATATATATATATATATATGGAGAGAGAGAAAGAGGGATCGCAGGAGGGTCCCAGTACCCCTGGCTTGGAGAAGGTAGGTGATTTTATGTAAGGCCAAGGACAGACTGGCCTGTACAGGATTAGAGAATGAGAAAATAGCACATGGCCTCAGCTGAGGAGGTAAGGCTTCGATATCATTGAGACTAGGGGTACCTCTCTATATGATTCCATACAGGATGGGGGGGGGGAGCAAACCCTGTCGCACATATCTCAGTTTTTTTGTTTGTTTTTAAAACAGTAGCATGGAGACTGCCTCAGCGAAGGATGTAGCAGGAATGAATATAGCAACTTCCTTCCAAAAGGGGTGTAGAAGGCCAAAGGCTAAAGCTGAAGGCCAGAGTCTCACTGAGAGGCAGATAAGGGAGAAGGGGGTTGAAGGCCAAGCTAAACTTAGGTGTGGCACAGGTTCAATACCTAATAAGGAAGCAGGAGAGAGGTATTCCATAGAACCAAGCCAGGGATATGGAACCTGCCCAAGACAGAGATGTTGCCAGGAAAGGATTCTGGTAAGAAGATAGGGTTGGGACATCCATGGGGGTGGGTTCTAGCCTGTCTCAGGGGTATAAACACTTCAGGAGACAGAGAGGCACCAGCCAAATAAGTGTCCTTTGACACGGCTGACTGAAGCAGAGTGATCTGACCTCAGTGAAAAAGGAGAGGACCATCCAAGGGTAGGTGGATTCTTAAGGTAGTAGAGAGAACCCCTAGAGGTTTGGGGAAAAAAGGGGAGGAGCTCCTCCCCCCCTTCTCTCTCTCTGTAAGAAGCCAAAGAGGAGCAGGAGAACTGATGCAGTTTCATCAGCTGAAGCTCCTCAGAAGATGCTGCCTCTATGTTGGGAAAAGCAGGACCGAGGAAGAGGGGGAGCTGGAGCTGGTTACTGGCCAGTCCATGAGTGCCACATAGCACATCTGCCTCATGGGTGGCGCTGTCCCTGATGTCGGCTCCCCGACTCCAAAAATCTTAAAGCTGAATGCTCCCATGGGGGTCATGCACCTTTGGCTGAGACCCACTCGTTATGAATGGTGAAGATTGATTCAGGGAAGATCTGTGAAGCATTTGGTAAATACCTGTAGCACCGAGGATAAAAGTCAAACGTCAATACTTGAAACTGCTAATGGCAGTCCTCCAGTGTGAATCTGAAGTACCGTCTGTGGCATGATCTGATTTTGATATGAAGGTAAGCAACCTTCATCATCCAGGGAACAAAGCCAATCCCCTTTTTGCAGAAGGGGAATGAGAGCCTGAAGAGACACCATTCAAAACTTTTTGCATGCAATGAATTTGTTCAGGGCTTTGAGGTCCAAAATCAGGCGCAAGTCTGCTGTGGATTTTGGGACAAGAAAATCCATGGAGTAAAGAAAAAAAAAAAAAAATTTACTCACTTGTAATTGTAGTTCTATAAGTGGTATATAGATCACATCTACACTCTGGGAGTTCTACTGGAACAGTCTGTTTGTTGAACATCTTTAAGCTAAGCTCCTCCCACCACCTGGGCAGTTTATTGCCCCCCAACCCCCTCGACTCCACCCTGTGTCGACAGATCCTGCATGCTGGAAGCAGGGATCTGTGTGACTGGGTGGGTTGTGTGGATGTGAAATACATATCACTCCCAGAACTATGGTTACAGGTAAGTAACCTATTTTTCTATGGGTGTGGATACAGTTCACTCTCCACACTCTGGTAGACTCCTAGCAGTCCTCCAGGTGGTGGGGACAAGATGCACACCCCCTACTTGGTGAACAGAGACTGGAGAACCGAGGTCCCAAAACCAGCATCCCACGGTGACTCAAGGTTGATGCAGTAGTGGGAAATGAAGGTGTGTGCTGACTTCCAGGTAGCAGGCCTACAGATTTCCTGGATAGGAATGTCCCTGAAAGCAGCCACAGAGACACTGGTATGTCTGGTGGAATGAGCTCTAAGCCCTACATGAGGCTCCCTACCAGCCAACCTACAGCAGAGGTCGATGTAAGATGTGATCCACTTGCCAGTCATTTGTTTTGCTGCAGATCTGCCAGGTGTGGCTTCAGCGTGACAAACAGCTGGCAAGCCTCTCCCTGAACTCCAGCCATGTGCTCTATATAATAAGAGAGTGCCCTCCACAGGTCCAGGGTCTGGAGCCTGTGGTCAGCCTCCAAAGATGGGTTAGTAAAGTATACTGGTAAGATAATCACCCGAATAAGGTGAAACTCTGATACTAACTTTGGGAGGAACTCCGAGTTGGGGTGAATGACTTATCTCTGTGGAAGACCAAGTAGGGAGACTGCACTAAGAGCACCTGGAGTTTCTCAATCCTTCTGGCTGATATGATGGCCACCAGGAAAGACCTAGTCCACGACAGGTGTGACATCTTGCAACTGTGCACAGGTTCAAATAGTTTGCCCATGAGCACAGCCAACACCAGCAGTAAGTCCCATGGTGGAAGAGGTTCACACATCAGAGGGTAAAGGTGGTCCAGACCCTTGAAAAAGCATCCAACCGCCTTCTCCTGGGTCACCGTCAGCTCACCAGTCTGCACCTGGTAAGCAGAAATGGCTGCCACGTGCACCTCAAGGGTTCTCGCTCGCGGTCCCAACTGAGAGAGGGACCACAGGCAGTTCAAGATGCTCGCCACAGGGCAGGCAGGGGGGATCAAGCTCCTTGCCCTGGCACCAAATGGAGAACCTCTTAAATTTAAAGGCATAACACCAATGAGCCAACTTTCCAGGAGGCCTCCACAACATGGAGTAATTCAACCGGAAGACCCAAGGCCTGGAACTCTAGCTGCTCAGGAACCATGCTGTGAGGTGCAGGGACGGCACGTCCAGCTGGAGGACCATTCTCTGTTGCCTGGCCAGCAGATCTGGGCTGAGAAGCAGCTGCCACGGAGGTCTGCTGCTGAGGAGATCCCAGTGCCAGAACTGCTGAGAACAGTCTAGAACTATCAGGATCATCCGTGACTAGTCTTTCCAGGCCTTGACCACTACTTTGTGGATCGCGGGGGAAGGAGAAAAAGTGCACATGAGATCTAGGGTCCAGGACCTCATTATGGCATCTCCCAACAGTGCCCTGGACCGTGGTGGTGGGCACAAAACAGCTTCAGTTTGGCATTCTCCAAGAACGCAAACAGGTCCAACACAGGAGTGCCCCACAGGAAGAACAGATGATTCACCACCTCCTGATTCAGGGACCAGTCATGCGACATCTCTCCTACCCGGATGAGAATGTTTGCCAGCTGACCTTTTCTATCCTGCGACATGGATTACCAGAAGAAGTGCACCCAGACTGTGCACAAGGGTCCTGGTGTGGAGGGCCTCCCGACACATGGGAAGGGAGTGAGTTCCGCTCTGTCTTTTCAGGTAGAACATGGTTGTGGTATTGTCCTTCTGGCCCTTACACAACCTGACCCCTGACTAGAGGATCGAATTCTGTCAGCACAAGTTGCACTGCACAGAGCTCCAGTAAGTTTATGTGGTGACAGGATTCCCAGGGTGATCAGGACCCATGGGCTCTGTGATCTCCCAGATGTGGTCCCCATCCCACCAGAGACATGTCAGTCATGAGCATGACAGACAGTTCTGCAGACAAAAGGATTCCTTCCGCCAGGTGTTCATGGACCAGCCACCATTGGATGGCATCCCACATCAGCTGGGTCACCATGACCGGCTGGTCCAAGTGGCCTAAGCGCTGGGACCACTGGAGGTGGCACATCCACTAACATGCCCAATGGAGCACACTGGTGCAGGACGCCATGTACTCCAGCAGGCTCAGGAAATCCCGGGCAGGGCACAAGAGCCCAACCTGAAATAACTGGGCAAAGGAGGAAGATCTTTTTTTAAAACTCAGTTTTATTCATACATTTTTCAAAACTCAACTTTATTCATACATACTTAAACAACATACAATAAGTTCCAATCTTTAGGCAAATGTTACATCTAGCTGTTACTTCAGAAATGTATCTTTAAGAGGGTGAGTCCCCCATTTAGAGCATCCTCTTCTTCTGTTATCCTCCATAAGCCTGAATACAAGCTCATCTGTGAGTTTATCTTCTCTTGGCTCAAGGAGGGGGATGTAAAATTGTATCACTCTGATAGAAGTTGCTTCTTTCTTGGATGAAAATCCATTTTACCGTTATCAACGAGAATTAAGAAGAATACATAGAAATTAAAGTTCTTCCAGTTTTTTATTTTATTTATTTAAAAGTTTGCAATTTACAGGATGAATTCCATGAGAAACTAGTCTCATTTACAGAACATCTCAGTCATAAAATACAAACTGACAAAACTTATAACAATAAAATACATCAGGACAATACTGCAAACAAAGTATGACATTCCATAATAAGTATAGGTACAATGATAGAGAATGCAACTGTTTTAAACATATGCAATCAGCTATAACAAGTATAAGTAGATTGTTCTTGTAAGAGAATCTTCTTCAAATTTTGTTTAAAAATACAGAGAGGGAATTCCGTAATGAAGGGGAAAACTTGCTCTAGGAAAGAGGGGCTTCATATGAGAAACTCTCTCTTCCAAAGTGAGTTTTAAATCTAGGTAACTGTAAACCCCGGTTAGAGACATCTCTAAGATTATAGCTATGGGTAGAGACTAATAGTCTATCTGATAGGTAGATTGGTGTCCGGTGATTTGCTGCCTTATAAACCAAAGTTAACCAGTGAAGAGTACGATGAGATGCAGGGGATAACCAGTTTAATTTGGTCAGCAGTGTGCAGTTATTTCTATATCTGCTGTAAATAACAATTCTTATACATTTCCCTCTAATTGAATGTGCATCATTCGATCTTAAAACAATAACCATATAACAATAAACAATGCTTACGTACAAACCCAGAGAGAGAGGAGGACAGGGAAGCATATCAGAGAAAACAGAGGGAGGTAAGCAAAGCAGAAAGGAGGGCAAAGTCACAGACCAAGGAAAGAACAGCTCAGGGAGTATTAAAAGAGGACAAGACATTTATTAGGTACATTAGTGAACAAAGGAAAACAAAGGGAAGGATTGTATGGTTGGTGGGGGGACTGTATGGAGGGGACCAAGAAAAAGCAAACATCTTCAATAAATACTTCTGCTCAGTGTTTCTAGAAGAAGGGGAAGGACCACACATGGGCACCAGGAACTTTGCTAGGACACTAGTCCATTTCCTTAGGAGAGAGTTCAGAAGGCACTTGCCAGCCTGAAGGTGGATAAGGCTATGGGGACAGATGGGGTACACCCAAGGGTGCTGACGGAGCTCAGGGAGGTACTAACTGCACCTCTGAAAGACCTATTTAACAGATTACTGGATACCAGTGACCCTCTTAATTAATTCAGACCTGCGTGGTCCCAGACAACTGGAGAAGGGCAGATGTAGTCCCACTTCCTAGAAGCGGCAGCAAGGAAGAGGCAGGCAATTATAGGCCTGACAGCTTAACATCGGTGGTGGGTAAGTTAATGGAAAACAACATACAAAAAAACCTACCAAGAAAATAAGGTGCGTGGGCCAAAATATATTAATAAAAAAACACAAAAGGCTCGCACACCAAGTGCACAAACATCTTGACCAGAAATATACTTTTTTTTTTAAAGTGCCAAATGTAGGTATGAAACGCCATCAGGTCACTTTTGCCAGGCTGTGGGCGTGTCCTTTCTCTGTGAACTCTAACTTTTAATGGTGAGCAATAAAAAGCACTTTAAAAAAGGTATATTTGTGGTCACGGTGCTTGTGCACTTAGTGTGTGAGCCATTTTTGCCTTTTTTTTTTTTTTTTTAAAGTCAATGGAAACACTACTAAAGCAAGGAATTGTGGAATATCTTGTATCCAGTGGATTACTGGATCCAAGGCAGCATGGTTTCACAGAGGGAAGGTCATGCCAGACAAATCTGACAGATGTCTTTGACTGGGTGACCAAGGAGTCTGATCAGGGAGGAGTGATGGACGTGGCCTACTTGGACTTCAGCAAGGCTTTCAATGCCGTTCCACCTAGGAGACTGGTAAGCAAGTTGGGTAACTTGGGAGTGGGTAATAAGGTGGTAACCTGGGTAAGAAACTGGTTAGCAGACAGGACACAGAGGGTAGTGGCAAATGGAGCTTGCTCCAAGGAATGGAGAGTGACCAGTGGGGAACCTCAGGGATCAGTGTTGGGATCGGTCCTCTTCAATGTCTTTATAAGTGACATAATGGAGGAACTGGAAGGTAAGGTCTGCCTCTTTGTGGATGACACCAAGATCTGCAATAGAGTGAACACTCTGAGGGGTTGAAAGGATGGGCAGGGATCTAGAAAGGCTGGAACAGTGCTCAATGGTATGGCAGCTGGGTTTTAATGCAAAATAATGCACTTGGGTCATACAAACCCAGAAACCGAGTACAAAATGGGCACAGTGATGCTGACAAAGGCCAATATCTACAACTGCTGGCAGTTTTCTGAGAGCAGTAGGTTGGCTTGGTAGTCAAGCTTATTTAAATGAAAACTGTTGTTCTCTAAATCGTGTCCCTACAGCTTTGGCCCCTGATTAGCTTTCTGCACAAGAAAAGCATTTGTTTTAGTAAAAATTGCTACTGAGAATTTTAATTTGGTAAAATCCGCACTTTTCAAACATGGCGAGCCGGTGTGGCTCTATTTCAGCTGAAGATGCGGTGCCATACTGCTAGCTTAAATACGTCCATACTGCGTCTAAGCGATGCGGCGCAACTTCAGCTGAAATGGTGCGCACACCATCCGCCTATGTTTGTGGAAGGCGGATTTACAAAAATTAAAATTCTGTGAGCACTTTTACTAAAACAAATGCTTTCATGTGCAGAAAAGTTTAATCGGACTAAAGCTTTCAGAGGTGGGACGATTTAGATAAGGACAGTTTTCCTTTAAGTAAAAATCTGAGTTTTTTCTCTGGCACATTTCTCTGTTACTGATGATGATTCTAACAGGATTACATTTGCCTTGCTGGTTTTAACTCAACTAGCAAGGTGTCTAATAATTATTATATATTTACGGCGTACGTAAATCCAGCAGTCCTGGGTTTGCTTCCCACAACCCCCATCTAGTATAGGATTATAAATATTACATAATTATGGCTTATACATTCAAGGGATCTGGGTTAAGTCAAAACTGTGGAAAATCATTTTTTAGTCCTGAAAAAATATTGGGGCTAAATATTACTGTTTACCTCACAATTGTTATTTGGCACAATTATCAATTTTCTTTGGCACTTTGGCTTATCGGAGACCATTAATTAAGAAATAATGTAAGTCCTGCAATAAGGGTGATGAGGCCTTCCCCATGGGTTCTTTTTGCCCTTATTGTGTTGCTCAACAACACCCATCCGGTTCTCCGATCTGGGGAGGGGGAGCACCTGGTTCTTCAAGGCAGTGGCAGCAGAATTGCAAGATATTACCTTGTGGCTCCAGCATGAGCCTGAGCCCTGATATTCCGGAGGACATCTCTGCAGATACACCCATCACCAGTAAGGCCTCTTAGGTCGGGGGGGGGGGTCCCTGACAGGTACGTCCAGGTGCGGCACAGCAAGCTTAGGCTGCGATAACTGGTGTGCAGGCAGATCCCGACCCTGCCTTTCTGAAGATCAGGATGATGATTACGGGGATCTTGGGGAAGTTCCTGACCTAAATCAAATTAAATAAATTTAAAAGGAAAAAGACTGAATCAGGGATGTTTTTCCTTCCCTGATTCATAATATGCCCTTGTCTTTTTTGAATAAGCTGAGGCATGTAGTCCTTTTTAGCTCAGGAGGACAGTCTGTAGAGACGGCATATGTTAGTCCACCTCAGTCTGCATTTTCTCTGGCTACTATGTGAATAAAATTCTTGAGCAACATGGGGCAGGTGTAAAGAGAGAGAGAGAAACAAAATGTCTTCCCATCCATGCCATGGTTTTCCTTTTAAGGAAAATGTCTTGTGGGCTGGAAGTTCCTCCACTGGAAGACAAGGCCATTTTGTATTTCTGAGAAGACACTGCCCTGCCTGTGGATGGCTCTAGCTCTATCAGTTTTTCCATGATTAAGCGGGTGAACCCACGTATAGGAAGGGGTTTCGCCTCTATTAGCACACAACAGTGGTGCGTCTTGTGCGTGTTTTCTTGGCCAGAGCCTTCAACATATGAGTCATTACCCTAGCCAGTTTCATTCCACCTTTTTCCCCAAAGGGCGAGCCTTTTTTGCAATTCATGGCCATGGTTTCACCTTCCAGGTGGTTATTTACTGGAAATTCTCGAGCCAGACTGCTTGGCCTATTTCATTGTTTTTGATCATGAGGGCCATGTGGCTTGTCACTGGTCTGGTTAGGCTTCATAGCTAACCTGCTGATCATCCCCTTGAGGGAGGCCTATGGTCTGATTCTGCCCTAGAGGCTATTTAAAGAGCACAGATTACCATAACCCAAGAGGGTCATGGTAACGGCCGGTGCAGACAGTTCCAAGGGGCGTTCTGTTCTCTCAGAAATTGACTCCTGGAAATTGAGGCGCCCAGTCTGGTAATCAGCTTACAGTATCAGAGGAGCACTGGCCAGACACTGTGCATGAGGGTTCAGTGCCTCAAGCATGGTGCTTCATTGACAGATTAGAGGAGTTTGTTCTCAGATGGGCCAGAATAATGTCAGACGCCTTATTAGGGGTAACTTCTCCACCCCAGTTTTTAATGGCGGTGGAAAGGCCAGATATCCTCAGAGCTCCTGGGCTCTCTTCAGGCCAGTGTACAGGTCTCGCTATTCAGTGACCTCGGGGTCCTGATAGTTTATGGGGCCCAGACGTCTGGGAGTTGTAGATTTCTTAATTCAAGAGCCTGTACCTTTTTTTTTCCCCCATCCTGTATTTATCCTCTGCGGCAGCTTGTGTCGGCCAACTGATACCAGGCTTCCGCAGTCATTCAGGCACCTCCTCCTCTGCTCTGCAGAACTACTGGAGCTGATGTGGGATGCTTCATCCAACCATGGCCCCCGATTATCCACATTTTCTCCCTTTTTCCCGGGACCCCGGTACAGGGCGCACATGCATGTTGAGGCGCGCATGTATCTGCGGCTCCGGTGACTGCCCCAGCCTGGCACTGCCACCTAGCCTCCACAGGGTGGCAGCCAAGAGTTGGGAGAAACCCCAAGTCCCTCCCCACAGAGGACAGCTGCCTAGTGGCGGCTCGATTCTGGCTTCTGGCCCTCCCCCCCTCCCGGCCGACCCCAGGTGGCACGAGCTCACTCTATAGCCTGGGTCACTGGCATGGTGTGAGGTGTGACATCCAGCACCTCAATCCTCAGCGCCACTGGACTGGCTGATCCTGTACCTTTTTGTGCTCCGCAGTCCTCTGGATTGAAACCTGGAGATCAATCACTGGGCTGCTCTGGGAAAGGGACTCTTTCTTAAGCCCTAGTACATCTGACTGATGCCTGCAGTCACTCTCCCTGCATCAGTCCTAATCATAGTATTTCAGATTTTGATACTGGATCAACCCTCCAGTATTGGGTGTGTCTTCGCCCAAGTATCGGTGTCCGGGGTTGGCGATTCCCGGGCTGACCTGCCCTCTTCCTGGTGCCCCCTTGGGCATCCTCCGTCCCTGGACCTGTCCCATGCTTTGGGCATCGCCTGCATGGTGATGGAAGTCCTACGGAGCTTGGGTCAGGGTCCGACCTTGCCCCGTTCGCTCTCCCCCTCGCCCGAACGCTTGCACCCAGACCAGGCGCTATCCGCCTGGTCCACCCCTCTGCCTGTTTCTGTGGATTCCCTTTATGGTGATTCCGAGAGGGGGGACCCCTTTTGGGGGGATATTCCTGGTGGGGACCCTGGGAACCTGGGTTCTCCTTGGTCCGCTTCCTCCCGTCCGGAGGTCACCCCACTTGACCCTCCTGAACTCCCCCCCCGATCTCTCCTTCACGGAGCTCATGCTGCAGATTGCGCGCACTTTTGCCTTACCTGCTGTAGATCAGGACTCCTTTCATCAGGACATGGCTGCCTACCTCAACATTCCCGAGGAGCCTGCCCTGGTGGCCCCGACCTTGATTACTGCATATTTTAACGCACTTCCTCATGTTTGGTCTTGTCCTGCCTCCACCCAGCCTGCCCCTAGCGGCACTAATCGGCTCTGCCATGCCCCTCCTAACCACCCCTACTTGTCCACCACACCTGTGGCGGACTCAGTTGTCAGGGCAGCAGCCCATGACCGGACTGCCCGACCTTGCCATACCAGTTCCGTGCCGACGGATGCTGATTCCCGGCACATGGATTCCTTTGGCATTCGGGTTTATTCCTCGAGTACTTTACTACTTTGTATTCTGAATTACCTGGGTCATATGGTCCAGTACCTTCGCACGCTTGGTGCCTCGGCGTTGGACATCTTATCTGACTTGCCTCCCTCCTCTGAGTCGATCCAGCTGGCTCAACTGATCTCTGCCATGTCCTCCCTTGCACATCACCTGCTCCATGTGTGCTTCGATGCAGCTGACTCATCGGCCCGCCTTTCGGCCACCAGCATCGCCCTTTGGCGCTTCGCCTGGCAATGGGTTTCGGGTTTACCACCCGACGTCCAGCTGTCGGTCGCCAACGCCCTTTTTTCTGGGAACCTGTTGTTTGGCCCTGGTGCTCAGGCCATCCTTGATTCCCTTTTGACTTCAGGGCATACTCTTCGGTCTCTTCAGGACCTCTATCCTCCCCCCCCCGGTACCATCCCTATGCCCCCGCAGGCGAGCTGTCTCGTTCCCGGCCCCCCTCCTGGGGTGCCTCTTGGCACCGTGGCAGGGCCTCCAGGGGGATGACTCAGTCTGCCCCTCCACGGTGTTCCCATCTCTCGCATGGGGCGGGGCCTGCTTCTGCACCCTTAGCCGCTCTCGGGGTATCCCCTGCCTCCTCTTGCAGGCCTCGTTGGCACCCGGGGATCTCTTTCACTTTCTTGGAGGCTTGCTTCCAGGATTGGGCGCTTCACTCCTCCTTGTGGATCTGTTTGGAACTCCTGCTTCTCTCCCTCCTGGAGCTCTTCAGTTGCTCCTTCCTCTAACCATCCAGGATGTGTTTTCCCTGGTGCTCTTTTTCTGCTATCTGATCCACTGAACTTGTATGTTTCTGGATTTGACTCTGTGCCAGGGCCTGTCAAGCTCTGTCTTATTAGGATGCAACACTGTGCCTGGCCATCTACAGTTCTGTTTATCTCATGCCACATATCTTCACCTACGGGTTTGAGTCAGGACACGGTGGTTCCATTGGTCCTTACCCCACCCCACCTCTGGGAGTGCGGTTCAAGTCGACCTCTCCTGTGGCTCAGTGTCTTTGCCTTCGGGTTTGAGTTAGGACACCATGGTCCTTACCCACCTCGGCCTATCTGCTGCTGGGGTTGTGGTTCAAGTTGTCCTTTCTTGTGCCTCTGCTTCTGTGGCCTTGCCTTTCCTCCCATTTGGATTTCACTGCTTGGGAATCTTCCCAGAAGTAATGGCTTACTGCAAGAGTCCAGTCCGTAGAAAATAGTATGGTTACTAACATACTAAAATGCCAGCAGAATAGGCCTAATGGTCTTTCGTGTCTGCTCGTTTGGTCAGCCCCCACCCTGGGTGCTGACCTTGCTGTCCCCCTCGCCTTCTCTGGCTTCTCCCTTCCCAGTTCCGCATATTCTTGCTGCATTGGATTTTGCTTCCTGAACCCTTCCCCTGTACCTGTCCCACCCCCTCTTGAACCCCTCCACTGTCTCTGCCTCCACCAGCCCCCTAGGTAGTGCATTCCATGGCTCTACCACCCTCTCAGTGAAGTAGCACCTCCTCCTTTCTCCCCTGAATCTTCCTCCCTCCAGCTTCCACCCATGCCCTCTAGTGGCCCCTTCCTCCTTCCTTCGAAGCACCCTCACTGTTCCTCCCCTATTTACCCTCTTCATGTACCTGAAGACTTCTATCATGTCCCCCCGGTCCCTTCTCTCTTCCAAAGTGTACATATTTAGCTCTTCGAGCCTCTCCTCATAGGTCCTGTCCCCCAAGCCCCAAATCATTTTGGTTGCCCTCCTCTGGACCCTCTCCAGGAGGTTAATGTCCCTCTTAAGTGTGGCCTCCAAAACTGCACGCAGTACTCAGGTGCGGCCTCACCAAGCAGTTATACAGGGGAGTATCACTTCCCTCCTTCTGGAGGTGATCCCCTAGCGATGCATCCCAGCATCCTGTTGGCCTTGGCTGCTGCCCTCCTACAAGTCTCAGAGTTGTTCATCTTGACATCCACCACCACCCCCAGGTCCCTCTCAGCCATTGAGACTTGTAGTATTTCCCCCCCCCAGGGTGTACACTTGGCCTGGGTTTCTGGCCCCCAGATGGAGTACCTTGCATTTCCCTGCATTAAACCTCAGCTTTCACTTTCTAGACCATCTTTCCAGAGCCTCCAGGTCCCCCTGCAGGGCCACCCTCCCCTCCTCCCCATCCACCACTGCCCCCAGTTTCGAGTCATCTGCAAGAGACTCATCTCACCCCTGATTCCTGTCCTTATGTCAGATACGTGAGGCGTTGAACAGAAGGGGCCCAAGGACTGATCCCTGTGGGACCCACTAATGACCCTCCTTGGGAAGAGATTATCCACCAACTACGACCCTCTGGGTCCGGTCCTGGAGCCAATTGCCTATCCATCGGATCATCTGGTTTCCACCCCATTTCTCCTAGTTTATCCAACAGGCCCCGTGAGGAACAGAGTCAAATGCCTTGCTGAAGTCCAGAAAGAGGACATCCACTGGTCTACCCAGGTCCAAGGCACTTGTCACCCAGTCATAGAACTCCACCAGGTTTGTCTGACACGATTTCCCCAGGATGAATCCATGCTGTCTATCGCCAGGCACCTTGACTTATCCAGGGCCCCCTAGCCACTCCTTGACAATGCCCCCCATCACCCTGCCCACCACTGATGTCAGGCTGACAGGCCTGTAGTTCCCTGCCACCTCCCTTGATCCCCCCTTGTGGATAGGCACTACATGTGCCACCTTCCAGTCTTGGGGCACCCACCCTGTCCTCAGAGAGATGGTGAAGAGCTCTGCCAGGGTTTTGCCAGGACATCTGCAAGTTCCTTCAGCACCTAGGATGTAATTTATCCGCCCCGGTGCTTTCTCCGTCTTAAGGGAGCTGAGGGCTTCCTCACTCTCTCTGCTGTGATTTTCACTTCCAGTACCTCTTCTCCTGCTTAGCCCTCCCCCACCTGCCAGTGATGCCCCTCCCAGACCTGCCGATTGCTAAGGGTCCCCCTCCTCATTATCTCTGTCTCCTCCCAATATGATGCAGCATCCCCATTTTCCTGGTGAAAACTGAGGTGAAGTACTCATTTAGTACCTCAGCCTGCTCCTCTGGGTCTTGTGCCCATCTCTCCCCTGATTTAATCCTGCTAATCTGCCCTTCACCCTTCGTTTTTCCCCAATGTATCTAAAGAACCCTTTTCCCTCTCCTAATTTCCCTGCCCAGGTTCTGCTCCTTCTTTGCCTTAGCCGCCCTCACCACTCTAGTGGCCCTTCTGCCAGCTCATACTCCCTCGATCCCTTTCACTCCTTGAGCACTTGAATTTCTTATAGGCTGCTTTCTTTCCCCGCACCACCTCCTGGACCTCCCTGGTCCACCAACAGGGATTTTGGGCCCTACCGCATTTTCGTCTTACTCTTGCACAGGTGCTGGTAGCATCCTGCACCCCTCTCCTGATGATTTCCCACCTACTATCAGCGTCCATGTCTGACCCAATCCCATCCAAATGCTCCTTAAGGATCCTTCCCATTTCCTTAAAATCCACCCCCTGAAGTTGGTTACTTCCGTCTTTGTGCAGCCTTCTACCCCTCCTAGGTCCAGGCAGAACCAGACCGTGGCATGGTCACTCCCTGCCAATGGGTCCCCTACCTCCAGGCCCCCAATCTGGTCACTGTCTGCCAGGACCACATCCAGTACCCGTGCCTCCTGGTGGGTTCCCTCACCTGCTGAGTTAGGAGCGCCTCTTGAAAGACATCCAACAACCTCTGTTCCCTGGTCACAGAGGATGTCATAGTCTCCCAGTCTGTTCCTGGCATGTTTAAGTCCCCTAACACCACCACCTTTCCTCTGCCCAGTCTGCAGTGTCTCCTAACATCTGCCACCAGACTGTCCTCCAGCTCCTCCGCCAGGGCAGGGGGTCTATACACCACTCCTATTTTTACTCTCTTGCCCCCCCTTGTTATCAAGGTGACCCAAATCGCCTCCACGGTTCCCTCCGCCTCCTCAACTCCCCCTATGCCAATGCAGTTTTTGACTATCATTGCTACCCTCCTCCCCTTCCTCCCCTGTCCTTCCCTGAACATAGTGTAACCCTCCAGGTTCAGGTCCCAGTCATGTCTTGCAGTGGCCCAAGTCTCAGTGACTGCTGCCACATCCACTGCTCCCTCAGTTAACATTGCCTGGAGCTCAGGCATTTTATTGCCCAAGCTCCTGGCATTTAGCAGGACTACCTTCTACCCTTTCCCTATAGTTTCATTTCCCCTGCTCGTGTTCCCTTGGGGATTCTGTTTTCTCCTGGTCTGCACTTTGCCAGTTGGTCTTTTCCTGCAATCCTCCTGGTCCCCAGTGGGGTGGAGACAGAGTCCCTCCTTTATCGGCATCCCCTTGACTGCCTTTTCTCCCATCCCACCCCCCTTCACTAGTTTAAACCCCACTTTTCACCAATGAACTCCTCCATTTTCAACTTAAGGATTCCCCTTCCCTCCAAATTGAGATGTAGTCTATCTCTAGCATACAGCTCCTTATCCTCCCAGGTCTCCCCCCAATCCCCCATCAACCCATACCCTCTGGCCTCACACCACTCCCTGAGCCACTGGTTTATCTCCTAATTTTTCTTTTGTGTTCCCCCTAGCCCTTGGCACTGGCAGGATTTCTGAGAAGGAAACTGTGCATCCTGTGTCATGACAGACCCTGGCGAGCTCCTGAATCTTGCCTGTATCTCTAGCTACGCTATTTCCCTCAATGTCATTTGTGCCCAGGTGGACCAGTATGTCTGGGAACCCCACAGTCCTTGCCAGCTGATATACCTCGTGGTTAGCCCTGTGCACAGTTAGTCCAGGGAAGCATCTTGTTCTAACTGGCCAGGCTTCTCCCTTCCTATCCCATTTGATACCCCTGATCATAGAATCCCCCAGCAGGAGCACTCTGACCATTCCTTTTCCTCCATTTCCCCCCCCTTCCATGTCCCTCATCCTTTCTACCGGCCCCCCACCCAGCTGGCTCCTTGTTCCTCCCCCTATCTGGGTGCCACATGCCACCCGTTCCTTATTTACCCTGGCCACTCCCTCCCCTCCAATCCTATGCCTCTCCTCCTCCTGAGTATCCTTCTGTACCTTAATTCCCCCCTCACTGCTCGCAACTGGTCCTTCTCCCCCATCTGCTAAACTAGCCTGGCTCATCCTCCCTCCCTTCCTTCCTGTCTCCATTTAGTTCCTCCTTGCTCATCGTGCTCCCCTGGCCTAACCCCTCAGCTCTCTTTACTGAATCATCCTTGTACTTCTGGTCCTTCTTTACCTTTCCTCCCAACTGGACCTTCTCCTTGCGCTTTCCTCTCTCTTCCCTGCTCCGATCTACTACTCCCCATTCTCCTGCATTCCAGGTCCCCCTGTTCTTCCTGCTATCTGGCCCCTGCCTCCTGCCCCCCACTCCCACACCCTTTCCGTCTCTAACCACCTCTGTCGTGGCTACATCCCCCCATCCTTGAGCAGAAGAAGAGAATTGAAGCGGTTACTAAGTATAAGGTCTGATCCACCTCCCTGCCTTGCTTCCTTCTGTCCAGCACTGGCTATCCGCCTACTTCCCTGAGAATGTTGTCCCTCCGTCCCCCCTTTGTGAGGGTCCCCAGTTACCTGCCTGCTTCCTTGGTAGTGTCCTTTTGGGCCCCCTCTGCCAGGGTCCCTATGTGACCCCTGAGTATTCTCCTGCACTCCTTTCCCTATACCCCCACCCCAGTGCTTGGTGCAACCCTGTGGAGATTTCCAGCCCCCTTCCCCAACCATACCACCCCCTTCCCCAGCTTTCTCCTCATCCCCAACCTCCTCCTAAGCTGTGCCAGCTGGTAGCACACTGGGCAACCACCAAACTTCAAGTCCAGTCCAGTATCATGGCTGCTCCACACCCTGTGCACCCCACCACCCTCCCAAAGATGCCGGCCCTAATGATGTGTGGTTCCATCCCCTTTCAAATAGTTTTCCTTGGGTGAGCCACCAGGTTCCCCCTATTGCCTAATCAGGTCACCCACTAATCCTAGAGACAGTCCCACTGTACACCAGTAACTCTGTTACTAGGTGCAGTACAACACATTAAACATGTAAGGAAAATGAAGAACTCCCTAAGCTCCTCTCTCCCGGCCTTTAAATCCAACCCCCAGTGGCTAGAACTACACGAGCTGCACCAGCAGCCTTTTCCTCCAATTGCAGGGCAGGTCTTCCCCTATAAATTTGCAGACTTCTGGGGAGGGAGGGGTGGGGGAAGGCGGGTCTTGGGCAGACACCTGACAAGAGAGAGTGTATCAGCCCTGTGTCTCCCCTCCAAGCCCTGCAGCTAAAGAACCATCTCCAAGCAAATCCCAAACAGGTTTTAAATCAGAAGAAATAGGCCCTACCAGCACAGCCTGTTACAAAGTGAAACATCCACAAAAAGAGCCCCACTTACAG
This sequence comes from Neoceratodus forsteri, assembly GCA_016271365.2. Taxonomy (NCBI): domain Eukaryota; kingdom Metazoa; phylum Chordata; order Ceratodontiformes; family Ceratodontidae; genus Neoceratodus; species Neoceratodus forsteri. The sequence continues at coordinate 1,391,890,390 of CM057458.1, read as the reverse complement.
CCACTAAATCAGTTTACAAACATCCAGGATCCCCCAGAACAATACCCTGCTAGCCCCTTAGAAGCAAGAAAGAAACGTTACGTAAGAACTTACCATAACAGTAGATCTTCTGAGGACTGTCTCTTGCAGTAAGTACCCCAACCTCTATCCCCCTGCCTTCTTGCCTTGACTCTGCAACTCAGGACGTGGGGTGGGATCTCTCTTCTTTGTTTACTCTGGCCTTCATTCTCCTCAGTCCAGGCTATGCTCGCCGGAGCCGGAGGTGAACAAAGAGTGTTGGGGGCTGCTCACTCTTATACACATCCACAGGAAGTGATGTTGTGTGGACGGCCCCATCGAAGACTGCTAGAAGAAGCTGCCGTGCGACAGCAACATCTGGTGGATACTCCCAGAAGTAATGACTTACTGCAAGAGACAGTCCTCGGAAGATCTACTGTTATGGTAAGTTCTTACGTAACCGCACTTTCTCGGACTTAGAGGATCTTGTTCAGCAAGCACTCTTGTGCTTTCTGGTGTGCAGAGACATGCTCAGGGTCTTTCCCCATCTCTCAACTGAAAAAAAATCCAGGCGTGATAGAGCTCGTGCCTTACCTCCTGAGTGGAGGAGGCCATCGAAAATAAAAATAGACCACATGACTCCTCGATGGCTGCCAGATATCTTCTGTGTCTGCAGCCTATGCTCCGAAAGGGGCCATTTCTCTCTTTTCCTTGGTCCAGTTGCAAAAGATTTCTTTTTCAATGGCTCCTGTTCTGAAATTTTTTGGCTTTCTCTAAGAAGGCAGAGAGGTTGCCTTGAGTTCATTGAGAGAACGGGTTCTGCTATCACAGTCCGGGGAGGTTTCAGCTTAGAAACTCATAGCGCATACTTGTAGGACATGTCTGCTGTCCGATCTGGCTTGCTGTGGGATCTCAGGGTTCTGAATGCTCCTTACAAGGAATGTTCCGAACCCCCTCCATCCACTTTGCTAGGTGATGTGTTGTTTTTTCAGGCTTCCTGTTAAGGAACCATAAGGAGTTCTCCGAACCACTCTCATCCACTTCGCTGGATGTGTTGTTTTTCAGGCTTACTGTTAAAGAGCCGTACCTTGTTAAGCATAAGGACAGGCAGTATTAAGAACGGTGTTCATCCCTCAGGTACATATTGCCTTTCAGGAGTCCAGGACATAGATTTGTCTGACTGTCCACAACCTCCTCTATTCGAGGGAAGGAATTGCACAACTTTTTAATTATCTTGCACCATGACGATATACCTTAAACGTACATCTGAATTTCGTAAGTCAGATGGTTTATTTGTGCATTTTGGGTCAGCCAAACAAGGACAAAAGGCCCCTAAACCCACCATAGCTAGGTGGGTGGGGGTTGGTGTTGCTAAGGCCTATGTAGCACAAAAGAAGAGGCCTCTGGCTCTTATCAAGGCTCTCTCCACCAGGGTGATGGCAACTTCCTGGGTGGTGAGTGGTGAAACTACAGTTTCAGAACTGTGCAAGGAAACAACGTGATCCTCAGTCCACACATTCAGGAAACATTATAAATTGGATGTTCAGAGTTCTGCTGACACAGCTTTGGGTCACAGAGTGTTGCAGGAAACAGTTCGCAAGTAATTCGGAAGCATCTGGCATATGGGATAACATTCTCCCCCCTTCTGTTTTTTTGTCTGGGTACTGCTTCTTAGAACCCAGTTGTAATGATTACCCATTGACAATGTGGAGTGCTACAGAAAGAAGAAATTAACTTTATACGTAACATAATTTCCTTTTCTGTTAGCTCCAACATTGTCAGTGGGACCCACCTAGAAGCCTTGCTCCTGAGGGAGAATCTTATCCTGCATGCTAGAAGAGAGGTCTGTTTTTTTAGTAAAATCCCCTACCTGGCTCTCTCTCTATATAACTTGCTGCACTGCACTCTGATTTGTATAGTTATATGCTGATTAATTAATTTTCTGTGACCGCAGGTTAAGAGGTTTCGTTGGTTAATTGAGGTGTGTATCCTGCTGCAGTTTAGTTCTCTGCTTAAAAAACAACAAAAAAAAGATGACATGAACACATGCCCCATTGTGTATTAGCCTCAGTTCACAGATGGTGAATGATGTTGGTGACACATGTGGCATCTGGGAAGGGCCTTAAGGTGGCATGCTCTCTCGATAAGAAGAGCCAAATATTTCAGGCATCCTTTGTGCTTCCATAAAAGGTATCCCTTCACCAAGGCCAGATAGAAAGGTAAGAAGTTTTTTTATTATGGCAAATATGTGATTATTTTTTGATTGTGTTTCTGTGTAGCTCTCATGGCACTGCATAGTAAGTAATAACTGGGAATCTGCTGATAGTGTAAGGAATCCTCAGGTGCCCAGCATTCTAAAGCTTGGACTGAGACATTCCCCTTGTAGGGGTGCACTATACCCAGTTTTAATGATTACCCATTGACAATGTTGGAGCTAACAGAAAAGGAAATTACGGTAAGTATGAAGTTAATTTCTTCTTCCTGTCTGACAGGTAGCTTTTGTACCACGTGGTGACATCTGGGGAGAAGCCTAGGGAATGCATTTTGGCTAGGAGGAGGCGGTGGTCAACCAGATCAAATGCCTTCGTAAGATCAAGAAAGACCGCCCCAGTTAGGAGGCCGTTATTCATAGCAACCTTAATGTCATTCATAAACCTAAGAAGCGCAGTGATAATACTATGGCCTTTTCTAAATCCATGCTGTGATGCAGAGAGAAGGTTACAGTTGTGCAGGAAGGCGGGGCGTTGAAAGGATACCAGTTTCTCAAGAATCTTGCTTAGTACCGAGAAAATGGCAATTGGTCGATAGTTTAGAATGGATTTCGGGGCTCCTTTTTTGAAGTCTGGGACTATTCTGGCAAGTTTCCAGATGTCAGGAACTATACCGCTGCAGAGAGACAAGCTGAAGATTCTTGCCAAAGGAGCGGCAATAAAAGGAGCAGCCAGCTTGAGGAGCCTGGGTTCAAGACCATCAGCACCAACACTAGTACAGTCAGAGATGGCTTGTAGCAATTTGAGTACCTCCTGCTTAGTGACAGTATGGAAGTAGAATGGAGGAGATGAGAGATTTGGTTCAGCAGCAGGGGTTTAAGTGGGGGGAAGAGAGGTGGAGGAGGGAGCTGTATATTTAAATAAATCAGAGAAATGCTGGTTAAAGGAGTTGGCTATGGTAATAGGATTGTTGCAGTGTACTCCACTGAGTACCAAGTCATTCGCTGTCTGGGTGTGTTTAGCCCCAGGGAAGGACTTGATGTTAGTCCAGAACTTTTTAAAGTTACCCTCAGCATCCTGGAGCAGGGTGTTACAGAAGGAGCTTTTAGCCTTGCGAGTTTCTCTCTTGCAAGCATTTCTCTGTGCCGTGTAGGCGTTTCCCACCAGTTGCATCGAAAATGCCAAAGATCTGCAGTTCAGAGGAGACACTCTTGGTTCCGAGCTCCTCACCAGAGTTCTATTGGTGTAGATGGCGCATCAGTTGGGGACTGGGCCACCAGGCAGTTAGAGGATTCTCTTTTTCCATGACCAGGAAGTAGAACCTAGAACAAGACGCTTGGTAATAGAGATCTTAATCGCTTGGTTCCACCAACAGACTGTTCTGTTTTTTGGGTGTGATGTCTACAACGATAGATTAGGTATCAGGGGCCAGATTTCTTATAAGACCTTTCCAAAACAGGATATTTCAAGTGTGGTTCATGGCATCAGAGGACTTCCAGGTTCTAATTCCAGTACCAAAGTAGGTGTTGTGTTCACTCTTGTGGTGGAAAAACCTCCTAAGATTTACAGAGGAATTCCTCTTGGTGCCTTCTGTTGGGCTTGGAGGTGTGTCTAGCCCAGATTTCAGTCAAGGAAGTCATGAGCCCTCAGGGTTTTTTCTTTAAGCCACTGTTTTTGGAAACAAGGGCAGTGTATCTAGCCTTGACACTGTCAGGACTGAGTTCGGATGCAGGCAGTACCCAAAACCATCAAAGTGACCTTCAGCAACAGTCAAAGAAGTGCAGAAGCACAAGCATGCTCACAGAAGTGACTAGGGCCATTCAATGGGTAGAGAATAGTCGGTTGCCCCTGATAGCAGTCCTCCTGGCAGGGTAGCTGAATGTCCAAGCTGACTAACTAATTTACAAGAGGACCCATGGGAGTGATATCTGATCTCAGAGATGTTCGACTGGGTGTACAGAAGGTCCAGCCATCTTCAGTTGGCTATATTCACGCTGAAGGAGAATGCTCTGGTGCGGAGGCCCTTCAGTTAGTTTTCCATCCTCAGGGGTGGAAGTGGTACTTGCTGTATCAAAAGAGTGGTCCTCATTGGTGTGTATCTGTTTTCACTCTTTCCACTGTTACCCTGGGTGCTACGAGAGAGTCGGTGATCAGGAGGAAGTTTCTTTAGTAGTTTCGGAGTGGCCAAGAATGATGCGGTTTTTAGATCGAAAACATTTAGCATGCAAGCACTGTTTTATTTCTTTGGCTTCCACATCATGGGGGCTTGCTCAGTCGGGCAATTTCTGCATCCAATCTGAAGGCAATACTGTTGGCAGCCTGGCTCCTTAAAGAAGGAATCTCCTGAAGCAGGGGTTGTTGAAAAGGTGGTTGTCACATTTATGAACTTTAGAAATGTGTCCCCTCGGGACTTCCGGTGACGTCATCAGCTCTATGGCTGCCTAACAGAGGAGCTCTCTCTCCCCTACAGCAAAGATTCGGCTCCTCTTAGGCCCGACTGAGAAAATCGACCTTAATATGCAGAGAAAACCTAGTGGAGCATCAGCTGTTAAAAGATCCCGAAGTAAAAACTGCAAAACCAGAAGCGATCAGCTTGGATTAAACCCTACAAGCTTGGGTACTAGTGGGAGAATCTCTCCAGCGAGCATGGCGGGAGACGATACCGAAGCGGAGATGGAGGCCTTATCGAGAACGAGATTTTAAACCCTCCTAACAGAAATTAAACAATTCTGGAATAAGACTAAACTTGAATTCAACAAATTACATGCAGACCTGAATAAGCTGGATGCCAGAGTAACGTCCACAGAGGAACGGATTTCTACTGCAGAAGATGATTTGGTTCATATTTCTAGGGCAGTGGAGTTCCTTATCCATCAGCAAGAATCTACAACTGCCAAGTGCTTAGACCTGGAGGCGCGTTCACGAAGAGACAACTTGAGAATATATGGCCTTCCTGAATTAACGGAGGTTGGTGAAATGACCGATTTTATAGAAGACCTTTTACGCCATATACTTGACTTACCTCACGGATTTACATTTACAATCGAAAGGGCACATCGAGCTCTAGTTCCCCGGCCCACTTCCAAATCCGCCAGGCCCAGATCGATTGTGGCTAAATTTAGGAGCTTCAGAGAAAAATAAACAATCCTTAGAACAGCCTGGAAACAAGGTCAGGTAGAATATAACGGAGCTAGGTTATTCTTTGACCAGGACTATCCCCCTCTTATTCAGCAGCAGCGGTCAGCCTATGCCCCGATTCTCAGAAAATTAAAATCACTGGGGATTAAGTTTCAAACCCCATACCCATCTCGCTTACGAGTTAATTGGCAATTGGGTGTAGAGCTTTACTGCACTGTTGAAGAAGCAATGCAAGCAATGAAAACTAAGGGCCATACACTCAAGGAATTACCACGGGAGAATACTCAGCCTGCTAACCTGCAAAACAAGTGGAGAGCTACTGGTTCCTCAAATACCGGTGCAGCGAGGACTACAACGCAATCAACCTTACAGGACATCAAAAGTATGTTACACAGACTCACCCACACTCCAGACACACAGAATGAGATGTCGAGGAGGAGAACAGACATATGAAGCGATCCGGAACAGATGGAGCTTTATTGATCCTCCTCGTGGGCCCTTTGATGGGTAACTGAATTTCAGGCATTCGCGCAGGATCTGTCGGCTGATGCGATGCCGCTTTTCACTGCGTCTGCTCTCCTGCTGACTCGCTTCTCCCTCATTCTTTTTTGTTTAAATCAGGGGATTTATGTGCTGGGAAGGGGTCCAGGAGGGTGGGAGGCAGGGTCTATTGAGAAGCTTTGCTGTTTATACATCTGAGAGGCCAGTCTTGCCTTCCCGACTAAATAAGTAGGCCAACACAGGACTTATTTGGACTGAGTGCCCTCTAGGGCTTTGATTTGGAACTACTGCCTTAAAAGACAGAATTGCGGCAGGACAGCTCACTCGAGATGGGGTTTTCCTTTCTCACTCCTTTCAGTACTTTTCCCAAGATGTTTTTTAAGGAGAGGGAAAGGGAAAGGGACAACAAAAAGAAGGGAGTTTATAAACGTAGGATATTGGGCACTTTTAATTATTAAGCACAACTTTGTGTTTTCTATTTGGGTTTGGGACCACAACGATAATTTCACCATGCTATTTGGGGGACGAAGGATCTCTAGCCTGCTTACATGTTACAGACAAGTAGCCTGTTGGTGCCTAGGGTGATATTACAGCAGATCTTGGAGGGGCTGTTCTATTTGACAGCTCTCCTCCCACTTTGGGCACCACTGATGACGATTTCCCCCTGTTGGGGGCAGGTTCCTGCTGACAGCAGGTTCCAGGAGGAACAAGCCACACCGAGGGCTTCTTTTCCTCTTCCTCATGTTCATATGACACGAGCTCATAGGGAACCTCTTCTATTGTTCCCCTACCTTGGGAGTCAAGGTGTAAACAGTTGGGTTTCCAGGGTGAGGCATGCTCAGTTGGCTCCTCCCCAAAGGAGATCGAAGGTTATTTGTTATAGCTTGTTTTTCTCTATGTTTGTAATGTTTGGTGTTAATAGAACAGATAAGTCAGTTCACAGACAAATGGAATTTAAGTTTCAAAGATGGGGCTACGAAATACAGGATGGAGAGACCGTGATTAGCAATAAACAGAGGAATTGGGGGGGGACCTGGAGGATCTTGGGGAAACTGCCAAATGTAATTTACCAGCGACAAGAAAAGGATTGGGGTGCTACTTTTTAATATACCAATGGGGGATAAGATTAATAATAGTATAAATGTTGTTTCCCATAACATGAATGGGCTTAACAGTCCAGTGAAACGTTATAAAATTATGTCTGCTATTAAGCGACAGCGTCCTTCTTTTGTTCTGCTACAAGAAACTCACCTCAGCAGAACTGAGCATCAAAAGTTGGGGAAATTTGGCTATGATCAGGTGATAGCAGCATCATTCAGGAAGGGGAAAAGGAGAGGCACTGCCATCCTGGTCGGTAAGGGGGTTATGTTTCAGAAGACATCCAGTTATACAGACCCGGAAGGTCGTCTGGCTATACTAACTGGTACTCTAGAAGGCTCCCATATAACACTGGCAGCTTTTGTCTCCCCGGTCCTCTAAGGAAACTCTTCGTCATTTGTTGAATAAAATTTTAGAGCAACAAAAGGGAACTTTAATTGTGGGAGGGGACTTTAACCAGATATGGGAGCAAATTGACACCTCAAATATTAAAGCATTCAGACAAAATCCTACTAGCTGAGCCATCAGAGATCATTTGAAAGGGGCCTTTTGGATAGATGCCTGGAGGCTATTAAATAAAAAAACGCGCAAATATACCCACTACTCGTACCCACATGGGTCTTATGCCAGGACATATTACTTTATGATCTCAGGAGAGCATCAGAGTCAGGTCGAGGAGTGTGTCCACATCCCCTCAGTCCTTTCTGATCACGCACAATTGCTTTTAAAGCTGAGATGAGAAGTACGCAAAGGTCTAACCCTTTGGAAATATAATAATTATATGTTAAATTTAAAGGAATTCACAGACAAGGCTAAAGAAAGATTAAAACAAATTAGACAGGAAAATGACTCTACTGAGATATCAAAGGCAATACTTTGGAATACAGTGAAAGCAGTTTTCATGGGAGATTGCATCAAGTTTGCATCCCTCCTGAAGAAGCGACAAAATTATTAAATGGAACAGTTTCAAAAACAAATGGCTGAATTTCAACAGAGACATGCTGGGGGAGATGGGGATGCACTAAAGACACTTCTTGAGACTAAACAACAGATCCAGAAACTGACTGACGTTAAAACAGAGCAAGCACTACAGAGATTGCGTCAGAGATATCATGAGTCTGGCCCTAGAGCCACCCGCCTTCTGGTGCACCGACTTAGGCAACATACGGCTAGATCCACGATCACTCAGATACTTGATCCATGGTCTGGATTCCTACGTAAAACACAGGAAGAAAGTATGTCTGGTTTTAAGAGGTTCTACCTCGACCTCTATAAAGCGGAACTGGCCCCGATACCCTACAAGTGAAATCTTATCTAGGCAAGTTGCATTTACCAAAATTGGCAGAGGAATCCAGAGATCTTTTAGAAGCCCCAATCACAATTTCGGAATTGAATCTAGCCTTTAAAAACCTGAAAGTTAAAAAATCCCTAGGCCCAGATGGATTCACCCCAGAATTTTTTAAGTTTTTTACAAACGAACTTAGAAAACCCCTATTAGAGGCATGTACTGAGGTTCACTCGGGGGAGTCACTCCCCAAATCTTGGAACTATGCAATCATTTTGAGTATCCCTAAGCCAGGAAAGAACATAATGCAGTGTGGCTCTTATCGCCCATATCTGTACTGAATATTGATTACAAAATGTATGCTTCTATATTAGCGAAACGATTAGAGGTAGTGCTCCTGGGCTTGATTAACTATGACCAAAGTGGCTTTATTTTGGGGAGGCAGGCCCAGGATAATATTAAGAGAACGCTGCATGTGTTGCACCATGCTGCCCGGTCGAAGGCTCCTTGTATAGTGCCAAGTTTAGATGCTGAGAAGGCCTTCGATCGGGTAGCATGGGGTTTCATGAGATTAACCCCAAAAAGATTTGGAATCCCGGACTCCTATTAAAAATATAAATAACATTTACTCACACCCAAAAGCATGTGTGAAAATTAATGATAGAGTGGCTTCCCCAATCCAACTATCCCGAGGCACCAGGCAGGGATGCCCACTTTCCCCTCTCTTATTCGCATTATATTTAGAACCCCTGGCCCAAATGATACGGCAAAATGAGCTAATTCAGGAGGGAACTGGGAGGGGGGGGGGGGAATTACACAAACTTGCCCTTTACACAGACGATCTGCTGATTTATTTACAAAATCCGGAGCAGTCCTTAGCACCGTTATGGGCACGCCTGACAGAATTCAGTCGATTAGCTGGATATAAGGTGAATTTAACCAAAACTGAATTATTAAAATTACAGTATGAGCCCTCGGATAAGATTTTGAGGAAGTTTCCCTTTCGATGGAATCTCTCATACATTAAGTAAGTGGGAGTTCATTTAAGCCCTGATCCAGATCGGTTGTTTACTCTTAATTTCAGTCCAATTCTAAAAGATATAAAAATAGAATTAGAAAGATGGTCCCTGGTCCCTATTCCTTTGACACAAAGTGTAGAAGCTATAAAAATGATAATTTTTCCCAAATTTTTGTATTTATCACAATCAATACCCATATTTCTCCCAGAGTCATACTTTAGCGCAATGAACAGAGGGATATCCCATTTTTTTATGGGGGATTGAAGAGACCTAGCGTTCATCTTTTGGTGATACACATTCCAAAAAGGGAAGGGGGATTATACCTCCCAAATTTTAAACTTTATCATCATGCAGCTCAACTGAGAACAGTACTTTATTGGCTGAGTCGGACTTACTCAGCCAAGTGGAAAACCTTGGAACTAAAAGAAGGATCTCTTGGAAATTTGAAATTCACCCTTCTTGGCCGGAGGGAGAGACTCCCTCCCCGCCATAAGGAGAACCCATACTCCATTCCATCTCTGAATGCCTGGTTCAGAACACTGAAGATGGGAGAGCCAAAGAGTGGAGGTATCTTTTGCTTTCAGTGCCTTACTTGGATGACTTTCTCCCTGCCAGGTGGGATGCTGGATTCAAGAGGTGGGAGGCGGGGAACCTACATCTTATATGGCACTTTTTAAACTGGTTTGAAAACATATTTATTTAGTTTAGCATTTCTTTAATTATGGTCATTATATTTTTTTGCTGTTTTTAAAATTCTTATTACTATGTATATGTTTTATGTAAAGCGCCTTGGTTTTGAAAGGCGCTACAGAAATAAAGTTGACTTGACTTGACTTCATGGAGGAAGGGGAGATTAGATCACTTCCAAACCTGGTTCAACATTATGGTATTCCATAGCAGGACCGATTTAGGTATTTCCAAGTCAGACATTATATTAAAAAAACTTCAAACACACCTGACTAAAGAGACCCCCCCCCACCCCAGATTGCTTATATACTGAAGAAAGCAGTAGGGGGGACCCTCCCACAACACACATTATTTCCTACTTATATCGGGCCTTGCTCTCTTGGATGGGTGATTCAACCCTCTCAGTTAGGAAGGCACGGGAGTGGGACTTAGGAATACAGATATCAGATGAGAGTTGGATATGGACTCAAAGAAGGATACATTGGTGCTTAACGGCAAATTAGCTGGCGGGAGTTTTCCTGGAAGATTTTTATTAGATATTTTCGAACTCCAGCAGTCCAGGGGAAGTACCAGGGAGAGGAATGCCCGAGTTGCTGGAGGAGATGTGGTCACTCTCTGGCAGCCTTAGGACACATAATGTGGGATTGTCCTAAATTGACCCCTTTCATTCAGGACTTACAACGGGCCTTACGGGCAATATTGGACCCAGAGCTACAGATTACCTCGAGGTTTTATTTCCTTCTGGACTTGCCAAAGAAATTTAGCAATGTTAACACGAGTAAATTTTAAAAAATATCTTTCTTGGCGGCCCAGAAGGTGATAACAAAATGTTGGCTATCTCCCATACCAGTTACAATCCAAATGTGGCACGACCTTATGATAGCCATATACAGAACAGAGGCCCTAACGGCAGCTATAGATAAAAAGATCCCAAAATTTGAAATTTTCTGGAGATGTTGGGTCCTTTATGTGTCCCTGGAAAGACCGGAATTTATACCTTGATGTAAAAAGCTATAAGGCAAGAGCCTCAGAATGGAATTTGGGGGGAGTGGTTTTCCTCGAACCGGGACACTTTGTTGGATCCTCTGACTAAGAAAAACTGATATGAAATATATGTAAGCTCTATATCAAATCCCTTTCTTTAATAATCAAAAGAAAATGTATAATCTACATCTGGTGCTTCTGTGAATATAAGTAATTAATTTGTTATTAGCATTGAGAATGGTATGTCTGTTTGTTTGTATTGTATACATATAAAATTCTTAAATAAAGAAAGTTAAAAAAAAAAAAGAAATGTGTCCCCTCTGTGGCCCATTGGCAGAGTGTGGGTCTTCTTTCTGACTTGGGCTAGGGCCCAGGATTCTAGGCCCATCAGGGCCATGGTCTGCAGATTTTGGATTTTACAAACACGAGTGAACAAGGTTTAGTGTTGAACACCCTACGTCTGCCTTCAACCTGATGTTGAGGCCAGTCGTGGGAATCTCCTTTGGTTCCAGCACTGGTGTCCTCTGTATTCACAGAGAAGTCGGCAGGAGCTGGTCATCCATCAGCTCCCCTTTTCTCTGCAGGATTTGAGCTTAGTATTTCACTCCCAACCCCTAGCGTTCTTGGAACTTATTCCATTAGTTTTGTTGGACATTTGGTTTTATGACATGTCTCCAGTGTATGATTATTGGCTAAGAAAATTGGTGAGCTACAGGACTTTACTCACACAGAGGACCTTACCTTATAATGCACAGGGTCGAGTTGTGCTGAGGGCACTTCCTCCCCTTTGTTCTCAGGGTTGCCACAGTTTTCCATTTGAACCATAAAGTTTGGGATCCCTCTACTTGCCTGAATGTGGCGACTCCAAAGAACACAGAAATTCATGACTTGGGATTGCACGGGGCGATCTGGAATGCCCTTTTTTTGGTTAGTTTTTGTTTTTTAATGAGAGCATGATTAACCAGAGCAACCCTGCATGCTGGGTGGACTGAAGGGGGCTTGGTGTTAGAACTTTGCAAATGACAACTTTTCCTCCATCCGTACTTGCACAGAGCACTGCAGCTGGGTGTCAAGGGCTCTGCTGTTGCAGCCTTTGAGCACGGAGTGTGCGAGGAGGTGACTAACGATAAAGGTCTGTAGGTTCCCTTTATGAGTCATATATGGGACAGTATTCTTCCCCTCCCTACTGAAGATGAGTACTGCTTTTTAGAACCCACATGTAATTATTCCCCATTGACAATATGGAGTCATACAGAAAGGAGAAATTATTCATACTTACCATAATTTTCTTTTAGCTCCAGCACTGTCAGTGGAGCCTCTCCCTGGAGCCTGTGGCTCTCTTTTGGAGAATACTGTCCAATATATTTATCGAAATATGTTTTTGCTTCTCAGACAAGATGGTTAGACAGCTGAGTTGGCACTGGGATTCATCAGTTACCCATGGACATCACAGTATAAAAGCCATTTTCCTGTATAAAAGCCACTACTGGTGCGATAGGTCAGTAGGTTCACTGGTTGGTTATCTTACATGGTACCAGGTCAGTACAGCGCTAAAGGAATAGTGCTGCAGAACCCATGCGCGCTGTATAAAGCGCGACTACATTTAGAACGACAGGGGTATAATAGTGGTAGGGAATTACTGCTACCCTTGTCGCTCTGTGCTTACACTCAGAAGGGAAGAAGTAGCCATGTGTGTGGTGCCTGGTTGAGCCGCTCCCGTGGTGGAGTGGCTAAGGCACCAATACATGGCAGGTTGCAGACCTGGGACCACGGTTTGGTTTCCCCCAGGTCTCATGTTGCTATTTTTTTTTTTTTTTTATGGCAAAAAAAAAGAATTTTCCCCCTTCCGAGTTTCTACCCATCCCTGAGGTCTACACCCCTTCGGAGTTGATTAATTTTAGTCCGGGGGGGGTGAACCCCCCCACGTCAGGGGCTGCAGGGGTAGTGCCCCTCGCAAAAAGTAAAAGTCCCATTGTTTTCTATGGTGTTCGTTGTTTTTGTAAGGTCAGTGTTGCAGTCCAGGAAAGGCATGGAGTTCTTCCCACGGTACCTGTGATTGGGGTGAGAAGGACAATCAGCTTGGCTACCACAGATATCGTCCAGGGCAAGACAGGCTGATGTACCTTTTCTCAGTCTGAGTCAAGGTCAGATAAGGTGAAAGTTTTTAATAGGATGTTGCTGTTTTAAGAGGCTCGCCTAGTGATATGGTAGTACAGTATATACGTATGTTGTTTAGTTTTACTGCATGAACAAAGGTAAACAGAGTGGCTGATGCAAGCAGAATCCTCATGTCCTCAGGATTCTGTGCTGAGGTCGCAACTTTGGGCTGTACCGCTACCCCAGTGGGGGAGCACATTACTCGTATGTAATTATTCCCCACTGACAATGTTGGAGCTAACAGAAAAGGAAATGATGGTAAGTATGAAGGAATTTCTCTTTTTTTTAGTTAGATGTGTTTGTTGTTAAACTACGGTTTATTTGTTTGTTTGTTTTATTTATTTATTTGCTTTTGGTTACCAGGTAAGTGCACTGTCTCCAGTTTCTTTGAGTGTCCTATGTGGAATGGTGTCAAAGGCCTTCCTGAAATCTAACTAGACCATGTGCAGCGCCCTACCCAGATGTACTGCCCTACTCATGCAGCCAGAGAAGTCTATCTGATTTCTCTGACATGAACTCCACCGCCTCCCCCCCCCCCCAAAGAAGAATCTGTGCTGTCTCAGGTCTTGCAACCCTACTGAGTTCAAGATAGTCCACAGTCTTTTGTTTTAGCAGTGACTCCATTCACTTCTCCACCACCTCACTCCATTAACTTCCCCACCACCGAAGTCAGGCCGACTGTCCTATAATTGCCAGCCTCCTCCCTGCTACTGCTTTTGTAAAATGGGATTACATCTGCCCTCCTCCAGTCCTCCGGAACTACTCCCATTTCCAAAGAGTTATTGACTAGGGCTGTCAGAGGTGCAGCCAGTACCTCACTGAGCTCCCTCAATACCCGTGTATGTACCCCATATGGCCTCATAGCTTTGTCCACTTTCAGACTTGTGAGTCCCAGGACTTGTGTCTCCCTCCTTCCCATGCTCCTTTTGCTTTTATATGGCCCATCCCCTTCCACTTCCTGTGTGAAGACAGAACAAAAGTATTTGTTCAGGTTATCTGCTTTCTGTTGATCCTCCTCTACACAGTCTTCACCTGCCCTTCTTAACCTCACAATCCCTCCCCAGTCTTCCTCTTTTCACTTACATACCTATAAAATGTATTGTCCCCTTTCATTACCAGTTGGTCTGTTCTTTCCACAGTTTGTACCTTTGCACTCCTTACTGCTTTCCCTGCCTTACTTGGCTTCTCCTCATACGCCACCCTGTCCCCTTCTCTCTGTATCTCTTTATACCTACTGAATGCTACCCTTTTAACCTTTACCTTTTGAACTACTTCCTCCAAGAATCATAGTGGTCTCTTTTTCCTGTTGTTTCTGCTCAGTCCTTTGAACAGAGGGTTGTTACCTTGACTATGACTTCCCTTAGCGTACCGCACTGTTCCTCCAGCCCACCCAGGTCATCCCCCCCCCTGCCCCGGCTGGGTCATCTCTGAGGCATTGTCATTTTTTTTTTTTTTTTTTTATAATCTGCCCTCCTGAAGTCCAGGGCCCTCATCCTTATGTGGTTCGCTACCACTGCTGTCTTTATGTTGAATCACACTGTATGATGATCACTGATCCCTGCTGGCCTCCCACCCTGGCAGCTGCAATACTGTCCCTCGTAGGGAGCATCATGTCCAGTATTGCCCTATCATGAGTGGGCTTCCTGACTAGTTGCCTTAAAACGCTCTCTGCAGGGAGTCCAGGATGTCACTGCTTCTAGCTTAAACTAGCACCTCCTCTTTTCTGCCATTGTGCCAATGGTTTCCACCAGTGTCTTCTCTAATTTCTCCCCCTGTGTTGGAGGTCTGTAGATCACACAAATGTGAATAGGTGCTCCGTTTCCCATCTCTAGGGTGACCCACAGTACCGCCAACCCCTCTATTCTCCCCCGAATTCCCTGTGCCTCCATTGCTTTAATGCCCTCCCTTAAATAAAGTACATCTCCTCCCTTCCTTCCCACCCTGTCTTTCCTGACCTGAGTATCGCCTGGTATGGTCATGTCCCAGTTGTGGTTTCCTGTGCACCACTACTCAGTAATGCCCATGATATCCAGGTCTGATGCCACCATGATGGCCTCTAGGTCTTGAATTTTATTTCCTAAGCTTCTTGCATTTGCACACATGGCCTTCTACATCTTGTAACCACTCTGCCCGTTACCCCCGTTTTTCCTTTTTGCCTTGCCTCCTTTTTCCTTCTTTTTGTACCACTCATGTTCCTGTCCCCTTTCATTTCTACCACGCTGCCTTTTCCTATATTTTGCACACTGGGGGATTTACCTCCCCTCAAGTCCTCTCTTCATTCTGATTCAGTCTGGGAAGGGGGGTGCTGTTTATGCCTCCTAGATTTCTTTTGCTGCCCTCTCAACTAGTTTAAATGTTCATCAAAGTAACATTTAAACCATCCAATGAGGACTGCAATTCCTTTCCCAAAAAGATGCAGGCCATCACCCCTGTTTATAGGCCTTTATCCTTCAAGGTTGATCCCCAGTCCTCAATGTAGTGAAACCCCTTCCCTCGACACCATTTCTTCAACCATCAGTTGAAGTTCCCGGTGCAGAGAACCCTATCCTCTCCCTACTGTAGTCGTCGGAACAGCATAGAAACATAGAATTTGATGGCAGATAAGGACTGCTTGGCCCACTCAGTCTGCCCAATTCCCTACCTAATGGATAAGCTGCAGATCCTAGTTAACCAGCAGCCTACTTCTTCCTACTCCCACCCCCTAGAATTGCCTTATGATTGTCCCATGCATGCTTGAATTTCACCACTGTTTTTGACTCCACAACCTCCTCCGAAGGTCGTTTCATGCATCCACAACCCTCTCTGTGTGAAAAAATACTTCCTTAAATTACCTCTGAGCCGCCTCCATCTTTCAAATTGTGCCCTTGTTCTTGCACACCTCTTTTTTTGAAAGATGCTACCCTCCTGGACTTTGTTGATTCCCTTGAGGTACTTGAAAGTTTCTATCATGTCCCCCCTCTCCCTCCTTTCCTCGAGACTATACATATTAAGCTCCTTAAGTCTCTCTTCATATGTCTTCCGGTGCAGACCCTGCACCATTTTAGTTGCCCTCCTCTGGACAGCTTCCATCCTGTCTATGCACTATGTTGTAGTTCATTGCATAAGATACGATACACAGTATTGCATGAATAGCGTATTGAGAGTGTACATGTGCTATTACATTAGCAGTTACAGGAGGATTGTTGAAGTGCAGGTAGATACATTTGCTGTTTTGATTTAAAGACATCATGGGGCTTTAGGGTACTACTGTGTGGAGGTAACTTATTCCAGATCTGTGCTGTGACATATCCCAAATTATTTTTTGCCCCATACTAGATTTCATCAGGGGCATCTTGAGTAATTTCTTCTTAGAGGATCTAGAATTAACACTGGGTACCACAAGTCGTTTTGCGAGGCCAGCAGGGGTACCAAAGGGCGGTATATAGTGTTAACCTGGTTGGTAGTAATGTATGTGACTTTAGCTTTCATTGGCAGCCAGTTTAAAGTGGAGAAAATAAGACAGCAGTTAGTGAAAATTGGCAACCTGGGAGAGGCACACTTGAGCCAAGGCTCATTTCCAGGTGCAACCCGAAAGAAGGGAAATAGGGAGACAAAATAAACAACATATAGGCAAAATATAACTGGTAGAAAAATGCAAGGTGCAGCAAAGACAGAAAATGAAACAAGTAGTACTGTACAGTAAACTGCATACAGACTAGTATTTCAGAACTAAAATGCTGGCTCAGAAGCACTAAGGTTAAATATGTGAGAGTAGTATGGCAAAATTTACAATGGCCAGTGCAGGAGCAGGAAGGGCAGCAAGAGGTTTGAACTGGCATTTGAGAGAAAGAAGGAAACGGGATAGGTGGGAGGGAGATTGTTTCACGTTGAAGGAAGATGTGAGGAAAAGGCAGATTTCCCAGCAGCATAGTTGGAGTGTGGAATGAAGAATGTACAAGAGTCACGAGAGCAAAGAGAATAAGAGGAAGAGGGAAAAGGGAGACAAGAGATGGGAGAGCAGGGAGTAAAACCAGTACTTAGAAACTAGGGTCGCACAGTGCGTGAGATGACAGGAGGGATGTGGAGGGATAGAAAGGGAAGTGTAAATGGTACAGTAATGAGTACGAGGAGGAGCACTGGCAGCAAAGTGGGGGAAAGCATTGCAGAGGGTGTCCAGTCTGACAAGAGGGGAGGACAGGGTGTGCCATAAACTACATCTGTGTAGTCAGACACCGGGAGCACCATTTTAGTGATCAGCTTACGGTGGACTAGGGACGAGAGGCAATCTTTGTTGCAGTTGAGTGCACCAAGTTTGTGGGGGAGCTTGTTGTGGATGGCATCAATATGGATAAAGAAGTCGAGCCTACTGTCTAACCAGACACCAAGATATTTGAAACGGGAAAGGCTTAAAGGGAGTGCCATCCAGGATGGAAAAACAGGAAGGGCACAGAGCCTGGTGAGTTTTTGGCTGGTGGATATAGACACAGTTTTCTTTATGTTAACTCATTTGCTCCTGGTGGCCAATTTGGGTCCATTCCAGCAATGGATGGTTCCGACGCCATATGGTGTCTATGGGAACGAGTTGGTTAGAGTGGAACTAGCATTGGACATTGTTAAAGTCATGCTGTGGTGATGATTCCAAGGTTGAAATTGAGGTGCCCAAGGCAAAGAGTACTATGTCATCCACATTAATGTAAATATGCGAGTCAACACAGACCGATGGGAAGTCATTAAGAAAAATGGTAAATAAGATGGGACCCTGGATGGAGCTCTGTGGGACTCCGGACTGGATGGGGAAGGGACAAGACATCGTCAACCTGCATCGACTGGAGATAGCTTGAGAGGTAACATCTGAACCAGACAACTGCTGGCTCAGAACGACATACAGAACTTACCTTCTCCAGATGGAAGTGGTGAGCTACCAAATCAAAGGCCTTAACTTAGTTGACAAAGATAGAAACATAGAAGTTGTTGGAAGAAAAGGACTGCTTGGCCCACCCAGTCTGCTGGGATGGTCCATGCCTAGTCTGTCTCCGCAGTCCCTAACTGGTTTCTGTGAGAAGGCTGGGATAAGACCCCATCCCATTTGTCATACAGAGAGAGTTAAACGCAAGGATCTATTTTTTTCCTCTTCTAGTCTGTTACTTGTCTATCTCTTGCCTGTCTGATTGTGCAATCAAATTTCCCTTGTGGAACCTCAGAACTAGCCACTCCCATGGAACTGTAGTTTCCCCCTGTTGTCTCCCTTCCTTTACTTGCTGTTTCTGTTCTTTGTTTCTCCCCATGTTTCTCTGCATTTAAAGCTTATATGTGAATCTTTATGTGAAACTGAGACCCCTTGGTTTGCATATAGTTACATTACTGAAATTAATTGCAGAAAGCTGTTTGGGGCTTGTTAGAAAAGACAGCAAACTGGGACACAGGGGGATGATCTTGAGAAACCTTTTGACCTCCCACAAGCTTGTTTCAAGAGCTGTCAGCAGGAAAACCAGCTCTGGCCAGAATGTTTTAAAGGGAAACTCCAATACCCGCAGTAATTGCAACAGCTGCTGCAGAAATGCCTGATTAGGGTTTTTAGCTTAAAAGTAAATATTTTATTTACCTGCTGCCTGGAAGTTTAATTACAAAGATCCACTCCATCCATAATGGCAGCAGAGCCCTAGGCTGACATCTCGCGCACCCCAGGCGGCTTCTGCCACAAAGGTTTTGTAGATGAGGGCTACCAACTCTGTTTGTTGGTAGCCCTTACTAACATAACCTTCGCAGTGGAAGCCGCCCAGGGTGTGCAAGATGTCCGCCCGGGGCTTTGCTGCCATTATGGATGGAGTGGATCTTAACTTAGTTAAGAAGGGGGATAAAACCTTTTATAGGTACATCAGGGAGCGAAGGAAGACCAAGGGAGGGATAGTGAGGCTTAATAAAGGGGAGGAGGGTGGGCAAAGGGTGACTGTGAAAAGGTAGAGATACTAAACAAATATCTTTGCTCAATATTTACAAATGAAGAGGAGGAGGTACCTAAAACAAACAATAGAAACACTCTGGATACAGAAGTTGATACCAGACCATTTACAGAAGAAAGGGTTCTGAAAGAACTCTTAAAACTGAAGGTGGACAAAGCAATGGGGCCTGATGGGATTCATCCCAGAATTCTAAAGAACTAAGGGTAGAACTAGTGACACCACTGACTACCCTCTTTAACAAATCATGGGAGGATGGGGTGGTACCCGAGGACTGGAGGAGGGCAGATGTGATTCCCCTTCACAAAAGTGGGAGCAAGGCAGAAGCAGGAAACTACAGACCTGTTAGTTTAACCTCAGTGATAGGGAAAATGATGGAATCACTTCTGAAGGAAATAATTGTCGAGTATCTAGAGGCCAGAGGGGCACAGGACCCAAGACAGCATGGATTCACAGCGGGAAGGTCATGCCAGACGAATCTGATAGATTTCTTTGACTGGGTGACCAAAGTAGTAGATCAGGGAGGGGCTGTGGACATGGCCTACCTAGACTTTAGCAAGGCATTTGACACAGTCCCACACAAAAGATTAATATACAAGTTAGCCAGCCTGTGAGTGGGTCCCAAGATGACAGCCTGGGTAAAGAATTGGCTGGAGAATAGGACACAGAGAGTAATAGTAAATGGAGTCCACTCTGAAGAAAGGGGAGTTACTAGTGGGGTACCGCAGGGTTCAGTATTAGGACTGGTCCTCTTCAACGTCTTTATAAGCGACATTGCAGAGGGACTGGAAGGAAAAATATGTCTCTTTGCAGATGACACAAAGATCTGCAACAGAGCTGATGCACAAGGTGGGGTGGAAAGGATGAGAAGGGACTTGGCAAGGTTAGAGGAATGGTAAAATGTATGGCAGCTTAGATTCAATGCTAAGAAGTTCACGGTAATGCACCTGGAAAACAAAAACCCAGGGGAAGAGTACACAATGGGGGGTGAGATACTAACAACAACAAAAATGGAAAGGGACCTGGGGGTAGTCATAGCAGATGACCTAAAGGTGGGCAAGCAATGTGAGAGGGCAGCAAGGAGGGCTTGGGGGATACTGGGATACATAGGGAGAGGCATCACCAGTAAAAAACAGGAAGTTATTATCCCTCTGTACAGACAGCTGGTCAGACCCCATCTGAAGTACTGCGTGCAGTTCTGGAGACCCAATCTCCGCAAAGACATAGACAGGATGGAAGCTGTCCAGAGGAGGGCAACTAAAATGGTGCAGGGTCTGCACCGGAAGACATATGAAGAGAGACTATAGGAGCTTAATATGTATAGCCTCGAGGAAAGGAGGGAGAGGGGGACATGATAGAAACTTTCAAGTACCTCAAGGGAATCAACAAAGTCCAAGAGGGTAGCATCTTTCAAAAAAAGAGGTGTGCAAGAACAAGGGGGCACAATTTGAAGATAGAGGGGGCGGCTCAGAGGTAATTTAAGGAAGTATTTTTTCACAGAGAGGGTTGTGGATGCATGGAACGGCCTTCCGGAGGAGGCTGTGGAGTCAAAAACAGTGGTGAAATTCAAGCATGCATGGGACAGTCATAAGGCAATTCTAGGGGGTTGGGGTAGGAAGAAGTAGGCTGCTGGTTAACTAGGATCTGCAGCTTATCCAGTAGGTAGGGAAATGGGCAGACTGGGTGGGCCAAGCGGTCCTTATCTGCCGTCAAATTCTATGTTTCTATCTATGTTTCTATGTTTCTAGCAGGTAAATAAAACATGTACTTTTATGCTAAAAGCCCTAATCGGGCGTTTCTGCAGCAGCTGCTGCAATTACTGCAGTTACTGGAGTTTCCCTTTGACTGGCTGCACCTCCTGTACTGGTCACAAGAAAAGAAACTGACAAAGTTTGGTACATTGTGTGAAAACAGGAGATATTGCTTAATGAGAACAAGATGCAGAATTGAATTACTAGGTGTAGGTTTACAAAAAGAGAGCAATGTTTGCTTAGAGGATTAAAGAGAGAGAGAGTGCGAGAGACAGATTTCAATTTAGAGATACCCTCAGATTATGGACTTTGTTTTGTTTAAACTGCCTGTATAAGAGCTATCCTGTACAATTTTAATTTTTTATTTTGTTATTGATAATAATAAAACTCTGCTTTCAAATTTTATGACTTCTTCTGGTTTGCCTGTGATTCCTGACCTATGTCCCTACCACAGTTTGTGGCGACCCTCTCACCTCCCTGTCTATTTACTAATATTCCTCTATGTCTGTACCACACATGCTTGAAGACTGCAGCAGTGTTGTGTCCCCGATCTGTCCCAGTGAGGATTTAGTCAGTAACATGCAGTAGGGAGGATACAGTGGAGTGGTTCTTCTTGGAAACTAGCATGGAAAGGAGAGAGAAAATTAGTGGTGTAGAGGAAGTAGGAGAGCTGTAAATAAACTAGTTTTTCTAACACCAGGAGTCCATCACTGGTGCTTTACAAAAGCATCATCCTCCAGGCACACTGTGATGGATCCCTGAGAAGAAACAACATTTCTATGAAAATTTTTCTTCTTCTAACTTAGCAAGAGTAGGGAGAAGGGAGATAGGACAGTAGTTGCCAGGGGATGTAGGGTCACCGCTCTTGTGAAACGGGAGTACCTTGGCAAATTTCCAGGACTGAAGGACAGTGCAGAGAGAGACAGTGAGATTAAGTAGATAAATAAGGAATACAGCGATAGCAGGGGCAAAGAGGTGGGGTAGTTTCTGAACAATCCCATCACAGCAATATCCTTTGGAGAGATTAAGGGAGGAAAGAGTATTAATGGTATCCAGTGGAGTAACAGGGGAGAAGTAAAAACATTCGGAAGAGGCTTCAGAGGGGATCCTCTGTGATGTGATACTGTGATGCATTGTTATAGGTCATTTGTCATATTTTTCTAACTTGTAAATGAGCCCAAGGTAGCTTCTAACAGAGTTATGCACTATCTCCATAGCTAGCACCAGGTCAGACTCAACCCTTCTCATTCTTTTCTCCTGTGCACTTTCTGTTATGGTGTCCCTTCATATTCTTCTCAGTTGCCTTTGCAGCCTCTGTTCTTATGTCCCCACCTCTCACCTTTCTTAGCAAAAGAAAAAAAAAAGGAAAATCAAAAAGCTAACAAAAAACCCCATACATATAAACTGTGCTTTGTGTGCAGGTGGGCAGTCTGAGCCCTGTTCTACAGAATGATGCCTCAGCCTGTTGGGTTGGGAGGGGAGACTGCCTTTTCCTGTTTTACTTACAGTATTAAGAGTTTCATTAGAGAAGCATAATAGCATTTGCCTCCTTAGACAGCAAAAGAAATAGCCGTGTCCACTCGGTTTAATAACTTTTGGGGGGTGGAAACTAGACCTGCATATTACAGAATAAACTGATTCATGCCAGAGTGTTTCTTTCTGCATTCACAGTGAATTAAATGCCAGATCCAAGGAGTTACACCTGCAGCTGTTAGATAACAGTAAACCAGCAGCCAGTTAAGTAGTAGTTGTGTGAACACAACTGAAATGCATGCTGTCATGGTGGGTTGTTTAGTAGTACAATCTTCAAGGAATAGCTGTTACAGCATTGGTTATGTATAC
Source organism: Neoceratodus forsteri (assembly GCA_016271365.2). Taxonomy (NCBI): domain Eukaryota; kingdom Metazoa; phylum Chordata; order Ceratodontiformes; family Ceratodontidae; genus Neoceratodus; species Neoceratodus forsteri. Next base: position 1,391,867,785 of record CM057458.1, on the reverse strand, counting down.
GTTCAGGGCACTAAATATGTAAGCAGTAACCATGACAGGGTATAGAGTTGAGGAGAATTAATGCACTTTCTGGGTGCATTTTGAGGCATAAGGCTGAAGGCCAACTGCCTTCAAACACACAAGAAGTGCATTAATTCTGCACAACCCCATGCCCTGAAGTGAGTTATTGCACTTGTAAAATGTTTTTTTTTTCTTTTTTATAAATAATAATAATAAAAAAATAAGAACAAAGAAAATACAAAAATCTGAACTGTGTGGTGATATAAAATGAATGCAGGGTTATGTGACCAGTTTTAAACAATCAGAATGCTTATTTGATCCAAGCCATTTTATAAATTGAAATAGTCACTGTTATGTATTTGAAATGGTAATGCATTGCGTTACTTCTGCCACTTGAGGGTAGCATTCCAACATGTGTAAGCTAGAAAGAGAGCAGACAGAGAGTGTTGTTGTTGAGAGAGAGAGAGAGGCACCTGAATAAAAATGAAAGCTGCTCTATTCCTGTTGCAGTGTGAGTTTGTTGAACAAGACCAGATTAAATGTTAGAACATAACATAATTGGCGACGCGGTGTTTAGTTACTCTCCGGTACCTTATCAGAACGAACTACAACTGCGAGGGTTTTCCTGAGACGTAACTTTTGGACCCACGAGTGAACCTGAGAGAAACTCATAAAGATGGCTGCGACTATAGGACATATTGATGCCTTTGATGAAAATGTGGAACAGTGGACAACTTATATTGAGAGATTTGGACATTTTGTCACAGCAAATGATATAAGTGATGAAAACAAGTGGCTGTGTTACTGAGTGTCATGGGCAGCTGGCGTACAGTTTGCTGAGAGAGTCTAATAGTGCCAGAAAAGCCCGGGAGAAAACTTTTGCCAGTATTGTGGAGGTCTTACAGACACATTTCTCTCCTAAGCCTCTGGTGATTGCTGAAAGATTTCGCTTTCACAAACGGAATCAAGCAGAGGGTGAGTCTGTTGCTGAGTATGTGGCTGTTCTAAAGAAATTAGCTGAGCATTAAGGTTTGGCACCCATTTAGATGATGCCCTCCGGACAGATCTGTGTGTCTTGATTTGAAAGTGAAGCGACACAGAAGCGCTCTCTTAACGGAGGCGGACTGACATACAAGAAAGTTTCTAGAGATCGCTGTATCAATGGAAACAGCTGCACGGGAGGCTCAGCACCCAAGTGATTCCCTGAAAGTAAATGCTTTATCCTTCTCTTCCCAGGAAGCCTAATAAATGTGGTCATTGTGGCAGGCTAATCACAGTGATAAGGACTGCTGGTTTAAAGAACAGACATGTCATAACTGTGGGAAGAAAGGCCACATTAGGCGAGTGTGCAGAGGGAAAAAGAAAGGAGGAAATCAATGGAAGCAAAGGGAAGCAATTTCAATGTAGAAAGAGAAGTACATCGTGTGGAAACACAGGGAACGTGCAGTGATGGCACTGATACTGAATTAGCATTGCACGGGCTGACTCTTAAAGAGGAAATGGCAACCATCTGTGTAACACCTGAAATTGAAGGGAAACCACTGAAAATGGAATTGGACACAGGGGCTGCAGTTTCATTGATTTCTACAGACAAGTATGAAACTATGTTGAGTCATCTACACCTGCAAACGACTGTACTGAGGACATATACTGGCGAGGCAATTTCACCTGAAGGTGTCATCAAGGTGCAGGTGAAAATGAATGAACAAACAGCACTACTGCCTTTGTACGTGGTTAAAGGTAACTACCCTTCACTCTTAGGCCGAGAATGGCTGAAGAAAATACGCCTCAACTGGCAGGAGATAAGGACTGTTAATATGGGTGACCACAACACTCTAGAAGCAGTGTTGCACAAACATGCTCCTTTATTCAAAGGGGAGCTAGGCACAATGAAGGGCATTGAGGCAAGAGTGTTTTTGAAGCCACAGCACAAACCAAAGTTTTGTCAATCTCGCCCAGTACCTTATGCACTCAGACCGAAAGTGGAGGCCGAATTAACTCGCCTAACCGAAGCTGGAATCTTGTCACCTGTACAGTGTAGTGACTGGGCAACGCCAGTAGTGCCAGTGGTAAAGAAAGACGGGTCCGTGTGAATATGTGGAGACTTTAAAGTAACCATAAATCCAGTTCTGTGTGCAGAACAGTATCCGATTCCACGCATCGAAGACTTGTTTGCATCGCTGGCACAGGGCCAACGCTTCAGTAGGCTGGATTTGTCACATGCTTATCTACAAATGAGAGTAGATGAAAACTCAAGGAAATATCTCACAATAACCACCCAAAAGGGTCTCTTCTGCTATAATCGCCTACCTTTTGGCATTGCATCAGCTCCGGCCATATTTCAGCGAGCTATGGACCAGGTTTTACGAGGTCTTCCAAATGTTCACTGTTACCTGGATGATATACTGGTGACCAGAAGGAATGCTGCAGAGCACCTGAAGAACCTGGATGCAGTTCTGCAGCGATTGGAAGATTTTGGCTTGCGTGTCCAGAAGGAGAAGTGTGAATTTTTCAAGACTTCATTGGAGTACTTGGGCCATACCATAGATGCAGCGGGCTTACACAAATCACCTGAGAAAGAAAAAGCGATTGTGGACGCCCCAGCACCGGAAAATGTGAGCCAGTTACGGTCGTTCTTGGGCCTGTTAAATTACTATGGCAGGTTTATTCCTAATCTGGCTACAATTCTCAACCCACTAAATGGCTTGCTATGCAAGGGGAAGTCCTGGTTTTGGACAAAGGACTGCGAGAGCGCGTTTAAGAAGGCCAAAAAGCAACTTGTTTCGCAAGATGTGCTCATTCACTATAACCCACAGCTGAGCATCAGACTGGCGTGTGATGCCTCACCTTATGGTGTGGGAGCAGTTCTTTCTCATCTTCTACCGAATGGGGACGAAAAGTCAACTGCCTTTGCATCCAGAACTCTCAGCAAAGCTGAACAAAACTATGCTCAAATCGAGAGAGAAGCTTTGGCAATAGTGTTCGGAGTTCGCAAATTCCACCAATACCTTTATGGTCGGGAATTCACACTCCTCACTGATCACCGTCCCCTCACGACCACTTTCAGCCCCCACAAAGGTATTCCTTCCACGGCAGCAGCCAGAATGCAACGTTGGGCTCTCTTGTTATCAGCTCACAACTACCGCATTGAATACAAGAAGGCGGCTCTGCATGGCAATGCTGATGGGCTCTCAAGATTGCCTCTGCAGGTAGCCCACAGTGACAAGGTGGACACTGTCGATGTCTTCTACATCAGTCAGCTTGAGAAATTACCTATCACAAGTTCTGAAATTAAAAAGGAGACAAAAGTTGATCCTGTGTTGTCTCGAGTCTTGGACTTAGTAACAAAAGGGAATTTTACTGTGAACCAGGACATTCACGGTGAGTTATCACCATTCTACATCAAGACGTAATGAGCTTTCAGTACAGCAAGGTTGCTTGATGTGGGGTGTCCGGGTGATTGTCCCATCAAAACTACGTATTCGTGTTCTGGATGAGCTACATGTGGGACACCCGGGCGTAGTAAGAATGAAGGCTTTAGCTAGAAGCTATATTTGGTGGCCAGGGATTGATTTGCAAATTGAGCAACAAGCAAAAACATGCACTACCTGTCAGCGTGTTCAGAAAATGCAGTGTTTCTCACCTCTACATCCCTGGATGTGGCCAGGTGCACCGTGGCAGCGCATTCATGTAGATTTTGCGGGGCCGTGGGAGGGACACATGTACTTAATTGTTGTAGATGCCCACTCAAAGTGGCCCGAAATTCAAGTCATGGACACTACTACTACCAGTAAGACCATTCAAGTGCTGCGAGGACTATTTAGCCGTTACGGGATTCCTGAACTGCTGGTCAGTGACAACGGACCACAATTTATTTCTAGTGACTTTGCAGCATTTTTGAAGTCCAGTGGTGTGAGGCATATTCGTAGTGCCCCATATCACCCCTCGACTAATGGCCTAGCGGAGCGTTTTGTGCAAACCATGAAGAATGCTCTGAAATCGGCGGTGGGGTCTTTGACCTTACAACACAAGTTGGATAACTTCCTGTTGGCATACCGAAATACATCCCATGCTACAACAAAGGAATCTCCAGCAATGTTGTTTTTTCGGCGTAAGCTTCGCTCCTGTCTTGATTTACTTAAGCCAGATGTGGCATCAGAGGTTTTAAAGAACCAAGAATCTCAAATGCTGCGCCGGCAAGCTCGTTCAAAGGACAGACAGTTCATTGTTGGTCAAGAAGTGCTTGTTCGAGATTACTGGAAGGGGAAAAAGTGGACCCCTGGTGTGGTGACATCTCAGACAGGTCCAGTGTCGTATACAGTTGATGTTGAATCTGGAGTGAAATGGAAACGTCATGTTGAACAGCTCCTAAATCTTCAGCAGCGCACAGATGGGGACACCTCCAGGGAAGAAAACCCACGGGAAATGTGGATTCCATCTGCCGTAGCTTACAGAAGCCCCACTACGGAAGTCCCAACACCTTCTGAAGATGTAGAGCGGGAGGTGGAGAGGAGCAATGGTGAGGCTGTACAACCATCAACCGAGGATCGGAGAGAGGTACCAGACAGGGCAGCCATGCCAAGGGTTGCTCATGAGAGACGTTATCCATCCCGAATTTCAAAACCTCCAGATCGTTTGAACCTGTGAGACATTTAAAAGAAACAAAATGTTTTGTGTAGTTAGAGAGCCAGATCAGATTATTGGGGCAGAATAATCCCCTTGACTGGTTCGAGGCCTGGGGCAGTCTACCCCCTACCTCTAGCATAGAATGAACCATCTTAATAATAGCGAATAATGCTAATACTTGTTCATTTGGTAACAATATAATTTAGTGGGGAGGAAATGTTATGTATTTGAAATGGTAATGCATTGCGTTAATTCTGCCACTTGAGGGCAGCATTCCGATATGTGTAAGCTAGAAAGAGAGCAGACAGAGAGTGTTGTTGTTGAGAGAGAGGGGCACCTGAATAAAAATGATTCCTGTTCCTGTTGCAGTGTGAGTTTGTTGAACAAGACCAGATTAAATGTTAGAACAGAACAGTCACCACTTGTTTAATTATATTTTATTGCTCCATACACCACACCAGTAGCAAATATATTGGGTAAAGGAATCTTGTTGTTTCTAACAATGCCATTACAGTTCACAACCACACTCTGGCTGTCTTCCCGGAGACAACTGAGTCATAAGAAGTCTTCAAGCTAAGCTCCTCCCACCATCCGAGTGGTATATCCTCTGGCTCTACCCCGTAATATCAGATCTTGTTTTCTGCTGGAAGGGACAGGTCTACTCCTTCGCAGCTCTGCAGCATTGAAGGATTTCGAGTTGTTCAAGTGTTTCTTTGGCAGATCTTCGACTTTTTAAATCAGTATTCCAATTTAAGTTTCTGTGCAAGTGTTCTGGCTCCACTTCACAATCACGATCGACAGTGGAGATCAAGAAACCAGGGTTTAAGTTCTGCACCTAGTGCAGGCAGAAAATGTCTGCCACAGAGCCACATGACACATGCTTTGTACTGCCTGGGCGATCAACATGACGTTGAGTGGTGCATTTTGTGCCTGACCTTATTGCCAGCATCCATCAAAGACTGGAAGGCTCGTTTGACCCTTGGTTGGCTAAAACACTGCAAAAAGACCTTGGTGGCTGCTGGGTCGGCTGCTCAGCTTATGGTCATGGAAGATAAGGCGATGGCTGCAGTGAGTTCCTCATCGGTCTTAGCGCTGTTCCTGACATCGGAGGGCCGTTCTCTGATGAATTCAGAGAAATTTGTTTGGCCCTCTAGACCTTCAGGAAGAGCCCTTCTCACTGCAGTAGAAAACACAAGAAACGGTGTCCTCAGTCCTGGGATCAGAAAAGTTCACGCTGTTCCTGCTCTTTCGACTCCCCCAAATGATAGGCCTTGGTCACGCTCCATATGGTCCAGGACTCCATGGTTACCCCATCAGGCTTGTCATTCTTGACTCGGTCAAACAGGTGGTCAAGATTTTTATTGAGCTTGTTGACCAGCTGTTGGTGGAGACCAACAAGGAGTGGATCTCCCAGACCCTAGTTTTCCCGATCCTTACTTGGCCGGGGCAGGTGGTTTGTACAAATCCCCTGGAGGACACCCAACAATGTCGACCCTCAGTTCAACGGTCGAGTCAGTGCTCGCACTCTTTATCCCACTTGACTGGGAGGCATCCCAGCCGACACTCCTTGACTTTCTCATCTTTGAGTGATGGAAGGCATTGACAAAAAAAATGCAGCTTCACTATGAGAAGCTCCACTGGCAGCAGCGGGCCATGATGGGGAGGGGATAGGGCACTGCCCCCTGGACCTTCAGTCCCTTGGCCTATGCAGGTCATTCCCATACCAGTCCAAGCTTCTCAGCAGTCCTCCATGCCTGCTTCTCTGCCCTTTCGGTGAAGCCATCTCCATCACAGCCCATGTTCAGGGCCCCATCCAAGGAATCTTGCTCCACAGCCATCTTGCCAGGCCGGCTCTTGATGGAAATCACAAAGGGTGAGGATACCAGGGTGGTCCATGGTGGCAAATGGTTGAGGTCCTTTTTCGAGAAACCCTCAGACAACTCTGAAGGAGTTATCTGTGGCCTCAACCAAGACTCCTATGTTTGACTGGGAATCAGTTGCGAAATTCACCACTAATCAAGGGCTGGTGCCTTTTGGGGCATTTACCTGACTTATCTCTGAGTCCATGAATATGCCCATGGAGCCATTTCAGAAGCGGGCCAAATACATTTTTGCTGACATACTGGTCAAGGATGATTCCCCAGGGGTTGCCTTTCCTTTGGCTGAGGCTGTCTTTGGCAGCATCCATCACCATGCCCATCACCCTCTTCCTGTATGATCCGCAAGTATGCAGCTGTAACAGGCTACCTTTCTGGGTTCGTCAACCACCCCTCTGCTGATGGCTTGGTTTCACACTTGTCCTTCTGTAAACTGGGAACAAGCGGGATGTGGACAGGCCTCCAGACAAAGAATCCAAGAAGACTGACCAAGCAGCTAAATAGGTGTATGTTGCTGCATCACTGGGTCTCTTGTCAGGCCAGCTCTGGTTTCACAATGGCAAATTGTGGCTGTTCCCTGTTGGGAGTGTGAAGGGACCTCCCCCCATCTTCCTGCCAACAGACATTTGTCAATGAAGATAGCCAGAGACCATGGTCTGGCTAAACACCAGCTGTAGACAAGTTTGGACATGGGTGACTCAATGCCTGTGCCATGGCAGCAGCCACAACCATGCATCTTAGGGCCTGGCTGAGGCTTTCCACCTTCACGGCAAATATTTAGAACAAACTGGCTGATGTCCCTTCTTGGGTGTCCACCTCTTTGGCCTGGGGTGGAAGGACATCTTATCGCAATTGAAAGTCAGTGGGATTTATGTGATAAGGGGCGAATCCCAAGCGATTGCGAGGGCAAATCGCGCACACAGACCGTGACTCAGAAATCGCCCGATGCAGAAGAGCGACCCCAGCAAACAACGATCACCGCAAACAGCAACGATCCTCAGCTGTTCAACGAACAGCAATACAGATACTTCTTTTTTTGCAGGGGGACAAGCCCCCGGCACACCCCAAATTAATATAATCATCCCCAGGGTGGGAGTGGACTTAAATAAAAAAAAAAAAATTCTACATCCTACTGTGGGACTCGAACCAGGGTCAGCTGACTCTGTAGGCGGTGGCTCTAGCCACTATGCCAAACGGCCAGCTCAGCAAGGTTTAGCCACACACCTGCCTGTATCCTAGTATAGCGAGTGTAGTTCATTGCTACACTTACTATACAGGATCTTTTGCTCTGTTTCAATGGTCACCCTACACACAAGCGGTATTATTGAGTCGTTCATATTGAGTCACTTAGTAATACTCATCCATATATGGTGATACCGTCCACTGCCATCCTTAATTCCATGACTTTTTTGAACTTTGTATTTATTAATTCCTGAAAAAACATCAATATCCATTTTGCTCACACATGATAATAAAGAAATGTACTGGATGCAATAGAAAATGCATCCACTAATTGCTGACCAAAACATTCAGTTACCATATAATCTTGTACAGTAGGAGCAGCAGGAATTCTATCGAGAGTATATGATTACATCATCAAAAATGTACAAGAAGTTCCTAGCCTCTTCAGTGGCCATAGGTGTTACCCATAGGGAGTAATACATGGGGAGAACTAAATACACAATCACTTAGAACTTTACTGTTTTAACCCTTGCTGTTCCATGGACTGATATATCCGTCCAAAATTCCTATACAATCTAATTCTGTTGGCAGCCTAAAGGCTGAGGGGTCCTGAAATGTTGTATAAGCCTACTGGGATTCTTGGGGTCACTGTTTTTTTTTTTTGTTTAAACTTTTGTTTTTATTCAGGGTTTTTTAGTGCATACAGACAGATCATATGTATCAGAGTTGCTGTTAAGCTCAAAAGATAAAATTATAATTATACTGTACGTTCAAATGATACAGTGGTTCAGGTAAGAATAGACAAAGCAGAAAGGGTGAAATCAAAGAGGTAGGCTACAATATATGTTAGTTAACAGTCGTTCATCTTGAAAAGAGGGGTCTGCTGTCGATAGGGATGCTGGTGACATGGGCTGACCGGACACCACAAGAGGATTTCTGTTAGATATATAATCTAGGGAACCAAATCTGGTCTTTGTAAGGCTATATATAAGAATCAGGAAGTTCACCTATTCATGTGGGCCTCCATTTTATTTTGTATGTGAGCTATTAGGCTCTCCATTGTATATATCGTACACTGTATCCTCCCAACTATGGAGAGACGGGGGGGGGGCGGTTGGCAGGCTGCAAACACAGCCTTGTGATAGTTTTCTTCACTGCTGCAAGGAGCACACTTATTAAATATGTTTGATGAGGATGCTTTACCTGCCTGGGCAGGTGTAAAAATATATCAGTTTTAGGTGTTAGTGTTTCCACCCCTTGAAACAGATCGTGGAGGGCCGACCCCAATCCCTCCCAAAGGGTCTGAGAACTGGGAAAAACCAGAATACATGAGTGAGTGGAAATGCCACAATCGCATCATCTCCAGCAGGAGGCGTCTTGTGGTGGTAAATATTTTGTAGTGATCTGTGGTGTATGAAAAAATCCCACCACTATCCTGCAGCCAAACTCTCTCCAATAATAGGAGCCTGTCGTTTGGTGCTGTCTATGCCAAATTCTATGCCAGTCCTCTGGGGTTAATTCTAGCATCATTTCTGCTTCCCAGTTAATTTGGACCCCCTCCATCAGAGCAGTCTGAAGGTGTGATAGAGCGCAATAAAATCAGGAAATTAAATGTTTAGGAGAGTTTCACTTTGCACTTGAACAAGGAGCGTAGAAAGGAGTGGAATCTCATGATCTTTAATATCCGTACCTAGGGCAGTGTTAAGAAGCTGTCGTATTTGTAAATACTTGTAAAAGTCCTTTTGTGGGAAACAGTACTCCGTCTGAAGCTGCAAGAAAGATTTCAAAATACCCTCATGATAAAATTGGTGACAGCGAGTTGAGACTTTTTTAACCACTCCATGAACCCCACAGTCCATCCTCGCTGGAGGGAAGCTCCGATCAAGATCCGGGATTCCCATCTATCTAGACCCCCATATCATCTCTGGCCTTTTTTTTTTTTTTTTTTTAGGAAAGTCTTCCATTGTGAAAGTGGGTTCTTTGTATAGAGGGAGGTTCAAGGCTTAGAGACTCTAGATGTGAATTTCACACTGTTTACTTCGTTCCGTCTCTGAAGTGTTTTACTTTTCTCTATTTCTATAACTGTGTAGAGGTCATAGTTCCTAGGGAGTCAGGGAGCTCCTGGTTGATACTAGACTTGGAGCAGTTAATCAAATTGGTTTGACTTGCGATGCTCAAGATGGAGGTACAGTACCTGACGTATGATATCCGAGAAGTCACTTGAAGCAGTTAATCAAATTAGTCTGACTTGTGACGCTCAAGATAGAGCTAAAGTACCTGACATATATTCTCCGAGAAGTCCCATGCGGGGACTTTGGCGTCCATCAGTTTAGAGGACACCTATCACCGCATTATTTTATTTATTTATTTGTTTGCTTTTGGTAAAAAGGTAGGTGCACTAGACATGAAATGCCTATTTTCAGGCACAACCAGGGAGGTTACAAGTAAACGACAGCAGCAGAATACAATAAATACAAGAAGCTGAAAATGGATATATCAGTCAAAGCACACAGCATAGTACAAAATCAGGCAGGGTTAGAATACCATGTAGTACAGAAAATGCATCAACACATTAAAGCCAAATTGGCCATTAAGCTAAGCTCAAAGGCAGAATGCATAGATATTACATTACATAAACATTGTGAGGGTGCCCAGGTAACAATGAGAGGGAAGAGAAAAGAATGAGCCAGAGGTAAGGCTCCCTGTTTAGAGAGAAGATATCAGACGGTAGGGGAGAAAAGAGGGGCCAGAGGTGAAGCACACATTGAAGTGCAGACAGTTGAGAGGGGGGTGGGGGAGAGAAGTAAAGCAGGAATACATAGAAGAGGCAGGAGAGTGTAGTACATCAAGAAGCAGAAGGGGTAAGTGCATAAGGGTAAATGGTACACGCATGAGAGTGAAAAGGGGGTAGAAAGTAGAGAGCACAGTGGAAAGAGTGGTCATGGAGGGTGGAAGCAGCTATAATGGTCAGAGGCTAGGAGGTGATTGTGTAGCGCCCTTTTGAAGCAGATATGAGTAGGAGAGAGCCAAATGGCATGGAGTAATGAGTTCCAGAAGTGAGGTGCAATAAAGAAAAAGGCCTGAGCTCCCATATTGGTTTTGTATTTAGGGACACGTAGGAGAGTTAGAGCCCCAGATCGGAGCAGGGATTAGGTTAGGTCAACATCTGGGCAAGACAGGAGGAGACTCCGGATCTACTGATGGCATCTATGAGGAAGCCTAAGGAAAGGTGATGATGGGCATTAGGAAAGGGCCAGTTGAGGTCACTGTAAAGTTTGCAATGGTGGGTGAGACGAGGAGAGGCCAAGGCAGATGTGCAAATGCCGTTATAGGTAGAATCCCATTTATGGAGACTAGCTTTAGAGGCTCAAACATAAGTTACGGAACCATAACCAAGGACTGGAAGTAGAATGCCCTGAGCAATAGCAGTTCTTGCAGAAGGAGTTAAGCTATAAATACAGGTTACTCACCTGTAACAGGAGTTCTAGGAATGGTATATGTTGTTCATCCACACTCTCTGGCAGGTATCCTTGCCGCTTTAATTCTTGCCGGAAGGTCTTCAAGCTGGCTCCTCCCACCCACCCGGGTGGTAAAACTCTTGGCTCCGCTCCATGACACCAGATCTGGCCCGCTGGAAGCTCAAGCTGTCCGTCGAGGCCAGGGAGGTCGGGTGGGTTGTGAGGATGAACAACATATACCATTCCTAGAACTCCTGTTACAGGTGAGTAACCTGTATTTCTAGGACATGGATATGTTGTTCATCCACACTCTCTGGCAGACTCCTAGCAGTTCTCCAGGAGGAGGGAGGCAAGGCGCACACCCCCAATACTTATTTGGGAAAGAGAGATTGGAGAACTGAGGCCCCAGGAGGAGGGAGGCAAGGTGCACACCCCCAATACTTACTTAGGAAAAAGAGATTGGAGAACTGAGGCCCCAAAACCAGCATCCCGGCGTGACTCGAGGTCGATGTGGTAGTGGGTAATAAAGGTATGTGCTGACTTCCAGGTAGCAGCCCTGCAGATATCCTGGATAGGGACGTCCCTGGAAGCAGCTACCGATGCAGCGGTATAGCGGGTAGAATGAGCTCTTATCCCTCTGGGAGTCTCCATGCCCGCCAACCTGTAGCAGAGTTCTATGCAGGAGGTGATCCACCTGCCTATCGTCCACTTTACTGCAGGTCTGCCAGGTGCGGCTTCAGCGTAGGTGACAAACAGCTGGCGAACCTCTCCCTGAACTTCAGCCGTCCGCTCCTTATAATAAGCGAGCGCTCGTCTAGGGTCCAAGGTATGGAGCCTATACTCGGCCTCCGAGGTGTGACTGGGGTAGAACACCGGCAGAGTCAACACCTGGTTAAGGTGAAACTCCGACACCACCTTCGGAAGGAATTTCGGGTGGGGGCACAGGACAACCTTGTCCCTGTGGAAGACCAGGTAGGGAGGCTCGATGGAAAGCGCCTGGAGCTCTCCCATCCTTCTGGCTGACGTGATAGCCACCAAGAAGGCAGTCTTCCACGACAGGTGTGAAAGATCACACCTGTACATTGGTTTGAATGGCTTGCCCATGAGCTTGGCCAATACCAGCAGTAGATCCCACGGAGGTGGAGGCTCTCGCAGCGGAGGGGAAATGTGGTCAAGGCCTTTGAAGAAGCGCCCGACCACCTTCTCCTGTGCCACCGACTGCCTACGCTGGCCCGCTACCGCAAGCAGAGATGGCTGCCAGGTGCACCTTAAGGGTCGCTGACCAAGCCCTTGCTGAGAAAGGACCACAGGTAGTCCAGAATGCTTGCCAAGGGCAGTCAGAAGGGTCCAAGCCCCTCCCTGACACAAATGGAAAACCTCTTCCATTTGAAGGCATAGCATTTCCTGGTCGACTCCTTACAGGATGCCTCAACGACGCTGAGGACCTCGTCCGGAAAGACCCAAGGCCTGGAACTCTAGCCTACAGGAACCAGGCTGTCAGGTGCAGGGATTGAAGGTCCGGATGGAATACCTTCCCTGGTTGACTGAGATCAGGTCGGGCGGGCTGGGGCAGCCTTGGAAGCCTGGAGCTGAGGCTGAGGAGATCTGGATACCAGAACCGGCAGGGCCAGTCTGGGGCTACTGTCACTACTGCGCCTTGCCCTCCTCGCCTTTGAGAGCACCTTGTGGATCAAGGGAAATGGGGGAAAGGCGTAGAAGAGGCCCGGGGTCCACGGCCTCGAGAAGGCATCCCCCTGGAGCGAGCCCTGCTGAGGGGGGCGGGCATGGAACAGACTCAGCTTTGCATTCTCCCTGGAGGCAAACAGGTCCACCTGAGGCGTGCCCCAGTGGGAGAAGAGATCTTGTACTACCTCCGGCAGGAGAGACCACTCGTGAGACGCAGCCCCTATCCGGCTTAGGGCATCGGCCAGGGTGTTGGAGGCTCCTGCCACGTGAATGACTAGGAGATCCGCCTCCAGGCTGCGTACTAGGGACCAAATGCGGAGAGCTTCCTTGCATAACAGCAAGGAGCGCGTCCCAGTACATGGTCGTGGTGTTGTCCGTCTGGACCTGAACCACTTGACCCCGTAGAAACGGAGCGAAGGCGGTGAGAGCTAGACGGACCACTCGGAGCTCCAGCAGGTTGATGTGGCATCGGGACTCCCGAGGGGACCAGAGGCCGTGCGCTCGGTGTTCCCCCAGATGGGCACCCCAACCCATCAGAGATGCGTCGGTAAAGGAGAGACAAGCGGCTCGGGCGAGACGAGCAGGATACCCTCCTGCAGATGTGCTGGAGCAGTCACCATTGGGCTTCACACATCTCCTGGTCACTGTCACGCGGTCCAACGGATCGTGGCATTGTGACCATTGGCTTGCCAGTCCCCATTGAAGGGGACGCATGTACCAACGGGCCCAATGGACCACGCTGGTGCAGGCCGCCATGAGGCCCAGGAGGCGCAGAAGTCCCGGGCAGGGCACAATTGCCCAACCAGAAATGACTGGGCAAAGGAGGAAAGAACTTCGGCCCTGTCCGCCTGGAGCCGTGCTCTGGCTCGCAGAGAGTCGAGCTCTGCCCCGATGAACAGAATCACCTGCTTTGGCATGAGTTCCGACTTGGCCTCACTGATGAGGAGGCCAACCTGAGAGCAAACCTGGAGGTCCAGATCTCTGGACCGCTCCGCCTCCGGTCTGGAGGGGGCTGCTATCAGCCAATCGTCCAGGTAAGGGTACACCCGGACCCCTCGGCGCTGCAGGAATGCTGTCATCACTGCCACGTATTTGGTGAAGACTCTGGGAGCTAGGGAGAGGCCGAAGGGCATGGCCCGGAACTCGTAAAGGGATCCCTCAGCTCTGAAGCGGAGGAACCTCTGATGGGACGGACGGATTGGGACGTGAAAGAACGCATCCTGGAGGTCCAGGGAGCAGAACCACATGCCTCGTTCCAAGGATGGGATTATCTGAGCCAGAGTGACCATCGTGAAGGTCCGAGACCTTAGGAACTTGTTCAGGTCATGCAGGTTGAGAATGGGCGCCAGCCCCCATCCGTTTTGGGACCAGGAAGTACCTGGACACAAACCCCGGGTCTGAAGGAGGATCCGCCACCTTCCTGATTACCTCTTTTTCAAGGAGCAGGGCAATATAGGGCCGGCGGGCCAACAGCGAGACTGCGGACCCTGTGGCCCCCCGAGGGGCGACGGCTCGAAAAGGCGGAACCTGCTCGAACTCCAGAGGCAGGCCTTGTCCTACCACCTCCAACACCCAGCGGTCCATGGTGATAGCGGACCAGGCGTAAAGGAAGTGGTGGAGCCGTCCCCCCATGGGGGGGAACCCAGGGGGGAGTGACAAGGTTGGGGGCGGCACCCCTCAACCCGTCACTGGGCAGGCTTGGAGGAAGAACCGGCCGAGGGACCTCCCGGGCCTTTACCTCCTTGCTTCCTGTTGGAGGAAGCCGTCGGCTTGGGCTTGGGACACCAAGCGCGAGCCTGCTGGCCCTGTTGCTGGTGCTGCTGGGCTGGTTGAGGAGCAGGGACCGAAGGACGAAATGACTTCTTCTGCTGACAGCGCCCTTTGTCCCTCTGGGCGGAGGTGACCGAGTCCAGAGTGGCATTGGACTTCTCGAGCCGCTGGAGGTGTCCCTCTACTCCAGGGCTGAAGAGGTCAGTCCCCAAGAAAGGGACGTCCGCCAACTTGTGCTGGGTATCCGCCGAGAAGGTGGATATCCTCAGCCATGCCCTGCAATGCATGGCCACTGCGGCCGCAACTGACCTGGCACAGGAATCACCTATGTCCAGAGCCGCCTGGAGTTGCTGTCAGCCACCGCCTCTACCCTGGTCCTGCCTGGAGGACCGTGGTCTGCAGGTCAGGTGGAGATGAGGAACGACCTCGTCCAGGGAGCCCATGAGGGCGTGGGAGAAGTGTGCCATCAGCACGGCTGAGCTGGCCTGTCGGAGGCCGAGGGAGGACGCAGCATACACCTTGTGCCCGGCAAAGTCCAGCTTTTTGGATTCCTTGTCAGAGGGCTTGTCCACATCCCGAGCGTTACCGGAACGCCGGAAAACGCTGTCGGTGACTAACCCCTCAGCAGAGAGGTGTTCTGAGAAACTGGGCAAAGAGCCGGTAGGGACCGCATACTTCCTGGCCATCCTGGCTGAGGGCGCAGGACAGGAAGCAGGCCGCTGCCGAAGCTCCAAGGCTGGGCCGACAATGGCCTCAGCCACGGAAAAGCCTCCGTGGGAGACCTCGGTCCAGAATTCCGCCAGATACGGCCCTGCTTGGACACGGGCTCGGAGAAGCTATCCCAGTGGACTCCGGAGATGAGACGGCAGACCCAAGAAGGATTTATGGGCTATCGTCCACTGACTGGCCCCAGAGGACTCCAGATCGCACTGCCTGGAGAACAGGAGGAATCGCCGTCAGATTCCGAAGAGCTGCCTTGGCCCTGAGCCACCCTCCACCTGCCGAGGACGGTCGGGAGTGAGGGTGACCGACAACCTGTGAGGCAGGCCATGACCCGACCGAGAATTCTTGGTCGGTGCCCCCGACTTTGGTTGTGGAGGCGGAGGTTCCACCACAATCGGTGGACCAGCTGGTTTCGGCTTAGCAACCGGCCCTGGGGCGGGCTACTCGACTGGAACGAGTGGTTGCTTCGGCCGTTCAGGCGACAGCCACTTGATGGCAGGGGTCGGCTTAGGCCCGGATAACAGCAACTGCTGCCACGTTAGATCCTCGTAGCACCGGCGCAACTTGCGCCAGAGCCTCCCTCACCCGAGGAGGAGGGCGAGGAAGAACGCACGCCGCTACCGTAACAGACTGAGACGCCGATGTCGGGGAGTGGCTGGACCGAGAGAGGTCTGAGACCGAGACCTCAGGGGGACTGAGGGTGGGTCTGGAAAGGGGAGGGGGATACCCGCTCCTCCCTCGGCTCGGGAACTTTAACCAGGGACTGCGGTCCTGAAGGAGCAGGCAGATCCTCGGTATTCACTGGGGGAACCGGTGAAGTAGGGTTGTCGGCTTCTCCAGTCAACAGCCTGTCTAACGGATCGAGAAAAATCTCGACGTCGTCGACGGGAGTCTCAGCAGGCTGGCCTGACGGGGGCACCGTGAAGCCAGCGGCCTCAGCCGCAACCTCGACCAAAGTCGACGGTCGGCTGCCCAGGGAGGGGGACCTCTCCCACTCCCACGAACGCCGACGATGGGACTTACCTTTTGATTCCCTTTTCTTGGCCCGAGAGGAATGTCCCGAGGGCCCCTCTCCTTTCGTGGAAAGGGACTGGCAAAGCCCTGAATGAAGCTGCACGAGGAACTGAGAGAGAGAGCGGGATAAATGCCGCGGCCGAGGAGGAAGATGATGCGGCTCGTGCCGCCTCCTCCTCGAGGGCGATCAACTGCTCGACTTGCTCAGCCAAGCCGGCCGCCATGACACCGCCCAACGAGCCTCGATTTAACTGGCGGACATCTTCGGGGCGCCTGAGCTCAAACGGGCAGCGATCATCCAGAACATTGGTCGAGAAAGAACGGCAACAACTCAAGCCCATGGTCGGTCTAGGCCTAAGCAGTAGACGCACATGCAGTGCGGATCTGTCCTGGACATTTTCTGCCCGCAAGGGCACCTCCGAAAGCCGGGAACAGATTTGTCCATCACAGCTACGAGGAAAGATGAAGACCAAAGTTTAGAAAACTTCAAAATCAACTTCAGATGAACCGAAGAATTAGGATCCAGTATAAAACACCGAGCGCTAAGGAGGGAACCTGAGCTTCCAAGCGGTAAGGAAGATATGGCGTCATGGGGCGGAGCCGAGAGTTTTACCACCCGGGTGGGTGAGAGGAGCCAGCTTGAAGACCTTCCAGCAAGAATTAAAGCAGCAAGGATACCTGCCAGAGAGTGTGGATGAACAACATATCCATGTCCCTAGAACTGGTTTTATGTGCAATCCCAATTTTAGAGTTGACGGCCTTGCACGTAGTGGAAATGGGAGTCAAAATCAAGAGAAGGTTCTAGCGTAATGCCAAGATATTTGAAGGTACTGACACTTTCAAGAAGAAAACCATCATCGCAGACGATGGATAGCTGTTCCCAGCTGCTTCTTAGTCTTGGGGTGGAACCAAAGAGCATTGCTTGCATTTTGCTAGTGTTATAGTCAAGGTTATTCCAAAGGAGCCACCATTGGGCATGAGAGAAGTCAGCTGAAAGAGTGATGTTTAAGTTAGAGATGTTCCTAGAGCAGAGATAGAGAACGAGGTCATTGCCATAAAGTAGGGAAGAGCAAGTAGGGGCATTTTAAGAGAAGTCATTAGTAAAGATGGAGAAGAGATCCAAGTATGGAGCCTTGAGGAACCCCAGTGTTAAGGGTAGTGTAATCAGATATGGCAGTGTTGAATTTGACAGATTATTTTCTGTAGCGCTGCACACTGTCAGTGAGTAATCATTACAACTGGGTATACTGCACCCCTACCAGGGGAATGGCACAGTCCAAGCTTCAGAATGCTGGGCACCTGAGGATTCCTTGTACTATCAGCAGATCCCCAGTTTCACTGTGCCATTTGAAGGGGAAAGAGCTACTCTCTTTTCTGTGAAGAATTTTCAACTTTCAAAATTCAAGACTTCAGTTTGGGGTTGTAGTTCTGCTCTGCAGCTTGGGCTACCTGTTTACAGGGAGCACTCTTAAATTTAAACTGTGCCTGTTAAGCTGCGGCTTTAAAATTGAATAACCTGCCTGTTTTTTCTCACTCTTTGTGTGGACTGGGAGCCACTTATGCCTTGCTAGGATGTTTTGTTATGGTCTGTGTTAAAAGAAAAATAATAAAGTCAAGGTGCCACAGGTAAGTACAACTTTATTTTTTGGAAGTGTAGGGTCTCTGGGGATGTCCCTCGGCTCGTCGGTTCCAGTTTCTCACCCCCTCCCGAAGCTTCAGGTTTTGTGTTTTCTTACTGTTTTACAGTATGTTTTATTGCTTTTCTGTAAGATTTAGATCAGTAAGACAATAGCTTTGATAGTTATTTTTTTTATAGTAGTCACATGCAGAGAGCTGTCTTAAGCCTATGATGTCATTTAGAACTCTTGCAGCGACATAAGCCACTTCAGAATGTTCGAAAGAAATGGACCTAGGGATAATCATATTGGATGACCTAAAGATGGCCAGGCAGTCAGAAGGGCTTGTGGGATGGTGGGGTGCACAGGAAGGGGTACTGCCAACAGAAAGAGGATGGTGATGCTGCCCATGTACAGACTGCTTGTTGTAAAACCCCACCTTGAGTACTGTGTCCAGTTCTGGAGACCACATCTCAGGAAGGATATAGAGTGGAGGCAGTCCAGAGGAGAGCTAACAAAATGGTGCAGGGTCTGCATCAAAAACCCTATGAGAAGAGGCTAAAGGAGCTAAATATGTACTCCCTGGAGGACAGGAAGGAGAGGGGGAATATGATAGAGACCTTTTAAATACCTCATGGGGGTTAAAAATGTACTACTGTAGAGGGGTATTTTTCAGAAAAAAAGGTGCTCTACAACAAGGAGGCATGATATGAAGCTGGAGGGGGTAAATTCAGGAAGGATGTGAGGAAGTACTTCTTCACAGAAAGGGTGGTAAATATCTGGAACAGCCTTCCAGTGGAGGTGGTGGGGGTGAAAACAAAGGTGGTATTCAAACATGCCTGGGACAGGCACAAGGGAATCGCAGGGATAAGGAAGGGAGAAGAAACTGCACTGTAGATCAAGTAGGGTCTGCCACAAAAAATGAAGGTTAACAAAAATGGACAGACTGGGTGGGCCCAACGGCCCTCATCTACTGCCACATTCTATGTTTCTAACTGATCCCAAACCTCTGTCCTATGATATGTTTATTCCACTAGTTTTCGAAAACCAGGACAAATGTGTATCAAATTTATGCCATCCTTGTGTGTATATAATTTTTAATGAATGGAGCACTGCCCCCAAAAAAAAAAAAACGTCCATCTGCTTTGATTTGGACCCAAGAAAAAGAAAGAAAATTGGGTTTGTGAGGCCCTGCTTTAATACCCTTATATCCTTCTAAGGAAGGAGATCCAATGCCCAGTCTGCAGGAGTCTAGTTCTGCCCCAATTAACTTGATCTCCTGGTGGGTACCAGTTCAGATTTGTCTGGGATGACCAACAGGCCCAAGTCTCAGCAGGTCTAGAGAGCCAGATCTCTGGACTGCTCTACAGCCTCTTTGGATGAACTGGCTAGTGGCTGCCACCATTGCTATTCATCTGATGAAGACCCTGGGTGCTGAGGAAAGGCCGAAGGGCATGACCTGGAACTGGTAGAGGATCCCTTCCACTCAGAACCAGAGGTACCAGTGAGATGGACAGACCTGGATGTTGAAAAATGCATCTTGGAGGTCTAGGGAGCAAAATCTCAAGTTTTGCTCTAGCAATGGAATGATCTGAATCAGAATGACAATCCAGAATTTGTGTTTACACATAAACTGGTTCAGATCATGCAGATCTGGTACTGGGCACCAGCCTCCCATCTGTTTCGGGCCAGTAAGTACCCAGACACATAACTCTGACTGGCCAGAGTGTCTGGGACAAGGGCTAGTGCCCCTTTTGCAAGGAGCTGAGTAATGTTCTCCTGAAGGGTGGATGGCATGTCCTGTGACACCCTGGACTCCTCAGGTGCATGGAGGCAGTAAGGTGGGATAGCCTTGAAGTCCAGTGGCAACCCTCTGCCCACTACATCCAACACCCATGTATCCATTGTGATAGTGAACCAAAATGGCAAGATGTAACAAGCCAACCTCCTACATGAAGTGCAGTCAGGGACAGAACAGGTAGAGGGATGACACCTCCAACCTGTCACAGGGCAGCTTTTGCTAGGGCATCAGCAGCTGGAAGGGCACCACCCTCCCTACCCATCCCCTTTCTTAGGACCCTGGCCCCAGGACTTGGGCCTCCAGGCCTGGTACTACCCCTTCTAGGACTGCTTGCTGTGGCTGAAAGGACCGGTATTGGAAAACCATTTTTTTAGGCTCTATTTTTGGGTCCTTCTGGAATGATGCCACAGAACCCAGGGTGGCACTGGGCTTCTCAATATGGGTGAGATATGCTTCCACCCTAGGGCCAAAGAGGTCAGTGCTCAAGAAAGGGACATCAGCCACCTTGTGCTAGGTGTCTGCCGTAAAGGTGGGTAGCCTCAGCCGCTGCCATGGCACAGGCACACAAATTGCCCATGTCCAAGGCCATCTGGTGCTGGACCTTAGACAGCGCCTGACCCTGGTCTCTGATGACTGTCACCAATGACTGCTGCTCAGCCTCAAGGTGAGGGAGAGTGGAACAGAGCACTCCTATCAGGGAGTGACCAAAACTGCTGATCATCATGGCATAGCTAGGGTGATGCAGAGCCAAGGATGCCATAGCACACACCTTATCTGCGGCTTGGTCAATCTTATGGGACTCCTTATCCAGAGGTTTGTCAATGTCCCCCTGGTTTCCCAGCTTATGGAAAACCAAGTCAGTAACCAGCCCCTCTGCAGAAAAGTGGTCTGAGAACCCTGAAAGAGACCCTGTCGGGGCTGCATACGTGTTGACCACACAGGTAAAGGGTGCTGGATAGGATGCTGGGTGCTACCAAAGCGCCAGGGCCAATATCAAAATGGCCTCAGCCGTGGGAAAGGTAAACCCTGGGGATCTGTCACTGTCCAGAATGTCAGTAAAAGGCTACTTAGCCCTTTTCTGAACCGGCTCCAATGGGACTAACATGGACTCCAAAATATATTGCAGAAGTGCCCTGAAAGAGATCGGGACTTGCTTGCTGGAGAACTAATGTATGGCTCCCCTGCTGAGGGGGACAGTCCCAGAGGAGGCCATGGACTCGTGGCCCAAGTCATCCAAGGACTCTTCGAAAATGGCCCTCAACCACTTCTTGCCACAGACCACCCAGGTGTTTTACCCCGCGGTGATCCGCACTGACAACTGGCCTGGTAGTAACAGGAATAGGGAACAACTCTGCTTAATTGCTTGGTAAGTTGTCTGGTCAACAATATAAGATTTTGATTTAAAAGTCCTATCGCAATTGTTGTTTACTATCTGATAACTAGAACCAAATAAAATCAATTTCTGGACAAAACATAACACGAGGTATGAGTCATTAATCAAAAAATCCAATGAAGAAAAGGCAGTGGTGTGGCCCATTCTTCCTCAATCAACTTCACAATTAGTGTTGGTTTCACCAAATACCTGCTTGTTGAAGTCCTTGTTCACAATAACTAATTATTAGTTGAAGAATTTGATGATGTTACCAAGGCAAAAATAAAACAACAGATATAGGCTAAACTTTAAAACACCAGCTAAAACAATATAAAAGAAATCAGTTTGATAAAAACTCACGGCAACTAAGAACAAAAAAAAAAACAAGTTTAAAATAAGACAAAAAAAGAGAACAAAAAATATAACAGCATCCCCCTTGAGCAGCCATGCTTTTAAAAGGCCATTTGGCCATGCCCCCTCGTCATGTCACCACTGGAACCCAAACCCAACAGCTGACACCACACTGGGAGGGTCTGAAGGCAATTGGAAGTTGGAAGACAAGAGGGGTGAGCGAGCAGCTGAAGCAGGCAGAAGCCAGGAAAGGCTGCAAATGTACTAACAGTCTGGTGCAGTCTGATGCAGTTTCTGGAGTGAGTAAGAGTTTCCTTGAGTGGCCCTGCTTTTAAACTGCAATCTGGCCATGCCCCCTTACCACATCATCACTGGGACCTGAACCCAGTAGCTGCCACCACACCAAGAGGATCCGAAGGCAATGAGAAGCTGGAAGACAAGAGGGGTGAGTGAGCAGTTGAAGCAGGCAGGAGGTAGGAATGGCTGCAAATGCCCTAACAGACCAGTGCAGTATGATGCAGTTTGTAGAGTATGCAACAACTTCCTTGAACGGCCTGATTTTAAAGGACCATCTCACCACATCCCCTTGCCACATCACCACTGAGACCCAAACCCAGTAGCTGCCACCACATTGGTAGGGTCCGAGGGCAAAAGGAAGCTAGAAGACAAGAGGGGTGAGTCAGCAGTTGAAGCAGGCAGGAGGTAGGAAGGGCTGCAATTGCCCTAACAATCCAGTGCAGTATGATGCAGTTTGTGGAGTAAGCAACAACTTCCTTGAGCAGCCCTGCCTTTAAAGGGCCATCTTGCCACGCCCCCTTGCCACATCACCACCGAGACCTGAACCCAGTAGCTGCCACCGCATCGGTAGGGTCCGAGGGCGATGGGAAGCTAGAAGACAAGACAGGTGAGTGAGCAGTTGAAGGAGGCAAGAGGTAGGAAGGACTGCAAAAGCTCTAACAATCTGGTACAGTTTGGGGCAGTTTGTGAAGTGAGCAACAATTTCCTTGAGTGGCCCCGATTTTTAAAAGCCTTCTGGCCATGCCCCCTCACCACATCACCACCATGACCTGAACCTGATAGCTGCCACCACACTGGGAGGGTCCAAGGGTAACGAGAAGCTGCAAGACAAGAGGGGTGAGTGAGCAGTTGATCCAGGCAGGGGGTAGGAAGGGCTGCAATACCCTAACAGTCTGGTGCAGTCTGATGCAGTATGTGGGTTTTTATTTGGTTCCCTCAAGGTGGGAACCACACTTCCAGAACAGACTTCTCCAGTTTCTGGAACCGATTGGGAACCGGGGAAGCCACAATCTAAACAAATTCAATAAATGCTCTAACGAAGTGTCGCGAGACTAACTCAAACTTAGTCAAAATAATAAAATATATAAAAGAAAGATAAATGTTGACCTGAAGACTGGAACTATACTTAGAAGTGACTGCTCTCTTCAGGCAGAGAAACAAATCTGATGTTAAAGCACTGGCAGGTGCATGACAATAGTGCAGAGCTTAAACTTGTATTCTAAATTCCTTGACAGCATAGAGTTCCATCTCCAGGGCATCACAGTCTGGCTGGAGGTTGATGCTTGCTATAAAGCATCATTCACCAATGGATTCCTGGGGTTCGAAAAATAAAGCATGTCCCTGCCACACTTTCTGCGAAGGATAAGAACAGACAGTGGAACAGAAGCAAATGCTCTCAGCAGGGGACATGACAAAAATGTGGTAGTTTTTCCAGGCCTTTCAGGCAACAGGAAACCTATGGGCATGCTTGCCCCTATCCCCAGGCTCTGGTTCCAACCCAGCATTCCGTCATGGAGGAGGACATTTATTAAGAAGGAGGATGATGATGAAACTATAGAGCCAGATGTTTCTCCTAAACAGGTGTTTGGCTCACCTCCCAGGGTTAATAAGGAATATTCTTCTTACTCCTCATTCACAAGATAAATGGTGGACACCCTTTGAGGAAACAGATGAGGATGAGGATGAGAAGGAAACCGTATTCATGAATATGATGCATCTAACTCTCTCAAGGACGTTGTTAATCCCAATATACAAGTCTCTCAGGAAAGACACCTCCAAAATCATGTCAGCACCAAATTCAGCAAGAGAGAAAATACCCGTTATGTCCACCCTGATCACAAAGGGGTGATACGGTCAACAGCTTGTGAGAAGGCTGTGGTGCCTCTTTCTGATCAGACTCCTGTGAAGAACTCCAGAAAACTGGATACTATGCCAGAAAGTGTATACTATAGTTTCACTGCAACCGAGGCCGGAAGCTTACTTGGCCCACACAGCACAGTGCCAGAAAGCCCTATGGAATGCTGTGCTAGTACTGACTGAGAATGTGGATGGTGGGGTGGCACAGGACCTGGCGGCAATTGCAGAGTCAGTCCTGAATGCCACAAAATACCAATTCCACATGGCTGTAGATGCCAATGATTCAGCTTCAAGTGTCCAGGCACATTCAGTGTTCCTAAGAAGGTTTACCTGACTAAGAACCACATTCCTCACCCAGGACACCCAGGCAAAAGCCATTGATTTCCACTTTGAGGGAAGCACATTATTTGGTGATAAACAAAACCAATAAGATGCTTAAAAAAAGTTATTAAAGCATCCCGTGGGATCAAGGCAATACACCAGTATTACAGAATGACATTAAACATAAAAATTAAAATACATTTACCAACAAATGCATAGTCAGCCCAGATAACAGATCCTTAAGAATATAGCATTTCTTATATCACAGATACTGAAACTGGGAAATATATGGCTCAGCTGGACTTAATTCAGAAATGTGCCAATATTATAAGACCATCATTTACAGGGCTGCAATTATGTCCATGCCGTCACTGAGGCCAGGGGGACAAAAATAATTTTTTTTGTTACTTTATTTTTATCAACGTATTCAGCAGGAGTCAAGTACACTAAAGTACATCGAGTGTTACAATTGCTGGCTACCACAGAGAATACTGAGCTCCAAAGTAACCAGGTGGAGGTGTTTCATATATACTGTCTCTATACAATATAGATAAAAAACTTTCTATAGTACTGTATTTCTGCCGGACTTGTTAATATTATATTCATGGAACAATATCCTGCCTGTGTTGCATGAGCCATATAAGCCGTTTATTCCACAAGTTCCTAACCTGGTTTGTCCTCTGGTTCATTATTGCCATGAACTTCTCCATTACATAAATCTCTTGTACCATATCCTCCCATTCCTTTACACTGGGAGGAGTCTGCTGGAGCCATCTCCCAGAGATCATTTTTTAGCTGCCAAAAGCAGAATAATAAGCAGTTTCTTGGTTTAATTATTCTTGATATTTTCTAGAAATCAATGCAGCAAAGCTAGACTAGGGGTGAGTTGCTTAATTTCCGGGAAGAGCTGGAGCACGTCCACCTCTATATGCGACCAGTAATCATGGATCACCGGCAACTCCAGAATACATGAATATGGTCAGCCTGATTTTCCCCGCATGATCTCCAGCAGTTGGCCCCCCCTTCCCCCCATATTTCCCCATGATTACGGGAGTTCTGAAGATTTTACAGTACATTTCCAGCTATATTCTTTCCATATATAAGAACTGGTAACGCTCTGCTGATCATTACATATTTGTTCCCAATCTGATTCTGAGATTGTCTTGCCCAAATCTGTCTCCCAAGAGTTCTGCAGCTTCTTAAGTGTTTTATGTGCTTTTGGTTGGAGAATTTGATATAGTCTAGCAATAATATGATCTGGCATCTGTTCCTGCTTAATATTAATAATCAACTGCGCTATGGGATGCATTTGAGTTAATTCCCATCGGGTACCACCCTGCTGCAAAATATAATGTCTCACTTGGAGGTAACGAAAGAAATTTCCTTTAAGTAATGCATAAGTTTGCTGTAATTGGGCAAATGACTGAAACACCCCCTGCTCGTACCATTGAAAGATGTACTCTATGCCCTTCTTCTCCATAGATCAAAGGTCTGATCAGATATAGCTGGCAGGAATAGGGGGTCATATATTGGGACTATCAAGGGGGCAGCCAAGGGTCTTATCTCAGGTTCTGCAAGCTTCCTGTGCCATACAGTTAACAATGCCCTAGTAAAGTCAGTCTGTATTTTCTCCGGTATATGTTTCCTCAAAGCATAAGGGGATCCCATTACCCGCACAATACTTTCCAACTGCTGTTCCAATTCCATCTCTTGCCAATGTGTATCTATGTTGGAGTCCCTCCAGTGCAAAGCTTGTGTCAGTTGGGCTGCACAATAATAGGTTTTGAACTTAGGGAGCACCAGAACTCCTCTAGATTTAGGTAGCTGAAGCAGAGCATAGGCTTTTTGGGGTTGCTTTCCCTGACATATGTACTGAGCAAACATCTTATCCTATAGCCTAAAGTTCTCCGGTGCAAGTAGAATGGGGAGATTTTGAAACAGGTAGAGAAACCTCGGTAGTGCTGTCATTCTAAAGGAATCTACATGTTGTATTAGGGAAACAGGGAGATGTTGCCACCTTTGTAGGTTGCCTTTCAATGTCTTAACTACTGGGGGGAAATTTACCTCATATAACTTCATTAGGTCTCTGGGAATTATAATACCCAGGTACCAAAAACTCTTGAGTATTCCATTTCAAGGAAAAAAGTTTCTAGGTATTACTATCCAGATCATACCTCCATCTGAGGACCTCTGTTTTGGTGGTATTGAGTTTATAACCTGTTAAGGCCTATAACTCCCTGCGATAAAGTAAATAGCTTTTGGAGACATGACTCTGGGGATGTTAAACAAATCAGCAGCTCATCCGCATAGAAAGCTGTCTTATGCTCTGTCTTTTCCACCTGTAAGCCCTTTATAGCTTCTCTCTCCCTAACTGCCTCTGCCAATGGTTCAACGTATAGGGCAAACAGCACGGGGGAGAGGGGGCAGTCCTGCCGAGTGCCTCTAGTTAGGGTAAATCATTCAAAGTGTGTTCCATTTCCTTTCACAACCGCTTGAGGGGAGATGTATAAGGCCTGCACCCACTCCACGAATCTAGGTGGGAAACCAAAATTATTCAAAGTGTGGTATAGAAATTTCCATGACACACGGTCGAAGGCCTTTTGGGCGCCCATACTTAATAATAAGAAAGGAATTGAGCCCTTTTCTACCTTTTCCAACAAATAGAACGTTATTTTTATATTATCTGTTGTCTTCCTGGTAGGGACAAAACTGGTCTGGTCTTTATTGATAATAGTGGGCAAAAGGGATTCCAATCTATGGCCCAAAATGCTAGCATAGAATTTACAATCTTGATTCAGTGCTGAAATGGGTCTATATGATTCACACTTAAGGGGGGTCCTTTCCTGGTTTTAAAATTGTAGAGATATTTGCATATTGCCATGGGGGGTGTCATTAGCTTGAAGATCTTTAAACACCTCATGCAAAGTGGGTAGCAAATCTTTTATAAAGCTCTTGTAGAATTCAGACGGTAACCCAACTTGACCCAGACTCTTACCTGTTTTAGCTAATTGTATAACCTTTGTTATTTCCTGGGTAGTGATTGGCCTAAGTAATTGCTCTTTCTGCTGCTCTGTAAATTTGGGGAGATTCAACTTCTTAAAGAAGTGGGTATATTGATTTTCGGTGGGTTGTGGGCCCTGGGTGTACAAGAAGCAATAAAAATGCTTAAATCCCTCCAGTATATCTTTAATGCTGGTTAAAAGTTGCTTCGTTAGAGGGTGTCTGATTTGTGCAATCATTCTTCTGGTATTTTGTGCTTGTAGTCTGGAGGCCAACACCTTATTGGCCTTAGCACCACCCTCATAACATTTCTGCTTGACATACAGTAGGGCCTGTTCTGTTTTATAGTTGAGTATATCTTGCAATTTGTTTTTAATTTCAGTTATTCTCTGTGAAGCTTGTTTATCTCCCTGCATATGCGCGGTTTGCCAAATTAAAAGCTCCCCCTCCAGGTTCTTTTACTGACTTTCTCTTTCTTTCTTTTCTCTAGCTGCAAACTTAATTATTTCTCCCCGTATGACAGCTTTCAGAGTGTCCCATAATATCCCCGATGAAACCTCAGGAGACCTGTTTTGGGCTAATATCTCAGGAATACAATGTCTAATTCCATAAACCTCCTGTTTTGTAATAGAGAATTAGTGAAACGCCATTGAGTCTGTGTTTTTTCTTGAAATGTGTCTAGTTCTATCACTAGTGGGGCATGATCTGCGAGAAGAATAGGAAGAATAAGAACTTGGTGTACCAAATCTCTATGTTCTGCTGTTATTAAAAATGGTCAGTCCGGGAGCATGTATGATGTGCTGCTGCAGAATAATGAGCGTACTCTCTCCCTCCCCTACTTTTATTCTGCCATGTATCTATTAGGCCCATTTCCCTTATTAGCCTTTGGCCATGTCTTTGCCCTGCAGTCATACGTGGTGGGTTAGGGTTTGAACTATCCCTGGGTCCATCAATAAACTGAGATCTCCCCTATTACAACACCCCCTGTCTAAAGTGAATTATTTTGTCCATCAGTTTCTGATGCACTTGTGGACTTGCTCCCGGTGGTAGGTAGAGGCTCACTACTGTATAGGGCGTTTCCCACCAAGTCCCCTTAACCATGGTCAATGTGCCCTCTCTATTCTGGTATGAATTCTCTAGTTGGAATGCCAAGTACCTGGGGATTAATATTGCTGTGCCCCTACGTCTTCTTGTAGGGTGTGAACTCACCTTCACTGTATTCATGCCAAACTTTGTCAGCTTCTGATGCTCTACTGAATTCATATGTGTTTCTTGTAACAGTATAATTTGGGGATTTTTTTTTTTAAGGTATGATATCACTTTGCCCCTCTTAATTGGCCCTCCCAGTCCATTGACATTCTGAGATATTATTTTAATCCTCTGTACCAGAGTCATAAGAGTGATTGCAGTGACCACTACCCATTGTATTTCCCCCCCCATGCTTGCCCTGTCCACCCATAGCAAGCTTCTAAGACATCCCACTTTAACTTGTAGGTCCGAAGACTCTGCCATGATATTGTGCTCCAACCTTGAATTTCAACAACATCTATATAACAAAACCAATCTACCGTATCTATTTGGCACATTTCAAACTTGTGCCCAACTATATACAACATGAGCCTTACGGCTTCCACAATCCGGGGAAAATCCCCAGATCTCAGTGTTTCAAGTATCGCCAAATAAGGTTCTGCAATTCTAATGCTGAGGTGCTCGTCGGGGGATAGCACACCCCCTTAACAACTAAATAAGATATCTGGGCAAAGTAAGATAAACAATAAACTTAAGTTTTAAATTGTTCTCTCATGAGTCCAGGAGAAAATAAGCAAAATCAATGGTAGAATTATCAGCATATTATGATAAAGTAAAAAAAAAAGGTGCCATTTAAGTATCGAACAGGTGAGCAATCCATCCTCCCCACCTTGATCAAACTGCATGAAATGGGTCCCAGCAACCATCAAAGAAACCCAGTCACTGGTAATGTGGAACTGTTCTGCGGGGTTCAGATCCGGCTCTCCATTAAGCGCAATGTGTGTCCAACAAATAAGTGTCTGCTCTTATATCTGTATCGTGCAAGACCCTCAATGGTGAGACTGAAACTCTGGTGTCAACTATGAGAGGCCACCCAATGGGAAGGCCAAGGCCCATGGACCAAAGATCAGAGTCCGACGGCCCCCCGGCCCCCAGATCAGCCCATGCAGAGAGGCCACTTCGCCAAGAGCAGCCTTCAAGGTCTTAAGTCTTGCATATTAAAAAGGAAGGAATGGCTCCCCCATGGGAGCGACCGGACAGAATCTAGCCCGGATACTCCCCCCCCCAGCCTCCGGTAGTTATGCTACTGTGACATATGGACCTGGGTGCATAGAAAGCGATATTGTGCCATTCTAGTCGCTGCCCTCCCCCAGACCACGGGTCGTGAGGGGGATCTGTGAGGGAAGGAATGACTCTCCCCTGAATCCCCCCGCCCTGCCCAGATCCAGAAAAAAACATTGTGATCCCAGTCGCTCCTCAGGGTAATCTCCCCCTAAGAGCTTCCAGAGATCAAAATAATTTTGTCATTATTCCCCACACCCAAATGAACCCCTCTCTTGTACGGGTTCCCGGAAAAGCCATCCATTGCTCCATATTCACTTCTGTATACTTTAACCACAATTTGAGATCTCTCCACCTAAGGTCCCCCCTTCCCCAGGGCCATCCAGGTCTAACACCACTGCAGCAAGCATGAATGGGCCATCAGCTCCAACCCCCCAACCCATGCCCCCGGCTCAAATCCCCAGGACCAGCCCCCACGTCAACCCCAAGACTTACCCCTCAGATGAAGCAGTAGTAATATTGACTCTGTCCCTCATATTCATGAGTTGTTTCTGGTGAACTGGCAGAGTAGCTGTTTAATCAAATTCAGTGTGTTTTGCTGCATCTGAAGGTCTGGTGCCTGAAAGTCTCTGCGTTGGTCCTTCTGCATGTCAATTCTCTGCACAAGTGGCACTCTGGTAGGTAATTCATAATTCCGTTCTCTCAGAGCAGATAAAGCCTGGGTAGGAGTTTCGAAACTTTCTTGAACATTGGGGAACTGAATCATCAACTGCACAGGATACGGTGTCCTGAATTTTAATTTAAGTCCACGGAGGATAGGGAACAAGGGGGTATAGTCCCTTCGACGCTGCATAGTCGTGGGCGCATAGTCGTCGTAAAAGTATATCCTACTGTTCAGATAGAAAGTTTTCCCCCTTGGTCCATGCTTTGCTTAAAATGATATCTTTAGTAGTGTATAGCAGAAACCAAACAATTACAGAGCGAGGGCGGGCTCCCTGTTGTGTTGGTCGGGGCCCAAGGCCCTGTGAGCTCTCTCATTTTCTATATTGAAATCAGGGTCTAGGTCTAAAGTTTCCTTCAGCAGCTGAGTAACAAAATCAGCCATATTGTTGTTTTCACTCCCTTCAGCCACTCCATAAATTCTAATGTTTTTTCGGTGTTGCTGATTCTCAGCATCCTCCTGTCTTTCCCCCATTGCTTGACAGATTTCTACTAACTGCAACACCGTGGATTGACACTCTACTAAGGCCTTCTCCTGTATACCCTGATTCTCCTTGATGGTGTCAGTTCCCTGTTGCAAGTCTGAGATATCCGATTAGATCTGTCCCAACTCGTGTTTAAACATCTGAAAGTCTGACTTAATATCTTTTAGCTCGTTCAGTATTTTATCTAATTTGCCATCCATCGTCTCAGCCATTTTGTTTCTCTGTTTATTTGCCAGTTTTGCAGTCGAGCAGGAAGAGGAGTGGTGTGAGCATGTGGTCAAGTTCGAATCCGAAGCTTCCTGGTCTGATATGTCGGGATCCAATGGTAAACTTGACAAACAGTTTGCTGTGCCCTTTATCTGACTTTTGATTTGTCTGAAGCTGAGAGCCTTGCAACACTGCAAAGAACAAACTGTAACTTCATTTAGGAGCTGGAAACTTGGTAAGGCATAATATTGTAAAACAGGGGAGCTACGCTTTCTACAAAGAGTTTCATTTTTTTTTCCTCCTTATTGGCATTAAGCAGAAAATTGCAGGATTCCATTAAACGTGTAGTAATTTTATAACCAGAGGGCATGAGATACAACTGAATTTGCTTGATTGTTGGGGATGAGACTTAGGATTTAGAGGGATATTTTTGCAACATTTTAAAAGTGTCCTGCTGGCAGAGTAGTTAAGTTTATAGCCCTGGTTTCACTGAAAGATTTTGTGTATTGGAATCAGACAGCAGCCTGCCTAGAGTGAAAGGCCTGCTTACATCACAGGTGTCACTAGTCAATCAGTTGGATTAATACTTAAGATTTTCAGTGCAGGAAGAGTGTAAAGCACAGCTGACTTATTTTGGGTCTGACCGCTTTCAGAGCACAAACCACCAGGCTGTTTTGGGGCTGAGGAGGTTTACCTGTGTCTGAGCTGGATGTCTGGATTTTCTCTGTTTGATTAGCAGGTTATTTTCTCTGTCAAATTGTTGTGTAGGGCATCTTGCTGACAGGAAGGCACTCATCGCAGTGCTGGGTCAGAGCTTTTAGCTGATTGTTTTGTGAGGGCACAGTTTGGCCAACCCCTTCCCACCCCTCACCACCACCCCTGGAAATAGTTCCTTTATACCTGGGGTTCTGACATCATTTCCTCAAGAGTGCAAGGTGCATATCACTGTCATATCCTCTAGCACACTGCACTGACAATATAAGCATACACATTGTATAATATATATATTTCTATATAACAAACCAATCACACACACACACAAAAAAAAGTAGATAAACATGTGGGGAGTAGTGCAATGTAATAGCTGTGGGGCAGCAGTCTTCAGGAGTCTTTCTGGAGGCTGAGATGCTGCCCTATTTGCAGATAACTCTCTGCCCTGAGGATACCTCAGAAGTTACGAAGAAAGCACAGCAGTTGGACCACAGTGGGCTCAGGAGGGTGAGGATGGTGGAACAGAGGCACACCCAGTCAGTTGTTCCACTCCACAATCCATACACCATTCTGGGGGAGCATAGCTCCCCTATGGATGAACCCACAGAGGAGACTAAGGAGGCTGAGGACAGCTGTCACAAGGGAGGCCCACAGGAAGGAGGCAGAGGACACCACAAGGAAAGGAAGCAGCTCCTGGTGGGGGACTCAATTATTAGGGGGATAGAACTGGGGGGAGCAGGGAAAACTGAAGTAAGGTGCCTGCCTGGTGCCATGGCTTGGAGGGACAGGAAGCGCATCCTCAGGATCATGGGAACAGCTGCACGGGAGTCTGAGCTGGACGTCATTGTCCACCTAGGGACAAATGACTTGGCTCATCATGAGATTAGAGCAGTGCAGGAGGACTTTGCAGAATTGGGGAGGGGCCTAAGACAAGTAGCACACACAGTATCCTTCTCAGAGGTGCTGCCTGTCAATGGCATGAGTGAGGCGAGGGTACTTTGCACCATGCAGTTTAATGAATGGTTGAAAAAATGGTGTGGAGCACAGGGGTTTGGCTTCATTGGGGACTGGGGTTCCACCTGGAGGGACACCAGCCTATACTGGCAGGATGGTCTGCATCTGTCCAGGAAGGGAACAAGTCTTTTGAGCAATCGGTTTAAATGCTTCATTGGCAAGCTTTTAAACTAGTCAAGGGGGGAGGCACTGATAAGCAGCAGGAAAATCCCAGCCTCTCCCTACAAAACAGGGTACTAAATGAGAAAAAGACCGAGGTAGAAAGGTCAGTGGGGGATGCTGCAACAGAAGGTAAGCCATCAAAAAATGGAGAGCAATGAGTACCAATGCCCGTAGTCTGAGTAACAAGCTTCCTGAATTAGTGGCCTTGATGGAGGAGGAACATCTGGATATCATGGCAGTCACAGAAACATGGTACACACAAAAACCATGACTGGGATGTAAACATACCAGGATACACTATCTACAGGAGGGACAGGGAGGGTAAAAGAGGAGGAGGAGTAGCTCTTTACATAAGGGAAGGAATCAAAGCAACAGAACAAAAGGGTAAACAGGGAGGAGGAAGAAGCACTGTGGGTAAATTTGGAGACCGGCAATGGCACCACAATACGCACGGGGGTTATATACAGGCCCCTTCTCAGGGGGAGGAAATGGACAAGGAAATGATAGAAAGTATACTTAGAATGGCAGAAAAAGGGGAGATATTGCTGATGGGTGATCTGAATATGCCAGATGTTAACTGGAGTGCAGTTGCAGCAGCCACTTCTAAGAGTGGGGTTATTCTAGATGCCCTACAGGGGCATGCATCAGACAACTAGTATTGGAGCCCACTCAGAGGGAGCAATCTTAGACCTGGTTCTCTCAAATGGAGATGAAGAGGATCACAGATGTAAAGTGGGTAGCCATCTGGGAACTAGCGACCATCGAACAGTATGGTTCACAATAAACACAGCAATAGAGTCAAGCCATACAAAGACAAAAGTACTGGATTTTAGGAGGGCTGACTTTGTCAACATGGGTGAGTGCCTAAGGAATGCACTAGCAAATGGGCAGGGAGGAGGGTGGAAGAACAATGGGGAATAATAAAAACTGCCATCACAGAGGTAACAAGCCTTTGTGTAAAGCAAATAAACAAACGAAACGAGGTAAGAAACCACTATGGTTCTCAAAGGAAGTGGCAGTGAAGGTTCAAGAGAAAAGAAAGCATTCAGGAAGTACAAGGAATCACAGAAGGAACAGGACAGAGAACTATATCAGTTAAAGCAAAAGGAAGCTGGGAAGGCAGTCAGATCAGCAAAGGCCCAAACTGAGGAAAGATAGCCAACTCAGTTAAGAAGAGGATAAAACCTTTATAGGTACATCAGAAGCGAAGGAAGACCAAGAGAGAGGATAGTGAGGCTTAATAAAGGGGAGGGAGCGGGCAGAGGGTGACAGTGAAAAGGCAGAGATACTAAACAAATATTTTTGCTCAGTATTTACAAATGAAGAGGGGGAGGTACCTAAAACAAGCAGTAGAAACACTCTGGATATAGAAGTTGATACCAGCCCATTTACAGAAGAAAGGGTTCTGAAAGAACTCTTAAAACTGAAGGTGGACAGAGCAATGGGGCCTGATGGGATTCATCCCAGAATTCTAAAAGAATTAAGGTAGAACTAGTGACACCACCGACTACCCTCTTTAACAAATCATGGGAGGATGGGGTGGTACCGAGGACTGGAGAAGGGCAGATGTGATTCCCCTTCACAAAAGTGGGAGCAAGGCAGAAGCAGGAAACTACAGACCTGTTAGTTTAACCTCAGTGGTAGGGAAAATGATGGAATCACTTCTGAAGGAAAGAATTGTTAAATATCTAGAGCCAGAGGGCACAGGACCCAAGGCAGCATGGATTCACGGGAAGGTCATGCCAGACAAATCTGATAGATTTCTTTGACTGGGTGACCAAGTAGTTGATCAGGGAGGGCTGTGGACATGGCCTACCTAGACTTTAGCAAGGCATTTGACACAGTCCCACACAAAAGATTAATATACAAGTTAGCCAGCCTGGGAGTGGGTCCCAAGATGACAGCCTGGGTAAAGAATTGGCTGGAGAATAGGACACAGAGGTAATAGTAAATGGAGTCCACTCTGAAGAAAGGGGGTTACTAGTGGGGTACATGAGGGTTCAGTATTAGGACCGGTCCTCTTCAATGTCTTTATAAGTGACATTGCAGAGGGACTGGAAGGAAAAGTATGTCTCTTTGCAGATGACACAAAGATCTGCAATAGAGTTGATGCACAGGGTGGGGTGGAAAGGATGAGAAGGGACTTGCTCAAGGTTAGAGGAATGGTCAAATGTATGGCAGCTTAGATTCAATGCTAAGAAGTGCAAGGTAATGCACCTGGGAAACAAAACCAAGGGAAGAGTACACAATGGGGGGGTGAGATACTAACAACAACAAAAATGGAAAGGGACCTGGGGTAGTCATATCAGATGACCTAAAGGTGGGCAAGCAATGTGAGAGGGCAGCAAGGAGGGCTGGGGGATACTGGGATGCACAGAGGAGGCATCACCAGTAGAAAACAGGAAGTTATTATTCCTCTCTGTACAGACAGCTAGTGAGACCCCATCTGGAGTACTGCGTGCAGTTCTGGAGACCCAATCTCCGCAAACACACAGACAGGATGGAAGCTGTCCAGAGGAGGGCAACTAAAATGGTGCAGGGTCTGCACCGGAAGACATATGAAGAGAGATTTAAGGAGCTTAATATGTATAGCCTCGAGGAAAGGAGGGAGAGGGGGGACATGATAGAAACTTTCAAGTACCTCAAGGGAATCAACAAAGTCCAAGAGGGTAGCATCTTTCAAAAAGAGGTGTGCAAGAACAAGGGGCACAATTTGAAGATAGAAGGGGCGGCTCAGAGGTAATTTAAGGAAGTATTTTTCTACAGAGGGTGGTGGATGTATGGGCGGCCTTCCAGAGAGGTTGTGGAGTCACAAACAGTGGTGGAATTCAAGCATGCATAGGACAGTCATAAGGCAATTCTAAGGGGTGGGGGTAGGAAGAAGTAGGCTGCTGGTTAACTAGGATCTGCAGCTTATCCATCAGGTAGGGAAATGGGCAGACTGGGTGGGCCAAGCGGTCCTTATCTGCCGTCAAATTCTATGTTTCTATGTTTCTATCTTGTTAGTAGCCATCTGACTAGTAACTTTAGTTAGATTAGCAGTTGTTTCTTAGGGCTACTGTTCAGGTTTTTGAGCGGGGAAGCGCGGAGTTCTAGCAGGCTGCTGCCATCTGCTGCGTAGCTGCACTGGAAGTGGGGATAAAGGATTTTAACTTAAAAATCCAAAAAGATTTCCTCCTAGCTAGACCTGAGTCTATGTCATCACCCCCCAGCCTCAGGGTAGCCTTTTCCACCCCTACAAATGACCATTCATGCCCTGAACTAACCTGGGAATCGGGATTTCATCACATGTGCTGCTAATGCTAATTTCTCATTTTTATGAGTGATGGCTCTAATAAGATCCCTTATCCTTTCCTTCAACTTCCTTTTCATGCGGCCATTGTAGTAAGATCAGCAAGTGCAGGTTTCCAGATAAACTACATGGCTGGTGTCACAATTAATAAACTTCCTGATGTCAAGACTTTCACCACTGACTGGGTGTTGAAACTTGCTAGTCACTGTAAGCACATTACAGTATTTGCAGAGTCCACACCTGTGGGTGCACAGTGGCCATGTGGTGGTCTGATGTACTGCCTTGATCTCACAGGATGCTTACTAACCTTTTTAAGCATCTTACTGGTTTGGTTTATCATTAGCAAATAATTGGTTCAGGTGTATATCAGTACACAAAGCCTCATAGCAAAAACTGTTTTTGCTTTTAGAAAACCAGCTAATACAAGTAATGTTTATTTTTTGTCACTTTTTTTCCCTTGAGTTACACTGAAATTTTTTTTATGCCATTCTGCTATTTGGTACAGCAATACTTACCCAAATATGTAACAAAATCTTAAACTGATTAGTGGTGGCATAACGGACTAGTGAAAGCACACTTTTGGCTAGTGTGCATAACGTTTAAATTGTGGAAAAATGCCCATTAGTAACAAATTCAAATTTAGCCACTTTTCATCTCAAGTGTAACATATAAAATCAATTTGTGGAAAATTAATGTGAGTGCATACAGGGAGTACCATCTTGGCTAGTGAACATAAAATGCATATTAAGCTTCATTATATGCTGCTCTAGCCCAATACTTACATGAATGCAGGGTGGAATGTTTTTTCGTTTGTGACACTTTTAAAACACTTTGTCTCACTATCTTATGTTCCTGGAACTGTGACTGTCTCTTTAAAGGATCTGTGAATAAAAACGCAATCCCGATAGCAGTTCCCCAGTCTCTCATCAAAACGGATGCATGAGAAATGTTGGGATGCCAGTGAACGCCTCCCACAGTACTTGTGATATATTTTGCTTGCTGCGCACCCTTGATTAGGACTAAAAATGTTTAAAAATTGCAACAGTGTATCTAGCATAGTATCTCTGCATGTGGTGAGTAGCATGAGTTACTTTCTCCTCATAGCTGTGTTTTTACAGCTACATAGTGAGATCTATGCATGATATAGTGCTACTACATTGAGAAAGGGGGTTCTGAAATATTGCAAACACACCACAGCCTGTCTCCTTCTACCAAGTGGAGTTGAAGCACATCCCTCCACATCCTCTGCATTCAGTACAGTGCGGTTGGTTCCTTCCCCTGCCACATTATTTTCTTTTTCTTGCTCCCAGCTCCGCTGCCTGCTTTGATGTGTCTCACATTCGTACTTCCCTCAGAGTTCGGTGAACATTATATTAATATCCGGGTGATGGGTCTACAAAATGGATTTCATAGCAATGCTCTGGCCGTGGTGGTGCTCGCTCCTGCTGACAACTAAGAGACAGAGTGAGTAGCGGGTGGAAAGCCATGCTCATCTCGCTTGCCTACTCGAGGATGAACTTTACAAACTCATGCCACCACCGACTGTTGATGCTGCACTCCTGTGCCTGATAATTCCTGTGCTGCATTCAGAGCGCATACAGCTGGACCAACGTGCCTTTCCCCTTTCTTTCGCTCTCCTCCCAGGCTTTTGGTCAAGGTGTTTGACATCACAGACCTCAAAAAAAGTTGAAACTGTATTTATGAATGTGCCAAGCACCATACTTAATTTAGCATGCTGCAATAGGTTATTGCTACATCACGTAAAAAACTGAAACAGGATACTGCCTGAAACTGTATACTTATTGTAGTATATGTCAACAGAATAATTCAAGTTTGTACAAAGAAATTTACTTTCTTGAAATTAGAACACAGTACTGCACATTGCCAATAAGTACCAGTGTTCATACCGATAACTGAACTTTCTGAGATGCAAAATGGTAAGTGACTAAATTCACATGGCAACCTGGACCACTCAATAAACAAATATGTTATGGAGAAGACATATGGAAACTAGAAACATCAGGAGATAACATTCCTTTGTAAGTTAGAAGTCTTAATACAACAATATTGATCGAGTGAAATATCCTACTACAGTGAAGCTCGCCAGGTTGAAACCCACTACTACAGTGTTTTACAATATGCTGCAGCAGAGTTACTGCAGTAAACAATGTAATTTCAATGGGAATTAATCCCTTTTGTCATGCAAGAAAATGTGACACCGGCAGGATGAAGTGAATGTCTCAGTTTTCTGCATGACAATAGGGACCGATGCCACTGAAATTATTTTCCACAGTAACTCTGCTGTTCAAATACATCATCTTTATGAAAACAAACTCTAATCAGAGCCAGTACAGCTGCAAAATGATGCCATTAATGATGGCTGCACCCTAGTTGTGGTACCCTTTGTAAACATTCACCTGTCTGTCCCTGAAGGTTCCATGGGGTGAATCTTCTAGTGGAACTCACTTTAAGGTGGACTGCCATCTGCTCTTTTAAAGAAAAACTCCCTCATTTCTTCTAAATGTTATTTGTTTCCATGTCAACAGACCATTCTTTTCATGTAGCTGTTTAAGATGTATGCAACTATATTAGTCAGTTTTCACAGTTCATACTAGGCCCTGTTACTGTACTGGGAGATTCAATTTCGTGGTTGCTGAAATCTCATTGTTCCTGACAGCTGCATTAGCATATAAGAACATGATGCATAATCACCCTTTAAACTCCCCAGTATGCCTGTCTGCTTAATTAGTCTTCAAAAAAACAAGCTACAAAAAGATGTGAAACACCACATTTACCTTCAGTGAGCTTTGCAAATTATCTGAGATACAATGCAGGTTTTTTCCCTTTAAACTTCATTCAGTTTATGACTTTCTAGAAAGTTTTTCAGGGTATTTGTTATTTCAGCATAAAGATGCATGATATAAATGGTTGATCTGATATTATGTTCTCATATGCTAATACAGTTCTCATGGACAATGAGATTTCAACAGCCATAAAATGGAGACCCCCAGGGCAGTCACAGGAGCTACCATGAGCAGTGAAAACAAACTAAAGGTAACACATATAGTCCCAACAGCTACAGGAAAGGAGTTGTCTGTTGACATGGGATCAAATAACATTTAAATGATATAAGGGTGTAGTTTTCCTTTAAATAAATCAACTGGTACCTACAGCATGCAAAGGTTGTTTTTTTTGCAATTCATTTACAATGGATATAACAGCTAGGATGCAATCACCATCAGTAACATCATTTTTGCAGCCGTACTGGCTCTGACCAGAGTCTGCTCTTTCTGGTAGCAGCACCCACACTCTAGTTGTGGCCATTACAGTTGCCTCATTGTTGTAGGCAAGTTGGGCTTTACCTGTCAGATACGGTACCGGCCTGATTGCCCACTGTTGTTCTGGCCATTGCCCTGGCAACCCTTTCAAAAGCTGTCAGGTATGTTTCAATATCATCAGAGGGACACAGCTTTGGTGTCGGCCTGGTGGCGCTGAGATTTGAGGCGCTGGACGCCACACCTCGCACCACGCTGGTGACCCGGAAACGGAAACGCACCCGGGTCATCAGGGGTTGGCAGGGAGGGATAGGATCGAGCATCCGAGGGACTGCTCTCCCATCCCTGGGGAGGGTTGAGGGATCACATCGCTCTGTAGTGGCCCCTGGTGATGACTGGGGACACTACCAGAGTGGTGCACTTAGGGGTGGAGTGCGGCAGATGTCAGCACGTTGTGTCTTTGACGTCATTGCATGCCCATACTCCAAAGGGCCATTAATGGAGGAAAAAGGCTGGGTGCAAGCGAGCAGTTTGATAGCCATGCT
Source organism: Neoceratodus forsteri (assembly GCA_016271365.2). NCBI lineage: Eukaryota > Metazoa > Chordata > Ceratodontiformes > Ceratodontidae > Neoceratodus > Neoceratodus forsteri. Next base: position 1,391,828,113 of record CM057458.1, on the reverse strand, counting down.
CTTACTGCCTGGAGGTCTGTCGTGGAATCACGCTTGGGGGGAGGGGGTCTGATCTCGGCCCGGCATGGAAAGGCATAGGGGGGCCTCCCAGTGGGTCGGGGAGTGGCCGTACCAGACTCCCCATCATATGAGTGAGCCTGCTGCCCTCTGGGCAGGGGGAGCCGACGGCTGGATGCCCCTGCCGTACGTACTGCAGCAGGATAGAAATAAGGATATGGTTAAAAAAAAAAAAAAAAAAGAGGGACACAGCTTTGTATGTTTAATGCCATTTAAGCTCTTTCTGTTTTGTTGATCTGCTGGACCTGTACCAGATCCTCCAGCTTTGATAGCTTGCAAGGCATCCAGCCATCACTGCTCCTGTCGCTGCATCTCCTCACTTCTCTGTTTCTCTAGACACTTCATCTCTTTTCTTCTCTGTGCCTCTGGATGCTGTATCTATTTTTCCCTGTTTCTCAGCCTCTCTTTGTTGTTTAGACCACCATTTGAAGAAGACAGACACGCTTTCAGGTTCTGTCCCTGTATCTTGTTCTCCTTCCATCACTTTTGCTGGCAGGCTTTACAGTCTTGGTTTGTACATTTGTTTCTGCTTCTAGATTGGCTGCCATTCCTCTGGTAATAACTCCTGGGCTTGCTGATGCAGGATCCATACCTTTCTTCTACGCTTCCCTGGTACTAGGTCTAGTACCCACGCACATCACTCCTGGCTTAAAGTATGCACGGCATAAATATAATTTTGTCTAACACAAACTGTCGTGTAGACATAGGTCAGGAAGCACTGGCAAAATGGAAAGGTTGTAAAATTCACAAGTAGCATTTTATTAATAATAAAATTTAAAAAACTAACGTTGTACAGGATAGCTCTTGATACAGACAATTCAAACAAAACAGAAATCCTTCATCTGAGAGTCTGTTTAAAATCTCCAGCTTTCTCCATCTCTAAAAACACTGCTCTGTTTTTATAAGATGTTTTTCCCTGGCAATTAAATTCTTTATCCTGTTCTTGTAAATTACACCACTTGTGTTCCACAAAATGTATTAAAACATTGTCAGTTTATTTTCTGCGTCTGAAGAGTACAATAGCCTTCTTAACAGATGCAACCAATTAAGACATTTCATCCCAGGGCTGATTTCCTGTTGCTAATTCTGCAGACGAAGCCTGTGGAGGTCAAAATGCACCTCAAGGTTAACCCCATGCATTCCAGATAAACCCAAATAGCTGTCTGTAGTCATTTCAACAGTATAATTATATACATTTGCAAACCAAGAGATGCCAGTTTCACATACAAATTGATATATACTTTTTTAACCATAGAGAAGCAAGGAAAGGAAGAAAAGAAATGGTAAATGAAGGAAGGGAGAAAACAGGGGAAATTGTGGGACAGTCAGTGCAGCCATTTCCTAGGTGCCGCAAGGAAAATGTGATTGTGCAATCAGACAGGCAAGAGACAGACAAGTGACAGACTAGGAGAGGACAGTATAGATCCTTGCTTTTAACATTCTCTGCGTAACAAATGGGACCGGGTCTTACCCAGCCCTGTCACTGTACCTTGTAGGAGTCAAATTATGATCCCTTCCATGTCCACACAGAGCTCAAAAGGCTTTCACCGATATAGGTTTCCAAGGCATGTAAGTGTTACCCTAACTAGATAAACGTAGAAAAAAAATCACTTAAAATCTGCATACGTCCTATTCTCTGGGGCACCACTAAAGAGGCAAGATTATTGCTGGGTCCCATAGTGGAAAGAACATTACTACAGTAAGTAATTTTTTCTTCCTCCCCCTTCAGATGCCTCTTGGGGATACAGGACAGGGTGGGGCAGCAGTCCATTTTCCCACAGCTAGTATGACTTGGAAAAACCTCCACTTTTTTTAGTATCCTCCAAGGAGGGCAGAGTCTTTTGTTCCAGTGGTTGCTCCGCTTCTTTATCTTTCAGAGGAACTGTGGCGTGTTTCTCCTTATGTTTCTTCTTTCCGAATGTTGACGGTAACAGCTGGTCAGAAGACTTTTTATGTTTTTTTTGCTATCATTAACATCAGGGCTCCCCCCTATCAGATGTCCTGCTGCTCTTCACTTTGTTCTGAAGATGGCTTAACAGTCTTGTCAGTGTCCTTAGGCAGAGATGACTGCAGCATGTTTCAGCCCCCTTGAAGTCACGGACCACTGCGAATGTAAGAGACCTGCTGATGCATGCTTTCCACCATCAGGGGTAAACCCGTCCATGACTGTGCTTAATATAGGGGAACAATGAAATGACACAGTACTAAGCTGGGAAGCTGTCAGAGACTTCCTTAAAGTAGCCCTTTTTTCTCTGTTTTAGGGCAAAAACATTTTACCAAGGTCACAGTTTTTTAAATCGTGGTCTAGACCCAAACAATAGAAACAGCAAAAAGAAGTCCGCACACAAGAGCTAACCACACTTTAATATTTTATGGTTAAAATCAAAATTCACATACACTGCAGTAGCAAGTTGGGTAGCCAGGTATAGGAGGCTGTTCACCATTTGCACTATGTATGCACACAGTGAGTTTTGATTTTAACAAAATATTAAAGTGTGGTTAGTGCTTGAGTGCAGACTTCTTTTTGCAGTTTCTGGTGTTTGTAACTGAAAGTCAACACTGCACGGGAATTTTTTTTTTTACAGGCCCAAACAATGAAAGCAAAGCTTGTGGCAAAGAACTTCTCACTGGATTTACAATTTTTAAATCCTGTAGGCCCAGTTTTCTTTTTAGCCTTTTCAGTCATGTCAATTTGACTGAAAAAGTCAATTCACTTGTTTGCGTTTTTTCCCCCAATTAAAACTGTCAAACAGCTGTGTTTACAAATGCTAGGCAGTAACCAAGATCAACCCTGCTTTCTCTCATTCCAGAAACCGATATAGAACCAGAGATAAGATGCAATTTTACAAAATATTTAAGACACCATACACTTACGCAGATCATCAAAACCTAACTGAACACAACTTAGTTACACTTATTGTATTTTATTAAAAATAAAATATAGCCAGTAATACTAGAACAGGACTCCAGAGCATCTGAACATTTCAGCAGAGAAATAAATCTGCCATTGCAGCTCTAGAAAGAACGTGATCATGGTGCAGAGTTTGAATTCACAAAAAATTCAAATTCAGTCTCCAGGCAAGAATTCAGGCATGAGATGAATATAGGACTGTATGACATCACTAGTAAACTCCTGCTGTTAGAAGACAGAACTAGAAGAATCCAGAGTAACTTTTAGAACAACAGAGGGGGCAAACAAGTGAGGCATAAACTTTAAAGGGGAACAGCCAGCACCAAGAGCCCTAAGTCTGGAGCTGGTCCCAAGCTGCACTTTGTAAACAAAAGCACTTATTTTAACTTACTGTTTACTGCAGCATAGTAGAGTGTATCAGACTGATTCTGCTGACTTCTAAGCTGACATTTTCTGTAATTATAAATCCCAGAATTCCCCACAACTGACATCAGAGCAAGGCAGTGGAAGATTCAATAGCCTGCAGTGCATGTTAGAGTTTTTATATTCTCTGATCTTTTGTTTGCTGGTCTCGCTGTCCTCCTTGGACTAAGTATGGTCACAGAGGATTGTACTTAGCCCTTCGAGAACAGTGGGACCAGCAAACATCTGATTTGAGCTTATAAAAGTTCTAACATGCACTATAGGCTACTCAATCTCCCACTGCTCCAGCCCTGCTCTGATGTCAGCTACAAGGGATTCTGGGATTTGTAGCTACAGAAAATGTCAGCTTAGAAGTTAGCAGAATCATCCTGATACATATAACATACAGCACCAAACAAGTAACAAAAAAAATTGGTTCTGCACACAAAGCTCTTAGTGCTGACTGTTCCCATTTAATGATGGTAAGTCCACAGCATTGCATTTAGGGAAGAGAAACGCTAGGGTAAGCAACTATTTACAGGACACTTAACTGGGAGACAGTATAGCGCAGTGGTTTAAGGCTCTGAGCTGCAAGTCTGGTGACATCCAGCAGACCACACACAGGTTTGAATCCCACAGCTTCCACTTACATACTGTGTGACCCTGAGCAAGTCACTTAACTTCCCTCTGCTCCCAGGTCGCACCTGTAAAAAAGCTTTCAGCTTAGTGTGCTACTCCTGGTTAAACAACTAAAAAAAAAGAAGTAGGTTGATAAAGAGAGGAAATGGATGATGACGGCAGAAAGAGACACATAAATCTACAACTGTGGACTTTTTGGGTTAACTGTTGAAAATATTTCTGTAGTATTGTTTAAAACTGTACTGTCTAGTATGCTGTTGAACAGTATGATGTAATGTTGTGTTATTTATTGTTGATATAATAAAACTTTTTATTGATAAAAAAAAAGACACATAGTCCATTTCAGTCTGCCTATAGTACCCTATCATACCCCAGGACCTATTGTCTCTATGGGGTCTTCATTATACCATGCCAATTCTGTTCTCCATATTTCTGTCTGCCTCGTTCCACTGAGTAGCTATTACACCCTTGACTCTGTCCCAGCTGCGTTTGAAGCTGTTTATGGTTTTGGCACCCACCACCTCTGCCAGCAGATCACTCCATGGCTGAACCACATATTTTGTGAAACAATAACTTCCTCACATTAACCTCCAATTGTGACCCCATGCTCCTGGTAAACAGGTCCTCACAGTCCACCTTGTTAATTCCTTTCAGGAACCTGAAGGTGTCTATCATATTCCCCCTCTCTTCTGGTTTTGGGTGAATATATGATCAGCGCCTTTAGCTGAACCTCATAGGATCAACCCTTCTGGCCTCGAGTCTTCCTTGTCACCCTGCGTTGTACTTTCTCTAGTCTGTCCCTGTCCTTTTCTAGGTAGCAACTCCAGAACTGGGCACAGTACTCCAGGTGTGGCCTCACCAGCAACCTATACAGTGTTAACAGCACCACCTGCTTTCTCATGTTGATCTTCCAATGCACCCTAGCATCCAGTTAACCTTGCTGAACTTAGGCCTTGTTACACTGGCTGGCTTGTTTAAGGGAGCCACTAATGATGACTCCTAGGTCCCTTTCCTCTGAGGCTGTGTCCATCTTAACCCACCCCTGCTTCCAACAATCTCTTCTGCTTAGTTCCCTCAGTGCATTACATTGCACTTTTAGGCAATTAATTTCAGTTGCCATGCTCTGAACAAACTGTCCTGCCTATGCAGGTCTCTCAACAGCTCCCTTATTCCTCCCACACTGTGAACCCTAACACAGAGTTTGGTGTCATCTGTGAATAGACACAATCTGCCCTACATTCCCTCTCCTGTGCTGCTAATGAACATACTGAAGAAGACTGAGCCCATAACAGATCCCTGGGGTACTCCGCTGGTGACCTCTCTTTCCTCTGCTCTGACCCCATTCACCACAACTCTTTGCTGCATCCCCTCCAACCAATTCCCTATGCACCATACCATTTCCTTCACTATTCCCAGATATCTCAACCTCTTCAGCAGCCTTTTGTGTGGCACCGTGCTGAATGCCTTGCTCACTTTGAAATAGAATAAGTCCACTCTGTTCCCTTTATCAGCTACCCTGGTAACGATGGCAAACAATACTATCAGGTTGGTCTGACAAGACCTCCATGCCACAAAACCATGCTGCTTCCTATCCGGAAGCCCATTTTTCTCCAGGTATTCCAGTAGGTCCTTTTTTGACTAGTGTCTCCATCAGTTTCCCTACCATGAAGGTAAGGCTGATGGGTTTATAGTTTCCTGGATGCGCCTTGTCCCCTTCTTTGTGCAGCAGAACCACATCCACCATCCTCCAGTCCCTGGGAACCACTCCTTGCTGCATAGAACTATTGAATAGGCCCTATATAACTCCTTCGTGACAAATAACGTTTAGCTCCTCAGAAGGCAGAAGTGCTTTCTCTACCACAGAGGAACGGAGGGCTGAACTGACAGAATGAGACAAAGAAAGATAAGCCATGGAGAAGCCATATTTTTAAATTTAGAATAAAATACAGAAACACTGGAAGAATCAGAAGTTTAAACAAGTAAATTAAATTGTAAGATATCAGTGACTTTTTATATAAAAAAATGAAAGAATGGTCTGCACCCCCCACCCCCCCATATATCAAGCTGCACTGCTGCTTTAAACAAAGGAAACACAAGAATAAGGGGACTTCTTACCTGGCTTTCATTTCCTTGTCCAGGTCTGGCACTCAGAACAGCTGACGGACGAACGGACTCTAGCAGAACCTTCACAGTATCTCTCAGCGTAGCCTCAAAATCTGCATTCCTCTCAGCTACCTGATCACATGTAAGAAATTACAAAGAAAATGCAATTTATGTTTTTTATTTGGGAGGCTTAAATCTTACAGTCCTTCACCAGAAAAACATAGTGAAAAGTTCAGCATCTCTCGAACTGCACTTGTGATTTTCTAGGAGCACAACTATTTCGTTTTGCTCACTGATGGAATGGGTCACACTCAGGCTGACGGGTACCTAACTAAGGAAACATAAACCAGTGTGAGTTGATTTCCCCCGTTATCAATATCCCACGTGCACCTTTTCCAAAGTTCTCAGAAAAGAACCTTACACTGAGTCACTTAATCACAAAGACCTTAGAAAAATCTGGTGCAATGTGGAACCCCTTTTTCAAATGGTTAGGACGTAATAATTACTGATATTCATTAATGAGTATGTGTTTTGGACAGTTCTGTGATATACTGATGTTTATAAAATGGCACTTTACAATTAAACTAATTACATTTACCTTTAACCCAAGAGTGCACTGTATCTATTCTGTGACAACCATCAGTTGTAGTTTTGTTAAACCATGACTGTACTGCATGCTATTCATTACATGTTTTTCTTTACAAAAAAAAACTAATAAAACATGTTTGAAAATGAAAAGAACCTTACAGGCTACATAACAGATAGAGTTCCTCTAACCTGATGGAGGAGGAATCTAATAATTAAATGAAAATCTCTTAAAGATAGCAGAAAGTTTGATAAAGACACACAAAATGTTTTAAATAAAATATTGAGACATTCTGAATGAAACGGTTCATCCTCTAGGACAATGGCTGATGCTATGCAGAGCTTTTTTTTTTTTAGTGTTGATATGAAACACAAATGTTTTTATAGTGTATGGTAGGACGTTGTTGTGCATGGACATCCATACACCTGAAAAAGTCATTCTGCTGCAGTGGTGACGTTTAGGAGCTTCATCACAATACACGCATCCCCATTAGTGTGGTTCAAAGGACAGGGCAGTTGAACTGTCATGCATGTGAGCTGGCTGGCCGGCGGATGGTGGTGGTGAAGCGGGGTGGTGGAGGGCACAGACTGACTGATGTAACCACAAAAAGTAAGTGACTGTGTTTTTTTTTTCACCAAACACCATATAAAATAGGGTATGAGAGTCCAAATACACAACGCAATTCTTTATTTTTTTAAGCTCTATTTTATTTTGGTTTTTGATACCTGAAATATGTATACATCCTTATCCGTACAGGCTATACATAATTCAGCAGTATAAGACATTACAATGGAAGCAACAGTTCAGTTATACTCATTTTTTATATCTTAAGTACAGCATAGCTACTTAATCCTATATACTGACTGGGAGCTTTTCCGCTCTCCTGCCTTACGGTAAGGGATCATTATTAAAATACAGATCTATGATTTCCACCCTCCTTTGGGTTCTGTTTTAATCCAGAACTTTCTATAATCTATTCAAAATTACCCTCTGGAGGGAGGAAAGGAATATGTCACACAGGGCTGGCCTATCTGTTTTCTGGGACTCAGCTTTCTCTCACATTCCCCTCGAACACAAGTCTCTATTTAAATTACTTCCCCTCCGTCCATTTCTCCCTAGAGTACTATGTCCGGTCTTTTTTCAGAAATCAAGAGGAACCATGAAGTCCATCTGTTCATCAGGTTTGGCACCTGATTTTGTAACCTAGCTGTGAGGTGTCCCATTTTATAGATTTCATAAATTGTGGATTCCCATTGTGAGATTTCTGGAGGGGTAGGTGTTAACCATAGGCGTGTTATCACTTTTGTTTGCTGCCACTAGCATAACAGTTAAAACATAAATATGTTGTCTTCCTCAAAATTGTTTAGGAATGTGCCACAACGCGATTCTTAAGCCTTGTGGTTTCCATTACGAAAGGGGGACCTCTTGAGCTTTGCGCTCAAGGTCCTCGTCGTCATGGCAACCACTCGGTGTAAGAACAGCATTGCGGTTTATGGATTCTCATACACTACTTTATACATTTTTAATTCAGAGCATTTAACCCAAACGGTTCCAAAGTTCCAAGTCTGTAGACAAAGTCATGTTCTTTTTGACTTCTCACTGCACATGTTCCATAGCAGTAACAATTCCATGAGTTATGTCATCATTGCTGTGCTCACTAAGCATTTAAAGGGATGGGAAGGACTGCAATATGTAAGCAATCGCACACAGCAGGGTGTGCAGTAAAGAGGACAGGGAATTATTTCTAATTGGCAGCCGGTTGTACTGATCGTTCTTCAAAATAGTATTTATATGCTCCAATGATCCGCATTTAACTGTACTGTAAGTTTAAATGAAAGTACTGTTTGGGGGGGGGACTGAAATGTTTACAGTGCAATTAAGGTAATAAAATGAATGGAAATTAAATTGAAAACTACACAATTACCAAATAAACAATGTGCAGTAAATACAGGTTACTCACCTGTAACAGGAGTTCTAGGAATGGTATATGTTGTTCATCCACACTCATTGGCAGGTATCCTTGCCGCTTTAAATCTTGCCGGAAGGTCTTCAAGCTTGCTCCTCCCACCCACCCGGGTGGTATAACTCTCGCTCCACTCTCATGACGCCAAATCTGCCCGCTGGAAGCTCAGGTTGTATGTCAGGCCGGGAGGTTTAGGAATGGTAGGATGAACAACATATACCATTCTAGAACTCCTGTTACAGGTGAGTAATCTGTATTTCTAGGGACATAGATATGTTGTTCATCCACACTCATTGGCAGACTCCTAGCAGTTCTCCGGGAGGAGGGAGGCAAGACGCACACCCCCGATACTTACTTGGGAAAGAGAGACTGGAGAACCGAGGCCCCAAAACCAGCATCCCGGCGTGACTCAAGGTCGATGTGGTAATGGGTAATAAAGGTGTTTGCTGACTTCCAGGTAGCAGCCCTGCAGATTTCTGGATAGGGACGCCCCTGGAAGCAGCCACTGCAGCAGTATGGCGGGTAGAATGAGCCTTATCCTCTGGGAGGCTCCATGCCCGCCAACTTATAGCAGAGATCTATGCAGGAGGTTACCCACCTGCTTATCGTCCGCTTGGCTGCAGGTCTGCCAGATGCGGCCAGCGAGGGTGACAAACAGCTGGCGAACCTCTCCCGACTTTCAGCCAGGCCCTTATAATAAGCGAGCCTTCTAGGGTCCAGAGTATGGAGCCTATATTCGTCTCCGAGGTGTGATTGGGGTAGAACACCGCAGAGTCAACACCTGGTTAAGGTGAAACTCCGACACCACCTTCGGAAGGAATTTCGGGTGGGGGTGCAGGACAACCTTGTCCCTGTGGAAGACCAGGTAAGGAGACTCGATGGAAAGCGCCTGGAGCTCTCCCATCCTTCTGGCTGACGTGATAGCCACCAAGAAGGCGGTCTTCCACGACAGGTGAGAGAGAGCACACCTGTGCATAGGTTCGAATGGCTTGCCCATGAGCTTTGCCAGTACCAGCAGTAGATCCCACGGAGGTGGGGGTTCCGCACTGGAGGGAAATGTGATCAAGGCCTTTGAAAAGCGCCAGACCACTCTCTCCTGCGCCATCGACTGCTTCCCGCCCGCGCCTGTAAGCAGAGATGGCTGCCAGGTGCACCCTTAGGGTCGCCGACCTAAGCCCTTGACTAGAAAGGGACCATAAATAGTCCAAGATGCTTGCCAAGGAACAGGAGGAAGGGTCCAAGCCTTGTTCTGACACCAAATGGAAAACCTTTTCCATTTGAAGGCATAGCATTTTCTGGTCGACTCTTACGGGACGCCTCAACTACATTGAGGACCTCGTCGAAAGACCCAAGGCCTGGAACTCTAGCCGCCAGGAACCAGGCTGTCAGGTGCAGGGATTGAAGGTCCGGATGGAACACCTTCCCTGATTGACTGAGAGCAGGTCCGGGCGAGCTGGAAGCTGCCGCGGAGTCCTGGAGCTGAGACTGAGGAGATCTGGGTACCAGAACTGGCGAGGCCAGTCTGGGGCTATCAGAATCACCTGCGCCTTGTCCCTCCTCGCCTTTGAGAAGCACCTTGTGGATCAAGGGAAATGGGGAAAGGCGAAAACAGGCCCGGGGTCCACTGCCTCGAGAAGGCATCCCCCTGCAGCGAGCCCTGCTGAGGGGGGCGGGCATGGAACAGGCTCAGCCTGCTGCTCTCCTGGAGGCAAACAGGTCCACCTGAGGTGTGCCCCAATGGGAGAACAGATGCTGTACTACCTCGGAGGAGAGACCACTGTGGGATGCAGCCCTCATCCGCCCAGGCATCGGCCAGGGTGTTGGAGGCCCTGCCACGTGAATGGCTAGGAGATCCGCCTCCAGGCTGCGCGACGAGTGACCAAATGCGAGAGCTTCCTTGCATAGAAGCATGGAGCGCGCCCCTCCCTGGCGGTTTAGATAGTACATGGTCGTGGTATTGTCCGCCTGACTCGGACCACTTGACCCCGGAGGAACGGAGCAAAGGCGGTGAGAGCTAGGCGGACCGCCGGAGCTCCAGCAGGTTGATGTGGCATCGACTCGCTGGGACCAGAGGCCATAAGCCCGTGTTCCCCAGATGGGCACCCCAACCCATCAGAGAGGCATCGGTCGATAGAGAGACCGCCGGCTCGGGCGACTAACGGGATGCCCTCCTGCAAATGATCTGGAACGGTCCACCACTGGAGAGCGCTCCACATCCCTGTGTCACCGACACAAGCTGGTCCAAAGGATCGCAGGCCAGGACCACTGGCTGGCCAGTCCCCACTGAAGGGGACGCATGTTCCAGCGGGCCCAACGGACCACGCTGGTGCAGGCCGCCATGAGACCCAGGAGGCGCGAGAAGTCCCGGCAGGGCGCATTGCCCAACCAGAAATGATCGGGCAAAGGAGGAAAGAACCTCGGCCCTGTCCGCCGGGAGCCGCCTGGCTCGAAGAGAGTCGAGCTGCGCCCGATGAATAGAATCACCTGCTTCGCCTCGAGTTCGACTTGGCCTCGCTTGATAAGGAGGCCCAGTTGAGAGCAGACCTGAGGGCCAGATTTCTGACCACTCTGCCTCCTTCCTGGAGGGAGCTGCTATCAGCCAGTCATCCAGGTAAGGGTACACCCGACCCTCGGCGCGCAGGAATGCTGTCACCACTGCCATGCATTTGGGTGAAGACCCTGGGAGCTGGAGACAAGTCAAGGGCATGGCTTGAACTCGAAGAGGGATCCTTCCGTCGGAAGCGAAGGAATCTCTGGTGAGACGGACGGATAGGGACGTGAAAAACGCTGGCCCTGCAAGTCCAGAGAGCAGAACCACACGCCGCTGCTCCAAGGATGGTATTATCTGAGCCAGAGTGACCATCCTGAAGGTTTGAGACCTTAGGAACTTGTTTAGGTCGGTAGGTCGAGAATGGGCGCCAGCCCCCGTCCGCTTCGGAACCAGGAAGTACCTGGACACAAACCCTGGGTCTGAAGGAGGGTCCACCACCTCTCTTATCACCTCCTTCTGGAGGAGGAGAGCGATGTCGGCTCGACGAGCCGCCAGTGAGGCTGGGGATCCCGAGGGGCGACGGCTATGAAGGGTGGTGCCTGCTCGAATTCCAGAGGCAGCCTCTTCCCACCACCTCCAAGACCCACCTGTCCGTGGAAACAGCGGACCAGGCGGAATGGAAGTGCCGGAGCCGTCCCCCCATGGGGGGACCCAGGGATAAGGTGACGGGAATGGGGGCGACATCCTCAGCCCGTCACTGGGCAGGCTTGGAGGAGGGACCGGCCGAGGGACCTCCTGGGCCTTTTCCTCCCTGCCTCCTGTTAGAGGAAGCCGGCGGCTTGGGTTTGGGATGCCAAGGCCGAGCCTGCTGGCCCTGACGTTGCTGGGCCGGGCGCGCGGGGCACAGAAGGACGAAAGGGCTTAGGCTGTGGTTTCGGCCTTTGTCCTTCTGAGCGGAAGAGACCGAGTCCAAGGTAGCATTGGACTTTTCGATCCTCTGCAGGTGACCTTCCACCCCAGGGCCGAAGAGGTCAGTCCCCAAAAAGGGGACATCCGCCAACTTGTGCTGGGTATCCGAAGTAAAGGTGGATATCCTCAGCCAAGCCTCGACGACGATAGCCACTGCGGCCGCCACCGATCTGGCACATGAGTCCCCTATATCCAAAGCAGTCCGAGCTGCTGTTTGGCCACTGCTCTGCTCTGGTCCCGCACCTGCTTAACCTGTAGTCTGCAGATCGGGCGGGAAGATGAGGGATGACCTCATCCAGGGAGCCCAACAGGGCATGAGAAAAATGTGCCATGAGGACGGCCGAACTGGCCTGACGAAGGCCGAGAGAGGACGCAGCGTAGACTTTTCGCCCGACATAGTCCAATTTCTTGGACTCCTTGTCAGGAGGTTTGTCCACATCCCTGGCGTTGCCGGCGCGCCGGAAAACGCTGTCGGTAACCAACCCCTCAACAGAGGGGTGTTCCGAAAAACCGGACAAGGAACCGGTAGGGACCCGATACTTCCTGGCCATCCTGGCCGAAGGCGCAGGGCAGGAAGCAGGGCGCTGCCAAAGCTCCAGTGCCGGACCCACTATGGCCTCGCCACCGAAAGGCCTCCGCGGAGAATCCCCTCGTCCAGAATCTCCGTGAGGGGATACCTGGCCCGCTTTGGAACGGGTTCGAGCTCCATCCCGTGGACTCCGAGATGAGCCGAGTAGTCCTAGGAAGGACGACGGGCTATCGTCCATTGACTGACCTCCTGAAGACTCCAAGTCCAGTCGCTTGAGAAAAGGAGGAATCATCTTCGGACTCGGAAGAGTCCTCAAGAGCTGCCTCTGGCCTGAGCCACCCTTCACCTGCCGAGGTCGATCGGGAGTGAGGGTAACTGACAGCCGATGGGTAGACCCTCATCCGACCGAGAATCTTGGTCGGAGCCCCATTGGTGGCTGTGGAGGCGGAGGTTCCACCGGAATCGGTGGAGCAGCTGGTTTTGGCCGAACAACCGCCTGGTATAGGCCTCGGATAAGTCGAGGGGTTGTGTCGGCTGCCCGTGACAGCCACTTAATGGCCGGGAAGGCGACGGGCCGGCTTATTCCCGCCAGGAGGAGCTGTTGCAACATAAGGTCTCATACCGCCGACGACTTACGCCGAAGCCTCCTCATCCGGGAGGAGGAGGACGAGGACGAAGGGCGACGCCGCCACCGCGAAGCCGAGATCGAGACCGCCTATGACGGTGGGATCGGCTGGACCGCCGAAGAGGTCCGAGACCGAGACCGAGAGTCTCGGAATTTCCGAGGTCAGTGCGGGAGGTGTCGGCCGGAACCGCACTCCTTCGCTCGAAGGTGCATCCGAGGGCTCCGGAACCGGAGGCACAGGCGAGCCCACGGGATCCTCAACTCCTCCCGGGGGAACCGGGGAGAGGGGAATCTCGGCTGCTAAAGGCGACAGCCCGTCCAATGGGTCGAGAAAAATCTCGACTTCATCGGTGGGAGTCTCGGTCAACTGACCTGACGGGGACACCGTGAGGCCAGTGGCCGAAGCCGACGGTCGACGGCCCGGGGAGAGGGACCTTTCCCGCTCCCAAGAGCGTCGACGGAGGGACTTACCCTTGTCCCTCTTTTTGGACCGAGAATAAGGTCCCGCCAACGTAGGCCCTTCTCCTTTAGTGGAGAGGGACAGACAAAGCTCCTTAAAAGAAGCCGTGTAAGAAGAGCCCAGAGAGAGCGGGATAAATGCCGCGGCCGAGGAAGATACGGCCCGCGCCGCCTCCTCTTCGAGGGCGACCATCCGCTCGAGCTGATCCGCCGAGCCCACCGCCGCGGACACCGCCAACCGGGCCTCCTTGGACTTCACACCGAGGGAACGCTCGGACGGCCCAGTTGTAATCGGGCAGCGTCTTCGAGGACGAGGCCGAGAAAGATGGGCACAGGTCGCAAGCCTGCGGGTCATGCTCAAGGCCTAAGCAGACACACGGAGTGTGGATCCGTCCGAGACATCTTCACCGCATGGGCATCTCCAAACTGGGAGTCGATTGTCCATCGCAGCCTTGTGGATAGAAGTCTGAAGTCTTTTGCAAAATTTATTTTTAAATCCGCAAACGGAGAAATAGGAACCAGTCTCAAACGCAGAGCGTTAAGGAGGGAACCTGAGCTTCCAAGCGGTAAGGAAGATCTGGTGTCATGGGGCGGAGCCGAGAGTTATACCACCCGGGTGGGTGGGAGGAGCAAGCCTGAAGACCTTCCGGCAAGATTTAAAGCGGCAAGGATACCTGCCAATGAGTGTGGATGAACAACATATCCATGTCCCTAGAACAGCAAAATTCAGAAGAAGTTGGAAAAATATTTTTCATTAAAAACATTTTTTGTGGCAACTACACATGCACATCAGGAATACATACTCTCTTGATTGCTCCTGCTCCCGGCACTAAATAAAGTCATAAACATCACTTACCAGACTACATTGCAGTGGGGAAAAAGAAAAAAAATACAATGCAATGGTGCCTTTGATGACTTCTTGGTGTCCGTGAAGCTTAGCCACATGAAGGGGCAAAACAAACAGGATCTAGCAAAAGGAGCAGCAAATAGTGGAACCAATGTGGGTAGCTGCCCAGGGGCCTCAGAGGAGGTGATGGCGGCATGGGGCTGTGCAGTCTTACAGCAAGTTCTGGCGATTCTCTTCCCAAAGCTATCAGAAGTCCTCAGCACAACAGACGTTGGCAAAATGCTATAAGGAGCAGGTCAAAAGACTGATGGCAGTAGAAACGCAAGTCTCAGCGGTTGAAGATGTAACTGGAGGCTTCAGAACAGCATGGCAAAGCTAGAAAAGGTGCTGTAGGTCACAAAGGAGCATGTAGACATGATGGAATACCACCACAGAAGAAACAATCTCCAAATCTGGGGGCTTCCAGTAAGGAGTAAAAGGGCCTGACATGGTAGCGTTTCTGGAGTGATGGCTGCCAAACAAATCTTGCACTGGATTGCAAAAAAGGCTATATTAAGATCGACAGGCCCACAAGTCTCTTGGGACTAAGCTGTAGCAGGGGTCTCCACCAAAGCAAACCATTTTCTGTCTCCTCACTACTCAGATAAGCAAAAGATCCTGGCTGCTTACAGGGCCACACAGTCCTTCAAGCATGAGGGACACCAGTTATTTATCTTTTAGGACTTTTCAAGAACTGTGCATATCAAACATAAGATGTTTATACCACTGATGAATGATCTCCATGCCAATGAGGTTGATTTCCACTTTGCATACCTTCCACTTCTGACAATTCACCTGGAGGGACATCTACACTTATTCTGGGAGGTTAAGTGCAGCAGTTTTGTGTGAACAAAAAAACTGTTGGACAAATAAATGTCTACAACTTGGGAATATACAGTATATGCCTGACCGAAAATGTGCTTGAGTTTGGCTTTTGGCATGGCCTGAACACTCACCCCCTAATGCCGGCCTTTGCTTTCCTTCCCAAGGAACATTAAACAATAGGAGAGAACTCTGAGGCATTAAGGTGGGTTTGACCTAATAGTGGCAAGTTAAATTAACACTCGATATCCGCATGAGATGCTGATCCTGCAGCCCACTACTGCATCATCAAAGTCAGCAGGAGACATTTAGAGCTGGGGATGGAGGCCTGTTGGAAAAGGCGAGAAATCTGGGAAGATGAACGGCCCAAGAACTAAGAAGTGATCAATAAAGACCCCCATAGACATAATGGGTTGAAAGGACTAAGATATCTGCTAAATAATTGAACTCGAGTATTAACCCCAATTACTTTTTTTCCTTTTTCTTCACAGGATGGGCTGGACATTGCCCATGGGATGATGGCAGGGGGTTAGCTGCAGCCTAACGTAGCTAGCAGGGAAACTTTCTCCAGGCATATCTGGGGGATAATAACCTGTGCGAGAAGGGCTGGTTAGGCTCTACCTGAGGGGGACTAGAAACCACACTACACGATTTAAGCACGTGCAGGAGGGTGAAAGAAGTGCTATTCAATGGTATAAAAAGTACAATGTAAGGTGCCTCCTGAATGTCATTAGGTGGGGATCTCAGCATCAGTGGCAAATCTTTGTGCTCTCCCTGGATGCTGAGAAAGTCTCTGGTAACAGAATGGGGACATCTGTTCTTAGTATTGACAAAATGTGGGCTAGAAGAATCTTCTGCAGACCTCGTTAAGCTGTTACATTAGGAACTCAAGGCCAGTATATCAGTTAATGGTAGTGTATCCAGAAAATCTGTTCTGGCCAAGGGTATGGGGCAAGATGGCCACTGTCCCCTGTTATTTGCTGTGACAATAGAGCCACTTGCAGAGAAAATCAGAGCGGATGAGGTGATAGTGGTTACACATGGAGCATGGGGTCTGCAAAACAGCTCTTTACACGGATCTCATTCTGACACAGGCAGAGCGATCACTACTCACAGAAATGGGCATCACAGAACCATTTGCCACTTTTCAGGAAACAAAATAAATTCTGGGAATGGGAAGTCTGAACTTATACAAGTGAAGGGACCCAGGTACACATGGAATCTGCCTACCTCTAACGCATATAATTTATTTTGGTATGAGGGTGGGCTGCACATTGACCTCATTATACTTAATAAATTATAAGTCGATCTCTGCTAAGATCAAAATTGGATTTGACAAGGTGGAATGTGCTGCCCAACTCTTGGTTGGGACAAATCAATCTCTTGAAAATGAATGTCCCTCCTGAGAATCCTGTTTCCAATACAGATGCTGCTGATGTGACTGGCTAAAAAAGACAGAGTGACTAAACAGGGTTCCTCTGGAATGAGAAAAGACTCAGGCTAGTATTCTCCAACTTAAGGGCACACTGGCCTGGGAAAGCCCAACTTAGTTGGAAATCACCTGGCAGCAAAACTAGGTAATCAGGGAATGGATGCTGGGAAAGAAAGAGGCAAGCTGGGGGAGGGCTCAGCCGTGCCTACCTCCTACTTGAACCCAGGAGGCCTCAAGGTATATAAAGCATGTCCTGAAAGGCAAGATACGGGAAATAATTATGGAAAACATAGGTGACAAGGGTGCAAAACACAATACTGATTCCCCTATTTGTGAACCTGGAGTTCTTGCCTGTGCTAAAGAATGCAGGTTTCTAACAATGGCAGGCTGGTGGGGTACACTATATGGAGGACCTATTCAATGGGAGTGACTAAGTCATTCCAAACACTAACAGAGGAGCTGGACATAAGTCAGACACACACTCTTAGGTACCTGAAAGCCCACAATGTGGTACAGAGAAAGGAAGGATAAAACCATTAGAATCCCCGGTCTCTGAAATACAGAGAATCATAACGTCTGCCACGAGAGTCCCTAGCAGCCTGATGTCTAACACATACTCTGTCCTGAGGGATAGATCACCTTAGATCCCTGAAAGTTAGGCAGCACTGGGAGCGGGATCTTCAGTGAAAGATACTAGATAGGCATGGGGCACCATATGTGAATCCCACATGGGTCCCTTTATGTGCAGTTTGTACAACGAGGCACAACATAAATTTATCAGCAGATTGCATATGCCTCCCAATACTGTAAACAAATTCAATGCAGGGGTTTCACCTATCTGTGGAAGGTGTACCCAGGAGAGGGGAACCTACCTGCACTATTTCTGGAAGTGTCAGACACTTAGACACTTTTGTACTGAGGCAGCACGAAAGATAGAGCAGATCACGGGGGTTCACATGAGAGATGAAGCAACCTCCTTGCCACTAGGGATAGAAGATACAGATGGGAAGGACTGGAATCCATACTCAAGGGTAGTGTGGGTGCTCCTCCTCCTAACCAGAAAGTGTATTTGAAATACATGGATCTCCTTGCAGCAGTCAGCTGTGGCCATCTGGCAAAGCCTGATTTCGAAAGAGCTACCACCAGATGTCACGTCAGGGAGTCATCTCGTCCATAATAATGAATCCCTATGGAGCCTTATATATCGTGTTTAAGAGTAGTGTTTTATGTATACCTTATCATCTTTATCAATATTTAACTTGTAAATTACACTTTACTGTACAAGTTAAATATCGATAAAGATAATAAGGTACACATATAGCGCTAATCTTAGACATGATATATAAGGCTCCACAGGGATTCAGTATTATGACGAGAGATGCCTTGCTAAGATTACATCATCATGTTGCTTGTTCCTGGCAGTCCCAGGCTCTGATTGGCGTGGTGCTGCTCAACAGCTTTCTGATTGCAGCGAAACACAAAACTCGCCAAAACTGTATTAAACTTCAGATTTTAAGGTAATTATATGATTTAGTACATCTCCCTTAGCACTACATGTCCACATGAGGGTTTCAGGAGCAGTGCAACTAATAAAAGCTATGTTTAGGTGTCCTTTAAAAAAGCCCCCCGCCCCCAAAAAAAAATAATTAAAACCAAAACTAACTCAAGTGACTCCTTTCTATTGCATAAATCGAATATTCAAAGGAGATGCCAGTGCGATAACCTTTTTTATCTGCACTTGAACTGTTTGATTTTAGGGTTACCTGAGATCAAACTGCTCTCATGCAAATAGAAAGGTTTATCACATAGGCTCCCACTGCAGATCCCTTAGGTATCAAATACTGACACTATGTATCTGCCATTTTTTGACTGCGTCACAATTAAAAAACGTGTACTGATGTAATGCAGCATACTGAAACAGCAGGTTCAAATGGTATAGATACATACTGAATAGTACTGACACATAAAAACAGTATAGGCAGAGCTAATTCTTAACAGCTGGGCTCCAAGCTTTCATTTAAAAAAATAATTTAACAAAAATTAAGTTTCTAGTCCCAACAGTTCCAAAGTTAGATCTTTCAAAGGATAATGTCTTTAAAATGGGATAACTTTGGAACCGTCAGGGCTAGAAAAGTACAGTTATATAAGAACTTACCATAACAGTAGATCTTCAAGAGAAGCTCCTTCATCAGGCCACACGTATGGAATTATAGCAGTCAGGCACCAGGACCACATGGAAACTTTTTTTTTTTTTGCCAGCAGTCTACTAGGGGCCACCCATGATGATGTCATACATCAATGTCCTCACTCTATAAAAGTGGGCGGCCCCATACTCTCCTCAGTTCCCCACCGCACACCATACACAAAGGACATCCTCCTGGGGAACCGAGGGACAGCTGTAGGTTCCCGCCACTAAGCTAGGTTCAAAACAGCAGGTAGACCAGAGAGACTGGAGTAAGAAGCTCTGCACCTAAGGATCTAAGGAGGCTGGAGGGTAGGACAGCATGGCCTGATGAAAGAGATTCTCTCAAAGATCTACTGTTACGGTAAGTTCTTACATAACTGTACTATCTTCTCGAGGCTATCGCTTTCATCAGGACACACCTATGGAACGAGTCCCAAGCAGTAATGACAAAGACAGTCTGGGTGGCTGGAGGCTACAGGCCTAAGCAAGAAGACCTTGAAGCACAGCCAGGTCAAAGTCTGCTCTTCTTCTAGAGGCAATGTCCAGACTGTAATGTTTAGTGAAAATGTAGACAGTACTTCAAGTTGCAGCAGCACAGATTTCTGCAGCTGAAACATTCCTCAAACAGGCAACAGAAGAGGCCATACTGCAGGTTGAATGGCCACGCACAACCCCAGGAAGTTCCTTACCATACCTCCTGTAACAAAACATAATACAGTTGGCCAACCATTTGGACAAGCACTGTTTAGAAACTGGTATGCCCTATTTCCTAGAGGCAAAGCAAACAAAAAGCTGAGAGGACTTCCTACAGTCCTTCGTACAATGAACATAATATCTGAGTATTCTATGTACGTTTAATGTATACAGTAATGCTTTCACTGGATTGGCATGCTCAGGAAAATAAACTGGTAGGTGGGTGGTTTAATTTAAAGTAAACTCAGATACCACTTTTGGAAGAAACTTAGGGCTGGTACACAGAGTCTCTTTGTGGAAAATCAAATAAGGAGGCTCGCATATAAACCTGTAGCTCGGAAATCCTTTGAGCAGAAGTTACAGCAACTAAAAATAATGCTTTCCAAGAAAGGAAGTGTAAGCCACACGTCACAGCTGGCTCAAAAGGAGCCAAAGTAAGTTTCTCCAGCACAAAATTCAGGTCCTAGGTGGAGAATGGATTGCAGATGGTAGACTTAGAGTGCAGGGTACCTCTCAAGAACATATGGGCTACCCCTAACTGTACCACCGTACTACTATTAATGGGCACATGGAAAGCTGAAATAGCAGTCAAGTGCACTTTTACAGAACAGTATTGGAGTCCTGCATCTGACAAGGGCAATAGATACCCTAGAACCTGATTCACTGAACAAGTGATGGAATCTAACTGACGAAAAACGGCTCACAAAGCAAACCACTTCCACTTCATGGAATAAGTGACCCTTGTGGGAGGATTTCTAGCAGCCACCAGGCATGGAGCTGGAGTGACCGGAGGTCCAGATGGACCAGGGTGCACTGCTCATGTGAGAATGACTATGTCTGCAGGAGCCAGGCATGCTGCTGGAGTGACCCAAGGTCCAGATGGACCAGAGTGTCCTTTTCCTGTGACAGCAAGCTTCTGCACAGGGGCAGGGGTACTGGAGGTTCTACTGCTGGCTGCTGCAGCACAGGGAACCATATCTAATGAGGCCAGAATGGAGCCAACAGAATTCGAGTGGTACCCTCCATCTGGAGCTAGATTAGCACCCTCTGAATTACAGGAAAGGCATGAAGAAACCTCCCTTTCCAGGAGAGGGATAATGCATCTCACCAGAAAACTCCAGGCCCTGGTGAGAGCCAACAGAAAGTGGCAGTTTTGAGTTGAGTGGGGATGCACAAAGGTCCAACTCTGGATGACCCCACCTGTCAAACAGATCTTCTACTACCAAGGTCAGCAGCTCCCACTCATGCATTTGAGACTGCGATTGGCTTCTGAAAGGCTGTTTTGGGCGCCTGGAGCATGGACGGCCAACAGTTCCAGACTGTGTTCTAGAGCCCAGTACCAGACCCTCATCGCCTCCCTGCACAGCGGGTATGAGTGGGTAGCCCCTTGCTTATTTTATGTAATGTACTACACTGATGTTGTCCATCTGCACCTGCAGATGGCCTAGGGACAGATGATTCTGGAAAGCTTGCAGAGCATACAGAATGGTCCTCATCTCTATGTGGAGAGAAGTCTCCATTCTGGTCCATGTATCTTGTGTCTGATGAGGCCCCAGGTATGCCCCCTAGCCCAGCCCTAAAGCGTCTGTGGTGAGAATCTGCTGAAGGGAGGGAAATGAGGGAGGGAACCCCTTTCCTCAAACTGTTGGGTTCCATCCACCACTGAAGCACCTTTTGAACAGAAGAAGTTACTAGAACCTACTGATCTTACTTCGAAGAAAGCTCTTGCAGCAGACCACACCGGTAGGACTAAGCTGCCAGGTGCTAAGACCATACAGAAAACTTCTAGCTAGCAGTCTACCATAGGGAACTGCATCCCACCGACGTCAATCAACTAATGTCAGTACAGCCTATATAGGAGGGCGGTCCCCCACACCACCTCAGTTCTTTTCCTGCCATCAACCCGCACACATCAGACCTCAGCGGACACTGCAGCTACAGTCAACCACCATTTCCCGTGTTTTCTGTGCTTCTTTATTTTTCTCCTTTCCAGTGTTAAACATGGAATTCTTTGTTGTTTTCTCAACGAGTTTATGTCTTCTCCACCAGGCTCATCTTCCGACCACTCCACTAAGTGTGCCTGCGGCAAACAGATTCCTGAAAAGGACGGTCATTTTGCGTGTCTGATCTGCCTAGGCCTCAGCCATAGCACAGAAACCTGCCAACATTACCAGAAATTGAACCAGGCCATTCGGAGACATAGTTTGAAAACCCTGGAGTGCCACCCACTAAAGCAGAAATTGGTCACCATGGAAAAGGAGCTGCAGGCCAGGAACTCTTTGACCTCACCAGCCCAGTCCTCCAGGGCCTCTACTTCTTCTCATAAGAAAAACCCTGGGAAGCACAGGCACTGGGACAAGCAATGGGAATGGGCCAGGTCAGCTTCTCGATCGTGGTCACCCCACAAGCTTTCGACCGCGATGGGGTCATCCTCCCGCAAGGGGTCTGCCCCACCAGCCCTCTCTTCCTGCGGGCCTCCAGTGGGCTCAGCTACCTGCCCTCATCTCTGTTTCCGGTGGTGGCTCCTCAGGGCAGGAAACTTAGTTTCCCGACCCCCCAGCCCCTGACACTCAGACCCTTATCCTCCACAGGCTCTCAGCCAGGTGGGCGTGGCCAGTCTTGGTTCCTCAGGTAGCGGCTCTTCCACCATCGCCCCTGCGTTACCTTCGCCAGCTCCCATATTGAGGGCCGCCAACAGTCTGGCCAGGCAATGCTCACAGCTGGCCAATGCTGTCTCCTCCACTCTGGCATTGCCTCTGCCTCCTCCTCGGGGATCTCCTTCCCCCACAGCTGCCAGCTTCTCCTGTAGAGAAAATGCCAGTGAACCTGTTGCTGGGTCGCATTAGGCCGTCGTCCGCTGGACCACCGCCAGTTCTGCTGCAACCCCATCCTTTGGGTTCAGCACTGACGTCACCACTGCCACAACCCACACCACAGCTGACATCAGTTGGCTGGTCACCCGATCATTACCCTGGTGCCAGGTGGGCCAACACTGAGGTACCCTTCTCTGGCTCCTCAGCTGATGTTTCCTACCTCGCCTTCACATCCATTCCAGCCAATGTATAATATTGCACCCCAGGTGGATTATAATGTCCTTTTTTTGGGCGTGGTGGGCCTTCATGCAGAAGCACACCACTGCTCCTCAGGGCACTCCTCTGGCATCCCCCCACCGCCCTCCGCCGGACCCGCAGCCCAAGAATTTTGACCAGGCTGTTCCCAGTGAACCCCAGACTTCGGGGTCTACAGGGGCGACACCTGATGTTGGTTCAGACTTTGGGATGGACGATCGTCGGCCTCTGCAATTGGTCTCTGATTGCGAGACTACAGAGGATGACTCCCTATGGGTGAATCTTTGGAGGGGGAGGACCAGGTCAAGGAAGTGCCTAAGTCTCCCCCTGATGAGCCATCCTTTATAGATGTTATGCGTCACATCCAGTCTATGATGGACTGGTAGACTGAAGAGCACAGCCCAGAAAGACATCGCTTGACTATCTACCTCAGGCAGTGGGATGCCCTTCCTTTGGTGGTGCCCCCTATGACTGACTCCTACTAGGATGTCACACAGGCAGCCTGGGCCCACCCCTCTATGACTCTGCCTCTGGCAAGTGTGTTTTTGGCTCTACAATACTGGCCATTGGGCCATTAATTATTTGGCACACAAGGTCCAATACCAGTATGTCCTCTGGGACCAAGCCAGGGATTTGGCCCAGATGTTGCCTGAAGATTCCACTAAGATACAACTTGCCCAGCTTCTAAAGTCAGGCTCAGACGTAGGTAATCATGTCCTCCGGGAGGCTTATGATGCTGTCAACACCTCCAGGTGTGGGGTGGCTGCTGGTGTCTGCCTCCAGCACCTCCAGGTGTGGGGTGGCTGCTGGTGTCTGCCTCCAGCACCATTCCTGGCTCCAGGTGTCTGGTTTTGACCTGGATGCACAGACTAGTATTTTGGATGACACCTTCTGTGGGGCGGTCCTTTTTGGGGGTGACGTCCAGGACATTATTTCCACTTCACAGGAGTCCAGGCAGGCTCTTAAGTTGGTCCACTTACACTATCACACCCAGCCCAGAGCGGGCCAATGTCAGTCCTTTCTTCAGCCCTCCCGTAAGCAATTAGGGGTCAGCCGGCCAAGAGCCAGCAGAAGCACAAGGCCAGAGCAGCCCCTGCCACTGCCAAATCCTCTAGATCTCCCACAGACCCTCTGCCCATTCACGCCCCCAACCCCACCTCCTGACTCCTTACCCAACACCCCCACCCACCCGAATCAAGAATTTAAGGGAGGCTGTCAGGGGTCAGTTTTCTCTCCACCTGGACAGGTGAAGAGAAGTGACCACAGGCAATTGGGTGCTCCAGATCATAGCTCATGGTCACGCTCTGGAATTCCTAGAGTGACCACCCAAAAATCCTCCTGTCTACTCTGTTTACCCTCCAGCACACCTCTCTCTCTCTCTGGTTTGGGAGGAAATTTAGGCTCTTCTTCAAAAAAAAAAAGCCATAGAACCAATCCCTCAGGATCAATGGGGAAGGGGGTTTTACTCCCACTTCTTTCTCATTCCCAGAAAGACCAGGGATCTCCGGCCCATGCTGGACCTGAGCCACCTAAATCTGTACATCAAGTACAAGCACTTCAGGATTGTCCCCCTTCAGGGACTATTACTCCTGTTGCACCAGGGGGACTGGCTCTGTTCTCTGGACATGCAGGATGCTTACCTGCATATCCGGGTCTTTCCTGCCCATCGTCACTTTCTCTTTCAGGGAGTCCATGATTAGTTTGGCTCTCCTTTTGGCCTTTCCTCAGCCCCCCACACGGATATTTACCAAATGCCTGGTAGTGGTGGCTGCATGATGAGGAGGCAGGGTTTCTATACCTTCTTCCACGTTCCTGGACTACATTTCCTTTGGCCCCTCAGGCAGCGTCCATTCTGTTCCAGGCCTTGGGGATCACCATAAATCTGCTGAAGTCCTGCCTGTCTCCTTGCTAGTGCCTCCAATACATTGAGGCAGTCCTGGACACCAGTCAGAGCAAGGCTTTTCTGCCTAAGAACAGAGTGGAACGACTGATAGTGGAGGGCCAACTGGTTTTCTCCAGTCGGCAGGTCCCAGCCAGGGTCTTTCTTTGCCTTCTGGACCACATGGTGGTGCCCATCATCACAGTCCCCTTGTCCCGATTGCACACGTGAGTCCTTCAGTGGATCTTGAGGTTCCAGTGGGATCAGCGTACCGATGACCTAGACCAACTGGTCATGGTTTCCGACCCGGTTCAGAAGACTCTGTCGTGGTGGCTGAACCCAGCCAACCCTACTTCCGACCCCCAACAGGTGCTTATGACAGACGCATGCGTCCTGTGTTGGGGCGTTCATTTGGCCGAACACCAGACCCAGGGTACCGGGTCACAAGTGGAACAGCCTATCCACATCAATATTCTGGAGATGTGGGCGGTTCTTTACACCCTGCAAGCCTTCCAGACTCACCTCTTCCCCGGTCCACTGCCGGTGCAGACGGACAATATGTGTGTGGAGTACTACATCAACAAGCGTGGGGACCTATTTTTACCCTCTGAATTGGGAGGCGGCAAGAGTCTGGTTCTGGGTCATCGAGCACAATCTAGAGCTCTCAGCCGTTCACGTTCTAGGCATCTAAAACGTGTTGGCCGACAGTCTCAGCGGCTCATGTATGGGAGCTTCTAACTTCAGTGGTCAAAGACCTCTTCAACAGGTGGGGTCGCCCAGAGTTGGACCTCTATGCACCCCAACTGAATGCAAAACTGCCGCTTTTTTGCTCGCTCGATCCTGGGCCTGGAGTTTAATTGTGAGACCCATTGTCCCTCTCTTGGATGGAGAGATTTCTGTATGCATTCCTCCCTTCCCGCTCCTGCAGAGGGTTCTGCTCAAGCTCCAGCTGGAAAAGAGCAGATCTGATTCTCATAGCTCCCTTCTGGCCATGCCAGATTTGGTTTCCCCTGCTACAACAGCTAGAAGTGTAACCTGTGGTTCCCTAGCCCTGTGCACACGCTTGCTCTCCCAGGACCAGCGCATCCTGGTCCATTCTGACCTCAAGTCCTTGCATCTCCATGCATGGCTCCTGTGGACCAAGCTATTTCCCCGCTTTGGAGTTTCCTCTAGGGTCCCTGACATCCTGGTGGCAGCCAGAAAGCTCTCCACCAGGGCCACCTACGATACGAAATGGAAGCGCATCTTCATTTGGGCCACTACTCGCTATTTGGATCCTTTCACCTGCCTGGTGACTCAGGTGTTGGAGTACCCTTTCCCTTTCGGATTCAGGCCTGAGCTACTCCTTCCTTAAGGTGCACCTTTACACCATCTCTATGTACCATGCACCTATTCAGGGC
Source organism: Neoceratodus forsteri (assembly GCA_016271365.2). Lineage (NCBI taxonomy): Eukaryota > Metazoa > Chordata > Ceratodontiformes > Ceratodontidae > Neoceratodus > Neoceratodus forsteri. Next base: position 1,391,802,014 of record CM057458.1, on the reverse strand, counting down.
AAAGCTGTTGTCCAATTTGAGGTGTCCCGCACATTTCTGTAGGCATTTTGCATCTGAAACCTCCCATCCATGGGACCTCATCTTTATGTTGGAGAAACTCCCTTTACCTCCCTTTGAACTGGCCGCGAGTTGCGAGCTGCACTTTCTGTTGTGAAAAGTGCTCTTTCTGGTTTCTCTTACCTCTGCTCGAAAGATTTCTGAGTTCCAGGCTCTGATGTGTAAAGAACCTTATTTGGTTTTTCACAAAAGACAGGGTGTCTCTGCATACTAATCCTAAGTTTTCACCTAAGGTGGTGTCTGAGTTTACTTTAAATCAGTCTGTCCACCTTCCAGTTTATTTTCCTAAGTATTCCTTTTTTCTTTTTATTTGTTTAGTAATTTTTCCCCATTTTCGTCCACCCTCATGTCGGCATGAGCTCGCTCATGTGGAGGCACGCACGCGTCACGCTCAGTGGGACACCACACCCTACCGGTCACCCATTACCTAGCTGCGCCACCACTGGACCTCCATCTGAAGGCAGCGGGACTGTGGGAGGGTGACCCCCCCTTCCCGGGAGAGCAGAGCCGCTGTTAGGCAGCTTGATCCTGCTCCCACCTTCTCCCTCATGCCGGCACCCCGACGACCCGAGTCCGTTCCTGAACCTGGGTCGCTGGCACAAGGTATGGTGTTCACTGCCTCAGCCCTCTGTGCCACCGGGCTGGCTTTTCCTGAGTATTCTAATCGGGGGAGGCCTTTCTCCATACTTTGGATGTTCACAGAATGTTGTGGTATTACACGAACTGAAGTCCATGAGGAAAACTGATCAGTTGTTTGTTTTATTCACTCCCAAGAGAGAGGGTGCCCATTTCCAAATAGTATTTGTCTAAGTGGTTAGTTAATTGCATTGTTCACTGCTACCGCAGGTACAACAAGCCCCTTCTGGGGATAGCCAAGGGCCATTCCACGATGCATCTTTGAGCCACAATGGCTCGCTTCAGAAATGTGTCTGCTGCTGACATCTGTGCAGCTGCCACCTGGAACTCTGGCCACACCTTCATCAAGCATTACAGTCTGGACATCGCCTGAAGGCGCAGAGCCAACTTCAGCCTGGCAGTTCTTCAAGGCCTTCTATCATGACCGCTGACTTGCCCTCCTCCTCCTGGTGATTTCATCTCAGTGATACCGGTACTACTTGGCACTCAGTCCTACCAGTGTGGCCTGCTGCAAGAGCCTTCCTCAAAGTAAGATAGTACAGTTAAGTAAGAATGTACCATAACAGTAGAGCTTTGAGAGAAGCTCTTGCAGCAGGCTCTGCTTTCCCTCCCTCTTTCCCCTTGCTATTCCTTCTCTGTGCATCTTCTTCTGCTTGGCTCTCAGGAAACCTCCTCGGTTCTCCTTCAGCTGCCCACGCAGGGTTTCCGGTGGGAGAACTGAGGTGGTGTGGAGGACCGCCCTCCTATATAGGCTGTGCTGATGTCAGCTGACAGATGTCAGCTGGGGCAGTCCGCCATAGAAGACTGCTGGCTAGAAGTTTTCCATGTGGTCGTAGCACCTAGCAGCTTAGTCCTACTGGTGTGGACTGCTGCAAGAGCTTCTTTTGAAGATCTACTATAACAGCAAGTTCTTACGTAAATACAGGTTACTCACCTGTAACAGGAGTTCTAGGAATGGTATATGTTGTTCATCCACACTTATTGGCAGGTATCCTTGCCGCTTTAAATCTTGCCGGAAGGTCTTCAAGCTGGCTCCTCCCACCCACCCGGGTGCTAAAACTCTCGGCTCCGCCCCATGACGCCAGATCTGGCCCACTGGAAGCTCAGGTTGTGCGTCGAAGCCGGGGAGGTCGGGTGGGTCGTGTGGATGAACAACATACCATTCCTAGAACTCCTAGTTACAGGTGAGTAACCTGTATTTCTAGGGACATGGATATGTTGTTCATCCACACTTATTGGCAGACTCCTAGCAGTTCTCCGGGAGGAGGAGGCAAGGCGACACCCCTACTTAGGAAAAAGAGACTGAGAACCGAGGCCCCAAAACCAGCATCCCGGCATGACTCAAGGTCAATGTGGTAGTGGGTAATGAAGGTGTGTGCTGACTTCCAGGTAGCAGCCCTGCAGATTTCCTGGATAGGGACGTCCCTGGAAGCAGCCACCGATGCAGCGGTATGGCAGGTAGAATGAGCTCTTATTCCTCTGGGAGGCTCCATGCCCACCAACCTACAGCAGAGATCTATACAGGAGGTGACCCACCTGCTTATCGTCCGCTTGGCTGCAGGTCTGCCAGGTGCGGCTTCAGCATAAGTGACAAACAGCTGGCGAACCTCTCCCCGGATTTCAGCCGTGCGCTCCTTATAGTAAGCGAGCGCCCTTCTAGGGTCCAGAGTATGGAGCCTATATTCAGCCTCCGAGGTGTGATTGGGGTAGAACACCGGCAGAGTCAACACCTGGTTAAGGTGAAACTCCGACACCACCTTTGGAAGGAATTTCAGGTGGGGGCGCAGGACAACCTTGTCCCTGTGGAAGACCAGGTAAGGAGACTCGATGGAAAGCACCTGGAGCTCTCCCATCCTTCTGGCCGACGTAATAGCCACCAAGAAGGCGGTCTTCCATGACAGGTGAGAGAGATCACACCTGTGCATTGGTTCGAATGGCTTGCCCATGAGCTTTGCCAGTACCAGCAGTAGATCCCACGGTGGTGGAGGTTCTCGCACCGGAGGGGAAATGTGATCAAGGCCTTTAAAAAAGCGCCAGACCATCTTTTCCTGCGCCACCGACTGCTTCCGGCCAGCCCGGTAGAGATAGCTGCGCCAGGTGCACCCTTAGGGTCATCGACCTAAGCCCTTGCTGAGGAAGGGACCATAAATAGTCCAAGATGCTCGCCAAGGAACAGGAGGAAGGGTCCAGGCCCTTGCCCTGACACCAAATGGAAAACCTCTTCCATTTGAAGGCATAGCATTTCCTGGTCGACTCCTTAAGGGACGCCTCAACTACACTGAGGACCTTGTCGGAAAGACCCAAGGCCTGGAACTCTAGCCACTCAGGAACCAGGCCGTCAGGTGCAGGGATTGAAGGTCCGGATGGAACACCTTCCCCTGATTGACTGAGAGCAGGTCCTGGTGAGCTGGAAGCTGCCTCGGGAGCCTGGAGCGGAGGCTGAGGAGATCTGGATACCAGCATTGGCGGGGCCAGTCTGGGGCTACCAGAATCATATGCGCCTTGTCCCTCCTCGCCTTGAGAAGCACCTTGTGGATCAAGGGAAATGGGGGAAAGGCGTAGAAGAGGCCCGGGGTCCACGGCCTCGAGAAGGCATCCCCTGCAGCCCCTGCTGAGGGGGCGGGCATGGAACAGCTCAGCTTGCCTCCTGGAGGCAAACAGATCCACCTGAGTGTGCCCCAATGGGAGAACAGATCTTGTACTCCACCTCCGGCAGGAGAGACCACTCGTGGGAGACAGCCCCTATCCGGCTTAGGGCATCGGCCAAGGTGTTGGAGGCTCCTGCCACGTGAATGGCTAGGAGATCCGCCTCCAGGCTGGCGACGAGTGACCAAATGCGGAGAGCCTCTGCACAGAGGCATGGAGCATCCCGCCTCGGCGGTTTAGGTAGTACATGGTCGTGGTATTGTCCGCCTGGACCTGAATCACTTGACCCGTAGAAATGGAGTGAAGGCAGTGAGAGCTAGGCGGACCGCTCGGAGCTCCAGCAGGTTGATATGGCATCGGGACTCCCACGGGGACCAGAGGCCGTGCACTCTGTGCTCCCCTCAATGGGCACCCCAACCCATCAGAGAGGCGTTGGTCGATAGAGAGACCGTCGGCTCGGGGCCGACAAACGGGATGCCCTCCTGCAGATCAGCTGGAACGATCCACCACTGGAGTGCGTTCCACATCCCCTGGGTCACCGTCACTAGCTGGTCCAATGGATCGCAGCGTTGAGACCACTGGCTGGCCAACCCCATTGAAGGGGACGCATGTTCCAGCAGGCCCAACGGACCACGCTGGTGCAGGCCGCCAAGAGACCCAGGAGGCGCAGGAAGTCCTGGGCAAGGCGCGATTGCCCAACCAGAAATGATTGGGCAAAGGAGGAAAGAACCTCGGCCCTGTCCGCCGGGAGCCGTGCTCTGGCTCGAACAGAGTCGAGCTCTGCCCCGATGAAGAGAATCACCTGCTTCTGTTCGAAGTCGCACTTGCCTCGTTGATGAGGAGGCCGATCTGAGAGCAAACCTGGAGGGCCAGATCTCTGGACCGCTCCACCTCTTGTCTGAGGGGCTGCTATCAGCCAATCGCCCAGGTAAGGGTACACCCGGACGCCTCGGTGCCACAGGAATGCTGTCACCACTGCCATGCATTTGGTGAAGACTTGGGAGCAAGAGACAGGTCAAGGGCATGGCTCGAACCTGGAAGGGATCCTTCCGCCGAAGCGGAGGAATCTCTGGTGAGACGGACAGATAGGGACGTGAAAAACGTCGCCCTGCAGGTCCAGAGAGAGAGCAGAACCACACTGCTGCTCCAAGGATGGTATTATCTGAGCCAGAGTGACTATCCTGAAGGTCCTAGACCTAGGAACTTGTTTAGATCGTGCAGGTCGAGAATGGGGCGCCAGCCCCCCATCCGTTTTGGAACCAGAAAGTATCTGGACACAAACCCCGGTTCTGAGGGAGGGTCCGCCACCTTTCTGATCACCTCCTTCTCGAGGAGCAGAGCGATGTCGGCTCGGCGAGCCGACAGCGAGGCTGCGGACCCCGAGGCCCCCCGGGGAGCGATGACTCAGAAGGGCGGGGCCTGCTCGAACTCCAGAGGCAGGCTCTTTTCCACCACTTCCAACACCCAGCGGTCTCTGGTGATAGCAGACCAGGCGGAAAGGAAGTGGCGGTTGCCTTCATCGGGGAACTGGGGGTGGAGTGACGAGGTTAAAGGCACCCTCAACCCGTCACTGAGCAGGTTGGGGAGGGACCGCCGAGGACCACCTGGGCTCTTCCTCCCTGCTTCCTGGAGGAGGAAGCATGGCTTCAGGTTTGGGATGCTGCGCTGAGCCTGCTGGCCCTGATGCTGCTGGCCGGACGCTGCTGGCGCAGACGGACGAAAGGGCTTGGGTTGCGGTCTGCGGCCCTTGTCCCTCTGGGCGGATGAGACCGAGTCCAGGGTGGCATTGGACTTTTCAATCCTCTGGAGGTGACCTTCCACTCCAGGGCCGAAGAGGTCAGTCCCCAGGAAGGGGACATCCGCCAACTTGTGCTGGGTATCCGCTGTGAAGGTGGATATCCTCAGCCATGCCCAGCAGTGCATAGCCACTGCGGCCGCGAATGACCTGGCGCATGAGTCACCAATGTCCAAAGCAGTCTGAAGTTGCTGCTTGGCCACTGCCCTGCCCTGGTCCCGTACCTGCTTAACGTGGTCTGCAGGTCAGCCAGGAGATGAGGACTACCTCGTCCAGGGAGCCCAACAGGGCATGAGAGAAGTGTGCCATCAGCATGGCCGAGCTGGCCTGACAAAGGCCAAGGGAGGACGCAGCGTAGACTTTTCACCCAGCATAGTCCAACTTCTTGGACTCCTTGTCGGAGGTTTGTCTACGTCCCTGGCGTTTCCGGCACGCCAAAAGACGCTGTCGGTAACCAACCCCTCGGCTGAGGGATGTTCCGAGAAACCAGACGGGGAACCAGTAGGGACCACATACTTCCTAGCCATCCTGGCCGAAGGCGCAGGGCAGGAAGCAGGACGCTGCCAGAGCTCCAAGGCCGGGCCTACAATGGCCTCGGCCACCGGACAGGCCTCCGTAGGAGAATCCCCTCGGTCCAGTATCTCCGTGAGGGGATACTTGGCCCACTTGGATACGGGCTCGAGCTGCATCCCGGTGGACTCCGAGATGAGCCTAAGCAAACCCATGAAGGACGAAGGGCTATCATCCAGTGACTGACCTCCTGAGGACTCCAAGTTGACCCGCCTGGAGAACAGGGAGGAATCGTCGTCGGACTCAGAGGAGTCCGCAAAGAGCTGCCTTGGGCCTGAGCCACCCTCCACCTGCCGAGGGCGATCGAGTGAGGGTGACAGACAGCCTAAGGGGCAGACCCCACGACCGAGAATTCTTGGTCGGAGCCCCAAACAACGGCTGTGGAGGCGGAGGTTCCACCGAATCGGTGGGGCAGCCTTTTCGGCCGAGCAACAGGCCTGGAAGCAGGGCTAGCAGGGTTGCTTCTGCCACTCCGTGACAGCCACTTGATAGCCGGGAAGGCGGTCATGTCGGCTTGCTCCCCGGACAGAAGAAGCTGTTGCCCATGAAGTCCTCGTATCTATCGACACAACTTAAGGGGCCGAAGCCTCGTCTCGAGGAGAAGACGAGTGGCGATCGCTCAAAAGGTCACGAGAGCCCCGGGAGACCGCCATGACGGCGGATCGAGAAGAAGTCCCGAGACCGAGACTGGCGAACCTCGGCTTTTCCGAGGAGGGTTCTGGGGCAGGACGGGAAACCCGCTCCCTCGGCTCGGAGGGCTCAACCACGGACTCCGGAACCGGAGGCACGGGCAAGTCCACGGAAACCTCACCTCCGCGAACCGGGAATGAGGCTGGCTTCACCGTCGACAGCCCGTCCGGACGGGTCGAGAAAATCTCAACCGCGGCACAGGAGTCTCTAGCCAACTGACCTGACGGGACGCCAGGAAGCCAGTGGCCGGTTAAGGATCACCAAGTCGATGGTCGACTACTTCCGGTGAGCGGGACCTCCTGCCCCAAGAGCGTCGATGGAGGGACTTACCTTTGTGGTCCTTCTTCTTGGACCGAGAGGAAGGCCCTGAAGATGTTGGTCCCTCTACCTTAGTGGAGAGGGACAGACAGAGCTCCTTAAAAGAAACTGAATAGGAGGATCCCAGGGAGAGCGGGATAAAGGCCGTGGCTGAGGGAGGAAGGATCGGCCTGGCGCGCCTCCTCCTCTAGGGCGATCATCTGCTCAAGCTGTTCCGCCGAGCCCGCCACACGAAACCGCCAACCGGCCTCCTTTGACTTTACCGAGGATAATTGCTGGCCGCCGTTGCAGACGGGCGTCACGGTCTTCCAGGACATAGGCCAAAAAGACATTTCAGGTCGCAAGCCTGCGGGGTCGCTCAAAGCCCTACAGTAGACGACGTGGAGTGGATCCGTCCAGACTTCTTCTGCCCGCATGGGCACCTCCGGAAACCAGGAGTCGATTTGTCCATCGCAGCTTGAGGAGATATTGAACGAAGTCTTGAAAACCTTAAACTTTATTTCAGGAAACCAAGAATTAGGAACTAGTCTTATCGCAGAGCGTTAAGGAGAAACCTGAGCTTCCAAGCGGTAAGGAAGATCTGGCGTCATGGGGCGGAGCCGAGAGTTTTACCAGCCGGGTGGGTGGGAGGAGCCAGCCTGAAGACCTTCCGGCAAGATTTAAAGCGGCAAAGATACCTGCCAGTAAGTGTGGATGAACAACATATCCATGTCCCTAGAACTGTACTTTCTAGATCGTCAGTGTGCTGATCCCATTGAACTCTATGTCCATTGAGGGATCCTCATGTGCAGCCTAGCCAGGGGTACCATGACAATGGCTGCTGCCATTAGGCCTAAGAGTCTCAGGAATATCCCGGGTGTAACATACCTGCTGTTGTAAAGCAGCTGGGCCTGTGCCATGAGGTGCTCTGCCATGTCATGGGATAGGAAGGCTAAGCCCTGAGCAGTGTCCAGTACTGCCGCTATGTACTGCAGATGCTGGCAAGGGGTCAAGACTGACCTGGGCAGATTGACCGTGATTCCTAGGGCAGGGAACAGCTGTCTGGCGAATGCTAGAGTGTGGGACAGTTACTCCTGGGACTCAGCTTTGAGCAACCAGTCATCTAGATGGCGGAAGACATACAGTACCTCTCTCCAGAATGTTGATGCCACAACTGCCAAGCATTCGCCAGCTGCCAGGACCGCATACAGCATTGGGGAAGCATAGACCAAAGGCCCCTCTAAGGCCCTTGGGACCACCAGCATAGTTGCCAGCTGCCAGGACAGCATACAGCATCGAGAAGCTTGGACCAAAGGCCCCTCTAAGGCCCTTGGGACCACCAGCACAGTCGCCAGCTGCCAGGACAGCATACAGCATCAGGAAGCGTGGACCAAAGGCCTCTCTAAAGGCCCTTGGGACCCCCAACCCCAGCACAGTTGCCAGCTGCCAGGACAGCATACAGCATCGGGAGGCGTGGACCAAAGGCCCCTCTAAGGCCCTTGGGACCACCAGCATAGTCGCCAGCTGCCAGGACAGCATACAGCATCGGACAGCGTGGACCAAAGGCCCCTCTAAAGGCCCTTGGGACCCCCATCACCAGCACAGTCACCAGCTGCCAGGACAGCATACAGCATCGGGAAGCGTGGACCAAAGGCGCCTCTAAGGCCCTTGGGACTCCCACCCCCAGCACAGACGCCAGCTGCCAGGACCGCATACAGTTTCAGGGAAGCATGGACCAAAGGCCCCTCTAAAGGTAATTGAAGCTGTCTCTCTGCACAGTCTGCCTGATTGCAGCTTTATTTGTCTGCCGACTTTTCCTGATTGTTTTTGCAGCACATCTCAAGCCCTGGATTCAGCTCGGTTTGTTTGGAATGCCTCAGAGACTTTACTGCATTTCATTCAGGGTTTCAGCCTGTTTTGTACAGCTTAGGTTATACCTCAGGCACTATGCTACCTTCTCTGATTGTCCCTCTATATTACTCTGCCCATTCCTCTGGGTGATTTCCCATTGAAACTCAGTTTCTAGCAATGTGCATTTTAAACTGTTTAAGAGGTCTTCTGCTGTACTACCCTAGGATTTGTTTAATGGGGCTTTGTCTGGGTGACTGTGTTTAACAGAGCTCAATTCGCTGACCTGTTCCACACTTGGGATTTCCAACTGAGGCCCACTGCATGGTTCTGGTGTCTCTCTGATTTCCTGGAGCTCCACTGTGTTCCCTTCTCTATTCCAAAGTCACTGCAGTCTCACGTCCCCCTTGCTGCACATGCACACTACTCTCCCCTCCTGAGCACAGACTTCAGACTGCACCCTCCCGCTGCATATTTAATTAACCTTTTGTCTTGTCTGCTACACAGGTCCTTGGGACCCCCACCCCCAGCACAGTTGACAGCTGACAGGACTGCATACAGCATCGAGGAAGCGTGGACCAAAGGCCCCTCTAAAGATAACTGAAGCTGCCTCCCTGAACAGCCTGCCTGAGGGGTGTTAGCCCGTCGAAGCTACGCATTGACTGCCCCACCCACCCCAGCCACCTTCCCACCCAAGGGCGGCCCTAAGTGCTCACTTCTCCCTTAGCAGGTTATTGCAAGTCACCACTAGATGGTAGCAGCTAGCCCTCCTACCACACTGCTTGCGGACCATCTCCCACTGCTCTCTTCCTACTCCCCCCTAAAATTGAACAAATTACGCTGGGGGATCTCAATATTAACCGGCTCTCTAGTGCCACCTCCCAGCAAAAAGATGCTGTCACTGCCCTGGATCTCACCCAGCTAGTCACCCATCTCACCAGAACCAACCCTTCAAATGGCTCCACCTCTCTCCTTGACATCATCCTCTCCAACCGTCCCCACAAAATATCTGAAACCACCATCCTTAGCAATCACTCCCCTGTAATCTGCTCCTGGTCCGGATTAGCCTAAAAGCTGCCTTCCAACACCTTCCTCTGACGTCGCCTTAAACCGTGAAAACTAGAGCAACTGAAAACCTACCTTATTCACTGGGACTGGTCCCCAATTAACCTAGAAAATGATATGGATACAACTCTCTCCTACTTCAGCCGCTCCTTTATTGCAGCCTGTGACTTGTTCTCTCCCCTCACCAAACACACAGTCAAAAACACTAACACCCCTGGATCTCTCAACCCCTACTAAACCAAATGCGCCAGCAGAACAATCTCTGGAACAGAGCCGTCGACTCTGGTAAGCCCTCCACTAAGCAACTCTATTGGGAGGCATGTTATAAATGCACCTGGGCCGTCTGTAAGGTGAAAGCTAGCTGCTACAAGACCACCCTTACCTCCTCCTGGGTCTCTGCCTGCAAATTTTGGGACAATATTAAGGAACTCGATGGCAAATCCCGGTCCCCACCCCCATCCCAGCTCAATATCAATTGCACCATCTCCTCTGACCCTCAGTGCATCGCCGATACCCTCAACTCCACCTCTCTGACCTTAGCTCTGTGCTCCCTCAACTTCTTTGACACCACTCCCACCTCCCCACCCACCCCTTCAAGCGTCCCCCTTTCTAATTCTGTACCCTCTCAGCACAGAAGGCTAAACCCTTCCTTCTGAAAGTCCTTAATGGCCCAAGCCACAGTAACGATTCGCTTGATCTTAAACTGCTCTGCCAGGTCCTTGATGTACTTCTCTCTCCCCTTACTAACCTCCTTAACCACTCCCTCTGCCTTGGCCAGTTCCCCATCACTTGGAAGGTGGCAGTCATCACCCCCATACACAAGAACGGTGACCTTACCATCCCAGGGAACTACCACCCAATCTCAATACTTCACCCCTCTCTCCAAAGCCTTAGAATGAATATCTCACCTCCTACAACCTCCTTTGTGTAGAACAGCATGGTTTCCGCCCTGGCCATAATACTACCACAGCCCTCCTAGAATTCTCTAGCTACCTGCACGCTTTCCTTGACAAAGGGCACCTGGCGGGAGTAGTCTTTACTGACCTGTTGAAGGCTTTCGACACAGTTAGCCATCCTCTCCTCCTGTCCACCCTTTTCCATGTAGGCCTCTCCCCGGACGTTGTCACCTGGTTCATAAGCTACGTCTGCTCCTGCTCAAAATGCATCAAAATAAATAACACCATCTCCTGTTACCGCCCTGTTTGCTCAGGCGTACCTCAAGGCTCTATCCTGGGTCCTCTTCTTTTCAGTCTTTACCTCAACACCCTCTCCTCCATCTGCTCTGAGTGAGTCCTTTCTCTATGCCGATGACACGGTACTCTTTTCTGCCCACCCCGACCCACACACCCTACAAGGCATGCTTCAATAATCTTTCAGCCAGGCTGAAGCATGGTTCTTTCGCCCGCAGGCTTGTCCTCAACCATAAAAATATGAAGTCCAAGCTCTTCACCCACAATCAGAGTATATCCCGTGATTCCCAGCTATGAATCATGTTCAATGGCCTCCACCCTATCAAACAGGTTCACAGTCTCAAATACCTTGGCATAACCTTCGACACGTCACTATCCTTCCAAGACCACACCCACCTCCTTTACTCCTCAGTCAACATACAAATTGGCATACTCTACCGCCACAGGGATTGTCTCCCCCCTGAACCCCTTTGTCTCACTATTACCTATTACCTCCTCAGTCCTCTCCCTCATAGATTATGGGCTCATTGTCTATGGCTCAGCCACCAACACTGCCCTCTAAAGAGTTAAAATCTCCCTCAATAAAGCCTGCCGCCTCCTTACAGGTTGCGATAGGCTCACCCATACCTGCAGTCCTTGCACCTTGTCCAACCTACTTCGACTTTGACAAAGACTACAGTACCAATCCTGCCTCTTCGCCAAACAAATTATGGTTGGTCTAGCCCCACCTGGACTATCAGCTTAGATCCAGCCTGCCCACACTGTACCCTCCACCCATTGCTCCACAAAAGCACTGTTGCATGTGCCCAGAGTCAGGACTGCCCTGGCCCAGAGGTTCTTTGTCTGCAAAGCCAGTGCACTGATAAACTCCCTCCCTGTCTCCATCTCCAATCACCGCAGACTCAGGTTATTCAAATCCTCACTCTAGAGTCACCTCTGTACCAATTGCCTCTAGCCTCTGCCCACCTGACCGCCTCCCTACTTGATATAGATCCACCTTTGACAATGGACTTCGGTCCTGCCTTCTTCCTGTCTTACTCAGATTGGATAGGAACTGCACTACTGCATCATTTTATTGGCACTACCCTTGTAAACTGCTGTAAATGTATTGTTCTCATGTTCTGACTGTTTACTGTAACTGTGTATTACCTTGATGAGGAGCCTTTGTAAAAGAGTCACTGACTCAAAGGATTGCAATTCCAACATCATTAATAAATAAATAAAAAATACTCACGGTGCAGATGACAAGCCAAAGGGCATCACTCTGAACTGATACTGTTCCCCCGAAAAAGGAACCTGAGGTACTTCCTGTGAGGTGGACAAATCTTGATATGCAGGTATGCATCCTGCATGTCCAGAGAGCATATCTATTCCCCTTCTGTAGGAATGCCAGCAGGCCTTGCAGAGTGACTGTCCTGAACTTCTTGTAGTGAATATAGAAGTTCAGATCCCTCAGATCCAGCATGGGCCTTGGGTCCCCTGTATATTTTGGGACTACAAAGAAATGAGACTAGAACCCCCTTTTCCTTTGCTACCAGGGAACTGGTTCTATGGCCCTCTTGCGCAGCAAAGTATGTACTTCCTCTAGCAGCACTGGTATGTGATCTGGAGGATAGGATGAGGGAATTGGTGGAAGTTCCAGAGGCAACTTCAGAAGTTCTAGAGCACGGCCTTGTTCTATCAGATACAGGACCCAAGCATCTGTTGTAACCTCTCTCTCCACTGGTCCAGGTGGTGGGACAGGCAACCCCCTACCACCACTTTCAGGTTGCGTGCCGGAGGGCAGGGGTCTAAAAAGGAGTCATGCTGAAGCAGATCTGGTGAGTGGAGCCACACACCAACTCTAAGAGGCTTTTCCTGTGGTGGAGATAGGGGTAGGCAAAGCTGATCCTGTTCTGCATTTGCCCAGCTGGCTGGCACCTGACCTGGGTTTGTTGGTGGTTCGACCAAAGTACACTTTTTGGTTGGGTGTGGTAGAGGGAGTGGACTGACCTTAGAGTCCTCCCTGAGGCTTGGAAGTCTGAAATGATATCCTTTACATCTGCTCCACATAGATTGTGACCTCTGAAAGGGGCATTCAGAATGGATTGCTGGACATCACTAGCAAAATCCTGACACCCTGAGCCAAGAATGCCTTCTGAGGCAGATGCCAGCCACAGCTGCTCTGGTAGATGTATCTGAAATATCATCGGTAGACCTCAAAATGTGCTTACCTACATCAGCTCCAGTCTGGAGGGCTTTGAGCATCTCCTGCTTCTGGGGACCCACTGCAAGGGCCTGGGCTGCTGCTTTAGCCTTTTCCTAGAGGATATTCTGGTATTCGACTATATGGGCATGATAATTCGCTGTTCTGAGACCCAGTGTGGCACAGGCAAAAATTCTCTTGCCCATGAGGTCCAGTTTTCTTGACTCCTCATCTCAGGGAAGATAACTGTGATGCTTAGACCTCTAAGACCTATCATGGGCTGCATTTATCACTACTGAATCAGCCTGAGGGTGCCCTGCAAAAAAAAGCTTCTCTTAGGGAGTCTGTTACAGTTTTTGTCTGCCTTTCTGGGCATGGCAGGGATCAAATGCATTGCAAGAGTGCCTTGCAATGTCAGCGGGGGGAGCCTGAAACCCCGAAGTCGATGGGGGGCAGGAGCACCGGCGTTGAAGGGCCATCACCAGCTGTAGGAGGACTGGTGGAACCCACTCCCAGCTGACCTTGAGGGAACTGAGGTCTGAGTGGCAGGGCTTGCTGCATCGATGGAGGTATCAGCAGCCCCAATGTCGACATACCTTCACCGGCCTTACCTGGTTACCAAAGACTAAAATAAAAAAAAACAAATAAAATAAAATAAAAACTTGGTCTGTGCCTGGCTGCCATGGTGGCATCCTCTAGTGCAGCTAATAGAGGAGGAATAATAAAATAGGGAGAATCTGGTAGTTCTACTCTACCAGGTTCCTACTGGTGATGTCTTGCTCCTCAGCATCAAATCCCATTGCAGTTTGGAGTAGCTTCATCACCAAGATGAAGAAGAGGTCTTCAGGAGGGGACCTCAGGATATACAGTGAGGAGTCCTCACTCCCAGAGGAAACGGTGGAGCTGGACCTCGATGGGCTTCTCTCCATATCTTCCTCCTCTTGCAAAATGAGATCAGGGTTGTATTCCTGCTCCTCATCGACAGGCTATGAATACTACAAGAAAGGAAGCGAGGATGTTGACGCCCTGGAGCGAACAGGGCACACTGACATGGCAGTCATCCACACAGGGGCTGGTCTGATAGGCCTCGACATCGTCATGTTCAGAGGAGGCACAAGGTACTGTATTATCTCCACAAAGGAGGAGAGCACCATCTGCACGTCAACGGTGGCCTGCATTGCAGGAGTGCCATGCAATGTCAATGGGGGAGGCTGAAACCCCAAAGTCAATGGGGGGGGGGGAGAGACAGGAGCCCCAGCATTGATGGGCCATCACCAGCTGTAGGAGGAATGGCGGAACCCACTCCCAGCTGACCTTGAGGGAGCTGAAGTCTGAGTGGCAGGGCTTGCTGCATCGATAGGGGTATCAGCAGCCCCAATGTCGACATGCCTTCACCAGCCATGGGAGGTCTGGCGGGACTCACTGCCAGAGCTGGCCCTGCGTTACCAAGGGTTTGGGTGGCAGGAGGTGTCACCAAAGCAGACGATGCTGCAGCTGTCTTCACTAAGTGGAGAGGTGACCGAGAGAGTATTGGTGGGGGCATAACTTATTCTTGCTCTGCTCCCTCTCCCAGTGTTTGTGCTTTTCTAAAGACTTGTCTCGGGCCTTGGAAGAGTGGGAGCCCAAGGATGGGGCTGGCGATGTGGCAGAGCTTCTCTCCTGGAGCTCCATCTCCATTCTGGCTAACTTCTGCTCAAGGAGTAAAGACTGCAGGGCTTTCAACGGCACTGTCAGGTAGCTTAATTGAAGCTGAGGCAGGCTTTAACGTTGTGGGCCTCTCTGAAACAGCGGCAGATGTCTTGATCGTCGTTCTAGATCTTTCCACCACACTCGTAGTAATGAAAGAGTTTAGCTGAGTCGGTTATCAACATACATAACAACGGCAATCACTTTAAAATACAGCAATAACTACTATGGTGAGAAGAATAAAAAACTTAAAAAATGGAAGATTTGGAATTCGACTGTAGTAACAGTGCCTCCATAGAGTCCAGTGAATATAGTCAACAACGGGAAACGAACTGAGAAGGGCACTGGGCACCCACATTTATATAGTGAGGACATTGAGGTATGATGCCATCGTGGACGGCCCCTAGTAGACTGCTAGCAAAAAAAAAAAAAGAGAAAGTTTCCGTGTAGTCCTGGCACCTGACAGCTGTAGTTCCATAGCTGTAGCCTGATGAAATACAGGTTACTCACCTGTAACAGGAGTTCTAGGAATGGTATATGTTGTTCATCCACACTTTCTGGCAGGTATCCTTGCCGCTTTAAATCTTGCCGGAAGGTCTTCAAGCTGGCTCCTCCCACCCACCCGGGTGGTAAAACTCGCAGCTCCACCCCATGACGCCAGATCTGGTCCGCTGGAAGCTCAGGTTATGCATCGAAGCCGGGGAGGTCAGGAGTGGTAGGATGAAAAATATACCATTCCTAGAACTTCTGTTACAGGTGAGTAAACCTGTATTTCTAGGGACATGATATGTTGTTCATCCACACTTTCTGGCAGACTCTCCAGTTCTCCAGGAGGAGGGAGGCAACACACCCCAATACTTACTTGGGAAAAAGACTGGAGAACCGAGGCCCCAAACCAGCATCCGGCGTGACTCAAGGTCGATGTGGTAGTGGGTAATAAAGTATGTGCCACTTCCAGGTAGCAGCCCTGTAGATATCCTGGATAGGGACATCCTGGAAGCAGCTACCAAGCAGCGGTATGGCGGGTAGAATGAGCTTTATCCTCTGGGAGGCTCCATGCCCGCCAACCTATAGCAGAGCTTCTATGCAGGAGGTGACCCACCTGCTTATCGCTCACTTGGCTGCAGGTCTGCCAGGTGTGGCTTCAGCGAGGACAAACAGCTGGCAACCTCTCCTAACTTTCAGCTATCCGGCTCCTTATAATAAGCTTAGCCAGTTGAGTCCAGAGTATGGAGCCTATATTTGGCCTCCGAGGTGATTGGGGTAGAACACTGGCAGAGTCAACACCTGGTTAAAGGTGAAACTCTGACACCACCTTTGGAAGGAATTTTGGGTGGGCGCAGGACAACCTTGTCCCTGTGGAAGACCAGATAAGGGACTCGATGAAAGTGCCTGGAGCTCTCCCATCCTTCTGGCTGACATGATAGCCACCAAGAAGTCGGTTCTTCCATGACAGGTGTGAAATATCGCACCTGTGCATTGGTTTGAATGGCTTGCCCATGAGCTTGGCCAATACCAGCAGTAGATCCCACGGAGGTGGAGGTTCTCGAACCGGAGGGGAAATGTGGTCAAGGCCTTTGAAAAAGCACCCGACCACCTTCTCCTCCACCACCGACTGCTTCCCGCCCGTGCCTGGTAAGCAGAGATGGCTGCCAGGTGCACCTTAAGGGTCGTCTACCGAAGCCCTTGCTGAGAAAGGGACCACAGGTAGTCCAGAATGCTTGCCAAGGGACAGGCGGAAGGGTCCAAGCCCTTCCCCTGACACCAAATGGAGAATCTCTTCCATTTGAAGGCATAGCATTTCCTGGTCGACTCCTTACGGGATGCCTCAACGACGTTGAGGACCTCGTCGGAAAGACGCAAGACCTGGAACTCTAGCCGCTCAGGAACCAGTCCGTCAGGTGCAGGGATTGAAGGTCCGGATGGAATACTTTCCCCTGGTTGACTGAGATCAGGTCCGGGCGGGCTGGAAGCCGCCTCGGGAGCCTGGAGCTGAGGCTGAGGAGATCTGGATACCAGAACTGGCGGGGCCAGTCTAGGGCTACCAGAATCACATGCGCCTTGTCCCTCCTCGCCTTGAGAAGCACCTTGTGGATCAAGGGAAATGGGGAAAGGCGTAGAAGAGGCCCAGGGTCCACGGCCTCGAAAGGCATCCCTCTGCAGCGAGCCCTGCTGAGGGGGGCGGGCATGGAACAGACTCAGCTTCGCATTCTCCCTGGAGGCAAACAGGTCCACCTGAGGCATGCCCCAGTGGGAGAACAGGTCTTGTACTACCTCTGGCAGGAGAGACCACTCGTGAGACGCAGCCCCTATCCGGCTTAGGGCATCGGCCAGGGTGTTGGAGGCTCCTGCCACGTGAATGGCTAGGAGATCCACCTCCAGGCTGCGCACGAGGGACCATATGCGGAGAGCTTCCTTGCATAACAGCATGGAGTGTGTCCCGCCCTGGCGGTTCAGATAGTACATGGTCATGGTATTGTCCGTCTGGACCTGAACCACTTGACCCTGTAGAAACGGAGCGAAGGCAGTGAGAGCTAGATGGACCACTCGGAGCTCCAGCAGGTTGATATGGCATCGGGACTCCCGAGGGGACCAGAGGCCATGCGCTCGGTGTTCCCCCCAATGGGCACCCCAACCCATCAGAGATGCATCGGTCGATAGAGAGACCGTCGGCTCGGGGCCGGCGAACGGGATGCCCTCCTACAGATGTGCCGGAACGATCCACCAGAGATCGCCTTTTCCTACATCTTCTGGGTCACTGTCACGGGCTGGTCCAACGGATCGCAGAATTGTGACCACTGGCTGGCCAGTCCCCATTGAAGAGGACGCATGTACCAACGGGCCCAACGGACCACGCTGGTGCAGGCCGCCATGAGGCCCAGGAGGCGCAGGAAGTCCCGGGCAGGGCGCAATTGCCCAACCAGAAATGATTGGGCAAAGGAGGAAAGAACCTCGGCCCTGTCCGCCGGGAGCTGTGCTCTGGCTCAGAGAGTCTAGCTCTGCCCCTGCTGAATAGTGTCACCTGCTTTGCGCTGAAGTTCCGACTTGGCCTCGCTGATGAGGAGGCCAACCAGAGAGCAAACCTGAGGGCCAGATCCCTGACCGCCCGCCTCTGCTCTGGAGGGGGCTGCAATCAGCCAGTCGTCCAGGTAGGGGTACACCCGGACCCTTCGGCGCCGAAGGAATGCTGTCACCACTGCCATGCATTTGGTGAAGACCCTGGGAGCTAGGGAGAGGCCGAAGGACATGGCCCGGAACTCGGAAAGGGATCCCTCCGCTCTGAAGCAGAGGAATCTCTGATGGGACGGACAGATTGGGACGTGAAAGAGTGCATCCTGGAGTTCCAGGGAACAGAACCACACGCCTCGTTCCAAGGATGGGATTATCTGAGCCAGAGTGACCATCCTGAAGGTCCAAGACATTAAGAACATGTTCAGGTCGTGCAGGTCGAGAATGGGGTGCCAGCCCCCCGTCCGTTTTGGGACCAGGAAGTACCTGGACACAAACCCTGGGTCTGGAGGAGGAGGAGGAGGAGGATCCGCCACCCTCCTGATCACCTCTTTTTCGAGGAGCAGGCAATATCGGCCTGGTGGGCCACAGCGAGGCTATGGGACCGTGGCCCCCCCCCGAGGGGCCACGGCTCAAAATGGAGAGCCTGCTCACCCCAGAGGCAGGCCTTTTCCTACCACCTCCAACACCCAGCGGTCCATGGTGATAGCGGACCAGGCGGAAAGGAAGTGGCGGAGCCGTCCCCCCATGGGGGGGAGTGATGAGGCTGGGAGCGGCACCCCTCAACCCGTCACTGGGCAGGCTTGGAGGAAGAACCAGCCGAGGGACCTCCTGGGCCTTTACCTCTTTGCTTCCTGTTGGAGGAAGCCACCGGCTTGGGTTTGGGACGCCAAGCGCAAGCCTGCTGGCCCTGTTGCTGGTACTGCTGGGCCGATCGAGATGCAGGGGCTGAAGGACGAAAGACTTGCTGCTGATGGTGGCCTTTGTCCCTCTGGGCAGAGGTGACCCAGTCCAGGGTGGTGTTGGACTCTCGATCCGCTGGAGGTGTCCTCCACCCAGGGCCGAAGAGATCAGTCCCCAAGAAGGGGACATCCGCCAACTTGTGCTTGGTATCCGCCGTGAAGGTGGATATCCTCAGCCACGCCCTGCGTCGCATAGCCACTGCGGCCGCTACTGACCTGGCACAGGAATCACCTATGTCCAGAGCAGTCTGAAGCTGCTGCTTCGCCACCGCCCTACCCTGGTCCCGCACCTGGCGGACCATGGTATGCAGGTCAGGTGGGAGATGAGGAACAACCTCATCCTGGGAGCCCAAGAGGGCGTGGGAGAAGTGTGCCATCAGCACGGCCGAGCTGGCCTGTCGGAGGCCGAGGGAGGACGCAGCATACACCTTGCGCCCGGCAAAGTCCAGCTTTTTGGACTCTTTGTCGGGGGGCTTATCCACATCCCGAGCGTTACCTGAACGCCGGAAAACACTGTCGGTGACTAACCCCTCGGCAGAGCGGTGCTCCGGGAAACCGGGCAAAGAGCCAGTAGGGACCGCATACTTCCTGGCCATCCTGGTCGAGGGCACAGGACAGGAAGTAGGCCGCTGCCAAAGCTCCAAGGCTGGGCCGACAATGGCCTCAGCCACCGGAAAGGCCTCTGGGGAA
The DNA here is from genome assembly GCA_016271365.2 of Neoceratodus forsteri. NCBI lineage: Eukaryota > Metazoa > Chordata > Ceratodontiformes > Ceratodontidae > Neoceratodus > Neoceratodus forsteri. The sequence goes on along the minus strand of CM057458.1, from coordinate 1,391,782,688 downwards.
CTCGGTCCAGTATCTCCGCTGGGATACGGCCTGCTTGGACACGGGCTCGAGGCAACCCGTGGACTCGAGATGAGTCGGAGCAGACCCAAGAAGGACGATGGGCTATCGCCCAAAGACTGGCCCCGGAGGACTCCAGGTCGACCTGCCTGGAGAACAGGGAGGAGTCGTCGTCGGATTCCAAAGAGTCTGCTAAGAGCTGCCTCGGCCCTGAGCCACCCTCCACCTGCCGAGGACGGTCAGGAGTGAGGGTGACCGACAACCTGTGGGGCAGGCCGTGACCCGACCGAGAATCCTTGGTTGGTGCTCCCGACTTTGGTTGTGGAGACGGAGGTTCCACCACAATTGGTGGAGCAGCTGGTTTTGGCCGAGCAACCGGCCCTGGAGTGGGCAACTCAACTGGTGCGAGAGGTTGCTTCGGTCGTTCAGGCGACAGCCACTTGATGGCCGGGGTCTGGATCGGGGTCGGCTTAGGCCCGGACAACAGCAACTGCTGCCACATAAGCTCCTCGTAGCGCTGGCGTAATTTACGCTGAAGCCTCCCATCATCCGAGGAAGAGGACGAGGAGGAACGGTGTCGCGACCGAGACCGCCGATGTCTGCGGGAACGGCTAGACCGAGAAGAGGTCCGAGACCGAGACCCCGGGGACCGAGGGTGGGTGGGGAAGGGCGGAGACACCCGCTCTTCCTCGCTCGGCACTTTAACCGGGATTGCAGCTCAGAAGGCACAGGCAGATCTCGGATCCACCGGGGACCGGGTAGAGGGTTGTCGGCTTCTCCAGTCGACAGCCCATCTAACGGATTGAGAAAAATCTCGACTTCGTCGACGGGAGTCTCGGCAGGCTGGCCTGACGGGGGCACCATGAAGCCAGCGGCCGCAGCCACATCCTTAACCGAAGTCGACGGTCGGCTGTCCGGGGAAGGGGAGCTCTCCCACTCCCACGAATGCCGACGGTGGGACTTACCTTTCAACTCCTTCTTCTTGGGCCGAGAAGAATGTCCCGATGGCCCCTCTCCCTTCGTGGAAAGGGACTGACAAAGCCCTTGAACGTGGCCGAGCACGAGGAACTCAAAGAGAGTAGCAAAAGTCAGCGGCCGAGAGAGGAAGATGCGCCTGTCAGCCTTCCTCGAGGGCTGCATCATCTGCTTGAGCTGCTCAGCCGAGCCAGCTGCCGCGACACCGCCCAACGAGCCTCTTTTGATTTTACCAGCGGGAACGCTTTCAGGGCGCCCGAGTTCAATCGGGCAGCGATCGCCCAGGACGCTGGTCGAGAAAGAGCGGCACAACTCGCAGGCTCGCGGGTTGTGATCTAGGCCTAGGCAGTAGATGCACGTGAGTGTGGATCCGCCCTGACATTTTCTTTTCGCAAGGGCACCTCCGAAGCCGGAATAGATTTGTCCATCGCAGCTGCATGTAGGAAGATGAAGACTGATGTTTAAAAACTTCAAAACCAATTTCAGACGAACTGAAGAGTTAGGATCCAGTCTAAAACGCAGAGCGCTAAGGAGGGAACCTGAGCTTCCCAGCGGTAAGGAAGATCTGGCGTCATGGGGCAGAGTCGAGAGTTTTACCACCCGGGTGGGTGGGAGGAGCCAACATGAAGACCTTCCGGCAAGATTTACAGCGGCAAGGATACCTGCCAGAAAGTGTGGATGAACAACATAGCCATGTCCCTAGAAACATATATTCCTGAAGATCTTAATTTTTTTTTTTTAAATGAAGGCTTTGTGTCAGCTAAGATTATAAATAGATAAGATATTGCTACAGCGACAATATATCGATGTAAAAACATAAAATGGTTCACTAAATTTTTAAATTCCACTTTATTTTTAATTTTAACTACATGTTATATAGAGAATAATGGATGGGTAGGTAGTTAAAATGAGGATTTCCACCCTGAGGGATGGGATGCTACATAAACCCCCGAGAGTGAAGCTTGAGGGGTTTATTAAGGCATCCCACCCAGAGTGGGTGTGTAAATTCCAATTTTTACACACCTACCCAGCCTTTATTTTGTATAATTGCAGGGGATCATTTTTTTGTCACAGCAATTATACAAAATAAGTGGATTTGTCTATGGAGTCAAGCCACGGACCACTGGGGTTTTAGCGCAGTCCATAGCAGTTCCTAAACTGGAAGCAGTGGTTTTTTTTCTTCAGTTTGATCAGGAAGGTTTGCTGTGCCCAGTGATATTTTTGTAATGAAAAAAAGAACTTACCGCCGACTTCTTCTGTCGGGGAAGTTTGCAGCCCCTGAGGAGTGGGGACGGACGGTGCAGAGAAGAGGAAGTTCACAGTTGGCATATGCGCCAAACTAGGGAAACTGGGTGCATGTTCATCGTTATAACCAGCTGGTTATAACAACAGAATTATAACGCGGTTTCCATATGGGAGAAAACGCTCCCCAGTTATTATATCAACATTATAGACGTGTAGTGACACAGGAGAACTGTATCATTAGGATCTATACATGCTGATCCAACTCCAAGCTTTCATTTAAACTCAAATCATCATAAAATATTATTTTTGGTTGGAAGGTACTAGTGGTTGTTCTAAGAATAAACAATTTTTTGTAGTTTCAATTCCCGTTACTCTGTGCATGCAAACATGACTGGACGTTGGCTCTGCTGACTTGTTTTGTTTTATTGCAGCAAAAATAATCTGTGCAGCCACCTGACTGTGCATTTGGAGAAACAGTAATGTGCTTGGGGACAGCCCAATTTCTAGTTGCCTTGGTGGCGCTGCTGGTAGCGCAATCGGAACTGTATTCTGGGTGGTCTGGGTTCATGTCCCAGCTGAGACACTTACTTCTTTCTCTCCACTGTTTGTATGTGTTCCACAATATATGCACACTGCACCCATGTGATTGTATAAATGTAATTACAGTATCTGTGCAGCCAACAGATTGTGCATGCGGAGAAAGAGTAATGCGCTTGGGGACAGCCCAGTTTCCAGTTGCCTAGGTGGCACAGCTGGTAGCATAATTGGAATGGTATTCCAGGTGGTCTGGGTTCAAGTCCTAGCTAAGGCACTTACAGTACTTCTTTCTCTCTATTGTTTATATGTGTTCAACAATATATGCACACTGCACTCATGTGATTGTATAAAAGCAAAATGAATGCAATTAAACTGAAAATCTTCAACAGTTGTATGTTTACATGTAGTGGGAATTAATTCACTTTGTCCTAATCTATACAAATGTGGTACCTCCCCCCCCCCCCCCAAACAAAAAGCACTGAAAGAACAGAGATATTTATTAAGCAACACAGACATGATATATATTGTCCCATTCTTGGTCATTTGATTTTTCTCCCCATTTCTTTCTTTGAGTCCTTATACTTCTCTCTCTCTGCAGGTTTCATTTTTCTCCGACTTTCTTTTCCGTTATTTTTTCCTCACTGTGGCCCCATACACGACAAGTTATGATAAAACTGGGGACCTGGGCTGTGCTTGAAACATGAACCAGAGAGGGCAGGAGGAACATGGTGTTATTGTAAAAGCATGAGGGCACAGAACTAAACATAGAAGCACAGACCTTGATGGCAGAAAAAGATCAGCGGTCCATCCAGTCTGACCTTATTCCCTATAATCCCTAGAACCTACTGTTCCTCCAGGGTGCTAACCCTCCCTGTCCTATCCCCATTTTCCTACCTGGTCTTGTCGCCCCAGGCAATCACTATTCCCCTTCATTCTATCTGATGCCTGCTTGAATCCCCTGACTGTGTTTGCACCCATCACACTGGCTGACAAAACTGTTCCAAGGTTCCACCAACCTTTCCATAAAGAAGTACTTCCTCATGTCCCTCCTGAACCTCCCTCCTGTTAATTTCCACTTGTGAGCACTTGACCTCAAAGGCACTAGGTCAGATCAGTGCCTGCATGGACAGCGCTATCAAAAACAGTGCTGCTGATATAGCACTGACAAGAAAAGCAGCAGGAGACAATGCCGCCAACAAAATCAGTGCCAGTGGTAGCAATTGCAAGTGCAGTTCGCGGTTCAATCGCTACCACTGAAAACTATGAGCCCTCCACCCGTCATTAAAATAATCAACTCCTGGCGGCCGGTGGCGCTAAGGGTTGAGGCGCTAGGCATACACACCTCGCACCACCGGCCGGAGTTCAGGGAGAATGAGCTCGGGTCGGCGGGGGCTGGGGCGGAGAAGGATAGAGCGCCCAAACGGCAGCTCCTTCTCCGGGAGGGTTCTGCAGGCTCCCGCCGCAATGCTGTCACCTAGGGAAGCCCGGTGATAGCACGGCAAGGGAGAAGCAGCCAGCGATTGGGTGATGATTGACAGAGGGCAGAGCAGGAGACGTCTCAAGCTGCGCCTCCGAGCTCATAGCTCCTCATTGCACGACGCCAGGGAGGTAAGAAAAGGAAAAGCACCTCGCTCCCTCCTAGGTGAAGACGCCTCCATGGAGCTCCTCCAGGACCCATCGGACAGACCCCGCTGTGCCATCCACACGAACAGAGTCTAGGTTTGGAGAGGGATACTGGGCCGCCCTCTCCACCTCATTCCTCGGGGGGTATACCGAGGCGAGATTCAAGGTAGTGTGGATGAGGTACTCTAGGGGCAGATCACGATAGGGGTCCAGGGAGATCCGGAAAATAGAGGTCGTCGGCGAGAGTGGGGAAGGAGGCAGATCAGGAGTACAAATACAAAGGTTAAAAATAAATAAATAAATAAATAAATAATCAACTCCGAGTCAGAGTTGGATTATGGGAGAAAAGTTGGTATTCAGGGTAAATAATTCCCCATAGTTTACCTTATTAATTCTTTTTAGAAACTTGAAGATCTCACTTCGAGGGGGACCTCTTGCAGCAGGTTATTTATTTATTTATTTGGTTTTGGTAACGGGTGAGGTGTTAAGGATAGTAATGCCTATTTTCAGGCACGACCCGGGAGAAGACAGTTTAAACATACAAATGAGCATACATGTGACGCAGCACATGAGACTGGTGAGCACAGTGAGGATGCAGGCAACAACATACAAATTAACAGTCAATTCAAAGAGTCAAAGGTTACACCATAAGGACTGAAGCCAGCAAGCACCAGGACCCCCACGGAAATCTTCTAGTTAGCAGTATATAGCGGGGGACTGCCACCACACGTTGGCCTACCCCGGACATCGGCAAGTGATATATAAGGGGCGGTCCCCCAGCCCCACCTCAGTTCTTTTCCCGCTATTGACCTGCACACATCGGCTCCAAAGATGCCTTCTGCTCCAGTCGACCACCATTTTTTTGTGATTACCTGCGCTTTATTATTTTCACAAAAAATTTGATTTTTCTTCAATTTCGCTGCATGTCTTCATCTATAACCTCGTCAGTGGAACTGCGGTGGTCCAAATGTCCTTGCAGCAAGCAGATCCCACTGAAGGATGGCCACTCTCTGCCTCTTCTGCCTAGGCCCAAAGCACAATACTGAGGCCTGCGAGTACTGTTTGAAGTTCAACCAAAGGACCAGGATCCGCCGTCAAAAGGCCCTTAAAAGCTTCCTGCTAGAGAAGAAGGTTGCAGCAATGGAGAAACAAATTTGGGGCAAAAGTTCCTCCTCCTCTCTGATATCAGAGGCCTCCACCAGAGTATAAGCACAAGGACAAGTCTTCCTCCCGTTCCCGGTCTCCTCATTCGAAATCGACTGGCTCCAGTTCGTCATCCCATAGAAGGTTGGACTCTACACCTACAGCAACCCTCTCTCCTTCTGGGCTCCCCATGGTGAAACCTCTTGCCCTCGTTCAGACGTCAGTTGGTGGTTCACTGGGGTCCAGGGCTTTGGTCTCGGCCTCCCAGCCCCTGTTGCTCCAGCCCTTCCATCAACCTTTGGGCCAGCAGCCAGGTGGCTCTGCTGGGTCTTCCTTGGGTGACGGGTCTTTGCCCATCGTCCACTGGCCTCAGCACATGCCAAGTTGATCCCTGACTCCAGGGCCAATGCTTCCCAGCGCCACCTAGGGCATGTGTCCACCTCCCCCAGCAGAGTGACGCCTCCACCCCTTTTGGGAGTCAGCTCCCCTCGACAGGCGCCCACCAGACTGACGCCGGCAGTCTCCCCTGACCAGCATTAGTCCACGCCTATCTAGTTGACTCTGGCCACCCTGGTGTCGAACCTGGCGACTCCTATTCTGTAGTCACCAGATTGCCCTGCGTTGCCTATGGGTCTCAACATTTCTCTGTCCAACCAACGCCAGAAGGCTTGCCATTGGACCCGACAACACCTACTGGGCAGATGCCGGATATCCTGACGCCCGCTGAACTGACGCCAGTCAACCCGAAACCCTCAAGGTCCAACGCCCGGGTTGCCGCCTCTGAAGGAACTGACGTCAGGACCATCAAACGTCCCCAACCGATGCCAGTTAATCCTTCCAATCTGCAGAATCCTCTGCCAGACCTGACAGCCCTATTTACTGCCTAGTGGAATACTGTTAAGGGCGACTTTATTTTATTTTTTATTTTAGTCTTGGGTAACCGGGTAAGGCCCAATAGGCACAAGTGCCTGTTTTCAGAGGCGACCTGGGAGCACTGGGCAGTTAAATGACTTGCTCAGAGTCACACAGTATGCAAGTGGAGGTTGTGAGAATCAAACTCAGGTCTGGTCTGCTGGATGCATCAAGCTCGTTCACACCTCGTTCCTCTAACCTCCAGGCTATACTGCCAGCCCAACTTGCTTCCGGAGCCAGCTCCCCCTCCCAAGGACCCCCTTCCTTCCGGGGTTCAGCCTCAGGCTCCTCCTCAGAAGCCTTTTCCGCAGCCCAAGGAGCCTACCCTGCAACCAGATGACACACCTAGGGGTCGCTCCAAATGTCACAGGAGGAAGCACCACCGCTCCTCCTCCCAGTCTTCAGAAAGACACAGACGTCAGTCGCATGGTTGCCAGCACTGACGTTCGACCTCTAGGTCTTCTTCCTCAGGGGAATCTAGTTGCAGCTCTTATTCCTCCTCTTTGGGGTCTTCAGAATCTGGGTTGTCCCCTTCTCCTGTGGACCTCAAGGACATCACCAGGTCACCTCCGGATGATCCAAACTTTATGGAGGTAATGCAGCATATCCAGTCCAACATGGGCTGGGATACAGCAGATTTAGATCCAAAGAGACGCCAGCTGCCAGTCTTTCTACACTAGAAGGATTCAAAGCCTATTCTTGTTCCTCCTCTGGTGGAGACCTTTATGGATGTCATTAAATCAGAATGGAAATGCCTATCAGCTGTTTCCAAGAAAGATGACCATCTATATAATGCTCCCAAAGATGAACCCTATTTTTGGGAGCAACTAACTGTGGACTCTACGGTCATCATGGCAGCTCATGATCGGTCCAAGAGGCCATGCCATCTAAGCACTCAGCCTCTGAACAAGGACTTCAAGCAGGTGGACCTTTTTTGGCCCACATGGTCCAGTACCACAATGCCCTGTGGAAAAAGGCCATGGAACTGGTCCGGACTCAGCAGAATGGTCCCCAAAAGGCTGAGCTACTCCACATTCTAAAATCCGGTTCGGACGTAGGCACTCAAATTCTATGTTCCTCCTATGACACAGCGGATGCTGCAGCCAGGGCAGCTGCCTCAGGTGTTTGTCTTTGGCGCCATTCTTGGCTCCAGGTCTAGGGTTTCACCTCAGCTGTCCAAGCGAAGATTATGGATGTCCCCTTTAAGGGCGCAATCCCTTTTTGTGAGGATTCTGAAAAAATCATAACTCACCTACAGGAATCTGGCAAGGCTGCAAGATCTGTACAAACTATGTACTGAGTCAACCAAAACAGAACTCTGTTGTGCCATTTCTGCTATTTGGCCAGGCAACAGCCATGAGGCCATTGTGAATAGAGTGTAAAGCTACTTCATAGACCTCAGGAGGCTTGGGTCCCTGAGCCCCCAAAGCCTCCCAGGCCTCTCTGCCTGTCCCAGGTTTCTTGGTCTGACTCCTTATCCTCCCCCCATCCCCCAGCAGAATCCCTGGGGGAAGACGGTAGGGGGTCGCTTTCTCAAGGGATGACAAAAAAATCACAATGGATCAGTGGGTTCTTCTTCTAACAGAGAAAGGACATATTCTGGAGTTAACGGAGATGCCCCCAGACAACCCTCCCATAAACTAACACTACCCTCCGTCACACCTCTCCCTTATCCAGTAAGAGATTCACGCGCTCTTGCTGAAATCGGCCATACAGCCAGTTCCACCAGTGCAAAGGGGACAGGGATTTTATTTCCACTTTTTCTTGGTCCCGAAGAAAACAGAAGACTTACGGCCTATCTTGGACCTAAGCCACCTGAACGAGCACATAGAGTACAAAAGGTTCAGGCCGGTCATCCTTCCAGGCCTGCTCCCCTTATTTCATCAAGGGGACTGGCTGTGCTCCCTGGACATGCAGGATGCGTACCTCCACATTTTGGTTTTTCAACCCCACAGGAGGCTCCTTCGCTTCCATTTTCAGGACAACCATTACCAATTTCACGCCCTGCCTTTCAGCCTGTCCTCGGCTCCCTGAGTGTTTACAAAGTGCCTAGCAGTAGTTTATTTATTTATTTATTTAAGAGATTTACCAGGAAGGCATGCTGAGCAGAGTACTGCTCGATTCCAGATGCGCCCTGGGGGTAGGGAGTTACAATGGTAAAGTAAAATACAGCAGAAAAAGAACATACATAATGTTTTAAAAACAAGCAGTGGGTAGAAATAGTTATAGTACAGTTGCATAGGTACAAATCCATATTTTATGTCATGCATAAGGTACATACCGACAAAGTAGAACCAGAATGGTGCTAACAGCTGGAGGGTTTAGGAGTATGGGGGGTGCTAAGGGGGGGGGTTACAGGTGCAGTTGGTAGAGAAGTGCGTTTTAAGAAGGGCATTGCGTTGAGGAGTACTTGAGGAATGACTTGAGTACTTGAGTAGTGGCGGCGGCTCTGAGATGGAAGGGTCATCATTGTCTTTCCCTACCTGGATGATTGGTTCCTGGTAGCTCCGTCCAGGGATCGGCTGGTTAGCACCATGGCCTACACCTTTACCTTGTTTCAGGACCTGGGCATAACCCTGAACCTCCCGAAGTCCTCCCCATGGCCCAGCCAAAGATTGCAGTACATCGGGGCAGTTCTGGACACTGCCGAGGGCAAGGCCTTCCTGCCCTCAGACAAAGCGGAACGCCTGCAGGAACAGGCTTGCCTAGTCTTCCCAGCATGCCAGGTCCCAGCCAGAGTATTCCTGCAACTGCTAGGACACATGGCAGCAGCCATCGCAATGGTCACTCTTGCACGCCTGCACATGAGGGTTCCCCAATGGTCCCTGTGAGCCCGATGGGATCAACGCATGGATGAGTTGGAGCAGCTGGTGGCAGTCTCCACTCCGGTGCGCCAAACCCTGTCTTGGTGGTTAAAACCATGCAATCTCTCTACAGGAGCTCACTTTCAGCAGGAGTCTCCTTCCCAGATCCTGAAGGTGGATGCGTCCCGCCTGGGCTGGGGTGCTCGCTAGATCCAGGGCCTGGTGTTTTCTGGCGAGACACATTGTCCCTCTCTTGGACTGGGAGGTTTCTCTACGCCTTCCCTCTTCTTCCACTACTGCAGAGAGTCCTTCTCAAACTACAGTCAGAAGGAGCAGGATGATCCTGATAACTCCCTACTGGACATGGCAGCTTTGGTTCCTACTACTTCAACAGATTTCCCTGCCCCTGAGCTCAGGCTTGTTCTCCCAGGAACAGGGTACCCTGGTCCATCTGGATCTTTAGTCGCTGCACCTGCATGCATGGCTCCTGCAGACCTAACAGTTGCTCAGTTTGGGGTTTCCCTCAAAGTGGCAGAAGTCTTGGTGGCTGCTAGAAAACCTTCCACCAGGGCTACTTGCTCTACGAAATGGAAGCGGTTCTGACTTTGGTCTTCCACTCGCCATACTGATCGGTTCACATGTCCGATGAACTCTGTTTTGGAGCATCTTCTTTCTCTCTCAGACTCAGGACTGAGCCACTCTTATTAAGGTGCACTTATCGGCCATTTCTGCGTATCATGCACCTGTCGAGGGCAAAACTCTTGCCCAGCTGGATCTTTCTTGCACTTTTTGTGGAGTATACTGCACCTCAAACCTCCCATCCTGGACCCTGTCCTGCCTTGGGATCTTTTATTTCTTATTACAGGACACAGGTTATATGCAATCCATAACACGGAGATCAGTGTAAGCAATAAAAAGCACATGTCAGTAAAGCAAACTCTAGATAGATAAACCATTCAGCATGTCTGACAGATCAAAGGCAAACTGTAACATGGAAAGGTAACAAACAATTATTAAACACCCTGTGACTACAAAGGATACATAAGGAAGCAAATTTAAAAAGTGAAATCTCTGCTCAGCTTTAGATTAGAGGCTCCCAGTCTATCCAGTAAACTCCTAATGGCAATTACTGCAGGCTGTCGAAAGAACATTAAATATGCAAATCTTGCCAGCCCATATCTTCGTGAAGCATAAAAAAAGAAGAGAAAAAGGAAAATGGACATCCTCTTGAGTCAGGAAGAAGGTGTAATACAGAAAACAAATAAAAATTAAGGAATACAGGGGTACCTCAACCCCTATTATATAAAGGGAAGGCCCCATCACCCTGGCAATAAGTACCCCCACACGATACCCATATCCGGGTACCGCCTCCTGCCCAAACAAACTCCCACTAGTTAAGGGACAAAGTTAGAGTAATGGTCTAATTGATACAAAACCCATTTATGCCACCTAAAACTGAAAACCGATTCTCGATTACGTAATCTTGCTGATATCCTCTCTAGAGCATATCTCTCTCTTTAACAATGCTAGACCATGCCTCTCAAGACAGGACTGCCGTCGTGTGCCACAGACGAGTAATTATCTTTTTGGCAGCCAACACAAGAAGGGTCACTTGCCTAAGGGTACTCTTGTCAACCTTCACCCCTTCCGGGGGTATAGCTGGGATCTTTCATTTTTTTTGGAAAATCAGACCATTACTCTGTCTTTTGCAAGGTATATCTTCTGCTACTGCTTTCTTTTTCTCTGTAGCAAAGTGTTTCTTACAGGGTATGTCTTCTGTGAAATTATTACAGTTGGTACTTTACAGGTTTTTACAGTTTTATCTGTCATTAGGACAAGCTTTCAGAGCTACTGCATTTGTTGCTGGCTGATGGTTTATGCTCTTACCTCCTTATTTCTTTCATCCATGGTTCTTCTTTTTTGGCAGGGGAAGGGCCCAGCCACCCACCCCCATCCCCAACCACCCCACACTACACTCCTTTTATAGGGTAGCACAGTCGTGACATTTTCAGTAGCAAAGCAGGAAGGGGCGTATCAGAGGGGTATCCACACAGTGACCTCGTTTACAGGGGCACAAGTAATTTAACTTGTTATAACAAGTTATACACAGGCAAACAAACAAAACACAAAATCAAACTTTTGCTTTCATTTTCCTCTTTCTAATTACTCTGACCAGGTTATAAACCCAGCAACTTATCTGGCATGGATATTATTAACTGTAGGTACTGTGGGACACTTTTCAGAAGGACAGTTTTACAGGACTTAGGACACTGTCCTACATGCTGGGCCACTGGAGATCTAAGGGCTCAGCTCCAGGCAGCATGGGCAGAAACTGTGTGCCTCAAATCACATATAGAAACATAGACTTTGACGGCAGATAAGGACCACTTGGCCCACCCAGTCTGCCCATTTCCCTACCTACTGGATACGCTGCAGATTCTAGTTAACCAACAGCCTACTTCCTGCCACCCCCCACTACAATTGCCTTGTGTCTGTCCCATGCATGTTTGAATTCCCCCACTGTTTTAGCCCCAACAACCTCCCCAGGAAGGCAGTTCCACGCATCCACCACTCTCCATGAAAAAAGATTTCCTCACATTACCCCTGAGCCATCCCCCCTCTATCTTTAAATTGTGTCCCCTTGTTCTTACACATCTCTTTTTCTGAAAGATGCTACCCTCCTGGACTTTGTTGACTCCCTTGAGGTACTTGAACATTTCTATCATGTCCCCCCTGTCTCTCCTTTCATCAAGGGTATACATATTAAGCTCTCTCAGTCTCTCTTCATATGATTTCTGATGCAGACCCTGCACCATTTTAGTTGCCCTCCTCTGGACCGCTTCCATCCTGTCTATGTCCTTGTGTAGATAAGGTCTCCAAAACTGCACACAGTACTCCAGATGGGGTCTCACCAACTGTCTGTACAGAGGGATAACCACTTCCCTTTTTCTACTTGTGATGCCCCTTCCTATGCATCCCAGTATCCCCCTGGCTCTCCACACTGACTTCTCACATTGCTTACCCACCTTTAGATCATCCGATATGACTACCCCCAAGTCCAGTTCCATTTTTGTTGTTGTTAGTACCTCCCCTGCTATTGTGTACTCTTCTCCTGGGTTTTTGTTTCCCAGGTGCATTACTTTGGACTTCTTTGCACTTAATCTAAGTTGCCATATTCAGGAGGAAATATAAGAACCGCCGGCCTTTTCCCCAACATCCAACAGAAGTGCCTCGACCGCAGAGTATAGTTAGTCCGGGAGGCTGGCAGGTGGTTAGGGGGGCAAATCGGGTGCCCCATCACTCGGTGCTCTCCAACATATCACCTCCACAAACCATATAAAAACTACAAACAGGTATCTGCCTCTATCTCTGAAATCAAACAAAGGGGCAGAGGACACTGCAGAGCAGGACACTGCAGCACAGGAGCTAGCACAACAAAACTCGCCCAAAACAGGAACCAAAACAAAAAAAGCAAAAAGGAAATCCAAAAAACTTCTGATCATAGGAGACTCCATGATTCGGGGAGTTGATACCTATCTCCAACCAGGGGTAATGGTCAGATGTCTCCCAGGTACATCAGCATGGAGAGACAATGACCGCATTCCTAAACTTGTACAGGAAGCAGGAGAAAACATTGATGTCCTGGTACACATAGGGACTAATGATCTCGCCAGCCAGTCAGGTGTGGAGACCAAGGAACACCTGACCAGGCTGGGTAACAAACTATCATACATTTCGTCCGGCATGTCGTTCTCTAAGATCCTGCCAGTCTGGGAGAGGGGGGCAGATGGACAGAAGGAGAGATAGGGGAGCTAAACATGTGGCTAAAGGGCTGGTGCCAGGAAAAAGGACACAAATTTGTAGGGAACTGGCAACAGTTTTGGGAGCGAAAGTTCTTTAAATTTGAGGGACTGCATCTGACTAAGGAGGGAGTCAGTGCACTGGTGCAGAAGTTTGATGTCTTTGCAGAATATTTAAACCAGCAAATGGGGAGAGGGGTGCAGCACCCGATATGTCGAACAGGAAGAACACCCCTCCCCCCTCAGCTAGTGGTCAAACAGGAGTTCAGCATGTTTGTACTTCATCTGCATCACCAGGTAAGGAAAAAGGTCTGGCTCCCCATACGACGCACAGGGGAAACGCCAGACCTCACCCAACAACTAACACACCGAAATCTGGCCAATGGAAAATCATGTACACAAATGCTCGCAGTCTGAGAAACAAGATCCCAGACCTGCAGGCAATAATGACAGAGGCTAAACTGGACATAGTAGCCATTAGTGAGACATGGTTTACTGGTAACCACATTTGGGAGACTTCAGTACCTAGCTATGTACTGTTCAGAAGAGACCGAGGTGCAAAAAGGGGCGGGGGGTGGAGTGGCCCTTTCTGTCAATGAAAATATCAACGCTACAGAAATTCAGAAGACACACAAGGAGCCAGAAGAACTGTGGGTCAACCTGGAAAAAGGAAATGGGACAGCCATACGAACTGGGGCTGTCTACAGGCTTCCAGACTAGGGGGGAGGACATAGACACATTACTGTTAGAAGATATGCAAAACATGACAGTTAAAGGGGAGGTTATGATAATGGGAGACTTCAACATGCCAGATACAGACTGGTCAATACCAGCAGGAACATCTGCCAGAACTAGACACACAGTGGATTCCCTGCAAGGGGAGGACCTCAGACAACTAATACAACAACCCACAAGAGACATGGCTATCCTAGATCTAGTACCAACGAATAGGGAAAGGATCATAGATCTCCAGGTAGAAGGTCACCTGGGGGCCAGTGACCATCACATGGTATGGTTCAATTTGGCCACTAGAACTAAATCATCCCATTCCAGGGCAAAAATATGGGACTTCAGAGGAGCCGACTTTGATAAGATGGCCAACAGAGTTAAGCTACCCCTGGCAAAAAGAAATACAGGTAAAGGAGTACAGGCAAAGTGGGAAAGCATTAAGGATGCAATACTTGAAGCAACATCCCATTGTGTTAGAGAGAAAAGGAAGTGCAAAAGAAGAAGGAAACCATTTTGGTTCTCAAAAACAGTAGCAGAAAAGGTCAGAGCCAAAAGGCTGGCCTTCAGGAAATATAAGGGAACACAGCGGGATGAAGATAGGTAGGCATACCAACCTTCCCTAAGGGAAGCAGGGAAGGCAGTAAGGCAGGCAAAGTCCCAAACCGAGGAAACACTAGGTGACAAGACTTTCTATAGATACATTAGTGAAAGCAGAAAGTCCAGAGGGGGTATTGCTAAGATCAAAGGGGATAAGGGGGTGTGTGAGGAGGAGGACCATGTAAAAGCATCTATCCTAAATAGATACTCCTGCTCAGTATTTACTAAAGAGAACTGTAGGGCAGGGTCCACAGCTCAGCACCATGGACACAGGGGGGAAGGGAGGTGTGCACTAGTCCCCTCTCAAAAGAAAGGGTCCTGCAAGAGCTCGATAAGCTCAGGCGGACAAGACAATGGGACCCGAGGGCATACATCCCAGGGTACTAAAGGAGCTAAGGGTGGAACTAGCTGAGCCATTATCAGAACTGTTTAGTGAGTCTCTGAGCACAGGAGAGATCCCAGGAGAAGGGCTCATGTGATCCCGCTCTACAAGAGTGGTAGCAGGGAGGAGGCAGAAAACTACAGACCAGTCAGTCTTACCTCAGTAGTGGGCAAGATTATGGAGGCACTCCTTGAGGAAAGGATAGTGCACACCTGGAATCTATAGGAGCACAGGATCCAAGACAGCATGGGTTTACAACAGGAAGGTCCTGTCAAACTAATCTCATAGATTTCTTTGACTGGGTAACCAGAGTGGTGGACCAAGGGGGAGCAGTTGATGTCGCCTACCTTGACTTCAGCAAAGCTTTCGATACTATTCCACATAGATGATTGATTAATAAGCTGGGTAGGCTCGAGGTGGGTCAGAAGTTGGTCAGCTGGGTGGCAAACTGGTTGACAGGCAGAAAACAGAGTGGGGGTAAATGGTATACAGTCAGAAGAGATGCAAGTCACAAGTGGGGTACCTCAGGGATCAGTCCTGGGGCCAGTCCTCTTCAACATCTTCATCAGTGACATTGCAGATGGACTGGTGGGTAAGGTTTGTCTGTTTGCATATGACACCAAGATCTGCAACAGAGTAGATGATCCAGATGGGGTGGGCAGAATGAGAAGAGATCTGGATAAACTGGCAAAATGGTCGGAAGAGTGGCAACTGGGGTTTAACGCAAAGAAATGCAAGATCATGCACATTGGGAAGAGAAACCCTAAAGCCACCTATAGGCTGGGAGAGGAGTTGCTGGCAGTCACAAAGGAAGAAAGAGACTTGGGCATCATCATCATCACAGATGACCTGAAATCATCCAAGCAGACCATTAAAAGCAGTAGGTAAGGCTAGGGGGATGTTGGGGTGTAGTAGTAGGGGTATCACAAGCTGTAAGAGGGAGGTAATGATCCCACTTTACAAGACACTGGTTAGGCCCCATCTGGAGTACTGCATGCAGTACTGGAGGCCACACCTTCACAAGGACATTAACCAAACTGAGGCAGTCCAGAGAATGGCAACCAAAATGGTGCAGGGACTGCATCAGAAAACATATGAGGACAGATTAATGGAGCTCAATATGTATATCCTAGAGCAAAGGAGGGAGAGAGGTGATATGATCAAAACATTCAAACACCTTGAGGGCATTAACAAGGTGAAAGAGTCTAACATGTTTCAATATAAGAAAAATAGCAGGACAAGAGGACACAGCATGAGATTAAAGGGAAGCTAATTAAGAGGTAATGTGAGAAAGTTCTTTTTCACAGAAAGGGTGGTGGATGTCTACCTCAGGAAGTGGTGGATATGAATACAGTGCAGGGCTTAAAACAGGCATGGTATAGGCATAAGGGAGCAATACAGATGAGTATGAATAGACAGGCCATTGACAGAGTACAGGCCTATGGCACATTCATAAGGTAGAAAAAAATGGGCAGACTGGATGGGCCTTGCAGTCCTTATCTGCCATCAACTTCTATGTTTCTATGTTTCTACATGGGTACGATTATTAACTTAAAATATGATGTACATCCCCTATTGACAGTATATTGATAGCATCTATCGTTCTTTCTGTCTGGACAACATGTAATCTGTCTGATAAGGAACCAGATATCCGGGTGGTTACAGTACATCTACAGGCTTCAAACTCATTTTAATACATAACATAACTGACGTTCCGATGAGCTGTAACAATGCTGTTCTCAAAGTAAATAAACCAACGGCTTTAAGGAACAAAATAATTTAGTTTGTTTACAATATGTACCACCCATCCATTCCATCTGCTGTTAAGTAATTCTAACTGGCTGCAAACCTTGTGAGTTAGTTTCACCATTTGGTAACCCTTCGTCATTAAGTCTCTCCATTGTTCTATGTCCAGGGCCTGAGGTAATAATCACTTTCTAGTAATCATCTTTTTTGCTGCCGAAAAGGCGATGATCATAGATGTTTCTGATGTCTATTGAATAGTTTGGGAAGATTATCTAAGAATATTAGCATTCTAGGGGTTAGAGTTGGGAAGGCAGGGATAATTTTATTTATTTATTCTAGGATTACAAGTACCTTTGAGCCTAAGCTCTTTTACAAAGGTTCCACATCAGAAATAACAAACAACAAGGAAGCAACAGTGAAATAACAGTAAACAATTCATGTACAACAGTGCTATTGAAAGGGGTCAATTATAGGAAGAGTAAGGTGTAGAGGAGGAGGAGAAGTGTAGGTAGTTAACAGAGGCAGCTATAGTAAATGGTGAACACAGCTAGGGCATGTGCCCACAAGGAATGGGTAGGGTCAGGCCTGGGGTGGCAGAGAAACGGGAATGAAGATGCAGCCGAGGCATTTGTCGAAAAATAAGGAAGGAGGAAGACAAAAAGGGGCGGGGATAAGTGCTATAATGGGGCGAGGAGAGACTAATGAGGTGGTATGAAGACCTGAGATTTGAAATGGTGCCTCAGGAGCTGGAGGGAGGGGGACTGGGGAGCCTGAGGTTAAGCAGTATATAAGTTAGGATAAAAGCTATGTAGGTCATCATCTAGAAGAGGCAGTAATCTCCTGAAGGTTTGAACCCAGATCCAACTGGAACTGTGAAGATGGGGGCAACATCAAAATATATGTGGGTGGTAAGCTGTGGGTTCCCTGCAACGCCTCCAAATAGTCTGTTCCAATGCCCCATGTGAATTTTGCTCTAATTACAGCAGCTCTGAAATACCCAACGACTGTTTTCCAAGCAAACTCTTTCAGTACATTTGATGTTGTGACTTTGTGCTGTTGGGTATACATTTTAGGTCAGTTACTTGATGGAATTCATATGTTGAGTTCTTGCTCCCACTTAGTCTCCATATAGGCCAATGTTACTTCAGGCAGTGTAATGACTGCTTTGTATGCCAGCGAAATAAAATGAGGAGGTATGCTTTGATTTTTGTGTTTGAATTAACTGTAGAGTTGGGTGAAGTTATGCATAATTTCTATTTATTTTTTTATTTATTGAAATCTTGGATGACACCTGTGAGTGGATGCTCGTTGAGAGGTTCCACGTCAGATACATTAACACCAGAAGGCACAAAATAGTTATAGTAAATTATACATACAGAGTACAAAAAAATTCAACAGAGGGTTGCAATGACAAACAGTTACACAAACTGTGCTAAGGCACAGTACATGGTATGCCAGCATCCTGTGGAAGAGAGAGAGACAGAGGCAGACTTGTTTAGGGTGAGATAGGGTGGGGCAGTGGGAGCCAGGATAAGGACATAGGTAAAGAAAAGAGCCAAGGGGTAGGGGGTGGGAGGCAAGTGCTAGGGCAAAGACTTAACTTGACAAGTCAAGAGTTGGAAGTGCTGAGGCAGACTAAAGCTGCGGGCACAGACTAGCGGGGGCACCTACAGGTACTATTGTCGGTGAGGTGCTGACGGAGTTTGCGATTAAAGGAACCAAGGGTTGTGGCTCCAGCTATGTCAGGTGGTAGACCATCTGTCCATAGAGGGGGCCCGGTGAACAAAGGATCGCTGGGCCATAGTTGAACAGCACCTGGGCACATGGAATACTTGTGTAGTCGAGCTCCTGGTCTGCCTGGCATGTATAGGTGGTGACAGAAGGCTCAGAACTCCTTGAAGAAATAAGTTTAGTGAGACCTTTTTTGCAAGTAGGCAGGTTTGATAAAGTATTCTGTCCTTCAACTGAAGCCAGCCTGATCGCGCATAAAGCTCACAGGTGTGGGTGAGTTTTGGGGCATTAGTGAGCAGGCGGCAGGTTTTGCTTAAGGCTGTTGAGAGGCGTTGGAGCACTGTGTCAGTAGTGGAGCCATAGACAGCTAGGCCACAGTCAATCAAGGTGATGAGTGAACTGTTAATTGCCAAGTTCACAGCTTCATAGGTCAAGCAATGTCTGTGCCTGTAGAGGATACCAATCCTGATGTTAAAGGCTTTGGCTGTGATGTCAATGTGCTGTGTGTAAGACAGGGCAGTGTCCAGTGTGATTCCCAGGTACTTGAAATGGGGGACAAGTTCCAGGGTGTTATAGGAGTCATTCTGAATTGCCAGGGGATAGCCTTTTAGCTTGTTTTGGGCTGTGACGAAGAGCATGGTCTTGGTCTTTTTATAGTTCATGACCAGTTTTTGCTCTTTGAACCATTTTTCAGCCACTGTGAAGCCACTCTAGAGGTCGTATTCCAGCAGTGCAGGCTCGAGGTTGCTAGTAAAGATCACCGCTTCATCTGCGTAGAGGAGCATACGGCTGTTGCAAGCAGCCGGGAGGTTGTTTAGGAAGACACTGAAGAGTAGCGGACCGAGTATGGATCCTTGTGGTACCCCTGATCTGACCGGTTGACTTTCTGATAGGATGTCCCGATCTTTACTTGCTGTGATCGCAGGCTAAGGTAGCTACAAAACCATGCTATGATTTCTAGGGCTGGCCCTATGTTAGAGAGCTATTCAAGGAGGAGGGCATGATGGACCATGTCAAATGCCTTTGATAGGTCAACAAAGGCCACCCCTACAATGTGCCCTTTGTCAACAGCACGATGTATGAATCCAGTAAATTCCAGGAGGGCTGTGATGGTGCTACAGCTCGGAAACTATGCTGTTCTGGGCACTGAAGCTGATACTGATTGAAGTACTCCATAAGCTGTTTTAATTTTGTGATCAGTAAATGGCAAACTTGCAAAAAATGGAAATGGCCCATTTCTATGAGGGCATACTACTGTTGCAGATACCTAAAAGTATGCGGAGTGCCCTTCTCAAAGAATTGATATAACTGACTGAGACCTTGTCTGTCCCATTGTCTGAAGTGGGGGTCTACCCAGTTGGGTAAGAAAGTGGTATCATACGACATAGCATATAGGGGACCATGTGCTGCTTGCAGATGTTTAGCCTTCAATATGTTGCCCCAGGCATTTAGAGCATTTCTCACAATTAAGTTATATGTTAGTTACTCTGGCAAGACGATGGGTTGGAGAATAAAGTTTTAATTAATAAGTACTGAAATTCCCCTAATTCTGATGCTTTCCAACGAGCTTCATAACTCGAGTCTAGACAGGCTGCAAATGCTGCAGCTGGGCTACCCAGCAGTATAGTTTAAAATTTGGGAGAGTAGGACCACCCTGCTTTTCAGTTAATTGTAATTTTTGAAATGCAATACTAGGCTTTATAACCACCCACAAAAATCTGGAAAAACATTTGTCCCAACCGTTGAATACCTTCTGGGTGAGTGTCAGTGGGACAGTTTGGAATAGGTACAGCAGTCTAGGTAGTATGTTCATACAAATTAATTCTACTCTGTTATGAAGCGTGAGGGGTAGTACTTCCTACCTATCCAAGTCTGAATATATAGTGGAGATTAAAGGCTGGTCATTTTCATGGTAGAGTAAAGTAAGCTCTTGCAGAATTTGTACACCCAACTGAACTGATACCAGGTGAAAATATCAGGGGGAAGGTGATAGTTTAAGTGGAGGGATGCCCAACAAGTTTCCATTCTAATTAAAAAAAGTTGTTGTACCACAGAAGGATAAAACAGCGTTCTGCACCCTCTGACCTGTGGTACAACAACTTTTTAGTTAGGATTGAAATCCATGCACAACACAGGGTACCCATATAGAAAGATAACTCACTTGTAATGGTTGTTCCAGGAGTGGTATACAGTTCACATCCACACACTGGCAGTTCTACCAGAAGTGAGGATTCATAGGATGTCTTGAAGCTAAGCTCCTCCTACCAACTGGGATTTATGTCCTTCAACTCCACCCCAAGACA
Organism: Neoceratodus forsteri; assembly: GCA_016271365.2. Taxonomy (NCBI): domain Eukaryota; kingdom Metazoa; phylum Chordata; order Ceratodontiformes; family Ceratodontidae; genus Neoceratodus; species Neoceratodus forsteri. The sequence continues at coordinate 1,391,762,164 of CM057458.1, read as the reverse complement.
TCAGATCTTTGCAAGCTAGAAGCAGGAATCCATGTACAACTAGCCAGGGAAGGCCAGGTGGATGATGCGGATGTGAACTGTATACCACTCCTTGAACAACGGTGATAGGCGAGTTACCTGTATCTAGGAGCATCGATACAGTTCACTATCCACACACTGGAAGACTCTTAGATGTTCTCCGGGAGGAGGGGAGCAAAGCACGCACTCCTATTTGGTAAACAAAGACTGGAGAACTGAGGTCCCAAAAGCAGTATCCCGACAACACTCAAGGTTGAAGCTCTAATGGGAAATGAAGGTGTCTACTGATTTCCAGGTAGCAGCTCTGCAGATCTCCTGGATAGGGATGTCCCTGAAAGCAGTCACCAAAGCAGTGGTATGTGCGGTGGAATGAGCCATAAGTCCTACAGAAGGCTCCCTATCAGCCAACCTATGCCACAGGTCAATGCAGGATGTGATCCACCAGTCAGTTGTCCACTTGCTGCCAATCTGCCAGGCACAGCTTCGTGTATGTCACAAACAGCTGGCAAACCTCACCCTGAAATTTAGCCATACACTTTAAATAGGAAAGTGCCTTCCGCAGGTCTAGAGTATGGAGCCTGCTGTTCCCTCTGAAGATGGGCTTGTAAAATATACTGGTAATTCACCACCTGGTTAAGGTGAAATTCTGATACTACCTTTGGGAGAAACTTCAGGTGGGGGGTGAAGGATGACCCTGTCCTTGTGGAAGACCAGGTAAGGAGACCTCGACCATTGACCAGATGATCAACGCCGAGGAGAGCCTTCCAGCTGGTTATGGTACACCTCATGCTTGGCCATACTGAACAAGACAGGCTTAGAGGGCTCACCCGCTGGTGGAGGATGCTCAATCCAGGACACTGGTCAGTCTACATCCTTCTGAGCGAGGGACCAGGAGAACCAGGATCGGCTAGATGGACTCCGCAATCTTGTTCAAGAGCCAGTCAACAGGCTCAAGGAAGATTCCCATGGCCTGCTCAACCAGAGTTGAGGTTGACAAGCCTGACGAGGGTACCAAGGAGTTCTTGACATTTCCTTCCTCCAAAGGTGTCTTGACCAGAGTCATGCAGTTGAGGGAACTCAGGGAATGGGAGGACCTCGATCTTTTCCAGTCCCACGACTGGTGCCAACAGTGCTTGTGTATCTTGCCGCAGTGGGAAGGGTTTTCTCCCAAGGTGTAGAGGGCAATGTGCATTTCACAGAACCCCTCTGTGAATGACCGACTGATGCTGGCTCCAGCAAGGAGCAGCGCTGAGACCAAGGAGGTGCCCGCTGCAGCAGCCATAACTTCATCCTCATAGGCCGCAAGCTGTACAGCAGACTCAGCAACTGCTAAGGCCTTCTTCCGACCCTTAGGGCAGTCTTTCAGATCCCATTCCTAAGGCTGTCTGAGAGTAAGACAATGCTTTCTATCATCTCAAAATTCCGGTAGCATCACTAAGCAGAGGCCACACCCGGCCATGTCAGGCTGCCTGACCAGGCAGTACAGTCATGTGTCATGTGAATTGGTAGCTGACACTTCCTGCTGGCAATGGACACAAAATTCACACCCCAGCTTCTGATGCTCCATCTTCACCGATACCATAGAGTCAAAGGGATCAAGGAAATACAGCCACAAGTTTCAAAAACTTTGAAATACAGGGTTTGCTACGGTGCACTAATTCCTATGCAAGACATAAAGGAGGTGACTTGTTCTTCCAGCAGAAAGAAAGACCTCACATCACAGGGCAAAGTCGAGGGATATACTGCCCTGTTGGTGGGAGGAGCTTAGCTTCAAGATGTCTGACAAATCAGTGCTTCCGGTCGAACTGCTGATGTGAGGATAGTGAACTATATCCAGGCCCCTAGAAATGAGGGTTACTCACCTGTAACCATAGTTCCAGAAGTGGTATATGATGTGCATCCACACTTTGGCAGTCTTCCTTCCCATTTAATTTGAGCTGGAACATCTTCAAGCTAAGCTCCTTCCACTCACCTGGGAGGTATCCTCCTCGGCTCTGTTCCCTGGTGTCAGATGTCAGATCTTGCATGCTGTAAGCAGGAATCCACGTGCCGCTTGCCAGGGGAGGTCGGGTGGGTTGTGTAGATGTGCATTATATAACACTTCTAGAACTATGGTTACAGGTAACTAACCCACATTTATAGGGGCATGGATATGGTGCACTATCCCCACTTTGGCAGACTCATAGCAGTTCTCCGTGAGAAGGGAGGCAAGGTGTACACCCCTAATTGGAAAAAAGGGGTTGGAGAACAGAGGTCCCAAAATCAGCATCCGGGCATGACTCAAAATTGATGTGGTAGTGGGATATGAAGGTGTGTGCTGACTTCCAGGTAGTAACCCTCCAGATTTCCTGGCTATGAACTTCCCTGGAAGTAGCCACTGAGGCAGCAGTATGTCTGGTGGAATGAGCCCAAAGCCCTAGAGGAGGCTCCCTACCAGTCAGCCTATAGTAGAGGTCGATGCAGGAGACAATCCACCTGTCAATCAGTCATGCATTCGGTGTCATAAGCAAGTGCTCACCTCAGGTGCTTGAGTCTGTGCTTGGCCTCTGAAGTTGGACTGCTGAAGTAAACCAGGAGACTGATCATCTCGTTGAGGTGACACTCCGAAACAACCTTCAGGAGGAACTTAAGTTGGGAAGAAGGGTAACCTTGTCCCTGTGGAACATCAAGTATGGGGACTCCACCAAGAGTACCTGGAGCTCACTAATACTTCTGGCGGAGGTGACAGCCACAAAGAAGGCAGTCTTCCATGACAGGTGAGAGATGTCACACCTGTGCATTGGTTTGAATGGCTTGCCTGTGAGCACTGCCAAGCCCAGCAACAAGTCCCATGGTGATGGTGGTTCACACACTGGCAGGGACAGGTGGTCAAGGCCCTTAAAGAAGTGCCAGACCACCTTTTCTTGCGCCACCATTGACAAACCAGACCGCGCCCGGTATACTAACATGGCTGCCAGGTGCCCCTTGAGGGTCATCAACCACAGGCCCAACTGGGAGAGGGACCAAATGTAGTTCTGAATGCTAGCCAGGGGGCAGGGGGTCTAGCTCCTGGCCCTGGCACAAAATGGAAAAATGCTTCCATTTGAAGGCTTATCACTGGTGGGTCGACCCCTTCACAGAGGCTTCCACAACCCGGAGAACCTCTTGGAGAGACCCAAAGCCTGGAAATCTAGCCGCTCAGGAACCAGGCTGTCAGGTGCAGGGACTGAAGGTCCAGGTGTTAGGCCTTCCCCTTGTGACAGGACAGCTGGTCCGAGAGTAGAGGCAAGTGCCACAGAGGCCTGCTGCTGCTGCTGAGGCCAAGAAGATCTGGGTAACAGAACTGGCATGGCCAGTCTGGGGCTACCAGGCTCACCTACGTCTTATCCCTCTGTGCCTTGATCAGCACCCAGTGGATCAGAGGAAAGGGAGGGAAGGCATAAAAGAGGCCCGGGGTTCAGGGCCTCATGAAGGCATCCCCCACTGGTGTCCCACACTAATGGTGGCAGAAAAAGAACAGCCCCAGCTTTGCATTCCCAGAGAAGGCAAACTGGTCAGCCAGGGGAGCACTGCACTGGAAGAACTGGTGGTTCACCACCTCCTGATGAAGAGACCACTCATGAGAGGCCTCGTCCACCCTGCTGAGGGCATCCGCGCCAGCTGATTAGATGCTCTGGCCACATGAATCACCAAGAGATTGGTATCCAGGCTGCATATGAGGGTCCAGGCAAGGAGGGCTTCCCAACACAGCCAGAGAGAATGCATTCCCACCCTGCCTGTTGAGGTAGTACATGGTCGCGGTATTATCTGTCTGGACCTGCATGACCTGACCTTGAACCAATGGAGCACATGCCATCAGAGCTAGATGCACTGCAAGGTGCTCCAGCAGGTTGATATGGCATTGGGACTCTTTGGGGGTCCAGAGCTGGTGGGGCCCTGTAATCTGTCTAGTGGGCTCCCCATCACATCGGTCATAAGAAGCACTGTTGGCTCTGGGTGGATGAATGGGATTCCTTTCTGCAGGTGTTATGGGACCAACAACCACTGGATGGCATCCCACATCAGCTACGTCACCATGACCAAGTGGTCCAGGTGACCCAGGCACTGAGACCACTGAAGGGCCAGTTCCCACTACAGGTGGTGCATTCGCCAGTGGGCCCACCGAAGCATGATGGTGCAGGACGCCACATACCCCAGGAGCCGCAGGAGGTCCCGGGCGGGGTGCAAGTGCCCAACCTGAAATGACTGGCCAAAGGAGGTACGGTCCGCTGCCCAGTCCACAGGGAGTCATGCCTTAACCTTGAGGGAGTCAAGCTCTGCCCCGATGAAGTGGATGGTCTGTGAGGGGTTGAGTTCTGACCTGGCTGGGTTGATGAGCAAACCCAAGGCCAAGCAAGTCTGGAGGGCAAGATCCCCGGCCACTCTACTGCCTCCCAGGTTGGACTGGCAATCAGCCAGTTGCCCAGGTACAGATAGACCCAGACACCGCAGCATCTCAGGAATGCTGCCACCACTGTAATGCATTTGGTGAAGAGTATGGGGGCCACAGAGAGGCCAAAAGGCATGACCCGGAACTTGTATAGAATCCCTTCCATGCAGAAACAAAGGTACCACCAGTGGGACAGGCAGACCGGAATGTGAATGAAGGCGTCCTGGAGGTCCACGGAGCAGAACCACATGCCTTGCTCTAGAGATGGAATTATCTGATTCACAGTAACCATCTGGAACTTGCACTTCCTCAAGAACTGGTTCAGATTGTGCAGATCCAGTATGGGGTGCCAACCCCCTATCTGTTTTGGGAACCAGGAAGTACCTAAACACAAAACCCTAGCCTGTCGTGGAGACTGGGACACGAGCCACAGCACCTTTCTTGAGGAGCTGGGCAATATCTTCCCTGAGGACGGACAGTATGTCCAGGGAAGCCATGAACTATTGTGAAGCATGGGCCCAGTAGGGCGGAAGAGCTCGAAGTTGAGAAGTAAACCTCGATCCCTCATGTCCAGCTTCCATTTGTCCATAGTAATAGTGGACAAGGGTGTGCCAGAAATGGTGAAGCCAACCTCCCCATGGGAAACTGAGACAGGGATGTGATGCCCGGGAGGCAGACATGGCAATGGCTGCCAGGGGAGCACCGTTGCTTTGACCTCCGGATTTCTTGGGGCCCTGGTTGGCTGACTTAGATTTAGGCCGCCAGACCTGGGACAGTCCTGAATGGGGCTGCTGCAGCTTAGACTGCTGTGGCTGAAAGGGATGAAAGGAAAAGGGTTTCTTTTTGGCTTCTTATCCTTGGGATCCTCTTGTGAGGCTGTGATGGAGTCCAGGGTGGCACTGGACTTCTCATTTCTTGTCAGGTGTCCCTCCACCCCTGGCCCACAGAGGTCAGTGCCCAAGAAGGGGATATCTACCAGCTTATGTTGGGTATCAGCCATAAAGGTGGAGATCCTGAGTCAGGCTCTGTGGTGCATAGCCACCGCCACTGCCACAGACCGGGAGTAAGAGTCGCCTATGTCCAAGGCCATCTGGAGCTGGTGTTTAGTACGAGTGTGGCCCTAGTCTTGGACCACTTTGACTGCAGACTAAAAGTCTGCAGGGAGGTGGAGAATGACATGGTCCAGGACCCCCATAAGAGCATGGCCAAAGTTGGCCATCATAATGGCGGAGCTCGCCTGCCTGACACCCGAGGAGGAGGGTGAGTTAACTTTCTTTGCTGCGTGGTCCAGTTTTTTAGATTTCTTGTCGGGGGGTCTTGTTGACATCCCTGACACTGTTCGTCCAAAGAAAGACAGAATCCACCACTAACCCCTCGGTTGAGGGGGTGCTCTGAGAAGCGGGGGTGAGACCCGGTCAGGACCGCATACTTGTGGACCATATGGCAGAAGGTTCAGGACAAGATGCTGGATGCTCCATGGCGAGACCCAGGATAGTTTTTCCTACCACAAAGGCCCCCCCCCCCCGGGGAGCTGTCTAGTCAAGGATCTCCATCAGGGGGTACTTGACCCACTTCTGGACCAGCTCCAGAGGAATCTCCATGGACTTGGAGATAAAATGGAGCAAGGCCCTAAAAGAGGTGGGACCATACTGTAGTTAGAAGCAAGCTCCTCAGAGGACTCTGATTGAAGCCCAGGGTCCTAGAGAAATACATGGATGAGCCATCAGTGTCCAACGACTCCTTGAACACCACCCTCAGCCTTCTGTTCCCATGGACCCTCTGGATTCATTGGAGTGGCTTATCTGGACAGAAAGACAGCCGGGAAGGCCAGAAGTCAGGCGAGCAGCCTTGGACGGAGCTTCATGCAAGGGCTGCTTTGGCAGAGGCTCCACCAAGATTAGTGAAGAGACCGGGGTAGGCTCAACTGGATAGGAATGAACTGGAATGGGTTTCCCCTGAGTAGACTGTGGAAGTGCTGGGGCCTGTGGAAGAGACTAACCTTGCCCAAGTACCCACTGCTGCCACATGAGCTCCTCATAGTGCTGCTACAACTTGCAGGGGAGCCTCTTGTCATCCGAGGACGAGGGGGACAAGAAGCATCGACGGTGCTTCCTAGAAGGTCAAGAGTGGGAATGCCCCAAGTCCCAAGATTGGGACCAGGTCCTTGACCTGGACCTCGACCAGCAACAGGTGTGCCACTGTTGAGGAGACACGGAAGAAAGGGCTGTGTAAACCACATGGATTGGGTCCTGCTGTAAGACTCCTGAAGGGAGAATCTCCTGGGAGGAGACACCCTGGTCGGACGACTTTTCCTGTCTCTCTCGGGAGAGGGCCAAAAGGACCGGAGTCGGGGAAGGAGAGTTGCCCCCAATTCATCCTACAATGGGCCAACTAGGTCAAGAAAAATCTTAGCCAGTTGGTCGGCCCATGTCTCTGTTAACAAGCCCAAAGGGGTCACCGTGGAGCTAGCAGCCTACCCTTCGACTCTGGGAGAATCGTCTGAAGCCGAAAGCTCAACAGCTGTTGGGTGGTCAAAGGAATAGCAGAACAGGAAGAGAGTGCCTGTTCCTGGTCCTACGATCTGTGACAATTCTTTTTCAACTTTGTGGATCTGTCCCCTCGGGAGGGGCCCTCCACAAGGGTCTGTAGAGACTGACACATATCCTGGAATGATCCGGAAAAGGAAGCCCCCACACTACTGCCCACCAGGAGCAGTACTGTGTCAGAAGAAGAGACTACCATGGGCTGGGTTGCCACCTCTTCAGGAGTAACCAGCTGAGATGCTGATCCTGACACTGCTAAAATGGCCTTGGGGGCATACTTGGACTGGACTGGAGGATCTGTTCGTCCAGGTGGCCAAGGAAGAGGTGGGCGTAGCTGTCCTCGAGAGAGGAGCAGAGCAGGGTCTTACACAGGCCACAAGCCTGCAAGTTGTGCTCTGCCCCTAGACAATACAAGCACGAGACGTGTGGGTCAGTACATGACATCTTGTGGTTGCACACGACACACCACTTAAACCCGGGCTGGTTTGGGGTTCGTCGCACTCCATTTTTAGTTCTTTTTTCACACTGAAAAGGAGAAAAAAACACCTGAAGACGCAACAGAAAGGAACGGGCCTACACCATGCGCAGAGAGCTGCGAAGGGGGAGAACTGACTCTTCCAGCGGAAAGTAAGATCTGACGTTTCGGGGAGGAGCCGAGAAGGATACCACCTGGGTGGGGGAGGAACTTAGCTTGAAGACATTCCGGGCTAGAATTAATGGGGAAGTTAGACTGTCAAAGTGTGGACAGTGCACCACATCCACTCCTCTAGAAACCATATTAATATTTTTGTACTACACCCATGGGTAGAGGCAAGCCCACAGATGCTGTATGAGAAACACTGTAGCAGCAAGTAAACCACAAAGGTTAATGACCTGAACTGGTTACTAAGTAATCGATTCCCACCACATATAAACATAGCAAGTTAAACAGAAAATCACTTGGGCAAACTAGATGGACTTTGTTCTTTTGGCATCATCTTTCTAAGTTTCTATGGAAGTGCAAAGCACTAACTCAGGAATTTGTACAGCGGAGATAAAATGGTTTGATCAAGGGTAGAATGGGAGTAACGTGACAGAAACAGGGGCACAAAGCTGAATTTGAATTAGCACCATTCTGTGGTATACACAAGTGTGCAGCAGTGGATGAGTACACAGTGTTACAACTCACCGATTACTTTAAATAACCCATTACTTACTCCCCCAAAACACACAATTGTGGCTTAAAGAGCTGCTGACAGCATTAGCAAAACTTTGAAGACAAAGTAAGATTTATATTCAGCTCCATCCCATTTTCTTTAGTACTTCATAGATTTTCAGTAATTAATTCCCCATTTTCTTTATTACTGTTGCATGAAAACAATATCCCTGTTCCCTAGACTCTGTCTACTCTGGCTGCTTCTCTACACATGACATCACAATCTCCTGTTTATTACACCATAATCATCTCCACAGCAACATATTTTGATGTCATAAACAGAATTACGATGTCAGGTGTAGGCAGGCAGCCAGAGCTCAAAAAGCAGAGATACTGTATTGATGCAAATACTACTCATAGAATAAAGAAATAAGGGTAAGAATTACAGAATAAAATACAAAATATAAGCTACAGTTACACCTGAATGTTACAGTTTTTCAGAGATGTTTCAGCTGTGTCTGGAGCTCTAGGGAAAACAACCCAAATATGCCAACTTTACATCACTAGTTTTCAGTGCACAACTAAGAAATCGGCAGCAGAGTTCCAGCAGTTCTAGAGCAGTGTCAGTGGCTCAGTAGGTAGCTCATTCGCCTCTGAGGCCGGGAGATCAGAGGGCTGTAGGTTCAGTTCCCACATCTAGCACTTGGGTTAATATCCCAGTACTGACACTGTAGTGCAGCATGAGATGGGTGCTGCACTTCTGAGGTGCCGTCTTTCAGATGAGACGTTAAACCGAGGTCCCATCCACCTCGATTGGGTGGTAGTTCAGGTGGATGTTAAAGATCCCATGGCACTTATCGAAAAGAGAAGGGGAATTTCCCCGGTGTTCTGGCCAAATTTCCCTCATTCACTAAAAAAAAAAAAACACCACCAACAGCTTATTCTGGTTCAAGGTCAGTTGGCATTCATCTGTATCCCCCTCCCCCGGGTCGTGCCTGAAATTGGCAGGATTTGTCTAGTGCACTTACCCGGTCAACAAAAAATAAATAAATAAAGAATCTTAAGGTCTGGGTGGACTTCGACCACTCATTTTTACACTTAATCAGTCATGAAAAGTATTTATCAAAGACTAGGTGGGCTTTATCAGGACTGTCACTGCTTCAGCTCCAAGATAAGTAAACAACTAGCCGATCGATCACTGTTTTTCACAATATACATTCTCCCCCTTCTGGCAACCTGACCGCCACCTCCTCCTCCTTTCAAATGTTCCCCAACATCTACCATCAGATAAACAGCCTTCCATAATCAGGACTCCAGACCTCTTCCTTGTCATGCACCTCATGCCTCACCACACACAACAGGCACGTGTATATCAGAACACAATTACACACCCTATTGTGTGTTATAGCTTCCATACATCACTCCACCTCCCCACATCTCTTCTGTCCCACTGATGCCTGCAGAGCGAGGGCCAATGCTAAATGATCACCCACAGCATCAAGGCCACTCTCTATCATCCAATGGAGGCATTCGATCAGCGAGAAAAGCATCACTTCCCGACCCCAGACCCTGAGTGCACTGCCTCCACAGCACTCCCAGATCCCACCAGCCTGTGGCATAGAAGTCTGACTCTGGGTAAGAATTCAGATTTCCCACATGGAAGTTCAGTGGCCTGGGTGCAGTATCTTTTACCAAAATCTTACAGTCACATATAATCAATTCTGCAGGCCTATTACAAGGAAATAACATATTTAAAGGACGCCTAAATCCCCCAAATGTGTGCATTAGTGATCGCTGCGATTAACTTATAGGGTTAACAGACCCTATAAATTAGTACATGTTTGCACAGCATACTTAGCAATCCCTGCCTATAAAGCTGGGGTGGGGCAGACCTGAAGTTGATCCCTGAGTTGCTTTCAGACTTAAAAAGATAAGTTTATTTAGTTGGGGGTAATGCTTACATACCTTGGAAGCGTATATCGGTGAAAGTCTTTTGAGCTGCATTTTATATTTTAATTCAACTCTGTATGAAAGTGGGAAGGACTATAACTTGGCCCCTACAAGGTAGCCATCCATTCCCTTTACTTCTCAAATGCTCAGATCTGTCCCCACACTCAGGCACATGGGGAGGTGTGGCCAGGGAGAGAGCGAGGGGGCACCCCACTGAAGTCAATGGGGTCCATTTTAAGTCTGCTTTTATACAAAAGAATGGCCAGTATGGGATTAGTGAAGGGTACTGCTTGACTAAGACAGCACTTGTTAGTTGAGCAGTGCCCTTTATCAGTCTCCAACTGGCCATTCTTTTATAAAACACCGGACTTAAAGCGGACCTCACTGACTTTAATGGGGCATGTTCTTATGCTGCTCCTCCTGGGCACACGTCATTACTTGCTTGAGTGTGGAGGCAGACCTGAGTAATCGGGAAGTGAAAATATCAGTTGGCCATCTTGTAGGGGCCAAATGATGATACCTTCCACTTCCATACAGAGTTGGAATAAAAACATTTTTTTTGTTTGTTTTTGTTGACCAGGAAAGGAGGACTAGACAATTCTGCCTATTTTCAGCCTCGTCCCAGGGGTGGGGGGGATACAGATGGATGCCAGCTGACACTGAACCAAATGAAGTTGTTGGTGGTATTTTTAGTGAATGGGGGAAATCTGGCCAGGACACTTGGGAAATTCCCCTACTCTTGGACGGGGGCGCTGGTGGCCCGGACTTCAAAATGGTGGATGTCCCTCTGGAGGAGGATGGTTGAGTGCGGGCTGAGGGAATGCTCTCTACCTCAGTAATCGCGATCTTGTCAATGGAGAGTGCTGAGAATGCTGCTTCAGTGCTTAATTCGACAGTTGTTGAGAATTCAGTAAAAGACCAGATGGAAACTTGTAACGCTGATGAAACCAAGCAAATATCTGATGGTGCTCACCTGGAGTCAGATTCGGAGACCTTGGATGATTCTACGATGGAAGAAGAGGTTGGTTCTGTCCTACAGACTGCCCCAGAGATGGATACTGCTGTGCCTGTGCCAGGGGGAACGGAGCTTCTGTGTACTAGCGCCCCACCTGTAATTGATGCTGGCAAATTTCAGACACGACCACCATGGACAGAAACAAAGAAGCCTTCCATGTTCCGCCGACAGATGAAAATAGTGAGAACTGGTCCCCGGACTCGGCTCTCTGGGCAGCGGGCAGGATCCAGAATGAAGTTGGTGTCTGGATTCCTGATATGACATGGTCACCTGCTACAAACAAGCTCACCAACTTCCTCATGTGCTCCACAAGAACATGTTCCTGTTACTTCAGGGGCTGCCGTACCAGCACAAAACCTAGAGAGTGTGGCTGTTGCTGGAACATTGGGGATACATGCTCTGAAAAGCCCGGTGACTCTTATAAGTACTGCGGGGGATTTGTTAGGGGAGCAGGTTATTGCGGGACAGTGTGAAGTGTCTTCTGTGATAAATCAAGGTGGAAGCACTATATGTGAAAAAACAGCAGCTGAAACAGCTAATTCCTTGCCTGCAGCCCTCCACCCCCCCAAGTTGACCCCTCACCCTCAGAGGAATCTGAATAGCAGAGATCCCCTTCCCCAGGCTTAAATTTGCAGATTTGTTCAAATGTAGACCTGAAGTACTACCAAGAAGGAATGCTGTGAAGTTGCGATATATTGGGGACCTACCTGATAAACCAGATAGGTTCCATGTGGGGGAATGTGCTTCTGAAAGATTCTTGACATTTCATACCATCTGAAGTGTTCGCTCTAATACACATTTCAGGGGAAGAGAATTTCAACATGAGTTTTTCAACACCAGCTAGATTGGAATGTTTTTGGTCATTATATGATAAACTTAAGAATCCTCCCCTGTGGCAACCTTTCCTAGCCACCCCCACTTACTAAACCATTAATAAAGACTGTGACTGTGATGTTCCGAAATGAAAATGTGAATGCGGGGGATAGTCATTATTGGTTGAGTAAAAAAATGTGACATTTTGAACCACCAGAAGCCATAATCAACTCAGAATGCTATTGGACTAGGGGCTGGAGGTTCAAAGTCTGGCTACGAATGGGACCTCATGGTATTTGCCACATATCAAACAGGTTCTTTTTGGGAAGGGAGAAGGGGGTTTGTTTTTATGCAGGCCAACCTAAGGTCTGCTATAAATGCTGGGATAGGTCACATTAATCAAGTGCTTGCGACAAGTTATGTTGTGGACTTTGTGGAGGGGTTTGGGCACATCAGTCTGGCCTGTCAGGATTGGAATGTCTGTAATTTGTGTGAGTCAAAAGGCCACATGTTCAGAGACTGCCCGTGGGCTGCAGCAAACAAGCCCAGTACATTTGATTAGATAGACTTGGTGCATAGGGCACAGAAAGTCAGCTCAGTTATTATGCCCCAGGATCCTGGCCAAACACCTAGGCCTGCACCAGCAACAAAGTCAATACCTGTTCCAGAGCATCTTGCAGTTTGGTTCAGGTGCCCCGGAAGGAACCCGGTGTCGATAACCCCTGGCCCAGAGATATCACCCACGGGGAATCTGTTTCTTTCACCAACAACCCCTCTACAATGGAAGTGGATGTAGATCCAGGAACAGCAGAGGTCACCTTCATTCCTCCTACAACGGACATTAGTATGCCTCCCTCCCCTAGCAGTAAAGACTGTGCCTCTTTGACAAAGCGCAAGAACCTCAAAACAACTGGGACAAGATTCTACTGTAACATTATCTAACAAATACGAAGTCTTACAATCATCCAAAAGCAGGGGTGACTCAGATTGGGATGACACTGATTCCGAGACCTCTGGGAAATCTAACCCCCTTCCCCCAAAGAAGAGGGGAATTCTCCACATCAAAAGAAAAAGAAAAGGAAAAGAGCTTCAGGTACTTCTAAGGGGAAAGGAGCCACTTGATTGATGGGTTTATGCATCTCACTGATGGCTGTTATGGCTGTTCCAAGCATGCATGGGACAGCCATAAGGCAATTCTAGGGGGTGGGGGTAGAAAGAAGTAGGCTGCTGGTTAACTAGGATCTGCAGCTTATCCAGTAGGTAGGGAAATGGGCAGACTGGGTGGGCCAAGCGGTCCTTATCTGCCGTCAAATTCTATGTTTCTATGTTTCACTGGGATCCCTGTTTTCCTTGTTTTTGTTTCATGGAGCAGTTTAAAATTGCCTCTTAAAATGTCTGTAGTTTAAAAAATTAAAATAAACGACCAGCATTGTATGCCCTCTTACAGCAGGACAACTTTGATATTATATTTCTTCAAGAAATCTGGATAGCTTCTTTGTCTGGGTGCTATGAAAAAGGACTGGTGGTGGGGGCTCTCTTTTTGGTCCTCTGGCCAAGACAAGGCATATGGTGTGGGGATCCTTTTAACAGGGTCTAAAGTTCAGGTTTCAAGATTGGGAGACCTTGTACCTGGAAGGGTATTATTACTTGATTTAATTTATGGCACCCACAAACTCTGATGTATAAATGTTTATGCGTTCCAAATCAAATCTGAACGTATCTCTATATTTAATTAAACCTACTTCCCAACACATTATTTTTGGTGGAGATTTTAACTGTTCTTTAGATTTTTCAATACAACATGATAGTGGGAAAACATGTATTGTGATGCTATTGTACTAATATACATTATACATACCGCAGGGATAACTGATGATTTTCGTAGCATACATAAAATGGGCAGCACTACATATTGTTGAGGTCATCTACATACTAGAATTGATTATAGTTTTCTTTCTCATGACCTTGTTGTATGGGCAGCTCTAACTTTATCAACAGAATTGTCGGATCACGTTTAGTTATGTATGAAATTAACATTTCAGAATCCTTCTTCTCCTCCTTTTAAGAGATGGAGGTTAAACATAGCCTCTCTACAGGTCCCTGCGCTTCGAGATGGCATTAAAGCAGTCCTATTGGCCAGGAATCTGTTCGTTGCCTTTATGATTCGCTTTTTGATTGGTGGAATGATCCTAAACATGAAATTAAATCCTTTTTTCCGTGCAAGGAAAAATTAAGAGGAATTTAGACTATATGAAGTATTTAACTTTAAGATCTATGTTCCAGCATCTTCTAACTTTAGCGAATTTGGACCACACAGAGGTAAATCCACAAATTCAGGATGTTAAAGACCAGATAAAGCAGTATCAATATGATAGGACAGCTTCTTTAGAGGCAAAACTGAAGTGTAACCTCCCCCCTCCACTACTTTACACAGTTAGCTACCCGGCACCCATACTGGACACAGACTTCAGAAACATTTAAACAACTGGTACTATCCCTCGCCTGGGGAATGTATACCAGGCTCATTATGCTAGAGATCAGAAGGGGTGGGAGTGTACAAAAGCAACACGACCTATTAGATATTTACAATAACCAGGTCCTGAGAAGAGTATGTTTTGCTAGGGCTATGCTAGATCTATACTTCTGGAGGGGTACCCAGTCACTCCACACAGGAAGGAATAACGTAATTGTCCAAACCAAAGTTGGGGTTCTAGAGTGTGACTTTATTCCAAAAGATGTTCTCTAAACCAAGGGTAGACCCCCAAGGTTTACACATTGTGGCACTAGGAACTTGCAGAAGAACAAATTGACTGTATCTGACAGAAAACTCTCTGTATTCCCACACTGTAGGACACTGAACATCTTGCACTTGTATTCTCACACAGCATAGGACATTGAACATTTCTTCCAGTGGCACTGGCCACAACTGAACACATATTTACTGACAGAACACTTGCACCTTGTATTCCCATATTGCACAGGACACCGAACATTTCTTCCAGTGGCACTGGCCACAACTGAAATTGCTTCTAGTGGCACTGGCCGCAACAGGACATACATTTTGCTAATAACTAGCACTAGGTGGATGGAGAAAGGGGCGGAGCAGGCAGAGGCACTGAATGAATACTTCTGCCCTACATTCACGCAGGGGAAGGGGGTCATATACCCCAGGTGAGGGTGGGGTGGTGGGGAGGTGACAACAGATGTAGGGATTACAGAGAGCAGGGTACTAGATGGGTTGAGGGCATTAAGGGTGGAAAAAGCACCTAGACCTGATGGCATTCACCCTAGGGTACTCAGGGAGTTGGCAGAGGTCCTGGCAGGGCCACTGGCTGACCTGTTCAATACCACTCTGGACACGGGATGTGTACTACAGGACTAGAGAATGGCCCATGTGGTGCCCATCCACAAAAGTGGCCCAAAGGATGAACCAGGAAACTATAGGCCAGTGAGCCTCACATCAATCATTGGAAAGCTCATGGAGACCATACTAAAAGAGAGGCTAGTGAGCTTCTTAGAGGAAAATGGTCTCCAGGATGGTCAACAGCACGGGTTTATAGTGGGCAGATTCTGCCAGATAAACCTTGTAGAGTACTATGACTGGGTGACGCAGGAACTGGACAAGGGCCATGCAGTGGATGTCCTGTATTTGGACTTCAGCAAGGCCTTTCATTCAGTGCCACATGGGAGGTTGGGGGGGGACTGGAATATGTGGGGGCAGGACCAAAAATGGTGAAATGGATCACAAACTGGCTCAGGGGAAGGCAGCAAAGGTTGGTGGTGGGGGACCTCTCGTCGCCGTGAGCAGTGACGAGCAGGGTACCACAGGGATCAGTATTGGGACCGGTGCTGTTTGGGATTTTTATTGCAGATATCTCAAACGGGATCCAGAGCAAGATCGGTCTGTTCGTAGATGATACCATGATGGGAGCTGTGGTTGATGACGCAGAGGGGTGGAAGGGGTTACAGGAGGACCTGAATAAGCTGCAGGAGTCGGCGGAAGCATGGCAGTTGGGGTTCAATGCCAAGAAGTGCAAGGTTATGCATTTTGGAGCCAGGAACCAGGGAAGAGATTATCACTTTAGTGGGGTAAGTTGGGGAGCTCCACAGAGGAGAAGGACATAGGAGTGATCAGTATGGGGAGCATGAACAACTCTGCTCAGTGCAGGAAGGCAGCAGCAAAAGCCAACAAAATGCTGGGGTGTATTGCAAGAGGGATCTCCTCCAGGAGGAGGGAGGTTATCCTGCCTCTGTATAGGTCACTGGTCAGGCCCTACCTGGACTACTGCGTGCAGTACTGGTGCCCATTCCTGAAGAAGGATATCAGATTGTTGGAGGGGATGCAGCGAAGATGATCCAGGAATTGGAGAGTAAGCCCTACAAGGACAGGCTGGGAGAGTTGAATATGTATACACTGGAGGACAGGAGGGATAGGGGGGATATGATCGAGACCTTTAAGTATCTGAAGGGGATAAACAAGACCAACACAGAAGAGATTTTTCAGATGAGAAGGGGGACACAAGAGGACATGGAATGAGATTGGAAGGGGGAAGATTCAAGAGGGAGATGGAGACATTTTTTCATGGAAAGAGTGGTAGACAAATGGAACACCTTACCAGACGAGATAGTGTCCTGTAACATGGTGGGCAGTTTCAAGAGGGGCTGGGACAGGGGAAGGGATACTAGGAAGGGGGCAGGAGGGGCAGCTGCATGATGAGGGGCTAGCTGCACACTCGAACAGACTCGATAGACCATGAGACCTGTTTGTGCTGGCAATTTTGTATGTTCGTATGTAACCCACTTCAGGGGGTAAAATCCTCTTCAGACATTGGCCCTGTGTCTAAAGGAACCAGGCACCCTTACTGAACCTGTTAGTCCTGAACTGGTTACTCCAGATGGGGGTCTGCCCACCCTTTGTTCCCAAATCCAAACTCAGTCATTCTTTCAGAGTTACACCTTAAACATTTGAAAACACACTTCAGAAAATGCTTAACTGAATGAAACTTTGACACCCAGCATTTAAAACACTACACTGGTAGTGGAAGAACTAAAGTCCTGAACAATGTGATATAGTCATACCTCTGGACATCACACATTTCAGCCAACTTTTAAATGAGAACAGTCTCACACTTCTGAACAGAAAAGTTGTGCATTTCCCTTTTAACCAGAGAACACAACAGCACAGATACTTGCTTCTTGCAGCAAAAGTCAGATCCTACTCACTGTTAGACATTTCAGGCAGCTTCAAAACATCCTAGAACAAAAAGGGGATTGCCCCTTTGATCCATCCACTAGTAGTCCTTTTCACCCCTCCAGGGATGAAAATCAGGAGAACCTGCTGTAGGCAACAGTTTCCACCACTTCTCTTGGCAAACTGGAGACTACCAGGACTAGCATGAGAATGCAGGGTCCTCACTCACAGCCCTCAGCTGAGCAGTTCTCACTCCTCCTTCTTCCAACTACAGACTCACACTGACTAGTGTCTCAAGATTCT
The DNA here is from genome assembly GCA_016271365.2 of Neoceratodus forsteri. Classification (NCBI taxonomy): domain Eukaryota; kingdom Metazoa; phylum Chordata; order Ceratodontiformes; family Ceratodontidae; genus Neoceratodus; species Neoceratodus forsteri. The sequence continues at coordinate 1,391,744,788 of CM057458.1, read as the reverse complement.
AAACTCCCTTCTCACAGCTGGCAAAGGTTTATGCTGCTGCAAGAGTTCCAAATGAGCTCATCACTTTCATCTCAGCTGAAGCCAAGTAAACAAAAGAGTGAACAGGTGAAAAACCCATTTAACTAGTTAATCACCAGCTGCCTCTCCCTGCCTAGCACTGTAACTGAAGGGATTCTAGTAACCCCAGGGGACTGGGTGGTTACACAAGTATGGGACACAAGGGGGTCCCTTGTGGTGACCCCCTGCCTGGCTTGTAAAGAGAAAGTGGAGACCTCACAAATTTCAGCCTTGAAAAATAATTTGGGGCAGTTAATAGGTGATCCTTCTGAAATTTCAAAACTGATAGATTCTCATACTTACTCTCATTTTGGAGGTTTTCAGGAAGAAGTGGAAATTCCTGATACCTGGTTTTCTAGACAGATACCCAAAATATCGGAGACTGATTATAATTTATAATCATCTTATTCAACCCATTTCTGCAATAGAGGTTTCAGTAGCTATTGGGCAATTGAAGCCTGGTGCTTCGCCAGGGTGGGGCGGGCTCCCCCATGATTTTTACAAGACATTTTTAACAGAGTTGGCTTCTCGGCTGGCAGATGTTTATAATGCTTTATTATTGCAACATAGTTTACCATCTGCTTTCACAAAACACCTTTTGATGTACCAGTACAAATCAGGAGGAAAAGATAATATCGATAATTGGAGACCTATTTGTCTCTTCACTACTGAACAAACTTTTGACAGAAATTTTGAATGTTAGATTACTGACGGTGGCTCCATCAGTTATCTATTCTGCCCAAACATGCTCCATCCCTGATATGAATGTCAGAGATGTGTTAGTGTATTATCAGGAACAACAAAATACAGGGTTTGTGCTGTCTTTGGACCAGTCTCAGGCCTTTGATACTGTGCACGTCTTTCTGCTCCAGACTTTATTAAGATATGGTATCCCCCAGCTTTTGTGAATTAGATAGCTATGCTGTACACATTTGCAAATATATAGTAGTTTATTATAACAAAGGGATATTAGGTTCTGAAATTAACATAACGGTAGGTGTAAGACAGGGCTGCCCACTTCATGTTTTTTTTTGGGACCCTCTTATCAGAAAAGTAATGGATTCCCCAGACGTACAGGGTCTGCCCTGGCCCAATCGCAGCTCAATTCTGAAAATACTAGCTTATGCAGATGACATCTGCATCTTTTTATGGGATGCCAACTGTGGCTCTGCTTTAGTACAGATATTTGCAGAATTCGTTAAATTTGTAGGTGCATCCTTGAATCTTAGGAAGTCTTGGCCTCCCATTACATAAAGGTTTAATGAGGGAACTATGGTGGGTGGTATCTCTACAGTCACAGAACCCATTATAATTTTGGGAATTAAGTTTGGGAGGGGGGATCTAACTTTCTTAAACTAGTCAGATAAAATAGCAGTATGTATTCGAAAGGTACAAATGTGGAAAAATTGGCCCTTTTCAAAGCATAAAAGAGTTTGGATACTCAAGCCATTTATATTGCCAACTTTGCTGTACACGAGTTATGTATTTCTCATACTGGTTCAATTAGAAACTACTGTGTACAGCATACCTTTTCAAATGTTTTGGGGCAGTCGCCTAAATCCAATAAAGAGAGATTTTTTGTACCTGCCAAATAATAAGGGTGGTACAGGTATGCCTCATCCTATTGTATTTTTTCATGCATTATTTTCGTCCCATACTTGTAGTAGCACTACAGGATTCAGTTACACAACAAAATGTTTGGTTAAAATGTTTCTTAGGACAGTATATTTCTTGATGGAGTGAAGCCCCTCCAAAGCTTTCTAAAAAGTTTGAAATTCCGCCTTTTCTAAAACCATCTGTGCAGAAGTTAGCTGGAATCTGAGGAAATCACAGGAAACAACTTTATTCTACAGTAATGGGAAAGATTTGTTTACATGAACCTGGTTTCAAAAACTGCCCTCAGTACAGGATCCAATTGGTCACTGACCAACCATTGGACCCTAGAATCCCTGAGAGAATGTGGGATGTGCTATAGCTTTGTGCTTATGGTAAAATAAATGTAAGGGGTAACCAGAAGCACAAGGCTATTTCTGAACATTCTTGTCCATGTCCTGAATGCATGGTTGAAGTGGAGGTGATGCAGCATTTTTATCTACACTGTACATTTAGCCTAGCTTTTTGGAGCTATGCTGCCAGACACTGCAACCTGCCGTGGTTGGAAAGACTTTCCTATGAGAGCTTGTTTCTAGGGAACTTTCCACCCACATTGCAAAAGTAAAGTATTAGCACCTTGAGAGTTCTGATGGCCTGCCTCAAATTTTATCTGTGGCACGCTAGATGCAAACTTGTGCTACAACAAAGTAGGATGTCTTATTTGTCTATTTTATCTATGGTGGCACTAAAAGAAGTGTATAGAGAAGAGCGTCATAAGGTGGTGCGGGGCACTTTGTCTAAACTATGGGCACATTTTTTTTTGTATTTTTCAATCTCCTTAGAGGGGATGTAGCAAGTTGTATGTTATCAAAATTGGATGCTGGGAGTATTATTTATTGGAAGCATAAATCCCTTATGTGGCTTAGATGGTTCTAGGTTTTCTTGTCACATGAATATATGCATATGTGTCAGTGGCTCAGTAGGTAGCACACTCGCCTCTGAGGCCGGGAGATCAGAGGGCTGTGGGTTCAGTTCCCACATCTGGCACTTGGGTTAATATCCCAGTACTGACACTGCAGTGCAGCATGAGAGGGGTGCTGCACTGTTGAGGTGCCGTCTTTCGGATGAGACGTTAAACCGAGGTCCCATCTGCCTGGATTGGTGGTAGTTCAGGTGGATGTTAAAGATCCCATGGCACTTCTTGAAAAGAGTAGGGGAATTTCCCCGGTGTCCTGGCCAAATTTCCCTCATTCACTAAAAAAAATATCACCAACAGCTTAATCTGGTTCAAGGTCAGTTGGCATTCATCTGTATCCCCCCTCCCCCGGGTCGTGCCTGAAAATAGTCAGAAAATTGTCTAGTGCACTTACCCGGTCAACAAAAGCTAAATAAATAAATAAATAAATAAATATGCTCGTTTTGCTGAAAGATCCCCCCTCCTTTTTTCTGTATCTTACTTTTATTTATTGGCATTTTCTTTTCTGTTCTTATTTTTGTTTTAAAATAAAAAAATTCCCCTGTTCTTTTCGAGAAGTGCCATGGGATTTTTAACGTCCAACTGAACAACCACCAGAACAGGCAGACGGGACCTCAGTTTTATGTCTTATCTGAATAACAGACGGACATAACATGTAGCTCAAAAGACTTTTGCTGATATACATTTTTTTTTTTTTTTTTAACTTTATGTTTATTGATTACAGAGCAAACATAGTTACATTCACTAGCATTTGATATCACAGTATGGTATATAGCATAACATGAGGGCACCACCCCTCTTAATACATTCAAATCGACCAGCAAATTCTATAAGATGCATCATCTGGGGGTAAACAGAGTTTTAAATCTGATTGTTAATCTAACAGTCAAATCTTGCTGTATTCGGGCCCATGAGCTGCATGGTATTAACAACAAAGGATCATTAGGTCACAGTTCCAACGCTGCTTTCCCCAAAGGGGGGTTTTAGGAAAATCCACCATGCTTCATCATAGAAAATGCACTTCATTGTGCAACCCTCACTTAGATAGAAAAACTCCACAGACAACATCATATGCATTTATTTTAGCAAATTAAATGATTAGAAATACTTGGTGTATTATAATATTAAGATAACAGATTTCGCCTGTTAGTACCACTGAATAATTAGCTCAGGCCGGTCGTACATTTCAGCTAGGAAATAGACACTTTCTAAACAAGAAAACTCGCAGGTTAACCTGCACTAGAAGATGAACTGGTGAAGGTTAAAACATTGTCCTCACAATACAAACTGCAATGTATGACTCGGGTGGGGTAATCGTTTTTCTTTTTTTTTAAACTCAGTCAACAACAAGAACCAGATAAGGCTTACCTGGGAATTCTCACAACACCCTCCCCACAAACGGTAAATTAACCTTATGAAAAATTAAAGAGTCTTAAGTGTTCACACATCGTCTTCTTTCGATGAGGAGTCATCTCTGGCAGTCTACTGGGGTCGTCTTGTGGCATTCTTCTGACACCATTTAAGCGCATCAGTGGGGTCTGTGAAGATGAAAATTCAGCCCTGGTGCACAATCCTCAGTCTAGCCAGGAAAATCATTTCATAGGAGATGTCCGAGTCCCTCAACAGTGCTCTGGCCACATCCAATTTTTTGCGCTTCTGCCATGTGGTATAACCCAGGTCCAGGTACATCTGAACTGGCTGTCCATCTTGTAAAAGCGATCGGTTATGTCTCACCATAGCTAAGATATGATCCCCTGAGCCCACTCCATCAGTCACTATCACCACCGTACGTGGCACCTCCAGATTATCAGGTTGGCCCCAGGAGGTAACCCGATATGCCTTTTGAAAACACTGAACAAATGGGGTTACCTCTTCTCCCAACTGCTGTACCAACCATTCTTGTAAAACAAGCAGCAGATAGTCACCCTCAAAGCCTTCCACTAGTCCCAGCAAACCTAAGTTTTGGGCATGAGCCTGGTTTTCTAAAGTCTCTAGCCTGGACTTCAAGTGAGTATTCTCTTTGATCACAGAGGTTACAACTCCCATTGCTGCATCTGCTCGTTTTATTGCTTCAACTGAAGCTACTGTGACAGATTCCAATGTTGTTTCCATGGAAGCCATCCGATTGGTGAGATTATCAAATTTGTTGGATAGTCCCGTAATAGAAGTGATCAGACGGTTAAGTTTAGAACCTAGCATTTGCAGCGTTTCCTCTTCTGCGGCATCCACATTTTCAAGCTAACGACCCTGTGTCGACCGTGTGGTCGGGGCTCCAGAGAGAGTCTTGGGCTTAGCTCCCTCTCCAGCCAGACGATCCTTATGAGGGTTCCCCCATCTTGTTCAGTGATAATTTCCATGACAAAAGATGCCAAAATCAATCAAGTTTATCTGAAATTTACTTAATTTCAAGACGTAATATAAAGTTTAGTCCACGGAGCACTATCTAGATATGGCCATTTTGCTCAGGCTTCACAGCGCCCCCCCCCCCCATATACATTTCTAAGACATGTAAGTTACTACAATATATTGGTAAATCACTTTAAATGACCATAATACTATGGTATTAACATAGAGAATTTGCATAGCATTGCAGTCTTTACTTATCTGGTGTGCAGATTTAGCTGTGTGTTGTAAATTGCTCACTCTGCTTCCCAAGATTTCTTCTATGTATCCCCCCCCCCCCAAGGCTGCAATTGGAATCAAGTTCTTGGACCTCGGTTTACTCACCTGATGTGTTTTTTTTTTTCTATTTATAAGATTTTTCATATTGACAAAAGTCAAAAATAAAACTGAGATACACCATTTGATTTATACAATACATAGAGTACAGAGGTAAAGCATTCCCTCGATATAATGTTCATCCTAAGGATTTTCAAAAATAAATATACAGTTCATAGGTGCTAGTAGGTATCAGTAGCAGAACAATAGGGAGGAGTATATCAGTACCAATTTGTCTATAGTCTTTACAAGAAAAATCACAAAGTATATACCACAGTAGATCTATTAGGACAGTCCCCATTCTTTTGCATGCTTGCAGCAATATGTTAGCAGCTATTTTACTCAAGGGACAAACGTAGGATCTAAGGGAAAAATATAAAGTACCCACTTCCTCCATCTGATTTCAAAGTGTTTCCTTTTGTCAGCACATCTGGCAATGAGTCTCTCCAGAGTATAAATCTCATTAAGTACCCCATACCGGTCCTGAATTGTGAGAGGAATCTCCCTACCCCAGCGTCTAGTGACAGCTTTTTTAGCAGCTAAAATATAGGCAGATAATAGGGCTCACCTGAGGTTTTTTTAAAAAAAAAAAATGTTGCTTCATCTGGGTTTAACCTAAATAAACTGGCTTTTTGTTTCAAACTCCATGCTCTGGTACCATCCCAAAATGGCTGCAAAATCTGTGAGCAGTGCCATCAATGGACAGAAAGCACTCCAGCTTTCTTACTGTTCTCATCTGTTATAGCATAACCATTCACACCTCAACACCCTCTTTGGTGAATTAATCACAAAACGTTATACTTCACTTGTGCATTACATATAGAATAAAGTACAGGTCGGGGTGTGTAACGAGATTTTACACACACCCGAGTTTTGGGATGCTACATAAACCCCGAGGGCAAAGCCCGAGGGGTTTGTGAAAAGTATCCCACAACGAGGGTGTGTGTAAAATTGAGTTTGACACCCCGAACCAATTTTTTTTTTTTTATATAATTGCTGGGTTTCCCTTTTTTGCCTCAGCAATTATATAAAATAACCAGCTCCCAGTGTATCCTCCCAGTGTATCCTACGGTCGGTCCTTTTAGTCCGGTGCTGAGCTTTTCATATTTTAAGACCGTTTTTTACCCTTTTTGCAGGTCTTTCTGTGTTTCCAGGGTATATGGAGGAAAAAAGAAAAGGACTTACCGCCGAGTTCTTGTGGCGGTTCTGTTTTGGGTGACACGGAAGTGGTGAGCGGACTCGACTGATTACGGCACTTTCTGCGTGAGCATCGCGACAGCAAGGGAAATCGTGACGTTTGCTGTTATAAACGCTCCTTTATAACGGTAAATTACGCCACGGTTTCCCTATGGGGAAAAGGGAGACCCATTTATTATATAGAGAATAATGCATAGGTGACTATATGCTATTTTTTTCTTTTTTTTTTTTTACACACCAAGGGTGTGTTAAATAAAAACCTTCATAAGCACATAGTTGCTTCCGTTTTATTTATTTTTTAAAGAAACTGGTGCAGGGACATGAGCACAAAAATAAGGGTGGGTTACCTGTAACCATAATTATAGGAGTGGTATATAGTGCACATCCACACTTAGGCAGTCTTCCTTTCCCCTTTAAATAGAGCTGGAACATCTTCAAGTTAAACACCTCCCACCCACCTAGGTGGTATATTCCTCAGCTCTGCCTCGTGACGTCAGGTTTTGCACGCTGGAGGCAGAAATCTGTGTGATGCCACTTATCATAGGAGGTTGGGTTGGTCATGTGGATGTGCATCATATACCACTCCTAGAACTATGGTTGTAGGTGAGTAACCCTCCTTTCAAGGGGTGTGGATATGGTGCACTATCCACACTTAGGCAGACTCCTAGCAGTTCTCCGGGAGGAGGGGGCCAAACGCTCACCCCTATTTGGCAAAGAAGGACTGGAGAACTGAGGTCCCAAAACCAGCATCCCGCATGACTCAAGGTCAATGTGGTAATGGGAAATGAAGGTGTGTGCTGACTTCCAGGTAGCAGCCCTGCAGATCTACTGGATAGGGGCATCCCTGGAAACAGCCACCAAGGCAGCGGTGTGTTTGGTGGAATGAGCCCTAAGCCCTGTAGGAGGCTCCCTACCAGTCAGTCTATAGGAGAGGTCGATGTAGGAGTCAATCCACCCATCAATCATTTGCTTTGCTGCTGGTCTGCCAGGTGCAGCTTTAGCATGTGTGACTAAAGAGTTTGCGAAGCTCTTCCAGAACTTCAGCCACGCGATCCTGGTAGTAAGCAAGCACTTGCCTCAGATCCAAAGTCCAGAGTCAATCCAAATCCAAAGTCAAGCCCATGCTTGGCCTCTGAAGTGGGATAAGTGAAGTACACTGAGAAGTTAATCACCTGGCCATGGTGAAACTCTGACACAACCTTCATGAGGAACTTCGGGTGAGCGCAGAGAAAAACCTTGTCCCTGTGGAACACCAGCTATGGAGACTCCACCGGGAGCGCCTGTAGCTCACTGATCTTTCTTGAGGAGGTGATAGCCATCAAGAAAGCGGTCTTTCATGACAGGTGTGACATCTCACACCTATGCACTGGTTTAAACAGCATGCCCATGGGCATTGCCAGCACCAGAAGTAAGTCCCAAGTGGTGGTGGTTCACACACCAGTGGGGTCAAGTGGCCTAGGCCCTTAAAGAAACACCTGACCACCTCCTCCTGCACCACTATGGGCATACCAGCCTGTGCCTGATATGCATAGATGGCTGCCAAGTGCACCTTGAGGGTCATCGACCTCAGTTCCAACTGGGAGAGGGACCACAGGAAGTTGAGAATTGTAGCCAAAGGGCATGCTACAGGGTCTAGCTCCCTCTCCTGGCACCAAATGGAAAACTACTTTCATCTGATGGAGTAGCACTGACGGGTCAACTCTTTCCAGGAGGCCTCCACAATGTGGAGAACATCTTCAGAGAGACCCAAAGCCTGAAACTCTAGCTACTCAGGAACCAGGCTGTCAGATGCAGGGACTGAAGGTTCAGGTGCAGGAACTTCCCTTTGTGACAAGGAAGCAGGTCTGGGCATGGGGCAATCGCCACAGAGGTCTGCTGCTGAGGCTTAGGAGTTCTGGGTACCAAAACTGGCATGGCCAGTCCAGGGCTACCAGGTTTACCCATGCCTTTTCCCTCCTCACCCTGACCAACACCTTGTAGATCAGGGGAAAGGGAGGGAGAGCACAGAAGAGGCCTGGGGTCCAGGGCCTTGCAAAGGCATCCCCCACCAGTGTTCTGCACTGTGAGAGGCAGGCACAGAACAGCCTCAGCTTTGCATTCTCCCCTGGAGGCAAACAGGTCGACCAGTGGAGAGCCCCACCAGGAGATCAGGTGGCTGTCCACCTCAGTAATACAAGTACCCAACCTCAAAAGATCAGGCAAAAGGAGGTAAGATCTGATGCCCAGTCCACAGGAAGTCAGGCCTTGGCCTTGAGGGAGTCTAGCTCTGCCCCAATAAAGTGGACCACCTGCGAGGGGTTGAGTTTGAACTTGGCTAGGTTGACCAGAAGACCCAAGTCTCTGTAGGTCTGGAGGGCTAGGTCCTTGGACTGCTCTATTATCTCCTTGGATGGCTCGGCTATCAGCCAGTCATCCAGGTAAGGATAGAACCCGACTACTCAGCACCTCAGGAACACTGCCATCAAAGCAATGCACTTGGTGAAGACCCTAGGAGCCGAGGAGAGGCCAAAAGACATGACCTGGAATTCATAGAGAACCCCCTCTGCAAGGAACTGGAGGTACCACTACTGGGACGGATGGACTGGAATGTAGAAGAAAGCATCCTGGAGGTCCAGAGAGAAGAACCACATGCCCTGCTACAGGGATGGAATGATCTGGTTCAGAGTGACCATCTGGAACTTGTGTTTCCTCAAAAACTGATTGAGATTATGAAGATCCAGCATGGGGTGCCAGCCCCCCCCCCCTTCTGTTCTGGAACCAGATCGGACATGAAATCCTGGCCGGCCATAGCGTCTGGGACATGGGCTATGGCTCTTTTCTCTAGAAGCTGAGTAACATCCTCCCTGAGGGCAGAGAGCATGTCCTGTGACACCACAAATTCTTCTGGTGCATGGGGTCGGTATGGTGGAAGAGCCTCAAAGTCAAAAGGCAACCCTCTGCCCACAATTTCTATCATCCATTTGTCTGAAGCGATGGTGGACCAGTTGTGCTAGAAGTGGCAAAGACGACCCCCTGGGGAGCTGAGGCAGGAACTGGAAGGGGGGGGAGGAAGACACCCCCCAACCCATCACTGGGCAGCCTTGGAGGTGGCACAGCACTGCCTGCAGGAGGGGCACCACCACCCCTACCAGCAAACTTGGTCTTGAGTCACCAAGCCTCCAATTGCCCCTGCTGGGGCTGTTGCTGCCACTGAAGGGGAAGAAACTGCTTCTTTTTCAGCCTCTGCCTTTTCTGGTCCTTCTGTGAGAATGTCATAGAATTGAGGGTGGCACTGAACTTCTCAATCCTAGTGAGATGCCTGTCCACCCCAGAGTTGAAAAGGTTGATGCCCAAGGAAGGGACATTGGTCAATTTGTGCTGAGTATCCACCAAGAAGGTGGAAATCCACAACCAGGCCTTGTGACGCATCGCAGCCGACACTACCATAAACCGGGCACACGAGTCACCAATGTCCAAGGCTGTCTGCAGCTGGTGTTTAATCAGTGTTCAACCCTGGTTTCTGACCACTTTAACTGCCATATACAGACCTGAAGAAAGGCGAGGGAGGACCGGCCCAGTGGCACTGAGAGTTGAGGCGCTGGACGCCACACCTCGCGCTACACCGATGACCAGAGTTTGAAAATGGACTTGGGTTGTTTGGGGGTCGGCAGGGCAAGGAAAGATTGAGTGTCCGTAGACAGCTCTTCTTCCTCGGGGGAAGGGGGAATCGCACGGTGCACTGTAGACTGACTGGATGGTGGCTGGCTGTCAGCATAGGCGCGCTGCCAAGAATGGGGAACGGCCCATGTCCAGGACGTCAGGCTGCCTCCGTGGAGGCAGAGACAGCCGGTCTGCCCACTGCATGTTATTGGGCCTGGGGAGGCAGCACAAAATCAGGAGCCAACAGAGTCCATGATGATCCAACTACTGGGTCGAAGAACGAGTCCCTCCGAGGGAGGAACCGGAGCTCCCTGTTAGCATCCCCCAAAAAATAAGAAAGAAAGACGAGGGAGGACACAGTCAAAGACGTCCATTAGGGAGTGACCGACATTGGCCATCATCAAGGCTAGCCTAGAGGTTAGAGTAACAGGCTGTGAATGAGATTGGTAAATCCAGCAGACCTGCGTTTTATTCCCACAACCTCCAACTGCATACTGTATGACTGTGAGCAAGTCACTTAGCCACCCCAGTGCTCCAGGTTGCCCCTGAAAACAGACACTTGTGCCTAGTGGGCCTCACATGGTTACCAAAGACTGAATGAATGGAAGGTGTAATTCATCTGACAGAAACCCAGGGAGGATGCAGCATACACTTTTTTCACTGCATGGGCCAGCTTTTTTGACTCCTTGTCAAGGGGCTTGTCCACATCTCCAGTACTGTCGGTCTTCCAGAAAACAGAGTGGCTCCTTGTTCAGTTTCTTGGACCACCGCTTGGCCAAGAAACTGAGGATAGCATACTTACAGAACATACAGGCCAAGGGCGCCACACCGGAGGCAGGATGCTGCCAATGCTCCTGCGCCAGTCCCAGGATGGCCTCGGCCACCCTGAAGGCGACTCCTGGGGAATTATCCCTGTCCAGTATTTCAGTGAAGGGGTATTTAGCCTGCTTCTGAACCGGTTCTAAGGGAATCTTTCGATGGACTCTGATAACAACTGGAACACAGCCTCAATGGACACTGGCCCATGGTCAATAGTCAGCTCTTTGGCCGATTCATGGTCAAAGCCAGGGGTCCTTGAGGACTGCATGGAGGATCCATCAGAGTCTGAAGACTTCTCGAAGATGGCCCTCAGACACTTCTCATCGTGCACCACCCTGGACACATCCAAGTGGGTAATCTCCATGGAAAACTGATCTGGCAAGTCGGTAGCCAGATGGGAGTCCTTGGTAGGGGCTCCCTGCAACAGATGTCATGGCAGCAGTTCCACCCTAATTGGGCGAGAGACTGAAGTTGATGACATCAGTAGCAGCAGGATCAGGGCATCCCAGATTGGGGGTGACCAGGGGATCACTGGGGTCGAAGGCGAGAGCCTACCCTGCCCATGTACCCACTGCTGTCACATCAGCTCCTCATAGCGCAAATGGAGCCTGCAATGGAGCCCCTCCTCATCCATCGGAGGAAGAGTGGTGCGGCGCCGACTGGCCGAAGACTGTGATCGGGAGTATAAGGAATCCTTCTACTGTGATCTTGACTGAGGCTGGGATCTAGACTGATGACTTGATCGTCAATGGTGAGGAGAGGCAGGTGGAGGGGCCGTGAAGATAATCAGGACTGGCTCCTGCTAAAGAACCCTGGAGGGAGTCAGCTCTTGAGAGAAGACAGCCAGGTCCACTGGCTGCTCCTGACCCTCTTGAGACAGTTGAAAGGACTGGAGTCCCAGAGATCCTCTCATCTTCAACTCCTTCTGACAACGGGTCAACTGGGTCGAGAAAAATCTTGACTCATTGGTCAGCCTTCGTCACGATCAACAAGCCTGATGGGGTTACCATGGAGTTAGAGGCCTGGCCATCAACCAAAACAGGCTTGGCCAAAGCCACGTGCTTAATGATCGTTAAACTGTAAAGGTAACTGTGAGAGCGGGAAGAGCATGCTTGTTCCCTGTCCCATGACTGACAATGGAATTTTTTAGATTTTTTTCTAACCGCTATGGCAAGGGCCCTTCCCGAGGGTCTGGAGGGATTTACACATCTCCTGGAATATCCTCATGAATGACCTCCCCCAATGCTGGCCCCAGCCAGGAGCAGCACTGATGACAACAAGGCTCCCACTGCAGCTTGGGCTGCCACCTCTTCCATGGCTGCAGATTGGACCACTGAGCCTTTAACTGCGGACACCATCTTGCAGGAATCCTTCGAGCGAAAAGGAGGGTCCCTTTCAATCAGCCAACTGAGGAGAAGACACACGTAGCGGTACTCTAAGATGACGGCAAAAGTGTTTTGCAAAGGCCACAGGCCTTAACAACATGCTCTGCACCGAGGCAGCATATGCACTACATGTGTAGGTCCATCCTGGACATTTTCTGGTTGCAGTGAAAGCAATGCTTGAATAACTGGGCTTACTTTCGATCCTTGGTAGCAACGAAGCAGAAACAATAAGTAAACTACTAAATTTGAAGAATGAAATGTCAATGGCGAACTTGTGAGCACAGGCCTACACTGCACACAGAGCTGTGAAGGAGGAGCTGGGACTCTTCCAGCGGAAAGGAAGATCTGATGTCATGGGGCAGAGCCGAGGAGCACACCACCCAGGTGGGAAGAGCTCAGCTTGAAGACATTCCAGCTCAACTTAAAAGGAACGGAAGACTGCCTAAGCATGATTAGAAAATGGCAAGAATGGATTCTCAATGCTGACTGGCTAATACCACCTCCAAGCTGGGCATTTATTTTTCAATAGATGCCCAGCAACAAATTGGTACCAGCCTAACTGCCACCTTACCACATACCATTGTGCAGGGGTACTCAACCTGCTTTGTCATTGGCTGAAACCACCAGATAAAATTTAAATCCCGCCATGTTTTTCCTCTCACTTAGCGAGAACTAATGGTCCCCCCCCAACCGCAACACTGTTCCCTCAGTCCCAGCTCCTTTTGCACGAAAAAACAAAGAAAGTACAGTTATGTAAGAACTTACCGTAACAGTAGATCTTCAAGAGGAGCTCTTGCAGCAGGTAATACTATTAGGACTGAAGCCGTCAGGCATCAGGACTCCACGGAAAACTTGTAGCTAGCAGTCGGAGGCAAGGGACCGTGCCCGACGTCAGATGTGGTATAAAGGGAGCGGTCCCCTGGCGCCATTTCAGTTCTCCCACCAGAGACCCGGCCATAGAAAACTGGAGAACCGAGCAGAAAATCCCCACCATGCTCTGGTAACAAAAACATCTACATACTATCCCAGGGGATGGAGGGTGGGAAAGCCACCTGCTGCGTTACGGTAAGTTCTTACATAACTGTACTATCTGTCTTCGAGGGTGGAGCTCTTGCAGCAGGTAATACTATTAGGACTGAGTCGCAAGCAGTACCCAAGGATAGGCTCAGGTCTGAGGGGGTGGTGGATAATGAGGATGTATCTAGGAGAGAAGGCCTTGTAGGACAACAAATCCAAACCTTGCTCTCTTTCTGGACGCAATGTCCAAGCTGTATTGTTTGATGAAGGTGTGGACTGAATTCCATATGGCTGCTGTGCAAATGTCCGCCAAAGAGACATGTCGTAGCGCTACAAATGAAGAGGCCACCGCTCTGGTGGAGTGGCCCCTTACAGTGCCTGGAAGAGGCCTGTTAGGATGCTCATAACAGTGTGAAATACACTGTACCAGCCAACGGGCCAGAGGTTGTTTAGAAACAGGGGTTCCCAGCATCCACTTAGCGAATGAGATGAACAACTGGTCAGACTGTCTGGAGGAGCGGGTCCTGTGGAAGTAGTACCTCAAAATACGATGAACATCCAAGGTGTCCAACAGTGCTTCACCTTGGTTGGAAAACCCCGAGTAATAAACCGGAAGGCTGATATCCTGGTTAAGGGTCAGCACGGACACCACCTTTGGCATGAACTACCAAAAGGAGGGTCTTCCATGAGAGAAAGTGCAGCTTGCAAGAAGCTGCTGGCTCAAAGGGAGGAAGGGTGAGCTTCTCCAGGACGAAAAGAAGGTCCCAAGGAGGAACTATGTCCCTCTTGGGAGGTCTGACATGCAAGACCCCTCTTAGAAACGTCTTGCAGGCACTGAGTTGTGCCAGAGACTTATCTCTGAAAGGGTCATGATATGTGGAAATCGCACACATATGCACCTTGATGGATGAATAGCCCAGTCCCAAGTCCAGAAGCTGACAGAGATATTCTAGCAGTCGCCCAGCCGGACAACCCAGGTGAATCAAGGCACGGGCTTTAGCCCACAAACAGAAGCGTTTCTAATTCAGAGCGTAGGTAGCCCTGGTGGAAGGCTTCCTTGCTGCAACCAGTACATCAGCCACCCTGCTTGACACTCCTAATCTCTCTTCTGCTAAGACTGCAAGAGACATGCATGCAGGTGAAGAGAATGAAGAGCAGAATGGACTAATGTCCCCTGCTCTTGTGAGAGCAAGTGGGCGGAGAGTGGCAACTGGACTGCGGGTTCCAAATACAGTTGCTGGAGCAACGGAAACCAGATTTGGCGAGGTCACAGAGGAGCCACCAGAATCATTCTGGCTCCCTCTGATTGCAATTTGAGTAGCACTCTCTGAATGAGTGGAAAGGAAGGGAAGGTGTACAAGAACTTCCCTGTCCAAGAGAGGGACAATGCATCTCGCCAGAAAACACCAGGCCCTGCAACGAGCGAGCAAAAAAATCTGCAGTTTGACGTTGCATGGGGACGCAAAGAGGTCCAACTCTGGAAGGCCCCAGCGAGCAAACACGTTGTCTGCGACTTCTTGGAGCAGTTCCCACTCATGGTTCAGAGAGGTACAGCAGCTGAGACTGTCAGCGAGGACATTCTGGGCCCTGGGTAGATGAACTGCAATGAGGTCCAGATGGCGTTCTACTACCCAGTCCCACACTCACATGGCCTCCCTGCAAAGGGAGTACGAATGAGTTCCTCTCTGTTTATTGATGTAGATTAGAAGACCACCGGAGTGTTGTCTGTCTGCACCAAGAGAGGACCTGGAGACAGTTGGTCTTTGAATGCCGTTAGAGCATTCAGAATGGTTCTCATTTCCAGAACACTGATATGTAGAGAGCTCTCTGTGACGGACCAAGACCCCCAGGTCCTGCGATCCCCAAAATGTGCCCCCAGCCGGAAAGAGAGGCATCTGTGGTCAGAGTTCGGAGAGAAGTGACTCTCCGGAAAGGAACTCCTCTTGCAAGATTGTCGGGGCTGAGCCACTAGTCTAGAGAGCAGCGAACAGATTGGGTGATCCGGATTTGGAGCTCCAGATCGTCCACCGATTGGTCCCACTGGACTCTGAGGTGCCACTGTAGAGTCCTCATGTGAAATCTGGCTTGGGGTACCATGGCTATAGCTGAAGCCATGTGACCTAGGAGCTGTAGAACTGTCCGGGCAGTGGAAAAGGGGGTGCTTAGCAGCCCCCTTGCCAACCTCCGAAGTCGGTCTCCCCGATCTGGGGGCAGAAAGGCACTTCCCTGAATAGTGTCTAGAATGGCTACTATGAACTGTAGTCTCTGTGTTGGCCAGGGATGGGACTTCGGCCAATTTACAGTAGTCCTCAGGGTGGAAAAAAGGGCCTGAGTTTCTCATAGAGCGATTAGGAGTTCCTCCTCCGACCGGGCGGAGAGGAGCCAATCGTCTAGGTAAGGGTAGACAAAGAGGCCTCTCCTGCGGAGGGCTGCCGCTACCATGGCCAGGCATTTGGTGAAGACCCTGGGAGCTGAAGAAAGGCCGAAAGGGAGTACCCAGAATTGGTAGTGTTCATCCCTGAATCAGAAGTGAAGAAACCTTCTGTGAGACTTCAGGACCTTGATATGCATGTAGGTGTCCTGCATATCTAGGGACCACAGCCAGTCCCCTTAATGAAGCAGAGGAAAAAGGCTTGCCAGAGTGACCATTCAAAACCTCTGGTATTTTACCGAGAGGTTGAGCTGGCTGAGGTCCACAAGTGAACGAAGGTCTCCCATTTTCTTCGGAAACAGAAAGCAGCAGGAATAAAACCCTGTCCCTTTCTGGGTCTATGGGACCTTTTGAATGGCACTTTTTTTCTAGAAGCTGATGAATCATGGCTTGTAGAAGAAGACCGTGCTCCGGTGGACAACGGGCCGGGGGGGGGGTAGGGTAGGTTGTCCGGCGGGATAGAGGTGAACTCTATCGAATACCCTTTCTGAATGGTATCCAGTACCCATTGGTCTGCAGTAATACTGGACCATTCGAGTGGGTAAAGCGCAAACCACCCTCCTACCTGCTCGGTCAGCCTGTCCCCGAGGGGAAGGGGTGGCAGAGTGAGTCAGGCAGAGGGGGTGGTAGGAGCCTGGGCCCTGGGAACTTTAGGCTGCTTGGGGCGCTGGGAACCTTGACGAGCAGGGTGACCCCGCCTCTTGAATCCCTTACCTTGGGACTGTTTACCCCTTTGTCCCTGCCCTTGACCTCTACGTAAAGAGCGTTGACGGGGTTCTTGGGGCTGGGACTTGTACATTCTGTGTACGACCTCCACCACTTTCCCTGACTCCTGAAGCTGTTTCACAATCTGGTCAACTTCAGGGCCAAACAAAACAGGGCCCTGAAAAGGAGAGTCTAGAATGGATTCCTGCAGGTCCGGCTGGATACCTGTAAGTCTGAGCCAGGACTGCCATCTCATAGATTCCCGAGGTGGCGGCCCTGGAAGCCATATCTACGGCATCATAAGAACACCGGAGGGCATGCTTGTCCACATCCAGGCCCGACTGGGCACACGTTAAGATCTCCTGTTTGGAGTCGAAGTCAGGGAGGGTCTTTACTAAGTCCATGGTCTTCCTCCACAGGGACTGCTGTTAGGTGATCACATGGGCCATAAAGTTCAGTGACCTGATGGTCCCAATAGCAGAGGAGAAGACCTTACCGCCCCAGCCATCTAGTTTCTTGGAAACGGGGTCAGGAGGTTGGGAGCTTAAGTGCTTCGGTTGAGCTCCTCTTCCGTGGGCAGCTGTAAGAACTAGAGAGTTAGCCTTTGGCTGTTCTGCCAGGAAAGGCTCTGATTTGGGAGACTTATACAGTCTGTTAGCTTTCCTTGGAACCACCGGGATAGAGGATGGTGTACGCCAATTGAGGAGAGAGTAACATCCTGGAAGGGCTCCACAAATGGTCGGATCACCAAGGGCTTGAGTTCCTTTTCTCCAAGGAACTTGGCCAGGTGTTTACGCTCTGGGTCTAGGCCTCGGTGTCCCACTCATATACAGCCTGGATGTGCCTCATGATGTCAAGGAATGAGGGATCATCCAGAGGGGACCATGGAGAATGCTTAGGTTCTGGCGAGGGAGGATAGAAGCCTCCGTCCGATATATCTGAGTCAACGCCTACCTCATCCGAGGAAGACGTGATGGGTGGGGATTAAGGTTGCTTCCTTCGTTTCCCTTTCTGATGTGGACTTGGGTGCTCATCCTGGTTCCCCTGAGGCTCTAGGGTGGGAGGGAGTCCCATGGGTGGCGGAGGAGGGACCTTGTCCAGGGGTCGGTATAAGATGTCCCCTTTTACAGTGTTCCACCACGTGGTGAAGAGGTTACCAACATCTGCCACTGGGACGACCGTGGGTGCGGCTGGGTCAGAGGGCCGGGCGATCGTTAGGAAGCCAATCTGGGGTGGCAGGTGTTGGGTCCAGAACCCGCAGGTCAGTAGGCTGGCGACTGGTATTTGGCGTGGTCTTGATGGGCGTCTGGTCCCTCTGGGGAGAGGCAGACAGCTGATCCTCATCCGGTGACCGCTCCATGTCTGGCGTCGGGGAGCAGGTTGTCGGGGTAGATGACCGGCTAGGTGGGCGCTTGTCTGTCAGAGGGCATACCTTAGCCTGGGGTGGAGGCATCTGAGTCCAGGCGACCTCCTGCCTACCGGAAGGTTCTTCACAATGTTTCCTCTTCCCTGAATAACTAGGCCTGTCCTGAGCCCTGGGCAGGCTTTCCTTGGTCGACCCTGTGGTTTTTGGAGGTTGATGAGCCAGGGAGGTGGAGCGGTGTCCCGCTGAGGCAGACTCCCGGTGGTGTCCACGGGAAGGGGTGGGAGTGGACTTGGGAGGAGCGGGAAGGTTCGGATGGTAGGGCCGGAACCAAACCAGACCTCTTGCTGGACGAAATAGACACCTGTTTGGCTGGTGACTGAGGGTGGGATTCAGACCTGGCCCGACCCTTCTCCTTGTGGTGATGCTTCCCCCACGGAGGACCTATCTTTAGGTGGGGATTCTCTAGCAGGAGAGGATGAGCTGGCCCCCAATCCTTGCTGCATGGCTGCAAGCTTTTTCTCCAAAAGGAAGGTTTTAAGGGCGTGGGCTCTTCTGGCATGTGTCTTCTGGTTAAATTTCTGACAATGGGTGCAAGAGTCAGGCTGGTGTTCTGGGCCTAGGCAGATGAGGCAGGCTACGTGGCCATCTTTGGCCGGGATCTGCTTCCTGCACGCACACTTAAGACTTTCGCCATGGTGGTGAGGGTGACGACATAAACAAGGCGAAGGTTAATATTAGATTAAAAAAGAAAACGACTTAGTTGGCATTCGAGGCTGTCGACTGCTGAGAGAGGCATCCGAGGGCTGAACTACGGGTCGGCGACAGCAGGAAAAGAACTGAGATGGCGCCAGGGACCGCCTTTATACCACATCTGACGTCGGGGGGAGTCGACGTCGGGGGTGGCTCCCTGCTTCAGACTGCCAGCTAGAAGTTTTCTGTGGGTCCTGATGCCCGACGGCTTCAGTCCTAATAGCATTACCTGCTGCAAGAGCTCCACCCTCGAAGACAGATCACCAGTGCAAATTCTCTTCCGGGAAAGAGTGCAAAACAGCCATCTTTCTTTTACAAAGGTACCACTCTTCCAACCACATTCTCGCACCACACGCCAACCGCAAATACAAAGCCAGTCAGTTGCGATCATGGTAGCAGCAGCACATAACTCCCCCATGGCATAATATCTCCACAGTTAGTAACCCTTCTCATATTCAGAGCCTTCACAAATAAAGAAACAATTTACATCATGCCTTTCCCTTGCAGCAGATGCAGAGTCCATATCAATTAGGTCAAAGGTTGTGAGCTCACAGAGAGCTTCCGAGTTCTGACCACAACAAAATAAAAAATAAAAAATGCTGCAAAAGTGTAGCGGAACAAAAAAAATGTCCAAACACTAAGGAGGTTTTCTTGTGCCCAGTCCTTTTCTTCTTAATGTGGCACTCTGCGTGTGTGCATGTTGGTATGGTCTGTGTGTGGATGGGGAGGAGGGGTGATAATCCACCAGAACAGCTCTGCAGGGAGGAGTAACAGACCTGTAGCAGCCTGTGGACTACTATTTGAAACAAGTTTTTTTTATACTTATATTAATTTTTAACACTCATGTTCTGTCTTATTTTACCAGTTCATTAAAATTCACAAACATGGCCATTTTCTAAGAGCAATAATACCCTCCAGGGTGGGTATTATTGGGAAATACTGGACCTTCAAGGGGCTATAAGGCCCTCCACCTGTGGCGTCAGGCCTCATTATGCCCCTTGGCGGTCCAGTATTTCCCGATAATGCCCACCCTGTCAGGTATTATTGCTTACATAGTGCACCATATCCATACCCCTAGAAATCAAATTTCTCTAGAGGGAAAATGAAGTGCTCATGCTGCACATGCCATAATAACTGGGTAACACGTACAGCATCACATATGGAATTATGGAATAATGTATGGGCAGCAGTTTGGTGCTTTTTTTTTGTTAACACACCTGAGGTATGTGATTTTACATAAACCACGAGAATGAAGTTCAAATGGCTTGCACTGGCATCACGCACCATGGGTGTGTAAAAATGAGTAACGGATCCACTCTGAATTGAGAGCACAGCATGAATATGTGTAATCCATTTGAAGTTTGTAACAGTGCAACCATGTTTTTAGAGTACTCGTTTCAGGATGCTATCAACCTAACCATTAACTATAGTCTAACTAACAAAAAAGCTGTTGCTTTAGTCTGGGATATCACACAAGAAACCTAACTGGCAAATCAGACTGCAGTATGCAAACTGTATCACTGACAGTGAAGTTTTCTGAAGCCACTGAGTGGATAGAAAAAAACTATAGGACACATGGACTCACTGACCTCTGGTGACGCTTTAGGCAGAATCTCAAGTCTGCTATCTGATGAATGAATGAGGGACCACTGGACCTGGATGTCATCTTTACCTGCCTTCATATGGAGCACCAGCTGATCAGGAAAGAAAGCATTCGAAAACTGAATTAGTGATGGGAAATTAGTCAAAGTAATGCTGCATTCTTCAAGTTTTTTTCCACAAAGTTTATTTTGTTCATTTGTTTTTCCATAAACTGTTTTTACTCCTGAGACTACAATGGGCTTGGCTCCCCATCCCCCTGACTCCACCGCCCCACCACCGTGTGTCATCTCCCCGGGCTTACCTGAATGGCTGGGACCCCCAGAGCTTACCTCTGTGGGTGGTGTGGGGGGGGGAGGGAAGGGTAGGGCCATTCTCCCTCCCACCTAATGTCCCAATCCAGTGCTGCTGGCAGACAGCTAATGTGATGTGTTGGGTGGAGGCTTGGTGGGTAGAACCTGATGCGCCTCTGTCATGCTGTCTTTTTCCTCCAGTTTTCTCCCTCCCTGTCGTCAGCCACGATATTCATGGGTGCATGTGTCCCGGCACCATGTCTCCCCCAACCCCTTATGCCTGCCTCTCGTAGATCCTATGAGCTACCACCAGGCTTCCACCTGGTGGCAGCCAGGAGCTGAGATGGAGAACCACTCTGATCCAGGACAGGAGTACTGACAGATGGCCGCTCGATCCTCTCCCAGCCCATTCCCTCACCCCGACCATCGTCCACCCCTTGCTGGTTCCTGAACAGGAGTCGCAGGCATGGCAGGAGGGATGGTGCTCGCCACCTTAGCCCTCCACACCACTGGGCCAGCATATTTTGTTTATTTTTGGAAAACATTTCTCCATGTGCTAGACCTGCCTGGTCCAGCTTAGCCCTGTCCACTGTGCCACAGCCCCAACTCTACTTCCAAGACACTGTTATATTCACAGTGTGAAAGTATGACCTGGCCCTTTCAGGACCTGTTTACACTGGCATTCTTATAACTTTACCATCCATCTGTAACATTAGAAGAACACTAATCATGGTTCGTGTCCACATTGATAATGTTTTAAAACCATGTTTCAAAACCAAGTTTAAACACTGATGAAACGAGAGTTTAACCATAGTTTTGAGAAAGGTTTTAAACATACTGCAGCACAGTAAAATTACCTGTGGAATAGCAGTTCACAGCTATTCCACTGCTGTGACTGCAGCCACGAATGAGTGACTGTTATTTTATTGTTTTTTGCATCTATCAGATGCTAAATGTTTGCTTCATGTAGAGTGACTGTTTCTCATGGTCCAACTCACAAACAAACCCATATTACAAAACTCGGACAAAGCCTGAGCCAGACATTTCTGTCAACCAGCCTGAGCCAGATATTTCCTGTGAACCTAAGGAAAGGGAGTTTGAAGACTGCATGTGTAGCAGAGATCTCTCCTTCAGTCTCCACTGTGTTCCCAATCCCACTTTACAGTATATGTTTTTAGTTTTGGCCTTTTGCCCTCATTTATTTCAAACCTTTTTTTTTCTCAGGATACGAAGGGATGTTGAGGAAATTCAGAGCCCACGCCAACAGCTGACTCATGTTTTCATTAAAGAGTGTTTGTGCTAAACGGACTCCACACATCATCTGAAGCTCACTCTTATAACTGCTAGAGTACATGCATTATGAATTGGAATAATTCCAGCAGCTCTTTTTGGCCTGCTGTCAGAACTGCACAGGGAGAGAATGTACTGCAGCACGGATTACGCACAGTGTTCAAGTGTGATCCCGGCACACTGAAATTTCACCAAGTGTGAATGGGCAGCTTCTGTATTTAAACATTGTTCTGACATAGTGTGGATGCAGTAGCATGGTAAGTGCAGTAACGATTTTAAAACCGTTACTAACTTCCGATCACAGTGTGGACAGGGCCTCATAGTACCCCTAGGGAGTGACAGTGACACGGTGTTCTGTACACCCACCTGCCTGCGCTTGAGTGTGGAGTCGTTGCAAGTACTGTTTTTGAAATGCAAAGGTCACCTGCTGCCAGTATAGCTTAAAGGTTACAGCAATGAGCTGTGAGTGAGCTTGGTACATCCAGCAGACCTGGATTAAATGTTCATAACAACCAACTGCATACTCTGTTGACTGAGCAAGTCCCTTAACCTCCTTGTGCTCCTGGAAATAAGCTTTGGCTCAGTGAGTCTTTCCTGACAAAAAAAAAATCCAGAACCTCATCATGGCAGATTGCCGAAATGGGACTCCGCCCAATGGGCATTATAATACATGAACTCACTCTACTTTCACCTACTCAGGTGATGGAATCCAGCTAGCTCTCAAGGCTGGATTGTCTCATGGGTGGTCAGTTATTAAAAGGAAACATTACTTAACAGAGACGGGAAATCATTTCAGGGTTCAACAGATTAATTTCTGACATACATAAACTGCGTTTTCACCCTGTGTGACTGCACAGTGCATTCAGTAACTAACTGTACTATGTTCTGTACTGAGTTGCTTATGTAAGTGTACTTATATTCATGTTAGTTCTGTACTGTACTTCCTATGCATTCCACTCCCTTTTCCCCAGGACACACTGTGATACAATCAACTTGTTGTTCAGTGTGTTTTTCTGCTGAAACTCTTCAATTAATAAATAAACTTTTTTTAAATTTCCTGTAGAATCCGCACACTCCACAACAGCATCACTGAGGCGAGGCATCTAGTTTACAAGATGATCCAGTGGGGGGGACATTACAGCAGCAGAGTTAAACCATTGCAATGCATACAAAATCAGAAGGTACAAGGTTACATTCACAAGGTAGTTACAGTATTTACAATAACTGGCACCAAATCAGATTTGGTTGGTGCTGTTTAGAAGCTCCATGAACAATCATTGTCATACCAAGAAGAATGTTAGTATGCACATAAAGAATCGTGTAAGGGGCACAGGCACAGGCAGGAGGGTGTTACTGTTGGGAGTAGGAGAGAGGCCAGGATTTGAAGTTAGAGACAAGAACAGGATGTTTGGATGTGTGTAAACATAGCTCTTTTACATTTTGTTTCTTCAGCAGTTACTCACCAATTTATATAGGCAAAGGTTTTCTTCTAGGACAATAACTACTGACTGTTCATCATTTTAACCACATACCTGAAGCAGGTAAAATGTCCCAAGGTCCAAAAGTCTATCAAAGTCACAGATTTGTGCACAGTCCCTGCTACCTTACTTCTTCAGGTGATGGTCTTGATGGTGATGCTCCAGCCATCCAAAGCAATGCCCTGCCCAGGGATGAGCTGAGGCAATGTACCCCAGATTTTTGTAGGATCCTCAAACACCTCACCCTCTAGTCCGCTTCTGGGTCTTTAGGTGAGCTGCAGCAGTTCCTCCCTGAAACTTCATCACTTAAAATAACCAAAGTCTTTTCTTTTAAATGACAGCTAAAATGGTCTTCCCTCACTTCTCTCCCAAACAAACCATAAAGGACCAGAAATTCTTTGACAATAAGACTGAACTTTCCTATTTGAATGAACATTATCCCTACCTTGGCTGTGGCAGCCCCCTTAAATACCAGTCTTGTTTCTTTAACCACTTTATTTCCTTTTCCTCCTGTGTTTCTGAGAGGAGGAGCCGATGGTGGCACACCACCCACAACACTCATGTCGGCCTGACAGCAGCGAAAGACTTTGAGCTACTCCTCCTCCATGCTCTTCACCACCCCTGATGAAGAGGTCCTTGAGATCTCGAAGCGCTGGGCTGTTTTGTCTCACTGGTATGTGACCCTGTAATTGCTGATGTAAAAATCATTTTTTATTAAGTGGAATATTTCTCATTAAGCCTGGAGTGCGGTTTTCATTTTTTCTCTTCACCACCCAAACTTGATGCCTGACTGGTCATTGAGTCTCCAAGGCTCCTGGCAGTCAGTCAGGTGTGGGCCTGCACCCACATTAAAGAAAACCTGTCATTTACTGAAATTCCCCAACCCCAAAAGCCTCACCCTTGATTAGACTTTCTGCAAGAACATTTTTTGTTTACTTGTTTTAACTTACTTTCTTTTAATGTTGTAAAGTCTTTGATCAGGCAACATGGCGGGTGCTGTGCAGCACCATTTCATGTGACAGCGTGGTGCCACACCGCTGACTTCTATGCTTTTCAATACAAGCGAGTGGTGTGGCACCACACTATCACATGAAATGGCACCACACAGCACCTGCCATGTTGCTTGATAACAGATTTTATACCAATAAAAGACAGTTAAAAACATAAAAACCTTTTTTTCTTGCGAAAAACCTAATCAGGGGTTAAGGTTTTTGTGGGTGGGGAGTTTCAGCAAAAGACAGGTTTCCTTTAAAGAAAGAATACCTCATGCCAGTGCCTGCTCCTTTGACTCCACTTCCTACCTACTTTGTTGCACTTGTTTTTGCTTTCTAGGGATCACCAGCTGCCACAGATATGGCGATTTGCAATCAACCGCTCTTCGTTTTTTTGTGTGTGTGTTTTTTTTTTTTTAAATAATTAACAGTGGTGTTATCCAATGGCCCAATCAGTAGCGCTGCATGCTCCCACGCTGGTGACCTGGGTTCAGAAGCGAGCCCGGGAAGCCAGTCAAGTGACTCTGAGGGCTAAGGAAGCACTGCCACGTGGCAGTACTCCCAACCTGAGAGGGATGGCGTCAGGTTCCACCACTCTTATCAACCACTGCGGTGGACCAGGGAGCTCACCTCTCCCGCAGGGGTACACTAGAATGGGCGAGGCTTGATGGGGCATGGATCAACATCAAGGAGGTGGGTGGGGTCAGGAAAGAAAACAAGAAAAAGGCACTCCACCAGCAAGATGAAGCTCCTGCTCATCACAGGCCCCACACCGCTGACTGGGCCCTGGCTTTAAAATCAGGTTGTGGTCACAGCATGTGGGGAGGATGGACCTCAGTCCTTTAGGGAAGTCAACTTGAAAGTTTCAGCTTAACAAGTACTATTTCTAAATCTGAGGGTGCTCCCTGTCACAAGGCAGCCCCAATGTGCTTCACAGTTGCACATTCTTATTGGGAAAATAATAAAATAATTGTAGACAGACACTTCAGAGAGAGCGAGCTCTACCTATGCTGTCCTACCTCTCTAATGGCACAGCAAAGACTGCAGAATCAGTGATCTCGGAATGCTCATGTGCCAACGGTTCCATGTTGATTGACAGTTTTGGGCCGTGCCACTTCCCCAACAGGGTCATTCATCACCCACATGTTTTAACTCCCCACTGACAACGTGCAGCAATACAGGAACCTCTCTGCTATTCTTGCTGATATTCTTTTCCTATAATAACCCATTTTTCCTTTTCATTTTCCCAGATCCAATAAGAAGCTGCCTCTTCCTTACGCCACTTATCAGTTAAGTGTTATTTGTACATTAAGCCTTTCCAAATGTTCCATTTTCTCTCCAAGGATCCTTTATGATGCTGCCTTAGATTTTTTTTTTTCACTATTACAACCAGATGATGTTCCAGGACCCTATCCTAGACTCACCCAGATCAGATAAGTGATACCTTCCCTTGTTATGTATGCTAAGTGGGTGGGCTGTAATGCTGCAGCCTCCCCATTATGGCTTTTACCTTTCTCTCCGTTAGGGCAGATGCACCTCCAGCCCTTGCTGAGAATCAAATCAACGGCCATCAATGGCCTTGAGTCATAAAAGCAGGAATTAGCTAAAGGGCAATTCCCATAATAAGTTAACAGTGTCAATAATGATCTCAGTTCAGTTACAGCTGCTGGTTTATGGGGCCTGAACAACAGTCTTTTTTCCTTCATGGGGTGCGTAGCCTCAGCATCAATTCTATGCCCTAAATAAATTAGAGTGTCTTGACAAAAATGTACATTTTCTTTAAGGCATGATCCTACTTCCCGATGTTTCCTAAAAACAGTTTCCAGATTATGCAAATGTGACTCTGTAGTGTCAACAGTGATTTAAATGTCACTGAGGCAGCATATCACACTAGTCAGTCCCTGTAATAACTGATCCATAATGCACTTAAACAGTGCAGGAGCACGGGCTACCCCATAAGGCGACCGATTAAACTGATACAAGCCATTCTGCATATTGACAGTGAGATATGGCTTGGATTTTTCATCCAGTGATCTTGCTGATAAAATGGCTACAAGTGTAGCTTAACAATTGTACACAATGATCGTTCTCAACATGTTTTACATTTTACTGCATTAGAGACGGTCTTCCCCGTTATAAGAGTTGGGGATTTTGATAACCACCTACTCAGAAGGAAAGCCTTTTGGATCTTTAATTCTGGGGCCAGATCTTGGCCAGCACTGAACAGAAAGTTGGATATGGTCCCCTTTTTGAAGTGAGAATGTAATCCCAATTCAAGTTGATACAGCCATGTTTGCAATGAATTAATAAAGTTCTTATACCATGTTCTTTATACAGATACTAAATAATGGATGAACTTTTGAAGTAATTGAAAATGACCAATAGTCTGAGTATTTTAATATGGTTTTTGATTGCACATTACACCTTACACACTCCAGAGTGGTCATTTTATTTATTGGCTTTAACCTGTGGCAGTAATGCATTTGGATGGTATAGCCTTTAAATTAATTTTTTTATTTTTTTTTATAACTCCTAGAGGGTAATGTTGTCGAGCCTTTGACAAAGCACACTGCACATGCGTGAAATGGTAAGCAGGCAGTAGGCCTAGTTTGTCAGGTCCACCACCTAAAGCTTTTTATCCACTAGCAAACAGCCGGGGCATTCTATTGTGTGCTACAGCTGCAAACTTGGCACTGGGTGAGTGCCTGTTTGTTTGTCATTATGTGGCTATATGTTACTGATGGCACCCCCATTTTCTCCTGGTGCCACCATGTTTTTTGCAGTTCACAGTTGGGGTGTCATCTACATTACTCTGAAACTACAACTTGTATGCCCAGTGACCTCTCCCAAAGGCAATATGTATACAACAAATAACATGAGGGACAGAATGGACCACTGGGGCACCCCACATCTGATCACAGCAGTCACGAAAAGAAAGCTCCCAATGCAACTTGCTGAGACATACCAGAAAAAGACTCAAATCACTTAAGAGCTATACCAGTGAGTGCTCCATATTGCTCAAAGTGATCCATCTTAACCCCCATGATCCCCTTATCAAAGGCTGACGAATGACAATAGAGCACTCACCTTTATCTCTCTCCAGAAGATCATAAACACCTTGACAAGCGTAGTCTTCATACCTGCAAGGCCTCAGACCGGAATGAAAAAGCCAGGAAATGTCAAATTTCTTCAGATGAGCCTCGAACTGCACCGCAACTAACATCTCAATCACCTTCTCCAGAAAAGGAAGGTTTGAGACAGGCCTGTAGTTTGCCAGGGAGTCAGTGTCCAAAGATGGTTTCTAAAGGAGGGATTTAACAACCGCCCTCTTTACAGCAGAAGGGAAACATTCCTCACTGAGCAATCTTCACAACAACCTGACCCAGTACCTCCCTGCAGTACACCAACAGTCGGGCGGGACCAAGGTCAAAAAGACAAAAAGATGGGTGCAGCTCGGGTATCACCTCAAGCAGCTCTTCTACTGAGACTGGCTGAAACTCACTCCAAGACTACAGAGGGCCCACTGACATTGCTGACCAGCCACTGCCAGTCCCCTAGCAGGCCATGTTTAGAGATCACTTCCCTGAGGAACAGTACTCTGTACAAGAACAAATGGATGAACTATTGACACTATGCTGCTGACAAAACCTATTCAGACTGTAAACAGGGCAGATGCAGTAATCTGTTCACAACATGAAGAGCTGAGCTAGTTGATTCTTACTTGAGACAATCATCCATGATAGAAATTCTGATTTTCTCAGAGTGATTGCCCTTCTGAAACTCGCTATAATAAGTCCTCAGAGCCAGCTTGTCATCCATCGAGCCAGACCTCTTCCAAGGCAACTCCAACATGCACCCTGTTATCTTCAACTGCCATAGCTTGTTATCCATGGTGAGTGGGACTGGGAGGTCAGTGCTGATGCAGACTGGTACAAGAGTGCCCAGGGATGCCTGATTATAACCATCCACAGCTATCTACACACACACCCCTTCACATGCTGTTACCATTCCTAGGATATCCAATAATGCCTTGAGTTTCTCTGTTTCAAGATTATGTTTAGAACTGTGCTGGACCATCTCCCCTGGGGGGAGGGGGTGGTAATGCCTGCGGCATCGCGGCATGATGATCTGACCACCCGACTGGATCCACCCTGCACACGTCCAGCAATAGAGACATCCACAATTTTCAGAGAGTCCATGATTGGTCACCGATTTTATTTCGGGGGGCAGTCTCATTAGAGGAATGCTTCTGGGTGTGATTGTGCCAAGTCTTCATGTGTACTGTCATGGTATGAAGGTCTTGTGTAAACATAGTTGCTCACACAGTGTATTGCTGACTTTGTGAAAGCAACTAACTTCACCATCAGTGAGTAGAGCCATCGACTACAAGTGGGCCTGGCATAGTGAAGAGGTAGGTCAGTCTCCAGTTGCCATGTAGTGGAGGAAAGTCCGCCAGCAGATTCTGCAATGATCCCAAATGAAAACAAAAAGTAGATGCAGTACATCTTTGGAGTTTGTGGTGCTGCAGTTTGGGCCAGCTAGCCCAGACATCTCAGCAAAAGAAACTATAACTGCACTCTGTAAATGCAATAATTCAGAAGGCCAGATTGCAAATTTTTAAAGACTGCAGGAGGACTTACAGTACACGATTGCCCGACCGATGCTGGCCTTCACCGGGCGTGATGTTACACCATGATTGTGTTTCCAAAGCGCAGTTACCCGATTCTTTTAATAATGCCAATCCAACATACCAGTGCTCGCCTAGTGGCAGAGTGACTACTATCCCATGTAGAACCATACAGGTGAGTGATGCACACTCTGGGGAGAGGATCAGCCAGGCAGCATACATGTGGGCCCCCAAGATGTGGCTGCTACAGGGAGAGCAGTCCTAATGTCCATGGGGTCTAATAATGCATGTCTTGCCAAGGCAAGGGGCACTCTGCAGATCGAATACCACCCCAAAGCAGTGTAAAGTCACAGCTGCTGAACATGCCCAATCCTGAACCTCCCATGTCAATTTTCATTCTGATTTTGACACCATTAATGCATATCAATCATATAATATGGCTTTATATTCTTTAGATGGTTCAGTACTACAAGGTGGCAAAATATAGCGTAGATGTACGTAACAGTGACTGCCCCTTCTCTCTCCTCCGCCTTTAACTCCTTGCAAGTGGTCCCATGTAGCAGAACTAAATGGTGCATGTCCTATCTGCACTGCTCTTCCACCTCCCAAGCTTTGACTGAAGTTCAGAGTTTGTCCTCAAACCCAAAGGTATAGGAAGGCATACTTACTATATGTATTTGTGTACAATTTTAAAGTACTTGTTTCTTATCCAAAGATTTTTTTCTAACCTTTTTCATTCTAATTTGCAGGAGAATGTGACACTGCTGTATTTGAAATCAAACACTGATCGATGACTGTGACACTTTACTTAGGACGTCACATAAACTATACATATGTAACCCCTCCTCAGGAGGGGGCTTACCTGGACTGCTACTGCAGCCCTCCCAAAGTCCTGCATTGCTGTCGACTCTCTCTTGTTTGACCGCATGTGTGGCACAGAGAGAGGGCAGAGTGGCAGTATGAGTCTTCAGCACCTACTGCGTCCTTCTTCTTTGCGGATGCATTTCTTGGTCTAGTCCCCCAAGTCTGGCAGTGGGAACTGGGAGACAGAGAGCAGGAGCCACTGTTCTTCAGCTTTCCATGCACTTGATTGCAGAATGCTGCCAATGGCAAGCCAACAGAAGGGGGTAGAGAGAGAGAGAGAGAGTGCGTGCTGGGTTCTTCCTTAGCACTTTCTCTCCTCCTGAGCTGACATCTGTCTCACTGTGCCCACACTCCCACCGACACAACCAGACAACAGCCCAGGAGGGGTCAGCATACAAACTGGGGGCACAGAATCTCATAAAATGAAAGAATTTGGAACATTCAACTCCATCAAAACACGGGTACAGCCATCTCTGTGCCCTTCGACCTCACCAGCAAACCAGTCAGAAGGCTTGAGAGCCCGGCAAGCTCAGCAAGGGACTGTGAGAGGATGCTGCAATCTGGGACCATCCCAAATTGCCTGGAGGGCTACGAGGACAACTCAAAGGGCAGGACAGGGCAGAAGAATTGA
Organism: Neoceratodus forsteri; assembly: GCA_016271365.2. NCBI lineage: Eukaryota > Metazoa > Chordata > Ceratodontiformes > Ceratodontidae > Neoceratodus > Neoceratodus forsteri. The sequence goes on along the minus strand of CM057458.1, from coordinate 1,391,714,361 downwards.
AGGACATCCTGCTTGTCCAATGGGACACTGAACTGTGAGAAAGACATTGCTGGGTTCTCAAGGAGCTTGTGGCAGTCTGAGAGGGACACTGAGATGTTCAGACCTGCTGTTGCTGAGACCAAACGAGAGACCTACTCAGGTCAATAATAATGCACGCCCTCTCCTGGGTTCATTCAGAAAATTCTCTGTGAGCCTTATCCTGTGTTTACTCTGTTCAGAGACTGCTCCAGACAAGCCCGAGAGAAGAAACTGCTGAGTGTGAGAGAGACGGTGGGCCCTCTGCAGCATAGGAAAGCTGCTAAGCTGTACCTAGTACCTGTGGCTGGCAGTATAGCCTAGAGGTTAAGAGTAATGAGCTGTGAATGAGCTTGGTTCATTCAGCAGACCTGGGTTTGATTCTCACAACCTCCACTTGCATACTGTGCGACTCTGAGCAAGTTACTTAACCTCCCCAGTGCTCCTAGGTTGCCCCTGAAAACAGGCACTTGTGCCTAGTGGGCCTTACCTGGTTACCAAAGACTAAAATAAAACATTAATAAATAAATAGGGTTAATAGGGGTGTTTTTTTTTATTAAAGGAAACAATACAATATACAGAAAAAAGGCTCAAGGAAAAACCATCAGAAACAGTGATCATGCTAAACATAATACAAATAAAGTTAGTTCAAAGGAAAACAAAATTTCGTCATACCTCAAGGAATAAACCCCAAAAAAACTGATACTCATGTAAAGAGAAGGCACATTATTGTATTGAGGCAGTATAGCGCAGTGGTTTAAGGCTCTGAGCTGCAAATCTGGAGACCTGGGTTTTAATCCCACAGCCCCCACTTGCACACTGTGTGACCCTGAGCAAGTCACTTAACTTTCCTGTGCTCCCAGGTTGCACCTGTAAACAAGCTTTCAGCTTATTGCGTCTCACCTGGTTAAACAAATGGGGGAGGGGGGAACATTGGGAAGAGAAAATCATGTACCAAAAAAAGGATCTGCCGCATATCTGTCCTGGAAAAGAAAAATAAGGAAAAGGGACACTCTTAAAAAAGAGAAACAGATCACACCAATTCTAACACCTAAACTGAAATCAGCAATACCATAAATATACATTAATTTAAACTTAATAAAAAAGAAAGACCTTTCCATTTTAAATTAGTAACTGTTAGCCCATATTTTACAATTTCCTTTCCCTTAACAAGACGTAATGCATTTTCACATAGCAGTTGAAACACAGAAAAGGGCATATATTGCTGTCTTAGTACCCGCTGAACATGGGCATTCCATACATAATATTTCAACACTGCAGATATCACCATTAATGTGCCCCCATCATACTTTATTAACCTAGAACCCGTAATTACACAACACCAAGGCATCATAAGTGGGATTCTGCAACCATGAAAGTTTCCAAGAAGTAGCCAGAAAAGGCCATAAGTTCCTAGAATAATTACAATGGAAGACAAAGGGGAACCACATCCCTGACAAGGGCACGTACATTGTTCCATCGGTCTATGCTTATTATTACCCCTCACATAAAGTCTCCCATACGCACTAAGCCACACTACCTCCCACATGTGTTCCAGGACTCTGACCTCAGGCAACATGCGTACCGCTTTACTGCTGTCTTACTGCTGAGATGAGAGACTGATAATGGCAGCCCAAGATAGTGGGCTACGCACAAGATGGTTCACAAAATCCATAGGAAAAACAGACAAGTGCAGGTTTTGTAGTATAAAATTATAAACAGTTGTGCATCTTGTGGCTGGATGTGAAGTACTCATGGCAGAAGGCCTGTATACTGAAAGACACAACAATGTAGCAAGATTGATCCACTGGAAACTGTGCAAACACCATAACATAAAGGTAGCAGAGAGACACTGGAAACATGAACCACAAAGAATCACAGAGAATGAAGAATAATGATCACATGGGATCACCCAATACCAACAGCCAAGGAAGTGGAAGCAAGAAAACCCGATATTGTAATACAAGAAAAGAGAACAAAGGTAGCATTGCTGATTGAAATAGCCACCCCTAGTGACTACAGTGTCCTGCGTACAGAGAGACACAAAATCATGAAATACCAAGATATGCAGTCAGAAACCAAACTGATGTGGAATAAGGACACACAAATTGTTCCAGTAGTGCTTGGAGTAATGGGACTAATCACAGAGAACTTTCAGGCACATTTAAATATGCTACCAATACTTGTGACACCTTATGAACTTCAAGAGGAAGCCATTTTGGAGACACTGCGTGTGCTGAGAAGAGCGCTCTCAACCAACATCAAAGATTAATACAGTACTAATTTCTTGAGTTTTGAATATGTCCTGGCTAAAGAATGGGGCCCATTCTTGCCACGGTATTAGAAATCCCTAAACATTTGGAGACATTAACTCTGTCTTCAGGAAGACGATGTTTAAATTCGGGGACCACAGGTCCTACTGTGTTCAATACCCCTTGATACAACTGTACTCTAGAATGGGACATCAGAACATGCAATGAAATCTTCCATTTATGTAACTTTTGGACAGAGGATTTCATGGTGTCTGGAATTAAAAGTTGGGAAAAATTTTGGAGGGAGATCAGTCCATTTGGAAGTATAGATATACCAATTGTTCATAAACCATTTATGAACCAAAGTACCCACCATGGACCAAGGGGTTCTAAGAGAATGTACCCAAAAAGGTGTGTGGAAAAAAAAACACACACCAGGTCAACCATCCCCAACCCACCCTTACTTCTTGCCAGATAGGTGTACCACCTTTTAACCGGATTCAGTCTACTCCCCCAAAGCATCTTAAAAAAAGACTATATACCCTTGTTTCCAAAACTACTGGAAGGGGAAAAATTGTGGCAATATAAGACATCCTTGGGAGAAGAAATGTTTTTATAACAGAAATTCGTTTTAGTTTGGACATTTTCCAGCCCTTCCAGTACTGTACCTTGGATTCACACTCCGCCAAAATCAATTGCCAATTAGTCAGTGCCATACCCGAAGAACCAAAGATAATCCCCAGTATCTTGACTGGCCCTGAAACCACTAAAAACTGACCTACAGCCACGAGGGGATTAACCTCACAGCACAGAAGGACTGCCTTACATTTTGCTAAATTCAAGCTAGCCCCTGAGGCAACAGAGTACCTTTCCAATTCCCTACTAGCCTCCAATACACTAGACTTATCCTGAAGAAATAAACAAGTGTCGTCTGCATATGCCAACACTTTAACCTCATCCTCCACCACCTGACCCCTCAAGCCCAGAATCCTAGGATTATCCACAGCCACTGAATTAAGGGATTTAGAGAAAAAATATATAGGAGTGGACTTAACGGACAGCCCTGATGAACACCTGTATGGATTATCACTTCCGGCTCAATCACTCCCCTAACATATGGGCTCCAACAAGCTCCCTGATATTTTTATTTTATTAATGGGGGGGGAGGCCATAAGCTTCCATAGTTTGAAAAAGGAAGGAATGATCAACGGCGTAGAACGCCTTCCTCTGATCCAAGGAAATAATCCATCCCTCCTTGCCCCGTTTGGAATACCATTCCCACAGTTCCTGCAAAACTATTAGAGGGTGATGAATGGAATGGTCAGGTAGACTACAAAACTGAAATGGGTGAACAATTTGTTTGGCCAAGACTCATAACCTAAGTAGTAAAATAAAAGACAACATTTTAAAATTCCCATTAAGCAGGCTTATGGACCTCCAATTGTGCAGTAAGGTTCTATCCCCCAGATTTAAACAAAAAAATAGTCAGACTTTTGGAAAAATGAGCTGGTACCAAATTCGTGGAAAAAAAGTAAGTAAATGTTTATTCAAGGCAATATGCCAGCTCAATTGAAAAACATTTACAGAAATCGAAGGGGAGACCACCAAGGCCCGGAACTGAGCCTAATTTTCGAGTACGTATTGTCACCAGGATTTCTGAATGTGTGATATTGCGTGTCAGGGAAGCCATCTCCTGATCAGAAAAATTGTGTTTAGGCAAAGATGAGATATAAGAACAATGGTCTTGTGCGCACGAAACTCCTGACTTAGTAGAGTTAATGATAATCTCGAAAAGACATTGAAGGGAGGAAACTGACCCACCCTCTTGATCCTGTAAACAGGAAATGGAGGAGGCCCGTCTCCTAGACTTACATGCTACACAAGGGTCCAACATGGGAGACTTATGTGTCCCATAGGAAAGTTCTGCTCTGACTGAACTAGCCCTACTATATTGTAAGGACTGCATTTGAAGTTTAATAGACTCAATCTGTGCTTGAAGGCCATCCCCCTTTTGTGTCGGAAGGGAAAAAAGATACTGGAGTTTCTTCTGCAAAGTTAAGATACCGAAAGTATTGGTGTCTAGATTTATGTTTCCCATGTTTCTGAAACAGCTTCGCAATATCTTCCTTTGTCTGATACCACCAGTCGCCAATATCCTCATAGAGGTCAAACACTGAGGCACGAGAAGCCAAAAGTTGTTTAACGGAATGTTGGATATGGAGAAGTACTAAAGTAAGAACATTTAACTTCCATCTAGATTTCGTAACTGGGTGTGTGCTGTCTAAAGACAGTGTTGCAATGATCATTTCATGATCTGAAAACTCGACTGGGCAAAGAGTAGTACAGGCCACTTTCAAATGTTGGCAAATAAATATGTAGTCAATTACCGTACTATACTGTGCCCTCCTGTATGTAAAATAATGGGGGTAGAAATATGAGAATTACAATTAACCAATCCTGCCAATGCAACACATTGTTGGAACGCTGAGGAATCACAGTGTATTTTCCCCTCGGACCAAGCACTCCTTGGAATTGTTAAAGAACAATTAAGTCCCCTCCCCCCAAAAAAATTATTCTTGCTATAGAGAGGTAAGGTTGAACCAGGGCAAACAACGAAGTCCTGTCAGCTTTAAGCTGAGGAGCGTAGATGTTCAAAAATCTACATGGTTCACCATCCTAGTACCCATCCAAAAGGAGGGCTCTACCTGGAATGAGATCTACTATTTGAAGGAGAGAGAAAATCGGGATCCTCTAAATAAAAAAACAAACCCCTCTTCTCTATCAGTTCCAAACGACCAAAAGGATGGACCCCAGGGCCATTCTGATTACCAGGCTTGTAACTGTGAAACTGATGATAACCACGTCTCCTGAAAAAATACACAATCAATTTCGGAATCGGCAACTAACTGAAATATAGCTGGTCTGCGTTTCATATTGCACAAGCTGTGGCAATTTAATGACGCCACTACAGTGTTTGCCACTCTCATGTTTTAATCAAAAATAAAGTCAATTCTTTTTCCTCTTTTTCTTCTTTTTAGCGGAGTATAGTTTGTCCGGAAGAGACGAAGGGATCTCTGTCAAGTCCATTAGATCTTTAGAGGCCTCCTCTTGTTCAGAGTCTCCCCACTCTGTGGAGCCCTGGACCTCAAATTGATTTGTTGTTTCTACAGAAGAAGAGGGTTCAACTTTCGATAGTTGCTGAGAAGACCTCCTCTGGGCTAGTGGGACACAGACAGGAGGGGTAGGTGCAACACTTGTACTCCCCAGTAGTTGGCAAGAGTCTGAAGGGTCCGAATAACAGACTGGTTGAAGGCAGTCCTCTTCCCCCATCATAGGTAAATTGGAGGAAAGTAGTTCCTGAACTGGAGGGCATCCCGCCTCCGTCAAAACCCCCAGGTCTGTACCTAAAGATGGTGCTCTAGACTCTGGAGCAGGTTGCTGTACTAGGGGAAGGGGAGTTGGCTCCAGATTTTCAGAGCTTTGAGCCAGGTTAATCAAGTCTTCTGGGTCAAGTGGAAATCGGGTATTAGAAGCTGCCCATGGGCAATTTTTATACACATGGCCGGTCTCGTCACACAAACTGCAACGTGTAAGCTTGGAACATTGGGAGTTGATATGCCCAACTTCATTACAGAAGCTACAGCGTAGTTTGCCACATACACTGGAAAGGTGGGTGCATGAACCACACCAGTAACAGGCCCAAGGCTGCCCTAGGATATAGCAGACTCCTCGATCCCTGCCCAGAAAAAAACAATTTGGAATGTGAACGATCCCATCCTCCGTCTGATGTAATTTAACCTGAAATTTCCAATCCCCCCTTCCAGAATTGTTCATCGTCCAATACAGCTATTGGTTTACCCAGAACTTGACATTTTTGCTGTAACCAGTGATAAATATCTCCAACTGGGACACTCTCATTCCGGAACATAATAGTCACAGACTTGGTCAAAGGTTTGGTTAGTGGAATAGCTGAGAAGGGGGATCCATAGTGGGGTGGCTTTTAGTTGGTTGTATTTCCCCCAAAACGCTTCCAACAGAGCCACTGATCTAAAATTGATATCAAAGATGTCCTCCCCCGAAATATGCATAAAAGCAAAGACATCCGCTGGGTAAAATCGTAAGGACTCCTTAATCAGTGTTTTACCTACATAATGTCTGTCAGGATGAACGTCCAGCCCCCCTTTATATTTCAGGTGGACTGTGTGTTTCCTGGGGAGAGGTGCAGTCGCATTTGTTTTAATTTAGAAAGCAGCTGTCTTTGGGGCTGAACCTAGGGGTCAGTGGGTTCTGACCTATCCATAGCTGGAATAGAGTCCTTCAGTGGTGCCGTCTCCTTGGTTATCATCCCTTGCTTATCTTGTCCATGTGTCAAATCCATATCAGGTTTTTTTTTTTTGTGGGGGCACAATCCCTATGCCTGTAACTCCCACTGCATCCTTACTGGATACCCCCTGTGCACCCCGGTGTTCTGGACTTCAAGGGTGGGGATTGGTTGTACATATCAAAGGAGGCCGCCACGTAGGGTCAGGTACCCATTGCCCCACACCATTTTGAATACACCCTGCACCTTGTAAGGTTGCATTAGTCCAAGGTAGTTCACCACCTGCTGGGGACACCAGCCCAAACGACTGTTTAAGCGTGCAGTCGTACAGATGGGGAAGGGAAAATCAAAAGGAACACGATCAGGGGATTTATTTCAAGTGTCCTGTTCCTGGATGTTCCTATTCAAAGAACCAATTTTTCCCATCTCTTTTTAGACTCTTCCATTTTGCGTTTAGCCCCTGTGTCATCCCTTTGGACATAGACCATGGCTCTCCCTTCAAGCTCTAGATCTGATGTAGCCACACTGTCCATACTGTCCTGTTGAGAGATTACCCCAGGTCTAACATCCCCAGTTAAACCTACTGCCGTGTGTTTAAATGTACTCGAGGAGGAAAGCCCAGTGGTGACTATTCCGGCCTTCCCCTCAAGTCCACAGTCCTTCTATTTATTCAGCTTCGGGGCTTGGACCGCCCCGACATTCAGCTTCTGGGTTATCTTGGCAACCGCAGCATCGGAAGGTAAAAAAAAGATTTATACTCTGGGGCCCACACACTGGCCAATCGACTCCTGAGCACCATCTAAGTGCCCCCCCCCCCCAGTTTGCTGTCCACACAACCTCTTCCCTGTCCCCCAAGGTGTTTCAGCAAATGACACCCCGGGAGGGAAAAGAGAGTTTGTTCCTGACCCACAACAGTATCCTGTACAGGCTTATGACCTGCAAAAGTAAACACAGTTGCCGATTCCAGAGTATAAGACTTATTCTGAAATACAATAGGATGCAATACTTGCCCATCCGCTGAGGGAATGATCCGTGTTTCAGCAATGCCATTGACCGGGACTGGCAATGGGGGGTTGGTAACTGAGAGGAGTAACAGACCAGCCGACTCTCCATCCGAAAATTCATGCTGCAACTGTCAACAGCGCTCCCGAAATAGGGCCTCTTCCAGCTGCAATTTACTAGCCAATTCCTCTGATCTAAGATGATCTGGTAAATCCAAAAAAACAGACTTAGACTCCTTGATGTTTAAATCATTTTTTCCCAGCTGACAAATACGCCTCCGTGGGGTCTGTAGCATCAAAAAAAACCTCCTGATCAATCATCGAATTTTCAAGACCGTCCGAGGAAGAAACTGGGACCTCAGCCACCGACACCTCCATCTCACTCGAGTCCTGGGCCCGACTGGTCATCTCACAGATGAAGCAAAAAGTACAGTTGTGTAAGAACTTACCATAATAGTAGATCTTCGAGAGAGACTCTTGTAGTAGGTAATTACACATAGGACTGAAGCCGTCAGGCATCAGGACCCATGGAAAAATTTCTAGCTAGCAGTCTCTGGCAGGGGACCGCCCCCACATCAGGTGCCCGACGTCAGTATAAAGGGGCGGTCCCCCACGCCCACCTTCCAGTTCTTTCCCAGGGGCCAAAAAGGCAAGATGAGAGAGGGAAGCGGATATTTCCCTTCCTGGAAAAGGAGCTGAAAAAGCTAAGGGGGATGGAGGGCGGGAAGGTATTACCTAATGCAAGAGCCTCTCTCGAAGATCTACTGTTACAGTAAGTTCTTACATAACTGTACTATCTTACTTCGAGAGGGCTCTTGCACTAGGTAATTACATATAGGACCAAATCCCAAGCAGTCTGGAACAAGGAGAAGCACATGGGAGGAGGAGGAAAACTACCCAACCATAGAACCTCCAGCTGCGAGAGTCTCAGGAAAGGAGACCTTGCAAAACAGCCAACCCAAACCCAGCTCTATGGCGAGAGGCAATGTCCAAACTGTAGTGTTTCGTAAATGTATGGACAGAAGTCCAAGTTGCGGCTGCGCAAATGTCAGCTGCCGACACATTCTTGAAACAAACAGTGGAAGCAGCAACACCCCTAGTGGAGTGGCCTCTGACCTGACCCAGCAGGGTCTTGTGATACTTATCGTAACAGAAAGTGATACAATGAGCTAACCATTTAGACAGGCATTGCTTGGTAATGGCATTGCCTTTTCTTTTGCGAGCAAAAGAGACAAACAGTTGATCAGTCTTTCTGAGATCCTTCATCCTAGTGGTGTAGTATCTCAGAATGTGGTGAACATCCAAATTATGCAAGAGGTACTCCCCTTGAGTGGAGTATTGCGTAAAGAAAGCAGGCAGTTCCATGGATTGATTCAGCGTAGATTCCGCTACCACCTTAGGGAGAAACTTAGGGTTGGTACACAGAGCCACACGTTCCTTGTGAAAAATCAAATACAGGATTATGCACATCAGGGCCTGAAGCTTGGAAATCCTTCGAGCAGAAGTAGTGGCCACGAGGAACAGAGTCTTCCAGGAAAGGAACTTTAGGTCTGCTGAGGCTGCCAGCTCAAAAGAAGGCAGGGTAAGCATCTCGAGAATGAAATTCAGATCCCAAGGAAGGGCAGGAACGCAAACAGGGAGTCTCAAATGTAGAACCCCTCTAAGAAAAGTCTTAGAAACTTCCAACTGCGCGAAAGTAATGTCCTCAAAAGGAACATGGTAAGCTGAGAGAGCCGCCATGTGAACTTTCAAAGAGGAATGACTGAGACCCAGATCAAAGAGATGTTGCATGTAATCCAGAAGCTTTCCAACAGGGCAAGAGAATGGCTAAAAATCTTTGGAAGAGGCCCAACTAGAGAACCATTTCCATTTCATGACATAGGTAGATCAAGTGGAGGGCTTTCTGGCCTCCACCAGAATCTCAGCCACCAGTGGGGAAACCCCGAATCGGGCTTGAGCTACGTCTGCAGGAGCCACGCATGCAACTGAAAGGGTCTGAGGCCTGGATGGACCAGGGTCCCCCGATTCTGGGTCAGCAAAAGTTGCAACAGAGGAAGAGGGGGTTCCTCTGATTACTGCTGCAGAAGAGAGAACCAAACTTGCCTGGGCCAGAAAAGAGCAATTAGGATCATGCAAGCTCCTTCTGAGCTGAGTTTGTGTAAGACCCTCAGAATCAATGAATCGGGGGGGGGGGAAGACATAGACAAATCTGCCCTTCCAGTCTAGAGACAGAGCATCTCTCCAAAAAATGTCTCGCCCTGGAGCGAGCGAACAGAAGGCGGGAAGTTTTGCGTTGTGAGGAGACGCAAACAGGTCTACCTGAGGTGTTCTCCAGCGTAGGAAGATATCGTCTGCTACCACCATGATCCAGTTCCCACTCATGTGCCTGGGCAGATGACCAACTGATTTGGTCTGCCCCCAGAACATGAACCGCCATGAGGTGAAGGCTGTGTTGCACTGCCCAATCCCAAACCCGCATCGCCTTCCTGCAAAGCAGTGTCAGTGGCTCAGTAGGTAGCACACTCGCCTCTGAGGCTGGGAGATCAGAGGGCTGTGGGTTCAGTTCCCACATCTGGCACTTGGGTTAATATCCCAGTACTGACACTGTAGTGCAGCATGAGAGGGGTGCTGCACTTCTGAGGTGCCGCTCGGATGAGACGCTAAACCAGGTCCCATCTGCCTGGATTGGTGGTAGTTCAGGTGGATGTTAAAGATCCCATGGCACTTATCGAAAAGAGTAGGGGAATTTCCCCGGTGTCCTGGCCAAATTTCCCTCATTCACTAAAAATACCACCAACAGCTTTAATCTGGTTCGAGGTCAGTTGGCATTCATCTGTATCCCCCTCCTCCGGGTCGTGCCTGAAAATAGTTAGGATTTGTCTAGTGCACTTACCTGGTCAACAAAAACTAAATAAATAAATAAAATAAAATAAAGAGGGTAGGAACGAGTACCTCCCTGTTTGTCGATGTACCAGACTACACACATGTTGTCTGTCTGGACAGCCAGATGATCGGGAAGCAGATACAGATGCAGAGCTTGTAGAGCATACAGCACGGCCCTGAGCTAGAACACATTTATGTGAAGAGTTTGTTAGAGCCTGGACCAGAAGCCCTGGGTCCTGCGAGACCCGAAGTGGGCTCCCCAACTGTCTTCCAAGGCATCTGTTGTCAATGTGTGGGAGAAGGGAGAGAGGCAGAAGGGAACTCCCCAGCAAAGGTTCTCCTGAACCATCCACCGTTGCAAGTCCCGAATCATAGGGTTGGAGACCAGAACTTCTAGATCTAGGTCGTCCACCAGTTGATCCCACTGAGACTGAAGCGTCCACTGAGAGATCCTCATGTGGAGCCGAGCATGAGGGACTGTCGGAATAGCAGCAACCATGAGCCCGAGGAGGCGAAGGACTGACCTGGCGCTGACCCGCCTGTGACTGGATAACAGGACTACATGAGTCTGGAGGGTGGCCACCCTGTCCAGTGGCAGGAAAGCCTTGCCGGAGGTCGTGTCCAGGATCACCCCGATGAACTGGAGCCTCTGGGATGGGATCAAATGGGACTTCACCTGGTTGATGGTAATACCCAGGCTGGTACAAACCTGCAGGGTAATGGAGCACAGGAGTTCCTCCCTGGATGAGGCTGCCAGGAGCCAATCATCCAGGTATGGGAAAACCTGAACTCCCTGGGTATGCAGGCGGGCTGCTACCACGGAAGGGCATTTTGAACACTCGGGGCGCCGAAGAAAGACCAAATGGGAGGGCCTTGAACTGCTAGTGGTCCCCCTGAAATGAAAAATGAAGGTATTTGCGGTTGGAAGGGTGAATAGGGATATGCAGGTAGGCATCCTGCATATCCAGAGCACACAGCCACTGTCCCAGCCAAAGTAGGGGCAGAAGGCTCTGCAAAGAGAGCATTCTGAACCATCTGTACTCCACGAACAGGTTCAGGCAGCTGAGGTCTAGGATAGGCCTCACATCACATCAGTGAAAGCCAAAAAGATTTCATTCAGGCAATACAAAAAGACACAGGCAGAAGGGGATAGGGAGAAGTACCAGGAGAAGGAAAGGGAGGCAGGGAGGTCAGTAAGGGAAGCCAAAGCTCAGACAGAAGAACACATTGCAAAATCAGTGGGCAGAGGGGACAAAACCTTTTACAGGTACATAAGTGAAAAAAGAAAGACAAAGGGAGAGATAGTGAGACTGAAGGAGGAGGATGGGGGCCGAGTGGAGGATGACAACAGTAAAGCTGACATATTGAACAGGTATTTCTGCTCAGTCTTTACTGAGGAAGAGGAGGGTAATGGGTCTGAAGGGAGTACAAGGGTTGAGAATGGTGCAGAAATGGACACAAGTCCCTTTACACAAGAAAGGGTCCTGAAGGAACTGGAAGTAATAAGAGTTGATAAGCAATGGGGCCAGATGGGTGCACCCAGGGTCCTTAAAGAACTAAGAGAGGTGGTGGCTGAACCTCTGGCTATCCTGTTTAGCCGATCACTGGAAACAGGGGAGGTAAATTCCAAAGACTGAGGACAGCAGATGTAGTCCCCTTATACAAAAGTGGAACAAAGAGGAAGCAGGGAACTACAGACAGTCAGCCTCACCTCAGTAGTGGGAAGATCATGGAAGCACTACTGAAGGAGAGATTAGTGGAACATCTAGTTGTCAATGGACTACAGGACCCAAGGCAGCATGGTTTCACCAGGGGAGGTTATGTCAGACCAACCTCGTTAAATTTTTTGACTGGGTGACTAGGAGGTGGATCAGGAGGGCAGTGGACATGGCCTATCTGGACTTCAGCAAGGCCTTGACACTGTGCCACATAGAAGACTATTGCACAAACTGGGGAATACGGGTGTGGGCAGGACAGTAGTGTGGTGGTAGGTAACTGGCTGGGTGGCAGGACACAGAGGGTGGTGGTAAATGGCTGTCACTCCACAGAGGGAAGAGTGACCAGTGGGGTACCACAGGGATCTGTGCTGGGACCGGTCCTATTCAACATCTTCATCAGTGACATTGCGCAGGACCTAGATGGCAGAATTTCACTGTTCGCTGATGACACAAAGCTCTGTAACAGAGCAGACACACCAGAAGGTGTAGACAGAATGAGAAGCGACCTGCAGAAACTTGAAGAATGGTCAGGGGTTTGGCAGTTGAAATTCAATGCAAAGAAGTGCAAGATAATGCATATGGGGCACAAAAACCCTGGCACAATATATCAGTTGGGGGTGAGGATATAGCATGCCCAAGCAGGAAAGGGATCTTGGAGTTATCATCTCTGATGACCCTCAAGGTAGGAAACAGTGGACAAGGCAGCAGGTAAAGCAAATAGGATGCTGGGATGTATAGTCAGGGGCATCACCAGCAGGAAAAGGGAGGTCATAATTCCACTATACAAGACACTAGTGAGGCCCCACCTGGAGTACAGTGTACAGTTCTGGAGACCATACCTACGTAAGGACATAGACAGGGTAGAGAAGGTTCAGAGGAGGGCAACAAAGATGGTGCATGGATTGCATCACAAGTCCTATGAAGGCAGGTTGAAGGAACTGAACATGTACTCCCTGGAGGAGAGAGGGGATATGATAGAGACATACAAGTATCTTACAGGGAGGAACAGGGTGCAGGAAAACATTATTTTAAGCGAAAAAAGATGTTCCAGGATCAGAGGCATGGGATGAAGTTGGAGGGAGGACGATTCAGAGGAAACATGAGAAGAATTTCTTCACAGAACGGTGGTGGACAAGTGGAACACCCTGCCAGAGGAAGTGGTGGGGGCTGAAACAATCACGGGATTTAAGAATGCATGGGATAGACATAAAGGAATTCTGGAGGTCAGGGGTAAGGGGCAACAGACTTCTAGGAAAACAAACTGAACTTACAAGCTCAAATGGGCAGACTGGGTGGGCCATAGGTCCTTATCTGCCGACACTGTCTATGTATCTATGTATCTCACAATTTCTTTGGAACCAGGAAGAAATGGGAGTAGTAACCTGTCCCCCGAAGATGGGATGGGATGGGACAGGCTCTATCGACGCCTTCAGCAGAAGGGAGGATATTTCTTCCCGAACCAGAAGATGTCCCAGGGAGTAAGATGACCTTGGGGGTTCTTGGTGGTTTCTGTAGAAACTCGATTGAGTGTCCTTCTGCTATCAGCTGGAGCACCCAAGTGTCTGAAGTTATCCTCTCTAAACCCAGAAGATGGAAGGAGAACCTCCCTTCTACTGGTTCCTCTGGAAGGTCCAGAGGCTGTGGGAGAGGAGAGGAGTCAGGAGGTGTGGAGCAGTGTCGCGGCTGAAGCTCCCGCCGCTTTTTTTGGTGGGGGGGGGGCCTGGCAGCCGGAGGGGCATGATGTTTGTTGGCCCGCTTGCCCTGAGGTTTCGCTTTGGGCAGAGAACGTCTGCAAAAGGGGCAATGCTGACCCTGCGGGGGGCCTGCACATAGAGTCGACGGACTTTAAGGCAGTACCCTTCTCTTGCAGATCGGTGATGATGTCCTTGACATCCCCACCGAACAGCACCGAACCCCTGAAGGGCAAGTCCTGGATAGCAGACTGCACCTCCGGGACCAAACCTGACATCCGGAGCCAGGCATGATGCCTCAAACCCACGGCAAAAGCCGAATTCCGACCAGCAGCGTCCATTGCACCATACCTGGCACAAAGCATGTGCCGACTGGCCGAATGAGCAGACCGGACCAGATCTGACGCTTTCTGCTTAGTCTGTGACTCAGGAAGGGAGTCCAATTTTGCTTCCACTTCACTAAGGATCGCCTTCTGGTAATCCCCCATATGAGCAACATAATTAAGGGCCCTTATTCCCAGAATGGAAGAAGCATAGACCTTCCTTCCATACTGGTCCAGAAGATGGGATTCCTTGCCAGGTGGTGATGAGCTCAGATGCTTAGGGTTAGCCATACGGCCGTGAGCGGCACTAATCATGACCGAATCGGCTTTAGAGTGTGTATTCAGGAAATCAACACCCTCTGGAGCTTGGTATAGCCTATCCGCCTTCCTTGGAAGGGGAGCTAATGTCGACGGTTGTTTCCAAATGGTGGAATCAAAGTATGCATGAGGCTCAATCCCGGGTAGAATCAGAGTTGGAGCAGTCTCGGGCAGATCCAAATGAGCAGCGAGTTTTTTCCGCTGTGGATCCGGCTCCAAAGATTGCCACTGGTGAACAGTCTGGATCTTGCATAGCAACTCCAGAAAGGAAGGATCTTCCGGCGGAGACTTCGGAGAAGTCCTAGGCCTGGACTTGTCTGGAGTGTGTGGCTCATCATCCAGATTGAAGCACCCATCAGAATCATCCGAGGACTCCGAAGAGGAAGAAGAAAAGGAAAACCCCTCCCGGCGCGGGGGAGGAACGGACCCCTTGGGCAGCCCTTAGGGAAGCGTGTCATCCCCTGCCCTGGTACCGGAGGGCTCGACTCTGGTGTCAGAAGGGGGGAGGAAGTCTTGCACCTCAGATGACGGGAGTCTGGAACTGGGTCCGGCGTCAGAAGTCGACTCTCCACCTCCCTGGTGAGCTGAGCCTTGGTCTCAGCCCACCAGGAAGCCAGAGTCTCCTTCAGGTCCACCGGCGGCTGAGGGGGCAGTGGAGGAGGAGGAGGAGGGGGATACTGATACTGGGGATATCCATACAGCGAGTATCCATAACCAGACGGTGGGAAGCCCGGTGTTGGGGCACGGGGTACTGTGGCACTGGATACTGCGGTCCTGGGTAGGACGTCGTCGGATACAACGGCGTCAGACACCCCGGCACCAGGGGTTCTGATGGAGCAGCGAGCGGACCTAGAATGGGTGGCCGTGGCGCGCTGGCCCAGTGTAGGACGCAAGGCCTGCAAGGGATGTCGCCCAGCGCCTAGGGCAGAAGAGACACTGGGAGTGTCCGTCCTTGTGTGGGAACAGGGTGCCGCAGGAATCGCTCTTGTTCTTGTGCTCGGATGGAGTAGGAGACGACATACACGGCAAATGCTGAAGTAAATCTGACAAGAATTCAAACAAAATTCGAGAAATAACAGTAAAAATACCGACGATTGACTGACGAAGCAGTGAACTTAACCGCGAGGCACTTACACTAGCTAACGGCAGCTAACGGCGGGAAAGAAATGGAAGCTGGGTGTGAGGGACCGCCCCTTTATACTGACATCACATGCCGTTGGTCACCTGACATGGAGGTGGTCCCCTGCCAGAGAATACTAGCTAGAAATATTTTCGTGGAGTCCCGACGCCTGACGACTTCAGTCCTATATGTAATTACCTACTGCAAGAGCCCTCTCGAATTAAGATCTCCCCTACTGTGAGATACACTTTCTACAAAAAGTTTTATTTGTATTTTTCCTTATTGGCATTAAGCAGAGAATTGCAGGATTCCTTTAAAAGGGTAGTAATTTTATAACCAGAGTGAGATACAACTGAATTTGCTTGGTGTGGGGGTTGAGACCTAGCATTTTGAAGGATATTTTGTAACATTTTAAGTGTCCTGCTGGCTGAGAAGTTAATTTTTAGCCCTGGTTTCACTGAAAGGTTTTGTGTATTGAATCAGACATAGCAGTCTGCCTGCATTGAAAAGGCCTGCTTACATCACAGGTGTCACTAGTCAATCAATTGGCTCTGGGTGGGTTTCAGCTCTGAGCTTATCTTAGACATCCTTCACAGTTAGAAGCCAGTCACACTGACTTTAAAGTGTCTGTTGGAAGCTCAAACTTACTGCAAAGAACAAACTGCAACTCCATTTAGGACCTGGAAACCTGATTAAGGCATAATACTGCAGAGCACTGGGTAAGAAGTGAGATACACTTTCTACAAAAAGTTTTATTTGTATTTTTCCTTATTGGCATTAAGCAGAGAATTGCAGGATTCCTTTAAAAGGGTAGTAATTTTATAACCAGAGTGAGATACAACTGAATTTGCTTGAGTGCGGGGGGTTGAGACCTAGCATTTTGAAGGATATTTTTGTAACATTTTAAGTGTCCTGCTGGCTGAGGAGTGAGTTCATTTTTATCCTAGGACTCAGTAGAGTGGTTTGGTTTGTGTTGGAGCCGTGGTCTAGTAAATTGTGGTGTTAGTTGTATTACTATAAAGGACAGTACTCACCAGGGTGGTGGAGCAGTTGTGTATCTGATTGTTTCTAACAGTCACCAGTGGCTGTGCACTACTCACTCACCCTTCCCCACCCCCCCAGGCGTGGCATTTCCTTTATAGCCACAGTTCTGACATCACTTCCTCAATAGGTCTTGGGGCAGAACTGTCATATTCCTAATAACCCTGCAATGTGCATAAAGAGTAGTTACACAAAACAAATAATAATACATACATAATTATATATTGTATAGAATAAGGGAGCGGGACATGTGGGAAGTGGCGCAATGCACTGGCTGTGGGGCAGCAGTTTTCCGGGAAACATTCTGGAAACTGCATTGCTGTCCTATTTGTAGGCAACTGTCAGCTCTGAGAGAGGAGGTTGCCCACCTCCAGGCTGAACTAGCAAGGACTGAGGAGGCCTCCCCCTCCCAAAGAGCACCACTGCCACAACCACTAAGTCAGAGGTTTCGGAGCTATGAAGAGCAGTAGGACCACAGTGGGTTCTGGGAGGGTGCGGGTGGTGGACCAGAGGCGAAGCCCCCCAGTTGTACCTCTGCACAAATCAGATGCCATTCTGGCAGAGCAAGGTTCCTCTATGATGGCACCCTCAGGGGAGACCCAGAAGAATGCTGAGGACATCCACAAGGGAGACCCACAAAAGTGTGGCAAGGGACACCACAGGGGAAGGAAACAGCTACTGATAGGGGACTCAATTGTTAGGGGGGTAAAACTGGGGAAAGGAGAGAAGGAAGTAAGATGCCTGCCTGGTGCCATGGCTTGGAGGGACAAGAAGCGAATCCTCACAATTGTAGAAGCAGCATCACAGGAGACAGAACTAGATATCATTGTCCACCTTGGGACAAATGACCTAGCTAAGCATGGGATCAGTGCAGTGCAGAATGAATTTGTGGAGTTGGGGAGGGGCCTCAGACGGGTAGCAAGCACAGTAACCTTCTCAAAGGTGCTACCAGTCCATGGCAGGAATGAGGCTAGGGTACTGCACACCATGCAGTTTAATGAATGGTTGCAAAACTGGTGCAGAGCACAAGGCTTTGGCTTCATTGGGGACTGGGGGTCCACCTGGAGAGATAAAGGTCTATACTGGTATGATGGTCTGCATTTGTCCACAAAGGGGACCAAGCTCCTAGGTGACAGGTTTAAATGCTTCATTGGCAAGCTTTTAAACTAGGTAAGGGGGGAGGTACTGATAAAAGGCAGGAAAAGTCAAGCCTCCCCCCCACAAAACAGGGCAGGTAGTAGGGTAAACACTGAGGTACACAGCTCAACACAGGGCAGGACGGCGGTAAATGGTAAAATAGATAACAGCAATAAGAGCAGGGATGGGGCAAAAAGGATCAAGCCAACATTAAATGGAGGGCAATGACTACCAATGCCCATAGTCTGGGAAACAAGCTTTCTGAGCTAGTAGCTTTGATGGAAGATGAACAATTGGATATTGTGGCAGTCACAGAAACATGGTACACTGAGAACCATGAATGGGATGTCAACATACCAGGGTACACAATCTACAGAAGGGACAGGGAAGGCAAAAGAGGAGGTGGAGTAGCTCTATACATAAGGGAAAGGATCAAAGCTACAGAACTAAAATGTAAAGGGGGAGGACAAGAGGCACTCTGGGTTACCTTGGAGATGGGGAATGGCATCGCAGTCCGCACAGGGGTTGTATACAGACCCCCGTCTCAAGGGGAGGAAATGGACAAGAAAATGATAGAGGACATTCTCAAAATGGCTGAAAAAGGGGAGATACTGTTGATGGGGGACCTGAATATGCTAGATGTTAACTGGAGGACATGTACTGCAGCCACATCCAAGAGCAGGGTCATTCTCGATGCCCTGCAGGGGGCAGACCTTAGACAGCTAGTGCTGGAACCCACTCGGGAGGGAGCAATACTAGACCTGGTACTCTCAAATGGAGAGCGGATCACAAATTTAGAAGTCAGTAGACATCTGGGAACAAGCGACCACTGCACAGTGTGCTTCACAATGAGCACAACCATGGAGATAAGCCATACAAAAACAAGCATACCGGACTTTAGAAGGGCTGACTTTGGCAAAATGGGTGAACACCTGAAGAATGCACTAGCAAATGGCCAAATAGGAGGGGTGGAAGAACAATGGAGAAAAATCAAAACTGCCATCATAGAGGCAACAAGTCTTTGTGTAAAACAAATAAAGAAAACAAAGCGGAGTAAAAAACCACTATGGTTCTCAAAAGAGGTGGCAGGGAAGGTTAAGGAGAAAAAGGCTGCATTCAAAAAGTATAAGGAATCACAGAGGGAGCACGACAGGGAACTGTATCAATTAAAGCAGAAAGAAGTAGGAAAGGCAGTCAGAATGGCAAAGGCACAAACCGAGGAAAAAATAGCCAACTTGGTCAAAAAGGGGGATAAAACCTTTTATAGGTACATTAGGGAGCATAGAAAGGTTAAGGGAGGGATAGTGAAGATTAATAAAGGAGAGGGGAGGTGGGCAGAGGAGACGAGTGAAAAGGCAGAGATACTGAGTGAATACTTTGCTCAGTATTCACAGAAGAAGATGAGGAGCAGTTACCTAAACCAGACAATAGAAGCACTCTGGGTAGGGGGGTTGATACCAGTCCATTCACAAAAGAAAGAGTCCTGAAAGAACTCCTAAAACTCAAGGTGGACAAAGCAATGGGGCCTGCCGGGATTCACCCCAGAATCCTAAAATAACTAAGGGGGGACCTAGTGACACCACTGACTGCACTTTTTAACAATTCATGGCAGGATGGGGTGGTACCTGAGGACTGGAGGAGGGCAGATGTGATTCCCCTTTACAAAAGTGGGAGCAAGGCAGAAGCAGGAAACTACAGACCTGTAAGTTTGACCTCAGTGGTAGGGAAAATGATGGAATCACTTCTGAAAGAAAGAATTGTTGAGCACCTAGAGGCCAGTGGGGCAAGGACCCAAAGCAACATGGATTTACAGCAGGAAGGTCATGTCAGACTAATCTAATTGATTTCTTTGACTGGGTGACCAAAGTAATAGACCAGGGAGGGCTGTGGATATAGCCTACCTAGACTTTAGCAAGGCATTTGACACAGTCCACACAAAAGATTATAATCAAGTTAGCCAGCCTGGGAGTGGGTCCCAGGGTAGTAGCCTGGGTAGCGAACTGGCTGCACAACAGGACACGGAAGGTAATAGTGGAATGGAACACATTCAAGAAAGGGGGTTACTAGTGGAGTACCCCAGGCTCAGTACTGGGTCCAGTCCTCTTTAACATCTTTATAAGTGACATTGCAGAGGGTCTGGAGGGAAAGGTATGCCTCTTGCAGATGACACAAAGATCTGTAACAGAGTTGATACACAAGAGGGGTAGAAAGATAAGAAGGGACTTGGCAAGGTTGGAGGAATGGTCAGACATGGCAACTTAGATTCAATGCAAAGAAGTGCAAAGTAATGCACCTGGGAAACAAAAACCCAGGAGAAGAGTACACAATAGCAGGGGAGGTACTAACAACAACAAAAATGGAAAGGGACCTGGGGGTAGTCATATCAGATGACCTAAAGGTGGGTAAGCAATGTGAGAAGTCAGTAAGGAGAGCCAGGGGGATACTGGGATGCATAGGAAGGGGCATCACAAGTAGAAAAAGGGAAGTGATTATCCCTCTATACAGTCAGTTGGTGAGACCCCATCTGGAGTACTGTGTGCAGTTTTGGAGACCTCATCTACGCAAGGACATAGACAGGATGGAAGCAGTCCAGAGGAGGGCAACTAAAATGGTGCACGGTCTACATCAGAAACCATATGAAGAGAGACTGAGAGAGCTTAATATGTATACCCTTGATGAAAGGAGGGACGGGGGGACATGATAGAAACATTCAAGTACCTCAAGGGAATCAACAAAGTCCCGGAGGGTAGCATCTTTCAGAAAAAGAGATGTGTAAGAACAAGGGGGCACAGCTTAAAGATAGAGGGGGAACGGCTCAAGGGTAATGTGAGGAAATTCTTTTCACGGAGAGAGTGGTGGATACATGGAACAGCCTTCCTGAGGAGGTCGTTGGTCTAAAACAGTGGGGAATTCAACATGCTTGGGACAGACACAAAGCAATTATAGTGCAGGGTTGCAGGAAGCAGGCTGTTGGTTAACTAGAATCTGCAGCTTATCCAGTAGGTAGGTAGGGAAATGGGCAGACTGGGTGGGCCAAGTGGTCCTTTTCTGCCGTCAAAGTCTATGTTTCTATGTTTCTACTGGTAAGTACGGGAATTTCCCCAGTGCCCTGGCCAAATTTCCCCCCATTCACTAAAAATACCACCAACAGCTTAATCTGGTTCAATGTCAGTTGGCATTCATCCGTATCCACTTCCCGGGTCGTGCCTGAAAATAGGCAGAATTTGTCTAGTGCACTTACCTGGTCAACAAAAGCTAAATAAATAAGTAAAATGAAATAGTGGAGACAGAGACCTGCATCCTTTCCAGGTTGCTCTGCTGCCAGGTA
Organism: Neoceratodus forsteri; assembly: GCA_016271365.2. Classification (NCBI taxonomy): domain Eukaryota; kingdom Metazoa; phylum Chordata; order Ceratodontiformes; family Ceratodontidae; genus Neoceratodus; species Neoceratodus forsteri. The sequence continues at coordinate 1,391,693,213 of CM057458.1, read as the reverse complement.
AGGACCTGCTAGCTCTTATTGGGGGATCAGGAACAGGGAGCAATGGGGCACGTGCCCTGAGTATATGTGTACCTCGATCCATAGGGAGTCAGACCATGGGGTCCCTCCTGGGTTCAGGGCTCCTTTGGGAACTGAGAAGCCACTGCATAGTGGCTCCTGTGACAGAGTTAAGCCAGAAGGACTCTATCCTGAGAAGTGTGAGCCAGAAGGACTGAGCTGCTGCAGACAGTTCGAGAGATCAAAAGCTCCTGATTGCTGCCTGACCTGCTGCTGTGTGCTATTGCTTGCCTCGACTGAACTGCTGTATCTGTGGGTCATGTGAGTGCTGTCATTGTTGGCTGGGTGTTTGTACTTCTCCACCTTTGGATTACAAGTCTGGTTTCAAGCATTTTCTATTTGGATTTCAATGTTCTTTAAGTTGTGCTAGCACACTATGGCTTATTGGAGGATTAAACTGCAAGCTTGCTAACTTTCATCAATGCACCACTAAAAGAACCTAGACAACATAGCTACCAAGCCTACACCGGGACTTTTGTGCAATTCCTGGGTACCCAGAGTCACTTGGTATTTGTGTCATACTTGAAACTGCAGTTTCACTATTTGTCCAGTTAAAGAGTTCACCACACCCTGTGCTGAATAAAAATAGGTTACTCACTTGTAACTGTAGTTCTAGGAATGGTATATGGTTCACATCCACACTCTGGCAGTCCCCTTTAAGAGAAACTCCCCCATCACCCAGGTGGTATATCCCCTAACTCTACCCTGTGACATCAGATCTTGCATGCTGGAAGCAATGATCCGTGTGCCATTTGCTAGGGGAGGTCAGGTGGGTTGTGTGGATGTGAACCATATACCACTCCTAGAACTATGGTTATAGGTGAATAACCCATTTCTTTTTTTTACAGATGTGGATATGGTTCATTTATCCACATGTTGACAGACTTCTAACAGGTCTCTGGGAGGATGGGGCAAGGAGGGCACTTCCATTTGGCACACAGAGACTGGAGAACTGAGGTCCTAAAAGCAGCATCCTGGTGTGACTCATGGTTGGTGCTATAATGGGAGATGACAGTGTGTGCTGACTTCCAGGTAGTCACCCTACAGGTTTCCTGTATAGGGACATCCCTAAAAGCAGCCAAGGAGGCAGCAGTACGTTTGGTGGAATAAGCCCTACAGGAGGCTCCCTACCAGCCAACTTATAGCTGAGGTTGATGCAGGAGACAGTCCACCTACCAAATGTCCTCTAAGCAGCCTGTCTGCTAGGTGCGGCTTCAGCGTACATTACAAAGAGCTGGCGAGCCTTACCTTGAACTCCAGCCATATACTTATTATAATAAGAGAGCGTCCACTGCAGGTTCACAGCATGGAGCCTACAGTCGATCTCCGAAGATGGGTTCGAAAAGTATACCAGAAGGTTGCTACACGACTAAAGTGAAAATCCGATACAACCTTCGGGAAGAACTTTGGGTGGGGGTGAAGGACTACTTTGTCCTTGTGGAAGATGAGGTACGGAGACTCCATCAAGTGCACCTGGAGTTCACTGATCTTTCTGATGGAGGTAACAGCCACCAAGAAGATGGTTTTCCACAACAGGTTTGACATCTCACACCTGTGCACATGCTCAAAAGGCTTGCCCATGAGCACTGACAGAACCTGCAAAAGATCCCAAGGTGGCGGTGGTTCACTCACCAGTGGGTTCAAGTGGACAAGGCCCTTGAAAAAAGCACCCAACCACCTTCCCCTGTGCCACTGTCAGCATACCAGCCTGCACCCAGTATGCAGAGATGGCTGCCAGGTGCACCTTGAGGGTTGTCTATCTCAGTCCCAGTTGGGAGAGAGACCACAGATAGTCAAGAATGCTAGCCAAAGGGCAGGCAAGAAGATGAGCTCCTTGCCCTGGCACCAAATGGAAAATCTTTTCCATTTAATGACATACACCAATGAGTAGATTCCTTTGGGGATGTCTCCACAACGTGGAGCACATTGTCTGAAAGTCCCAGAGCCTGAATCTCTAGCCACTCAGGAACCAGGCTGTGAGGTGCAGGGATTGAAGATATGGGTGCAGGATCTTTCCCCAATGATAGGATGGCAGATTCAGGCACAGGGGCAACTGCCATGTAGGTTTTCTGCTGAGGCTGAGCAGATCCGGGTACCAGAACTGCTGTGGTCAGTCCAGAGCTATCAGAATCATCCATGCCTTGTCCATCTGCACCTTAACCACCACCTTGTGGAATAAGGGAAAGAGGGGGAAGGCGTACAGGAGGCCTGGGGTCCAGGGCCTCATGAAGGCATCTCAAAGCAGTGTCCCAGACTGAAGGGGGCAGGCAGAAAACAGCCTCAGTTTTTGGTTCTCCCCGTAGGGCATTCCTCTGGTGGACCTCTTTGCCTCCAGGGAGGACAGGTAGTTCACCACCTGCTGTTGCTGAGACCACTCTTGAAACGTCTCTCCCACCCAGCCGAGGGTATCCACCAGCTGGTCATTGACTCCCATAACCTGAATCACCAGGAGATCTACTGCGCACAAGGGTCCAGGTGCAGAGGGCCTCTCGACACAAGGCATGGTGCCACCCTGTTTATTCAGGTAGAACATGGTCATCGTGTTGTCTGTCTGGACTTGCACGACCTGACCCTGACAACAGGAGTGAATTCCGTCAGAGCTAAGCACACTGCATGGAGTTCCAGCAGGTTTATGTGATGGCGACACTCCCTGCAGGTCCAGAGCCAGTGGGCTCTGTGGTGCCCCAAATGCACTCCCCAACCCGGAGACACATGTGTAGTCAGAATGACTGTTGATGCGTGGCAGACAAATGGGACTCCTTCCTCCAGATGTTCTAGGACAAGCCACCACTGGATGGCATCCCACATTGGCTGGGTCACAGTAACTGGCTGGTTCAAGTGACCTAGGCAGTGGGTCCACTGATGGCTCAGTCCCTACTGAAGGTGCTGCGTCCACCCATGAGTCTACTGTACCACAGTGGTGCAGAACACCATGTACCCCTGCAGTCACAGGAATTCCCAGGCAGGGTGTGAATACCCAACCTGAAATAATCATGCAAAGGAGGTAAGATCCAGTGCCTGGTCTGCAGGGAGACGGGCCTTAGACCGGAGAGAGTCTAGCTCTGTCCTGATGATGTGAATCACCTGCGAGAGGTTGAGTTCGGACATGGCTGGATTGCCCAGAAGACCCAAGTCTCTGCAGGTCTGCAGGACCAGGTCCCTGGACTGGTCCACTGCCACCCTGGACAGCCAAGCTATCAGTCACTCATTTAGGCAGGGGTATACCCAGACCCCCTGGCACTGCAGGAAGGCTGCCACCACTGACATGCAGTTGGTGAAGACCCTGGGTGCCGAGGAAAGGCGAATGGCATGGCCTGGAACTGGTAGAGAACCCCTTCTGCATGAAACAGAAGATGCTGCCGGTGGGATGGACAGACAGGAATGTGGAAGAATATGTCCTGGAGGTCCAGGGAGCAGAACCACCTGCCCTGCTCCAGAGATGGTATTATCTGGTTCAGTGTGACCATCCTGAACTTGCGCTTCCAAAGATATTGATTCAGATCATGGAGATCCAATATGGGGTGCAAACCCCCTGTTCGTATCAGGACCAGGAAGTACCTGAAAATGAAACTCTGACCTGCCACTGAGTCTGGGACACAGTCTATGGCTCCTCTGTCTAGGAGTTGAGCAATGTCCTCCATGAGGGCAGACAGCGTGTCCTGCGACACTACGGACTGCCTTGGTGCATGAGGTTGGTAAGGCGGAAAAGACTTGAAATTCAGAGGCAACCCTCCACCCACCATCTCTAGGGCCCACTTGTCTGAGGTAATTAAGAATGTGCCAGAAGTGGTGCAGCCAACCCCCCTACGGGGAGCTGGGGCAGGGACTGGACGGGTGGGAGGCAGACACCCCCCCAACCCATCAGTTAACAGCTTTGGAGGGGGTGCCAGTGCCTGCTGATGGAGGGACACCACTACCCATACCCCCCTTTTTTGGGGGCCCTAACCAGGGAACTTGGTCTTGGAATGCCAAGTCTATGAAGGCCCATGCTGGAGCTGCTGCTGTGAAAGAAGGGGCCGAAACGGAAAAGGTTTTTCTTTGGCCTCTGCTCTTTCAGATCCTTCTGCGAGGAGTTAACAGAATCTAGGGTGGCACTGTACTTCTCAATCCTGGATGTGGTGGCCCTCCAGCCCAGGTTGGTTCCCAGGAAGGGGACAGCGGCCAACTTGTGCTGTGTGTCTGCAGTAAAGGAGGAACTCCTCAGCCAACCCCTGCAATAACTCGCGATGGCCACTGCCATGGCACAGATGTAAGAATCACCCACACCCAAGGCTGTCTGAAATTGGTGTTAAGCCGGCACCTGACCCTGGTCTCGGACCACTTTTACTACCAGCTGCTTGTTGGCAGGGAGGTATGGGAAGATATGAGCTAGGATTCTCATCACTGAGTGACCAAAGTGGACCACCATCAGAGCATAGCTCGCCTGATGGAGAGCAAGGAAGGACACAGCATAGACCTTTATAGCTGCGTGGTCAAGCTTTTTGGACCTCTTATTGGGGGGCTTGTCCATGTCCCGGGTATTTCTGGATTTATGAAAGACGGTGTCGGTGATCAAACCCTCGGCCAAGAGGTGATCTGAAAACCCAGACAAGGTGCCGGTAGTGACCACATACTTTTGAACCATACAAGTGGAGGGTGCTGGGCAGGGAGCTGGTGCTGCCAAAGCTCCAGCACCAGTCCCAAGATGGCCTTGGCCATCGGGAAGGCCAGGGGATTAATCCCTATCTAGGATCTTGGTACGTCTGGAGGGGCAGTATAGATTATCTGCACAGGGTTAGACCAATCGACCCCAGATGGAGGCAACTCCTGACAGGAGACAGCCAGGTTCACAGACAGCTCATGGACCTCTTGATTGAGGCCAGACAGGACATGGGTCCTGGAGACTGAATCACCATCGATCCCCTCTAACAACGGGAAAACAGGGTCAAGAAAAATGTTGACCACCTGCTCAACCTGTGTCAAGACTGACAAGCTTGAGGGGGGCACCATGGAGCTAGTGGCCTGGCCCTCAACTGAGACAGGTCTGGCTGAAGCCAAATGCTCGACAGCTGTTGAGAGGTTAGGGAAGTCGAGGGAGTAGGAAAAGTGTGCCCTTTACTGTTCCCATGACCAAATTTCTTGACCTTACTGGGGCAGGCAGGGCTCACCCGAACAGTCAGGAGGATCTTACATGCTACAACCAGAGGACACGGGTGGAAGCTAAAGCGGGGGGAGACTCAGGGGGGAGAGGACTAGTGTTACTTCACTGAGAGGGTGGTGGAACCATGGAATGCGCTGCCCAAGGGACTGGTGGAGGCAGATACTGTAGAGGGGTTCAATGGGGGCTGGGACAGGTATAGGGGACGGTGAAGCTGAGTAAGTTCAATACAGGGGGATTATCTTGGACAGGGGATAGGGAAACTCAAGAGAGTGAGGGGGACAGCAAAATCAGTGCCCATTATAGGTGCTGACTATCAAGCAGACACAAAAGACCATAAGACCTACTCTGCTGGCATTTTAGTATGTTAGTATGTTTCACAAAACTTGCCTGTGAAAACCAGGCCAATGCTATCCCCAATGGGAGTAGTGTAGCAGTGTCGAGACTGATGAGGTACCCACTGCGGCCTTGGCCACCATCTCTTCCACAGCTGCCATCTGGGTTGCAGGCCCCACCACTGCAGGGGCCGCCTTGCAATCTTGCTTTGACTTCACCGAAGGGTCCCATTTGGCTGGCTGACTGAAAAGAAGATGGGCGTAGCGGTCTTTAAGTAAATAAGGAAGCATCACCTGGCACAGGCTGCAGGCAGCAACAACATGCTGTTCACCGAGGCAGTATATACACGACACACATGGATCCATCCGTGACATTTTCTGGTTACATTGGATGCAACACTTGAAGCCAGAAACTGGCTGAGAATCCCCACGATCCACTGAGCCAACGTCGGAGATAGAGACGGAACCAAGGACATACTCGAAAGTAATCTGAAATGCTGTTGAAGAAAAGCTGGCCAAATGGCACACTTAACTAAAGTTTTTGGGGCCTACGCTGTGCACAGAGCTGTGAAAGAGGAGATCTGACTCTTCCAGTGGAAAGGAAGATATGACATCACAGGATGGAGCCGAGGGATATACCACCCAGGTGGTGGGAAGTGCTTCTCTTAAAGACTGACAAGCAAATCAGCTCTTAAAGAGAGATTGATAACATGTGAATAAGAGAACCATATCTACACCCCTAGAATTCATTTTTGTGTGCCTTTATTTGGGTAGATGCTTCTTCAAACTGTGTGAGATCTTGCAGGGTGGTAGTGACCCACAGTACAGTGACTCTTAGGGTGCACTACTGTACGGTGCAAGTGCTCAAGGTTACTTGCTCTTTTATTCCAGCTGCCAGCCCTGTATTCCTTTTTTTTTTTTTTTTTAATCACTAAATTCTTTATCCACTACATCTGCGGAGCGGTCAGACGTTCATCCAGCTGCTGGCACCTGCACCCCCAGACCCAGTCTGGTCAACGACACGCTCTCCTCCAAGCTGGCTGGCACACAGTGTGACGCTCTGTCCCTGCTTCTGGTTACCTGTATGATATTTATATTATAAATATCAGTATAGCGAGGCAATATAGTGCAGTGGTTTAAGGCTCTGAGCTGCAAATCTGGTGACATCCAGCAGACCAGACCTGGGTTTGAAACCCACAGCTTCTACTTACATACTGTGTGACCCTGAGCAAGTCATTTAATGTCCCTGTGCTCCCAGGTCGCTCCTGTAAAAAAGCTTTCAGCTTAGTGTGCTACTCCTGGTTAAACTAAAAAAATAAATAAATAAATAAATGGTCCGTGTATGAAATGTCAGTATGTGAGAGATTTGGCCTTTAGCTTTCAAGGTCAGTAGCTAAAACCACAGGATGTCATTAAACTGACCAAAAGAACCATTTAATTAAAACACCCTTCCGGAAGGGCATTTCATTACCTTTTATGACCTGCCCATGCTTTTGAAGTTTAAACTAAATGTGAGTTTTATGACGTTGCAGGAAGAAAGGTAACTGGGCTGGTTCGTCTCATTTTAGCACATAGCCAGAAGTGTGTGAAGAGTCGTAAAATCCTCAAATCACACTAGCACCAGGAAATCAGCAGAGGGACATCAAAAATAAGTTTTTGATTAAAGACTGTCATATTTGGGAAATGGCTAGTTACAGATTTTTCAAAGTAATGACTTACATCTTTAGGGATAACTGTGTCAGAAATTAATTCTAAGGGAGGAGCTAGCTGACTCACCAAAAGGGGGGATCTTAAAATGAATGCTGTATCTGGGATATGCGACATATGACTTTTGGGCTCTGAGACAGAAAGTTCTCTAACTTAAACAGCACTTACAAGGCAGTACTTAGATAGAAAAGAGTTAAGTATCTATGGTAGGATTGTTTGTTCTGTATCTTCCTTCTTGTTTTACATGATTGTAAGACGTATAATACATTGTTCTGTGTTTAATTTTATCTATTTTTATCATAGCTGAGTAAACCTTTTCTTTGAAATACTGCTTGGGTGTCTTAGTTTCTTTTTGCATGCGAGGTACCTGTGTTTAAGTCTGACAGCTGTTGAAAAGCTTTAATTGAGTTACTGAGTCTGCATAAAAAAGGTAAGAAATACCTAGGTCATCTATAGAGTTAAAAAGGGTTCATTATGGATACCTGGTTAAGTGCCCTTAGGGCGAAAGATATATTGCATCCCCCCCAAAGAGAATATTATCTGAGCCTGTACATTTGGGTATGCTAGCATAAGGTTCACAGTTTGAATCCCTCCAGAACTCGAGGTTAAAGGTGATTCGGACCCGAAGAAGACAGGAGGGTTACCCTGTCTGTTACGTGTTCACACTACTGCACTCTGAGGTTGGCACTGTGGGAGCAGAGGGCCTGACCTGTGGAGTGTGTTTGTGACATATTTGGTTGGCAGCGGTGTGGTTACATTTGGTAACACAAGCTTTAACAGTTCAGTGTGTTAGCTTAATACTGTACAGCTCACTTGCAAAATAAGGCAGTGATTTATTTTTAAAAAGGAAAAAACTATATAATTTTGCTTACAGTGAAAGTTCCTACCAGTTTTATTTTTTTTTTCCCAATGCAAGTTAGAGTAGCCATAGTTAGGGAAGAAGATGGCTTCCAGCTACAGCGAGCACATGGTAGGCTACCTGAGGCAGTTGTGCAAGGAGAGAGGAGTCCTGCACGAGGGGAGACCCAATAAGCAGAACCTCGTGGAAGCTCTGATAGCTGCAGATGCCCAGAGCCTTGAGGCACAGTCTGTGACTGAAAAGGGCCAAACCTTAAGTGTGGAGGGGCCAGAGTCCAGCGCAGTGTCCAGATCCAGTAAGGAGGACAGCAGGGACAGTGCAAGCCAAGGTCCACAGCAGCAGGGGAAGGTCACCAGCATTCCGGAGCCAGAAGCCATCAAGCTGCAAATGGAATTGCAGAGGATGGAACTGGAGTTCAAACAGAGGAAGTGGGAATTCGAGAGAGAGGAGAAGTAAGAAGCAGAGCGTGAACAGCGAAAGACTGACCGTGAAGAGCGCAAATGCCAGAGGCAACATGAACTGGACAAGCTACGACTCCAACTACCAGCACCAGAGTAGGTAAGTGGCTTGGGTTTAACTGGAACTATAGGACTAGGTTATAAATTAAATTCTAAATTGATAGCTGAATTTAAAGAGGGGGAGGATATGGATGCCTTTTTAAATTCCTTTGAAAATGTTTGCATTCAGGCAAATATTCCTAGAGGGTCCTGGAGCTTACTGCTATCCCCGCTACTTACCGGGAAAGCTCGGGATGCATTGGGTCAAATGGACAATGAGAATGAGGACAGTAATGATCACAGTAAACTGAAAACTGCACTTTTAAAAAAGTACGATTTAAATGCAGAAACATACAGAGTTAAATTCCATAAGCTCAGGAGAAGCCCTGACATGAGCTACGAGGAGCTAGCCACGAAACAACATCAGTTTTTAAAGCATTGGTGGAAAGGAACTGAAGCAAACTCTGTAGATAAAATTGAAAATGCTGTACTGTTAGAGCAGTTTTTTGGGCATGTCCAGCAGAGCTGAAAACCTGTCTGGAGGGCCGAGATCCAAAAACAGTGCAAGAGGCTGTCGAACTCTCGGACCGCTATGCCAGGAAGAGACTTCCTCTGAGAGCAAACGGGGCGGTGTGGCAGCGCAGAAAAGGAAAAGTATGCCTTCAGGGCAGCAAAACCCTCATTGCCTCCACCGAAACCAGTTAGCCCCAGGTTTCAAAGAAAAGATTTACCTGAGAAAAGAAACAAATATTGGGTTTGCAAAGAAACTGAGCATATTGCCAAACAGTGTCCAAGCAGTATGCAAAGTGGTGCTAGAAAAGAAGTGGGTTGATTGTGTGTCCCTGAAAGCATGCCTGTAAACATGAGGGAACACATGCACCCAGTCACTGTGAATGGTGTACGGACACAAGGGTTAAGAGAGACAGGGGCATCCCTGATGGTAAAAGGGGATCTGGTACAGCCTGGTCAGCTTATGCCCAATCAATCTGTAACTGTACGGGGTTCACTCGGGAGGAGAAAACACTGCCACTCACTAGTGTTCTCCTAGACTGGGTTGAGACAGGGGAACTGTGCAACAGGTTGCTGTTGTCAAAACTTTAGCGGTTGATGTAATTCTCGGCAACAATCTCAAACGGGATGGTGTGTGCAGTTACCCGTAGCCAAGCAGCAAAGGAAAATTGTGGTGCCCCGGAACCCAGAGAAGCCACTGTGGAAACCACTGGGAGACTGGTTCCCCAGCCTGTGTCTTCTGATATGAAAACTAATGAAAGGGGGTAGAAATTTCCCCAGTAGCAGTTAACCAAACAGCTATGGAGGGTTATTCCAAAGAAGGAGGGGTGACTCATTGTCAGAGTGTTAGGGATGGCAGTGATCCTGAGTGCCCGGGCGCTAGAGCTAGGGACCCTAGTTTAGACACAGAAAGGGACATGTCCCATGCCTTGGGAATGTGTATGGAGTTAGCAGCTGCTCAGAAAAGTGACCCTAGTGTAGAGAAGCTGAGAGCTTGGGTAGACTCTGACAGAGCATAGGGAGGTGACAGGAAACAAAATTTATTGGGAAAATGGACTGATGTATACTCCAGAGGCTAAGACAGAGGGAAGGGTGATAGGCAAGCAGCTTGTCATTCCCCAGGGGTACCGGAGCAGTTGCTCAAGACTGCACATGATATTCCCTTGTCTGGTCATCTGGGAATCGCGTGCACTAAGCAACGGTTGGCCCAGAATTTCTATTGGCCCAACTTCACCCAGCAGGTGAAGGAGTATTGCAGGTCTTGTCTCCGGTGCCAAGAAATAGGGAAGGCAAGTAAGAAAACCCAAGTCACGCTAATTCCTTTACCCATAGTGGAGGAGCCATTCCAGAGGGTGGGAATGGATATTGTTGGGCCTTTAAATACCCCCAGCTCCTCCGGGAAGAGGTTCATCCTGACTGTGGTGGATTATGCCACGCAGTACCCAGAGGCAGTCGCCCCATCTTCACTGAGGACAAACAAAGTGGCAGATGCCTTACTAGGGATTTTCTCCCGTGCTGGGTTTCCACAGGCAGTTATCATTGATCGAGGGGGTTCCTTCATGTCGGACCTGATGAAATGTTTGTGGGAGATGTGTGGGGTGGTGCAGAGATGCATGACACCTTATCACCCACAAGCCAGTGGGCTTGTGGAAAGATTTAACACTAACCTTAAGTCGATGCTCCAAGCATTTGCTGAACAGCATGGGAGGGACTGAGACAAATACCTTCCCCACCTGTTGTTTGCATACAGGGAGGTGCCCCAAGAGTAGACTTGGTTTTCCCCCTTCGAGCTCTTATATGGATGCCGAATACATGGGCCCCTAGACTTGATTCGGGAGGACTGGGAAGGCAAACACGCCACCCAGGGAAATCCCATAGTGGATTATATCCTTAGGTTTAGGGAAAAGCTGAAGGAGCTTATGGTGACAGCCCAGAGCAACCTGGCAGCTGCCCAACAAAAACAAAACGTGTGGTACAACCACGGAGCCAGAGCTCACTCGCACACGGTGGGTCAGGTAGTCATGCTCCTAATCCCAGTCCAGAAATACAAGCTGCAAGCTGAGTGGGCCGGACCATACAAAGTAGTCAGAAAGGCAAATGATGTAAACTATATTATAGAGTTACCTGACAGAAGACATACAGAAAGAATGTACCATGTCAACATGATGAAGCCATATGCTAATAGGCGTGACATGGTATTTGCAGTGTGTAGTCCTGGGGAGGGGACGGACAAAGAAGACTCCTTCTGGACTCGCTGGAAGAAAGTAAGCGGGAGTCCTCTGTGGAGGCAATTAAATTGTCACCCCAGTTGGCCCTGGACCAGATCCAGGAAGTAAGGGAGGTTTTAGCAGACTTTGCCCTACTGTTTAGCGCCAAGGTTAGACTAACCCCCTTAGCGACGCATGATGTGGAGACAGGAATGCAGGCACCCATACAGCGAACAGCATATCGGGTGTCGGAGGCTGTCCAAAAGGACATTAGGAGGGAGCAGGAGGAAATGCTGGATTTAGGGATAATCCAGAAATCCCACAACCCCTGGGCCTCATCCGTAGTCCTTGTTCCTAAACCAGATGGCACTACTCATTTTTGCGTGGACTATCATGGGCTGAATGCAGTCATGAAATCAGACACCCACCCGATGCCAGGGACGGATGAACTCCTGGACAAGCTGGGAGTGGCGACATACCTTACAACTACAGACCTGACAAAGGGGTTTTGGCAGGTAGCGTTAACTGCCAGAGCTAGGGAGAGGTCATCCTTCATCACTCCGATAGGGTTATATGAATTTAAAGTAATGCCTTTAGGAATGAAGAACGCCCCAGCAACTTCCCAAAGGTTGGTGAACCAGGTATTAAATGGTGCTGAGGAGTACGCTGTGACGTACCTGGATGACATTGCCAACTTTAGTGCTAGCTGGGAGGAACACCTGTCCCACCTTAGGAAAGTGCTGGGCAGGATACAGAGGGCCAGGCACACTGTCAAAGCTGAGAAGTGCCAGGTGGCCATGGCTGAAGTGGCATACCTCGGGCATGTTGTAGGCCGGGGACAGCTCCGTCCTAACCAAGTGAAAATAGAGGCGACCAAGGCATGGCCCAGACCAGAAACACAGGAGAAGGTCAGGAGTTTTCTAGGAAAAGCAGGGTACTATAGGAAATTTGTGCCCAATTACAGTGCCCTGGCTGCTCCACTATCTGACCTGGTAAAGATAAGGATGCCTAAGAAAGTTACCTGGGAACCAGCCTCTGAAAAAGCCTTTACCAGACTGAAGGAGGCACTGTGCAGTGCTTCTGTATTGACAAGTCCAGACTACAGCAGACCCTTTGTAGTTCAGAATGACGCCTCAGATGTGGGTATTGGGACAGAGCTGAGTCAGACATCCAACCAAGGGAAAGATCACCCAATAGTGTGCCTGAGTAAAAAGTTACTTCCCAGGGAGAAGGCATACTCTACTGGGGAAAAAGTGGGTCTTGCCATAGTGTGGACCCTAAAGAAGTTAGAGTCATACTTATACGGGCAGTATTTTGAGATACAAACTGAACACAACCCCCTGGTTTGGCTGACACAAATGGGAAAAATGAATGGTAGACTATTAAGATGCAGTCTTGCCTTGCAAGGGTATGACATGACGATCTCACATAGGGCTGGAGCAACCAATGAAAATGCAGAGGGCTTGTCGCATCTATATGAGGAATGAACTGACTTAGGCAGCTCATCCCATGCAGGGGCAAGAGCCCCCAGATTCAGTCTAGGTGGGGAGAAGTGTGACGCTCTGCCCCTGCTTCTGGTTACCTGTATGATATTTATATTATAAATAAATGGTCCGTGTATGAAATGTCAGTATGTGAGAGATTTGGCCTTTAACTTTCAAGGTCAGTAGCTGAAACAACAGGGTGTCATTAAACTGACCAGAAGAACCATTTAATTAAGACATCCTTCCAGAAGGGCATTTTATTACCTTTTATGACCTGCCCATGCATTTGAAGTTTAAACTAAATGTGAGTTTTATGACGTTGCAGGAAAAAAGGTAATTGGGCTGGTTCATCTCATTTTAGCACACAGCCAGAAGTGTGTGAAGAGTCGTAAAACCCTCAGATCACACTAGCACCAGGAAATCAGCAGAGGGACATCAAACAAAAGTGTTTGATGAAAGACTGTCATATTTGGGAAATGGCTAGTTACAGATTTTTCCAAAGTGACTTGCATCCTCAGGGATAACTATGTCAGAAATTAATTCTAAAGGAACAGCTAGCTGACTCACTAAAAGGGGGTGGGGAGAGGGATCTTGAAATGAATCCTGTATCTGGGATAAGTGACATATGATTTTTGGGCTCCGAGACAGAAAGTTCTCCAACTTAAACAGCACTTACAAGGTAATACTTAGATAGAAAAGAGTTAAGTATTTGTGGTAGGATTGTTTGTTCTGTAACTTTCTTCTAGTTTTACATGATTGTAAGATGTATGATATATTGTTCTGTGTTTAATTTTACCTGTTTTTGTCATAGTTTAGTAAACAACCTTTTCTTTGAAATACTGCCTGGGTGTCTTCTCAGTTTCTTTTTGCATGTGAGGTACCTGTGTTTAAGTCTGACAGCTGTTGAAAAGCTTGATTGTGTTACTGAGCTTGCGTAAAAAAGGTAAGAAATACCTAGGACTCTTACAGAGTTAAAAAGGGTTCATTTTGGATACCTGGTTAGGTGCCCTTAGGCAAAAGATATATTGCATCCTCCCAAAGAGAATATTATCTGAGCCTGTACATTCGGGTATGCTAGCGTAAGGTTCACAGTTTGAATCCCCCCAGAACTCAAGGCTAAAGGTGATTCAGACCCGAAGCAGACAGGAGGATTACCCTGTCTGTTACCTGATCACACTATTGCACTCTGAGGTTGGCACTGTGGAAGCAGAGGGCCTGACCTGTGGAGTGTGATTGTGACACGCAGTATCCCCCCCCCCATGGTGACCTGGATCCTGATACCTGGGGCGACCTCTCATGTCCGGGTGCAGCGCACGCCATCACGCCACGACTGCCCTGCACTGCTCTACACCTGAATTTTCCCCTTGGAGCCGGACACGCAACAGCATTAGTGCACTACGTGCTGACGCCTGCTGCACTCCAACCCTCTGCTGTATGCTGCTACTTGCAGTGCCCTGACTTCTGCCAGTTGCAGCTGCAGAACAATGCAGACCGCTTATCCACCCCAGAGGGAAGAGAGCTGTTGCAGGCCGCTTGATCCTCCCTCTCCCCTGTCGACCCCTGTCAGCCCGAGTCTGTTCCTGAACCCAAGTCGCCAGCATTCCACAAGGTGTGGCATCCAGCGCCTCAACCCTTAGAGCCACCGGGCCGACAAGCCTGTATTCTTAAATAAAGGCACTGCTGATTGGTTAAATTTTACTTTTTCGTTTGTGCCCAGTTTATACAATGTGACCAAAGTGACTACTGGTAAAAGTAACAATTGTCTTAGCGGCCCCCAGCGGCTGGTCCAGTCTGTGTAGAGAGGTGGGCAGGTACTGCATCCCAAGGGGTGGTATTGCACACAACATCTGGCCCACTTATTCTCTCTGGGTGGAGGCACCACACTATTTATTGTTTGTTCTATGGCAAACCCCCCCCCCCCAACACAGCAGAAAGAATGCACCCTCAACCAGGCTGGCCCTGTACAGTCACTAGGCAGGGGTGCAAAGCTGGACACAGTGTCCAGGGAGCCGCACATGCATAACCTGTTTTGAGACTAGATGATGCAATGTTCTTTAAGTTTTACTGTCAGGTCAGAAAAATGGGCACAATCTTCTGCTGTCAGTCTGATTTATTTAAGCTTATACCCGGTTCATATTGTATATGTTAAAGAGTACACAATACATGACCACAGAGAACTGAGAGAGGGCATCATTTGGAGAGTAGGTACATAACTGAAATTTCTGGTCACACTCTGGCTCTACCCCAGGACTCCTGCACAGCAGCACAGCATAGTGCTTCTGTGACAATGTTTGTTGATCAGCACAGTGCCGCTTGAAAAAGTCCAGCTGGCTGAAGGTCTACAGCAGCTGCTGGGAGCCAGTAGAAAAAAGGAGCCGCACTCAAAGTTGGGTGCTCATGGCATAAAAGAACAAAGGCACTAGTGTAGAGAGCTGGGCACTCACCTTTACAGAAACAGACGAAATGGAACACTGATTAGGATGTGTCGCCTGTTCAGTCCTCCATGGTTATGGAGTCTGTACTTACATAGAAACAGAAATTGATGGCAGATAAGGACCGCTTGGACCACCTAATCAGCCCATTTTCCCTACCTACTGGAATACCACAGAGCCTACTTAATCTCTGGCTTAGCCCTCCCTTCCCTAACCACTAAGGTTCCCTTATGCCTATTCCATGCCATCTTGAATCCCACTACAGTTCTTGCCCTTACCATCTCCACTGAGAGGCTGCTCCAGGAACCCACTACTCTTTATGTGAAGAAGTATTTCCTCATGCTTCCCGAGGCCACCCCCTCCAGCTTCACAGTATGCCTCCTTGTTCTTGAGCATCTTATTTCTTAAAAATGCTTCCCCCTCCTGTGCCTTATTTTTACCCGTGAGATATTTGAAAGTCTTTATCATATCCCCTCTTTCCCTCATTTCTTCCAGGGTATACATATTGAGGTCCTTTAGTCTCTCCTCATAGGGTCTCCGGTGCAGACCCTGCACCATTTTAGTTGCCCTCCTCTGGACCGCCTCTACTCTGTCTGTCCTTCCAGAGATGTGGTCTCCAGAACTGGACACAGTAATCTAGATGAGGTCTCCCCAATGATTTATACAGCGGTATCATCACCTCCTCTTTCTGCTGGTGATGCCCCTCCCTCTGCATTCTAGCATCCCACTGGCTCTCCCCACTGCCTTGTCACACTGTTTGGCCACCTTCAGGTCATCAGATATGATCATCCCCAGGTCTCTTTCCTGTTTGGTGGTAGTCAGTACCACTCCCCCCATCTTGTACGCCACCCCTGGGTTTCTGTGCCCCAGGTGCATGGTTTTGCACTTCTTTGCATTGAAACTTAGTTGCCGCACTCTTGATCACTCTTCAAGCTTTCTTAGATCCCTATTCATCCCCTCCAGAGTGTCTACCCTACTGCAGATTTTAGTGTCATCTGCAAAAAGCCATACCTTCCTTCTAGCACCTCAGCAATGTCACAAATAAAGACATTAAAGAACTCAAACAGGGCTTTTAGAATCTGTTTCAATAAAAACACAGTACTGTAGCTTAGAGGCTTACCTACATAACGCTGTGCTCCATTTGGTCTCAGAATGTGTGTAAATCCACAGCTGCTAAGCTGTAAAGGTCTCGGTGACATGTAAACAAAGCCCTGTTTGCTATTTAAATACCGTGCTTCAGTAGCTGCCCAAAATGGCCACCACGTGCTTACGCGATGATGTCAGCAGAGTGACAGTGCTTCAGAGTGATAATACATTCTGAATGGGGACTTTAGCAATAAACTATTGAAACAGCATTAACGAAGCTCTTATCCTCCAGATCTTTTACTGTGCAGGTGTGAAATGGTCAGTGAAGCAGTACTTATTCATATACCTCTTAAACTATCCCCCTTTCATCATATGCCCTGTAGTCCTGCTGCTCATCCTCATTTGAAAAAGATTCCCCTCCCACACCTTTGTTTACCCTCGTGAGGTACTTGTAGGTCTCTATGATGTCCCCCCTTGCACTACTCTCTTCCAGTGGGTATATGCCAAGACCCCCTCAGTCTCTCTTCATAGAGCTTTTGATGCAACCCTGCACCATTTTAGTTGCTCTGCTCTGGACTGCCTCCATCCTATGTCCTTTCTGAGATGCAGCCTCCAGAACCGGACAGAATTCTCTAGTTGGGGGTCTCAAAAGTGAGTAATGCAAGAGCAACACCACCACCACCACCACCACCCTGCTCCTGCTGGAGATAAAGTACAGTTACGTAAGAACTTACCGTAACAATAGATCTTCGAGAGAGGCTCTTGCAGTAGGTATTTACATATAGGACTGACCCACCAGGCGTCAGGACCCCACGGAAAAATTTCTAGCTAGCAGTCTCAGGCGGGGGACCGCCCCCACGTCAGGTGACCGACGTCAAGCGACATTAGTATAAAGGGGCAGTCCCTCACGCCCGCCTTCCAGTTCTTTTCTGCCAAGTGCCAAAAGAGGCAAGACGAGAGAGAAGGGAACATTTTCCATTATGGAAAAGGAGCCAAAAAAGCTTAGGGGGGTGGAGGGCGGGAAGGCAATACCTACTGCAAGAGCCTCTCTCAAAGATCTACTGTTACGGTGAGTTCTTGCATAACTGTACTATTTTACTTCGAGAGGGCTCTTGCAGTAGGCATTTACATATAGGACTGAGTCCAAGCAGTCTGGTACAAGGAAAAGCACTCGGGAGGAAGAAAACTATCCATGGTATGGAACCTCCAGCTGAACGGGTCTTATGAAAGAAGACCTTGAAGCACAGCCAACCCGAAGCCTGCTCTACGGCGAAAGGCAATGTCCAAACTGTAGTGCTTCGAAAAGGTATGGACAGAAGTCCAAGCTGCGGCTGTGCAGATGTCTGCAACTGACACATTTTTGAAACAAGCCACAGCGGCAGCTACTCCTCTGGTGGAGTGACCTCTGACCTGACCCGGCAGGTTCTTGTTGCACTTGTTGTAACAGAAAGTGATACAATGAAGCAACCATTTAGATAGGCATGGCTTAGAAACAACATCACCTTCTCTTTTGTGCGCAAAAGAGACAAAAAACTGATCAGATTTCCTGAGATCCTTAGTCCGAGAGGTGTAGTATCTCAGTATTCTGTGAATATCCACAGTATGCAAGAGGTACTCCCCTTGATTGAAGTGTTGCTTAAAGAAAGCGGGTAGCTCAATGGATTAATTCAGCATAGATTCAGCCACCACCTTAGACAGAAACTTAGGGTTAGTATGCAGAGCCACACGTTCCTTGTGAAAAATCAAATACAGGATTTTACACATCAAGGCCTGAAGCTCAGAAATTCGCCGAGCTGAAGTAATGGCCATTAGGAAGAAAGTCTTCCAAGAGAGGAACTTTAAATCTGCCGAGGCTGCCGGCTCGAAGGGAGGCAGAGTAAGCTTCTCAAGAATAAAATTCAAGTCCCAAGGAGGGGCAGGAAAGCGGATGGGGGGGTCTCAAATGGAGGACGCCTCTGAGGACTATCTTAAGAGACTTCCAGCTGAGCCAAAGTCCAGTCTCCGAAGGGGACATGGTAGGCTGAAATCGCTGCCATATGGACCTTTAAAGAGGAATGACTGAGACCCAGATCGAAGAGATGACGCATGTAGTCCAGGACTCTGTTGGCTGGGCAAGAGAAAGGTTCAAAGTCCTTTGACGTGGCCCAAATAGAAAACCGTTTCCACTTCATGGTGTAGGTGGACCTGGTGGAAGGCTTTCTGGCCTCTACCAAAATGTCTGTTACATGCGGGGAAACTCCGAAGTGGGTTTTAGTTCCGTCTGCAGGAGCCACGCACGTAAATGAAGGAATCTGAGACCTGGATGAACAAGGGTCCCTTTATCCTGGGTCAATAAGTGTTGTGACAGAGGAAAAGGAAGAGGAAGCAGAAGTTCCTCTGAAAACTGTTGCAGAACAGAGAACCAAACTTGTCTGGGCCAGAATGGAGCAACGAGGATCATTTGTGCCCCCTCTGATCTGGTCTTGTTCAGGACCCTTGGAACTAAGGGAATAGGAGGGAAGGCATAGATGAATCTGTCCCTCCAATCAAGAGACAGAGCGTCCTGCCAAAAAATGCCTCCCCCTGGAACGGGCAAGCAGAAGGCAGGAAGTTTTGCATTTTGAGGAGACGCGAACAGGTCTACCTGAGGGGTTCCCCATCATAGCAAAATGTCATCTTTGACCTCTTGATCCAGTTCCCATTCGTGGGCCCTGGCTGAGGACCGACTGAGGTGGTCTGTCAGTGTGTTTTCCACTCCCGGAATGTGAATGGCCATCAGTTGAAGGTTGTGCTGGGTAGCCCAGACCCAAACTCTCATTGCTTCACTGCATAGAGGGTAGGAACGTGTTCCTCCCTGTTTGCTGAGATACCAGACTACACACATCTGTCTGGATGAGGAGATGACCAGGAAGGATAGAGGAGTGCAGGGCCTGGAGGGCATAAAGGACTGCTGAGTTCGAGCACATTTATGTGCAGATTTTGTTCAAACCGGGACTAGCTGCCCTGAGTCCTGTGAGACCCGAGATGGGCTCCCCAGCCCTCCCCTGATGCATCTGTCGTCAACATCTGGGAGGGGGGGATCGATGTTGAAGTGAACTCCCCGCAAAGGTTCTCTTGTACTGTCCACCACTGCAAGTCCCTGATCATGGGATCATAAACTAGTACCTCCTGGTCTAGGTCATCCAATGTTTGGTTCCGCTGAGACTGAAGTGTCCACTGAGAAATCCTCATATGGAGCCGAGCACGTGGGACTGTCGGAATGGTAGCCGCCATTAGCTTGAGGAGGCGAAGGGCTGACCTGGCTCCAACCCTTCTACGACTGGACAGGAGATGGGCCTGAGACTGAAGGGTGTCCCCCCTGTCCGGAGGCAAAAAGGCTTTGCTGACGGTCATGTCCAGGATCGCCCCCTATAAATCGGAGACACTGGCAAGGGACCAAATGGGACCTGGCCTGGTTGATAGTGATACCCAGGCTGGTGAAAACCTGCAGGGTAAGGGAAAGGGAGTGCAGGAGTTCCTCCCTGGACGGGGCCGCCAGGAGCCAATCGTCCATGTACGGGAATACCTGCACTCCCTTGGTATGCAGGTGGGCCGCCACCACAGACAGGCAATTGGTAAATATTCGGGGGGGCACAAAAAAGACCAAATGGGAGCACCTTGAACTGGTAGTGGTCCCCATGAAAACAAAATCGAAAGAATTTGAGGTGGCAAGGGCATATGGGGATATGCAGGTAAGCATCCTGCATGTCCAAAGAACACAGCCACAGTCCCTGCCAAAGAAGAGGCAGAAGGCCCTGTAAGGAGAGCATTCTGAAGTGTTTGTACTCCACAAACATGTTCAGGGAACTGAGGTCTAAAATAGGCCTCACATCTCCCATCTTCTTTGGAACTAGAAAGAAATGGGAATAGTAACCTGTCCCCCAAAGGTGGCTGGGAACTGGTTCTATCGTCGCCTTTGAGAGAAGGGAGGTAATTTCTTCCAAGTCCAGAGGAAGATGTTCCGGGGAGTAAGACGACTTGGGGGGTGGTCTTTGGGGTGGTTTCTGTAGAAACTCTATTGAGTGTCCGGCTGCAGTCAACTGGAGCACCCAAGCATCTGATGTTATCCTCTCCCAACCCTGTAAATGGAAGGAGAATCTCCCTCCTACCGGTTCCTCTGGGACCTCCAGAGGCACTGGGAGAGGAGAGGAGTCAGGAGGTCTGGGGCAGTGCAGCAACCTAGGCTCCCGCGGCTTTTTTGGTAGGGGGAGTCATTTTGTCTGTTACATCTATGAAAAGTTTGCCACTGAGGGGGTCTGTACAAAGAGTCCACGGACTTGTGCACAGTGCCCTTCTCTTGGAGGTCGGTAATGATGTCCTTAACATCCCCGCCAAACAACATCAAACCCCTGAAGGGCGCATCCTGAATAGCAGATTGCATTTCAGGGACCAATCCTGACACGCGTAGCCAGGCATGACGCTGAAGACTTACGGCGAAAGCAGAGTTCCACCCAGCGGCGTCCACTGTGTCGTACATAGCACGAAGCATGTGCCGACTAGCCGAACGAGCAGAACAGACAAGATCCGCAACTTCCTGTTTTGTCCGAGACTCAGGAAGGGAGTCTAACTTTGATTCCACCTGACTAAGGATGGTCTTCTGGTACTCCCTCATATGTGCTACATAATTTAGGGCCCTAATACCCAGGATAGAAGACGCATAGACTTTCTTCCCATACTTGTCCAGAAGCTGAGACTCCTTGTCAGGCGGAGTCAAGTTGAGATGTTTCGGATTAGCAAAGCAGCCGTGAGCGGCGCTAATCACGACCAAGTCCACTATGGGGTGTAGATTCAAGAAATCTACTTCCTCAGGAGCTTGGTATAGCCAATCTGCCTTCCTCAGAAGGGGCGCTAACGTGGAAGGTTGTTTCCAAATAGTGGAGACAAGGTCCGCGTGCGGCTCTATCCAGGATGGAATCAATT
Source organism: Neoceratodus forsteri (assembly GCA_016271365.2). Lineage (NCBI taxonomy): Eukaryota > Metazoa > Chordata > Ceratodontiformes > Ceratodontidae > Neoceratodus > Neoceratodus forsteri. The sequence goes on along the minus strand of CM057458.1, from coordinate 1,391,671,964 downwards.
TAGGAGCGGTCTCGGGCAGATCCAAGTGGGCAGCGAGATTTTTATGCTGTGGATCTGGTTCCAGAGATTGCCACTGATGAACTTCCTGGATCTTTCTCAGTAGCTCCAGAAAAGAAGGATCCTCCGGAAGGGACTTCGGAGGAGTCCTTAGCCTGGGTCGGTATGGAGTACGAGGCTCGTCATCTGGGTCAGAGCATCCATCTGAGTCTGGGTCAGAGGTCTCCGACGAAGAAGAGGAAGACTCCCCCCAATGTGGGGGAGGGACGGTCCCTTGGGGAAGCCCTCTGGGACGCGTATCCTCCCCACCCCTGGCGCTTGAGGGTTCACCTCTGGTGTCGGGTAAGGGGGAAAGAGTCTCCGTCGCAGGGGACCCTGTGAAGGGTCCGGTGCTGGTAGATGACTCTCTACCTCTCTGGTGAGCTGAGCCTTGTCCTCCGCCCACCAGACAGCTATAGAGTCTCCTTCAAGTCCGTAGGCAGCTGGGGTGTGGGCAGCAGAGGAGGAGGGGGATATTGACACCCATATATCGAGTATCCATAACCCGACGGTGGGAAGCCCGGCATCGGGTATTGAGACGCAGGGTACTGTGGCGTCGAATAAAGCAGCGTTGGGTACTGTGGCATGGACACTGTGGCACTGGGTAAAGAGAGCACCGGTTTTGTGGTGTCGAATACCTGGGTGCCAGGGGCTGTGAGGAGCAGAGGAACTGGCAGAGGTCCTGCTGGCGGGCTAGGCAAGATTGCCCTGTGGGTTCGTGGCCCAGCGGGAGCGCCGTCCAGTAGGGACATCGGCTGGTGTCGGGTAAGCCGGCATCGGAGCCGGTGTCTGAGGGTTCAGCGCCAGGGTGTCTGGCCCAGCAGGAGGGGGCCCTGACAGCAGCGTATCCAGGTCTTCCGTGACGACTTGGGAGGGAAGGTTGGAATCCCCGGGGTTCCGTAGAGGAGGAGCAGGGACCTCAGAGGGCAACCACAAGTGATGCAGGGAGCCTGGGGCATCAGACTGGTGGAAGGGATCTGACGCAGGCTCCTTGGCTGGGCGGCCATCGGAAGGGCCGACGTCCGGCTTATCAGCTGGATCTAAGCAGACGCCGGAGGAGCCGCGCCTGACTTATCGGATCCCTTACTTGATGAAGGCCACGCTTGAGATGCGGCCTGTTGTGGCTTAAAGAGCGACTGCAGCTCCCCTCCCCATGAGCGCAGCTTACCTAGTCTTGTCCGGGCAGGACGCCGGTGGCACCGGGCGTCCGACTTAGCGGACCCGCTCAAACCTGAGGGCGCGAGGCAGCGGCCTTCCCAGGAGTGGAGTCTTCCCTTACCCCAGAGGTACCCGAGGGGCCTGAGCACGAGCCCGACAGGAGGGGCGACACCTTCTTGGACACCGCCAAGACGGCCGTCGAGGAGCGGTCCCCCAGAGGAGACGTTACCTTCAGAACCACGACCCCGGCCAGAGTCACGGAGGCCGTGGAAGTTGAATCCCACTCCCAGTGCTTCTTCTTTTTGTGGCCTTCGGGGGTGGTGGAAGCCCGCCTCAGCTTTTTTTAACTCCTTCTCCATGGATGCCATCTTTTTCTTTAAAATATGGGCCTCCAGGGACTGCTGCTGAATTAAATTTCTGGCAGTGCTGGTACTTCTCCACAGGATGATCTGGGCCTAGGCAAAAGAGGCACAGGGAATGGCAGTCCTTATGCGGCAGCTGGGAACCGCACGAGTCACACTTATTTTTATGCAATTTGAAAGGCGTCCGGAACAACATACACAGCGTATTGAGGTGTAAAAATACAGAAAAAAGCGGTGGAAAGGTTCAAAAACTGAACCGACAGACGACTGATGAGTGTTGAACTTTACCACAAGGAACTTTCACAGGTTGACGGCTGGAAAGAACTTGGAAGGCGGGCGTGAGGGACTGCCCCTTTATGGCGACGTCGGTCACCTGACGTGGGGGCGGTCCCCCGCCACAGACTGCTAGCTAGAAATTTTTCTGTGGGGTCCTGACGCCTGACGGGTCAGTCCTATATGTAAATACCTACTGCAAGAGCCCTCTCGAAGTAAGATCTTTGCTTACGCATCCCACTAGCCCTACCTGCTGCACTGTAACACTGCCCTGCCATTCTGAGGTCATCAGTTATATTAACCCCCAGGTCCCTTTGCTGCTTAGTGACTGTCAGCAACACCACAACCATACTCCTGCTGGGGATAACTCTCCTTATCCATTCCACTACCTGCTGCTTTCTCACAATGCCCTGCAACTTTGAGGCCATCATATACAGCCCCAAGGTCCCTATCCTGCTTAGTGACCGTCAGTACCTCCCCCCATCCTATACTTAGCTCCTGGGTTCCTATGACTTAGATGCATGATTTTGCACTTTTGGCATTGAACCCCAACTGCTATTTTCAAACTCCTGGAATCCATCAATGATGCTTTACATTAAGCGTCATCCTCCAGCCAGTGCGATGTCCCGAGGACATAACTCCATGCCAACCACAGAACCCAGAACACAAGTCCAAACTCCGCACCACGTTCACATGCCCCCTCAGTGCTATAATGCCAGATTTGCTTTCCCACCTGAAGAGAGCAGTCAACCTGAAGTACAGTTCCATCCCTCTGGTCAACAGTTATACTTCTTTACAGATGTCATTGTTTTTATGAAGTCGGAGTTAATTTCTAGACACTCTGCATTAGTTAGGATATTTATTTTGTTTCATTTGTGCAAACTGAGGTTTCTTTAGTTCCCTATCAGTTCCAGGAACCGAAGAAAGTTGCCATTAAAACACAGTTCTTGCCTTAAGGGAACCAACCAAAAATAACTTAATTCGACATAAAAAAAAACAAACAAACAAAAAAAAAAAACCTAAATTTGAAAAAAAAAGTATTTGTTTCTAATTTTAGATTCGGTTCCCATTTTTAAGGAACCAAACCGCTTCTGAGCTTAACAATTTAAATCATCCTCTCTACTGGCAGGTCCTCATTTCTGTGTTCTGCTGGTGTATTGGTTCAACTGTAATTCTTTTGCAGAAAACTGAAAAATCTCTTTAAGACAAGCAAGGGTGTGGGGATGGGGAGAGGAGAACAGAAAATTCTTATTAATTTACCTGCAAATGAAGTGGGGATATTTTCACAATGTAGGAACCAGGTCCCTTGGCACGGTGCAAATCCCGTCCCACGCTGGTGGAGAACTGCATGCAATCTCCAAGTACATCACAGGAAACAACCTGTAAAGTTTTCAAAAAATGAAACTTAAAATTACTTTACAAAGAAACTTAGAATTTTTTCATTAAAAAAAACCAAAACCAGATGTGAAGGGTTGTACAGCAGGCATTGTTTTGTTGATATAACATCTCTGGACAGTCTCAGATAACTACAGCAAAGTGTAAGAGTAAGTGTGCGTGGCAAAGATTAAGAGACACCCCTCTGTACACCTAATGATACACAATGACCCGAGTCACAGTGTACAGTTTATCTTCATGAGTGTGGGTGCAGGACTACAATTCACGCATGGTAAAGCAACGAATGAGTCATACATATCCTGCTCATTCACAAGTGAAGACAAATTATGTATTTTGAGTCGGGCCACTGTATTCAATTTATACAACACTAATTTAAAGTTATAACTTTTAAATCAGCTGTTCACTGTTTCTCTTTGAGTTCAAAAGCTGGCTTCAGGGCAGGACAAGGCGACTGTGCTGCCATCAGCACTGTGAAAGTTGTTCTCTATTGTTGAGAAAAGTTCCAGCTGTAGAATGGGTGGCTGTGACATACGCAACCTCTAAAACACACTCTAGCAAAGGCCGATACAGCTGCAAAAAAACAGTATTGTGGGCAATGTGAAATGTGTAAACTAGCAATTTATGCACGATCCACTCAGCCACCTAAATGCACTAAGAAACACATGCTGACTAATACATATACACATATATGCATATACATTCCAGTATAACACAGCAGTGCACGGTCTACACACATTTTTACAGATTAAAAAAAGACACTAGGGGCCATTTTCTTCTTTTCAGGCTCCAAGGGACATTGGAAGGTAGGGGGCTGCCACTAGACAACTCATTTAAATCAGCAATGACATGCATAAGGCTGAAACTGATCTAGACAGTGGGGGAATGTAGACTAGCAATTTTTGCCCTAACCACTGAGCCACCCAGCTGCACTTTCTAATTGTTGTGATACACACACTGACTAATACATATGTACATATATATTCCAGTATAACATAGCAGTGCACTGTCTACACACACACACACAATCACACACACACACACTGCCTTATAAGGCATTTATTTACTTAGACATCTAGCCCTAATTTTTACTGTATTTAGGATAATCACTGTGGTTTTGCACTAACTCATTATACTAATCTACAGCATGACTGGTAACTAAGGTAGTGGACCAGGGAGGTGCAGTGGATATAGCCTATCTGGACGTCAGAAAGGCCTTCAATACTGTCCCTCATAAAAGGATGATTAACAAATTGTGCAGCCTAGGGGTGAATCCTAAAATAGTTCTGTGGGTGGAGAACTGGCTAAATGGCAGGAGTTAGAGGGTTGTCGTAAACAGGGAGTACTTAGGGGAAGGAGAAGTGATGAGCAGGGTGCCGCAGGGGTCGGTGTTGTGGCCAGTCCTCTTCAATGTCTTTATTGGGGACAATGGAGAGGGACTGGAGGTGAAGATACGACTCTTCACAAATGATAGAAAGGTATGCAGTTGGGTGGACATGCCAGGGGGTGTAGAAAGAATGAGGGAAGACCTTAAAAAATTTGAGAAATGGTCTGAAGAATGGAAGCTGGGATTCAATGCAAAGAAGTGTAGGCCTGGGGTAAAGTGCGAACTAGGTGGGGAGGTACTGACAGTCACAAAGCAGGAAACGGATCTGGAAGTTACCATCCCAGAGGACCCAAGAGAAACTAAGCAGTGTGATAAGGTGGCTGGAAAAGTTAGCCAGATGCCTGGATGCATAGGGAGAGGTATCAGGAGTATAAAGAGGGAGGTCATCTTACCCCCATACGAAACACTCTTGAGAGACCGCATCTGGAATACTGCGTCCAGCTCTGCAGGCCACATCTGAGAAAGAAAATAGACAGGGTGGAGGCAGTGCAGTGCAGGGCAAATAAATTGGTGCATGGCCTTCGGTATAAGATCTATGAGGAAAGACTAAAGTAGTTAAATATGTATTCCCTGGAGGGAAGGAGGGACATGATTGAGACATACAACTACAGCACTGGTATAAACAGAGTACAGGAAGGAAGCATCTTCCAAAGTAAGAGATGCTCCAAGTTAAGGGGTAACAAAATGAAGTTGTGGGGGGGGGGGTAGGGAGGCTCAGGGGAAACTTGAGAAAATATTTTTTTCACACAGAGGGTGGTAGACGCCTGAAATAGTCTACCAAAGGGGGTGGTAGGGCATAAAATGGTCACAGAATTTAAGAAGGAGTGAAGTGAATTAGGTCAACTGTCTGTATTAAAGATGTGTTTTTTTTTTCATGTTTAAAGAGTGATATGATGTACTACATTTTTTTCTTTTGTGACAGCACATAGCATAGTAACACAGTGACTTCCCAGCAAACTGGGGTCAGGTAATTATTTGCATGTGTGTCTTGTACTGGTTCTGATATAGCATTTAAAAATAAACACATTTTGTAGACAACAGTGTGGCCATTAACACATTTTAATAACATGTTTCAGTGATTTTGCAGTGTCCATATTGTTATTTAGGAGCATAATTTAAAATATGTTTATGCACACAGATTTTGTGAAAAAATGTTTAAAAAAGCAGATAAGAAAGTGCATACACTGTGGAAAGTACAGTTACGTAAGAACTTACCATAACAGTAGATCTTCGAGAAGAGCTCCTGCAGCAGGCTACACCTTAAGGACTATGCCACCAGGCACTACGACTCCATGGAAACCTTCTAGCTAGCAGTACCCAGCTGGGGCCCGCCCCTTACATCGGTCCACCTACCGACGTCACCCTCTGTATAAAGGGGGCGGTCCCCAGCCCCACCTTAGTTCACCCACCGGAGACCCGGTGGTTATTCAGCAGGAGAAGTCTGAGGCAGGTGCCGAAAATTCCCAGGAGAAATATAATCAGAGAAACATAATAGGGGGATGGAGGGAGGGAAAACAGTGCCTGCTGCAGAAGCTCTTCTCGAAAATCTACTGTTACGATAAGTTCTTACACAACTGTACTATCTCACTTTGAGTAAAAGCTGCTGCAAGGACTGGTCCCAAGCAGTGGTCCCAAAAGGAAAATACAGGGTGGAAGGTAATCCTCTATTAAAAGATCAAGAACTTAGGCCTTGGAACACAGCTAGGCCAAACCCTGCTCTTTTTCTGGAAACGATGTCCAGAGTATAGTGCTTAACAAAGATGTGTACAGAATTCCATGTTGCGGCAGCACAGATGTCTGCCGTTGAAACGTTTTTCAAAGTTGCAAAAGATGCAGCCATTCCCCTTGTGGAATGTGCCTTGACCAGTTCCAGCAAGGCCTTGTCGTAAATGAAGACAATGCAATTTTTTAACCATTTTGACATGGTCTGTTTTGCCGCAGGTTTCCGCAGAGTCCTGTGAGCAAAGGACACAAACACCTGATATGACTTTTGAATCAGTTTAGTATGGTTCAGACAGAAATGAAGGATCCTATTGTCTAGAATGTGAAGAAGGGCCTCTCCCCCGATTTGAATACTCCGGACGGTAAACTGGAAGGCATACGTCTTGATTCAGTGTCAGCTCAGACACTGCCTTTGGGAGGAACTTAGGATTAGTTTGGAGAGGGACTTCCGGTTCCGCCACGGCTCAGGATAGCAGCTAGAGAGCGAGCTCCCATGACGACCTGCTAAAAAAAAAATAAAATAAAATAAACCAAACAGAAAAAGTCTGCACAATGTCCGGAGGGGGCACACAAAAGGATAAAAATCCCAGATCTTGATCGCACCAGCCTAAAGGAGACAAGGAGGCTGTGGGACTCCGCGGTGGCTCCCCCAACTGCATGGCGATGCAAAATCGAGCAGCTGAACCTGCAGTGACCTACAATACAGACGGGGAGGCAGATAGGCTTTCCCGATGCCAGTTCGATCTGATCTTAAAAGAACTGAAGGAAAGGAGGACCAAGAACAAAATGGAGTTCGGAAACCTGACCCAAAAATTAAATCATATGGAACGCCGGGTTCAAGAGACAGAGGACCGAATATCTCTAACGGAAGACAGTCTACTGCATTTGGGAAGAACGGTGCAGGCCCTTTGCTACCATACAATGGACTTGGAGGAAAAATGTATCGATTTGGAAAGTCGAGCCCGCCGCGATAACCTGCAGGTATACTGCCTAAAAGAGGGAGCTGAATCAGAAGCAATGGTAGACTTTATGGCCTACTTACTCAAAAATTTCCTTGGTCTTCCTCCCCATACAAACTGAAGATCGAGAGAGCACATGGGGCCTTGTTACCGAGGCCGAAAGAGGAGACAGCCAGACCCCATTCTATTATTATAAAATTCAGCAGTTACTGCACTAAAGAGGATATTTTAAGACCGGCCTGGCAAAAAAAGAAGTCAAATATTTGGACTCACGTTTCTTTTTCGACCAGGACTACCTGACAATGATTCAACAGCAGCGGTTGATGTATGGCACCCTAATAAAAGCTTTAAAAGAAAAACGGCTTAAAATCCAAACGCCTTACCCCGCCCGCCTCAGGGTACATTGGGAAGAGGGCCCAGAAGTATATGACTCCCCACAGGAAGCTAGAGATGCAATGCTGAAACGCGGCCTACCCACGCCAGAGCTTTGCATGCAGGCACTGCAGAGAAAGAGAGAACGAGGTACAGGATGGCAGCTCAGCGCAACAAGGAAAGCCAGAAGATCTTAACACCAAGGTGCATCGCGATCAGCGTCCTTACTACAAGATTTGATCAAGAAGCTACCAGGAGTAGAAGAAGACGATCTTGAAGATCTGGGAGAGGACTAAAAACTTTGTGATACTTGAGGTAATTCCCCTGGGGGCCTTGCGATTCCCTGCCAGTGCAAGGGGACGGGACAAATTGCAGGACATCTCCATGTACCTTTGTAAATGGCGGTACCATTTTGTAACGGAATGTGGGTAGTCACGATTCTTCTTTTCCTCCCAGCTGGATAAGGACTAGATCGCTCCCCAATACTGTACTGTAGCAATTCCTGATCGGAACAGAGTCAAAGGGGAAGTAGCAGGGAGGGAGGGGGCCTGTTCTTTGGGTCCTCCACAATTAAAAATTTAAAATGCAAGTTTAATGGTGAGGCTGTGCTGGGGGCATAAATGTGTACTCTGAAATAAGCAGAAATCTTGAGGACCTCCCAAAGCTGGGTGTAAACGCTGGGTAAATAAGAAGTTATACATCGACTTATTGGAATTTCGCCCAGCTGGTACTAAGGTTTGCTTGTGGGGCCGGGGGTGGAATAGCCCATTGAAGTTTGGGGATTAATATGGACTCCCAGGGATAAAGTATACGAGAGAGGAAACACTCTCGCTGCTGTAGCGAGCTCCTAAAGGAAGTCCAGATGTAAAATTAAAGCAGGTCAGAGAAGGAATACGGGGTGAACGCTACAGACCAGTACGTAGTTTTTGGGACTGCCCTGGTACGTTGGCATTCTCATATCGAGCCCCACAACATAGGTGAGAACTCGAGAAAGGGGCCCTCTAGAGAGGGAAGTCTTTTGTTACCCCTTTCTGCCCACTCCCGATAGGGAAGGGCAAAGCGGCCTACACTGACTAGGCCTTCTACCTTGGAAGTCAATTCTTGAGTGGATGGTGAAGTTCCCACCTTCTCCAAAAGATGTTGGTTTATTGTTCATGTAAAGTTCATGTTAAAGTAGTTAAATGTTCTATATTTAATATGTTTATTTTTGCTGCCGAATTTGTTGCCACCGCTCTCCCTATTTTAGGGTCACTCTCTGCAGATGGTGAGCCGGGGGAGTAAGGGAAAAATTAAAAGAAAGCAAATATAATATATATACATGGCCAAGATATGTACCAATTTCCTTTCATACGAACATACGAAATTTGCCAGCAGATAAAGGCCTAGAGGTCTATCAAGTCTGCTCAAATGTGCAGCTAGCACCCCTTATTCTGCAGCTGCCCCTCCCTTCCACCCTTCCCCTTCATTAACCCTCCCCCTTGTCCTGTCCCATCCTCGTTTGAAGCAGTCCACTGTTCTACTGCATACCACTTCTGCAGGTAACGCATTCCACCCAGCCACCACCCTCTCTGTAAAAAAAAGTGTCTCCTCATCTCCCTCCTGAACCTTCCTCGCTCCAGTCTCATATCATGGCCCCTGGTGGCCCTCCCCTCCCTTACTTTGAACAGCCCCTCTGTACCTGTCTTGTTTATTCCTTTCATGTAGTTTAAAGTTTCAATCATATCACCCCTGTCTCCTCTCCTCCAGTGAGTACATGTTCAACTCCTTCAACCTCCTCTTGTATGATAAGTCCCCAGACCCTTGATCATCTTTGTCACCCTCGCTGCACTCCTCCAGTAACTTAATGTCCCTCTTCGAATCGGACGCCAGTACCGCAGTACTCAGCCAATGGTCTAACTAATGACCTATACAGTGGCAGAATCACCTCCTCCCTCCTTGAGGATATACCCCTTGCAATACAACCCAGCATTTTGTTGGCCTTTGCAGCTGCCTTCCTACACTGTGCCATGTTGTTCATTGACCCTGTAATAAGCACACCCAGATCCTTCTCCTCCTCTGTCTGGGCTAGCTGCACTCCCCCCAGCTGGTAAGTCCTCCTTGGGTTCTTCATCCCAAAATGCAGCACCTTGCACTTTTTGGCATTAAAGCCCAGTTGCCAGGTGTCTGAGCAGGTTTCAAGCTTTGCCAGATCATCCTGCAACCCCTGCCATCCCCCTAGGTCATCCACCACCGCGCCAACCTTGGTATCATCAGCAAACAGACTGATCTTGCTCTTGATGTCCCATGATATGTCTGCAATGAATATCCCAAACAACACTGGTCCCAATGACCCAGGCCTGTGGGACACCGCTCGTCACTGCTCTTAGGTGTGAGAGCTCCCCACCCACCACCACCCTCTGTTGCCTTCCCTGCAGCCAGTTTCCTACCCATCTCACCAGCTTTCACCCCCCTATGCCTACTAACTTCCTTCCCAGCCTTCCATGTGGCACGAGTGAATGCCTTACTGAAGTCCAGATACAGGACATCCACTGCATGGCCCCTGTCCAGTTGCCTAGTGACCCAGTCACAGAACTCGACCAGGTTGGTTTGGCAGGGTCTGCACATATGAAGCCATGCTGTCTGCTGTCCTGTAGTCCGTTGGCTTCTAGGGAGGGCCACCAGCCTCTCTTCAGGATAGTCTCCATTAGCTTACCCACGATGGATGTGAGGCTCACTGGTCTGCAGTTTCCCGGTTCATCCTTGGGGCCACTCTTGTGGAGGGGCACCACATGAGCCATCCTCCAGTCCTGAGGTACACACCCCGAATGTAGTGAGGCATTAAATAGGTCTGCCAAAGGTCCTGCAAGGACCTCTGCCAGCTCCTTCAGTACCCTGGGGTGGATGCCATCTGGGCCTGGCGCCTTGTCCACCCTCAGTGCCTTCAAACCCTCTCGAACTCTGCCCTCCATGATTTCCCCATCTGTCACCACTTCCCCCCCTGCTTCTGCCATTTCTCCCACCTTGGGTGTCACCCCCTCTTCTCTTTAGTAAATACTGAGCAGAAGTACTCATTTAGTGCTTCCTGCCTTATCGTACCCTGCTTCCACCCAACCCCCTCCTTCCTAATCCTTACTATGTGGTCCTTACAGCTCCTTTTCTCCCTGATGTACTTAAAGAAGTCCTTCTCCCCTTCTTAATGCCTTGTGCCAGCCTGAGTTCCGTAGATGCTTTGGCTCCCCTTACTGCCCTTGTCACCTCCTTTGATTCTGTCAAGTACTCCTCTCTGTCCTCCCCCCTCCCTGTTTTCTTGTACTTCCTAAAGGCAGCTCTTTTCCTCCTTACCTTTTCCATGACCTCCTTGCTCAACCAGCTTGGTTTCTTAGCCCTAACCTTCTTGCTTTGGGATTTGCAGTAGGTTTTGGTTGCCTCCACTATCCCCAGCTTTATGAGCTCCCATCTCTGGTTAGTATCCATACTAGATTGAATTCTGACCAGGTACTCTTTTACCACTTCCCCCATCCTCCCAAAGTCGACCCTCCTGAAGTCCAGCACTCTTGTGCCAGATTCCACTCCTTCCTTGCCCATATCCAATGTGAGCCATACTGAGTGGTGGTCACTCCCTGACAGTGGTTCCTCCACTGTAAGTTCTCTCACAAAGTCCCCATTTTCCAGCACAAGGTCAAGGGTATTCCCTAACCTGGTTGGTTCACTGACCATTTGCAGCAGGAAGCTGTCCTGGAAGGCATCCAGCAGGATGTGCCGTGCCGAATTACCTTTCTTTTAATGTTAATGGGTTAACGAACCCTGTAAAACATAGTAAAATCATCTCCCTATATTAAGAACAGGAGGGCGGACTTCTGTATGCTTCAAGAGATGCACCTTCCACTAAAAGAGCATGAAAAAAAGAACAAATTTGGTTTTTCAAAAGTAGTAGCATCCTCATATAGAAGGGGCCGTCGCAGGGGTGTGATGGTCATGGTGAGAGGAGGGGTTGCCTTTGAAACCAGAGATACCCTGACAGATTCGGAGGGATGTTTAGCTTTCCTGAAGGGCTATTATAATGGAGAACTCATCACAATAGCCTCGATCTATGCCCTCCCCCCCGGCTCAGACTATAGCTCCTACAGAATGGGCAGAGGGGTCATTGATTACGGGGAGGGGACCTGAAACTCACTTTAAATTACCATCTTGACTTCACTTCTAGAGTTGAGAGGTCAGACAGGAGAGTGGCCCTAAAGGTTAATAAATTCTTATCTGAAGTAGGCTATATAGATGCTTGGAGAGCTTTTCATGGCCAGAAACGGGACTACACTTTCTTTTCCCAGGTACACAAAGTACATACTAGAATAGATTATTTCTTTGTACCTAAAGAGACCATATATCAAATGCGGAACGTAAAAATAGGGGAAATTTATCTTTCTGATCATGCCCCTATGTGGCTACAGTTGCATTTGGGGCAAAGTAAGAAAAAGACCATATGGCATCTTAACTTATCCCTTATTCAGAGAAAAGAAAATCAAGAACAGGTCAGAGAGATGATTAAGGAAGCACTTAGAACGAATGACACCCCAGATATCTCCCCATCCATTCTTTGGGATACAGTAAAGGCAGTAGTATGGGGCAAACTGACAGCAAAAGCAGTTAAACATAAACGGGATAGGGAGGCCCGAAAGGCAACTTTACAACAGAAGGTAAGGGAACTGGAACAATCCTTAAAAGATAAATATGACACTACCAAGGAAAGAGAAGTCCAGAAACATCGGCGTGCCCTTAATGCCATCCTGGACTACAATGTGGAGCAAAACATGTACTTGAGGCAGAAATATTATGAGGGGGACTCAGGGCCACCAGGTTGTTAGCTAACAGATTAAGGCAAAGAAAGGCTAGAGCCACCATCAGTAGGATTACACATCCATTTACTAGGCAGCAGTTGGTAAACACAGTAGATATGGCGGAAGCCTTCATAGACTACTATAGGGAGTCATATAAGGCGAAGACTGCACCTAAAACAGATAAACTAGAAAGTTTCTTAGAGAAGCTACAACTCTGTCAAATTGGGGAATCTGATGCTGCCTCCCTGGTAGCACCAATAAGGGACTCTGAAATCACAGCCAAAATAACCAGAATTAAAACAGGGAAACGCCCTGGCATGGATGGATATCCAGCTGAATTTTACAAGCTTTTTAGGACCCAAGTTTCACCAGTCCTTAACAGAGTTTACAACTTCCTGATGTCTGAAGGAGGTTTAGTTCCCCCATTATGGAACTATGCGGTGGCTGAGGTGTTGCCCAAGCCTGCCAGGGACCCTTTATTGTGCACCTTGTATAGGCCTCTTTCCATTCTAAATACTGACTATAAAATAATGGCGGGAATCATGACAACACGACTTCAGGATATCATCCCCCAAATTATACACTCAGATCAGACTGGCTTTGTACCGGGCAGACAGGAGCAGGATGGTATCCGTCATGCTGTAAATATCCTAGAACATGTAGGGGAGACAGGAGAAGCATCACTGGTTATGAGCCTAGATGCAGAAAAAGCATTTGACAAAGTGCAGTGGTCATTCCTGCAGGCATCCCTGGCGGGCTTTGGCTTTCCGGAAGCTTTCTACAAACTAATAGCTAGACTCTATAATTCTCTTCAGGGGTGTGTGAGGATGAATGGTCATATAGGGAGGTCATCTGAATTGGAGATGAGAACGAGGCAGGGCTGCCCCCTGTCTCTTCTCTTCACCATTTTCGTGGAGCCACTGGCACAGGCAATCTGCCTGAACCCAGCCATTCGGGGCATAGAGTTAGGGGGAAATGAACATAAACTGTGCCTCTATGCGGATGATATCCTGCTGTTTCTGGGTGACCTGGATTTTTCCCTTCCATAGGTTTTCAAACAGAAACAACAATTTACTGAAATATCTGGTTACTCCCTAAACACAGCCAAGACCGAGGTCCTAGCTTGCTCCTATCAGGTTCCTCTGGACATTCAGCAGAGATATCCGATGAGATGGGGGTTAAATAAAATGAAATACTTGAGGGTATTCCTTGGAATAAACCCACTAACCCTCTTTCAAGATAATTACCCCAACCTAATGCATGAGATATCGCAAGATTATAAAAGGTGGGCCCTTCTCCCCCTACCAATGCATTCTCGAGTCCAGACTACCAAAATGAATATTCTACCCCGCTTGTTGTATTTGTTTCAGAGTATACCCTGTGTTGTCCCACAACAGACCATTTTGGGTTGGCAGAGACAACTAATGAATTTTATTTGGGGTGCAGACAAACCAAGAGTATCCAGAAATATATTATACCTACCCAGAAAAGCAGGAGGTTTAGCAGTCCCGTACCTGCCAGGATACTGGACTGCTTCACAGATGAAAATTGCACTGATGTGGCAGCACCCCCACTATACCTCCCATTGGAAAACGATGGAACTACAACAAACCTGGGGTCCACCCCTGCAGGCCATACTTTATAATAGACGCTTGCAACAACTAGTTAACATGCAGCTCTCCACAGGAGACAATACGGTTCTGGAGGGTTGGAGAAGGGGTACCAGTAAGGGAGGACCAGCACATCATCTGTGGAAATACAGGTGGTGGGCCTGGAAGGAACAATTTATCCCAGCATCCCAAGACCACTGGTTTAGAGACCAAGCGCATAAAGGCTTCCACTCACCATGGCAGGTCATAAATGGAGGTACTCCCATTTCGTTTGAGGCAGCTGCGACCCTATTTGATTTAAAACCAAACGACAGATTTAAATACTATCAGATCAGTAACTGGGTTCATGACAACCTAAACAACCCAAAAGTAATACGGGGACAACACCTGCACTCTCCGCCTTTTGAAAAATGATGGTCATCCCCCTCTGGGAGAGGAGTAATCACCGAATTATATACTAATTTTATATTGGATCAGGGCCACAATTCACTTAGTCTTAAAGCAAGGTGGGAGGAAGGGACTGGAGAAATAATAGAGAAAAACAAATGGGAGAAGAGCTGGGGTCTAATATGGAACACTACTTCCTCCCCGTCATGGAGGGAATTTGTCTGGAAGGCTAGGAGTCGGTACTTCTTGGTCCCCAGAACTCAAGCTAAGTTCAAGGAGGGGGGATAACTCAAGTTGTTGGAGGGGATGCGGGGAAACCATGGCAGGACACTTTCACATATTATGGCACTGCCCTAAAATAAGGGCTTACTGGGAAGAGATTCAAGAGCACCTGAGGGCCATTTTTGGGGGTGAAGATGGGTTGAGCGGGAATGCTCCCAGCGTCTGTGCCTGTCATCAGCTGATGACGTTGAACTGGAGCAGGAGGAAGAAGCCGCAGCCTTATCGGCTAAAGTCCCTGCCTTAGGCCCTGATGGCTGCTGAAAGGGCCTAAGGCTTAGGGAGAAGAGCTGCCGTCTGCTGAGAGGGTAGGGGCAGAAGCCTTTATCAACGGCAGGCCGAGGGGATGTAAGGCCTGACCGGGGGGGTCCGCTCTCTGCCAGAGTGCGAACCAGAAGGTTTGTCCTTAGTATGAGGGGAATTTGAGCAGGACTCTGACCTACTGTGCTCCTTGTGGTGGTGCTTCCCTGCCGAGTGTTTCTCCTTGTGGGAAGTCGGTGACCTGGAGGTTGAGGAGTCGGCCTTCGATGAACACTGAAGGGTGGTGAGCTGTTGCTCCATGACGTAGGCCTGGAGTGTCTTGCGGTGACAGGTGCAGGTCCGCTGATTACATTTTCAGCAGTTTGGGCAGGAGTCCACATTGTGATCAAGCCCCAGGCAGAAGAGGCACTGCGAATGATTGTCTTTCGCTGGAATCTGCAGCCCACATGGACACTTAGATTTCCGTCGCTTGGTAGAGGAAGACAGAGATGACACAAACTGATTTAAATTGACATTTTGAAGAAAAAAAAACAGGCACGTTTGACTAAAGAATGAAGATGATGTTCGACAGATGCAATGAGGCGTCCGAGGAGCCGAAGTGCACGGGTCACTGGCAGGAAAAGAACTGAGGCGGGGCTGGGACCCGCCCTCTTTATACAGAGGGTGACATCGGTAGGCAGACCGACATAAGGTGCGGGCCCCAGCTGGGTACTGCTGGCTAGAAGTTTTCTGTGGAGTCCTAGTGCCTGGCGGCATAGTCCTTAAGGTGTAGCCTGCTGCAGGAGCACTTACTCAAAGTGAGATCATATATTGTGGTAATGTGGAAACTATTCCACTCCGTATTACAACTGAGGCTGGCAGTATAGCCTAGAGGTTAATGAGCCATCAATGAGCTTGGTACATCCAACAGACCTGGGTTTGATTCCCACAACCTCCAACTGCATACTGTGTGACTATGAGTAAGTCACGTAACCACCTCAGTGCTCCCAGGTTGCCCAGTGACTGGATGTGGTTTAAATCAGCTCTGCACTGAGCCTGGATTATCTTATTCTTTCAGTACATAGAAAATCGTCAAATTGAGTTTTTATTTATAAAAACAGATTGATCATCTTTTAAGGAGTCCATACATACCAAATTCAGTAATGGGACGTCAGAAGAATCAGGCAAGAGGGCAGGCTCCAAAGCCCTAGCAATCATCGCAACAGCAATCGACTCAGCATGGCCCAGGGGATCCATCCATCATAGCTGGATCTAGTGGTGGAAGGGAGTCGCCAGCATTAGACATGGTCCTGAAGGCTGTGACAGATATGGACCAAAAGGTAGAAAAAATTCTGGACCACCTAACAGCTCAAGATATAAAGACAGATGGAGCGGTGAAAACTGCAACCGAAGCGGACGAGAGATCGCTGAGGACTCAAGTGTCCTTTGCAAAACTGATATCTGAAGTAAATCACCTCTGTGCAAGATTAGAAAGCACTGAAAATGCAATCAGAGCAATGAATATAAGACTGGTGGGACTCGCAAAGTATACGAAGGTGACAACCTGCTCATGTTTTTAAAGAACTGGTTATCATCAGTGATGCCAGAGGATCAGCAACCTGACCTAGAATCTTTCAAAAGGGTATACAAAGTAAACTTTTGGAGGGCACAAATGAATTGGGAGACAAGCTGCACCATCCTGCTGGTTACACCTGTCCTGAGGTACGAGACACTATTTGGAATTGGGCAAGAGTTAGCTATCCCATACTGATAGATGACCAAGAGGTAAAAGTGTTCCCGGACTAGTCCTTTGCCACCCGGAGCCACCATAAGCTGTTCGACCCCTTGAGGCAGCGGTTGTGGGGGCTTGGTGTGGCTCATTCGCTCCTGGCTCCTGCAAGACAGTGGACTGTATACGGAGGAAAAACTTTCCAGTTTACCAACCTGGAACAGGCAAAGAAGTGGGTGGATAGGATAGCTGCTGAATTTCAGAATGGACCACCCCAGGAGTTGCAGTATGACGAAGATTCCACTGAAGGAGAGTGAACACAAGAAGAGACTCTCTCTTTCATGTGATGACATACATACTGCCTTTGGATTTATCTTTATTTTGTTTTGTGTTTAGCTCAGTTATAAAGGCTCAGTTATGAAAATAAGTTTAGCTGTTTCAAACTAGAAATTTCGGCTAATTACTTGAAGGGTAGCTCAATTTGATGGGAAGGAGGGCTGGTGAAGGGCGTGCTTTAAAATGGCGCCGGCCACAAGGCATTTGAAACCCAAATGAGTTCTCCGAGCCACCCACTTCATTATATGGTTGCACGACGTGACTGTTTGCACTTCACTGGTGGCACGATATCCTTTATTAGCTATTGCTGACTTAACCCAGTCGTCCCATATATGACTAATCCGCGGCTATAATTCGTTCTTTTACCTCAGCTACCTGGATGTCTAATATAATGTGATATTCTAGTGTTACTAAAATAAGATGCATCTCAGTAATCAATGTTAATTACTATGGTTCAGTGCTTTGACCAAACCCCAATTAATACCTGTTTATAAAGTTAATTGTAGGCTGTAGAAACAGTGGCTTAAAGAGCCATGTTCAATATGGAGTGGTTTTGTTCCACAATCTTCCTGTTTTTTTTTTTCCCTACAGGTCGTGGTGTGGCTAGCATTCTGAAACTGAGAATGAGTTTACCTTTAGGGGAGGATCCAGGTCAATACTTTGGTACCCCACTTGAGGTATCACTAATTAATGGACTGGACAATATACTGAAGCTAACATGTGTATCATTATCTATGTATAATGTAAGGCTTTTCTAGTTTCCGTTAATTGTAATGTTAATGACTTGTTCATGCTAAAATGAATAAATATAAGTTAAAAAAAAAAAAAGGAAAGGAAACAGGCACTTGTGCCTAGTGGGCCTTACCCAGTTACCAAAAGAATACAAAAATTGATAATACGAATTATTTTGTGATTATATGAATTATTTTTGAGGTATGTTAGCAGTGAAACATTGCATACTAATTTTATGATTATTATGTGAATTTCAGCCAATTCCCTGATGAAGAAGTCTTTATGATCTTGAAATGTTGCATGGTTTGAAATAAAGAATATTGAAAGAATTTCTTCACAGAACAGGTGGCGGACAAGTGGAACACCCTGCCAGATGAAGTGGTGGGGGCTGAAACAATCATGGGATTTAAGAATGCAGAGGATTTAAGAATGCATGGGATAGACATAAGAGAATTCTGGAGGTCAGAGGTAAGGGGCAACAGATTTCTAGGAAAACAATGAGTGAACTTACAAGCTCAAATGGGCAAACTGGGTGGGCCATAGGCCTTTATCTGCCGACAGTGTCTATGTATCTACGTATCTATGGCTGATGAAAAATGAAACTATGCACTTCATGTGAAAGTAGCTCTCTGGTCTGATTTCTCATTTATGCTTCAGTTTTTATCTGGCCTGTCTGAGGCCATTTCCCCATAGCATCTAAAATCTGAAACCTCATTCTTCACTCTCCATTACTGTTTATGCCTGGAAAAGGATGAGTGACTTGACATGGTTATGAGCTATGAAACTTTCCTGAAAGATAATTCTACCCAGATTGAAGCTTAGAACACAAAATGGTGCTTTGAAACACTCCTCAGCAGACTGCTTCAATTAAGTAGCATAGTAATAACATAAAAGCTCCAATTTTATCTAGTCCATTAGGAATCTGGAGGGCTTCCTTCTTCTACTGAAATAGCAAAATGTCTGCAGGGCTCCACCCACTGCAGCCATAAAAATGACTGTGTCATATGTAACCTGTAAAATAAATGACTGCGACTCATTCATTTGTGCACTTTTTATTCCAGGGGTGTTGTGTAGTGCTTCGCCACTCATGAATTATAGGTCTTATCACTCAGTAATGGAGATAAAAGTGTTATTCCACTGCAACCCATTATTTATTTGATATATAACTGGGTCTTCCTTTTTCCCCACAAGAAACCAGCGAAGTAATTTGCCGTAATAAAGGAGTATTTATTACGCCAAACACATGCACGGTTTCCCTCGGACTGTGCATGCGCCAGCCACATCTCTTCCACTTCAACCGTTGGCCACTTTGTCATCCCCCGGAGACTGAACTGCCACTCAGACTTGGAATGAGGAAAAAAAATCAAGTATATTAAATAAAAAGAAACTTACATTTAGGCTGCCAACCAAAAGAAATCAATACAAAAACTTAAACAATAAATAAATAACACAACTGAGGACTGCCACTCAAACCTAAGTAGACCACGGCCACACAGAAACATCCTTTTTATTTTATATAATTGTTGTGGCAAAAGAGGAAAACCCAGCAATTATATAAAATAAAATATGGGGTGGTGTTTAAACTTGAAGTTTATACACACTCTCAGTGTTTGGTGCTTTCACAAACCCCTCAAGCTTCGCTCTCGGATTTAGGTAGCATCTAACACTTCGGGTGTAAGTAAACATCTCGTTACACCACCCCATACGTTATTCTATATATAACACACTGGTTTTAGTGTTTTTATAATGTTTACTTTGTTCAAGCTCAAAACAGTTTTTCTTTCAAATGTGAGCTTTCTAACTGGTCCATCATTCTCTATGTTCTGTTTATTTCCAAGTGAAAATATTAATTCCAAAATAACTATTTACCAAATTTATTTACCACTGATGTGGTATAAATAGGTGATATTCTATAGCATATCATAGGATAAGCTTTTTATTCACTCAGGAATAGTGCCAATAACACTGCCTAGCAACAAGTGGCACAGCCACAAATGCTAGGCAGGCATTACTGGCACCATTCCAGTCAAGTTTATCCCTACATGAAGTCCTATTATACCTTGGGGCTTAGAAGAGTTGCAAGATCAATATGATGTCACCAAGATGAGAATAACTAGAGCTACAGAAAGACTAACAGGTTATTAAATCCGAAGGTGACTAACAGGGCTGGATAATCACTTTTATTTAGCCCTCTCATTCATCTCTCCGATGGTAAAAAAAATTAATATATTTTCAAAAGCAACATTTATAAAATTGGCCCAAGTCTCCAGCTCCGGGAGATCTTCAAACTCAGATTCAGCATGGGTTTTTGTCAAGTCAGCCTCTTCGCTTTATTTCTCATACTCCTCTTTTTTTTTTGTCCTCCATTTCCCTAGCATAAAAAATTCTTGCAGCTGCTCTAGGTAAAAAAAAAAAAAAAATTGTGTTCCTGGTATACTGCACCAGATACTTTGTGGGGAATAAGGAATTGAACTTGAAAGA
Source organism: Neoceratodus forsteri (assembly GCA_016271365.2). Classification (NCBI taxonomy): domain Eukaryota; kingdom Metazoa; phylum Chordata; order Ceratodontiformes; family Ceratodontidae; genus Neoceratodus; species Neoceratodus forsteri. The sequence goes on along the minus strand of CM057458.1, from coordinate 1,391,651,698 downwards.
TTGTCCCTGATTCCAGTACGTCCTCCTTATATGGAAAGAATCACTCTGTGTGAGTTAGAGACATCAAGATACATGTAGAATTTACAGTTCTTGAAATAAAGAGCCCATCTTGGCTTGCTATTTGAATGAGGCCTCAGTCCGTTTCAAACACAACTGTAACTATAATAGAAATTAATGGAACCCTATTAAAAGAAAGGTTGGTAGAATACCTTGAATCCAGTGGGCCAAAAAGAACAAAAGCAGCATGAATTTGTTGTTTGGGGGGTCATGCCAGACAAATCTGACCGATTTCCTTGATTGAGTGACCAGGGAAATAGATCAGGGGAGGGCAGTGGACATGACTGTCTGGACCTTTGCAAAGCCTTTGATACTGTGCTGCACAGAAAACAGATAAAGAAACTGAGCAGCCTAGGGGTGGGATCCAAAGTGTTGAATTGTGTAAGGAGCTGGTTAATGGATAGGCAACAGAGGGGAGTGAAGAATGGAACTCACTCTAATGAGGGGAGAGTGACCAGCGGGGTGCCACAGGGCTCAGTGATGGGACCGGTCCTCTTCAATGTCTCCATAAATGACACTGCAGATGAAATGGAAGGGAAGGTATGCTTTTTTTTTGCAGATACCACCAAAATCTGTAATAGGGCTCCGGAAAGGGTGGAGAGAATACATAGGGATTTTGAGAAACTCAAGAGGTTGTCACGAGAATGGCAGTTGGTGTTGAATGCCAAAAAGTGCTAAATGATGCACCTGGGGCATAGGAACCCAGAAGCTTAGTACAGGGTGGTTGGAAGTACTAAAACAGTCACTAAGCAGGAAAGAGACCTTGGGGTTATCATATCTGCTGACCTCAAAGTGGCAGTGTGACGACGGGGACAGGCTCGTGGGATGCTGGGATGCAAATGGAGATATCTCCAGCAAGAGGAGGGAGGTGTTGTTGCCACATGCCACTGCAAGCTTGCTTGTGAGACCCCAGCTGGAATACTGTGTCCAGCTCTGAAAGAGGCACCTCAGAAAGACAGACAGGGTGGAGGCAGTGCAGAGTAGGGCAACTAAAATCATATAAGGGTTGTACCAAAAGCCCTACAAAGAGAGATCGAGGGATCTCAATATGTACACCCTGGAAGAGAGAAGAATGAGAGGGAACATGACAGAGACATGTTCATTGTCTCCTACAAGTTTTAAGCTGTGGGCACTCAGAGGACTTGTGTGTGTGCTCACTCAATGGCTATGCTGGGCTACTTGAGCTTTCCTTAACCATTCTGTGTGCGCCTTATGGATGCCGCAAGCTCTTCATGGATTGCAAAGCACTTTTGGATACAATGCATGAAAGGCGATATATAAAACCCAAATTCATTCATTCACTTACAGACACTGTATACAGGAAAAATAAAAGCAATATAGGCCCCTCGCCTGATATTTCCAGCTGACGTTAAATAAGAATGCCTGTCTTTAACACAAACAAAAATAAGTTAGGCAGACTATCCAACCTTCAGGTGATCTTCACAACACCAAAAAGGAAAACAAAGAGGTGCACACACACACACACACACATATGGGTGTAATGAAAAATGCTGCATATCTTGGCCGACTTCCTGATGGGTTTCACAAATAGTGCGGGTACGGACTGGTGGAGACAGAACTACTGAGTGCTCAGCAGTCTCAGCAAATGAAGCCCGATGGTTTGTGCTTGACACAGTATTTTAGAAGGTAGCCACATTCCCATTAGTTTGCATTATTAAAAGCTGCCCTGCCAACCTGAGCTACAAATGACAAGCTTCTGGTGTACTGCCAGCATACAACAGACAGCGCTATTAAGACATCTGCAATAAATGTTTAAACTGATGCAGATCTTTCTGCAGCACCAAAATAGGTGTTTGTTAAAGGAAAACAGTCCAAAACAGTGGGGGCAATCATCAGGGCTGCAAAAATGCCCGATTAAAACAACCTATATGGTTTAAAATAAATGCAGCTAACCTTTCTTGAGTTATTTAGTGTTTTAATGTTGCTCCTAGATGTGCCATGTTAAAAGTTCCACCGCACTGGAAGGTGGAGAAGTTGGCATTCTTGTCTTGCGCTGAAGGCTCGTAGAATGATGAGCTTAGGTGTATTTACATGAGAAAGAACACTGTGGCAGGTAGAGGTTTGTTAACTGAACCTCTAGAACCAATTCTAGAAAACGGAGCAGTGTAATGCACTTAACATCGTTATTAGAGTTGCAGCTCCGAGTTCGCTTCATGCAGGAGAAGCACTAAGGCCCTAGTTCAGTCACGACAGTAGCGCTTAGGTGCTACTGCGCATGACCGAACTTGGAGCTGCAACTTTAATAATGATTTAAGTACATTACACTGCTCCAATGCACCAGGAATTAGTTGCAGGTTCAGTTAACAGACCCCATGATGCCACAATGTTTCTTTTGTCTCATAAATACGCCTCGCTTTCATCTTTTACTGAGCCTTCCAGCACAGGACAGGATGCCAGGGGCACACTGTGTCATCTGGTGTGGCGGCACTTTTAACATGGCGCATCTAGGAGCAACATTAAAACACTAAATAACTCAAGAAAGGTTAGCTGCATTTATTTTAAACCATATAGATTGTTTTAATCGGACATTTTTGCAGCCCTGTTGATTGCCCCCACTGTTTTGGACGGTCTTCCTTTAAACATATCTAGTCTGCCATTTTCCCTGCCTACTGTGCCACCGCAGACCATTCATGATCTCCAGTCATCCCCACCCCTCGTGTTACTTCCAAGGCCCCCTTGTATCTGTCCCATCCATGCTTGAATCCTGTGACTGTTCTGGTACCTACCACCTCTGCTGGGAGGTTATTCCAGGCTTCCACTGCCCTTTCTGTGAAGAAGAATTTCCTCACATCCCCTCTGAGCCTGCCCCCTTCTAGCGTCATAGTGTGACTCCTTGTCCTCGAGTCTGTCTTTCTATGGCAAATGATATCTTCCTGTACCTTATTAATAACCTTTATGTACTTAAATTTTTCTATCTTATCCCCCCTTTTCCTTCATTTTTCCATGGAGTACATATTCAGTTTTCTCAGTATCCCCTCATGGGGCTTTCACTGCACTCCCTGTACCATTTTGGTTACTTGCCTCTGTACCACTTCCACCCTATCTTTGTCCTTCCGGAGGCAGGGCCTCCAGAACTGTACACAGTACTCGAGGTGTGGTCTCACCAGTGACCTGTACAGTGGTAATCTTACCTCCTTCCTCCTATTGGTGATACCCATACCTGTGCACACCAGCATTCTACTAGCCTTTCCTACTGCCTTTTCATTCTGCTTGGCTACCTTCAGGCCATCAGAAAATATTACTCCCAGGTCACTTTCCTGTTTGGAGTTTGCCAGCATCTCCCCTGACAATTGGTATATAGCCCTTGGTTTTCTGTGCCCCAGGTGCATGATTTTGCATTTTTTAGAGCTGAAACTCAGCTGCCAAGCACTTGACTATTCTTCTAGACTCTACAAATCATTCCTCATTTCTACTACCCCCCCCCCCCGTGTGTCCACCCTGTTGCAGATGTTTGTGTCATCCACAAACAGGCAGACTTTCCCTTCTAGTCCTTCAGCAATGCTGCTAATAAAGACATTGAAGAGGACTGGGTCTAGTATTGACCCCTGAGGCACCCCATTGGTAACCCTGCTTTCTTCCGAGTAGACTCCATTTACCACCACTCACTGACTCCTGTTGCTCAACCAACTTCTAACCCAGTTTACTATTTTCTGTCCCACTTCCTAGGCAGGCTAACTTGTTCACCAGTCTTCTATGTGAAATGGTGTTGAAGGCTTTCCTAAAATCCAGGTAGGCCACATCCACTGCTCCACCCTGATCTACTTCCCTGGTCACCCAGTTGACGAACTCTATCAAGTTTGTCTGGCAAGACCTCCCCCCTGCAAAACCATGTTGTATTTGATCCTGCAATCCACTTGTTTCAAGGTATTGCACTATCTTTACCTTCAATAGCGATTTCATCACTTTGCCCACTACCAAAGTCAGGCTGACAGGTCTGTAATTTCCTGCCTTCTCCCTAATCCCATTTTTGTGAAGTGGGACCACATCTGCCCTTCTCCAGTCCCTCAGAGCCACCCCTGTTTCCAGCAATACGTTGGACAAAGCTGCCGTGGGTGCAGCCAGCACCTCTCCGAGTTCCTTCAGTATACTAGGGTGAACCCCATCTGGTCCCACTGCCTTGTCAACTTCTGATCTTGCTACTACCATGAGGACTTCCTCCTCTGTAAAAGGACTAGTGTCCATCTCCCTACCAGTGCTGCCCCTGTTCTGTATATTTGGCCCATCACCTACCCCTTCTATTGTAAATACTGAACAGAAGTATCTGTTCAACATGTTCACCTTCCAATGGTCCCCTTCCTCACAGACCCCTCCTTCGCTTCTTACCCTTGTTATCCCCCCGCTGGTCTTCCTCTTCTCGTGAATATATCTGAAGAAGGTTTTATCCCCTTTTTTATTGACTGGGCAATATTCTCCTCCATTTGTGCCTTTGTTCTCCTCACTGCTTTCCCTGTCTCCCTTTGTCTCTCCTGGTAATTTATCCTATCCTCCCCCTCCTGTTTTTTTGTACTTTATGAATGCTAGTTATTTTTGCCCTTACTGTTTCCACTAGCTCTCTAGAGAACCATAGTGGTCTCTTTTTCCTCTTGCCCTTGCACACCTGCCTGACACAGAGATTCGAAGCTCTTTCAATGCCTTCTTTTATTTTTGCCCACTGGTCCTTGACTTCCCCTAGCATCCCTATCCCTGTCAGGGCTTCCCTGAAGCATTCTCCCATTATCTTGAAATCTGCCCTCCTTAAGTCCATGACCCTCATCCTTGTGCAGTTTGGTGCAAACCCAGTTTTTATATTAAACCACGCCACACATGGGTCACTGATCTTCAGGTGGTCCACCACTGTGATGACAGCAACACTGTCCCCATTCATTAGCACTAGGTCCAGTAATGCGTCCCTATGAGTGGGTTCTATTACCAGTTGCCTGAGGAATGCCCCCTGAAAGAAGTCCAGGATGTCTCTGCTCCTGGAAGTTGCCACTGCTGGAAGTTTCCAATCCACGTCAGGTAGGTCTGAATTCTCCCACCAGCAACAACTCTCCCTTATGAGCCATCCTGTGGATTGCTTCCAGCATTTCCCTATCCACTTCTGTATATCACTCCTGTACGGATAAAAGCCCCATTCCTTTTTTCCAGAGTGACCCAAAGTACCTCCACTTCCCCATCCTCTTGTACTTCTGTAGCCTTTATGCTGTCCCTTACATAATGAGCTACTCCTTCCCCTTATCCCTCTGTATTTCTGTAGCCTTTATGCTGCCCCTTACGTAAAGAGCTATGCCTCCCCCCCCTTTCTTCCGACCCTGTCCCTTCTGAACAGAGTAAATCCTGGTACTGCCATATCCCAGTGCTGGTTTTCACTGCACCAGGTCTCAGTGAGGGTGACTAGATCCAGGTCTTCCCCTGCCATAGTTGCCTCTGTGTCTGCAATATTGTTGCCCAGACCTCGAACGTTCGCACACATGGCCCTCAAAATCTTTTGCCCTCCATTACCACCATCCCCTTTTCTACTCCTTATCCCCATTTGTGTGGGAGTGCCAGGTGGTTTCCTGACCCCTTTGCTGACCTCCATACTTTTCCTAGCCTCAATCTCCCCCTTAATCAGTTAAATGCAGGTCCCCATTCATGTAGTCTACCAGTTTTCCTCTAGAATGAAGAAGAAGAAGAAGAAGAAAAGAAGGTGTCAGACAGAAATGAACCTCTACACATCAAAGCTTAGCTGGAGAGAACCAACCCCCAACACAGACAAGCCAACAACCACAAAGACAAGTGAAGTAGGACAGAAATGCCAGCCTGCTGGCACAGCAGTAGTGCTACTGCTTGCAACGCTGATGAACCGGGTTTGGGAACGAGGCCAGAGCTTCAGAGGGCTGCACTCCCTTCTCTGGGTGGTGCTCTTCAGTATTTGCTGGACCCCTAACAGTGGCTAGGGGTGAGTGAGCCTAGAACCACATATGCAATGGGATAGGAGTGGTGGGCATCTACATTCCATGTGCAGCAGCGAACGGAATCACGCTGATGCCATTGCACCCCCACTCCCCTGGGACAACCAAGTAAAGGGGAAAGCTGCTAGTTACTGGCAGGTAGATAATGCAACATGTCTGCTCCGGGTCCACTGTACCTGGGCCCCTAGAGCTTTACCTCTGCCAGAGCAGTCACCAAGGAGCAAAAGGCAGCCCAGCTCAGGGGAGCAAGCCAGGAGGGCCCCGATTCGAGTGTGTGGCAGGTGCCCTAGGAGCCTGGTGTCAGGTAGGAGGACTTCAGGAGGAAGTGCTGCGTGGACCAAAACATGCCCTGCCCTTGGGCAGAGAAAGAGCATGAACAGAACAAAGAGAAAAAAAGAAGCATAAAATAGGACAAAATCAAACCAACATGCAAGAAACCAAAGTCATTATAATTTGTACCTGGGACGAGGGAGTCTAGAAAAAACTGTCTAGCACAAACTCGATTTATTCCCACCAAACTCTGCCAGCAGTGTTCATTACCAAAGTGGACATAAACTGTCTTCCCCCACCCCACTATTCCTGTATTCATGGACATCACTGTACTGCAAGGTACCCTAAGCACTTTGCACTCATGTAAGGAACCCCACGAAAATCAGCTACTGCATCTCATGGGACTATCCCACTATCTGTAGAATGTGAAGCTCAAATGCATTTTACACCACCTACATTACATACAGAATACACACACACACACTCTCTATTACACTTTTTTAAGATTTTGAACCACAAGAATGTAATGGGAGAAACATTTTGTAAACAAGAATGTGGGGAATAATGGTGGAGTACTGCTGCATGAAAAGTCATCAAAATGAAATCCAATGTGCAACCAAATACACAAAAAAAATCTGCAAACTGGAGTATTCTTCGGAATCCAATGCCCTTACTTTTGAAACTGATGGTGGACACATTACATGCAGTGGCTGGTTCACATTTGCTTGGCCAGGTTTATAAAGGCCTGAGAGAATACTGGAGTGATACCACCCAGTCCATTCTGAAGACCTGGAATAAGGAACTTCCCACAGAGGTACCCTTTGAGATGTGGATTAAGTCTATTCTACCTTCGATGAAAATGTCTCAGGCCCCTGATTGGCATTAATTTATTTGGAAGTGCCGAATTAGGTTTTTTAACACCCCTGACAAGCTAGCTAAATATTTGCCTAGTTCATATGGTGCTTGCTGGAGGGCTTGTGGTGAAACACTGGCCAATCCTGCGCGCATTTTTTTTAGTTTTGCCCCGTAATCTCTTCTTTTTGGCAGGAGGTAGAGTACATGCTGGTACACCTTCTTGGTAGTGAGGGTGCCTTGTCTCCGGAATTGGTACTTTTATTTACTTCATCTGGGAATCCCATCCCCTTTGCTACGAAGATGCTTTATATTTAAGTAACGGCTGCCAAGAAAGCCCTTACTCGGTTGTGGCATCTCCCTGATCCCCTACGCTTGCTCAATGGCACGTAACTGCGAATATTTATTATACAGTGCAACTAACTGCCTGCTGTAGGAGGCTGATGGTCCATTTTGAGCATCTCTGGAGGCCTTGTTTTTTTTTTATATAACACAAGAAGATGATTCTTTTGTGCCATGATTATGTTTTGTCTGGACCAGTTGTTTTGTTTTTTTGGGGGCACAGAAGGTATTGGGGGTTGGTATTTGGGTTCTTATCCTATCGTGGCCCATATGTGATATTTTTTTGAGGAGTTACTAACCATTCCCTCCCATAAGTATCACTCGGCAACAGCCTTCCCTTCCACCTTTATCTTGGGTATTTAAAAATACAGTATTATTCGTAATAATTGGATATATGTTAACGTACTTTTGACCCCTCATAGGGTCCCCTTTTTCCACTGTCTGTATAGAGTCTATATGATGATTCTTTGCTGTATTTTACTCTCTCTGCAAGTATATAAATAAAGAGTATAAAAAAATCTGCAAACTGATGTGACAGCATGCATCACAACACAGAAGTTGTTCTGAAACAAGAAGAAGCACAAATTATTTAACCCTTACAAAGTTAATCAGAAGGGAATATGCAGTGATCCACTAATTACAACACAGAATAGAGACTCAGGAGATTCCAGGTTCCAGTCCCACCATAGCCAATGGCTCACAGTATGACCTTGAGCAAGACACTCAACCTCCCTGTGCTTCAACATGTATATTTGTGACATGGGTAAGGGAATAAAAGGCAGGATGTCACTGTTTGCAGATGATACAAAAATTTCTGGCAGAGTGGACAGTGAAGAAGGGGTAAAGGAACTAAAGGAGGATCTGATGAAACTGGAGAAATGGTCCAGAATATGGCGGTTAAAATTCAGTGCCAAAAAGTGTAGTTATCCACTTAGATAAACAAAAAATCCAAAATCTGAATACTGAATGGCAGGGTTGGCTTGCTAAAACTTCATAAGAAAGAGACTTCGGAGTCATGATGAGGGACAAGCTTAAAAGTTCTGCACACTGTGACAAAGTTTATGGTAAAGCTAATAGGATGCTGGGATGCATATGGAGGACCGCTCTAGCAGGGGTAGGGGAGTACTGCTTCCACTGTACAGATCATTGGTCAGGTCACACCTGGGACACTCAGTGGTGGATTGAGGCCTCGGTGCGGCGTGGCCACCCTACTGTTGAGCCACAAACCCAAGTTAAGTTTTGCAGCGCGGGCTGCGGTCTCCTGGTGTGTCTTGTCTCTTCAGCCCTGCCCTACCCCCTAGTCGGTCCTGTCCTGCTACACCGAGCCCTACTGGCTGTGACGTGTCTGTGATTTGAAGATGGATGCACCACAGTACTCAGGAGCTGGAGCCAATCAAACTTCTGAATCAAAATTCACGCCACAATCGCCACTCTGAATCACTGTGAATGGCCAGAATTCCTTTAAAGTAAGTCCCTCACCCTAACAGTCCAGCTGCGTTGTTGTACCGGTTGCGGGGAGCTGCTTTGGAAAGTGGAATCTTCAGAGGATGGACTTGAGTTCCACACTATTCCTGGGCACTACACAGGGGCTGAGTAAGAGTACAAGTGTGGCCCCAAATAGTATATCCCTTAGAAGAAACAGTTTCAAGATAAGCAAGCAACTTGTTCGAATGGACGAGTTTTCAGAGAAATTTTGTTTTTGTACACTGACCTCTAACAGAACCTTAAAACCCAAAGCTATATATCTTCTGTACTTAGTTGTTTTAAGGTGACTCAGTCAGGTCATTGTGCTATTCTTGTTCTTAGAGTACATTTCCAACCAAATACACCCCCATCTGATGGAAGGTTACACAGTGATTCTTGAACTGAGGAGAAACTGTTATACAAAGTGGAAGAACTGTTCCTCAGCTGATAGCAACAGGTTGCAGAACACCAGTACGCACAGCACGCTGTACTGCAAGTGAGATTTACTGCCGTGACCCAACACTCATTTGCTGAAGCAGTGGCATAGCATGGCCCCTGGTGCAAGGACCAAGGGCACCTCCGGCTGTAGTTCACCAGCCTTGCCCTGCCTTTTCCCACGATGCTCCTACTTCTCCTCTCTCTCTCTCTCTCTCTCCTTTTCACCTTCTTTTTTTGACAAAATAAAAAAAACACTACTTTTTGTTCTTTCTTTCCTTTCCTAATTTCCTCCCCACCTCCCTGCCCCCAAACACAGCAGCTGTAGACAGTTCAAGTGCAACAGCACGTAACACCTCTTCTTTTTTTTTTTTTTTTTACAATCCTTTCCAATTTCATCCCTTCCTTCCCCTTCAGCCTTGGGTTCCCCTGCTTTGCCCTCCTCCTCTCCCTCACATATCTGAAAAAAGTTTTATCCCTGTTTGGCTTTTTTGGCTGTTTTTTCCTTGGTATTCGCTTTTGCCCTCCTGATCTTTTGCCATGCCAGTCTCTTCTTCTCCCTATAAGCGTCCCTATCTTCCTTGCTGAGCGTCCTCTTAAATCCTCTGAAAGCCCTACTCCTTTCCCTGACTGCCCCCGCTACCTCTTTCATAAACCAAGCAGTCTCCTGTCCCTTCTGCTCTTCTTAACCTTTTTTATACAATTTTCCATGGCTTTCAGTAACCCTCCTTTAATAGATTTCCATAACTCCTCCACTGCCCCACATTCCGCTCCTCCATTGCTTCCCTTGCTATCCTTCTCATTTTGTCGAAGTCCGCACGTCTGAAGTCCATGACTGTAGTACTGGTTTTATTAGTCTCCCTCCCCGCCCTAACCCTGAACCTCACAGTCCTGTGATCGCTGGTGCCCAAGACCTCTCCCACCTGCACCTCCTCCACTCTCTCCCCATTTGTCAGAACCACATCCAGCAGGTTGTTGCCCCTTGTTGGCTCCCTGACTAGCTGCTGAAGGAATAACCTCTGCAGTGCAGCCAAGATCTCCCTGCTCTTAGTCGATGCTGCATCCGGGATTCCCCAGTCTGTATCCGGAAGGTTTAGGTCTTCTACCAGTAGTTCTCCTTTTAGGGCCATCTTCATGACTTCCTGAATTAGCTGTCTATCCCCCTCCTCCCCCTGTGTAAGTGGTCTGTATACCACACCCAGTTGCAGGGATTCTCCAGTCCTCCTGCCTAGTGTTATCCACAGTAGCTCAGCCTCCCTGCCTTCCTCCTGTCCTCCACCATTTTGTTCCCTAAGCTCCCAGCGTTGGCTGCTAAGCCCTTCCACCAAGTTCCCCCTCCAGCCCCCTTCAACTGACTCCCTGCTGCCCAACTTTCTATCTCTATCCTGGGGGAGACAGAATATCCCCATTTTTCCTGCCTTTTGGTGCAGATCCCCCCCCCAATTTAGCTTCAACTGTGGGTTTCTTCTATGACCTCTCCTAACTTGCTTTTCAGTACTGCCGCTCCTTCTCTATTCAGGTATAGCCTGTTCGGGGCAAATAGGCTCTGATGCCCCAACGTTGATCCTCAGTCCCCTACTAACCCATACTCCAGCTGTTCACACCATCCCGTCAGCCATTCATTTAACTCCTTAATCCTCAGCCTCCTGTCAGTACTCGCCTTTGGTATGGGCAACATCTCTGAAGAAGTCACATGAAGGAATACATGGAACTTGTAAATCTTAAATAACCTAGACCCATAGCTTGTGAACATTTTACCTAATCTGACAGTACTTTGAAATCTAGCCTGTGTTTAATTAATTGTTAATCAATGTAGTTCTTTTAAAACAAGTCATGCGCTCCTTTACCTTTAAATCAGTAACACCACGAACTGCAGAAATTTATATCAAGCTAAAATTTAGAAATGGATGCACTTGTGAGGACTGACAGCAAGGCATTCCTGTAGTCTAACCTACTCAATGCCAAATAGTGCATTAATGTTTTAGCTGCATCAAAATTTAAACTGTTTACACATCTTGCAACATTACATAAATGTCAATATAGGGTTTATGTATCATCTTAATAAGGGAGTCAAAGGATAATTCAGGATCAAGAATCATCCCTAGAGCCTTCACTTGCCCATCACGTTTAACGCCCACATATAACATCTGCAACTGCAGAAGAAGAAAAGTGTTTTTGTGCCAAATAGCATATACTCTGTTTTCATATTCAGGCTCAGGAAATTCAGTTCAAGCCCATTCTTTATCTCTGGAATACATACCAGAACATTACACAAAGGCAAGTATAACGGCAGATCATCTATATAAGGATAGAAGCTCAAATTAAACTTCTGAACAACGGACCCAAAGGCAGTAACACAGATATTAAATAGCACGAAACCCAATATACATCCCTGAGTGCAGTTCCACAAGCACACAAGTGCCAACAAGCCCACTGCAGCCGGAAGCAAACAAGCTAATCAAAGGGCCGCAGGAGAATGAAACTGCAATAGCTACAAACAACTACGGTAAAAGGAGTTCTTTTCTTGGTGGGCTTTTTTGAAACAGCGCCAGCGGAATACAGACCAGCTGAATAACAATAGGCAGGCTTGTAACAAAACTCGGGAGACGTTTCAAACTTTTAAAAGGTAGTGCACCAATGCAGTTCCATTGTTGTTCTGCTATTTCTGCCTGTTTTTATTAGATTTTCTTGCATGGTTACAGGAATCGTTGGGTGAACAATGCACAGACTCTGGGAGGGGATTTAAATTAAATTACAAAGCATATAGTATCTTGCTTTTGTTCCTCTTCACAGTCGGAGCAATTTATTGCACCATACTAGCGTGCTCCTGGGCTTAGTTTTTCTCTTCCGACTACAGGACAGGGAGCCCTCTTGCTTTCTCTCTCTGTCTAGATCAGAGAAAAAAAATGAGGAAGATCACATGGTTTGGTAGCACCAATTAGAGACTCGGCAGTAAGTTCTGCCTAGAGGACATCCCATAAAAAGGATAAAAGCAACAGTTCCAATGTGCCCCCACACATCATAGAAACATAGAATCTGACGGCAGATAAGTACCACTTGGCCCACCTAGTCTGCCCATGTTCCCTACCTACTGTCACACTGTAGACCCTGTGTGATCTTCGACTTTACCCCCTTCCTTGCTTCTACGTTTCCTTTATACCTATCCCATGCCTTCTTAAATCCCATTACATTTTTCTCTCCCACCACCTCCTCAAGGAGGCTGTTCCAGGCATCCACCACCCTTTCTGTGAAGAAGTGTTTCCTTACGTTTCCCCTGATCCACCCTGTCATGTCACAGTGAGTGAGTGGAACAGCGAAGGAATGGAACAGGTGTAAGAATGGCATATTAGGCATCAGCAGAAGGAAGCAGTGAAGCGGGGGACTTTGCCCATTGAGTAAGGTAAGGCACCTGTTTGCTCCTGTTGTTACATTCACTGCTGGGACAGGTGGAAGATAAAGAATAGGCCAAAGCAGAAAATAGGACCAATACCCTATCCAGGGTAAGTGTACAAAAGGGAACTAACAAACAACAAAAGGGGTAAAACTAAAAACACCTTATCAGGGTAAAGGGTACACAAGGGACAGATGAAAGCAGAAGGGTACGCAAAAACTGGGAACAGAAGCAACACCCTACCTAGAGTAGGTGTATAAAGGGGTATAACAAACAGTATAACTATTTCCAAGGAACACAGAGACAGTAGGAATTGGGAATACTGGTAATGGTGCAGTACAGTGGCTGTGGGGAAGCAGTGCTCAGAGAGACCTTCTAGAGACTGCGGTGCTGCCCCATCTGCATGCACCTCTCAGGTTGAGGGAGAAAGTCGCTAGACTCCAGGCCAAGTTGGCAAAGATTCAGGAGACCTTCTTCTCCCCACCCAGAAGCCACCCAGTCTGCCACCGTTACCTCAGAGGAGGATGCCAGGGAGGAGGAACGACTGGACTATGGTGGGCTATGGAAGGGTGGGTGTACTGGGTCAGAGACATGTTCCTCAACCAGTACCACTACAAACTTTCTATGCTGCTCTGATGGGGTGGGACTGCCATGAGGAGGTACCCATGGTAGTGGCCAGGGGAGATGTGGGAGTCCTCCATAGTGGAGACCCAAGAAGGGAGGAAGGGAGAGGACCCCAGAGGGGGAGGAAGAAACTTTTGGTTTGGGACTCAACTGTCAGGGGGACAGATTTGGGAATAGAAAGGGGGGCTAAGAGGGACGTAAGGTGCCTGCGAAGTGCCATGGCCCGGACAGATGACAAGCAGATCCTGGAGATCGCTAGAGCTCCTCCTGGGATGGACTGGGCGGCTAGTTCAGCCCTGTCCCCAGGTACCAACAGCTGGACTGCTGCCTCTCTCTCCTACTGTGGGTGAGGGGGATGTTCCCCCCATGGATTTCACCCCATGGCAAGGCCAGAGGAGGGTGCTCCCCCCGCAGTTGTTCACATCTCAGGTATCTGCTAAACTAACTGCTGCCATTTGTGCTCCCAGGATAAGAACAGTTACCTGCTGTTGTGAATGGATTTTAAACTGATTTTAAAGCAGTACACATGCTAAACCTAAGGGCATGGCTACATCAGTGTCACATGAGACAGGGTGCATCGTAGGAGAAAGAAAGCCAATAAACCTATTTGTGATGGAGATCCCCAGGGGTCATAAAACTACCATACAGCTAGCAGGCTAATTTAGGAATGACCAGCAGGGTGGGCTGCGGCACCTCAAGCAGGGCTTTATGAAGCCTGGTACCCCTTAAATTTTCCCCCGTTCTCTCCCCGTGTCCCAGAGCCGCAGTACGGCACAGAAGCATATGTGCCTGCATGTACTGGCAGAGCAATATATGCATGCAGCATAATGTCTTGCGACATTATGACCCTGTGCCCTGGGTACTCAGTAGTGCTCTGCCCCAGAGTGGAACGCAGGGGCAGGGGAGTGGCCATCTGTCTTAGATCCAAATTTAGCTTTGGTGTGCTATACTAGGGCAATCTCGTCTGTGTTCGACTCTCTCGGCAAGATTGCCCTATTACAGGCAGTGACAGCCTTGCCTGTACCCCCTATGCCCTAACTCCCAGCTCCTTCTAGTAGAATGATGGTATCTACATTTATTGTTTAGCAAATACTTAATAGCTGAGTAGGTGTTCTGTAAGAAAACAGCTACAGTCTTTACTAATTATAGCAGTGATAATCTGGGGCAATTTCTGTGCTTTTTATTGTTGTGTGCAGTTTGGTGAAATAACATTTCAAAATGAAAACACTTACTTCTGCTAGTTACCCCGGACATACACCGAAAACACAAATAGTGAATTAGAGCTGTTTAGTAGCTGTTGTCTTACAGAAACCCCAGTTAGCTTGATCTCAGGTATCTTTTTTTTTTTTATTTAGTTGTTTAACCAGGTATAGCACACTAAGCTGAAAGCTTTTTTACAGGAGCGACCTGGGAGCACAAGGAGGTTAAGTGACTTGCTCAGGGTCACACAGTATGCAAGTGGAAGCTGTGGGATTCAAACCCAGGTCTGGTCTGCTGGATGTCACCAGATTTGCAGCTCAGAGCCTTAGACCACTGCGCTATACTGCCTTCTAAATCTGCTAAACTAACTGTTGACATTTGTGCTCCCTGGACAAGAACAGTTACCTGCTGTTGTGAATGGATTTTAAACTGATTTTAAAGCAGTGCACACACTAAACCTAAGGGCATGGCTACATCAGCGTCACATGAGACAGGGTGCACCGTAGGAGAAAGAAAGTCAATAAACCTATTTGTGATGGAGATCCCCAGGGGTCATAAAACTACCATACAGCTAGCAGGCTAATTTAGGAAAAACTCTTAATAGCAGGCAGAGGGAAGGACACACTAGGACTTAACATACATATCAAAACACTCTGCATAACACATGTTTTTTGCAAATTCTGGGTGGACTACTCCTTTAAGTTCTTGCTCAGGCTCAGTCAGATTCATTTCCAATGATGAAGTCAAATACTTCAGTGCAGTCAACGGCACTAATTAAAAGATGCTGGTTAAACTAGTAGATCTTGTACTGCTTTATTAATACAGGACAGGAGGGTGAGTTAGGTGTAAATGATGGATCGGGGGGCCCACAGGGAATGGAGTGGAGTGGTGGGGCCTGGTAGGGAGCTGCACAGGGGCCCAGAATGGTTAAGGCCAGCCCAGATCACATCCCTGGGATAGCCCTTTTATTCGCCGCTTTTAGCTCAGGTTTTGTTTACTTTACATGACCGGTTTAATTTATTATTGTTGCAATTTATTTGTTTTTTATTTTATTAATAGTCTTATAATTATGCGTACGGCACGCCCACAGCCTCTGGGATTGGATGCCTGGAAAAATAAAATTTGCCTTGCCTTCCCCAGTGGAAATGTTCATAAGTAGGCCTAAGCAGGAGGAATAAAAAGAATCATTAAGCAAAAAAACAACAGAAGCCACTTATATTGAGAAAGTATGATTAAAGGTATTCTGGGAAACAATAGATACTGTGGTGCAGAGAAAGTGGAACATGCACCCATTTTGGGCATGTAGTAAAATGGGAAATTAGTGGGTGAAGCTGGTGAAGAAACAGAAAACAAGTATTTATCTTCAGTTCTATTCATGGTAGGAAACAAAATGTGTTACTACAAAGCGGTTCAAAAATCTCTTCTTTTTTTTTTGTCAATTCTATTTTGCTCCAGTCATCGGCGTCCTGAACATCTCTCTGGCGGGGACCCACTTGGCATCACCTCTACCGCCCACCGTGCCCTTCCCCTGACCGAGAAATTGGGTGCTGGGTCCTCCACCTCCCGCAGCCCTGACGGGAGAGGCGGAGACCATGGAGAATCAAGTCGGGATCAGGGCTGGCACTGGGCGTGTGGGTTCAGCCACTCGTGCACCACTGTCACCTCCCAGCAAACCGGGGATTTCCACCTTGGTTACGTCCCTAATGAGGCGCAGGTGTGCAATGACTCAGCTGACGCCCAACCTCTCACCCCTGTAAGTGGCATGTTACTGTGGTACCTCTGGTCTCCACTGGGGGCTGCTGCAGAGTGGTGCATCCCCAGATACCCACCCCAAGAGAGGAGAGCAGTCCTCCAGATGCTCAATCCTCCCCATCCCTGCCAACCTGAGTCCGCTCCAGAACCCGGATGGATGGCATGGCGTGAGGTGTGGCATCCAGCGTCTCAACCCTCAACGCCAGCAGGCCAGTTTAAAAATCTCTTCTTTACGAGGAACAATGATGTAGCACAGCGAACAAGACTCCTCACAAGAAGAAACTGACATAGCACAGTATAACTGCAGAAGGATGCTGCTAACTATAAAGGGGTACAATGGATGTTTTTTTAACCCTACTGGGGTAATTAATTTAATTAATATCAAAAAGAGTTTTAAGGAGGAACATAGAACTGGAAGTGACATGGTATACACAAAGAGTTAAAGAAAGACCTACTGAGTGGGGAAGGGGCAGAAAAGAGCATGTAAGAAATGTAAACTTACATAAACCAGCATACACAAATCCTGTTTCTCTGAGAAAGAATGCTGCTAAACAACACAAGTGGGAAAAATTAGGATACATCCGACCTTCACAAGAAAAGCTGGGTCTAACTTCTGTAATCCATGTGCTGACACAGTGTTTTAATCTGTATGACAAGCTTTTGCCCACATAGCAAAGCTGAGGATCAGGTATTCTACAGAAAAACATAAATATTTTGTGATGACGTTTGTATTGATCTTCATATACAACACAGAGATAACACAGACAAGGTAAGAAACAGAATTAATGTATGACCACGCCGTAGCAAATATTGAGCTGTTATTGATGCTGCACAAGTTTAAAAGAACATGCAATACACTGTGCAGCGGAAGAGACCATGTAACCAGGAACAGTCAGTTAATGAGCTAATAGTGATAACCTGCCGTGGAAGGGTGGGCACGGGGATGAAAGCCCATTTGGCTGTCAGAGCTAGGGGATAAAAGCAGCATCAATATCCATGTAATGCAGAACCTGCCTGCCCCAGACATCGTCAAAAGCCGCTTGTGCATTAGCAAACATCGTTGTTCTGCTCTCCAGGTGGTATACATACCATGCTTGTTTGTAGGACATTTTGTACTTAACCACAACCTGATAGCTGTCTTTTTTGGCAACAGTAATCAATAAAAGCAATAACTTCAATGTAATGCCTCTGATTTACCTCACCTTATTTCTGATACAACCTCCTCCCTAACACAGTAAGAGTAAGTGGGTCAAAAAACGTAATTTTTTTTTTTTTTTTTTTTAAGGTGACATGCAAAGAAGCCCTGCAGCCCGCTCCCGTCCCCCACATACCTTCCAATACTGCTGCGGGAGTCGGGGGCTGCAATGATCATTATTTTCAAAGCAATGGTTATATTTTAATAAAGTTCCGAAACTTACGGTCAAACGTGGAAGTGCAGAGCGGGTCCCGATGGAGCGGGTGCAAGTTGTTATGGGTATTCCACCCATTTAGTGACGTCGCTAACACCACTGCTCTTATTCTAGCAGCAGTGGTGGTAGTATATTATACTTATTTTATTGCTTCCACAGAGGTCTTGATACCTGAAATATTACTTACAGCAACAGCCAGAAGGTGAGTTAGCAGGGTACTGGGGTGCTGTATAAATGCCAACCGCAATGTTTTTTTTTTTTTTCTTTTCAGCTTTCAGTTTACCAGGCTGACGGCTTTTGTGTGTGTTTTAAGGGGAATAAGGCACATTAGATTCACCTATATGGTATGTTTTCGGAGGATCAGGGTCGGGGACTCTGCTGTTCATGACCACGTGGTCCCTGATTACAATCAACAGTCCTCAGTCGGCAGTCAGTTTCTTGCTTTCTGCTTTTATTCTTTCTTGTGGGGTGTTTGTGAGTAGGGTTAGGTAGGATGAGGATGGATGAGTTATAGAGATGCAGGAGTGTGAGTGAATAAATTACTGCAAGCCAGCTGACACACCAATCAGAGAACCTGGAAGTCAGCTCTGTGGTCAGCTTGTTGTCAGCTCCTGATTGTATCTTTATTTAATTCATTTTACTTTGAGCTTTTGAGTTCAAGTCTACCTACTTAACCTCCCTATGCCCTGCTTTTAACTTTTGAGTTCATTTGAGTTTGAAGTCTAAGCCAAGATACTAAGAAACTACTGTATTTGATGAAATGACACGTCAGATAATTTTCACAGTAAAAGTATTTTCACGGAAAGAGTCTCACCCACGAATATAGGGAAAACATTCTTACAGTGGAATTTTCTAGTTCTACAGTACTTGGTTCTGCTGAGGTATGAACTGGTGATTACCCAGGTCCCAAGCTAGTGCTCTAAATACTAGATCACACTGCCTTCAATGATGAGACATGCTATTAAGGATTATTGGTGAAACTAAACAACCAACAAAAACAAATAAACCAAAGTGTGGCAATAAAGAGACAGGACACCGATCTGCAACACCAAATAAAGTCCTACAATGGTCGTAGCATTCAGCACAACTTTAATGGCTCGTTGGGCTAGAGGTATGATTCTCGCTTAGGGTGCGAGAGATCCCGAGATCAAATCCTGGACGGGCCCTTATGTCATATAAACAGAACCATCGCAGTTTGATACTCTTTCGTCAAGGATCAGTCCTGGGGCCAGTCCTTTTTAATGTCTTCATTAGTGACATAGCTGAAGGGCTGGAAGGGAAGGTTTACCTATTTGCAGATGACACCAAGATCTGCAACAGGGTAGACGCTCCAGATGGGGTTGAGAAAATGAGGAGGGACCTAGGAAAGCTGGTAAAATGGTCCAAAGTGTGGCAACTGAGGTTCAATGTGAAGAAGTGCAAAGTCATGCACCTGGGGCACAGAAACTTTGCCGAGAGTTACAGGATTGGGGGAGTTGCTGATGGTCACCAGGGAAGAAAGGGATTTAGGGATAATTATCTCAGACAACCTAAAGGTGGCCAAGCACTGTACAAAGGCTGTGGGGGGGGGGGCAGTGCCATGTTGGGGTATATAGGAAGGGGTATCACTAGCAGAAAAAGAGAGGTAGTGATACTGTTGTACAAAACACCTGTGATACCTCATCTGGAGTATGGTGTACAGTTCTGGAGGCCACAGTTTCATAAGGACATAGACAAGGTGGAGGCATTTCAGAGAAGGACATCTAAGATGGTGCAGGTCTTGCACCAGAAGATATATGAGGAGAGATTAAAAGACCTCAATATGTATACAATAGAAGAGAGGCGGAAATGGGGAGATATGATAGAAACCTTCACGTATCTTAAGGCATTAAAGTTCAAGTGGGTGACGTCTTACAATATAGGAGATGTACAAGGACAAGAAGGAACAATATGAGATTGGGGGGCAGGATAAAGGGGAAAGTGAGGAAGTTTTTTTTTTTTTCACGGAAAGGATGGTGGATGCATGAAATGGCCTACCCAGGAGGTGGAGGGAGCTAGCACAGTGGGGGGATTCAAACATGCATGGGATAAGCATATGAGGACCTTAGAGGTGGGAAGGAGAGGCTAAAGCCAATGACCAAGTAGGGTCAGTGGCCGCTGATGCAGGTACAGAATACGGGCAGACTGGATGGACCCAGCGGTCCTTATTTGCTGTCAACATCTATGTTTCTAAGTAAATTCTATTAATTTTATATGCTCGCTGTTTTAGCTCTTCTGAGTTTATATGTGTATGTATGGCACAACAATTAAAAAGCACCATCAAAAACATTGGTATGTACTGATATTGTGCCAATAGGGTATTTTTTAATACAGTAAAACCCCCGATTATCTGGCCCCCCAATTGTCTGCCTCTCCCAGTTAACTGAACCAGTCAGATGTCCCCCTGTTGAGTGTCTGTTCATTACAGTTAACTGTAATCCAATGCATCCTACAACAAATTCAGTTTGTTCCAGTGAGTGTAGCAGCTGCTTAGTAATTAATGTAGCAGTCATCTGTTAGGTGCTGAATATTACAGCTGACTGAAGCAGGCTGTACTCTTGGCTTTGAAAGCAGCTTTCCTACCTTTCTGTATCTTAAGGTGTTCCGAACATGTAAGCCACTGCACCACACCAAGATGCTCAAACAAATGCGAAGCATGCTTGACATTTCAGAAAAGTTCTGAATTCTCGACTGTCTAGACCATGGTGAGAGAGCAATGGACACCACACAATGGTTCTCCATTGGAAAAGCAATGGTCTCAGACATTCACAAAGTCAGAGAAAAGCTACATAACTTTGCAGCTAGTATGGGCAGCAAGGTTGGTCCAGAGGAGCAGAAACAGTGAAGACAAGTCCTAAGACAAAGCATTGTACTTGTGGTTCATACAGAACTATGTGCATAGTGCGCCAATTTCTGTGATGATTCTTACACAAAAAGCAATTCAGTCTGACTGCAATCTAAATGGGGATGACAACACTTTCACTGCCAACGAAGGATGGCTGGACAGATTTTAATCCTGTTGCGTATAAGGCAGTTATCCATCATGAGAGAGTTTCTGTCTGCAAACTGTTACACAATCGGTCTATTCAGGGACAAGCTGTCCTTGCTCATTATAAGTGAGTGCTTATATCCCAAGAAAATTTACAATGTAGATTAGATGGGGTCTTACTGGAAACTCAAAACCTGAAAAAACTTTGGCCAGTGCAGATTAAAGTGTACCTCAGGTTACAAGAAATGAAAGGCTGACCGTCCTTGGTTGTGCAATGGCACTGGTTCTCCTAAAAAAAAAAAAAAAAAAAAACAAAATAAGAAAAAAATGGGCGAATACCACTGTACTGTTCCTTTGTAATATTCTTTATTTCATCCATACATATCAAGCGCATAATCTAGAAACTGGTTCTCATAAACTAAAACTGCTAGTGACAGGAAAATCACTGAAGCCATGATGTTTTAAGCATTTTAACACAGACATGTGGCTCTCATCAGCCGTGACAAAGTAACATGTGGATGACTTTTGTTAATTTCTAAAAACTGGTTCTTGTCCGATTTCATTCCCACTGTTTGATCCCACCTTAGAAATGTTTGTCTTCCTCTCGGAGTCATCCTACTGACAGACAATGCTGGTGCCCACCCAGACTCTGAAGTCCCGACTACCACAACGGTGCCATAAGATGCATGTTTTTGCCAGCTAATACCACTCCAAAGTTACAGCCAATGGACTAGTACATACTGGTAACATTAAAATAAATGTACTGTAGTAAACTGATCAATAATGTCCTTTCCGAGGAGAATGCAAGCATCAGCCTTGTTGAAATCACAAAAAAAAATTAAATATGAAAGACGCCTGCTATCTTCTGGCCGAAATATGGGGCGAGGCTCGCCAGGGTACCATTCAGAAATACTGGCAAAAATCAATGGCTCTAGACCCACCTCAGGCAACAACAGACAATGCGTCAGACCAACAGCAGTGCAGTGTCAGTGGCTCAGCAGGTAGCACACTCGCTTCTGAGGACGGAAGATCAGAAGGTTGTGGGTCCTAGCTTCACATCGGGAATGTGAGATACTGGATTTAATACTCGAAGTGTAAGACAGACAGAAGGCGTTAACCCATTAAGTCCATCTCTTGCCCTAGCGGGTCAAATATTTACCCATGTTGCCTATCAAGTACTTGTACAGTCCTGCTTCAAAACCATGAAAACTGTCTTTTTCAACTATGTCCTTTGGCAGATTATTCCATAAAGGAATAATTCTCTGCATACAGTAGTATCTCCCGGCATTATTTTTTGGAAAAGTTAGCTGCAATTGGTGACTGTGGCTTCTAAGGTTTATATTCATTTCCTGTAACTGTATGCCCAAACTTTCCCCAAGGTCTTCATCTCGTGAGATTTTAAACATCTGTAAAATATCACCCCTGATTCTCATAAACTCCAATGGGAACAGATTAAGGCTACCTAGTCTGGATTCATAATCCGTGTTTTCCAGACCTGCTATCATCTTAGTCACCCTCCTCTGCACCCTCTCCACATTGTTTACATCCCTCCTCAAGTAGGGGCTCCACAACGACGCACAACAGTCCATGTGTGGCCTGACGTATGCCCTGTAAGTGGCATGATGCAAACTCTACTCCTCGACATGAAGGCCTTCACAATACAACCCAGTGCTCTATTTGCTCTCCTGATGACCTCATTGCATTGTAAGTTGAAGCTGAAGTCTTTAGTTATTACTGTTCCCAGGTCCTTCTCGCTATCAACTACTCTTGGTGGTATTCCATTAAGACTATATGCCTCCTGCTTGTTGTTTGTTCTCAGGTGCATTACCACTCACATTTTGAGGTTAAAACTCATGCCATTGTCTGTTGCCCATTTTGCTATTTTTATTAGGTCCTCCCTCAGAGTATCTACCATACTTTTATTACTAACCTCGGCACCCAACTTTCTATCATCTACAAATCTGACACATACATATCAATGTCATTATTCATGTCTGATACAAACAGTGCAAATAACACAAGTCCCAGGACCGAACCCTGCGGTACCCCACTTATCACTGCCCCCAAATCCGACTCTAGTCCTAATTCTAACTCTCTGTGATCTGTTGCTCAGCCACGAATTAACCCATCTGATTAATGCTGCATTGATTCCCATGGAGTACATTTTATTAATTAGTGTTGTGTGTGGGACTTTGTCGAAAGCCTTTTGACAGTCCAAATACACTACATCAACTGGTGCCTTGTTACTGAGTTTTTGACTAACAAACATATTCATAAAATTGTAGTGTATTTGTCAAACATGATCTGTTTTTTTTTTAAATCCGTGTTGTGTGTAATCGTTTAGTTTGTTTTGTCGTCATTCCTCATCTATTCTATCCTTGATTATAGCCTCAAGGGTTTTACCCAGAATTGCAGTTAGGCTTATAGGCCTGTAATTCCCTAAATCTCCTCCCAATCCCAATGCTGACACTGTAGTGCATCATGGGGGGGGGTTGCTGCACTCCGGAGGTGCCCTTTTTCAGATGAGACATTAAATTGAGGTCCTGTCTGCCGGCTCTGGTGGTTGTTCAGGTGAATGTCAGAGATCCCTTGGCACTTCTCGATAAGAGTAGGGGCATTTTTTTATTAAAAGAAATTCAATACAGAACTAAACCAGAATCAAACAAAGTAATTCTGAAACCAAAAAAAATAAATACAATAACATAAGCTCCACCTTACAAAGGTTCCCACCATCCCTTGATGTATCAACTATCCTTTCCAATTCTCTTATATTAATCCCCAAAACATCACCTATAATTATAAACATACCAAATCTAACCTACCGTATCACCATATATCTTCCCACCTTTCTACCCCATGACTTTCTTCTTACCTTTTTTTTTTTCCACAAAAATTCAAAATTCCCCACTGTAGAAATCCCTCTCTTTCTTTTTTAAAACTTTATTTAATGTAATTTGTTGGGCCGAGGCCCATAACGACATACACAGACAACAAACATATGACAGTCATACAAGTTGATTCATATCTATTACAATCACTGGCAGACAAGGTCTTAAAGCAAAGCGGTTGTACATTATGCAAAGTAAATCTATGTAAATCCCTCTCTTTCATCACCATTTATTTGTTTTCTAGCACAGTCCCATATATCAAAGAACCCCAAATAACCAGCCCCGGACTTCCCACCCTCTCTAATAGAACATAGATTTTATTTTTCATATTCCCTCGATGACCTCCTTCAACATTATATGAAATCATCAGACATATTTCTTCTTTATATATTCCCTCAGTACTGCAGTATTCTTTTAAGTCCTTTCCACAATAGGTCTGCTTTTGAGCTAGAAGCCTGTTGTATATTTTTATTATATACTTCCCTACATGTTTCTTCACACAGATTTCCCACTGCAATATATACTGTATGTCATACGTTGCTGTTGTAGCACATATCTGCTTCTTGCTTGCCAGTAATAGAATTTTAAACAGGCAAACAGCACACCCAACGTGTGTGTGTTACATGCTGCTAACCTGCCCACATATTGTCCTAACACCAATTGTTCATAAGTCATCCTCTAAATTCAGGGAAGGCTCCACCTAGCTGCTAAAAAAATGCCATAACTTAGTAGTGTAAGTGCACTCGAACAGGAAGTGTGTGAAGGTTTCCTCTGGTGCCTGACATTCTAGATATGGACAGTTACGTTCTTTAACGGCTTTATGTTTTTTATTTCCTTTAACATTTACTCTGACGTAAGTGCAGATGCTTAAGTTATCCCACATTTGTTCAAGAATTCTCTGATTCATCGGCTGTTTTAAAGCCCATTATTGTTTGCCTGGGTCACAAAATTTTAAATCAGGTTCTACCAGCGCTATTTTTTGTAAAATTAATTCATATAATTGTTGCCTATTATTAGTCAACAGTTGTGATTTGGAAATCTTCCAGATGTACATCTTTTTTAATGTAGGTTTCAAAAATTCTGGAACTTGTAACCTAGGGGTTATCCTTGCTGTGCCACGGACTGATATATCAGTCCATAATCCCTATACGTTCAAATTCTGTTGGGTTCCTAAGGGTTAAGTGGATCTTCCTGACAACTATCCAAGTATACTTTTAATATTTCATGTGTCCATACCACTCCACTTCCAGCCATCTGTTGTAAAGCTTTCTTAACAGTTCCTACCCAAAACATGGTGTGAAAAAAAATAATCGGGTTGACCATTCCTACTCTTCATTTTTGTTTAGGTAGGTAAGTAAACTCCTTTTTCATGGGGTTCAGTCTGATCCCCCAGAGTAGTTGAAAGAATATGCTAAAAACCTTTGTTTCTAAATTCCCTGGGAGTGGAACTATCCACCTCACATATAATAACAGTGGAATAATAAACATTTTTTTCAATTTTTCCACTCTCCAGTCACATTTTTGTATTGCTAGCATCCCGTTTTTCTGCACCATATCTCCTTCCCTGAAATACATGCCCAGAACTTTGATGGGCTATTTTTTTTATCTGAATACCTGCAACATATATGTCTAGGGACTGAGTTCCTACTAGGATCCCTACACTCTTACCCATGTTTAGCTTTACTCCCGATATTTTAGTGAATTTAGCCAGTTCTACGATCACTTTTGGTACACATTCTGCTGTTTTTAAAAATTAATATCATCCACGTATGCTATGGCTTTTAATACTCCCCCACCTCAAGGGACCTCTAAACCTCTACTCTCCCTATTTTCCATGATATGCCAGATATAGGAGTCTAATGAAAGGGTATATAAAAGGGGGCTTAGGGAGCAGTCTTGCCTGACCTCTACCTTAATTGGAATAACCATACTCTCATTCCCTCATACTAGAGGTATTACTGTTGCCTATTTGTATAGGGTCTGTATCCAGTGGATCATCAGCTTAGAGATCTTATAATGGTGTCAAATCTGAAATAGATATTTATTTGACACCCTGTTGAAGGCTTTGCTTTGATCTAAAGAGATCAGAAACCCCTCCACCCCCCATGATTTGCAATACTCATAACTATCTCGAATTAAAATTAAGTTGTCTTGAATCTTTTTCCCTGGTACTCCACAGGTCTGTGCTCCAGGTAAGAGTTTCCAAATCCCTTTGTAACCTTTTATGTATTAATTTCCATAGAATTTTCCAATCTGAATTTAATATACAGATCGGCCTCCAGTTTTGTAATAAAGTTTTGTTTCCTGTTTTATAAATAAAGATCAGTAACCCCTTTGAAAAACTTTCTGGTATTATTTGTTTTTCCATTATTTCTAAATATACCACCATTAGCACATCCAGTAATTCTTCCTGGAATACCAGATACAATTCAATTGGTAAACTGTCCTATCCAGGTGAGACATTTTTCCAAAGTCCTTTAATGGTTTCGGCTATTTCTTCCTTCCTAACAAGAGTTTCTAATTTCTTTACATCTCTTTCTAATTAGTCGACTTGAAGTAGCCTCAGGTAGTCTATAATACTGTTTTCATCTTTTTCCTCTGGAGTATTAAGAGTTTCCAAATAGTTTTTTTATAATCCATCTTAAGTCTTTTGGATTGTGTTTAATTTTCCCATCTATGTCCATTAATTCTGATATATATGTGTTATATACCCGTGTTTTACATGCAGCACAGGGATCCCCAGCTGGTGACTTTACTGTTCCATATGTGAATTCTGTCACCAGTGTTGCTGTCCTGTCATACTGGTATTGTTTCATCTGTGTTTTCAGTTGTGTTATTTGTTCGGTATAATCCCCTGTGTAATAACTAAGGAATTAATATATTGCAATTGCTGTCTCAGTGAGATGCATTTTAAAGATTTCTTGTTTTGTGTGCGAGCTCCATTTTTTTTGAACCAAGAATATAATCCTTTTTTGTATCTTCCCACCATTCCCCTGCCGTGTCATAGAGACAAAAAACAGACTTCCTGGCTCTGAGGAATTCCTTAATACCTTGTTGTACTACCATGTCTTTTAATGTGCTGTGTTCAACCTCCATCTACTGTTGAAAACTGGAGGGGAAGAATTAAAATCGACCACTAATCTCAGCAGGGAATGGTCTGAGAACTCTATCAAGACTATCCCAATTTCACATGGTGTCACATTAGGGGACAGAAACCAGAAATCAATCCTGGTTGCCAATCTCCCTCTAGTACATGTAGTTTCTGGTGTTTTGGTTTTCACTATATAAGCATCTTGCATTCCTGCAGTAGTTAAGCAGTGCTGTAACGCATGTGTATCACAGTACACTTTCTTTCCTTCAGTGGACCGTCTCTCTCTCTATATCCAAAGAACAATTAAAATCACCACCTAAGAAGACCTTTCTGGATGTAGCTAAAAAGGGTTGTACTTTCCTGAACAGTTCCACCCTTTCTGCTTTGATTTGTGATGCATATACTGTGATAAATTTACACTGTTGTCCAACCAGTGCTCCATCCAAGATTAACACTCTACTTGGTATAACATCTATTAATTTCCGCAAATGGAACTGTAACCCTTTAAATAAAATTCCCACCCCATCTGCCTTTTCTAGTCCAAAGGACCAAAATGATGGACCCCAGACCCAAGAGTTTTTACACACCGAGTTAGAGTGGTTGAGGTTGACATCCAAGTTTCTTGTAGAAAAATCACATTAAGCTGTAACTGTTCTAATAAGGAAACTACTGCTTTTCTTTTCACCCCATTCTGTAAGCTACATACATTTAAAGTGACACATTTTAACTGTTCCATCAAAAACAAATATTAAATGTCTCAACCAGTCCCATTCTCAACCCATCTCTTCCTCTAGATGTTTCTGTTTCCTCCCATCCTTTTTCCACAATACAGGTAGCGACTTGGATGAAGCATCAGAGTCCGTATCTTCCGTGTCTGTAACCCCCCCCCCCGAAAGTTCTGCTGGCTAAAGCATCACATCTATTTTCCAATGCAATATCCACTACTTGAGTTGTTTTTACTCGTGCACTACCTCTTGATAAGGGGGTTTTCCAAATTTGGGGGGGGGGGGGAGGCATGCTCTGCGCATCTGGAATATTCTCCTCATTCATTTCAATGTTATCCTCCTGTTGAGGGGGGTGAATTAGTATAGTATCTGGCTCTTCTTCTGTTTCCAGGTCATTAACTACCTCTGGTTGTTCTGGTTCAGGTTCTATTTGCTGACTTGAAGATTCTTCTGCATCTGTTGACTGGGTAGAGGCTTTCCCTTTGTCTGATTGGTTGTCTGGACCTTTTGTCCTCTCAGCTGAATGAGCAGACCCCTGGGATGTTTTGGGATCTGTTTCTTTTTTCTCTGGGCCTGTCTATTTAATTCATCTTGATTTACCCCATCTTGCCTGTTGTGGGCTACCCATGGGCATTTGTGGAATACATGTCCTCGACCATCACACAAGTTACATCTGGCCACATTCCTACAAGCTGTACTGATGTGGTCATATTTTCCACATAGAATACATTTTAATTTATCACAGGAGCTGGTCAAATGCGGCCGCACCCCACAACTGTGGCAGGCCTTGGGTTGGGCAGCATAGAAACACACCCCTCTATCTTTTCCGATAAAAAACCTGTTCGGTAAATGGGTGATCCCTGCATCTGTTTGTCATAGCTTAATTTTAAAGTGCCCAGTCCAAAAGGATTCTGAATCAATTACTGGTTCTGGCACACTCAATATTTTGCATCTTTTTTTCTCCTAATTACACTTTTTTCCCCCCTGCATTCCCGAGCTGAGACCATCAGCCCGGTCACGGACTCCGACTGCGGCTGCTCACATTCCAGCTGTCCTCCCTTGAACCCCCTGGCTTTCCCCCCAGGGCGGGGTCACGGCACCGTGACCAAGGGTGCCGTGAACTTGGGAGAGGCAGGAGTCGGCCTGAGTGCCTAGTGCAGCGAGGAGGAGCTTCATGTGCCAGCGGGTGCAGGGTGTTTTTCTCCCCTTGCTTTTGTTGCGCAGGAGGCGGGGCGTGCAATGACGACCATCCGCCTGTCTCCGAAATGCTGCTGAGCGCCGGAAGCTGCGGTACCCCCGGCCTCTGCCAGGGGTTCATCGAGCGCCGGACGGTGTCCCCATCCTCCCCCCTGAGAAGGAGAGCAGTTCCTGGGATGCTTCATCCTTCTCCCCCAGCCAGCCCTCCAGCGACCCGAGTCCATTCCTGAACCCAGGTTGCCGGTGCCGCAAGCGGAAAACCAACCACTGGGCTGGCATTTTGCATCTTTTTTGTAGCCAGTGGTGGATGTCCCCCTACACTGATTCCTTCAGTCCTGAACATAATTGTAATTCATTTTACCATAGGTTTTGTTAGTGGAATTACCAAAAAGGGGGTCCATAGTGGGAAGAATTTCCTCGGATTATATTTCAGCCAAAAGCGTTCCAAACCCTGTACAGTGTTAAAGCTGATATTGAAATTATCTTCTCCCAATATGTATATTAACGCATGAACTTCTGCTGGCACGAAGGTCAAAGAATTCTTAATTAACTTTTTTCCCCACGTATTCACTGTTTGGGGTAGTTCTAGTCCACCTTTATATCTGATTCTCGCTGCATTTATTCTGGGTACTGGGGTGGTTCTATCGAATATGTCTGAGAACCTTGGTGCCTGTGTATTTGTTCTTGATCCATCTTTTTGTTGATGTGTCCCATGTTGGTTTTCTTCCTCCCCCGCTTCCTTGCTGTGTCCCCTATATGTCCAAAGGTAGCTGAAGTCCCCTTCCCATGAGTAGTCCCACTTGTTTTGAATTCTTCCCATTCTATATCTTCCCTTACCTTTCCTGCTGTTAGTCCATGAGCTCCTGTCCATTCCTTTTGGCCATCTGTATTTGAATCTGCACTAGTGTTGGCCTACTGTGAACCCAGTTCTGTGCCCATATCCACGTTTTCTATTCCTGATGTCTGGGTCTGTGTCCCATTGCCTTCGTCTGGTGGCACCTCCATTTTGTCACTGTTATTTTCCTCAAAGGGATTTTTTTTTCCTTTTCTCTGGCAGTAGCTACATTTATCTTGACCAGTGTTTCCCCTTCTTTTTCTGTTCAAAAGTCCTTCAGCATGTTGCACTCCATGGTGCTCTTCAATGTCTAGTGTCCCTGGTACTGTACTACTGCTGCTGCCAGAATCCAGCACCCTCTCCCTGCTAGCCGCTGCCTGTGTCCCCTCATTAAATATATCAAATTCTAGATCAGGGATCCACTTACCGTCAGCATCTTGCTTTCAGCCAGGCTGTCGGAGAGTGTGCTCCAGCGTCCATTCTGCCTCCTGCATCATCTGCAACCCGACACCAAACGCCTCTTTCAGACGGTCTCCCGACATTTGTTTCTGTACTTTTCCACTCTTCCATTTTCGGCCACTACTTCCCAAAAGAGTGTCTTTCCATTTTAGCCTCCGTTCCATCTTTTTCCATCTGACATCTTTTACTCTTTGTTCTAGTGTCCTTCTAGAGAATACCTCTGGTTTACTGTCCACTTTACCGCATGCAAGTGCCTCTGGTGATACATGTTCTTGTGCCAAGTGAAATTCATCTGTCATCATTTCCATTTCTGATTCTTCTGATGCCAGGCTATTAGCTTGGCTTTCAGCTGTTTTATCTTCATCCATCCACTCCTCTGTATCCATAATATAATTTGCCTTTGAACCATTCTCCTGTCACTCAGTCATCTTGGTGTTCTCCTTGGAATCCACAGCTGGGAGGAAGAGTGGCTCCCTAGCCTGCTCCATAGCCTCCTTCTCTACCAACTCCGGAGACTCCATCTTGGATTTAGGGCCAACAGCACCCCCTTCCAAGAACAAGGGAATTTCCCTGGTATCCCAGCCAAATGTCCCATTTACTAATACCACTAACAGCTTAATCTGGCTCTGTAAGTCAGTTTGCATCTGTACACATACCCCCCTTCCCTTTCCCCCGGGTCACACCTGAAAATGCACAGCAGCTCAGTGTCTCTCTCCTGGTCAACAACTTTCAAACAAATAAAAAACAAACAACAGGAGGAAGCCACTGATGTTACCCATCTCTTTGCTGAACAGCCAAATATGAACAATGAAGCAATGGAGGCGTGGTTAACAAGCAACAAACAGGCCGATTGCAAAGACGACACTGTCAACATCGCACTGGACAATTCTGAAGAAATATTGAAGATGGTTCACATGCAGAGAAGGTGGAAATCCCAAACCCTAACATCCTAACTGCAGGTGAGGTCATGAAGTGCTTTGAAAAATGCATACTCTGGTTGGGGAGTCAACCAGAATGCGATTATCTGCACACACTGCTGCTACAGCAGCTTGAGACAAAAGCAATGTTGAAATGCAAATCAAAATTCGGAGCAAAGGGCAATAACAGATTATTTTAAAAAAATATTTATTTCCAGATTGTGTGCTCTTAAGTTTGTAACATGATCCTTATTGTGTGAATACATTCTGTAACAGTATACAGCTAGTTTTTGTCATTCAGTGCTCTCCACTTATAGTGGACACTGTTAGACTGGGCAGTCGGTTATAGTACACAAAAACTGATTTCCCAAACCAAATATATCAAATCCAATGCATTTTTCTCTGGTTATAATGGAAAGAAACACTGCTTACAATGGACACTATGAAGTTTTTATGGGCATTTGTAGTGCTTTTTTTGGGGGGGGTGGGGGGAGTGCAGAGCTGAGCTGGTGAGGAGAGGTGGCAGATATAGAATTAACGGGAATCAGTACGATTCCCTATACGATTGTTTCAACAGTTACCATAGTGGTGCAGAAATTGCTTGAAAAGGATACATTTAGAAAAGGAATTGAATAAAACATTTAAAAATACCTTTTAAATAAGGGTGTGGAGGCATCCATTTTGGGAACACGAAAGGTGCTGTGACAATGTCACTGCCTCATCAGTGTTAATAGTGTGCAGAGCAGAAGGTGAGAACAGTTTGGCTGTGCGGTTAGGGATCCCATTACAGTATATTCTGAAGAACAACCTGGATTTTATGTTTCGCAGAGTATAACAAAAGAATCTAGTACTTTTCTTCATGATTTAACGGGACCCCTGTCTTTAGGAGCAGTTTGTTTAAATCTGCTTCATTGCACACTGTTAGAGCTGGTGAGGCAGTATCATCATCGCAGCACCCTCCTTGTCCACAAAATGGATTCCTCCACATCACAATTTTTTAAAATAATTTTTCTGTCTTCCTGAAGACATTTTCTAAATATAACCCAGCAGTTTACATACCTGATCCTCATTACAATCTTTACAATAATTATATAGGGAATTGTATGGATACCCTTTAAGATGCAGGAGCTGGAGAGATTACATGTCTTATAAAAATAATTATCCACAAGCTACATAAACTTTAATTAGTTAATTACATTAAAGAAATGTTATAATTCAGTAAAACCCTTACAGTGCAATTGCCTTTGTTCTCACTGTCCCAAAACCCAAACATCCAGCTACAAGTTACTGTCTTTTTCTTACCTTCTGCAATACATTTCCTTAAAAAATACAAAACTACTGCTCCCTGACAGTTATAACTCTAAATACAGAATACAGAAACATATGCTAGGCAGGATTCTGAGTAATCTATGAAGTTTTGTAATAGGTTCTTATTCACTCTGAGCCCATGCTCACACACAGACACACCTAACACATAGGTTCCACTTCATCTAGATATAACAGACATTGGATATAATGGACAAAAGTTGTATGCACAGATGCATCCTTTATAACAGGCTTGTACTGGAATTTTGGTAGACTCATAACCTGAGCGAACACTTGTATTAAAAGCGATGGTCTCTCTCACTTATCTGAACTCCCGATTATCCAAACTATTTTCACGACCCCCCCACTGAGAGGATTACTGAAGTTCTATTGCACATATAAATTAAACATTAAGATTATTCAAGTGTGTGACACCATTTAAGAAGTGCTTCCTTTCTAGGTTTTTGTATCCCTGTAGTCTGCTACTTAACTTTCCTAACACATCTAGTCCATGTGTGCAAAGGGGGGTTACACTACTGGAAAGTAAATCAACCCCCACCCCCCCCATTTAAGAGTGAGCACTGTTGGCTTTTTGGCTTTTCCAAACATACATCTCAGTACTGTGGCGTGCTGGAGAAAGAGCAGATTTAATGGGTACACCACACAGTGCAGTGGTGTTGGGGGAGTAGATATGAGAGGGGTACACGTCAAGTGTGAGAGAACTAATCGGGTGTGCACAGCAGCTGTGTTGGACAGAGGAGACCTCCCCCAGACAGCCAGGACCCTGGGATTTCAGTTTCTATCCTCAACATGCGACAAGGCTTCCTGAGCAAACCACTGGATATATTTCCAGAGAGACATCAAATACTATTTGAACAAGCTTTTCTTTATGCTTCCTTAAAACACCAGCTATTTAAAAACCCTTTTAGAGCTGGTAATATTTTATGCAGACTTACATTTCAGCACCTAAAGATTCTGCAAACTCACGGTTCTTTTTTTACTCTCTCCTGAACATCAGGCCATAATCCAAAATGGGACTGTATCAGAGTTCATTTGCTCACCAGGATCAATAAGAACAAGCTGTGACTGCTGAACTTTGTAAAGCAGCCAATGCACAAACTCAGCAGGGTTTCAGTAAGCAAAGGACTGACATCTCTCCCTCAACATGATGCACCTAATCAATACACGTCAAACAGGGGGCGCTAGCCAGCCCATCGGCGCAGCAGTAGTGCTAGCACTCAAGACACTGATGACCTGAGTTCAGGAATGAGCTCGGGTCATTGGGGGCTGGCTGGGAGGAGGAGGAGGACTGAGAATCCCAGAGACCGCTCTCCTCCTCCGGGGTGGGTTGGCCACCGTCCTCGTTGCAATACTGCTACCTGGGTGACCACAGGTGACAGTGCAGTTGAGGGCACTGTGGGGGGAAGGGGAAGAGATGCAAGCCAGGGGTGTGGTGCACAGCACGTAACAGCATGCACATGCACCTTGAATCTCCTGTGCACGCCTGCATTTCTGGGGCCAGGAGAAACACAATGAAAAACCCCACTGCCAGGACCGACGGCAGCCCCAGTGGACCAAACAGAGACTGACCCAGAAACCCTTAGCGACCTTCCTGACGAAGATCTTTTGGGGGGGGGGCTGATACCAGAGCAGCATGGAGGTAGGATTCCAAAGGGGTTTAGGACTCAGTAGAGCCAGGCACCCAGTGGTCCCTGAGGGAAGGTCGAGGCAGTGGCATCAAGGGGAATAAACAAACAGAATTAAAAAAACTAAATGGGGGCGCTACAGCGCCATGCACATGACAGGTTGTACTTCAGATCACCTCCTAAGAGACACATCTGAAAGTATAAAACTTTACAATTTAAAGTGGTCATTTCACTTCATTGTGTTAGTTGGCTCAGGCTTACCTTCAGGAACACACAGATACCAAATACAAGTACGGGATGGCCAAAGGGAGTGACCAGTGGTCCAGGGTAGAAGAGCTCACATCAGCAGGCCCAGACAACAGTAACAGAGAAAGGTAACACCAGCAGCACAAGCAGAGCATGGGATCCCCCACTGTGGGACTCAGTGCTGCAAGGGGCGAGAGTCATGAACCAAAATGTTGAGAAAATAGTGGAAAGAATAGAGGAACAGGACGCCAAAACTGAAGGGGCTGTCACAACAGCCAAGGAGGCTCTATGTTTCTATATTTCTATGTTAAGCAATCCTCTAGGATCCAGGCTGCCTCCGCCAAAGTGACCATCAAGAAAGGAAACCTGAGAGCTCAATTAGAGACTTAAGAAAATGCGAATCAAGCAATGAACCTGCAGGTGGTAGGCCTCTCTAAGGGAGTGGAGGGGGAAGACCTACTTGTGTCAGACAATGGGATGCAGATTCGGTGCGAACACAGTAATGCAGGAGAATTCAATGAAACTGGGAGGGGGGGCATTCAGGAGGCAAGTCTTCAAGCACTTTTTCACTGAAAGAGTGGTGGACGAGTGGAACAACGTTCCAGAAACATAACATAGACCCTACCTGATCTTTGGCTCTCCCACCCCCCCCATTCCTTTCCACTTTGATTCCCTTATGCCTATCCCATGCAGTCTTGGATCCCACCACTGTTTTTGGCCCTACCACCTCGGATGGTAGGTTGTTCCAGGAATCCACCACTCCTTCTGTGAAGAAGTACTTCCTCACGAGTCACACCTCTCTTGAATCTATCCCCCTCCAACTTCAAATCATGTCCTCTTGTTCTTGTGCACAGATTTTTCTGAAAAATACTTTTCTCCTTTACCTTATTTAATCCCGTAAGGAATTTAAAGGTCTCTGTTATATCTCCCTTTTCATCCTCTCTTCCAGGATGTACATACCGAGTTCCTTTAGTTTCTCCTTACAGGGCTTTTGATGCAGACCTGCACAATTTTAGGTGCCCTGCTCTGGACCACCTCCACTCTGTCTACATCATTCTGGAGATGTGGCCTCCAGAACTGTACACAGTATTCCAAGTGAGGTCTTAACAGTGATCCACACAGAAGCAGCACCACCTCCCTCCTTCTGCTGGTGATACCTCTCCCTGTGCACCCCAGCATTCCACTAGACCTCCTAAATGCCTTGTCACACTGCCTGGCCAACTTTAGGTCATCAGAGATTATTTCCCCCCAAGGTCTCTCTCCTTCTTGGTGGTCATCAATAACACTCCGCTCCCCCCCCCCCCCACCAATTCTGTACTCTGCCCCTGGGTTTCTGTATTCCAAGTACATTAACTTGCACTTTTGCACTGAAACACAGCTGCCATACACTTGACCACTCCTTGAACTTTCTAGGTTTCTGCTCATCCTCCACCCCAGTACACACTCCACTGAAGATTTTGGTGTCATCCACAAAGAGGCAGACCTTCCCTCCAGCTCCTCTGTAATGTCACCTATAAAGACATTAAAGAGGACTGGTTCCATCACTGATCCCTGAACCGCCCTGGTCACCCTACCCTCCTCTAAGTGAACTCTGTTTACCACCACCCTCTGTCGTCTATCCCCTAACCAACATCTTAACCAGTTTATCATCTTCTGACCCACTCCTAAGCTACCCAGCTTGTTTAATAGCCCCTACAAAGGTGGTAATGGCCTTAACAGTGCAGGTTTCAAGGCAGGGTAGGACCGGCACATGTCCAGATATCCAGAGTAAGAGGGCAGAGCAGAGGTAAGGGAAAAGGAGGACCACTAGGGTCTACATAGTGCAATAAGGCAGGGTGGGTAGACTGGCCTTCTTCTGCCGCCATCTGTTACATTTCTAAGCAGACACATCTTATCCAGAATCCCTGTTACTATTGTCACAAATGAACATCTTAGAAAGCACCAGGCCCAGGACAGACCCTTGTGGAATCCTGATTGTAACCCCCCTGACCTTTAGTGTATGAACCATTCAGTACCACTGTTTGTGTTCTCCCCTCAAGCCAATTTCTCTCCCATCTAGTGATTTTTCCCCCCAGTGCCCAAGTTCCTCAATTTCTTAAGTAGAACTGGTTTTATTGCCAATGTGCATAACTTTGCACTTTTTAGCATTAAATTTGAGTTGCCCGACTCTGAAGTGCCTAGTAGTGAGGTATGTTCTTGGCATACTGGAGGCCTTAGTTCCCCCCACCTCCTGCCTGAGATGTCAGCAGCAGAGGCCATAAGGTAGGGTTGGTAGAGGAGGATCAAGCACTGTTCACTCTTAGAACAGCCCCTGGTAGTTGGCTCGTGGAACTACATGTGATATGGGTGACCATGCACTGAGCACGCTCCCATCCCAGTAAGTCACAGTCACACCCTGAGGGAGGTGGGTGGGGACTAGCTGGGTCAAGGTGCAGGTTGCAGAATCCTTCTGGTGTATCAGCCTCTGGTACATGAGAGGGAATTTCTGCAGGAGGTGGCAGACTTTGTCACCGAGAGAGAGTGTTAGAACTGCCCAGATGGTTGGTCCTGGGTGGTTTCAGTGCTTTGATCGATGGTGAACTCTCACAGTTTGGACAAGACTTTCTCCAGACGATGGCTTAGCTGGATCTTGCACAAGTTGTTACTACTGAGACCCACAGACATGGTCACCTCTTCCACTTGGAATTCTCACTGGGGCTCGAGGTAGATATCCTCGAGATTGATTCAGTCGTGGTCGGATCCCTGCATGGTAAAGTTCCATTTGAGGCCTCCCTCCAGTAGTCCACCCCCTGTGGAGATGGTCCACTATCACCCTTTAAGGGGGTTGTCCCCAGCAGGACTCCAGGCGGTGATGGACCTCTTGGGTGTGATGGCTGCTTGTGGGGCAAGTTACCTCAGCTCTTGACTGTGTTGCGCCAGTTCATATAAGACCCAGGTCTATGTTTCTCCAGACAGAACATGATGCTCTGGAGACATAACTTTATGCTAATTACAGAACTTTAGAATGAAGTTCCAACTCTGAACTGTGGTCATGCTCCATTTGTAGTTCTTAATGTCAGAACTGTTTCTATAGCTAGGGGAGCCGTGACCACTAAAACTAGCTAACTGGCTACCAAACATTTCTAATGATTTAAAAAAAAAAACTGATGAAAAACAGACAACGTGAAGAATATTTAACTGACAACATTTTAAATATATAATTGTTCAAGAAACCTTAAGGTAGAACTGATTCTTGTGTGAACCTCTTTTCAGGTTCGGGAGGGGAGACAGGTCAGGGATTGTGAATTACAGTGATGTATCCCTGACAAGAAAATACTTCACTATGGTGAGTAATTTTCTTCCCAATCCCAGGAATCCATCACAGATGCTTTACAACAAACATACTCTCTAGCGGTACCTTGGGAGGATGGGTCAGGAACCTACTTAGTGAAAAGGTTCAGCATGACAGCAGTTTCAAAACTGGCATCCTTCCTGGACTGCAAGTCTAGACAGTAGTGCTTTGTGAAGGTGTGCACTGTTTTCCAGGAAGTTACTTTACAAATGACTAGAAGGGGAATGTCCCTTGTAGCTGCCACAGAGGCAGAAGTACCCCTTGCAGGATGTGCCCTTAGGCCTCTGGGAGGGAATTTTCCAGCTTTTCCATAACAGAACTGTATGCAGCAGACTATCCAACCAGAGAGAGTTCTCCTAGTTGCTAGTTTACTTTTGCCAGCCTCATCATAGGTAACAAAAAGCTGTGTACTCTGGGATTTGAGATCTTTGTATGGTCCGTGCAGTGACCTAGTATTCTTTTTGCATCAGACAGTGCAGTTTCTACTCACCTATGCTGGAATGCTCAGGGCAGATCACAGGAAGGGCAACTGACTGGTTCAGGTGGAATTCTGACACCACCTTAGGTTGAAACTTCCTACTGGTTCGAAAACCTATCTTATCCCTGTGGAAGATTATGTAGTTTGGCTCCGTACAGAAGGCTTGTAATTCGCTTACCCTCCTGGCAGATATGGTAATCTGGAAGATGGTTTTCCATGTGACATATTTTAAATTAGCAGTAGCCATAGGTTTAAAGGGAGCCTCCATCAGCTGGGTAAGACAGATATACAGGGCCCATGAAGGGACTGTGTCCCTTCAGGGGGTATAGGTTGCTGATGCCTTCAAAGAATCTTTCAAGAACAGGTTTTGTGGCCAGGGACTTCTCTATGCCTGTTGATGTGTAGGTAGACACTGCTGCCAGATGTACCTTTAGTATCATGGGCCTCGGACCTAAGGACTATAGGTGTACCAGATTGTCCAGAACTATAGGCAACTCTGCATGCATCAGGATTATCTTCCTGGGAGCACACCAGTAAGAAAATCTCTCCCACTTGGAGGAATATGCTTTCCCGGAACTTTAGGCACCATCAGCACCTCCTCTGACAGATTCTAACTAGAAAATTCTAGCTGTTCAAGAACCATGCCCTCAGACGTAATGGTCTGAGGTTTGGGAATGTTATTCTGCCCCGAGATATAGGCAACAGGTTGTATCTCAGTGGCAGACTGACTGGAGTCTTGATGGACAGGGACAACAATACTGAGTACCAAGCCTGTCTAGCCCAGTCCAGGACTATCAGAATCAGTGTTGCTGGCTCTCTCCTGAGCTTTATGGGCACTCTTTGTAGGAGTAGGAATGGTGGGAAGGCATACCGAAACCTCCCTGTCCAATCCAAGACTAGGGTGTCCTCTGGGACTGTGCCCATTGCTTGTGGCCTGCAACAAAACTGTGGGAGCGGACTGTTCTCCCAAGCGGCAAACAGGTCTATTTCTGGAGTGCCCCATCTTCTGAAGACTGAGGCCAGCACTTGCTGGTTCAGGGTCCACTTATGGTTTTCCTGGCTGATTCTGCTTCAGGAGTCTGCTAGGACATTGTCTTTGCCTGGCAAAACTACTGCAGAAGTCTTTGCAGGTAGGGAATAAGCTAGATCACAGATCATCATGGCCTCTCTGCACAGCCTTGAGGATCTTGTTCCTCCCTGCTTGTTTATGTAATACATAGTGCACGGTTTGCTCCTACTGCGCACGAATTTCCATACACTCAATAATCTTGTTATATGGTACACTTCAAAGATCGTGAAAAGTTACTGTGGTATCCTTCTGAGGTCACAACGAACAACTTTTCAGCATTGACGTGCCATCTGATTGATTTAAGACATGTCTTTCAAAAAGAAAGTCCAGGAAAAATGGCAAAGTCGCGAAGTGAGCAGAGTACTAAGACACCGACGGCTCTGTGCTACCAAACACGGCTCAGGTATACTTTTTGCCTTTTTATTTTGTTTGTTTTTTAAATCAGGAGAGTCAGGAGCATGAGCAACAGATTGGCAGCTGCAACGTGGTAGCAAACTGAAGTGCCAGAGCCAGCAGGAGCAATGACTTACGGTATGAAACTGTACAAAATTAAACTTTTAAATGTGTTAAAAACATACACTGCCAGCCCGCTGGCGCAGCGGTTGGATTTCCACTTGCAGCGCCAGCGACCCGGGTTCGGGAACAAGCCCGGTCACTGGAGGGCCGGCCGGGGGGGAAGGATCGAGCATCCTATAGACAGCTCTCCTTCTCCGGGGGGGGGTAGGGGACTGGTCCGGTGCCTGCTGGCTCCTAGCGGAGGCTGGGAGTATCACAGGATGCACGGACCAAAGTTAACTGGGGGAGGAACGGACATCGGCTTATGCCATGACGTCACTACGCTGTCCCGAACATAAAAACAGAAAATTGCTCGCTGGCCGCCGGATGATGGCTCTCCGTTCCCCGAGTGCCTCCAGTACCTTCCCAGGGCCTCCTGTTCCTCAGCAGCATCCCCAGGCCCTAAGTAGTGTGTGCTGGGAACATTCCCTCCCCCTGGTGCCCTTCCCCCTCGGAGGAGGGGGACCCGCCCGGCGAAGGGATATGCCGGGATATCCCACGGATCGGCTGCGATCTGAGGACCAGAGGAGGGCTGGGTAAGGGCAGTGGGGCCGGGGGGGGGACTTGCGGAGCCTGAAGGAGTGGGGGCCAGCGAACCATGGGAGGCGGGGAAAAAAAAAAACATACACTACGGGTGACCATACACAACTAAGGCTGTCTTTCCATCTCGGGCATGTAATGACATCATGGTGACCTCTCGAGCTTCGATTTCAAGGTCTCCATGATGTCATCACATAACCTTGACAGAAACACAGCCTTGCTGTATATGGTCACCTATACACTATACTGTATGTTGTGGTGTCTGTTCCAGTCTGAACAGACTGACCTTGCAGCTGGGAAAAGAAGGACTGCACTGCCTGCAATAATGCCCTGAACTCCAAGAGACCGACGTGCTGCTGAGTCTCCTGTGGGCTCCAGATGCCACTCACTGTGAGGACCGCTATGTGAGCTTACTTCCATTGTGATTGGGCTGAATGATGAGACCAAGAACCTCTCTAAATGTTAAAATAATGGAATGAAAACAAATTAGGAAAACTGAACTGATTTGAATGAATTGCCAGCTTTTAAGCAGCTTTGGTGGGGGGAGCACTGGCAGTATAACTATTTGCTTTTCTTTTTGGTCACATACCAGGTGCACCCCAGTAAACTTAAAACAAAACTGAGAAAGATACAGAAGAAATATGTTAAAATATTTGCATATTTGCCAGGGCTGAGCTTGCTAAATGTGTAACACTGCACTGCAAACTGGAGAGGTCTGGCCTTCTCCTAACTGGTGCGCTCCTCAATGGTCACCTGTTGGCTTCTTATGGCACAGAGCAGACAATTAAAAAATGAAACCACAAAGTGGTTTCCCCACAAGAAAGAGAGAAAGATGGGGGACTTCAGCTCATACTGGCATGATATAATTTAAAGTGTCGTTTCCTGACTGATGAGTGGATCACCATACTGTCGGTGGCCAGGCTGATCATGATTTGGCCGAATAACAAGACCAAGAGCCCCTCTAAATATTAAAATGATGGTAGGAAAATCAAGTAAGAAACCAAACTGATTTAAATGAACTGCAGGCTGTTAAGCAGCCTGGGGGGGGTGGGGGCACTAGTACTATACCTATCTGCTTTTGGTCACATACACAAGGTGTACTCCAGTAAACATAAAAAAAAAAAAAAAAGATGCACAAGAAATGTGATAAAAGCTTTGTATATTAGCTAGGGTTGAGCTTGCTAAATCTTTAACATTACTTCCAGTTCTAACATAATTCTTTTTGTAGGTGAATGGGCTGGGATGTTTTTGGGTTTCCACCATTTTGGAAACACCTGAAGTACAGAAACAATCCCTGGCCCACTATCTCCAGGACCCACTGGGCTGGGATGTTTTTGGGTTTCCACCATTTTGAAAACATCTGAAGTACAGAAACAATCCCTGGCCCACTACCTCCAGGACCCACTTGTCTGTGGTAATTTTTACCCATTCCTGGAAGTAGTGGTCCAGCCTTCCCCCACTGGCAAATGGTTGGGCGACCTGGGCAGAATTATAAGGGGTTTTGTTCTGGCTGTGGTTTGGGTGCTAGTACTGTGGCAACATTCCTGGAACCCCTCCTGCCTCTGCCTCTGTAGTAACCTCTTTGGGGATGGTATTCATAAGGGGCGTAGGGTCTTGGATAGTAGCCTCTGGCCCTGCCTCACCTACCACAAGGCCTGTAGAAGCCTTTCCTTTATCAGTGTTGTTTTTATAAGTTGTCTTGCGCTCATCCAGCTTTTTCACATATGCCTCTGTTTTGTCACAATAAAGTGAATTTCCTTCTAAGCAGAAATCCATGGTCTTGGTCTGATTTGCTCTTAACCAGGAGAACCTTCTCATCGACAATGCATGGGCTAAGACCCTTGAAGCAGGGTCACTGGTGTCTACAGCCATTTGGAATTGGTATTTTGTGGCATCCAGGACTGACTTTGCTGTGGCAGCCAGGTCCTGAGCCACCTCACCTTCCACGTTGTCCATTAGTGCCAGCACCATAGTCCACGGTGCCTTCTGATACTGGGCTGTATATGCTAAATAACAGACATGAAATTCTTGTCCCTGGCACTTGATGAACTTGCCCAGCCCATTACTAAGATATTCAATTTTTCACTCTGGTTTTCCCAGTTTCCTGGAATCTGGAAAACTGCATCAGTCACACCTGCGTTCAAAAGTGGAGACCGCTTCAACCTGGCCAACTACAGGCCTACCTCTACCCTCTCCCCCGTCCAAGGCCCCAAAACAAACAGTATCAGACCAACTAGTCCACTACCTGTGCAAGTAAATTATTCAATATACACAACATGGATTTAGAAAGCATCACAGTGCTAGTACTGCCCTGTTGGGATACACCCACTTCTTGTGCGAGGCCCTTGATGGTCACCTGCTGGGAGCTATATACATTGACTTGACCAAAGCATTTGACCTCGTAAACCACAAGCTGTTGCTTGACAAGCTCCTCTTACTTGGCCTCTCACAGGATGCAGTAACCTGGTTCCATAGCTACTCACCAATCATTCACAGAGGGTAAAGATTGATAGTTCTCTAATGTTAAAAGCATTTTTCAGTGGGCGTGCCACAAGGCTCTATTCTCGGCCCCCCTTCTCTTTAGTCTATTCATAAACTGACTCCTAGGGGCCTATCTGACATCTAAGGTGTTCCTATAAGTGGACGATGCTGTTATCTACACCAGTAATGCACAACAGGCCTATGTTCTGACCTCCACAATGACTTTAAGTCCTTAGAGAAATGGTTCTTGATAAACAAGCTGGTATTAAACTACAAAAAAACAAGATCATGCTGTTCTCAGGGCCACAAGTGGAAAAAAAGGATCCCTCCCCTTGTCATCTTAAATAATAAAGGCGATAAACTGGAACAGGTCGAATCTTTTAAATATTTAGGCGCTAACCTGGATGATACTTTATATTTCTCTCCACTCATGGATAACACTGTTAGCCTTGCAAACAGAAAGCTAGGCATGCTGTTCAGGAATCACCTGAACCTCATCACAGAAGCAAGGCATCTTGTGTCCTGCACGGTCCTAACGATTCTGGACTATGGCCTCCCTGTCTATGCAGCAGCTAGGAACTCCGTACTTAACAGAGTTAGGGTGGTGCTTAATAAGGCTTGTTGCTTTGCACTTGGGGCTGACATGCTTGCACATAACTGTTCCCTTTATACCCTAACTGGCTCCCCCTATATGAAAGGCTAAGATATCAAACTTGTTTGCACGCAAAAAAGGCACTATTGGGCCTTACCCCATTAGCGATTTGTAACTTCTTCCACCCCATTAACAACTAATACACTGTCAGGAGTATGTCTAGGAATGCCCTAGAGATAACTTTCCATAAAACTAGCCTTGGCAAGTACTCCGTTACAGTAAGGTTATCTAAATGGCTCAACAACTTGCCTGAAACTCTTGTAGGACTCCCTAAAATTGGCCAATTCAAGAAAGCACTGAGAACAGAACTCACAAAAAGTACTAAATGCACCTGTTATAGCTAATTGGGTCTCCCTTGGCTCATTCTCTTGTCCTACTTCTTATGAACTGTGTGCATACAGGTACCTAGGGCCTCCAATGTTCACTGCTGATTATGTTCCCCTGGAGCTGCTGTTTTTTAGTTATTGTACCTTTCATACGTTCTATTGACAATACTCTAAATGAACTGCTGGTTTCTACAGCAAATTATAAAAAGGAGAGAAGAAATCCCGGAAGCTGACTGGCTGAAGCAGACCTTGGCCTGTGATGATATCTCAGAATATCGTCACGGTCCAAAACGAACTACCAAGATCAGCCATTTACAGACACTTTAGGGCCATTTTATAATAGCAATAATACACTCCAGGGTATATCATGGGATATCGTCACTTCTCAGGTGCATGAGACACTCAGCCTGTGGCCTCGTGCCTCACAATGCACCCAAGACGTGACGATAGCTCATGATATACCACACCCTGTCGTGTATTATTGCTTAACTACACTCCATGTGAGCTGCCATTACTATATTACTAACTGTAATGAATGCGAGATTACTGTTTTATGAATCATCTTCTTGACTCAGACATTGAACCTTTGCAAATGAGCACTTGTACTCACAGGTGTAATCCAAATAATGAAATAAATAAATAAAAAATAAGCTGCTTGCCTAAGGAGCAGGTAAGCTGTAAACTTTTTTGATCATAGTATCCTGTTTTCTGGAGTCCTTTCTAGGGGTCTGCACAGAGAAGAAAACCTAAGCCCTGTCACAAGCAGCTGC
This sequence comes from Neoceratodus forsteri, assembly GCA_016271365.2. NCBI lineage: Eukaryota > Metazoa > Chordata > Ceratodontiformes > Ceratodontidae > Neoceratodus > Neoceratodus forsteri. Next base: position 1,391,607,430 of record CM057458.1, on the reverse strand, counting down.
TCAGACTACTAATGCATGATGAGGGTGGGCATTCAAGTATTCCACACCCTGTCTGGCCACCTGATATTTTCTTCAACTTTTTTGTCCATGCCCGCAGATGGATTAGGTGAAGACATGATTTCTGAGGTGTCTTTCCTGAGTGATTTGTGTATGATGAATAGCAACCTTCTTGTAGGAGGTAGCTCCACAATATCCCTAAATTCCACCTCCTCCTCATCATTACCCTCCTCGGATTCCTGAGAGGGGATGTTAAGAGTGCTCACCATTTGTCTGATGAAAGAGGAGTATGAGGTAAAATCCTCTGTAGGCCTAGGAGGGGAACCAAACTCTTGCTCAGGTTAACCATTTGGTTCAATAGGTTCACCTTAATCCTCGTCCTCGTAATACATGTCCTCCTCTTCCACAAGCAAAGGCCCGGAGCCTAAGCCGAGGGCAGGCACATTACTAAAGTTTTCCCATAGCCTGGAAGGCCTGGAAAAACTGCCATACTTGTGCCATGCCCTCTGCTGAGGTCATTTGTCTTGGGTCCAGTGCCTGCTCCTTTTCCTTTGCAAGAGGAGTGGCAAGGACATTCTGTTTGTTTTTTTCTTGGCAGACACTGTCTTCAATGCCTACTCTGAGGCACTTTTGTTTGTATTTTTGCCATCACTGGACTGAAGGTTCCCTCTTTCAGACACCCTGCTGTTGTCTATACCATGTTTACCATGCTTATCCGACGACTGAGCAGCTTCACCTTTCTTCTCTGTGCCGTCTGAGAGGGACTGCTGCTGTTTATGAGGAGATGGACATTCTGATGCATGCTTTTCACCGATATTAGGAACTCCCTCAGAGCCTTTATTGTATTTTGGTGAAACAGAAGCAGACTGAGAAGCCATAAAGTCTTTTCTCTTGGGGTTTAGGACAAAACTTTTACAGCGCTCACAACTGATAAAATCATGATCTGGAGCAAGGATAGAGCTCATGGCAGTCTCCCCTTGCCATGAGCTGAAAATCATTTGTACAATTTTTAAAGTCTGTGGGTCCTGCTCTCTTTTTCTTAGGGTTGGTCAGTCATGCCAAACTCTAAGACAAATTTTCTCGGTTCCCAGTATAGTAAAAAATATGTTTGACAGAACCAGTGTAAATAAAAGCAGTTCTGAGGAAAATGTATTCACGTTTCAGTTCCCTTCTATCAGGAACTGTGTTTAAATAAGTCAAGGACTACTACAATATCTTAAATTTTAGAGTGGTTTAGGGTTTCATAAAGTAGTCTATACAAACGCAGCTCGGTCCCCTCTCAGCAGGAACTGCATCTTAAAACAGTAAAAACCACTAGTCAGAGATGAATAAAGCAGTTTAGAAAGGAATAAAAACAGTGTGTATGTGTATATATATATATATATATATATATATACACACACACACACACACACTGTATATATATATATATATATATATATATATATATATATATATACACATATATACACACACACACACACATACATACAGGTATATTTAGATGATTTTCTCAATAATGGAGCGGATCACTTCAGGTAGGAACCACGTTATGTTGTGGCCTTCTCCGATTCCTGGGAAACAGAGAACCGCAAATATATATATATATATATATATAATTTTTAAAAACTAACTAAAGCAGTATATTCAATAATAGTAACTAAATCACAAGAAATTAGTTAGTGCTACAGGGGAAGCATGATCACAATGCAGAGGCTGAACTTATAGTTAGGTTCATAGGATTTGGTTACAAGTCCAATTAGCTACAAGAGTCATAGACGAACCTGCCACTGTTCAGTGGACATATTCCCATTTTTTTTTCTCCCATATGTTGATCAAGCAGACGCGTGAAGGCTGCCATGCTACTAGCACCAACCACAACTAATGGAGGCGAGTTCCACACTTCCACTATCCTCTGGTTGTACCACCTACCTCTTTTGGTAGTTCTATATTTCTCACCTTGTAATTAGTAAGAATGGACCCTGGTTGCCCTACCTGACATGGCCTTTGTTTTCAAACCCACACATTCCCAGAGCATAACATTCCGGAAGGCATTATAAACATAGCAAAGATCTCCTCTAATTCGTCGATATGACATCGAGTATAACCCCAGATCTTGCAGTCTGTTATAATATTCTTTACTATGGACTATATTAATTCTCTTGGTAAATCTTCATTGTACTCTCCCTATAAGTCTTGAACTGCCTACATTCTGTGGGACACCAAAGGGCACACCATATTCCAGGACCAGCCTAACCAAGGACTTGTATGGGGCACTAAAACCTTCTCATTTCTGTTTTTTTTCTGTTTCTCAAGATGTTACCTATTATTTCATTTGCATGTTTAGCCACTTCAACATTGTGTTTATCAAATGTTAATGTATTTGATATTATAACTCCCAAGTCTTTTTCTTTTCAGTACTTGTAATGTCTTTATTATTTATTTAATGGTGTGCCCTTATATTATTGTATCCAAAGTGAATTACCTTGCATTTGTTTTCACTGAACCTCAACCTGTGAGACCCTGCCCAATCTTCTAACTTATTTAGCTGTTCCTGAAACTTTCTTATAGACGCTGTGTCATTCACCACAGCCCCCACCTTCGAGTAGTCCGCATACATGCAGAGCCATGCCCCATCTGACACCTGCATAGTAGCGACAAAGATGTTGAAAAGTAGGGGCCCCAGAATCGAACCCTGGGGCACCTTACTAGTGACCTTACCCCACTCAGACAAAAAACCTTATTTGAACCCTCTGGTATCTATCCTGAAGCCATGAACCTATCCATGCCCTAAGGCATACATTCACCCCAAGTTATTGCAGTGATTTCAACAAGCTCTCATGAGACACAAAGGCCTTAGCATAAGGTATTACCACATCGACTGGCAGGCCCTGATCCAGTGCCTGGCTCACAGATTCAAAAAAATGCAGCAGTTACTAGCACAAAATCTACCTATTGCGAAACCATGTTGTGACACATCTACCACCTGCAACTGTTTAAGGTCATCTTCCAGAAACTCCTTAAACGCACTCCATGACCTTTCCTGTCACTGACGTGATACTAATTGGCCTGTAGTCATCAGCTTGGGTTTTGTCACCGGTTTTATATATTGGGGTGATATGGGTCATTCTCCATACCCCCAACACCTTCCCCTCCCGTGATGACACGTGAAATGGAATCACCAATGGTCCCGCTATCTCTTCAGCCAAATTCTTCAGAAACATGGGGGGAAAACCGCCTGGTCCACCTGACTTGAATTTGTTTAAGTCAGAGAGCTTCTCTTTAGTTTGTGTTTCTGTAATTTCAGTATGCCATTCCTGCCATTCACCTTCTCTCCCTCCTAGTCTGCTAAATTCCTCGGAAGCCTGGTAAACACTCAGAAAATATTTACTAAAGGCGGTGGCCATATCCTCCTCCCTATCCGGTATCCTGTCTCCTTCCTTAATATTGATAACTGTTTGCTACCCTTTCATTCTAAATATTCATAATTAACATAACGTTTCATCTCTGGGGCATCATACTCTGCCTTGAGAATGATGCTTACTGTAAAGCACCAGTGAGAGAGGAGCACCAGGGGCCACGGGAAGGAGGTAAAAAAGTAACAAACAAAAAATACTTGTGTTGCTAAATCCTGGAATCCTGGACCACCTTTCTAACCTTTCCAGATCCCTCTTCATGTCCCTTAACCCTTACTTAGTATCCACTCTGCCACAGATCTTAGTTTCATCTATAAAGAGACAAATCTTTGTCTAGATTCCCTCCTTTATGGCGCAGATGAAAATCATAAACAAAACCAGTTCTAAAACAAGAAATCCTTTTTTTCCTACATCCTACATCAATAGTACAAAAAGTAGTTCTAATATTATAGGCCCCTTTAGGAACAGCAATGGTTTACTGGCTTCAGAAAAGGAGGCAGACGATATTCAAAATAAGTATTTCTGTTCAGTTTTTAACGTCAGGGTTTCATCCAGGACCATTTTAGCGATTCCATCATCACCTGGGCAAATTCCTATTGATTTTAATGATGTCAGGGACAGGTTACACAAGCTAGACATCAATAAATCCCCTGGTCCGGATGATATTCATCCTAGAGTGCTGCATTAATTGGCAGACTTGCTGCCACTACCCCTTACTAAGATACTTCAGGCTTCCCTCAATAGAGGTGAAATTCCTCAGGACTGGAAAGTTGCGATTGTGGTTCCATTGCATAAAAAAGGGCCCAAATCTGAGCCGGCAAACTTTAGACCAGTGAGCTTAACTTCACTGATGGGGAAGGTTTTGGAGGGCATTTTGAAGGAAATGATATAGGAGTTCTTGGAAGAACAAGGTTTATCTGATCCCCTTCAGCATGGCTTTACTAGGTCTAGGTCTTGTCAGACGAACCTGCTTGCCTTCTACGAAAAAGTTAACTGTGAGCTAGATAGGGGAAACGCAACAGATGTGGCCTTTATGGATTCTGCAAAAGCGTTTGATAAACTTCCCCATTTGGAGTTAATAAATACACTGGATAAGCTTGGGTTGGATTCTTGCATTATAAACCAGATTTCTGAATGGTTAAGCGGGAGAAAACAAAGAGTCACTGTTAAGGGGACTCTGTCGGATTGGGCAGCAGTTTCTAGCAGCGTGCCCCAGGGATTAGTGCTGGGGCTTTGCCTCTTTGAACATTTACATCTCCACTCTGAAATTAAAGAATCCAAACATTTGGATAGTTAAATTCGCAGAGGACTGTCGGGTGGGAGTTATAGTGAATGATGCGATTGAAGCTCAATCTTTACAAGGGGCTAGAGATGAAATCTTAAAGTGGACTGAAATTAACAAACTACAGCTGAACACAGCTAAGTGTAAGGTCATGCATTTGGGCCCTCACAATAAGAATTATGTGTATAAACTTAGAAAGGTCAGTCTTAATGTCACCTTGGAGGAAAAGGATTTGGGAATTAAGATTACTAATGATCTAAAATTTAGTTCCCACTGTAACGATCAGGTCAAAAGAGCCAATCAGAATCTCAATTGTATCTTAAGGCACATTGTTAGTAGGGATGAGAAGGTTTTGATGCCCTTGTACAGGGACTTGGTGAGGCCACACTTGGAGTACTGTGCCCAAGTGTGGTCTCCATATGAAAGGGAGGACATTCTTAAAGTTGAGGGGGTGCACAGAAGGGCTACGAGATCTGTTACTGGGCTCAAAAGCCTGCCATAGTCAAAAAGATTAGGGCATTTAAACCTTTATTCATTACACTACAGGAGGCATAGAGGCAATATGTGTATGCTTTTTAGAATAATGGGGGACATCATACTGCATAAGGATCTGGGTCTTATACTAGAGATAAACAGATGCAGTGAGAGGAGACACAGCAAGCAACTGTTTTTACCTAGGTGGAATACCAAATTAAAAAAATACTGGTTTACACAGAGGGTTATTTCCTACTGGAACAACCTCCCTTTCAGTGTAGTAGATAGTACAACTATGGAAACTTTTAAGCATAGGTTGGACAATTTTTGTAGGGACAGAACTACTAAGTTCTAAACATTGAGGGAATGGCAAGCAAAGAGGACGAAAGTCTATTGCTTGTTATTATCTATGTTACCTATGTTAAAACGGATCCTTGTGGTACCCCACTGACCTCAGAGTACTCCCTGTAACTAAAGCAGAGTATTCGATGACAGTAACTAAATCAGAAGAAATGACATATAGGATTATGGCTGTGTAGGGGGTTAGAACGAGAATTTTACACACACACACACACACACCCTGAGGTGAGGGATGCCACATAGACCCAGAGTGCGAAGCTAGAGGGGTTTATCAAGGCACCCCACACTGAGGGTGTGTGTAAAATTCAAGTTTTACACCCCCTACCCAACCTTTATTTTATATAACTGCTGGACAGCATTTTCTCACCACAGCAATTATATAAAATAAAGATATTCCTACAGAGCTGCGGACCAGTAGAGTTTCAGTGTGGTCCATGGCTCATGATAAAAACAATTGCTTGTTTTTTTTTTTCTTGTTTTTTTAAGGCAGCCAATGTAAAAAAAAAAAAAAATGTTTTGCCCAGTTGTTTATTCTTTTAAAATTAACTTACCGACGCTGACTACGTTTTATGATGTGTGGTGAGTTTTTAATGTTATAAATGTAAAGGCGCCCTGAGCTTTGGAAGGGCGTCTTATATAAATGAAACTTGACTGACTGACTCAGAGTGCGATGAACTGTGTAGTGCTGGGGAAAGGCAGCCGGCACCAAGGAGTGAAAGAGTGGTGGCTGTGCATGCTCAGTGCAAGGGAACTCCGGTGCATGTTTGCCGTTATAACCAGCGGGTTATAGCGGGGAAATTATAACCAGGCTTCCCTGTGGGAGAAAACACTCCCCAGTTATTATAAGGAAAGGAAAGTAAAGCAATAAAACGATCTGGAGACCAGAATACCAGAGCTATACTTCAGGACAACTACTCTCTTCAGGCAGAGAAACAAATATGAAGTTAGAGCTACAGGGGAGCGTGATCACAGTGCAGAGCTTGAACTTCATTCTAAAGTTCCATAATTAGCATAAAGTTCTGTCTCGGGGCATCACACTCTGCTTGGAGAATGCTGCTTACTTTAAAGCACCAGGGATGAATTCCTGGGATTTGAAGAAGAGGAGCATCAGGGACCATCGAAAGAAGGTAAAAAATAACAAAAAATAAAAATACTTGCGTTGCTAAATCCTGGTCCACCTTTCTAACCTTTCCAGATCCTTTTCACATCCCTTAACCCCCTCCTTAGCATCCACTCTGCCACAAATCTTAGTTTCATCTATAAAGAAACCAATCTTTTTCCAGATTCCCTTCCTTACATTACAAATGAAAATGATACACAGAACCAGTCCTAAGACAGGTTCCCAACTTATCTCCCTGACCTCAGAGTGCTCCCTGTTTACTACCACCCTCTGAGTCCTCCCCCCAGCCAATTTCCTATCCACCTAGTCAGTTTGTCCCCCACCTAGTTTTTTTACAAGCCTTCTGTGGGGTACAGAGTCCAACCCTCTGCTGAAGTCTAGATATAATATATGTACTGCCTTGCTCCAGTCCACTGTCTTCGTATTCCAATCAAAGGAATATATCAGGTTAGTGTGGCACAATTTGCCTACCACAAACCCATGTTTTCTCCTATCCTGAAGCTTGTTGGTCTCCATGAATTCCACTACAGTCTCCCTCTCTCTCTCTCTCTCAGACTTTTCTAACAGTACTCTTCTGGCCTCCCTCCAATCCCTGACACCAGACTCCTTCATGATCTCCCAAGGTCACTGAACCACCACACCTGCCTAAACGACAGTGCTGGCCCTCCACAGAGCCTTGGTTTACCCCCAAGGTGGGGTCAGGGTAGGGGTCTTTACCCCCCTCAAAAGTATTTTATCATTAGGAAGTGGTGCAGTGGCAGGGTAGGGCCTGGATGAACTAGGGTCCATCTTCAGGTGCCAAGACAATGTTCCCGTTTTTCCATGCCTGTCAATCAAGACACCGGTGGCTGTGATGCACAAACATGCACAAAGAGTATGTTGTTCATAGGGTCATATGTTGCTCAGACAAAAGTAGGCTAACACCCCTCAAATTTGCTGACCAATTTCTCAACAGACAGTTGCGTGGAAGCAGCCAGTGTCTCCCCTCCCCTACACTGGACTGATCCGCAGCACCACCCATGGTCACCCAGGTGGCACTGCTGTAGTGACGTGACTCTCAGAAGCTCAATCCTTCTCCCACTGGCCAAACCCTAATGACCAAGGGTCACCAATGCTGTGAGTGGTAGCCCTAGGTCTGTGCCAATGGGCCATTACACTCTCTTAATAATGGTCTTCAGCAGCTTCCCAACAAATCAGAGTTAAGATGATTGTTTTGTGATTTCCTGGGTCATCACTATCCCCACTCTTGCAGAATGGTACTACCTGGCAATCCACCAGAACTAGCCTCATTTCCACGGAGCAGTTAAAGAGGTCAGCCAGTGGCAATGATAGGGATTACATGACATCCCTGAGCACTCTAGGGTGCAACCCATCGGGGCCCAACAATTTGTCCACTTTCAGGGACCAGAATCCTTTAAGTACCCTCTATACTGTGACCAATCTCATCTCTAATCCCTGTACCCCCCCCCCCGGCTTTGGTGTGTATCCCATATTCTGGGAGCAGTCCTCCCTTCTATACTGTGAAGACTGAACAGAAGTACTCATTCAGGGTACCGGCCTTCTTTCCATCCTCCTCATTCCAGGCCACTTTTTTCTCAATCAGACATGCTTTAACTGTGTCCAGTGGAGCCTTACGCAAGCTTGGTAGTCAGGGTCTAACACTGGAACTGGAACTGGAACTGGCCCACTAGTCAAATGGGTAAATGAAAAGATTCTGTAACAGGCCAGTAGCAGTTTTCTGTGGCTAAGCCTGCTGAAATTCTACTGCAGGAGGGAACACTTCACTAAGTGTACCACCTAGGTTAGTAGAATATATGCAAGAACAGTCAATTTTCTAGCTAGTGGCTGCAAAACTGAATTCTGATCCCTGGTAATGCACCAATTACATGGACTTTGGAGATATGGCAGTTGTGTGTGAAGAGATGGGGTGGATGTCGCAGTCCATTGACTGCTCAGCTGGAAAATGCTGCCCAGCCTCTATAAACTGTATGAGGAAGTCTGCATCTTTCTTGCGGACATCAAATATAATAAACATTTATAAATAATCTGACTGCCAGTGTTTCTGTTAACCCATGGCCTCTGACAGCCATTTTCGCACCCATCAAATACTACCCTCTCTCACTCCCACCCTCCTGTTCCACAACTGCCCATACCCCTACCTCCCACCACCTACTACCTCCCCTTGACAAAGCCTCACACTGGCTGCTAAAACTGCATTTCTGCAGAATGGAAGTGCCCCGTCTGAACTGTAACATGATTGCTAAACACTGTACCGCATTTAATTAGAGCTGCATTGATACGTTTCTCCGCAAGTGTGGTCCTGTTTCTCCTCACTTTTTGTACCCTGCTTAATGTTGTAACTGCACACTAATACTACTTGTTAGTTGATGTTCTTTCTGTTCTGCAGTATTTCATCACCTGTACATGTCTTGTATTCCTTGCTGATTTGGAGCTTTTGTAAACAAGCCCCCAGCTCAAAGGTATTAATCCAAATTTGAAATAAATAAATAAATAAATAATATCAAGTGAATATACTCAGCCAACACAATCACAAAGCCTTTACTTTATCTCCAATAAGCTGTGCAATGTATGGAACGATACTAATTTAATATAGTGAGACGTAAGATTGTTTTCCATTGACTCTTCATCATGACATCATGAGGTTCATCATGACAAATCTTGAGAACTGATGCTTTCACGAGACACTGGGTGTTTACACTTATGCGACACTGCAGCAGCGGTGTGGCTCCTTTGTGTGTGGAGAGCACTGCAGCCATTACTATCACGTCCACACATATGGAAGCTGAACAACAGTGATGCCAGTAGCTTGGTAGTTGGCTCCATTACCAGCCTATTAATATCTTACGCACTCTCAACAAAGCCTGCCGGCTGGCCACAGGCTGTGATCACCTTACACATACCTGTAACCTCTACCTACAGTCATCTTGGCTAAATTTCCAGGGGCGACTTCTCTATCAGACCTGCCTAATGGCCAAAAAAATACAACTAAGGTTAGCCCCCCCGGCTGTCTAGCGCTCCTTCAAGTGTGCTTGCCGACAAGGGCCACTAGACACTCTAGTACTACTGCCTTCTGCATCCCCTTCGCAAGGACCACTGGCAGCCAAAGATCCTTTTCCTACAGGGCTCCACACTGGATGAATTCCCTCCCTGATGCTGCCCTCGAAATCCCAAGGCTAGGGCCGTTTAAGCCAGTGCTGTGTACCGAAATCTTGTTAAACAGCTACTGTGACTGCTAATTAAACTACTCTATATAGCTTAGGCTTCTCTGTTGCAAACAAAACTCTGTAAATAATAGTGGCATAGATCATTTTGCACCTTTGGTGGTGCCCTGTATATGTTTAGCCCATTGTTGTCTCTGTACAGTGTTCTTATTCTGTATATGTCCTCACTAAATGTAATGATGTGGAGCCTTTGTAAATGAGTCCTTGACTCAAAGGGTTGTAATTCCTAGACTCTATATAAATAAAAAAAATAATAAAAAATATGTATGTTTCAAAACAAACCCACCCTCCTTATCACAATAAAAATGTATATTTTAGAACAAACTCTCCCTCCCTCCTTATCACTCCCTTGGTGAACTCTCTCCCTCCAACAAGCCAGATCCCAGTACATTTTTTTTTTTTTTTTAACAAACTCCCTTAGTGTGATCCCTCTCAGCCTGATCAGAGTGCCATCTTTTGTTTTGTTTTTTTCCCAACTGGTACCGTTTCTTGCTCAGTGCAGGCTTATCCTCTGATCTGACCCACAGCTCTGTCACCCAGCTCTTCAGGTACCTCCTATATTTATCCCAGGAGTGTTCCTCCACTGGCTTGCCCCCCCTTGGCGGGAGTCAGCGACAGTGAATATAGTGTGCAGAAAAAGCTGCCAAACTTCTAAGGGTCATAATTATAAAAAGATGCAAGGACTACTACTGAGGAAGTCCTTTTTTTTTTCTTCAAAGTGTGGAATCTGCCTTTTCATTATTATCCAATCTTTCAATAATAAGTCAACACGCAGACACAAAACATGAAGATACTGTAGCAAATTGAGGGATAAAGGAACCAAGGGTCATACTGCCCTCTTGAAGTCTTGGTAAGAGGAAACAAACATGGAGTAAGGGCCCTGCTTACAGACTGTGAGACCACCCTCTAATCCTCAAAATGTTTTGCCCAGACTAGACCCCCCAGCCCATTTTAAGCCCTAGTCTGCGGTCCCCTTAATCCACCAGCAAAACTGATCTGGTTTTGCTTGGGAGAGCACCCTGTACCACTGTGGGTCTGCTGCTGGAGGTTCCCCCCATTTCTGCTAGGATGCCAACTAGTGGCATCACGTGTTTGTGTACATATGCGCGTGGAGCATGATGCCATCAAGCATCCCATCCCCAGTACTTTTTTCTGTCTCATGCGCACAGTCACCTGTGGTCACCCCGGTGGTAGTACAGCACCTGACCAGCTGTCCCACAGACCAGACCAGTTAGTCTGACCTCAGTGGTAGGGAAAATGATGGAATCATTTCTGAAGGAAAGAACTGTTGAGTACCTAGAAGCCAGTGAGGCACAGGATCCAAGGCAGCATGAATTCACGATGGGAAGGTCGTGTCAGACGAATCTAATAGATTTCTTTGACTGGGTGACCAAAGTAGTAGACCAGGGAGGGGCTGTGGACATGGCCTACCTAGATTTTAGCAAGGCATTTGATACAGTCCCACACAAAAGATTAATTCACAAGATAGCCAGCCTTGGAGTGGGTCCCAAGGTGGCAGCCTGGATAAAAAATTGGCTGGACAAAAGGACGCAAAGGGTAGTAGTAAATGGAATACACAGTGAAGAAAGGAGGGTTACTAGTGGGGTACCACAGGGTTCAGTACTGGGACCGGTCCTTTTCAATGTCTTTACAAGTGACATTGCAGAGGAACTGGAAGGAAAAGTATGTCTCTTTGCAGATGACACATAGATCTGCAACAGGGTTGATACACAAGATGGAGTGGAAAGGATGAGAAGGGACTTGGCAAGGTTGGAGGAATGGTCAAATGTATCAGCTCAGATTCAATGCAAAGAAGTGCAAGGTAATGCACATGGAAACAAAAACCAGGGAAGTGTACACAATGGGGGAGAGATACTGACAACAGTAAAATAGAAGGACCTGGGGTAATTATATCAAATGACCTAAAGGTGGCAAGCAATGTGAGAAGGCAGTAAGGAAGGCAGGGGATACTGGGATGCATAAGAAGAGGCATCAATAGTAGAAAACAGGAAGTTATTATCCCTCTGTACAGACAGTTGGTGAGACCCCATCTGGAGTATTGTGTGCAGTTCTGGAGACCTCATCTCCGCAAAGACATAGACAGAGTGGATGTTGTCCAGAGGAGGGCAACCAAAATGGTGCAGGGTCTGCACCAGAAGACATATGAAGAAAGACTAAAGGAGCTTAATATGTATACCCTAGGGGAAAGGAGGAAGAGCGGGGACATGATAGAAACTTTCAAGTACCTAAAGGGAATTAACAAAGTCCAAGAGGGTAGCATCTTCCAGAAAAAGAGATGTGCAAGAACAAGGGGGCACAATTTGAAGATAGAGGGGGGATGGCTCAGAGGTAATGTGAGGAAGTATTTTTTCACTGAGAGGGTTGTGGATGCATGGAACAGCCTCCCTGAGGAGGTTGTGGAGTCAAGAACAGTGTGGGACTTCAAGAATGCATGGGACAGGCATAAGGCAGTCCTAGTGGGGGGTAGGAGGAAGTAAGCTGTTGGTTAACTAGGATTTGCAGCTTATCTGTTAGGTAGGAAAATGGGCAGACTGGGTGGGCCAAGTGGTCCTTATCTGCCGTCAAATTCTATGTTTCTATGTCCCACCTTCCCCAGAGGACAGCGTTCACTGGGGCGGTGGATCCTCCCCACCCCCACCCCGGCAGCAACCAAGGCTCGTTTCTGAACCCAACATATTTTTTTTTTTTATTTAATTTTATTCAACATTTTCCATTTACAGAGCAGGGAACAGTTATGTACATCTGGTCCGAGCACAAAACAAAGCAATTAAAATAGTGAGCATGTCCAATGCATTATCCAAATGTCCCCTGCTCCACCCACCCCCCTTCCCCAGCAGGCAGTTCGATTTTACAAGGTACTCGTCACTGAAACACTGGACAGATTAGTCTCACGCCCAGGATAATCTAGCACCTGTCTGGAGCAAATACAGCTCGTGTAGCCCTTCCAAAATCTTACGGTACCTCAGCAAGCACTCTCTTCTAATAGCACTAAATTTTTCCATATTCAGATTAAAGAGTCATTCTTGTAACCAGTCTGTATATGTAACCGCGGTGCCATCCACCCAGTGTTTTAATACTACTTTTTTAAGGGACACTGAGATGATGGCCATTTGGTATCTCCTTATTGTTATCATATTCCTGGGACAGTCTCCTAATAGACAGATCTCAGGCTTAAAAAAAGGCTCGAGTCCCAGCAAAGGGTCTGCACGTTCCTTGATCTTATCCCACAAAAATTTCACTCTAGGACATTCCCAGAAAATGTAGTATAACGTCCCTTCTTGCTGGTGACAAGCATTGCAGTTAGAGTCAGGAATACGACCAATCTTGTTTAATTTGAGGGTCAAAAATATTGTTTAAAAATTGAATTGCATCACTCTCAATCTATCCTGAGTTATGTACCTATAAGCGTTTGCCAGATTATGTCCCAATCCCTCTCTGTCCCCCGGGCGGAGTTCCAATAACGGGAGGTGCCATCCAGTTGCCGAAACGCGTGACTGAATAGGGTGTTATAAAACCTGGACACCACATGAGGTTCCCATGCCACCCAGGCTAAACTCTCAAACCCTCACAAGACTGGGAACCGTCGAGCCTCCTTTGAGCTTGCACCATTAAATGTTTAAGCTGCAAGAGCTTGAATGAACCACCAGGAGGTATCTGGTATCTATTTATTAATTCTGGGACTGTCATACACTTTTCATCATGAAAAATATATATTACCCTTAAACCCTTTATTTCAGGAATCCAAAAGTCTGTAATTGGTTTCCTACCAATTTTTAAGTTCAGATTCCGACACACAGGTTGATGGTAGTCTTTAGAGGGAATATATTTTAAAAATGTACATAACTGTGCGTGAATTCTCAGACAGGTTTTTGTATGGGTAAAGAATAAACCGGCGGGGAGGGACTTTGGTGAAGTATAAAGCAAGGCTAGGGGGTCAAGTCCTGCTGCATTTATCAGTTAAGCCAAGAAGGTATGTATGGCAGGGAACGCTGTTCTGTAGCTGTTACCAGCCATTTAGGTACCTACTGGCATTGCATGCCCAATAGTACAGACCAATATGTGGCAGGCGGAGTCCAGCTTTTTCTCTAGGTGCAGCCATACGACAGTGAGCTCTGCGCTGGGTTTTCCCTTGCCAGACAAAACCTGATATAAGAGTGTGAACACCCTTAAACCACTTTAATGGTAACCAGGTATTCAACATGGTTAGAGAATAAAGTATTCTGGGTAACACATTCATTTTCACCAAACTTACCCTTTCCCATAAGGATATCAGGAGTTTGGCCCATCTTGTGAGGTCCTGATGAATGACAGTTTTGATCGAGTCTAGATTCAGCTGGACCATCTTAGAGTCACTCCGGGCAAGAAAAAAACCTAAATATTTGAGCCTGTGCGGGCTCCATTGTAAACCTAACACCGTGATTTCAGACTTGAATAGTTTAGAGTTCAAGGGGAACACCAGGGTTTTCTCTTTATTTATCTTGTAATTAGAGAGTCTACTGTACTCCTCTATGATTCCCATGACCACCGGTATAGTAGTAGCCGGACGGAATAAATGTAGAAGAATGTCGTCTGCGTAGGCCGAAAGTTTAAACTCATGGGAGCCTACTTTAACCCCTTGAACCCTTTGATCTTGTCTGACTTTTGCCAGTAACGGTTCGAGATAAAGGTTAAAAAGGAGGGGTGAGAGGGGAGATCCCTGTCACGTTCCCGAGCATAATGGAAATGCTGAGGATAACATTCCATTACAATAAATCTGCGCGGTCGGTTGGCTATACAGGAAAAACACTCTTGATAAAGGGAGGGAAGCGAATTTCACCATGGTCAAATACAGGAACTGCCAGTCGACCCTGTCAAATGCCTTCTCTCGTCCACAGATATCAGTCAAGCTGGTAAACAATGATTCCTGATTAGCGGAGAAGACATTAACTAACTTCATAGGTGGTCAGAGGCCAGTCTACCCGCAATAAAACCTACTTGGTCACTATGAATGAGTAGGGGTATTTCTTTAGCTAAGCGATTCGCCAGAATTTTTTGCCAGGATCTTGACGTCGTAATTTATTAATGAGATGGGCCTATAACTAGAGACCTTATCAGGGTCTCTGCCCTCTTTGGGAATAACAATGATAAGGGCCACAATTAAATGTTTATCCACTGTCTCCAAGTTCAGAATGCAGTGGAAAAGTCTTCGTAGCCCAGGAGCTAGCTGACTGGCAAAGCACTTGTAAAAGTTTGGGGAAAACCCATCAGGGCCTGGGGCTTTATCTAGGGTAAGAGAGTTTATGGTACTGATGATTTCCTCCTCAGATATGGGCAGTGACAGGCCTTGCCCCAATTCCACCGGCAGCGAAGGAAGTGAGCAGGAAGCAAGGTATCTTTCTACCTCCTCCTTCGAGGGACTAGAACTCATCAGGCTATACAGCTCGGTAGTATATTTCAAACTCCTGGACAATCTCTCTGGGTTGGGTTTTGACCTTCCCATCTGACCGAGAAGTAATACTCCTAATGATCCTCGACGACTCCTCCCCTTTTAGTCTCAGTGCAAGCAGATGTCCCACCTTCACGCCCTGGTCAAGATACCAGGCCTTTGTCTTCAATAAGGCGTATTCTGCTTTCTCCCTCAAGAGAGCACTGGTTTCTTAACCCTATTCATTTTTCCCTGATAGTAGCGGGGGCTTACGCGGACAGGGTGAGCTCTATTTCCCTGATTTGCTTGAGTAAATTCAGAGCATAGTGTTCCCTCTTTTTCTTCCCTTTCTGCCGACAATTTAATCTGTTCCCCCCTTAGGACACACTTAAGCGCGCTCCATTCCATGTCCCCTTTACCTGTCAGCCCTAGATTACTCCCCTTGAACTGCGCTATGGTCTGAGTGATGTTCTGTTTCATTGATGGCGATCGTAATAACTGATTTTTCAGTTTCCAGATTGTTTGTCTGGGAAGATTGGGGGATAGGTTAAATGAACAGCGAACCATTGAATGGTCAGAGATTATCCCAGGCAGTATTGTGCACTGTGACAGTCCTGGAAGGGCAGATTGGCTAACCAGAAAGTAGTCAATCCTAGACCTAGATCCGTGCACAGCTGAAGTAAAGGTGTATTCCTTTTGCGAGGGGAAAAGGACCCTCCATGGGTCACATAACCCAGCAGAATCCACTAACTCCCTTAGGGCTCTCTGAGCGGGTGTTAGCCCACTACGTCTTTTCCCCTCTTTGTCCAATTCTGGGTCGAACGGTAAATTCCAATCCCCACCTAGGAACATCGGAGTATGGACAAATGGGGACAAGACCCTTAAAAGATCTGCAAAGAAGCTTGGCGTATCCAGATTTGGGCCATATATGCTACCAATTAGCACCTTTGACCTGAACAGTATGCCCAAAATAATCAGAAACCGCCCAGAGGGGTCGCTAATAATTTCCTCACAGACAAACGGTGTTTGCCTAGTGATCAGGATCGCTACTCCTTTGCTCATCTTACTGTTTCCAGACAGGTATACCTGCCCAATGCTCTGTTGCTTCAGCAGAGCCGATTTGGATTCAAGCGAGTTTCCTGTAAACAGATAATTTTCCCTTTTTGCATCTGTAGGTGTTTCAGTAACTTGTATCACTTTGTGTTATTTTTAGCCCCGTTCACATTCCATGCAACAAATTCACATAGGGTGCCCATATCCAGGCTGAGTAAGTTCTACAGCTAATACCCTAAAGGACCTCAGTAATAACCTGTCGACCCTCTCCAATAAAATTATAAATACTTGACAGAGCTCCAGTTTCTTCTGCCTGCTTCTACCCTCTCCCAGACCCTTCTTTCTCTGACCCAAAGTTTTCCTTCTCCCATACCATCCCCTAAAACAAACCCCTAATGAACTATACCCCAACCCTCCCTCCCCAGACACGCTACCAATAAAGTACACCCTCCCAACAGAGCGTACTGGCCCATGATGTCAAATGCACTAGCCCTCCTAGACTCTGCCCAGCCCCCACCCCGTCCCTGCATGTATAACAGTCTCCCTCCTTAATCGGCTCCAATGCAATATCCTTTCGGTACCGAGAGCACCAGGAGCCAAGAACACCAGAAACAGCTCAGGCAATCCCCTATTACCCTGAGTCAAGCCCCATCCGTCCCTTCACTCCAATCCCCAGAAACCCAGAGGGAACCGAAAAGGATCCAGGAGAGTAGGAAACTATGTAGTGCCTTTAAACCTCAGATCCCACTTATTCCTTGATTGTCCCTCCCTAATATGGGAAGTTCCCTCCCTCCGGTGCTGGAAAGCCCCTCCCCTATCCCCGATGTGAAAAAACCCGTATGAAAATGCCCCACGTGAGAGGTAGAAAGAGAGACCTCTGGGGAGAAAGGGAGCTAGTCCAGCGCTGTTCGGTGTTTCGTCGTCCCAGTGCATAAACAAACAATTAACCCTCCTGTGACAAGTGTCTACAAATCAATAATGAAAACAATATGCGTCGGGGCTCAATTACAAACAATACTGCACCCAACACTTCAAAAAGCATCTGAGCAGTGTCCATTTGTTAACAAACTGCTGGCACTCTCTAATGGCAATGCCGTTAACTTTTGCAATTGGGTAACCTCAGAGCCCCTAGTAATAACAACAAGTAAAGAATAACCCAATACTTTTTACAGATCACAGGCTTTGTTGAAGCTGAATGTCCATGTCCCTAGAGACAGCTCTCACAACTCCAGCCCAAACGGGGGACGTGAAGACAGTCCAGCCCCATCACAGTTCAGTCCAAATCTCCAACTCCTTTCCAGAAGTGGCATTACAACAGAAGATGACATCTCTTCGGCGTTCTCCGAATTAGAAAGATTTCCCAAAACTCAAAACCATGTCGATCTCCCTCAAAGCCTGATAGCTGACAGCAGCCCTCACCCTTTCATTTAAACAAGTCAGGAAGGGCAGCCCTTAAACCTTCCTTAGCTGTCTGTGAATCCTCGTAAGTCACCCAACCTCCCGACAGCAAAACTTGCAGCCGTGCTGGATATCCCATGCGGAATTGAGTAGAAGAAGCAATCAACTTTACCACAATAGGGTGAAATTCAGCACGCTTTTGCCTGACCGTTAGGGGCAAATCTTGGGTGATCCTCAGGGGCACGTTCTCCCAGGAAACTTCTTTCAGATCTTTAATCTTAAGAAGCACATGTTGTTTTTCTTGGTAATTCAGAAAACGAAGGATCATTGTGCGTGGGGGGGCACCCGGAGGGGGCATAGCTCTCAGTGCCCTGTGGGCTCGCTCAATCATGTATTTCAGGCCATATGGTGACAGCCCAGCCACTTTTAAGAGGAATTTCTGAATATACGCAATAGGATCAGCCCCCTCTTCCTTCTCTGGAAGCCCAATTATAATAATATTATTGCGTCTGCTCCTTCCTTCTAAATCCTCGATTTTTAATTCCATTCTAGCTAGCTTCTGGCGAATGGCCACCAACTCCGGCTCTTGCTTGGCTGAACGAGCCTCCACAGACGCAATTCTGGTTTCATTATCCCGTGTCCTTCTGGAAAGGTCTTCTAAAGCTTGGGTAATGGACTTCAGCTCCTCTGTAACCACCTGAAGTTCTGTACGAAACGGCTTGAATGTCAAGAGAAATCTTGCAAGTGTTAGCGGTTCGCTATCAGAGAGCTCCATCTCCGAATCGGGATCCCCAGCGCTTGGCGAGGCCTTGGCTTTTTTCCGGGTCTTCGCAGAAGAAACTGGTGGGGTATGCTTCCCTTGATTTTTGCGCATTTCTTTTTCCATCTATGGTCAAAACGGGATCCCTGTGTCCTCCAGAAGCTTACGAAAGGAGCTCACCCCGGTTATAGCTAATGTATCGGGATTCAACTCGGTATTTTACTGAAAAACAGTGACGGGAGACAAGAGCCGAGCAGAAAGGCTATTAAGCAGGCATTTGCATCACATGACTCCCCCACCCAACATGGTTTGACAAAGCCAATAGTCTGCTGTCCCGGGCTACAAGTTTTATCAGGTGGACAAGCATTTTTGCAGCAGCAGGTTGTCCCATGGACAACCAACTCGGTGCTGCCAAGGTAGTGGTTTTATTTTGTTTTTTTACCTTGCAGCGCAGGTCCTGCAACCACTAGGTGCTGCCCAACACCCCACATCAGCTCTGCTTCATCATGGGCTGGATGGCGGTCACATAATGGTGAGAACACATTGAGGCCACATCATGTGGGATCCGGAGCACAACTGCCATTCATGTCTTGAACCTGCACAGAAGTGAACACAGCAGCGGGCCACATTGAATGAAGGACCTTCCCCACCCATTGCAGCACCTCTAGCACAACAGTGTCAGTGGCTCAGCAGGTAGCACACTCACCTCTGAGGCTGGGAGATCAGAAGGCTGTGGGTTCTAGCCCCACACCAGGCACTTAGGTTAGTATCCCAATACTGACACAGCAGTGCAGCAAGAGGGGAGTGCTGCACTCCTAAGGTGCCATCTTTCAGATGAGATGTTAAACTGAGGTCCCATCTGCCTGTTCTGGTGGTAGTTCAGGTGGATGCTAAAGATCCCCATGGCACTTCTCGAAAAGAGCAGCGGAATTTCCCCAGTGTCCTGGCCAAATGTCCCCCCCATTCACTAAAAAAATAACTCCAACAGCTTAATCTGGTTCAAGGTCCATTGACATTCATCTGTATCCCCCTCCCCTGGGTCGTGTCTGAAAATAGGCAAAATCTGTCTAGTGCACTTACCCGGTCAACACAAAATAAATAAATAAATAAACATCTTCAAAAGGAATGACAGGTGAGTCAGCCAATAGGAACTAGGACACTACATGTCAGTCCTTTACAATTGGCTGCAGCGGTGTGGTGGGAGGTGGAAGAAGGACAGACGTTGAAACTCGTGAAGAAGCACCATTTCGCTCTTCAGTTTGGTAGCGGACAGCCATTCCTTTCATTGTGTGTGAGTGATCTTTGGGCCAAGGTACCATTAGGATGCCAAGAAAGTGGCAGCAAAGAAAAAAAATTTAAATCAGGGGCCAAAAACAAAACAGAACGCAGAAAAAAAAAGTGTTTCCCTAAGTGGAAAGGACTGAAGTCAGGGGTGGGTGGGGCTGGGTGAAGTGGGGTGGAGTGGAGATTGGGAAGAACGTAACTGGAAAGGACTGAAGTCGGGGCGGGGTCAGAGATCGTGGCATTCGGAACAATACATAGCAAACAGCAAACAAAAAAAAAGGGAATTCAGAATGAGATCAAAACAGGAAAAAAACAAAACATTTAAAGAAAGAAACATGAAGTCAGTGTGGGGTGGGTGAGATCGTGGGAAACAAAGGCGGGTGTACAAGCTCACTCTTTCCCCTCCCTTATGCTTATCCTGTGCCTCTGCTTTTCCCTCCACCTCCTACTGCTTCCCCACTCATCCCCTTCTCCTGGCCCTTATCCCACCCCTCCCTCCCTCCTTCACTGCCTCCTCCCTCTCCCACCCCACCTCCACTGCCTCCCTCTCTGATAAAGCTCCCCAGAGACTGCTCTACTTTCTCCCTGCTATCCTCTCAATTGCACCATCCCTTGGGTGCCTCCCTACCCTCTTTCCTCTCCCCACCAACTGCTGCTTTCTGACTATTTGTTATCTCTACTGAAAATGTGCACTGACTTATTTCTTGTAAATGACTGTCTTTCACTGTGAATGACTCTGCTGTTCACTGTTACCAAATGCAAGAAGTAAGCCTTGCAATGTCATTTGTTACTTTACTCTGACTAATGTTTGTATACCTGACGTGGAACCTTTGGAAAAGAGCTCTGCTCAAAGATCTTTTCCGAAACCTCAAATAAATAAATAAAACAAGCTAGGACCAGTTGGTGCACAACAAATTCAGTAGCAAAAAGGAAAAAAATAAGTATTTTAAATTAGCTAAAAGAAAGAGAAACAAAGAAAAGGTGTTAGAATGCAAAGGGAAAAGAACTGAAGTGCAACTATAACACATACTAGGGTCTAACTAATTTGTGTGTACTGCAGAAGAAGAAAAATTACAAAAAGAAAAAAAAAGTTGTGTGGGGGGTGCCTGGAAAACTCTGTAAAATGTGTTGTGCCTTTAGTTCACTGAGCTAGCCTAGTTCTGTCTTGCCAGTGCCCCTAATGAAGCTAATAAGAAAGGAGTAAAGCACTGAGGTGGTCTGTACCGCTCCTGTTCAGTTTTTTTTTTGTGTGCCTAGGGAGCGTGCTGACACAGCCACTTGTCTTGACTTTACTAACAGACCTGTACTAAACCTGCCTAACTAAAGGTGGCTGCTGCTGTGGCAGGATAATTATTTTGATGGATTCCTCTGCAGCAATAAAATATATTTAACAGTTAAAGCTTTAATAATTAAAAAAAAAAAAAAAAAAAGAGGTGAGCACAGCCATTAAGAGCAGCCAACTACCCAAAAGGAGGAAAGAAGGCTCAGGTGGGGTGGTGACTGTTGACCCCCAGTGCCACTACCGTGCCACTCCTGCCTGGGCTTTTTCTTTTTGCCTGAAGACTAGGGTAGTGAGCAGCCACTGCCACTTGGCTCTGCACAACTGTCCTAAGCCTGCCTAGCCTAACCTGTGGTTGCTGGGCACACACCATGTTCTTTGTTTCTACGTAAGTTTTTTAAACCTTGCATTGAAATGTACTGGACTATCACTCAAAACTCGGGGACAACTATTTTTGGCAAGGCCCCTTGTTCTGGACTGGCATGCCATTTTGAAATCTGTCCATCCCTGGAACCCAGGCATCATCGTCATGAGTAGAAAAGCTACCACTCTGCCAACAGGCTGCCTGATCCCGGTACCATCTCTAAAAAAGAAAACCCACGTTGTCCAATTATGAGCTTCTTCTCCGATCCCTGAGCCATGACCCATAACAGTGGCTAAATTGCTAAAAGTGGTGGGTATCTAGATATGGACAGAAAAAAATCTGCAACATTTCTGCTCCCCACCACTGCAGAGATCAAAAACGCCCAGAACAGAGTGTGACTCTGTACTGCTCCTGGTCCACTTAACACTGATCCGCTAGGAGCAGATCAGCAACTTTGCATTGCTTGTGGTGGCACATACTAGGTAATTTATACAATGGCAGTGCCAATAAATTTGCTCAGATAAATTATTTTATTTTTGCTTAGGACAGGGAAACTGCATGAATAATCAGGCTATTATCTCAGATGACCTGCCATTAACATGTAATCTTTCTGCTGACCCGTCATCGCTTTTAAGAAAAATACAAAATTCCAACTGGACCTTGATGTGGAACCAACTGTTCAAACATCTACAAGTTGATTCTGAACATTATGTTAACATTCTGACAGTGCTATGGCAACCGGGAAAAACAAAAAGAGTGAATCTATGAGCAAAACAGTGGCAGCACACTGTTTTAGCACAAATAGTATGATACAAAACATTATAAAATACAAAAATGAACACAAGTGTGGATCTAATAAAGCCTGTTCATGCACCAATAAACAAACTGAAAAATTAAGGACAATGCATAAACTGAATATATAACATGGTTTCACTGGAAAGATCGGTTTATTTTCATCCATGCTTTCAGAATCCAGTGACCTCGCTCATGACTATGGTTCTTGGGAGGTCATTTGGTTCTGAAAGCACTAATGAAAATAAATCTGATATTTTCAGTGCAGCATAGCTAGATATAGTGTATAGTTAGGGTTTATTCCGCATTGATTTCCATGCCAGCTGAAACCTTGTTGTACCACGGTTCACAGGTCATGGAACGCGGCTGTACCCTTCTGTGGTACAGCGAGGTTCTATCCGATTGGAAATCCTCAAGGCAGCTGGCATTTTCACAGTGTTGTCACGTGCACAGCAATCAGCTCAAGTTCTGAACTAAAACCGCCTGCCTGCCGCAAGTGCGCTGTGAAAACACTTTTTGTTTTGTTTTAAATAAAAACTACAAAAACTATTCACTATAAAAAGTACTGGTTGGGCAACCACATGCCCAACCAGAGGAGCTACCTCGGGCTTCTGGTAACATCAGACCTCTCGAACTCCACTGTCAAAATCTGATCTCATCAGAACCCCTCTGTGACAACACAGGCTGGCTGTGCATGACTGCACAACCAATATTCTCTATATCTCCTGTATAACAGATGAATGGATCATGGGCTCTGTTCCCCATAGGAAACAAAGTTCTTTATTTCGCCATATACCAAGCCAAGTAAGTGCCATAAACCCAACCAGTTAACCACTATTTAAGCAATAAGACATGACAGGGTGTGCGCTGTGGTGGGACAACCACATACCTCAGGTGTGTTGTGAGGCATGAGGCATCGCCGAGTGCCTTCAACCACTCGAGAAGTGCGGTTATCCCACCGCAAAGCAAACCCTGTAATGCCTTATTGCAATTATAAAATGGGTCCAAGATTTTGAGGGGTGAAAAAAATACACAAAAATAAAATAATGTTAAATATTTTGATTTTATTTAAACGCTCATCCGCCCCAACAAAACAGTCCCATCACATTCCAACACTTAGCATTATCATCTCAGTTTCAAATATAATGCACAGCTAAATACATTTTTTCAAATTAGTCCTTAAACCCTCTATTTTACCAAACTCGCTCCATTTACCCATTTGCTCACCTTTCCTCCTCCTCCTTCTTTATATTATGTCCCCACTTTCCACTCCCTTGTTTCTGTTCTAGCTTTCCTACACTCAATAGATGGAATGTTTACTATGAATGGAATACTTTAGCAATAGTTGGGCTGGCAGTATAGCCTAGAGGTTAGAGGAATGAGGTGTGAACGAGCTTGGTACATCCAGCAGACTAGACCAGAGTTTGATTCTCACAACCTCCACCTGCATACTGTGTGACGCTGAGCAAGTAATTTAACTGCCCAGTGCTCCCAGATCGCCCCTGAAAACAGGCACTTGTGCCTAGTGGGCCTTAACCGGTTACCAAAGACTAAAAAATAAATAAATAGCCCATGACAGGGTGTGGGTTATGCTGGGATTTACTCATGCCTGGTGTGGTTTGGTCATCAGGCCAAGAGACCAAAATCAGCACCAGGTGCGAATAAATCCAGCATAACTCACACCCCGTCATGGATTATTGCAATTATACAATGGGTAAGAATTAAAGTTTTTTTTTTTTTAAAGATTAAAATGGTTTTACTTAAAAGTAAACTTTTTTTAATTGATTTTTTTGTGTAATATCCTTCCTCTGTATGTTAAATAGTTCCCTGTTGCTAGGTAGAATACTGTCTGTAGGAGATGGCAGTCCCCCCTTCCCCAACATACACACACCACTACTCTCATGTCTGCTTGCTACAATGATTATGTGTTTTTCCCCCCCAACATAAAGACAGCAAGAGACAACATGTGTGGCAGTCGAGACGGGCAGCTGGCAGACAGAAAGTGACAGTGTACAGCGAGGGAGACCGAGTAAGCAGCAGTAATCCTGCAGCTCGACTGGGAGCTGAGTTTTTATTTATTTATTTATTTTTTATTAAAGATCTTCAATTTTGCTAATGGGCTGGGAGAGCATGACAGTCGTATACTAGGACCGGGGAGCTAGCGGCTCTGCAACAGAGGCGGGAGGGAGTCAGTATTACAGGAACTATCACTGACCATTACGGAAGCTGGAGGGAGTGAGCGTCAGAGGAGCTGGCATCTAAGGATCTTGTGGGGAATGCAGGACAGAATCGAGAGAAAGCCGCAGCCTCATTTTGGCCTGCATTCTGTTTTGGAGGTACACCATATATTTGCAGATTCAGAACTGCACTACATTTGTTGTACAAAAAAAAAAAAAAAGGTTCTGTGGTATCTATAGTGGGTTTGGGGACTGATGGGTCTATCACTTCAAAAGTGAGTCCATGTTTAAAAGTCCTGCTTTCGCATCACGGTTTAGTGGATAATCAATATGGGGTTTGATGCTTTGGTTTTCCGGGAGTGGGACTGATTTTTTTGATGCGGTGATTGCAGATGCAGATGCTGCTGACTGGGTTTTTATCCGCGAGTTATGCTAGGATTTATTCATGGATAAAATGACCCAGTTAGTCAGTCATGTTTCTGTTTTGAAAAGTGCCATTGTATAACAGAATTCAAATCTCTGCTCATTTCTTCTGGCAAATTGTTCATCTCCTCACTCACATAACAGAAGACATCAGATGGAACCAAGGCTTCTGCTGTATCTGTAGCAGGTTAAACAGCAGAGATTTCCCTGCAAAGCAGGTGAGAATAGGGGGGATTTTTCGTGGTCAGCAAAGAAACACCACACATTAAAATTGTAAGTACTGTAGTACTGAAGTTTTTTTAATTTATGTGTGTGTCTGTATGTGTGTATAAGAAGAGGATTATGAGGGCAAATAATATTTAACATTTTTTCAATTTAGTTTACTTAGTATGTTAGGACAAAAGTAGGCTTACACCCATCGTGATTGTCCCCCACATTAGTGGGACTTTAACTTATTCATAGTGGTCTCTCAGCCAGCTGTCTAATCTGGCTTTGAATATATTAAAGGAATTGGAGTCTACGATGTTTTTAGGAAGACCATTCCAGGACTTAGCTGCTCTAATAGGGAAGAAAGATTCCCTTTTTACAGTATTTGCCCACTTAAGTTGTTGTTGGTGGAGTCTAGCTACATGCTGTCTATTTGAATGCTCCAATTCACATTGTTCCATTAAATATTGAGAGTGGAGAATTTTATAAGTAAGGAGGAGGTCACCTCTGTACCTCAGAGTCTGGAGCGAAAATAAGCCTGTTTCCATAAGTCTAGTAGCATAACACATATTCGAGAGTCTAGGCACTAGTTTTGTAGCTCTTCTCTGGATCCTCTCTACAAGGTCTACATCCTTCTTATGATATGGGTTCCAAAAAAGGTGAGCCACAATCAAGGTGTGGTCTGACATACGCTCAATATATAGGGACTATACATTGTTCTGTTCTGGTGACAAGGTACGGTTTATTTGTTTTAACAGGCCATTAGCCACACGAGTTACTTTAATACAGTGCTCAGATGCCGTTAGCCTGCCATTCACCATAATACCTACTTCCCTCCCACAACTGGATACCTTAAGTAAGTTATTGTTAAGATGGTACATGTTTTTTTTCTTTCTTTTTTTTCCCCAAAGTGCATAACTGAGCAGTTATCAATATTAAATTCCATTTCATTTTCTAGTGCCCATAGTTCAATTTCTCTAAGATTGGAAACAAGTGACGAGGCTCCAACATCATTGTCTGCTCTGCCCCCAAGCTTGGCATCGTTAGAGAACTTGGATAGCACATTGTTACCGCTGGCTTTCATGTCACTTATAAATATACCAAACAGGGATGGACCCAGGACCAATCCCTGTGGCACACCACTGCTAACAATCCCGCTTTCTGACAAAATGCCATTTATTCTGACCTGATAGCCACTGGTTAACCCAGTTGACCAGACATGCTAAAAAGCCAAAATTGCAAAGTTTTTTATTGGAATGTGGTGTGGCACCTTATTAAAGGCTCGACTACAGTTGAGTAGAATAACATCCATTGGTACACCTATATCTAGTCCTATACTGATATGGTTGTAAAACAAAATTAGGTTAGTGGTACAGGAATAACCACTTTTAAACCCATGTTGTGTATAAACCGTTAATCCCAATGTAACAATTTCCTTTTCCAAGTGTGATTTAATGATTCGCTCCAATACCTTGCAGATGACAGAAGTTAAGCTTATGGGGCGGTAATTTTGGACTGAAGCTTTGCTTCCCTTTTTATGAACTGGAATTACTGTGGCCAACAACCAGTCTGAGGGTATCTTGTTTTCAGCCAATGATTTATTAAATATGATAGAAAGTGGAAGTGAAATAGTTGCCATAACAACAAGAAACATCAGATGTATATTATCTGGGCCAGGACTGGTATTTTTAATAGTACTCAAAACCTTTAAAACTTCTTCAGGAGTGATGGTATAGGTGTTACTTGTATTTTCTCCATATGAAGGACACTTTTTTTTCCCCAATTGCTTAACCAGGTGAGACGCACTAAGCTGAAAGCTTGTTTACAGGTGCAACCTGGGAGCACAGGGAAGTTAAGTGACTTGCTCATGGTTGCACAGTATGCAAGTAGGGGCTGTGGGATTCAAACCCAGGTCTCCAGATTTGCAGCTCAGAGCCTTAAACCACTGCGCTATACTGCTACACTGGTTAGATAATGTGTTTTTTTAAAGATGCAACAAAAAAGAACTGTAAAGGTTTGCTAATTCCATATCTGATTCCAGTACATTTCCCTGATGCAATAGTGGACTGATCTTACTATTAGTTCCTTTTTTCCATTTATATACGACTACAGAGATTTCTTGTTATCATGGGAATGTGCCAACTTAAACTCCACCTTTCATTTGGCTTGTATAATCAATTTTTTTCGTTTAGATAGCGTAGTTTTATATAGTTTAATATTATTATCACAAGGGTTCTTCTTAAGAATTTTAAACAATTTTTCTTTTGCTTTGATTTGTTTTTTTTTATAGAATGATTTAACCAAATGGGGACTTTGCCCTTTTTATTGTATTTTTTGTTGTATGGTACATATGCCTTTTCAAGTTGAGAAATAGTGCCTTTTAGTTTTAACCATGATTGGTCAGAGGTAAGCTTTGTGAAACAAGATGCCAAATCAATCCGTTGTAAGGATTTATTTATTTCCCTAAAGTTTGCTTTATTATTGTTTTTATTGACAGTGTCATTTGTGCATACTATGTTTTCCATTATAATATCAAAATGAACTGTGTTATGGTCGCTATTGCACAACGGTGGTTTTAGTTCTATATCCCTAATCTTGTCCTCAATGTTAGTTAAGACCAGGTCTAAGACACTGTTACCTCTAGTTGGGCTCAAGACTAATTGTTCCAGAACACATCTAAGCATTTCTACTACAAAAATGTTCTCTAGTGCACTGCCTCCTTTGATGCAACCTTGGGGAGGTTGAAGTGCCCCAGTACGAGAACATCCCCATTAAGGAAGCCTCAGTAATTTCTTTTATCATGACATTTTTGTACTGTGATTCTGCAGAAGGCGGTCTGCTGAAATTCCCTACTGTGAGTTTTGATAGGCCTTTGATATTGATTTGGACCCAGATGCTTTCAGTGTTGTTATTACAGTTTATTTCACATGATGGCATGCTATTCTTTACAAAAAAGACAAACTCCCCCACCATTTCTCCCCTATTTTTTGATAAAGCTTATAGTTTAGGAGTTCTTTGGTCCAAGATATAGAATCATCCCACCATGTTTCTGTGACTGCAATTATGCCATAATTATGTATCAGTGTCCTAATTTCAAGTTCTGACATTTTATTATTGTTCAAGCTTCTAGCATTTACAGACATTGCCAAAATTGGTCCCTTCAAAATCGCCCTCTGGAACCATCTCTTCGACACTCATTGCTGTAGATGCACCTAATTAATCTCACTGTGGGATCCTCCTGTCAGGCCTCCTGACTGACAACATCCTCCGGACAGCCTGTCTCTCTCCCCTCCCTCCACCCTCCCCTCCCTACCTCCACCCTCCAGGTATTATCTAGGTATGTCCAGGGCTGTACCCAAAATATAACCCTTGGGTACCTTGTATAGGACTGTAAACTATTATAAGTAACATTATTATGTAACCTATATGTACTCTAGGTTTAATGTTCTGCGCCTGTACTGTTTTCACTGTTATAACCATACTAACTCATCTCCACTCAAGGTGTTTTGTAAATGAGTCCATGACTCAAAGGTTGTAAATCCGACTTTTCTAATAAATCAATAAATAAATTTAACATTAGTACAGTACACACTGGTTTGTAGTGGTGCTTTGAATACCAGTAATTAGAAAGGAAGTAACACTCCTCATCTCCTCCTTATCACCTAGTTTAAATGACTGCTTATGATTTTCTCGAATGCTTTACCAAGGGGTGCACTGCCCCTCCTGCTCAGGTGTAGGCCATCCAAACAAAACAATGAGTTTCTGTCCACAAATTTCCCCAATGAGTAATGCATGTGATGTCTTGTCTGACACACCACTTCCTCAGCCATTCATTAGTTTCCGTAATAAGTAGTGTTTTTTCACAGGATGCTCTAGGGACAAGTAACATTTCTGAAAAACCTACTGTGCATCCAAGTTCCACTAACGTTATTTAATGCCACAAAATCTGTCTTTAGCATGTTAATATCAGCGTCACTAATGTCATTGGTGCCAGCATGTATGATGACCAGTGGGTTATGGCCAGTATTCTTAAGTATGTTTTTGATCATGACGGTAATGTCCCTAACTCTTGCACCTCTAAAACTGGAACATGTTCTTCTTGTCTTATCCGCATTGCAAACTGCTCTATCTAAATGCTTAATCATACAGTCCCCAGCACATATACCTGTCTAGGTTCCACATCAGATGCTGGGCTGGTGTCCATGTCTTGGACAGTCTCATCAGCAGTTACAGATGAAGAACTGGCCATCATATTTTCTCTGGGGCTTACATTTATGTATTGTTCCTTTGTTGTGGTTTGAGAAACTCTGCCAGCTCTATCAACCTTCTTTTCAGTAAGGCTTTTTTAACAGGTTGCTTAAATTCTGAATTGATTGGGATAGAAGATACCTCTGATGTTTCTGTGGTATTAATGCTTTCCTGATTAGATGTCGGGGAAGTCACTGGTGCAGTCAAATTAGGTGGAAATCTGGCCAAGTCTCTATTTTCCTCACAGATAACTTCTGTGGCCTTTTGCTCCATACTGGGTAAGTCTTCAGTGATCAAAAGGGGGGAGAAGCTATTCCTAGTAGTGATTTTAGATAGTTCAGCTTTTCTCCCTTTTCCTGCTAGCCCTCAAGTCAGTGCTATAGCCCAGTCTGAGTCAATTTGGACTCTTCATCTTCCTCTATCCCACTTCCTAGTGCGACTTCATTTAAACTAGGTAGACTCTCGCTAGAAGGGGTGGGCATAACAGAATTAGTATCATAAGAGGCTGGTAACATTTTATGCTAGCTGGCCTGTTCTAAATCAGGGGTTCTAGTGATGTAAATCAGAACATCGTTAGGTGCTGTAAGTACAGTCTCCTGAACCTGGGTTACTGGGTCTGTCATTAGACTTTTAAGACGATTGGACATCACTATTTGGCTATTTTCTGGTACAATGTCTAGTGTAAAAGCAGTCTAGTTCATGAGTAGGTTCAATGTTAGAGGTGCATTTGCTGCAGGTGACCACACAGTTGCTTGCTGGTTTAGAAGAAACTAGCTGGTACATATAACAAATACAGCACTTAATTCCCAGCTCCCCATCCAAGGTACAAGTAGAATTTACCTCCCGAGGTGGTGCATCTTCTAGTTGTGTTGTGTGGTTCTCCATTTTTGAGCCAGCAGGGGCTAGAGCAGACATTATTTGAACCTTTACCCTCTATCAATAAACGTTAATACTGCTAACAGTAAGTAAGTCACTACTAAGGCAGAATGCACCCTATCACTTTCCTGCATCAGAGAACAATAACATAAACAATTTACATGGGCCCTTGTACCCGCTGATCCCGCGTGCCTCAGCGTGCATGCCCCGCTCGCAGCGGGGCTTGTTTTAAGTACAGGGATGACCCAGAAGTCCTCCCCTTGAGGTCACCACTAACACAACAATAACATTTTGCAACAGCAACTTAAAATATTTTTTTTTTATTTATTTGCATTCAGTCTAGGAAATACAACCCTTTGAGTCAGGGACTCATTTACAAAGACTTCAAGTCAATGACATTAGTTAGGAAACACACAGAGTAAAAAATATTGTACAGAGGCAACCATGGGCCAAAAACAAATTCAGGGCACCATCGGTAAGGTGCCTGCCTGGTGCCACGGCTTGGAGGGTCAGGAAGCAAATCCTCAGGATTGCAGAAGCAGCATCACAGGAGAGGAAACTAGATATCATTGTTCACCTCAGGACAAATTACCTAGCTAGGCATGAGATCAGTGCAGGATGAATTTGTGGAGTTGGGGAGGGCCTCAGACAGGTAGCAAGCACGGTAACCTTCTCAGAGGTGCTGCCAGTCTACGGCTGGGGTGAGGCTAGGGTACCGCATACCATGCAGTTTAATGAATGGTTGCAAAACTGGTTCAGAACATAGGGTTTTGGCTTCATTGGGGACTGGGGGGTCCACCTGGAGATATGAAGGTCTATACTGGCATGATGGTCTGTATCTGTCCAGGAAGAGAAACACGCTCCTAGGTGACAGGTTTAAAGGCTTCCTTGGCAAGGGGGG
The DNA here is from genome assembly GCA_016271365.2 of Neoceratodus forsteri. Lineage (NCBI taxonomy): Eukaryota > Metazoa > Chordata > Ceratodontiformes > Ceratodontidae > Neoceratodus > Neoceratodus forsteri. The sequence goes on along the minus strand of CM057458.1, from coordinate 1,391,576,352 downwards.
AGGTGCTGATAGGAAACAGGAAAGTTCAAGCCTCCCCCCACAAAACATGGCAGGTAGTAGGGTAAACACTGAGGTACAGAGCTTGACAGAGGGCAGGACAGGGGTAAATGGAAAAATGGACAAGGGCAATAAGAGCAGGGCTGGGGTAAAAAAAGGATAAAGCCAACATTAAATGGAGGGCCATGAGTACCAACGCCCGTAGTCTGGGAAACAAGCTTCCAGAGCTAGTAGCCCTGATGGAAGAGGAACACTTGGATATTGTGGCAGTCACAGAAATATGGTAGATGGAGAACCATGACTGGGATGTCAACATACCAGGGTACACAATCTACAGAAGGGACAGGGAGGGTAAAAGAGGAGGTGGAGTAGCTCTCTACATAAGGGAAGGGATCAAAGCTACAGAACTAAAAAGTAAAGGGGGAAGACAAGAGGAACCCTGGGTCACCTAGGAGACAGGGAATGGCATCATAAACCGCACAGGGGTTGTATACAGACCCCCGTCTCAAGGGAAGGAAATGGACAAGAAAATGATAGAGGGCATTCTCAAAATGGCTGAAAAAGGGGAGATTCTATTGATGGGGGAACGGAGTATGCCACATGTTAACTGGGTGACATGGACTGCAGCCACATCCAAGAGCAGGGTCATTCTCGATGCCCTACAGGGGGCATGCCTTAGACAGCTAGTGGTGGAACCCACTTGGGAGGGAGAAATATTAGACCTGGTACTCTCAAATGGAGAGAGGATCACAAATTTAGAAGTCAGTAGACATCTGGGAACAAGCAACCACTGCACAATGTGCTTCACAATAAACACAACCATGGAGACAAGTCATACAAAGACAAGGATACTGGACTTTAGAAGGGCTGACTTTGGCATAATGGGTGAATACCTGAGGAATGCATTAGCAAATGGCCAGAAAGGAGGGGTTGAAGAACAATGGATAAAAATCAAAACTGCCATCATGGAGGCAACAAGCCTTTGTGTGGAACAAATTAAGAAAACAAAGCGGAATAAAAAACCACTATGGTTCTCAAAAGAGGTGACAGGGAAGGTTAAGGAGAAAAAAGGCTGCATTCAAAAAGTATAAGGAATCACAGACGGAGCACGACAGGGAACTGTATCAATTAAAGCAGAAAGAAGTGGGGAAGGCAGTCAGAAAAGCAAAGGCCCAAACCGAGGAAAAAATAGCCAACTCAGTTAAGAAGGGGGATAAAACCTTTTATAGGTACATTAGGGAGCATAGAAAGGTTAAGGGAGGGATAGTGAAGATTAATAAAGGAGAGGAGGTGAGCAGAGGAGACAGTGAAAAGGCAGAGATACTGAATGAATACTTTTGCTCAGTATTCACAAAAGAAGAAGAGGCGTTACCTAAACCAAACAGTAGAAGCACTCTGGATAGTGGGGTTGATGCCAGTCCATTTACAGAAGAAAGAGTCCTGAAAGAACTCCTAAAACTCAAGGTGGACAAAGCAATGGGGCCTGACGGGATTCACCCTAGAATCCTAAAAGAGCTAAGGGAGGACCTAGTGACACCACTAACCACACTTTTTAACAAATCATGGGAAGATGGGGTGGTACCTGAGGACTGAAGGAGGGCAGATGTGAGTCCCCTTCACAAAAGTGGGAGCAAGGCAGAAGCAGGAACTACAGACCCGTTAGTCTGACCTTAGTGGTGGAGAAAATGATGGAATCACTTCTGAAAGAAAGAATTGTTGAGTACCTAGAGGCCAGCGGGGCACAGGACCAAAAGGAGCACGGATTCACAGCAGGAAGGTCATGTCAGACAAATCTAATTGATTTCTTTGACTGGGTGACCAAAGTAATAGACCAGGGAGGGGCTGCGGATATGGCCTACCTAGACTTTAGCAAGGCATTTGACACAGTCTCGCACAAAAGATTAATAATCAAGTTAGCCAGCCTGGGAGTGGGTCCCAGGGTGGTAGCCTGGGTAGCAAACTGGCTGCACAACAGGACACAAAGGTAATAGTGAATGGAACACATTCTGAAGAAAGGGGGGTTACTAGTGGAGTACCTCAGGGCTCAGTACTGGGTCCAGTCCTCTTTAACGTCTTTATAGGTGACATTGCATAGGGTCTGGAAGGAAAGATATGCCTCTTTGCAGATGACACAAAGATCTGTAACAGAGTTGATATACAAGGGGGGTAGAAAGGATGAGAAGAGACTTGGCAAGGTTGGATGAATGGTCAGACATATGACAAATTAGATTCAATGCAAAGAAGTGCAAAGTAATGCACCTGAGAAATAAAAATCCAATAGAAGAGTGCACAATAGCAGGGGAGGTACTAAACGACAACAATAATGGAAAGGGATCTGGGTGTAGTCATATCAGATGACCTAAAGGTGGGTAAGCAATGTGAGAAGTCAGTAAGAAGAGCCAGGGGGATACTGGGATGCATAGGGAGGGGCATCACAAGTAGAAAAAGGGAAGTGGTTATCCTCTATACAGACAGTTGGTGAGACCCCATCTGAGTACTGCGCAGTTTTGAGACCTCATCCACGCAAGGACATAGACAGGATGGAAGCAGTCCAGAGGAGGGCAACTAAAATGGTGCAGGGTCTGCATCAGAAACCATATGAAGAGAGACTGAGAGAGCTTAATATGTATACCCTTGATGAAAGGAGGGACGGGGGGACATGATAGAAACTTTTAAGTACCTCAAGGGAATCAACAAAGTCCAGGAGGGTAGCATCTTTCAGAAAAAGAGATGTGTAAGAACAAGGTGGCACAATTTAAAGTTAGAGGGGGGACGGCTCAGGGGTAATGTGAGGAAATTCTTTTTCACGGAGAGAGTGGTGGATGCATGGAACCACTTTCCTGGGGAAGTTGTGGGGTTTAAAACAGTGGAGGAATTCAACATGCATGGGACAGACATAAGGCAGTTATAGTGGGGGTTTGCAGGAAGTAGGCTATTGGTTAACTAGAATCTGCAGCTTATCCAATAGGTAGGGAAATGGGCAGACTGGGTGGGCCAAGTGGTCCTTATCTGCTGTCAAAGTCTATGTTTCTAACCATGAACACGCTCTTTCTGGCACCTGCTCGCTATGCTCCCACGCCTAACCATCCTCACGCCTGCTCGTGCTGGAACAATCTACAGGCAGCATTGAGCATCCGATCTCTGCTCCTGCCCACCACTGCCTCAAGGACTCAAGATGAGTCAGATGACCACTGAACAGGGAGGAAAGCCACTATGCCAGGTGCCAACTAGGAAAGTGAAAGTGGCGGGGCACCATGAAAGAGCAGCTTCGCATTTTGAGATCATGCCATCACACTTCCTGCCATCCCTCTCTCTCCTCAACAGGGTGCCATGTCTGGGTCCTAGCACTCTACAAGGTGTAACAAAGTTAAAACCAGAACTGCCTGTCCAGGGGTCAAGCAAATAAGATAAAACACCTGTCCCAATGAAAAACCAGCTGTCCAGGACAGGCGAACAGCCGGTTATTTCGAGCCCTGATTGGACGATTTGCAACCACCACCCACCCAAAACCCTCCACTGCACAATGTTAACTACCTTAGGATGGCCTTCCCTTGAAGCTAGATTGCACTATCCCCTGTATTGCCTTACCCTCAAGTTGTTGCAACCTCTCGCTCCACGTAGTCTCTCTGGCATAATCCAACGCAAACAATTTGCTCGACCTCCTAGAGCCTCATCCTTCCTAGTGCTGGAAATCCCTAAAGTATGATACAAAACTGGAAGACGGTCATTCTTTTTCTCAGCTCCACATCTGTGGAACTCCCTGCCCTCGGTGGTCCAGGCCTGTTCTACCTTGTTGCAGCTTAAGAAGACTCTCAAACTTCTCTTTGGGCAACTCCCCCAAATTTGTTTCCACTGAATCTAATGCCCTCCCCACAACTTTGCAATCTTTTGTGGGATATGTTATCCCAGATTATATAGATAAATAGATATAGATATATACATACATGTATATATATTTATACAATTGGGTGAGACAAATGAGTAGTGGATAAATCCACATATCTTACACACAGTGCTGTAAATTCTGGTAGAAAAATCACAGAGTGATTTTTTTTTTACCAGAAATATTATCATAGTGTGATAATATTTAAGCAATATACCCCTCTAGGGTGTGGGCATACTGGTGAATTTACGCCTGGTGTGGTTCCATCATGAGACCGGTGAGTTAACCACCAGAGGTAAATTCACCAGTATACCCACTTCCTAGAGGGGTATATTGCTATTATACAATGGTATTATGTATTTTTTGAGGTAAAAAACAAAACAAAGTTTTTCAGTAGGGTTAGTATTATTTTTATTTAGTTTAATAATTTAATAGTGCGGGGAAAAAATAGTTCTGGTTGGTGTGGACTTCGCTGTAGTGGTGTTGCAACTACGGAGGATTAGTTCCATAGTTGGTGCATTGTGCACATGCGCAGGATCATGTTTTACTAGTGCAGTTTATTTAAATTGTTGTTGGCGCTTTACTTGTGGGCACGGTGATCATAGGGAAAAAGTTTATGGTGTTTGTTTTAGCCATGTGTGTCAGCTATAGAAGTAGTGAAGCATGTAAAGGTCACACAGTGCGGAGTGGAACAGCCAGACGTTGAATGTGTGGCTTCTGTGAGAGTGTTAGCGGCCCCTACGTTCGGCAGTCATGGGATTGGAGAGTTAAGATGCAGTTAGGTGAGTACTGAATGGCATGTACAGTGATTTAATGTAGAATATGGCATCTGTGTTGAGTATTAGGTTTTTACACAGTCCTAGAGCAGGAGTTAGAAGAATGCAGTTTAGCAGTCTTGTGTTTTCAGTGAGAGTTTCATGCGGTGACTGGCAGTGGCTTTGCGAATGCCCAGTTTCTCATGGTTGGAATGATTTCAAATGTGGGTTCTGCTGTCAGACTTCTGACTGGCAGCTGGAACCTTTTCCAGCGGCTACACTGGAGGATTTACAATGCTGAAAAGGTGTCAGCCAGCCAATCAAAATGCAGGATTTGGTGTGTGTGTTTTTGTACCCATTGTATATTTTACATTTATACATACTGTGCTTACCTCACAGTGCAACTCCGAGGTATTTGAAGGAGCGGGTAGTGGGGACTAAGGTACCATCTTGATATGCTACAGACAGGGTAGACAGGCAAGCACTAAGTTTGGAGGACGTGCCAAATAGCATGGATTGCCTTTTAGTCATGCTAAGGGTTAGTGTGTTTTCAGATAACCAGGTGTACACTGATTGTAGGTCAGCTGTTAAGTACTGGTTGATTTGGTCAATTTTTGTAGAACTGGTATATAAAACGAAATCGGCAGCATATAGGATTGCAGAGCAGTGTGTTAGGGTTTGAGTTAAGGAATTACTGTATAGGGCGAACGGAAGTGGGCATACTATGGAGTCTTGGGGAACACCTACCAGAATTAGGGCAGGGTCCGAGAGGAAGGACTCCTACATGACCCTCTGGGTTCTGTTTGCAAAATAATTGCAAAACCAGGGGAGAGTAGTTTGAGAGATACCCAGTTTGGCAAGCTTGTTTATAAGTAGGGAGTGATCAACCAGATCAAATGCTTTTGTCAGATCAATAAAGATGGCACCAGTGAGGCATCCAGTGTCCACTGTTGAGGAGGTGAGGGTGAGGAGGGCAGTGGTGGTGCTATGCCCGCTTCGGAAGCCATGTTGTGTGTGGGACAGCAGGTCGTGGGCAGAGAGGTAGTTGTTGATTTGTGAGGCCACTACTTTTTCCAGTATTTTGTTAAACAGGAAGAACAACAATGGGTCTGTAATTATTTAGGTTTTTGGATCCCCCTTCTTAAACACGAGGTCTTTCAAGTGTTGAGCACTATGCCAGTAGTAAGGGAGAGATTTATTATTTTAGCAACTGGGGAAGCTAATTCTTTGGCAGCAGTTTTCAGAAGTTTGGGTTCAATACCACCATCCATGCCTTCAGATTTGGAGGCAGGAATCTGCTTAAGGAGCTTGCAAAACTCAGCAGGACTGACCCATTTAAAATTGAAGAGGGTCTATGATAGGGTTTGTGGGGGCACAGGAAGGGGACTTGCATTTGGTTGGGGAATGGGCAAGGTAGAAAAAGTGTGCGTGTATGAGGAGAGGTCTGAGAAGTGCGACTTAAATGCACTGGTTAGGGTGGTGCTGTTATTGAAGTACACCCATTTAGTATGTCAGGGTAAGAATGACTCCCCTGCTGACCTAGCATTTTTTTTGATCAGCATCCGAAACAGTCTAGGGTTTTGGGTGGTGGCACAAAGACTGTGTTTTGCAGTAAAGACTTTCATTTTCCCTGACTTCACTTTTGCAGATCTTTCACAGGGTTGTATAGGCTGACCAGTCTGAGGGGGATGAGGAGGCCTTAAATACCTCCCATTTTCTATCACATTCAATGAAGTTGGCTAGTAGAGTATGGTCCAGCCATTTAGTGATGGGGGCAGACATACTCCTTTTGGAGAGTGGGACAAATTTGTCCTGCAATTTAGTGAATTCTATGGTAAAGAAATCAGCTGCTGAATTTATATTGGTGGTCTCAAGTAGGACCAATCAGTAAAAGGCCAATGCTGCGACAGGGAATAGCCGTGCTGGGATAACATGCACGCCTTGGGGGGTTGGGCATGAGGCTGCAGGCCGAGTCGTCCAATGCCCAGGCGTGGCATTATCCAAATGACACACTCTGGAATGCATTATTCCTATTATACAATCATATATAAAATAAAAAAATAATTTTAAAGAATCTTTTTATTAGTGTGGAAAAATATTTTTGTTTCTTAAAAGGAGATGCAAAAAAAAAAAAGCTCTGGCTCCAAAAAATCATCTCCAGGTTCACAGTGCTGAGACTAGACCTGTGGCATTGTGCTGGGATAACGCCATGGGTCCAGCCCCAAACTGACCAATCACAGTCCAAGATTCTTTCTTGCCATTGTATAATTAAGCAATAAGGCACGACATGGTGTGGTATATCATGCGATATCGTCACACCTCGGGTGGTTGGGCATGAGGCCGCAGGCTGAGTACGTCCACCAACCCGAGGAGTGATGCTATCCCATGATATACCACACCCTGGAATGATTTATTGCTATTATGAACTGAGTTTGAATTTTCATTACAAAAAAAATTAAAATAAAACAAACAGTTTTTTAAATGTTTTATGAACAAGTTTTTGGGTGATGTAGGAGTACATTTTGAAAAAACAGTTCTCAGACAGAACAGAGCAAGGAGGCTGGTGGCGCCGGAACTTTTTTGAAGCCGTAATGATGTAGCCCGATATCATCATGGCTTCAAAGAGCTCTCTGACAATCAGATTCCTCTATTTACGCTCTTCAGTTCTTAATGTTAGATAGTGCCAGCCTACAAAGCTCAAGAACTACAGCAGCATATTTCCTGAAATGTAAAACTCAGAGGAGCTTTAGGTAATTTGGCATGCCATATAAAAAATGGGACAGTGATCCCTAATAGCATCAGACAGCACACCTGAAGGTTTAGTTCTATCTGGTCTGGGTAGAAGTATGCAGTCAACAATGGTATGTGTGTTGCCATTGTTAGAGCAGCTGGTAGGCTCAGAGATGATCTGTGTAAGGTCTGGCATACTAAGGGCCTGTGCCACAGTTCTGCTGCAGTCACTGAGCCAACGTATGTTAAAATCCCCAAATATGATGAATTAATTGTTTTTGATTACTGAACTATGTATGGGCTTGGCCAGGGAGAGGAGTAAAGTTGAATTCTCTGTTGGGGGAAAGCAGATACAGAAAAGATTATGCTTTTTTGCACCCCTAAAGTAAGTTCACCATAGCAGCATTCTGAGGGGGGCTCTAGAGGGAGATGGTGAGATGGGACCACTACTCGAAGGTGGGATTTTTAATGCATGAGTATGTCACCCCCTTTCTTGGAACCATGTAGATCACAGCAGATCAGACTATATCCTGGAAGCATACACTAATTATCTGGTATGCCTGGCTTTAGCCAAGTTTGAGATAAGCCAAGGATATCTGGTAGGTAGTGTGTGACCCATGCTGAGTCTGTCTAGTTTGGGGACTCGATTTCTTATCTGATAGGAGCTATTTTGAAGCCATGGTGCAGGACTGAAAGGGGGTGTAGCAGTGGTGGGATCTGGATTTAGCTCAACATCATTAGAAGATAAGAGGCAGATGAGCGCTAGATAGATGAAGGGACTGTAGCTAGGGTACAAGATACGGAACTTACAGCACTTGCACCATTTTTTTTAAGGAAATTTGCCGTCTCCTGGAAACAGTGCGGTGGCAACAGGAAACTAGGTAACGCAGCGGGAGCATAGTGGATTACTTGGTGGGACATAGTAAAATCCATAAGATCTTGGGGCTCAGAACTACGTATAATCTGCAGGGGAAGTAAGTCAGAGATATAAAGTGCTCTACATGGGATTACTGTGAGCCATACATTCCAAATAAACAGCCCCATAATAGTGGGTATTTGTAATAGCACTGACACCTATGAAGCAGTGACTCTTGGGAACACAGAGCAATTTAGGATTAGTCAAGCAGAGCTGTAAGCAAAACACCTAACTGGCTGCAAAAATAATTTAACTAGCAATAGATTAAAACATCCAACTATCGGCAAACAGGATATGTCAATTAAATGGCAAGGCAGGCTGGGTAACAGATGAGTCAGACTTCAGGGTATGACTTTGGATGGTCAGCAGGGCTAGAGGCTGGCGCTCCAAAAATAGTAAGCAGAAATACTACTTTAAATTGGTATCAATCAATCAATCAATCAAATCTTTATTTATTCAGGCGATCATCATTGAGCAAGGCTCATTTACAAGATGGACCTGATAAGGTCAAGGTTCGGGTTGGTGCACAGCAATTACATCACATACTTATGAGACAGTTATACATACAGAAACAAGAAAATGTTATTTATAACACAATAATATACAGAGAATTCACATGTTAAAGCTTGGCAAGAGAAGTTAAACTAACATCTACAATATGTACAACACAATATATATCACAATGCGATGCCATGACAGTCACTCATAATGAGTACAAGGATGGTGAAGAATATTGGGTGCCAACTACTGGCGGTGTCTGGCTGGAAGGAATATGCCATATGTGATTGGAATAAGGTTTTGTGGGATGACTATTCTATCTCTAGCGGTAGCAACTACATTTCTCTGTGAAGAAGGCTGTACAGTGCTGCTTGAAGGATGTAAATGGAATGATAATGGACAGTTTTAGGGATTTTTGTAGGGTGTTCCATGCTATGGCTAGAGAGTAGCCGATTGCTGCCCTCCCTATTTTGGTGTTGACTTTGGGCAATTTGAGCAGGATGATATTGTTGCTTCTTAGGGCATAAGAGCTGGGAGTGGTCAGGTTGAAGCAGTCAGGATATAGCTTGGGAGTTTTTGATAAAGCTCTGTAGATCCATAGAGCTGCATTTCTGCTCCTCCTGACATGAGGGAAACCCATCCAACTGAATCATAGAGAGAACAATGGTGAGTATTATATGGCAGGTCTGTAATGAACCTTATTGCTCTATGGTATAAGGTATCCAACTTTTGAAGGTAGGAGTGGAGCAGTGACTATAGAGGAAGTCACGTAGTCAATGACTGATAGAAAGATGGCCTGGACTAATCTCATCTTTGAATCTCTATTAAGGAAGGGTTTTAATCTGTAGGAGGCCAAGCCTTAAGTAAGCTTTTCAGCAGTTGTTCTAGATGCTGAGTAAAGTCAAATCTGTTGTCAATCCACACACCTAGGTATTTGAAATTTTCAACATACTCAGAGTTTCTCAAGTATAGTGTATATCTGGGGAGACTGATTGAAGAGGATGTGTTGGTGAGTTTGGGTTGTGAACATCATTGCTTTGGTTTTCTTTGCATTTAGCAGAAGCTTTTTCTCGAGAAGCTGATGTTGTAACAGGGAGAATTCTGCTTGTAGGATTTCATGAGCAACTTTAGGTGAAGGGTTGCTGACATACAGTACAGTGTCATCAGCAAGAGATGTACTGAGGACTTGGTAAAGGTTGAATCAATTTTATTTATATAAATGGCAAAAAGGATAGGACCCAGAATACAGCCTCAGGGACTCTCTTGACAGTGGTCTTAATGGGAGAGGTCACCTTCAGCTTTTACCTGCTGTGATCTACCGGAGAGGTAGCATCTGAACCACTTAAGGGAAGATGGATCTAGGCCAATGGAGTGTAGGGATGAGAGTAGCAGTTCATGATCCACAGTGTCGAATGCTTTGCTCAGGTCCAGGAATACTGCACAGACATTGTTCTTTTTATCCAGTTCAGTTTGCCAATCATTGGTGACCTTGGCTAATGCAGTGATAGAGCTATGTTTGGCCCTGAATCCAGACTGAGCTGGATTTAATAGATTAGCATTGTCCAGATATTCCCTTAACTGAATACTCACTAATTTCTCCAGCATCTTGGATAACACAGGTAGGATGGAAATGGGCCTGTAGTTATTAAGATCCATAGGGTCCCTGATTTTAGAAGGGGACCACTTGGGCTGTCTTCACAGTGTGGGAATAGAGCCAGAGTTTAGAGAAGGTTAAAGAGGTGAGTTAGGGGACTGAAGCACATGACACGCAATCTTTAGAAAGAATGGGTCCAGAAGATCTGCTCCTGCACTTTGTTTGGTATCTAGATGCCATAATAGATCCTCAACTTGTTTCAACAGTATAGGTTTGAAGCTAAAGGAGGAGTCAACTCTTTGTTCACCAGTATAGTGGGAGCTTAAATGATCCTTAATGAGGTTAGCTGGGGAGGAGTCAAAGGCAAGGCCAGCTGTTGTAAAGTGGTTGTTGAATGCATACAGCATTTTCCAATGTGCCAGTAATGGGGCCATAGTTACTGTGGAAATGGGTTGGAAGGGGGTTGTAACATCCTGGCCCATCATACCCTTGATGGTGCCCCCAAAATCTAGCAGTATTATGGTAGGAGGAGTCGAGCTGGGCCAGGTAGTAGGCAGCCTTTGCATCCCTAACTTTCCTAGTGCATTTATTCTGGCTTTCCTAAAGATCATCCAGTCCATGATATTCTTAGTTTTTCTTGCTACTTTCCAAAGTTTATCTCTCTCAGCAGTGCAGCTTTGAGGTCAGCTGAAAACCAGCGACAGGATTTGTTTTATTCGGATACTAGAGATTGGGGCATGGGTGTTAAGGGCATTTAATATAATGCTATTTAGCACCTGCTGAGCTTTTCTACAGAATGTGCAAGATAGAACTTTGCCAGTGTGGAGAGTAGGCTAGATCATGCAGATATCCTTCAATATTGATGTTTTTCTTGGATCTCCTCATGAGAATTTTGCAGGATCTGTTTTAATGCTGTTGGATCTTACCCCTGCGATGGGGCAGTGGTCACTTATGTCGCATAGGAGCACTCCAGCGTGTGAATAGATGTGGTTTACTCACTAGTATGATGTCAAGTAGAGTACTGTTACTACTATTCCTTGCATTTAGCCTTGTTGGTTCATTAATTAACTGTGTGAGCCCATAGGTGTCACAGAATGATACCAGAGGTGTAGCTGCCTGGGTGAGCCAGTTGAAATTCAGGTCCCCTATGATAATGACTTCTTCAGTACAGGACTTGACCAGGTTTCCCAGGTGGGATAAGAGCTTGTGTTCAGCAGAGGGGGTCTGTAGCATCCAATTAAATGGAAAGCTGCTGTATTGGGAAGAGACTTTTAGAGATAGACACTCAAATTCCTTGAGCATAGATGTTGCAGCAGTACAGGATACAACTAAACCAGCTTTTACATATATGGCTACTCCGACTCCCTTGTTTGGCGATCAGCTCTGAATAGCTGAAAGGTAGGTTAACTTCCCTGTCCATTGTGGTGGTCTTGAGCAATGTCTCAGTTATCCAAGAAAGTCTAGCAAGGTATGGGCAACCCAGGATTGTAGCAATGTAATTTTTTCAACAGACTGCATACATTAATATGCAGGAAACTGAGGCCTTTAATTGAGGATAGGTCTGAGGAGAGTGATGCTTTCAAGAGGTCCAGGGTTGATTTCTACATTACCAATACAGATCAATAGGAAGATCAGTAATTTCATAAGGGCTGCCAGTGATAGGGAGAGGGCTGTCTTTGGTCCTCCTTTTTATCCGCTGCCACCTTTGTTTTGGGTGCCCTGTGGATTTAAGGTAGTGTGTCGGGATACCAATTAGCAGTTTGATGACTAGGCTTATGGGGATCTATATACCCAGGTGGGGCCTTTGTCTGAGACATATATGTGGTGATGTGTGTAACTTTGGTGATTGTACCACTGTAGTCGATGCAGCAATGGCAAGACATATATGAGGGTATGGGTGTCAGCCATGGGGGATGTTCCAGAGAAACTAGGCAGGTTGACCACTTTAGATTGTATAATAGGGTCATCTTCATTGTGGAACCCTATGGCTATTAGTGACAGAAGTATCAGTAGCAAGCTCCCCATTCTGAGGGGGATATTGATAGTTGGCAATAGGGAGTAGCGAAGTTGCTGATTGGTTGGGTCAGCAAGCTGGTGTGACTGTCTGTTGGTTTAGAGAAAATATGCCGTAAAGCAGACAAACTGAGTTGCTTCTGTAGGGCAAGATAAATTGTAGATGACTGAGCTGTAAAACCAGAAAACTAGGTGACAAATGCTGCAGCAGTTTAGCAATGCTGAGTAAAATCAGGCAGAGGTAAAAGCAAACACCTAGAAATTGTAGGCAGTAAGTATTGCTGCAGGCTATAGTACAATGCCAAGTAGAAGTAAACATAAACAACAGAAACACAAATAACACCAACACAGCTGTTAAGTGGGTAAGTCTGAGATACAAAACTGCAGTTTAGGCAGTGGGTGCTTTAGAGCCGACTGAGCACATGGCCGTGAGAGTTACTATGAGGACAGGAAACTTATTTGGAAGTAGACGAAGCACTGAGGGGGGCAGCATGGCTGGCCGCCGGTTAACTTCCACAACTGACACCCACAATGTGACATCCTTTGCGCTGTGGTCCTTAGCACTCTGGACCGCTAGCATGGAGGACTGCTTGGACTGGGGCCAATTTATGGGGAAACAGAGGTCCGGACTTGATTTCTCCAGGAAGCCCAATTGGCTGTCCCACTGGCATCTGGTCACCCGACTGGTTCCTGGTGCTGGGAATTCATGCTGTGAGGTCCAGGGGTCCACTGGAGGAGCACTGCTCCTGCTAGTGGAGGGAAGTCTTTGCTGTAACAAGCCCCTCATGATCCCTGTTGTATGACTTGGCTGGAGGACAGTGCAGAAACCACCAGGGCAAATCAGCTTTTAAACTGTTTAGTGAGGCCGTCCCGGTGGCGCTGAGGGTTGAGGTGCTGGACGCCATGCCTCACGCCAATCCGGCGACCTGGGTTGAGGAGCAGGCAGGGGTCACGGGGAAAGAATCGAGCATCCAGAGGACTGCTCTCTCCCAGTGGAGGGTGTTGGGCGCTTGCTCATGGAGCGACTTCTGGGAGGCTGGAGGATTGCCGACTGAGCAAGCGCGGCGTATGCCATGGGTGGACGGAGCTACAGCACTATGTTGCCTCGCTGGCCGGGTTCCACAGGGGGGCAGGGGTGAAAAAGAAAGGAAAACCCCCAATCCTGGGGATAGATGAAGGCACCTCGACCTTCCATACCCCACACTCCCAACTCTGGGCTATCTCCTCTTCATTGTCAGACTCATGTTCTGGGCACTTTGCCCTATAAGATACAGCGCTCTGGGTGGATAAGGTGGCCCTACCTCCGGAGGGTTCAGACCCGGAGGTGGTGCTTGGTGACGCGAGGGGAGAGGAGTGGTCAAGGAGGGAAGGAGGTAGAGGCTTGGAGCACTCAAGGTCACTGGAAGGAGTTCTCCAGGGTTGGAGAGAAATAAAGTTAAAAAAAAAAAAAAAAAAAAAGCTGTTTAGTGTGTCCAGTGGTAGTGAGGGTCGTTTGTCTGAAGATTGTTGCAGAGATTCAAGAGATCCGCCAGGAAGCCTGATTGGCTATCCCACTGGCGTCCAGTCACCCGACTAGCTCCAGGTGTTGGGAATTCATGTTGGGAGGTACGGGGCTCCTGTGGAGGAGCGCTGCTGCTGCCAGTGGAGGTGAGGGGGTCTTTGCCGTAAGAAGCCCCTCGTGATCCCTGTTGTATGACTTGGCTGTACTGGAGGACAGTGCAGAAACCACTGCAGTGAGTCAGCTTTTACTCGTTTAGTGTGTCCAATGGCAGTGAGGGTTCTTTGTCTGAAGCCTGTGGCCAAGATTCAAAAGACCGGCCAGGAAGCCAGACTGGCTCTCCCACTGGTGTCCGATCACCCAATTGGCTCCTGGTGTTGGGAATTCATGTTGGGAAGTATGGGGGTCCACTGGAGGAGCCTTGCTGCTGTTGGTGGAGGGCAGGGGAGTCTCTGCCATGACAAGCCCTTCACGAACCATGTTGTATGAAATAGCTGGGCTGGAGGACAGTGCAGAAATCACAGCGGTGAATCAGCTTTTAAGCCATTTAGTGTGTTCAATGGTGATTAGGGTCCTTTGTCTGAAGATTGTGCCTCAGATTCAAAAGACCCACCAGGAAGTACAACTGGCTGTCTCACTGACATCTGATCGCCCAACTGGTTCCTGGTGCTGGGAATTTACATTGGGAGGTCTGGGGGTCTGGTGGAGGAGCACTGCTGCTGCCGTTGGAGGAGAGGGGAGTCTTTGCCTTGACAAGCCCCTCGCAAGCCCAGTGGGAACTGGAACCCAGCAGTGGGTTACAACCCCTCCCTCCTATGTTTTTACTCTGTAGGGAGTACAACTGGGAAGATGCCATGGCACTACATGGTGCTGGACCATCACTTTCAGACTGAGCTGCACAGAGGCCCTGGCCCCACTAGAGCGGGGGATGGTAGGCAGCTGTGGTAATCAACGGTGATGATATTTTGGAAGATCAACAGTTACAGTAACTTTCATAGCCTCCAATAATCAATCTTCGCCACTGGATTCCCACTCATGGGTCCGACTGCCAAGCTTTTCCTTCTTTTCTGAGGGAGGAGCTGGCTAAACCTGAGGGTTAAACAAATACCCTCAGCCCTCTGCATGGGGGGAGAGCACCTGATGGCTGGGGCTCCTTACAGGTCTGGCAAGACCAGAGAATGATTAGGGCCAGGCAAGGGCTGCAGTGGCATAGGAGCAGAAGGGCTACCCAAAAGTTACCGCCTGACCCTAAGCAAGAAGATGTGAGCCCCATGGAAGTGTGAGTTAAGCACCCTATGCCACGCCAAAGATGCCAGTCAGGAGAGGCGAAGCCATGCCATACTATTCACCTAATACAGACTGCAGTTCCCACCAGTCTGGTGGCCTGCTTGTAGGCATCGTAAGATGCCCTCAACTGGTGCCGTTCTACCTCCAGACCCCGGGTAGAAAGGTCAATGGCCTGCCTGAATGTCTCACATGGTGGCAGAGCAGCTAACAGGCTGAGTAGCTGTAACCATAGACAGCATTTATAGGTCGCCATATGTGCCTGATGTGCAGAGATGCACATGAGGTCACATACGAGGTGAAAGCCTTCCTCCCAAGAGCATCTGTGTCAGCAAAATCTGCATCTGGGGGTTGGGAACACATGAGGCTTTGTGGCCCCAATGGGGTCTGCAGTACTTGAAGCCCCAAAGTGGGGTGAAGTACCTCAACTGCGGACCCTGGGGTTGCATGATACTTTATAAAGCGGTCCCTGGGGATGACTGGATTGGTGAGGGGACACCTCCTCACTGCCCTAGATACATCCTCCATGGCCCTAGGCTAAGAAGGAATGACTACAGTGTCAACCTTGGAAATTCCAAGAAGTCCCAATGGCAGGGCTACTGCATGGCAGCTTGTATGAACTTCAAGGTCAAGTGCCTAGATCATCTCCACCAGGAATCGTTGGTACAGGTCGCACTCAGAAGCAGAAGGGAGGTGAATAAATGATTCATTTTCCTCATGGGAGGACAATGATGGAGATAAGGTGCCAGTACTGGAGCGAAGGCCCTGGAATGGCCTTGTCTAACTCAATATACCAATAATCTAAAGCACCCACCTACGCCCAGTGTTATGCCCAGGAGAGGCCCCTCAGGGCTCATCAATGAGAGCATCCTCTCCAGGATATCGACAAGGCTCCTCTAGAAGGGGTTGAGATTCTGGGTCTCGGGGGATGTCAGACTGCAGAACTGCACAGGAGGCCTCACAGAGTCCCCAAAAGTGTGTCCTCCTACACCCGGTAAGTGACTTAAAATCGGTGCCCATGAGGGGAACCTCCAGGTGAGGAGAGCAGAACTGTACACGTCCCATGGGTGACTCTGGTCCTCACTAGTGGCAGCGATGTCCAATGTCTATGAAGGAAACTCCATCTCTGGACCGCAATCTGACCCAGAGTTGGCGTCACCTTCGGCACCAGGCTCAGGACTGGTGACAGCCCCAGAGACAGGGTCATCTCCCAAATTCTGTGGGACAGGCGAAATGAACATTACACCTGTCCCCTTGACAGCCATCCACAAAAAGTTATTTCTAGACCTGTACACATCTTAACATGCCCCGCCTCAGTGGGGTATGTGACAGCATAGATCGCTCCATGTTTGACCCTTGGAATAAAACAAGAACACTGCCATACTGAGTGGACGGGTGGAGGGGTGACATCAGAGGGCTTCATGCCAGCATGCCACTGCACTAGCACATGAAGCCCTAGCTGTCAGCATCCCAGAGAGAGGACCAAGAGAAAAAGCAAAAGTTAAAAATCACCAACCATAAGATGGCAGCTCAGGCACTTCTGGAGTCCATGCCTCACCTGGCTTCCCTGGATCCTGTTAGGAAGGAGGTGGTATGCCCCTGAGGGCCCCACAATGGGGATCAAACTGTGGGAGACACAGCAAGATAATAGTAAACGGAGTCCACTCTGAAGAAAGGGGTGTTACTAGTGGAGTACCACAGGGTTCGGTACTGGAACCAGTCCTCTTTAATGTCTTTATAAGTGACATTGCGGAGGGACTGGAAGGAAAAATTTGTCTCTTTGCAGATGACACAAAGATCTGCAACATGGTCGATACAGAAGATGGGGTGGAAAGGATGAGAAGGGACTTGACAAGGTTGGAATAATGGTCAAATATATGGAAGCTTAGATTCAATGCAAAGAAGTGCGAAGTAATGCACCAGGGAAACAAAAACCCAGAGGAAGAGTACACAATGGGAGTGAGATACTAATAACAACAAAAATGGAAAGGGACCTGCAGGTAGTCATATCAGATGACCTAAAGGTGGGTAAGCAATGTGAGAAGGTAGTAACAAGGGCTGGCGGGATACTGGGATGCATAGGGAGAGGCATCACCAGTAGAAAACAGTAAGTTGTTCTCCCTCTGTACAGACAGTTGGTGAGACCCCATCTGGAGACCCCATCTCTGCAAGGACACAGACAGGATGGAGGCTGTCCAGAAGAGAGCAACTAAAATGATGCAGGGTCTGCACCAGAAGACATACAAAGAGAGATTAAAGGAGCTTAATAAGTATACCCTCGAGGAAAGGAGGGAGAGGGGGGGCCATGATAGAAACTTTCAAGTACTTCAAGGGAATCAACAAAGTCCAAGAGGGTAGCACCTTTCAGAACAATGAGATGTGCAAGAATAAGGGGGCACAATTTGAAGATAGAGGGGAGACAGCTCAGAGGTAATATAAGGAAGTATTTTTTTCATGGAGAAGTTTGTGGATACATGAAACGGCCTTCCTGAGGAGGTAGTGGAGTCAAAAACAGTGGAGGAATTCAAGCATGCATGGGACAGACATAAGGCAATTCTAGTGAGGGGTAGGAGGAAGTAGGCTGTTGGTTAACTAGGATCTGCAGCTTATCCATTAGGTAGGGAAATGAGCAGACTAGGTGGGACAAGCGGTCCTTATCTGCCGTCGAATTATATGTTTCCACATGCCACTTTTTCTCTACAAGTGGTCACTCAGCCCAGGGAGAAAAGAAAACAACCGATTCATTCAGTCACAATAAAAAAACTTCTTTTAATATTAGAACATGCTTTTAAAAGTGTGGAAGTGTTGTTTAAGTTGGTACCATCCTAATATCCTGAGCTGTCTCGTTGCTTTTCTTTTTTCATTTGGAAATTCTATGTTTCTATGAGGTAAAGAGGATGCTACAGTTGGAAGGTTGCCAGGAAGCTTGATGCAGGATTTAGGGAGGGCACTGAAATATATATATAGAAACTAAATAAAAATATCAGCTAACTTTGCTCATGTCTCAGCACTAACTGGGAAATTTAAGAGGGATATCAGAAAGTACATTTTCTCAGAGAGAGTGGTGGAAAAAATGAAATGGCTTGCCAAGGAAGGCGGTGGAGGTGGGATCCACTGTCAGCTTTAAGGAAGGCTGGGATAAATTCAAGAGACTAGCTGTCCCTAGGGGAGGGGATGGGTGCAAGGAGGGAGTAGTGGTGGAGAGCTGGTAGTGGGAAGGGGGAAGGGAACATGGAGTAACTACCCTACCAGATGATGCACCAACAAGGTCAGGTAGGGCTCTTGCAGATTTGGATGGACCTTGAGTCTTTATCTGCAGTCATGTTTTTTTATGTTTCTGTGAATTTTAGTGGTGGATTGCTGCTTTCATCTCTGGCTTGGTGATCAATGGGGATTTCAGATCTGTGTTTTGGTCAGAAATATAATTTCAGGTCCATGAGGGATGGTAAAAGAGGACAACCAAACCAGTAAGGGATCTGAGAAAGAAAAGAAGAGTTATGAGGAAAGGCTGAAGAACTGAAACTGTACAGTCTAGATGGGCAATAAGTTAGAGTGGATCTAATCCAAGTACACAAAGAACGTTCATTTGGAAGCCTTAACTTTAGAGTGAAGGGAGAGAAAAAAATAACTAGAGGGCACAACAGATAGCTTACAGGAGGAGAGTTTTTTTTGAGGTGGGAGGTTAAAGGAGATCAGGGAAAGCATTTTATTCCCAAGAGAGTGGCAAGGACTGTTAATAACTTGCCAGAAACCATGGTTGTGTTGGCAACACTGAACTTTGATAAGCACATGGAGCAAGCAATAATAAAAGGATATAACTATTAAGCATCAGAGAATGCTCCCAATGGACTATACAGCCTGCTTCTGTCTTGGCCTACTACAATCCCTTCAACGCAGCCTCGTTAGACCTGTTTACACAGCCACCTTTGCACTGCAGCAACCCATGTGTGCAGGTTGCAGCAATTGCTTCATCCATGGACTATTCGGAGTTTGGTAAGTTCTTCTCTGATCCCACCCCGAGCCAGCCGAGACAGAGACATGTTCTGGAGCAAGAGGCTTATGAAAACAGTGTAGACAAGATGTGCCACTTGCTCTGACGCACAATAACTGAAGTTGCCAACTGCCCTGAGACTCATGGACAGTCTCCAACATGGTTTGCACAGACGCTAAGAAGGGCTGTGTAAAGACAGGCATGATCATCTCTGGCGGTCCAGAAAAAGACAGTGCACAGCTACTCACCCAGTGCACTAACTGCGTAAACAGGCCTTTTAAAAACTTAGGATCATAATCTTGGTTCTAGAGTTCTAAGGTAATTTTTTTGTAATTCTGGGAGAAAACTACTAAAAATGAATTTTAAGCAGCAATGTTAGAGTCCCATGGAAGCATCCACTTCTTTGGCGGGAAGGGAGACGTGATGATGTCGCAGCCTCACCAGCCCTAGGGATTGTGCAAAGTGCTCATGCCAATATGGACGCCAATGAACAGCTGACTAATGTTTTTTTTACTTTGAGTATACGGCTCAGTGCCGTTATTGCCAGATATTGCCAGGCCAGCCCAACAGCACAGTGGAGAGCTACTGCCTGCTACACTGGTGACCCAGGTCTGGGAACAGACTCGCTCGGAGGCTGACCAGGGGAAGGAAGATTAAGCATCCCTTGGACAACTCTCCTTCCTTGGGAGGGTTCCATTGGTTGATTGCAACCTGGAGGAATCTGGGTGGTAGTGCAGTGGGGCCATATAGGGAAGGGATCTCACACACACAGATGCTGGGGTGTCTCCCTGGAGGAGGAGCATGCACATAGGCTTATCGCACACGTCCCGGGGAGAAAATGGAGGACTAATGCCTCCAACCATGGCTTGGTGATGGTCCAGTCACCCACAGGACCCCAACCAGTAACTGGGTACCTCTGACTAAGGTCCTGTGGCAGAGAACACCAGAGCAATGGCAAGTCCCAGAAATGTCGTGGGACAAGGAGGGGGGGAGGGGACTGGTTAGAATGGGGACAAGCGGCACCCCAGCAAAACAGGGACAAATAAGTGACTGGAATAAAACATATACTGTCAGAGAACAGTGTAATCATTTTGATGCATCTTACTAACTCACAATTCTTAGTGGTACTGTAAATTAAAACCTTCATAATAAGCTTTTCTGTTTAGGGGCTTTAAGCTATTAAGGGTCAACATTGAGCCCTGCTCTATCTGTTACACACCAGTTGGCAAAGCCGCAACATCAGCTAAAACTTCTTGCAAGTTTTAAAACATTTTTCTCCAGACACATATACACACACACCCTTTTGTTTGACTATTCACATGATGTAGTCTGCAGCATGCTGTACTCACCTTCTCTTTGTTTGATTCAACAACACTGGTGACGCTGCTGACTTGCAGTTCCAACGGCAGAGGACTACCTTCTTCCTCAAATGTGAGCTGGAGGAAAGTCTAGAAGGGAAGAAACATGACACCCATTGATAAAGTGCTTCTAGTGAGAACACTTTCTTAACCACCCCCTACAATCGGGAAAAAGGCCATCTTCTACAAGCAGGTGGCCCATGATTTTCCATAAAAAACTGAATCAAACTGGCCATTTTAATTAACAGTGGAGAAACATAATTAGGCATGTTTTCAATTTCTGTACTACTTTTAGTATTTTTTATATTCTGTACCAAGTAATAGCACAGAAACATGAGTTTCTGTCAATAGTTAAGAAAAAAAGAACACCACTTGGCGCCACTTTTTAATGTAAACAACACTATCTGCGCTACATTAACATACAAATACCTGGCACCAGTTTTTTGCACAGACAAAAACCTTTTGCACTACTTTTATGGCAAACCTGCTGGTTTATACTCAATTAAAAAAAACTAGAAACAATAAAACAAATTGTCATATCTGACCAAATGAAGTGGACTATTTCTGAGAATTTAAAAAAAAATAAAAAAAAAAAAAATTCAGTGGCCCCACCCAAGATTCCCATCAGTCCCGGATACCTCAGGGTTCTGAGGACAGCACCTCATCATCCAATCACAAGGGCAGCTCTCCATAAGAGAAGCCAAGCACCTGCCTTCCACACCAAGCCTGCAGTCTATCCCAAAGTGGAAGCTGTGCTTTTACAAACATTACAAACACAAAATATTAAGCTTGGTATTCAGAGATGGAATCCCATCAGCCATAAATTGGTAAACCTTCTTCACCCATAATTTTAGGAGTGCCCAGAATGCTAAATGAATGTAAACACTGAGCCCTGAAACAGCAATACCATAAATTCAGGTCTCATGGGGACATGGGTATATGATCTCTCTTTTTGTGTGCCTGCAACAAGATTAGAGAAAATTAAATGCAATGGGCAGAGTTGTAAAGGGTACAATGAGGAAAGGCATGTGCTCCATTCCCACTAGGATTTTGCTTTTGCTAGCCAATGTGATCAAAACACTAAAAATATTAGCCAACCAAAAATACTTACAGCCAGCCATAGACATGATTTAGAAAATATGTTCATTATTTTATGTGTTGCACATTGTCTACCCTTAAGGCAAGTTACCAATGTGGCGAACTGGTTAGAAATTCTTTCAGCCACTTAGGAAATCTCTTAGCATTCTGCTATGTGGCTAATGACCAGGGGGTACATAGCGTACAATCAGGACCCAGCAAGACAGTGGGTATAGCCAGTGCTATGAATTGGAGGCAGAATAGCTGAAATACATTCTAAGCGGAGATGTGAAAGGCCGAAGGGAGCAGGTGAGCTGGAGAGAGGGGGGAAGGCTGTTCCACACAAAGTGGATAGGACAACATACTCATATTAGTATTCCCATTCCCCTTAAACTTGATATACTCTCATTGTGTTTGCATCTTCACATTTACTTGCAGTGCCCCAAAATACCCCATTTAATTATAAATGCAAAGATTTTCAGAGTTTAGAAGGTGGCCAGGCACCCTACAAAGGGGATTCTACCTGCAAATTTCCAGGTATCGAGGTGGACCAGTCTGACTCTGATTGTACAGACTATGTCCAAACAATAGGTGGCTTAAGTGCTGGACTTTATTCTCCTGAATTTCTACTGTTTTACTAAACAGCCTCATGTCTCCTAAGTGCTGTTTTCTGTGAGATAGGAAGAAAATTTCAGAGAATGTAGAAGAGAGTGTGACACCGTAACGGAAAGGAAATTTGAGATGAAAAAGTCTCCAGGGATAGTACCATAAAAGTTCATTACTTACCAGTTAACAGTAGATCATAGAGGGACTCTCCTCCATATAACCATACACACTGGACAGGGGTAGCCTTAAGGGTGTGCTCTGTTCTCTGAGCATGGTCAGTGATCATATATGAGCACATTTTGCTTTGTAGAAAATTGTGTTACTTGTGCTTTTCTTATCTTTCAGGAGCATGGTTAGAGGCAGGAGTTTCGGGCAGTGGAGGGTGGTGGAGAGTCCAGAAGGGACACTGGGATGCAGATCAGGCTTTTGTTATTAATTTGGCAGAGTTCAAAGCTAGAACGGCAAGCTAAGGGGTGAGTGGGAAGCCATTAAGTTAGTAGGTGGGCCGGCAAGTTATTGTGCACTGCTGCATCATGCTGACAAGGAGCAAGTGTATTGGCAGCCAGTGCAGGCTAGTATGTATATGGGCAGGCAGAGTATGAGATAAGGCAGCTGGTGAATAGCGTCCATGTGAGCGGGCAGGCAGGGGATGAGCGGTGTGGTTTCAGAGCTTTTATTGGCAGGCTGGAAAGTTTGTGAACAAGTGGCGCTGCGGCTGGCAGGGAATGCGTGTATGTACATTCTTTGGCTATGAGACAGCGTGCGGGCAGGTGGGAAACAAGTGTTTTTGTGTGGAAGGATGGCAAGGAGGGAATGACAGACTCAACTAGGAAGCAACAGTTAAATGAAAATGAGATGACTGAGCTAAAAAATGAAAGATCATCCATTTTACTGTCAATACACATTAGAAATCTGCATGCATCAACGGCATTCCTATTGAGTGATATATATATAATACTATAAAAAGCAGGTAGGAGCATGGCCAAGATCTGAAGGTGCACACATTTTAGGATACAATTTTGATTTACTGTGCTTCTCTGATTTGGAGGAGCACACCGAGATTAATCCTTAACACCACCCCCAATTGGACTGTATGCAGACAGTGTCAGGACTTAACAGGAAACTTTTCCATAGCTGGCACTGCCCACATGAACATACTTACACATGACAGCAGCTGGTTCAGCATTGCCTATATAATGCGAGTGGCCCCCATACACTTTAGTTGTCATTATTAAGAAAAACAGAGTTCCAACATCTCCGGACCGACAGGTACAGGGAAGCCAATTCGGTCAATCACACAGGACTGGCAGGGAAAACAGATCACTCAAGTCTGTTCAAAAATATAGTAAAGCAATTCTAAAAGACAGACCATGCAGTCTGTAAGAAACAGTCCTTCTGTCATATGGGGAAAAGGGAGGGAGTAGTGTTGCTCCACAAAGGAGATTTTCTCAAAGAGCGACTAACTGGTAAGGAGCAAACATCTTCTTCGAGGATATCTCTCCATAGAGCCCCAAACACTGAATGAATACACAGCAGTACAGCACCCATACCAGGGAGGCAGAGAAACAGAGGAGGACCATTCCCCCAAGAAAGCAGGCCTTGCAGCAGTCAGGCCAAAAACAGCCCTGCAACAGAAGACCTGATCCTGACTGTAATGTATAATAAGCATAAGGTTCTTACTCCAAGCAGCCACCGCCAAGATCTTGGAGGCTGAGACTGATCAAAATCAAGCCACAGAATCTGCTATGCCCCAAGTGGTATGCTCTATAACTCTGTATCAGTGCAAAAAAACTCCTTTACCAGTCTTCTGGTAACATAGAGAAATGCAAGGATATCCGTCTGGACACAGCTTAGACATGGACATGCCCAGAATACACAGGAAAAAGGACACAAACAGCAGAGGTGGCCGATGGACATCCCTGGTGTGGTCCAGATAAAAAACAAAGCACCAAGTGGCTGTCCAGGGAGCACAGAAGCACCTCCCCCTGATTATGAGGGTTCAGGAAGAACACAGGCAGGTTGATGGCTTAATTCAAGATTAATTTAAACATGACCTTAGGCAAAAAAGAAGAATGAGTCCTTAGCACCACTCTGTCTGGAAGGTTGGAAAAAGGTGGTCAACAACCAGCCTCTAATGCTCTGAAACTCAGTGTGCTGAAGTGATTGCCACCAGAAACAGGGTCTTCCAGGACAGAAACTTGGAGTTGGTGGGAGCTAGCAGGCTCGAATGGGCTCCTGCTTGGAAACTCTAGGACCAAGCTGAAGTCTTAAACAGGAACATGCTTACGGACCAGGGATCTACTATGCAGGCTACCCCTCAGAAACCTTCTGGACGCTGGCCCAGTGGCTTGGGGGGTGGTGCTACTGCTCACCATGCCGGTGACCTGGGTTTGGGAGCAAACTCGGGTAACTGGGGTTTGACCGGGGGGGGAGGGGCACAGAGGATAGAGCATCCCAAGGACCTCTCTCTTTTCTTCCTGGGAGGTGAGGCAAGCCGTCTCGGCCTCCGACTGCCAGTGGGCGGAGGCCGGGTGGTAGTGCAGATGTAAGTGAGTAGTAAGGAGGGGCCGCAGTTCGGCAGTGCATGAGTGCCTCCACATGAACGCACTTAAATACCGCTGCTACAGCACGGCATTCCGCAGGAGAAGTTGAAAACTGGAGTCAAGCAGGCTTCATGAAGCCCTGCCCATTTCCTCATGGCCTGTGCCATTGCCTGGTCCCTGGGGCAATTGTGGATTTCTGCACTGAGTGGCAGGGAGCAGCCCTCCCCTCTCTGGCACAGCCACAGGGGAAATCCATAGGTATCTCTGTTCGTGGTATGCTAATGAGGCCTGTCATTGGTCGGGGGAGTGACTAGAGGGCTGAGAGCCTGCCCGTCTGGTGACAAGGTAAAAAGAAAAAAAAATGCTGGAAACTGTCAGTTCAGCCACACATTTACCCTCAAAAAAGAGCACGGTAGGCCAAGCTGCCCAACAGATGCCTCTTAACTAAGGAGTTCCGACAGTCTGTCTGGGCCAGGAGAGCAGATACTCTTGGAAAGTCTGAACATAACAGCTAACCAGGTCCAGATTTCTATACTAGTACCAGACACTGAAGAGTTTCCTCTTCAGGGAATACGTGTGCCTAGCAGACTGCTTCCTAGCAGCCACAAGGACAGCAGAGACTTCTGCAGACACATCAGTGTGTGCCAGCTCCATGTCCTCAGTAACCAAGTGTGCATCTGCAGAGATGGAAAGCCTGGGAGCAGCCACCAGCCCTGGAACTGGGACAACAGGCTTTTCTGACTGGGTTACCAGGGAGGTCGATCAGGGAGGGGAAGTAGATGTGGCCTACCTGGATTTCAGTAAGGCCTTCAACACTATCCCACGCAGAAGACTGGTGAGCAAGATGAGCAGCCCTGGCAGTGCGACCAAGAATAGTAACATAGGCACAAAGCTGGTTGAGTAACAGAACTCAGAGGGTGGTAGTGAATGGAGTTCATTTGGAAGAAGGTAGGGTAAAAAGCAGGGTGCCTCAGAGGTCAGTACTGGGACCAGTCATAGAAACATAGAAACACAGACTTTGACGGCAGATAAGGACCACTTGGCCCACCCAGTCTGCACATTTCCCTACCTACTGGATAAGCTGCAGATTCTAGTTAACCAACAGCCTATTTCCCTGCAACCTCCCACTATAATTGCCTTATGTCTGTCCCATGCATGTTTGAATTCCTCCACTGTTTTAGACCCCACAACCTCTCCAGGAAGGCGGCTCCATGCGTCCACCACTCACTCCGTGAAAAAGAATTTCCTCACATTACCCCTGAGACGTCCCCCCTCTAACTTTAAATTGTGCCCCCTTGTTCTTACACATCTCTTTTTATGAAAGATGCTACCCTTCTGGACTTTGTTGATTCCTTGAGGTAGCTAAAGTTTCTATCATGTCCCCGTCCCTCCTTTCATCACGGGTATACATATTAAGCTCTCTCAGTCTCTCTTCATATGGTTTCTGATGTAGACCCTGCACCATTTTAGTTGCCCTCCTCTGGACTGCTTTCATCCTGTCTATTTCCTTGCGTAGATGGTCTCCAAAACTGCACGCAGTACTCCAGATGGGGTCTCACCAACTGTCTGTATAGAGGGATAACCACTTCCCTTTTTCTACTTGTGATGCCCCTCCCTATGCATCCCAGTATCCCCTACTTCCCTACTGACTTCTCACATTGCATACCCACCTTTAGGTCATCTGATATGACTACACCAAGATCCTTTTCCATTATTGTTGTTGTTAGTACCTCCCTGCTATTGTACTCTTCTCCTGGATTTTTATTTCCAGGTACATTACTTTGCACTTCTTTGCATTGAATCTAAGTTGCCATATGTCTGACCATTCCTCCAACTCTTGCACGTCCTTTCTCATCCTTTCTACCCCCTTGTGTATCAACTCTGTTACAGATCTTTGTGTCATCCAAAAGAGGCATACCTTTCCTTCAGACCCTCTGTAATGTCACCTATAAAGGCGTTAAAGAGGACTGGACCCAGTACTGAGCCCTGAGGGTAGTCTACTAGTAACCCCTTTCTTCAGAATGTTTCCATTCACTATTACCTTCTGTGTCCTGTTGTGCAGCCAGTTTTCTACCCAGGCTACCACCCTGGGACCCACTCCCAGGCTGGCTAACTTGATTATTAATCTTTTGTGCGAGACTGTGCCAAATGCCTTGCTAAAGTCTAGGTAGG
This sequence comes from Neoceratodus forsteri, assembly GCA_016271365.2. NCBI lineage: Eukaryota > Metazoa > Chordata > Ceratodontiformes > Ceratodontidae > Neoceratodus > Neoceratodus forsteri. The sequence goes on along the minus strand of CM057458.1, from coordinate 1,391,549,437 downwards.
CCATATCCACAGCCCCTCCCTGGTCTATTACTTTGGTCACCCAGTCAAAGAAATCGATTAGATTTGTGACATGACCTTCCTGCTGTGAATCCATGCTGCTTTGGGTCCAGTGCCCCGCTGGCCTCTAGGTACTCAACAATTCTTTCTTTCAGAAGTGATTCCACCATTTTCCCCACCACTGAGGTCAAACTAACAGGTCTGTAGTTTCCTGCTTCTGCCTTGCTCCCACTTTTGTGAGAGAATCACATCTGCCCTCCTCCGTCCTCAGGTACCACCCATCTTCCCATGATTTGTTAAAAGTGTGGTTAGTGGTGTCACTAGGTCCTCCTTAGCTCTTTTAGGATTCTAGGGTGAATCCCGTCAGGCCCCATTGCTTTGTCCACCTTGAGTTTTGAAGTTCTTTCAGTACTCTTTCTTCTTTAAATGGACTGGTATCAACCCCACTATCCAGAGTGCTTCTACTGTTTGGTTTAGTAACTCCTCCTCTTCTTCTTTGTGAATACTGAGCAAAAGTATTCATTCATATCTCTGCCTTTTCACTGACCCTCTGCCCACCTCCCTCTCCCTTATTAATCTTCCTATCCTCCCTTAACCTTTCTATATTCCCTAATATACCTATAAAAGGTTTTATCCCCCTTCTTAACTGAGCTGGCTATCCTTTCCTCGGTTTGGGCCTTTGCTTTTCTGACTGCCTTCCCCACTTCTTTCTGCTTTAATTGATACAGTTCCCTGTCATGCTCTGTCTGTGATTCCTCATACTTTTTGAATGCAACCTTTTTCTCTATAACCTTCCCTGACACTTCTTTTGAGAGCCATAGTGTTTTTTTATTCCGCTTTGTTTTCTTTATTTGTTTCACACAAAGGCTTGTTGCCTCCATGATGGCAGTTTTGATTTTCTCCATTGTTCTTCCCCCCTCCTTTCTGGCCATTTGCTAATGCACTCCTCAGTTATTCACCCATTTTGCCAAAGTCAGCCTTCTAAAGTCCAGTATGCTTGTATTTATGCGGCTTGTCTCCATGGTTGTGTTTATTGTAGAAGCACACTGTGCAGTAGTCACTTGTTCCCAGGTGTCTACTGACTTCTAAGTTTGTGATCCTCTCTCCATTTGAGAGCCAGGTCTAATATTTCTCCCTCCCAGTGGGTTCCACCACTAGCTGTCTAAGGCATGCTCCCTGTAGGGCATCGAGAATGACCCTGCTCTTGGATGTGGCTGTAGTCCATGTTGCCCAGTTAACATCTGGTATATTCAGGTCTCCCATCAACAACATCTCCCCTTTTTCAGCCATTTTGAGAATGCCCTCTATCATTATCTTGTCCATTTCCTCTCCTTGAGACGGGGGTCTGTATACAACCCCTGTGCGGATTGTGAAGCCATTCCCTGTCTCCAATATGACCCAGAGTTCCTCTTGTCCTCCCCCTTTACCTTTTAGTTCTGTTACTTTGATCCCTTCCCTTATGTAGAGAGCTACTCCACATCCTCTTTTACCCTCCCTGTCCCTTCTGTAGATTGTGTACTCTGGTATGTTGACATCCCAGTCATGGTTCTCCGTGTACCATGTTTCTGTGACTGCCACAATATCCAAGTGTTCCACTTCCATCAGGGCTACTAGCTCTGGAAGCTTGTTTCCCAGACTACGGGCATTGGTACTCACTGCCCTCCATTTAATGTTGGCTTTATCCTTTTACCCATCCCTGCTCTTATTGCCCTTGTCCATTTTTCCATTTACTCCTGTCCTGCCCTCTGTCAAGCTCTGTGCCTCAGTGTTTACCCTACTACCTGCCATGCTTTGCAGGGGGAGGCTTGAACTTTCCTGTTTCCTAACAGCACCCCCCCCCCCTTGGCTAGTTTAAAAGCTTGCCAAGGAAACCTTTAAACCTGTCAACCTGTCACCTAGGAGCGTGTTTCCCTTCCTGGACAGATGCAGACCATCATGCCAGTGTAGACCTTCATCTCTCCAGGTGGACCCCCAGTCCCCAATGAAGCCAAAGCCCTGTGCTCTGCACCAGTTTTGCAACCATTCATTAAACCGCATGGTGTACAGTACCCTACCCTTACCCCTGCCACGGACTGGCAGCACCTCTGAGAAGGTTACCGTGCTTGCTACCTGTCTGAGGCCCCTCCCCAACTCCACAAATTCATCCTGCACTGCACTGATCTCATGCCTAGCTAGGTCATTTGTCCCGAGGTGGACAATGATATCTAGTTTCCTCTCCTGTGATGCTGCTTCTGCAATCCTGAGGATTCGTTTCCTGTCCCTCCAAGCCATGACACCAGGCAGGCACCTTACTTCCCTCTCCTCTCCCTTACCCATGTCTACACCCCTAACAATTGAGTCCCCTATCAGAAGCTGTTTCTTTCCCTTGTGTTGTCCCTTGCCACTCTTTTGTGGGTCTCCCTTGTGGCTGTCCCCAGCATTCTTCTTGGTCTCCAATGAGGTGTCATCATAGAGGAACCTTGATTTGCCAGACCGACATATGATTTGTGTAGAGGTGCAACTAGGGGCCACGCTTCTGTTCCACCACCCTCACCTTCCCAGAACCTACTGTGGTCCATCTGCTCTTCACATGGCAACCTCTGAGGCAGTGGTTGTGGAACTGGTGCTCTTGGGTGGGAGTCCTCATAGTCCTTGCCAGTTCAGCCTGGAGGTGGGCAACCTCCTCCCTCAGAGCTGAAAGTTGCTTGCAAATAGGGCAGCAATGCAGGTTCCAGAATGTTTCCCAGAAAATTGCTGCCCCACAGCCAGTGCATTGCACCACTCCCCACAGGTCTCTCTTCCTTATAATATACAATAAGTAATATACACATTTTTTTTTTTTTTAGTGTGTGTATACTTACGCTTTATGCACTGTGCTAGGTAATTAAGAATATGACAGTTCTGCTCCAAGACCTCTTGACGAAGTGATGTCAGAACCTTGGCTATAAAGGAAATGCCATGCCTGGGGTGGGTGGGGTGAGGGGTAGGGTGGGTAGGCCACAACCACTGGTGACTGTTAGAAACAATCAATTACAGCACTGCTCCACCACGCTGCAGAGTACTGCCCTTTATAGTAAGTCAACCAACACCACAATGTACTAGACCACTGCTCCTACACAAACCACTCTACTGAGTCCAGGGATAAAAACAAACTCACTGTTCAGCCAGCAGGACACTTCAAAAATATTGCACAAATATCCTTCCAAATCCTATGTGTCTAGCACAGAAATCAAGCAACTTCAGTTGTATTACAACCCCTCTGGTTATAAAATTACTACAGTCCTCTTCAATGTCTTTATTAGTGACATCACAAAGAGGCTGGAGGGAAAGGTACACCTGTTCACAGATGACACAAAAATCTGCAACAATGTGGACACACGGAGGGGGGGGTTAGAAAAAATGAGGGGAGATATGAAAAAGCTAGAAGACTGGTAGTGCAATTTTATGCACATGGGGCACAGAAACTCAAGGACAATGTATTAGTTTGGGGGGAGGTGTTATCAACCACAAAACAGGAAAGGGATCTGGGGTGGGAAGGGCAAACAGAATGCTGGGGTGTATAGAGAGGGGCATCAGCAACAGAAAGAGGGAGGTTGTGTTACCCCTGTACAGATCAACAGTGAGGCCCCACCTGGAGTACTATGTCCAGTTCTGGAGGCCCCATCTCAGGAAGAATATAAATCAGGTGGAGGCAGTACAGAGAAGGGCAACCAAAATGGTGCATGACCTGCATCAGAAGCCCTATGAGAAAAGACTCGGGGGAATTAAATATGTATCCTCTGCAGGAAAGGACAGAAAGGGGAGACACAATACAAACATTCAAATCCCTCAATGGTATCAATAAAGTACAAATGAGTAAACACATTCCACAGAAAAAGATGCTCAAGGACAGCATGATATGAAGCTGCATCAATCCTACCTGTACCAGCTTGTGTGTATCTATGTCTTAAGTTACTGTTATACTTATGTGTTGTACTGTTATACTGTGTATTTTCATTTGTCTTACTGTGACAAGGTACCTTTGTAAATGAGCCTATGGCTCAAAGGTTTTCCCAAACTGCTGTTTAAATAAAAAAAAAATAAATAAATAAATAAAAAATAAATAAATAAAAGCTGGAAAGGGAGAGACTTAGAGGAGATGTGAGGAAACACTTCTTTACGGAAAGGGTGGTGAACAGCTGGAACAGCCTCCCAGCAGAAGTGTTGGGTACAGAAACAGTAACAGATTTCAAAACACACATGGGATAGGCACAAGGGGACCTTAGTAATATGGGGGGGGGTGATAAGACAGGAAATCAGTTAGGGTCTGCAGCAGCTCAATAGGCATGGACTTCGGCCAAACTGGGTGGGCCATGAGGTCCTTTTCTGCTGACAGCTTCTATGTAACAGATTCAAGCTCATAGGCAGCTGGAATGACTGTTTCACTGCCATGTCCCACAGCAATGGAAACCAGAATGTCTGGTCCACAAGGGGGCTCTTTACGAGGCTTGGTCAGAACCTGCTGGATTCATGGAATCAGAGGAAAGGCATACAGTAAATATCCCCTCAGTAAACAGACAATGTGTCTCGCCATGAAACTCCATGTCCTAGATCAAGCAAACAAACACACAGCAGTCTGGTGTTGCATGGTGTTGTAAAAGGTCTCACTCTGGATGCCCCCAATACGTAGCAGGTGTTCTACTAGTCTCCACAAAGCTCCTATACACAAAGCCGTGCCATGGAATGGCTGTCAGCCTCTGCTAGCATATTCTGCATGCCAGCCAGCCAGACGACAACTAGATGCACCACCTCATACGCCACTGACCACTCCCAGATCTTTATCACCTCCTGATATAGGGGATAACAGCTTGTTAAGGTAGAATAACACAAACTGGTTGTCCACATGAATCTGAACAGACTGCCCCGGACATGTGGAAATCAGGGCCTGTAGCCCAAACAGAACTGCCCTAATTTCCAAAATGTTTATATGGAGGTTGTGACCCACCAGGGACCAGACCCCCTGAGTTCTGAGGGAAATATCACAGGCAACCCACCCAAAGCTAAAGGCAAGTGATGTGGAACATGTTCCTGAGGAAGATAGCTCATCAGCAGATGGCCCCTTCCCTTCCACCACTGAAGCAACCTTCACGGGGGGGACATACATCAACTGGATGGTCGACAGACTGGTGTACCTGAAACCACTAAACATGCAGAAGCCACTGGCAAACCCACATATGTAGCTGGGTCAGGGGAACCATGAAAATTGTAGTGATCATGAGGCCCAGCAATCAGAGAATGGTTCTGGCCAACACCCCATTGCTTCTGGCAACTACTAGTGCCAGAGCAACAAACGCAACTGCTTGTTCCTTAGGCAGGAAAGCTTTTGCCCATGATATGCCCAGGACTGCCCAGATCTACTGCAACTGCTGGAAAGGGGAAAGAATGGACTTTGGTACAATGACCAGGACCATGAGCTGGTCCAGCAACTGCCTTGTAATGTCCCCTGTACGAACTTCCAGGTCTACAGAAGATCCCTTCAGGAGTCAATCATCCAGATAGGGGAACCCTTGCAGCTTTCTCCAGACAAAGGGCCATGTCCACTACTCTAAAACATTTGATAAAGAAATGCAGTGTCGAAGATTGACCAAAAAGCAAATACTTGGGATGGAAAGTAAAAGCTCTTGAGACAAAACCACAGGTAGCACTAGCTGTTTTCAAAATACTTTTAAGGACGGGGAAGTACTGACTGCTAGCTTCTTCAACCTGGTGGTATTTAAATTACAATGGTGGTAATGTCATATGCAGACCGGCCTGGGATCTTCTACCTCTAAAGCAAGCTTCAAAACCACTCACCTGCAGCCACTTGCTATTTTTGTCGAGGAGTCTAAGATACTTCGGATTGCTGCAAAGTGCTGACCTTAATTTTAACATGTTGCCAAGTTACAACTCTTCAGGCCAGTGTGTCAGCATCTCTTTACATCTCCTGAACTTTACACAATTGATACAGAGTCACCTTTCTGCTCTCATCCCCATCTCCACTCCATTAATACATGGTGTTGTTGCTGCTATGTGCTAGTAATTTTGTTAATCTGTACTGATATTCTGTAAATGTGCAGTCAAAAACAAACTCCTAAAATCAGAAAAGGGGGTAAATCAAGGTAAAATGGGAGCAAAAGCCTCCTTTACTCTCCTTATCTGTTCCCTCGACTGCCTGTGGCAATTTCAGATTTTTATGTGCAGATAAGCACCCTGAATATCCAATCCACATATCCTGTCCCCAAGGGACCCCAGGAAAATCAGAAGAGCATGTTATTTTTTTCTGTAGGCCACATGCTCACTGATTGCCCAAAAGGTCAATTTGATAGAAACCCTTCAGTTTTCTTTTTTTTTTTTGGGGGGGTGGGGGGTTGAGGGGTGAGGAAGTACCTGGAGTAGAATACTAGATGCTTTTCCTGTGGTGGAAGAGGACGTATTGGAATGTTGCCCAGTAGTGCCTTGTCTTTCTCTTGGAGGACAGACAGGTGCTTTAGTGGCCAGTAGCAAAGTCTGGGAGGTGTCACACGGGCAGGGGGTTGGGGATGGACAGAAGAACTCCAGGGCATAGCTTAACTACTATTTCAAGTACCAATCTGTCTGATGCAATGTAGGGTTAGTTAGAAATGGGGGATGGGCCAGCAGGCCTTTTTCTGCCATCACTGTCAAAGTATCTATGTGTCTACGTAACACTCTGCCACTGAGGGAGGAACCGCAAAATCGGCCTCCTACCTGAAGCCCTGGAGGTAGGACAGGGGATGGGGGCAGGGAATCAGGAGGTTGAGGGGGTGACCTGCTGCACCACCTTTAACATGACCTTCATAGACTTTGTAGAAGGGCACCCATAAATTGCTGTTGCTGCTGGCAATCCTAGCCACTGCCACTGGACAAGTGGAAGGGATCAGAATTGTGACAAAATCCCCCCCACCCTACCACCATCATTGGGCTGTTGCAGACCAAGGCCAAAGTGACAGACCAAAGGGACTGAGAGGCCCTGAGCTCTTCCAAAGTTGTTATCATCACAGAACAGCCAAAGAGCCTGCCACCCCCAAAAGGGGAAAAAAGCACAGACAACTGCATATCATGGACAAAACCAGAAACTTTGAAGCAGGAATATCTGTGTATCTGCCAGAGGAGTCAGAGGTGTCAAAAACAGAACACAATAAATGCTTGCCAATTTCCAGGCCATGAACTGCATGTTGCTGTGCCTCAGTTTAGACAAATCCGTCAGGCAGGCTTTCAGCCCTCTTAGCAACGGGTTTCCACAGGTAGCTTTTAACCATACAGGCCTGGTAATATTTGCAATTCTCAAGCCGAGACAAACTTAATTGTCCCCATTAAATCCACTGTCTGGATGCCATATCAGTGGGGTCTACTGTTCATTTGCTGAAGCATTTCAGACTAGTCATAAGTTGCCAAAATCACCAGAGAATCTGTTTCTGGCTCAGTAAAATAGTACTTCTCATCCTTAGGAGCCAGATACTGCTCACCAGTCTCCCTGGGAAAAGCAGGCAGGGTGCTAGGACTATGCAGGGCAATCAGGAGACATCTTCGAGTGCTAGAAATATGTGAGGAACCATTACAAAAGAGGCTGATGGAACTTCCAAAAAAATAAAAACAATTTTCTTTGAGGAGTCCTCTTCCTCCACAAGAAACTATGGTGTCTCCTGAACAGACCTTATCAGGGTCTGAAAGGATGAGAACTCAGGAGGAGACATAGTGACACTACACAGAGTCCACCATCTTACTGGGAACACTTCTGCTTCCTTTTCTCCCCAGTAGTCCTCTTCCACTAGGTTTGGATTACAATTGTCCTCTTCCTCAACCAGGAGATAAGGGGGGAAGGCACCACTAGATCAGAAGATGGGACCTGACAAAAGACAAGGCCGGGAACAGGCTTTGACTACGCCTTGGGCTGAGGTGTCCTGGGAAGAGCTGGTGTTGCCTACAATGCTAGTGTTGACGGCAACTGAGGCAACAGTCACCTAATGAATTCAGAGAACTGGGCCCACACAGCAATATTTTCTGGGTCGATGCTGACAGATGCAACTGTGGCACAGAACGGGGTTGAATACCAACCCTGCAGCATGGCTCTCATGGGCAACGGCACCACTGATGGAGGGTGCCCTTCAGTCCAAGTCTCATGCTGTGCTATGGCAGAACCTGGGTTCATCACAGAGAGTTTGATGTTGGTCCCATCCTCCCATCTGGGACGCGAGGAATGCAACCACAATCAAGCCAGATTACGGCACCGCTCAGCATACAATGAATGTGGTTCACATCACAGCCGGCTAACATTTATCTATTCTGGTGTGCACAATTTGGTCATCAGCATCGATTCTGATGGCAGCACTCTCTTTGACAGCAAATTCTTATCTAAAGTTAAGGGAGAAGCAGACTTACTAGTGACTGCACAGTACTTCTCTATGTTTTTCCAAAGAAATGACACTAGTGACTTCTGCCTGCATCTCCTCATGGCCTCTTTCATGGCCAGACCAATATCACAGCAGTGAACATCATGGTCGAGGCTGAGACAACTCATACAGCAGTCGTGACAACTCTCTTAGTAGATCTTGTTGCCACAGCAACAAAATGGAAAACAGTGGCACCATATACGACAAAGGTCGGCTTGACAGCATAAATGCCACATTACAGTCTGCAGTGATCCTGTAGGATGGTGTCATCAAGGCAGGGTGTCAAAAACATACTTGAAGAATTCAATCTTTTGTCAACAAATGAAAGGCTAGGAACAAAGTCTCCACTGGTCCAACCTTCGCTAGTCAGTGGGCAGAAAAGGACTAGAGTGAATGGTGGCTGATCATGTTATACAGGTTATGCCAAAGTGTTCATCATCATGCGTGAGGATGTCAACCTATCGTAGGTGACCCCAGCTATTGAAAGGTTTACTGTGAAGTCCTGCTGCCACTGACTTACAGTCCAATGTGCGAGGCTCTATGGAGGAGATATCCTTAAAGATCGAGGTGGCCGAAAAAGGAGGGAGTAGAAGGATGGAAATGGAGGCCAATGAAGGGAAGGGGGCAGGATGGAGGGTGGTCTCAATGAATGCAAGAAGCTTAGGCAACAAATCTGCTAAGCTACAGGCACTGTTAGCAGTGTGGACAGTGGCTATTGCAACTGTCACAGAAACGTGGGCAATTGAGCACTGGGACTGGAATCTGGCAATCCCAGGATACAAAGTATACAGGAAGGACCGTAAGGAAGGGAGAGGTGGTGGGGTGGCAGTCTATGTGAGGGACGGAATCAAATGCACAAGGGATGAGGGGAAAGAAAGGAGAACAGAGGTAATCTGGCTGCAGCTCCTAGACTCAAGGGATAGGAAAATGAGGTTTGGAGTGGTATACAGGCCACCGTCCCAGTCTGAGAAGCTTGACAGGGAATTAGCAGGATAAATCAGAAAGGTATGTAGAAAAGGAAAGTTGGTCATCGTGGGGGATTTCAACTTCCTGGGGGTTGACTGGAGCATTCCAGTCACCTCCAGTGCTAGGGAGCAAGTGCTCCTGGATGCAATCTAGGAGGGTCTCCTGACACAGTTGGTTAGTGTACCTACTAGGCTAAAGAACACTTTAGATCTGGTGTTGTTGAATGGGGAGGCAGAAAGGGAAAAAAAGGTGGAGGAGCCACTAGCTGACAGCGATCACCAAATGGTGTAGTTTAATATCACGATGTGTGGGAAGCAAGAGAAATCAGTTACTCGGGTAGTAAACTTCAGGGGGGCAGACTCTGGGAGGATGCAGGAAGTACTGAAAGGGAAACTAGAGGGCATAAGGCGGGAGACGGATGCAGAGCAGAAACGGGATATTATTAAAAAGGAGATTACAGAGGCAACAGAAGCCTGCACCAAGACTCAGAGTAAGAGGAGCAGAGCAAGAAAACCATGCTGGTTGAACAGCGAGGTAGTGGAGGTGGTGAGAGCAAAATGAGAGGCGCACCAGATGTAGGGTTACCACCTTTTAAGAAGCCCAAAGTGGTACATTTCTTACTGAAACATGATTTTTCGCAGGACAATATGTAACCTTGACGAATGCAACAGACTTGTTTTCTCTAAATAATCAGAGTTAAGACTAAGTGTTTTAGTTTTTTTGTTGTTTCTAGTGTTTCTTATCATTGTAAGGTATTTTAGTTAATGTATTACATTTTTTTGCAACATTTAGTGGAAAGTTAGAAAACATTTTTTTTTACTATAATGTCAGGATATGTAGTATTTTTCATGTTTTTTTGCAGGACACAGCTGCCCAAATCAGGACTGTCCTGCAAAAATTGGGACAGGTGGTAACCCTAACCAGATGTATAGAAGGACAGGGAAGGAAGTGGACAGGGAGGAATATGCAAGACGGTTCAGGGAGGTGACCAGAAAAGTGTGAAAAGCCAAGGCCCAGAGGGAGCTGAGATTAGCACAGGGAATTAACGGGGGGGGGCACTTTTTCAGATACATCAGGGAGAAAAGGAAGTGCAAGGAGACAATAGTGAGGATAAAAAGGGGTGGGGAGTGGATGGAAAAGGGTGAGGAGCAGGCAGAAGCACTGAATGAATAGTTTTGCTCAGTGTTCATGGAAGAAAAGGAGGGACCACTACCACCATGGGCTGGGAGGGTGGGGACAGGAAGAGGAGGCAACAGATGGAAGAATCGAGACAAGTAGAGTCCTAGAGGGACTGAAGGTAGATAAGGCACCAGGACCAAATGGTATCCACCCTAGGGTGCTGAGGGAGATGGCAGAGGTGTTGGTGGATCTGTACAGCACCTCACTGGAGTCGGGATGTGTGCCACTGGACTGGACGATGGCACATGTAGTACCATTACACAAGAGCGGATCAAGGGATGAACCGGGTAATTATCGCCCAGTAAATCTCACCTCCATAGTGTGCAAGCTCATGGAGACAATACTAAAGGAAAGACTGGTGTCGTACCTTGAAGGCAATGGCCTCCAGGATGTGAGGCAGCATGGGTTTGTTTCAGGGAAGTCCTGTCAAACCAACCTGATACAATATTATGACTGGGTGACAAGTGAGCTGGATAAGGGTCATGCGGTGGATGTTCTTTACTTGGACTTCAGTAAGGCCTTCGATTCTGTGCCTCATGGATGGCTTGGGGGGAAGCTAACTGGTGTAGGGGTAGGGGCAAAAATTATGAACTGGATTACAAGCTGGCTGAGTGGGAGGCTGCGACGGGTGGTGGTGAGAGGGGAGCCCTCAACTCCAAGGCCGGTGATGAGTGGGGTGCCACAGGGCTCTGTGTTGGGGCCAGTATTGTTCGGGCTCTTCATATCAGACATTGCACATCGGGTGGTGAGCAAGATAAGTCTGTTCGCTGACAACACCAAAATCACAGCAGTGGTGAATGGAGAGGAGGGAAGCAGCTGCAGGGGGACCTAAACAAGCTAGAGGAGTGGTCAGAGAGGTGGCAGATGGGGTTCAATGCAAAGAAGTGTAAGGTTATGCATTTTGGGGTGAAGAACCCCAGGAGAGAATACTGGCTGGGAGGGGTTAAGCTGGGGATCACTGAGGAGGAGAAAGACCTAGGGGTAATGATAACAGGGACCATGGACAACACTGGCCATTGCAGGAGAGCGGCTGCAAAAGCAAACAAAATGCTAGGGTGCATAGCGAGGGTTTTTTCGTCCAGGCGAAGAGAGGTGATCTTGCCCCTCTACAGGTCGCTGGTAAGGCTGCACTTAGAGTACAGTATTGTGTGCAGTTTTGGTTGCCATACCTAAAGCGTGATATCAGGCTACTGGAGGGGGTGCAGAGGAGGGCAACAAAGATGATATGTGGAATGGAAGGGACAGACTATGACAGCAGGCTGAGAGACCTGAATATGTACACCCTGGAGGATAGAAGGGACAGGGGGGACATGATAGAGACATTCAAGTATCTGAGGGGAATCAACAAGGATGGGGCAGATGAGGTCTTTAAGTTAAGGAGGGGGAAGGTCACCAGGGGGCAAGCACGAAGAATAGAGGGGGGAAGATTTAGGAAGGAAATGAGGTGACACTATTTCAGAGAGAGGGTGGTAGCAAAATGGAAAGCCTTACCAGAATGGGTAGTATCATGTTAATCTGTGAACAGTTTCAAAGGGCATGGGACAGTGAACAGAGGAGAGTGAGGGTTGGGGAGGTGGGGGTGGCAGTGGGATGACAAATGGGAGGGGGGTGGGGCAGCTGCAAACTAGGGGTGCCAGCTGCACACTTGCGTAGACTTAGATAGACCGGGTGGTCTGTTTCTGCTGGCACATTTGTATGTTTGTACGTATTGAGGTGAATTGGAAAAGGTAGGTTAGATGGGTGATATAAAAGACAGCCAGAGCTTTGATACAGAGGATGAAACGGGTACAGGAACTCAAAGAAGGAGAAAGTAAATGATAGAGACACAGAAACAGAACTCAGGACTGCCTATAAGACTACCACCAAGACCAGAATGTCTCTGCTACTCATGGAGAGCATAACCAGGAAGATGGCTTAAATTAGAGAAAACAGGCCATTTGCCGGGGGCCTCAGTGAGATGGTGCACAGTGCTCCGGATAACTTTTTTGGCCAGGAAGTAAAACTTCCTAGTTTTCTAAGCTGGTAGTATTTGATTTATGCCAGGTAGTATTTTGCGACTTCAGTCACACTGTTCTGGTGGACTGAAGTGCGAATCTGAAGTCTGTAGAAACACCTGGTCATGATGATACTACCCAGGACTCTACACAGGGCGTAAAAAGGGCAAAAATGGGAGTAAAATGCGCAGATACACCCCTTAACTGGACCACTGATGGTACATGTCTATTGCATGGTCATGGATAAAGGCCAAGAGGTCGGAAGGATTAAGAGCAAGGATATTAAAGAGGACACTTTTCATAGAGAAGGAAGATGTTCTCCTACCCCTTTGCATCAAAGGGGGAAAAGGAAGAGAATGCCAAACGGAAAGCCGAGGCAACAGGAAAACAACAAAAGTAACAAACAGAACCATACTGGAAACAGATTCTGCCCTGAATCTCCAAAGAATATATAACGCTTGTAATGGTATGTGCAAGCAATAACACTCTCTGAGGTGTGGGTTATGTCCTGATAAGAGCATGCCCAGGTGTGTTATACGGCATGAGGCACTTGCGCAGAGTGCCTTATGCACCTGGGCATGCTCTTATCAGGACATAACCCACACCTCGGAGTGTGTTATTGCGCTTATAAAATGGGCCCCTAAGTAACTATTAAAAAAAAAAAAAAAAAAAAAACAAGTAAAAAGTCAGAAATATACAAATCGGACTTCAGTGGGTTAAATAGTAAAAAAAAAAATAGTCCCATTATTAAAAGTGGTGTTTACTGGCAGCACAGGCCTTCCTACATATTCCTGAGCTAGAAAGTAGAAAAATAGCAGACAGTGTATGTAAGGTCCCCCCTTGCTTCAAAAGCACTAAACATTTAATGTTTTCATTTTTTTCTTCACATTTATTAGTTTGTTTATGTGTCTGAGGAGTGACTGATATTGACTGCCCACTAATTTTTTAGTTAAGAGCGAGCGGGAGCGAGTGTTTCTGATTTCGAGTGCATTTTGATGCTTCTTGTGTCACCTCAGACCCAGAAACATAAGAAACATACACAAATCATTTGTTTTTCTTTTTTATCTTCCTTTGTTTGATTTAGTTTTCAAGTCCTGCTTCAGAGTCTCGGTTCACTCAGACCGAGTGTGTCCCTTTGTGGCCGCGGTACAGAGCAGTTGGGATGTGGAGAACGGAGATCGCCCTCGACTTTTTGCTCTAAAATGCAGGTCACCTTTTTTTTTACTTTAAAAGGCAAGAGTGCAGAGGATGGGAGAATGAGACAGGAAGCATGACCTGAAAGTCGTCTGCATGACTGCATCCCATTTCAGTGGTCACGTGTCACTGACTCAGGTATTTCTCATTTGCTGAATAACAATTCTTTTTTTGCATGGCCGCCGTCTTGTTTCCATTTTTTCAACAAAAAAACTAAATTTCAAAACCCACAAAAATGACAGCCTGTACATAAGCCGACACAGATATCTCATTCATCGGGACCCCCTTGGGTGGATTCTGTACTTAATTTGTGGATAAATGACCCAGGAATGTATTTTTTTAACATTTAAAAATTTTCTTTTCTCGTATACTTTTTTTGTTCATATGAAAAAACAAAAATGACCTCGCACAAAACAAAGGGTCTGGACTTATTCCCCCCCCCCCTTTTTTTTGTATGAATTAACTCCTTTTTATATGCTTTTTTGTTCATACGAAAAAAGGATTTGAACTTAATATTTTCCCATTCTTTTTTCACATGAAAGCATCCTTTTTCATGTTTGTTTTTTTGTTCGTCCGAAAAAGAATGACCTCATATGCAAAAAAGAATGCCCTCATAGGGAAAAAGAATTTGGACTTCGTTTTTTTTTCTCATATTTGAACTTCAACAAGCCACAACTCCCTCAATATTTGGACTTATGGGAGAATCTATGTCAAAACAAAGGTCATAATGAGTACTACAAGAATAATGCATGACCCCCCCCTTTAAAAAGTGTAGGGCCCACATCAAATACTATAACAACTAAAAAAATGAACATTTTCCTAAGAAAAGCCCCCCAACACCTTATCGGCAGGTTAGCTCCCAGTCTTGCCTCTTAGTTACACAAGCGATTTTATGTATTAAGTGAAGATGCAGGTACCAGTTACATGTATACATGTGTAACCCCCCTGTTACCCGGGGTTACTAGAATCCCAGTAAGACCTAGTGGTAGGCACGGAAGGCAGCTTGTGAAACTCCAGCTAAATGGATTTCACACTGTCTCAGTCTCAGCTGAGACTGAGGGATGACATCACCATAGAACTATCGCAGCTGCATGAGCCGCATTGGAATCTGCAGATGGGAGTTAGGTTACAATGTTGGGAGTTTCTGAACAGTAGTAAGCAGTTGTGTGTGAGCAGTCTTGAAGAGAGGAGTACAGCAGTCTGTGCACAGGCTCTTGGAGCCTAAAGCTCCGATATAGAGCTACTTTTAGGGAAAGGTGTGTGTTTCCGCCAAAAGAGGAACACAGTAAGCTGTTCTTGAAGTGGTGTAGACTGCTGTTACTGGTCTCGGTGCCCCATCCCCGAGGGGATGGGGGTGGAAGGTTTGCCTGTTATTCCAGGGGCAACCCCCTGGTTCCGGCTAGAGAAAAAGCTGCCTTATTTTTCTGTTGTGGCAATGGAAGCTGCTGGTGATCTGCCTGTGGGGGCACCTGCAACTAAAGGGTGAGTTCTGCTCTTTCCATGGGGCCTATGTTTCACCTGAACTGTTGTTAAAGTGGGGATTGGACTGCTTAATCGGTGGGAGGCCTAGAGGAATAGGCTAAGCCAAAGTAAAAGTATATTCAAGTCCAGCACAAGGGGAAAGCCAAGACATGTAGAGGAAATGTGCTATACATTTACCTTTTAATCTACACTGCCAAGCTTTTCAAAAAGAGATGTTTAATGTCCAAAGAAATGGCCGGGTATGGATTGTGGAAGCTAGAGGTGGGAAACTCCCATCTTTAGTAACCAGTTTCACCTCTACGGATTTGCTTTGTGGCCCTTTTACTTTGCCTCAGGCACTTGGCCAGGTGCTGAGGAGTACCCAGGCGATGGGACTGAAAGGACATTTCCCTTATGGAGTGAAGGCTCTAAGGTGGTTTAGGGAGCCACTGGAAAATGTGTCCACTGCCATATGTACAGGGTTCGAGTGGCCGGCAGGGGAGCCGGGACAGAAAAAACCCAAATAGTGTACAAGTCGGGCTGTGTACCCAAAGCAGCGTGCAAGTCCGGGCTGTGTGCCTGGTGGGTCCGGAGCCTGAGGGCTGAAATGTTGAAGAAGCGTTCTGTATCTCTTATCTGCATTACCAGGAATGTAGCCCCGTGGGGGTCCGTCTATGCTTTGTTTGCTCAGTTTGGATGTGAATGAAAGCTACACTTTAGAATCCCATTCCTGGTATTGGACATTACAGTTATTGCTTCCTGTGTTCGGATTTACTTGGGTGCCCCTGTGCAGAGTAGCCAAACCTAGGTCCCCTGTGCCGAGTAACCTAGTCCTCCCCGAACCCAGTCCCCACCAGGTACTGCTGTCAGCTTCAACAGCATACCACCTGTTGTTTGCAAAAAGGCAGGGTGAAGGCCTTACACACGTAACAAGTAGCTACTACGTTGGTTTACTTACGTTAGTTTATTTAACTTGTTAGTGTTTTATGTTCATTGTGGTTTGGTGCCACTTTTAAAAAGGTATTGGTTTGCTTACTTATTAGCTGGTCTCCTACATCTAGGCTTATGAAGTATAATGAGTGTAGATAACCAGGATTTTATGCTGTCAGTTATTCTGGTACTACACTCATCTTATCAATCAGTTAATAGTTGAAATGTATATTATGACTATACAATGGATCTGTCATGCTACTGTATGAAACTTGAGCCTGTTAACCCAAAGGAAAAATCCTGACTACGAATTAAGTCATTTATGTTGTTGATAATTTTGTGAACTTTTGTGTTATAGTATTAAAAAAAAATTAAATAAAACTTTTAATTATTTTAAAAAAATTTAAAAAATAAATTTTTTCATAGGATAACTTTAGAACTTTAAAGTGATTTTCCAAGGGTTTTCAGTTGCCGGTTTTGCAGCATATGTTATTAGTATGTTGTTTCCTGTACTGGTATCAGCCTTTGTTTATTCAATTCCGTGTTGTGTTTTGTTGTAATAAAGCGTTCTCTTTGTGCCCGGTTTCTGTGAGCTGTGTATTTTTTCAATAGAGCTGTGCTGTGGCCACGCCTCCTGGTGCACATCATGCAAGGGAGGGCTGTTCTACTGTCAGTGGCTCCACTAGTGTTAGCTTGGGAAATGCTATGTTTTATGAAGCGAGAATGCTGTACAGTTGCATTACTGTGAATGCAGGGGTTGCCTGAGATGAAACACAGGTTAATTTACTGAGGATAGCTGGTGTCATTGGCGATTTATTTCTTTGGGAGACAGATGTCAGCTGCTGTGTTGAAGTGTGCATTATCTTTTCTGTGTGCTTTGCGATGAAGTAAACCTGTGAACGTACTTCTCAAGTGTCCCTAATTTTCAGGGACTTCCCTGATTTTGCCTCAAAATGTTCCTCTGTCCCTCGTAAAATTTGTGTTTTTGTGACAGAACAGTGGGGATTAAAAGCAGAAAATAATGTCAAACATTAAAGTAACATACTTGTTCTTCTTCAGAAAATGCATCTTAACACAAATTCCTTTATTCTGTCAGCTTTCTGAATGAACAGTGTCACACTTGGACCACTGATTCTGATCCCTGTATAATTTTTTGTTGTAAATATAAGAAATTAATGTATTTATTTATTTGCTTTTGTTAACCAGGTAAGCACACTAGACAGCCAAGTGCCTATTTTCAGGAGCGACCCGGGAGGTTACAAAGGTAACAGATATAAGCAGTACAGGGAATAGTGACATCAGCCTGTGACGCAGCCAGAGGTAAACATACAACAACATCAAGCAATTGACAGATTCATAGATAGATAAATAACAACAAATATGCAGTCAGTAACTTACAATCAGGGATTCAGCCATAAGTCCTAGGGGAGGGGAGAGGATAGGAGGTTTAGGAGGAGTGAGGAACAAGGGAGAGGGGCAGGAGGAAAAGTGGGAAGGGAATTTAATAAGTGAACCCTCAGAGAGCAAACAGGGCAAAGAATGGGCCCGGCGCTCAGGGATAAATTAGCACAGCTAACTGATTCTAAGATCATCAGCAGAGGAAGTGCAGTTCGATAAAACAGGCTATCGCCCCCAGCAGGTAAGGCAGAGAAAGAGGAGCCTCTGCCCTGAGTCTAGTTTGCACAGAGACAGTCAGAGGCCAATTTAAGGAAGCTCCACAGTGAGGCTTTAAAACCAGGATGTGAGGTAGCGGAGCAGGTGATGGCAGGAAGGGAGTTCCACATTCTGGGTGTGAAAGTAGCGATAGCTCGGTCACCTGCAAGGGTGCGGGTTTTAGGGACCAGTAGGGCCTGTGAGTCTCTGGATCTCAAGCGGTAGGAGGAGGTTCCCTGAAGAAGGCATTTTGCCAAAGCAGAAGGGGTGGCGGTTCAGGCAGTGTTGTCAATAAAGTTGCCAATCACAAATGTGCGGTGCTTATCAGGAGGGAGCCATTCCAGCCGTGAATATAGCTCACAGCGGTGTGTGAGGCAGGGGGCAGAGAGCGCAAATCAACATACGTTGTTATATGCAGTGTCCCATTTTGTGAGATTGGATTTCGCGACAAGGGCAAAGGTAACAAGGCCATAACAGAGTGTGGGAAGAAGGACCCCCCCCCCCAGCTAGTGCAAGTCGTGCAGCCTGGGTGAGACAGCTTTGGGCTCTATAAGCCAGTCCCAGTTTTCTGTTTGATGCCTTACATATGTTCTAAATATGCAGGGAGAGGTCAAGTTGCGAGTCAAGTATGACGTCCAGGTACCTGACAGAGCTAATGGCCCGTAAGAGGGAGCCATCGGCTCCAAGGATATTTAGTGGAGCTGGGCAGGATGAGGTCTTGGCTCTAGAACCAAAGAGCATTACCTGGGTCTTATTTAGGTTGATGGTCAGCTTGTGGTCCACGAGCCAGTTTTGAATGAGGCTGAAGTCCGAATTTAGCCTAGCATTAATGGTAGAGATGTCCTGAGAGCTGGCTAGGATGACAAGGTCATCTGCGTATAGGGTGGAACACCCGTAGGCAGTGTCAGCGGGCAGCTCATTTATGAATAGGGAAAACAGGAGGGGTCCTAGGACGGATCCCTGGGGAACACCACAGTACACTGGGGAGGGCACACATAGTGCTCTGTTGAAATTAGTATATTGTTGCCTGCCCGAGAGGTAGTTTGAGAACCAGGCATGGGTGGGTGGGGGAGAAGCCAAGAGAGCTTAGGGTGGCACAGAGGAGTGAGTGGTCAACCCGATCAAAGGCTTTCGAGAGATCCATGAAGACAGCACTGGTCAATTTGCCTTGGTCAGTAGCAGACCTAATCTCTGAGGTAACTACGGCAAGGGCAGTGGATGTACTGTGCCCTTTTCTAAAGCCGTGTTGTGCCGGGGAGAGAAGTTCATAGGTCTGGAGGTGATGGGAGAGCTGGGCGGCAATAGCCTTTTTGAGAAGCTTACTTAGCGCAGACAGGATGACAATATGGCGGTAGTTGCTAAGAACCTTCAGGTCACCTTGTATGAGGACAGGTACGACCTTGGCCACTTTCCATACAGCGGGGATGGTACCCGAGCTTAGATAAGTGTTAAATAAGTGACATACAGGCCTGCCAAGGTGTGATGCCCCCAGACGAAGCAGGTTAGGCTCGCGGCTGTCATGCCCTGCCCCATTATGAGGGGAGAGACCCGCAAGGAGCTTCTGGGTCTCCTTAATGGAGACCCGGTTTCAGTAGAAGGGGGGTTTGGGGGTGTGCCATCTCTGGGAGGGACCGGGACCCATGGGGTCAAGGGACTGGTAGGGGGGAGGAGGAGAGTCGGCAAACAAGGAGTTAAATGCATTAGCAGTGGTAAGTGGTTTGTTGCAGTTAACCCCATCAATATGCATATCTGTGACCTGGACTCTAGCGGACCCGCCAACTGTGTTTTTGATGTTCTGCCAGAAACTCCTCGGGTTACTGGCAGAGGCTAGCAGAGCAGATTGACAATACACGCTCTTGGCTGTGCAGATGGCTCGTTTGCAGGAGTTTCTCAGTTGCCAATATGCTTTGAGATCAGTATAGTTGAGGGAGGCTTTATACTTTGCCCAGCTCGTGTCCCTTTGTTTCATGAGGGAGAACAGGCTACCACGAAGTCATTTTGTAACCGTGCCCCTTACTCTACTTTTTGTGAGGGGGTCATATTTATCTTGGATGGGAGCGAGCACAGCAAGAAAAATGTCAAGAGCTTCTGATGGGTCGCTGGTGGCAGTGACCCGGGACCAGTCAGCATGCTGAAGGTCCACTAGAAGTCACTGACGTTGAATTTTGAGTAGTCCCTCATCTGGATAACTTTACAGGGGATTTTGGGAGGGGAGATGCCCCACGTGCAGAAGGTGGGGGAATGATCCGAGATGACATCAGGGAGTATGCCAGAGGAGACTATCCTATCCGGCCTGTTACTCAGAACCCAGTCAATGAGGGATCCTTGATGTCCGCTGGAGGAGAGCCTAGCGGGTACCGTAATGAGTTGGGTGAGGGTGAGTGCAGACAGCAGGGGTTCATTAAGTTTGACATTGGGACCTAACCAATTTAAATTAAAGTCACCAAAGACAAGTATCTCATTTGAGCCAACCTTGACACTAAGGCTGTCAAGTAGTGAGGAGAGCCCAGGCACACCTACTTTTGGGGGATAATAGGCACAGACCAGGTGAACCTTTTTTGAGTTTCCCAGCAGGAGGAGGACATGCAGGAATTCACAGGCAGGGGAAGTGAGGGGAGGGGTGCGTGCTAAGACTGACACATTTAGGTGCACCTTATAGTAGAGGAGCACACCGCCCCCACATTTATTCCCTGGTCGATCTTGTCTAAGGAGGCTGTAACCCAGAAGGGTACACGCTGAGTCAGGGGTGTGAGGCTTCAGCCAGGATTCCGAGACCCTTAGAATGTCAGGGTCGTAGTGAGCCACCCAGGCTGTTAACTGTGCAAGGCTGGGCAGGGTGCTGCGTACTTTTATGTGGGCCACTTTTATGCCTTTGGTGGAAAGCCAGGCGAGGGGGACACGAATAAGGGCATGGTGGTGGAGGGGTCCATGGATTTAGGCCGAGCCCCCCCAGGCAAGGCCAAGTTGGCAGCCAAAAGTGGTAGGGGGCAGTGAGATTCCCTAAGGGAAAGGTGCAGTGAGCCAGGGAAGAAGGGATTAAGCTAAGAAGGCCAGGAGCAGCGGCAACGCTTAGCTCTGGTTCATGGGCTGGGTGCAGCAGCAGGAGTCGATTACTAAGGACAGAATAGATTAGTTCAGCAGAAAGTATCAACAAGAGAAAGCCCTGGAAAGGCTCAGAACTGAGATTTCTGAGAAGTGTTGTGTGCAGAGATAAGGCTACCAAAGAGCAGCAGGAAGCATAAAGGCAGCCACTAGTGGTGATAGCAGATAAGCTGCTAATGGTAAAGTGGGCTGATACGGCCCGAGGACTGTGTCAGAGGAAAATGCTGTCTTACTGGAACTGACACATCAAGATCCCCCAGGGATAAGTTCAAAGGACAGGACATATAGTGCCTTCAGAAAGTATTCACCCCCCTTGGATTTTGTCACATTTTGTTGTGTTACTACCAGAATCTTTAATGCATTGAAATGATTTTTTCCCCCTTGATTCACACAGCATACTCAACAATTTAAAGGGGCAAAAATACTTTTATTGTGTAACAAAAAATTATGAAACATTAAAAACTGAAATATCTTTTTTACTTAAGTATTCATCCCGAGTCAATACTTTGTAGAAACGCCTTTGGCAGCAATTACAGCTTTGAGTCTTCTTGGGTATGTCTGTATCAGCTTTGCACATCTGGATTTGGGGATTTTCGCCCATTCTTCCTTGCAGATCTGCTCAAGCTCTGTTAAGTTGGATGGGGAGCGTCGGTGAACCGCAATCTTTAAGTCTTTCCACAGATTCTCAACGGGATTCAAGTCTGGGCTTTGGCTGGGCCACTCAAGGACATTCACCTTCTTGTTCTGAAGCCACTCCAGTGTTGCTTTGGCTGTATGCTTGGGGTCGTTGTCCTGTTGGAACGTAAATGTTCACCTCAGTCCAAGGTCTATTGCAGACTGATGCAGGTTCTCCTTAAGGATGTGCCTGTATTTGGTTCCATTCATTGTTCCCCTCTATCCTGACAAGTGCCCCAGTCCCCGCCGCTGAAAAGCATCCCCATAACATGATGCTGCCACCACCATGCTTCATGGTAGGGATAGTGTTACACGGGTGAGAAGCTGTGTTCAGTTTGCGCCAGGCATAGCGCTTTGCATTCAGGCCAAAGAGTTCAATTTATGTTTCATCAGACCAGAGAATCTTTTGCCACATGATCTCGAGTCTGCCACGTGCCTTCTTGCAAACTCCAGGCATACTATTATGTGGCCTTTTCTCAGGAGTGGCTTCTGTCTAGCCACTCTCCCACAGAGGCTACATCTGTGAAGTGCTGCAGAGATTGTTGTCCTCTGGACAGGTTTTCCCATCTCAGCCATGGAACTCTGTAGTTCTGTCAGGGTGGTCATTGGGTTCTTGGTCACTTCCCTGACCGGTTACTCAGTTTGGGAGGACGGCCTGCTGTAGAAAGAGTCTGGGTGGTTCCGTAATCTTTTCCACTTCCTAATGATGGACTTGACTGTGCTCCTGGGAACTTTCAACACCCTAGAAATGTTTTTATACCCCTCCCCAGATCTATGCCTCCTCACAATTCTATCACGGAGTTCTACGGACAGCTCCTTGGTCTTCATGGTAGAGTTTCTGCTCTGACATGCACTGTCAACAGAGGGACCTTATATAGACAGGTGTATTTCCTCTGAAATCATGTCAACCATTTGAACTGACCACAGGTGGACTCCATTCAAGTTTTAGAGTGATCTCACAAGGAAATTGGATGTACTTGAGCTCAATTTGGAGTGTCATAGCAAAGCATACTTATCAAATGAAGACATTTCAGGTTTTTATTTTAAATTACATGTACAAAAAATTCCAGAAGTTTTGTTCCACTTTGACATTATAGAGTAATTTGTGTAGAAACGTGACAAAAAAATCCCATATAAATGTATTTTAATTTGAGTTTGCAACATCGCAAAATGTGACAAAATCCAAGGGGGTGAATACTTTCTGAAGGCATTGTAGCTAAACTGCAGATATCTGGGGTGCAATTACCTTGTCAATTTGCTTTCATCCTAGAAAATAAGATTAGCCATTCATAATTCCCTCAGGGAAATCCTTTGACTTGCAATAGTTGTCAGGAAGAACCTGTGTTGGGAGGGGTGTCAGAGGGAAGCCAGAATGGACATTGAAGAGAGGTTGATGTCTGGGAGAGGGAGGACACAGATGAATTTGGAAAGCCCAATATACATTCCCGGGGAACCCTTGAATTACATCAGAGAGACCTCTGATGTGTAGATTCCAAGGCCCAGATGAAATTAAAGAGGTAAATACACTTTTGCTTTGACTCCAGTGACTTAGGTCAAAGAAACTTTTGAGATGTATGTGTAGCAGAGCACAAACCGGTTTTGTCTGGTTAACCTATGGAGGGGAAAGTCAGTGAGGTCACCTATTATGTTTTTTTTTTTATTATATCTTAATTGGACATCCTGTGATATAAAATATAGATTTTGTTACACCAAGGCAGAGTTAGGTGACCTCAGAGAAAAGGCAGGCTCAAGACTCCTCTTAAGCCTACTGCAAACCTTGAAACACACACAAGACAATATTTTATTTCTGACTGAAACAAGGACATCAGCACTGGAAGATTCAGAAAGTAAGGACTGTAGACAAGTTTAGTCAGAGTTATTATTTGTAGAATCTGCACTTTTAACCTATTTGTTTTAAGGCTGTATGTGTTGGGATATTTTGTTCTGTAAGGTTTTCTGTTTTCCTATTTTAAAGCAAAGATATATATATTTTAAAACAGAAACTGCTTGGAGTGCCTTGACATTTCTTTTTATTTAAGCAGAGCTTAGAGTGGTTATAGTTGACACTGTGTTTAAGCTCATTGTTATACCAAACTGGGAAACGGATAGAGTTCTCTAAAGTCTTGCATAGAGTTCTAAGGGTTCATTTGAAAGACCTGGTTGGGTGCCCATAGGCAAAGATATCTGGCCTCCCGAAGGCGGAATTATCTGAGCCTGATAATTGGAGTGCGCGCTAACAAAAGGTTATCAGTTTGAATTCCTCCAGAACTTGAGACTAAGGTGACTTGAACCCACAAAACAGACAAGAGGTTACCTTGTTCTGTTCACTGTCCACAAATCATATGCTCAGAGGTTGGCACTTTGGGAGTAGAGGGCTGACCGGCTGAGTGAGTTTGTGACAAACAGCACCAGTTTTTAAGATGTGTCCCTGATTTGGGGTCCTTGTCCCTGATTTTTTTAAGCCTTGTCCCCGATTCATGAGGCAAGAGGTTGAGAGGTATGCCTGTGAAGCCCGCTGCCTCCTTACATAGGTGTCTCACAGACATAGTGGAAGCGTTTGTCTAAAGCTGTAGAAATCATTTTTGTATCTCTACATAATCTATTCCTTTTTGTGCATCATTCTCTTTTAGTGACCTCAGTATATCATTGCTCTGTATGTGTAGTATTTGCTGTCTGCTTCCCTTGTGTTTCTCCTCAGATCAGTGACCTCTACTTTCACTGCCTGACAACCTACTGAATCCTGCATTGAAGGGTGGTGACTGTAGATCTCATACAGTCCTTTTTGTATTTTTTCTGAATACCTCAGTGTATTTCAATATCTGGCAAACATGTTCAACTACTGTGTTGTGGGTGGCTGTAGCAATACACCCAGTCAGAATGTGGCTGTGATGGAATTCCCCAAACGTGATAAGTCCCCACAAAGATTTAGAAAGTGGGTTAACTTTGTCTTGCTGGACCATCAGTGGGACTGGTAAGCAGCCGTGTTCCCACATATTTGCTCAGAGCATTTCTCTGAGGATAATTTTGAAAATTTGATGCAGTACCGAATGGGTTTTGCAAAATTCTTAAAATTGAAATGGATGACAATACCAAATAAACATCCCAAAAAAAGGTACTGTGGACACCTAAATTATGACCACCAGTAAGCATTTTCGCTGTGACGTCAACAGTCCAAAAACCCTGAAATGTAGTTGCTCTCTTGATAAGTTGATGGTGTGCTGTGAGAGTATAACTTCTTAGGGTTATTATGATAAATACCTGTTTGGGGTGTGGTGCTGCTTCTGGGGAAGTGTGCCATGGTGTGTGACACTGTCACATGAGTCTCTGTGGACATGCAGACCATCCCTGACCGACTGCATTGCCCCCTGGGTGATGTCATAATGGGGTGCCAACCCTGGTGAGGGTGGGCAGGGATAGTGCCGGTGTTGACTAGGGCGTAGCGGACCTGCAGACCAGCCATAACAAACTGCATTGCCTTCTGGGTGATGTCAGGGTGGGGTACCAACTCTGGGAAGGGGTGCCAGGGATAGGTACACAGTCACAGTGGTCACAGTGGACATGCAGACCACCATCAACCAACTGCATTGCCCTATGTGTGATGTCTGGGTACGGTGCCAACTATGGGGAGTGGGGGCAGGGGTATGGACACTGTCAAAGTGGTTGTTGTGGGCAGTCAGACCAGCTGAAACCCAATGTATGGCCCTCTGAAATATGCCTGGGTGTGGTGCCTACTCTGGGGAGGGAGTGCAGGAGTAGGAACACTGTCAAAGTGTTTGCTGTGGACAGTCAGACCAGCTGAAACCCAATGTATGGCCCTCTGAAATATGTCTGGGTGTGGTGCCTACTCTGGGGAGGGAGTGCAGGAGTAGGAACACTGTCAAAGTGTTTGCTGTGGACAGTCAGACCAGTTGAAACCCACTGCATGACCCTCTGAAATATGTCTGGGTGTGGTGCCTACTCTGGGGAAGGAGTGCAGGAGTAGGAACACTGTCAAAGTGGCTGTTGTGGGCAGTCAGACCAGCTGAAACCCAATGTATGGCCCTCTGAAATATGTCTGGGTGTGGTGCCTACTCTGGGGAGGGAGTGCAGGAGTAGGAACACTGTCAAAGTGGCTGTTGTGGGCAGTCAGACCAGCTGAAACCCAATGTATGGCCCTCTGAAATATGTCTGGGTGTGGTGCCTACTCTGGGGAGGGAGTGCAGGAGTAGGAACACTGTCAAAGTGTTTGCTGTGGACAGTCAGACCAGTTGAAACCCACTGCATGACCCTCTGAAATATGTGACACATTGATATTCTGGCAGTACTGCAATTGTACATCCACACCCATATCCCTACCATGGGTGTCCTTGTTGCAATTAACTCCCCACCTGGCATCCTAACATAATATTTGCCTTCCTCTGTCTGCAGTACAGAACACTACTCCAGTACTGCACGGTTTACCGGTCTTTGGATTGTCCCTTCGCCACAACAGAAACACACACAGGCTATCAGTCTTCAGTACTTACTGTGAGTTACAGATGCATTTAACACATTATGCCAGTATTTCAATTACAGACCCACAACCGTACCCCTACCGATGGTGTCCTTCTTGCTACTCAAACCACACATGACATACCAGCACAAAATTTGCCTTCATCTTTCTGCACTACAAAACCGTACCACAGTACTCCACGGTTTAGCTCTCTTTTTATAGCCAACACCAAGGATATATACACACACACACACACACACACACACACATATATACTCTCTCTCTGTCAGCGTTCAGAATTTTTTGACAGACCCACAATCCTGAAACACATTCTGGCAGTACTGTAACTGTACACACAGAACCAGACCCCTGCCACGGCTGCCCTTGTTGATCACCCACCCACATGCCATCCTAAAAGAATATTTTTCTTCCTCCTTTGGCATTACAAAACACTTCCCCTGTACTCCATAGTCTGGCTGTCTTTGGATTGTGCCCCGTCCACAGAGACACACACACACACACACACACACACACACACACACACACACACAGAGCCTGTCAGGCTTCAGAATGTTTTCTGAGACACACAACCATGTAACACATGCTGGCACTATTGCAATTCCACACACACAAACATAACCCTACAGCAGGTGTCACTGCTGCTATTTCATCCTGAATCGCTATCCTAACACAATATGCACCCAATAAAGTAAATTAGTCTGTGGATTACATGTCTTTGTATGGGACCAAACACCCAAGACACACACTCCCGCCCCACCCCCATACAGCATGTCAGTCTTCAGTACTGGATGTACTAACCCCACCAACTGAAAAAATTTTCAGTGTTCCAATTCTACACCCACAATCAGCCCACTACCTGGGTGTTACTGTTATGATTACCACCCACCACAGTAACACAATATTTGCCTACCTCCTTCTGAACACAGAATACCAACACAGAAGTCCGCTTATTTCATGTCTCTGCATGGCACCCACCCACAAGACACACATACAGAAACACACACACACACACATAGATAGGAACAGAGTTACTTAGTCGTATATGTCTCATCAGGTACCACACACGCATCTGTGTAATTTGTGCTGAATTCAAATTGGGTACCCACAGACATCCCACTACCAAGATTATAATATTGCAGTTCCCAGCAACGTAAAACACAATATTTTATTTCCAGATTATGCAGCAAGTAAACCACCACACCACGCCACGCCACGGTTTAGCTTTGTACTGTAACCTCAAGCCCCACCCCCTCAACCACACACACATTCGTATAGTGTACAGTTTGGGTCATGTAACAACAAGAAAATGGAACACATCCTGGAAGTGGGGAAATACTGTAGCTCCAACCAGCCATCAAGATGAGCGACACTGGTGGTCACCTCCGTCCACCCACAAATTCACACAATATTACTCTTCCTGGTGGTACACCACACTGTCTATGCAAGATCAGCAATGCAGCACTACAGATGAGTAGGGCTTCAGATATGTCTAACTTCTCACCTCACATATGCAGTGCTGCAACTGAAAAATGTAGCACCTGTTTCCATGATGCATGACAAAGTCCTGTTGGCACAGAGATGATGTCCTGAGATGCTGTGACCACCACATATACAAACAAAGCATAGACAACAGACGTCGAAGCCATACAAAAGAAAAAAGACAAGTGCAAAGGTGCCACATTGAACAGACTACCAATGCTGCAATTACTCAGTATAGAGTCTGGTACTGTGTTGTTGGCATAAGAGCCTGCTGTAATGCAGCACTGTATGGAACAGTGCCAGACACGCAGCACTGAGACAGTACCTAAGGGCCACTGCTTTGCCAGATTCACTGACTGGACAAGTAACAATGATACAGAAGGACATGTGGACAATCTTTCTGATAAGAGACATGACATAACACAGATAAAGTACAAGACAATACAGTGACACACTGCTGTACCTCCATTACATACGGGTGAACTGATGATGTGCTCAAAGTAAAACAGTAGCACATACAATAGAGAGAAAGGCATCAAAATGAGGTACCCAGCGAGGTCTCACTACTTTTGTAAACTGCATCATCATGATAGATCGGGATCCCTGAACAATGGCCCTCGTCAGCCTCAGTAACTGTCACAAAGCAGCCCCAATAAACATCACCCCATGGTGTGAGGTCCTGAGAGAAGTAAACTTCAAACCCCACACGTCCTGCATTTGGGCACTGGAAAAATGCTGGCATGAGAGCGTGGCAAACCACACACCGCAACAGCTCTTGGTGCAAATAGCCCTCGATTGCAAAACCCGAAAATGCAGATGTCATGACCAGCATGAAAACACCATAGGCATTGCTGGTTGCCGATACTTATGCAGGGTAGACGACGTCACAGGAAAGTACTGTAGTCATAACCAGGGACAGCAGTGTTTCACCAACCGGTACCGGGGAAAATTAAAAATGCTGCAACATAACAAAGAAGAAAATGGATGGAATACTGCACAGGACAGGAGACAATCCGGACATCGTGCTGAAAAGAAATGCAGGTAAATAACAGCTGTACAAATCGTGATTTCCCAGCCGATGGGCACTCTGATAAGGTGGAGGCCACACATTTTCATCGTCTGCTGGAATCACTCGATTTGGCACTCTCATCTGAGGTGTACGGGTCATCCCTATAGGGATTCAGAACATCCCCACTTTCTTGTAAAACAAGAAGTTCCGGCTCGCTTTCACCACGTTCACTAGAAGTGGTACTACTGACACTTTCCTCAAGCTCCACAGAGACTGAATCACCAGCCACCGTGTTTGTTTGCCTTGCAAGACGTGTTACAGGCAGAGGTCGCTTTGAGGTCGCACCACTGTAAAAGTAAGGGGTGTGGCTATGCAAATGCATGAAGCTGCAATTTTTTTATAAGAAACAGCAGTTTTTGGTGATTTCAACAGCAGGGCACTCATTAACAGTGCAAAGGTTACCAGAAAACAAAAAGCATACCACAACAATTAGAAAATCACTAACAAGCCATAACTCCCTCAATATTTGGACTTAAGGGACAATCTATATGTCAAAACAGAGGTCTTAAAGGAAAGCAGTACAAATTACAGTCTCCCGCCCCTGCAAGGCTTAGCCCCTGGTTTAGCTTTCTTTTTTATCACATCCTTATTTCTCTCCTGCTGCGGCACATACGGCAGGGGCATCCAGCCACCGGCTCCCCCCGCCTGGTGGGCAGCAGGCTCACTTGTATGATGGGGAGTCTGACACAGCTGCTCCCCGACCCGCTGGGAGGCCCCCCTATGCCTTCCCATACCGGGCTGAGACCAGACCCCCCCCAGCGCAATTCCACAACAGACCTCCGGGCGGTATGAGCGTAGCCAACAAGCTACTCGCTCGTGCCCAGCCTTTTTCCCCTCCATTAATGGCCCTTTGGAGTGCGGGCGTGCAATGATGTCAAAGGCACAACATGTTGACATCTTCCACACTCCACCCCCAAATGCACCACACTGGTAGTGCCCCCAGTCGTCACCAGGGGCCACTATAGAGCAATGGGATCCCTCAACCCCAAGGATGGGAGAGAAGTCCCGTGGACGTGCGATCCCATCCCTCCCATGCCGACCCGATGGCCCAGGCGTGTTTCCGAACCTGGGTCACCAGTGTGGTGCGAGGTGTGGCGTCCAGCGCCTCAACCCTCAGCACCACCGGACCAGCTCCGGGTTTAGCTTTCTGTAGTAAAAGCGGCATTTTTCTCTTGCTGCAACATACTTTATTTTAACTTGGAAAAGTATGCGACATGGAAGTATGGCAGATGCAGGGGCTCCATTAACTATAAAGGTGCGGCACCGCACTTTTACAGTTAATGGAGCCCCCCCTTGTGTCTGCCATACTTCTGTGTCTGAACTTTTCGAGTTAAAATAAAGTATGTTATGGCAAGAGAAAATGCTGCTTACGATAGGAAAGCTAAACCATGGGGTGTTTCGTGGGGGGCGGAGATCAATTTGTACTGCTTTCCTTTAATGAGTATTGCAAGAATAACAAATAACCCCCAAAAAAAAAAAAAAAATTAAAATTTACAGACAATATAAAAAATTACAAATAAACATTCCCCTAGGATAAAACTGGAACTTCAACAAGTCATAGCTCCCTCAATATGCGGACTTAAGTGCAGGAGTAGTGTTAAGGATTTAGCATGGCATGCTCCTCCGAAACAGAGGAGCATACTTCACAGCACTTGTGCCATGAAATATGTGCTCTATCAGACCAGGATTGTGCTCCTACCTATATTTATATTTATTATCAATTTCCTGATATTGAATCATCAGTTGTTTCATAGTACTGGAGGTTCTGTGGAACCTACTGAGAATTTATAGTCCCATATTACATTACATAGCATGGAGGCTAAAAGAGGACAATACATGGAATGGGGAAAGTTGGGGGGAGGACATGGAAGAGGAGAAAGAGATTGATGGAGGAAACGGATCCAGCATTAGTTACTGGTGGGGGCCTGCAAACTCGAGCAGACTAGCTAGACGTACTTCCTTTTTCTTTTGCCAATTTTGGTATGGTCATGTATATTCTAAAGCTGGTTATATTAAATCACTTTTCTTTACCTGACTTTTTTCACTCACTGAGTGAGGAGGAAGAGTCCAAGAAACCTAGAGAGATGAGACCAAGTCTGCTTATTTGTCTCTGCTGTGTCACTGTGCCTTTGTAATGTGTAAAACTACTCGGAGACCACTACTTGTAACAGTACCACCTGCACCTGGCCAGACTTACTATACTGCCTTTCACTTTCAAAGTATGAGCAAAACTGGTGTCTGTGGCAGTGCCGACCAATCCCTCTGCAGTTCTGCACCTTTAGGGGTTGAAGTTTAGCCTTGCAGCTGCTAGGCAGCAAGATTAGTGGTGGGGAAAGTACTGGTCCCAGTCTTTTTCACAAGCCCAACTGGCAAACTTATTTAAATGTTTTTTTCCTCCAGAACAAGTCAGGAGGCCCAGCTAAAGAAAAATGTTATTGGTCCAATTCAAAATCTTCCAGCATGTGGCTAATGGAGGGCCGATGCTAATTTCAACCCCCAATCTTTGATCACCCTGTGCGGCTAGCCCAGTCTGGACTCTCCATTTCAGTTTCAACTTTCTCTGCTCCTGACTAACCTAAGCAGCCACCAGCACACAGACAGAGGTCAGAGACAACTGGTCTCTTAGCCAAAAGTCCCAAGTCAGAGAGACAGAGCATCCAAGGCCTGCCGTGGTAGTTGTTTTTGAATGGCCAAGTACTGAAGCCCAGTGCAACTCTCGATGTGCTTGACAGTGACCTCTTCCCTAAATCTGCAGTCGTCTCCTGTACCACAGTCCCAAAGGTCTAAAGAAAAAAGGCCCAAGCCAGGGTTAGTACCCCTGGCCTCCACTGAATGACCTCTTCTCAGATCCATTAATGAATGGTTATGGATACAGGTACCAGTGTTTCCCATTCATTAAAAGTGAGAGGCGGGCCGCCACGCTATTTCAGAATGCCGCCTCTCAAACTGTATGACCGCCTCTCTTACTTAGTGTGTTGTCACTTTAAATCTGGTCAGAGTTCACGCGCGAGCACGGGTACATTGAGGAGTAGTCGCTTAGCAACATGGGGCAGCGTTCTCATGCATTGAGGAAACTGTGCATGCGCAAGAACAAAGATAGCCAGCCAAATGGAATCCAGCACGATCTGTGTGTATGTGCGCAGCTGCAGTAACGGACAATGCAGTCGGGTCTCTCGGCAATCACGAGGGATATCTTCTGGTGTGTCAGATGACCACTGGAAGAACAAAATGCAGGATCCAATGAGGGAACATGCTCGAGGAGTGATGGCACAGACACCCTATCAGTGGAGCAGCTACACCACTGGGGTAAGTCCCATCTCAGTAGTCTGCTGCCACTTGAAGATTTTTTGCCATTGCATTTCTGTGGTGGAAAGCATAAGGATCGATCCTTTCTGAGTTGGCAATTGTGACTGAAATTCTGTCAGCAGC
This sequence comes from Neoceratodus forsteri, assembly GCA_016271365.2. NCBI lineage: Eukaryota > Metazoa > Chordata > Ceratodontiformes > Ceratodontidae > Neoceratodus > Neoceratodus forsteri. The sequence goes on along the minus strand of CM057458.1, from coordinate 1,391,517,412 downwards.
CAGCTTAATTTCATGCCAAAGTATAATAAAAAACAGTTATTTTCCTGAGGACTCTCATAGAAAAAAATCTATATTTACAAGAAGACTGCAATAAGGGAAGGGTGCTGTGTGTGAAGGGGGGAAGGGGAGGGAGATCGCATGGTCTCTTCAACAGAGTCACTACCCATGCAGCTCTGATTCATTTGCTATTGAAGGTAGCTGCATTAAGGAAAAAATAAAAGTTATATACTGGGGTGGGCCAAAAAAAGTGCACAGTATTGTAGAGTTTTGGTGGTGGTGAGATACTTGGAACAGGATTTCGAAATATTATTTGTGTGTGAGGGAAAAAAAACATTGCTGTGACCAGTCTGTCAGTCCCTGTCCTGCCAGTACGTGTGTCCCTTTTCTGTGTGTGCTAAATTTTGTTGTTGACCACAAAAAAAAATAATTACTTGAGTGTGAGGGAAAAAAAAAAAAAAAAAAACAGGGCTCCATTGCTGTGACCATGTCTGTCAGTCCCTGTCCTGCCAGTACGTGTGTCCCTTTTCTGTGTGTGCTAAATTTTGTTGTTGACCACAAAAAAAAATAATTACTTGTGTGTGAGGAAAAAAAAAAAAAAAAACAGGGCTCCATTGCTGTGACCATGTCTGTCAGTCCCTGTCCTGCCAGTACGTGTGTCCCTTTTCTGTGTGTGCTAAATTTTGTTGTTGACCACAAAAAAAAAAAATAAAATAATTACTTGTGTGTGAGGGAGGAAAAAAAAAACAGGGCTCCATTGCTGTGACCAGTCTGTCAGTCCCTGTACTGCCAGTACGTGTGTTCCTTTCTACGGCATTCTGTGTGTGCTAATTGTTGTTTACCACAAAAAATTACTTGTGTGTGAGGGGAAAAAAAAAAAAAAGGAATCCAAACGGTTCGTCCAGTGGGTCTGCCGGTCCCTGTCCTGCCATTATCAAACTCTCATTCTGTTTTACTGACAAAATAAACACACAACACACTTGAGGAAAAAGCTTTATTGAAATAATCCACAATGCAGAAACTAACTTTGGCTTCAAATTAACTCAAAAACGGAAACATCCTGAATCTGATCAAGAAGACAGTCGTGAGATCACAGTGCCAGTTGCTCCAGTCGTTATCGATGTCCGAGAGTCTCCCTGCACCTCCTCCTGTAATACAGAAAAAAACACCTCTAAGCATAGAGCAACAGGCGTTTATACTGGCTGGCTTAACAAATACTGTTGGTTGCAGTACAAAGAAAATGATGGCATGTTTTGTGCATTTTGCATAAAACATAAACAGATGCCCAAAATCAGGAACAGTTTGGGTACTCAGTGGGTGCAAGACATTCAGAGAAGATGCTATAAAAAGGCATCAGAACAGTTCAGTTCACGTTGTTGCTTCTGAACTGGAAGCTAACTGCAGAATTTCAGCTTCAAAAGGTGGAATAGAGCAGGCAATGCATCAGGCCCTGACCCTGGAACAAGAAGCTTTTGTGGCATCCCTTCGTTGTATGGACTGGCTAATAAAAAATGAGCTGCCTCACACAACGAAATATGGCTCACTGCTGGATCTCGCCAAATCATTGGGATACAAATACCTAGACAATATACATATTGCTGATGCTGTTAAATATCATTCTGATCAGACTGTCCAGAGAAATGGTTCTCTCTTTGGGTAGGTGGTCAGAGATCAGTTCTTACAGATTTGAAGGCTGCCAGATTTTTTCATATTTGGTGGGAAAACAACTGATATTGCTGTTATGAAGCAGCTCATTTTGTATGGTATGTACTGCAAGAAGGAACCCCAGAGTTTATTTCCTGGGACTTGAGGAACTAATTGATGGAAAGGCAGACACAATTGTTAAAAATGCTGGAGTTCTCTGATAACAATCAAATCTCGGTTGATCACCTTGCAGGGTTAGGCAGTGATGGAGCAGTCATTATGCTGGGCAGGCAAAGCAGGGTGGCTAAAAAGCTGAAAGAAGTCACCCAATTCTTGTTGAAAATCACTGTATGGCTCACGGAGGCCTTTTGTAAAGGCAGCAGCAAATGAAGTGAGCATCATTAAAAGTTTAATCAAACACTAGATCACTTATACAAATATTATGAAAATTCTGTTGTTACTACGGCTGCCCTGAAAGAAATTCAGCAGGCAATGGAAAACCCTGTTTTAAAGCCTAAACAGGCAAAAGCAGTTAGGTGGTTGTCCCATGATGCAGCATGTGACACACTAAGGAAGATTTTCCCATCCGTTGTTACGTCCTTGCAAAGAGAGGCCTCTGAAAGGCATGATCCCCAAGCTGTGGGCCTAGTAAAAATGGTGGAAAACTGGGAGTTTTTCTCTATTTTATGCATGATGTGTGACATACTTCCACACCTTAGCATCTTATCTAAATGCTTTCAAACATCAGCTCTGAATTTTACTGATATAAAGAGACATTTACATTCCACTTTAGAGATTCTTAGGGCTGGTACCTGGTCAGTACTTCTCTGTTTCGCCTGAACTAGTACTCCTGAATGATAATGGCCTGAACTTGCCATTTAGCGAACCACAGTTAAATCATTTCAGAACCTCTGTGCATGACAACTTTATTAGGGCCCTAACTGCTCAAATTGAGCAAAGGTTTCCAAGCACAGAACTTTTGGATGCGTTCAGTATCTTTGACCCCAGCATGATACCAGAAGGTGATATTGAAGAGTTGGAAGAGTATGGTAGCGATAGCCTTGAGATTATTCTTGGTCAGTATGCTACTGTTGTGGATGTAGATGCTTCTGCACTGGAATGGACTTCCCTTTGTAGTCTCATGTTCACGGAAAAGATGGCCTTTAAGACTATTTCTAATGTGCTGCACGCTCTAACTACTAAGTATGTAGACCTGTATCCAAACATATCTACTTTGGCAGAACTGGCAATGATAATACCAATGTCGATTGCAGATTGTGAGAGAGAGTTTTCTGCACTGAATCGAATAAAAACGCATGGAACTAAATAGATTAAGTGCCAATAAATACTTATGTTTATCTCAATTGAGGGCCCTGATGTTGACAGTTTCCCTTATTTAGAAGCTGCAGCTCATTGGGCAGGACTGCAAACCGAAGATTAGATCTTGGCCTTGCAGGCACTAGTAAAGAGTTGTAATATGGCCTCACCAAAATGTCAAGACTCTCACAAACTGTTGCCTGGCCTGCAACTAGAATGCAGAGGTTCTCCAGTATGTTTTATCACACTTTTCTTTTGCTACTGCACACTACGGAGGCCTCCAGATCATCATATTACTCTTATTTCTCGTTTCTTATGCATTTATTGCATCCCGACTGACTCCGCCCACCAGTAGCTCCGCCCCGGTGACCCCGCCCCTTGTGGCTCCTCCCTATTACCATCGCTCTATATTTTCACGCAATGTGGAACACTGGGTACACTTACCCACTCCTCTCGATGGCATCCCCACCACCCATTCCATCCTACATAATCAGCCACATGTTTGGACCACCACAGACAACCTTGACTTATGCTGGCAGTAGTTGTGCATGCCCGTCTCTGCAAACCTGCTTTTCCAGCACAACTTAATCCACTATCACCGCAGAATCCGTCTCTTCCAAGAGTTTTAGCTGAAAAAACGTAGGACTCTGGCAACCCTGTACATGCACATATTAATACTGCTCATGTCAGGAAAAACATACAAGAAAGATGGGGTGATTGGATATAGCTGGTTTGAATGGCTCTATTAGAACTAAAATGAATACAAGTCATTTTGAGGCATGTACTTAAGTCCCAGAACATGTACAGTAATGCAAAATGGACTATGCTCCTAGTACTTTGCAGGAGCACGACAGCACTAAATTTATATTTAAAAAGCGTGCTCCTAATGTTAGCAAATGTGCTCTGAGAATGGAGCACACCCTTATAGCTACCCATGCTTAAGTGACACTCCATATATCAAAACAAAGGTCTTACCGAGTACTACAGGAATAACATCGTTAACCTTTAGGGATAATATAAAAAAAGCATAACAAATAAAAGATGCAAATCCCTGTAGGACAACACTGGAATGTTAATAAGACATACAACAAACAAAGAAATAGCTGTTTGGCAGAAATGGAAGAGCAGGGCATACGCATCTATGGAGGGATGGAAGCGCAGGTGCGCTCCCACAGGCAAATGAGGATATGATTATAATACCTTAAAAAGTAAGGAAATTCATTGCAAAAAACATTGTCGATGCACTAATTTGGATTAAACCAACAAAAGTAGGGGAAATGTGGTGTTAGGGTTCCCAACATTAACACCGCACCACCAATGTGCAGGCAGCAACAGGAAAAAACATTACTATTTGACCTCACCTGCGTCTTCGCAAATCAGGCGTAGGGTGTGCCTTGGGGATGTTCAACCCCAGTGCTCTCACCATTCTCATATATTGTACATCTCAGCTTATTTACTGATGGAGTGGGGGCGAGCATTACGGATGACAACCCCTAAGGACACCCCATGCCTGAATTCTTGGCTGAGAAGAAATCAAATAACAATATTTTCCTGCTGCTACTGCATGGTGAGGGTTAGGCATTAGCTTTGGAAGCCCTAACGCCATATTTCTCTACTTTTGTCAGCTTAACCCCAATTACTGCATTAACAACGTTTTTGCATTGAATATTAATTTTACTCTAGTGCATCACTGCAGTACTGTATCTTGTTTAATTGTCTTATTGATTTTTGTACCAATAATATTCAGGACCTTCTCTGGCTTTTCACTTGTGCACCCTGCTGTTTGCTCACAGTTCTTTGTACCCTGCTATGTTCACCCTCCCGTGAGTGGCACCTGGAAATGAGCTCCGACTCAGTGTGACTTTCCCAGTTACCATTTTTCAAATAAATAAACAAACAAACAAATGTACATCTCTGTATCATGCTCTGTTGCCACATCAACCAAGGCATTTTTAAGCTGGCTAAGTCTGAGCACAGCTGATCGGATGTGTGATTAGCACAGCCACTGCCGTATCACCATGTAGACTATGTGGAAACTGATGTGACCAAGCTTGAAGGGCAACAAGACAAAGAGAAAATAAAACAAAGCTAGCAGGAGCCTGATCTTTGTCTCGTAAAGGGAACACAAACCTTGGCTTTACCGAATATGGACCTGATAAAGACAGCAGAACTCTCGAAAGCTAGTCTCAAAAATTATTTTGTTGGTCCAATAAACGGGATTACCTGCAACTTGTTTGCTGCTTATTTTCTGTTCTACATCCCTTTTTAATAAAATTAAAAATACAATTAAATTAAAAATCAAAAAATGTAGGCATGTGTACAATCTTCTTGCTCCCCCTACTGCGCTTTTTCTTTTGTGCACTTTGAAATCTTCCCCCCTCCCTTTTTATGTCCCTTATGGATGCAGCCTTTTTTCCACTTGATATTCATATATTTATTTATTCAGAATTTTTCACACCAGTTTAGTCTCATTTCGGTTAGACACATGGGACCAGATATTCAAATGTTTGTGCTGTATTTGCACCAGACCCGGAGGTTGCCATATTCAGTCCGACAGCGCACTGGCACTATCCGACTGAGTACAGGGCCATGGCGGTGCAGCACTAAGTCAAGTACAGGGTTTTAAATAATTGATTAGCAGTTTTTTTTTCTTGGGACAATGCTAACTGTACAGAAAGTATTCAGATAAGTTTTCTAAAAGTGTTATATTTGTTAAACACGGTGAGGCAAGTGCTATGCATTTTCACAAAGTTTTAGCAGTTTTATGAGCAAAACGCTAATCAATTTTTAGAGTTAAATAAAACCCTGAAGTAGCACTGCCTCAACATGGACCTTGGCTGTAAGTAGCCCTACAGGTACCTGCAGCCCCAGATCAGATAGCGCAGGGAGCTATGGCGTGATATTCAGTCGCAACATGCAAATGAGCCCATTGTGCATGCAAAGCACTAAAGGGCCAGATGCACGCAAATTATGGGCTCATTTGCACCCCTCCTGTGGCCGCCCACCACATCAGGCACGGTGGCAAGCGCCCCCCCCACACACACACAAACACAGAATGCTCGTCCCTTCAATTTAAATGTACTCCCTGGTGTCTACTGGCACCCCCTGCCCCTGAATAACACATGTGCCCTGCTGTCTAGGGCCCCCCACCCTGTGATCTCCTGTCCCAGCATGCATAGTGAGTCGCTGGTGTCTAGTGGTACCCCCCATCCTCTGAGTACCTGTCCCATATTGGGCATAACTACCCTGGTGCCTGTTGGCACCCTCCACCTTCAGATCATCTGTCCCTGTTACTGTAATTACTTACCTGGTGTCCAGTGGCACCCCCAACCTTTAATCCCCATCCCGGTATAGGAGGTGTCGGCTCTACTGTCTAGCGGCACACCCCTCCCTCTGATCCCCCTGCCCAACATGTTTTGTCTCTGGTGTCTGGTGGCAGCCCCTACCCCTGGGCACCAATCCCACTGCCACCCAGACTCCCCAGTGGCTAGCACCCCTTGGGCATCTTCCACACTGGGCACACCACCCAGCCAACCCCCCCGTACCTATGTAGATAGTGCCACAGAGGGTCCAATATGGTGACCGACACAGCCCTTATGCATGCTCCCTATCATCCCACATGGCAGCTGGCTGAGAAGGTCAGAGAAAGGCTGTGCAGACTGCTGTATCGGATCATCTGTGTGGTGCAGTCTACATAGGTATGGGGGGCTTGGCTGGGTAGTGTGCTCTGTGCAGGCAGTGGGGGGGCACTAGCCACTGAGGAGTCCAGATGACACCGGGATAGGTGCTTGGCACGTAGGGGGTACCACTAGATACCAGGAACTAACCAAGCATGTCGGGCCAGGGGATTGGGGGGGGCCTCCACTAGACACCAGGGCCGACATTACCAGGATGGGGATTGGAGGGTGGTAGTGCCATTGGACACTGGAAAATCACTACATTTACAGGAACGGGGGGCTCAGAGGGCAGGGAGTTGCCACTGGACATCAGGGAACACACAAGTACCAGGACAGGTCATTGGTGGGTGAGGGGTACCACTGGAAACCAAAGAACACACTGCAAGTACCAGAATGGGTGATCGGCGGGCAGGGGGTGCCACTGGACACTACACAACACACTACAAGTACTGGGATGGGTGACTGGAAGGTGGGGTGTGCCACTGGACACCAAGAAAAACACTGCAAGTACAGGAATGGGTGATCGGGAGGGTGGGGGGGTGACACTAGCAACCAAAGTAATTACGCCCAATATTGAAACAGGTGAGCAGAGAGTTGGGGTGGCCACTAGACACCAGGGATACTCTACAGTGACACAGATGGATGACTGGCAGGTGGAGGGGGTTCCACTGGACACCAGGGCATCCACTGATTCAACAGGCAGCGGTTCGGGGGGGGGGCAGGGCAGCTGCAGTACCGCTGCCCACCACGAGGATCTTGCGCCCCATTAAGTCGGGGTTTGCAAAGACAGCAAATCGCGCCTGTTTGGGTGGCATTTACCGCTGGGGAAAATGGTTAAATATGTCACTATGCCCATTTGCAGGGGGTGGCCCCCTCATTTGCATGGGCGCAGTGGTATGTTAATGCTTGGGTGCTAATGGGTTTTGCCCACGCTGAGGGGGTCTCTGAATATAGACCCCACCCAGGAATCGGACGCAAAACCCAGTTAGCACGGGCAAACACTCCTTAGCACCTGCGCTAACTTTTCAGTATCAGGCCCATTTTAAAATAGGTCCTGGGGAGCTGATAACAGGAACAGAAAAGGTATATGAAGATTGCAGCTTGGGGAAAATGTAGCTAAAGAACACAAAGATACTTGAGTTACTAACTTACATACACTTACAATGGGGGGTTGCAAGATTAAAGAGGATGGCATCAACCCTGAGTTTACAAGGGTAGAGAAAAGGGCAGGTAAGACAGGAATAAGGGATGACAACATACTAGCAGACAGGGCGCTGAATATGTAGGAACAGTGTTTTTGGTTTGCAGGTTGGTGGCATTCCTAACACCCAGTGGAGGTACTCTTGGTAGTCCATTACTACGGATCAGAATCAGAACTCTTGGACATCAGCTGAGTGGAGGCCCTACAAAGAAACTTGTAATTTGAGCCTGAGCTTCGGGAACAGATCAGTAATTATAAAAATATCAGGCAGAAAAAAAAAGGAAAAGAGAGCACATCAACAAGGGATCCTAACAAAGAAAAGATTATTTCCAAGTGAACACCAGAAACAGCAAACTAAGGGGATTTAGGAAACTACACACATGCACAAATCTCTAATTATGTTAAAAAAGGCAGGGGTCGATTGTGACATCCATTTACTAGTCTGGAACATAGTGCTAATTACCTGGGGCTACTGAAGTACCTGTCTTTGTTGGCTAGTGAGGAGAAGCTATTATTCTTCACTTTCAGGAGCAGACATCTGTGCAAGAAGTTCAAATGTGACTGCATGTGCTAATTCCAGGCTCCTACCGTGCAGCTTCACTCAGCCAATCAAAGGAACAGCACTGGCAGTGAGGCAGCTATAGAAAATATCAGCAAACAGCCTTGAAGCACCTCCCCGCCCCCGATCACGTGGTAGAGAACAGGAGAAAACAAAGCTGGCAACTGAACTAGGGATGTCATGATACAAAATTCTTAGTATCATGATATTTGTGTTAAAAATATCACATTACTGATTAATAATTAATAATCTGCCATATTCCTGATTTTAGGTTAAATGGTAAACATCTAGGGCCCAATATTCAAAAATTTGTATGGGCGCTAACAGGTCTTTGCTCGTGTAAACTGGGGTTTGCGCTGGAGCTCCATATTAAAAAGGGGATTTTGCACAGGCAAAGAGAGTTAGCGCCACACAAAAACATAATGTATGCGTGTGGACAAGGGGAGCGGCGTGGCCATGAATATGCACGCAACTCTATATTCAGCGGTTTTGCACTGCATAAAAGGCTTTAGCTCAGTCCTTCTGTGCAGAGCAAATACCACCAAACAAATCCCCGACTTAATCCAGGCAACCCTAGAGGCTGCTGGACGTAATGCAGTCTCCTAGCCAGGTGGCTGCTGGGGGAGCACACCCGCCTCTCTGTGGTCCCTGGCAACCCCCCCCCCCGGCAGATTGCCAGTCTGTTCCATACAATAAACGGATCCCTGGTGCTAGTGGTACCCCCCGCCAATTGCCAGCCTGTTCCATACAATAAACAGATCCCTGATGCTAGTGGTGCCCTCCCTCCTAACCCAGTCCCAGCATCACGTATAGTTTCCTTGGTATTAGTGGTAACCTCCCTCCCTCCGATCCTAGCCACAGCATCATGTATAGTTTCCTTGGTGGTAGTGGTGCCCCCCCACAATCGCCAGCCCAGACGTGCCCTGTCCTATAAATAAGAGGCGCACTCCCTGACTGTACATACGGCGACCGGCCGAGGTGTGAGGAGGGCTGTGCTGGTCGCCATATGCACCAGCGGCACCACCGCTGTGGATACGGTGAGTGGTTGGGGGATGCCTGATGCAGCAGGTGGGGGAATCACTGGACTCCAGGGAGGGGTTGTTACGACGTCAGAGCTGGCGATCAGGTGGAAGGCACCACTACCACTAAGGAAACTATACATGATGCTAGGGCTGGGATCGGAGGGAGAAGGGTTACCACTACCACCAGGGTAATGATATAGGATGCCGGGGCTGGGATCAGAGGGAAAGGGGTTGCCACTACCACCAGGGAAATGATATATGATGCCGGGGCTGGGATTGGAGGGAGAGAGAGGTTACCGCTAACACCAAGAAAACTATACATGATGCCATGGCTGGGATCTAAGTGAGGGAAGGCATCACTAGCAGCAGGGAAACTATACACTTCAACCACCATCAACTACTGTGTCCTTAACAGCACGGGTTCAGGGGTGTATACAGCACCATCACAGCCTTGCTAGAGTTTACGGGATACATCCACCACACATTAGACCAAGGCCCCCTGGTAGGAGCCGCATTCATTGATCTATCAAAGGCATCTGATACGGTGCATCATGGGCTCCTCCTCAAACAACTGGCTGACATCGGGCTCTCCTCAGTAACTTTGGGCTCATTCACTAGCTACCTGAGCAACTGCTATCAGCAGGTTAGGATCAGGGATGTGATCTCAGACAGCAGACCTGTCAAGATCTGGTGCACTGCAAGGATTCATATTAAACATAGAAATGTGATGGCAGAAAAGGACTGCCTGGCCCACCCAGTCTGCCCAAGGTGCCTAGCTGATGGCTAGGGCTTTATTTGGCAACCCCCCAAGATACCAGACCCATGTGGCCGTCCCATGCTCTCTTAAAGCCCATTACAGAGACCTCCCTACCACCACTTCTGGGAGCCTATTCCATTTTTCCATTATCCTTTCTGTGATAAAGTTCTTTCTGATGTTCCCATGGAACCTGCCTCCCTCCATCTGTAATGCATGCCCCTGGTCCTATTCTGCCCCCATAAGTTAAAATGTTTCTCTACCAGCTCCCTGTTGACGCCCTTAACATACTTAAACGTCTCAATCATATCCCTCCTATCCCTCCTCTGCTCAAGGGAGTACATGCCCATGTCACTCAATCTATCTTCATATGTCAAGTGACTATGCCCAACCACCATCTTGGTTGCTCTCCTCTGTACCCGCTCCAGCCTGTCCACATCACTTCTTAGGAATGGCCTCCAGAACTGCACCCCATACTCCAAATGTGGTCTGACCAGCTGCTTACATAGAGGGATAATGACCTCTCTCCTCCTGCTAGTGAATCCCCTCCCGATACAGCCCAACATCCTGCTAGCCTTGGCCAACACCCTTTCACACTGCATAGCTACCTTGAGGTCCCCCGAAACAATAATTCCCAGGTCCCCCTCCTTCTCAGTTACTTCCAGGGCCTGACCACCCAGACAGTAAATCTCGCTCCAGTTTTTCCTCCCCAAGTGCATGCCTTTGCACTTTTTAATGTTAAAGGCCAATTTCCATTCCCCAGATCAAGCCTCTAACCACCTCAAGTCCCTGTGCATATTCTCCACCCCGTCTTGGCTATCCACCCTATTACAGACCTTCACATCATCCATGAAGAGGCACACCCTTCCCCTCAGTCCCTCCATTATAACTGCCACAAAAATGTTAAAGAGCAGTGTCCCAGCACTGACCCCTGGGGAACCCCGCTGGTGATCAATCCCTCCCGTGAGGTGACCCCATTTACTATTACCCTCTGGCTTCTACCTTTTTAGCCAGTTTAGCACCCACCCTACCACCCTCCCCACCCAAGCCCAGACCACCCAATTTATAAAGTAGTCCTCCATGCGATGACGGAATCAACGCCTTCTGGAAATCAAGATACGCAATATCTTGATTTCCGATATTACGTAAATCAAGATATTGCAATATTATCTTGATTTAATATTGCAATATCTTGGACCGCTGCTGTTCAGCTTATTCTTAAATAACTTCCCGGTATCTAGATCATGTCAAATGCTCCTTTACGCAGTTGATGCGGTCTTATTCACCAGCAGCCAACACCCCGAACATCTGGAGGCAGATCTACACAGCGACCTTGCATCTGTGGAACAGTGGTTTAAGGACCATAGACTGGTCTTGAATTATAAAAAGACCAAGACCATGGTGTTCTCCACCCCACAAAGAAAACACAGAGCCTCCCCCCTTGCAATTATGAATGCTGAGGATGCCACTCTTGAACTTGTTCAGCATTTCAACCAAAACACAAAAAAAGCAAAAACAAAATCCAAAAAACTTCTGATCATAGGAGACTCAATGATTCGGGGAGTTAATTCGTATCTCCAGCCAGGGGTAATGGTCAGATGTCTCCCAGGCACATCAGCGTGGAGAGACACTGACCGCCTTGTTAAAACTGTTCAGGAAGCAGGAGAAAACATTTACGTCCTGGTACATATAGGGACTAACGATCTTGCCAGCCAGTCAGTTGTGGAGACCAAGGAACACCTGACCAGACTGGGTGACAAACTATCATCCATTTCATCCGGCATCTCCTTCTCTGAGATCCGGCCAGTCTGGGAGAGGGGGACAGATGGATGGAAGGTCAGAGAAGGGGAGATAGGGGAGCTAAACATGTGGCTCAAGGGCTGGTGCCAGGAAAAGGACACAAATTAGTAGGAACTGGCAACAGTTTTGGGAGCGAAAGTTCTTTAAATTTGATGGACTGCATCTGACTAAGGAGGGAGTCAGTGCATTGGGACAGAAGTTTGACATCTTTGCAGAATATTTAAACTAGCAAATGGGGAAGGGGTGCAGCACCCCATACGTCGAATAGGAAGAACACCCCTCCCCCCCCAAGCTAGTGGTCAAACAGGAGTTCAGCATGTTTGTCGTTCATTTGCATCACCAGGTAAAGAGAAAAAGGTCCGGCTCCCCATACGACGCACATTGGAAATGCCGGACCTTGCCCAACAACTAACACACCGAAATCTGGCCAATGGAAAATCATGTACACAAATGCTCGCAGTCTGGGAAACAAGATCCCAGACCTGCAGGCTAAACTGGACATAGTAGTCATTAGCGAGACATGGTTTACCAGTAACCACACTTGGGAGAGTTAAGTACCTGGCTATGTACTGTTCAGAAGAGACAGAGGTGCAAAAAGGGGGGTGGAGTGGCCCTTTATGTCAATGAAATTATCAAAGCTACAGAAATTCAGAATACATATAAGAACTGTGGGTCACCTGGGAAACAGGAAATGGGACAGCCACACAAACTGGGGTTGTGTACAGGCCTCCAGACCAGGAGGAGGACATAGACACATTACTGTTAGAAGATACACAAAACATGACAGCTAAAGAGGAGGTTCTGATAATGGGAGACTTCAACATGCCAGATACAGATTGGTCAATACCAGCAGGGCCATCTGCCAGAACTAGTCACATGGTGGATTCCCTGCAGGGGGGAGGGCCTCAAACAACTGGTACAACAACCCACAAGAGACAGGGCTACCCTAGATCTAGTACTGACTTACAGGGAAAGGATCACAGATCTCCAGGTAGAAGGTCACCTGGGTGCCAGTGACCATCATATGGTATGGTTCAATTTGGCCACTAGAACAAAATCGTCTTATTCTAAGGCAAAAATATCGAACTTCAGAGGAGCTGACTTTGATAAGATGGCCAACAGAGTTAAGCTAGCCCTGGCAAAAAGAAATACAGGTGAGGGGGGTACAGGCAAAGTGGGCAAGCATTAAAGATGCAATACTTGAAGCAACATCCCATTGTGTCAGTGAGAAAAGGAAGTGCAAAGGAAGAAGGAAACCACTTTGGTTCTCAAACACAGTAGCAGAAAAAGTCAGAGCCAAAAGGCTGGCCTTCAGGAAATATAAGAGAATGCAGCAGGATGAAGATAGGGAGGCACACCAAACTTCCCCAAGGGAAACAGGGAATGCAGTATGGCAAGCAAAGGCCCAAACCGAGAAAACACTAGCACGAACAGTAAAAGAAGGTGACAAGACTTTCTATAGATACATTAGTGAAAGGAGAAAGTCCAGAGGGGGTATTGCTAAGATCAAACGGGATAAGGGGGCGTGTGAGGAGGAGGACCATGTAAAAGCATCAGAGAAGGTAGGGCAGGGCCCACAGCTCAGCACCATGGACACAGGGGGGAAGGATGTGTGCACTACTCCCTTCACAAAAGAAAGGGTCCTACAAGAGCTCGATAAGCTCAGGGTGGACACAGCAATGGAACCTGATGGCAAACATCCCAGGGTACTAAAGGAGCTAAGGGTGGAACTAGCAGAGCCATTATCAGAACTGTTTAGTGAGTCTCTGAGCACAGGAGAGGTCCCAGAAGACTGGAGAAGGGCTCATGTAATCCCGCTCCACAAGAGTGGTAGCAGGGAGGAGGCAGGAAACTACAGACCAGTCAGTCTTACCTCAATAGTGGGCAAGATTATGGAGACACTCCTTAAGGAAAGGATAGTGCAACACCTGGAATCCACAAGAGCACAGGATACAAGACAGCATGGGTTTACAACAGGAAGGTCCTGTCAGACTAATCTCATAGATTTCTTTGACTGGGTAACCAAAGGTAAAAAAAGTTAGTGTGTTCGTCAGAGTTAGTTGAAGTGAATTGTTGTCTGTGTAGTTATCTAGGTGCTTGTCACAGGTGGCTGAAGGGAATTATCTGTGAAATTAACTAGGTGTAGAAAGATTTGCAAAGTAGGGGGAGTGGCTTAGCTAGTAGGAGCCAGGTTAAAACCAGATTTAAACACTGCCCTAGATAACTTCTGCCAGAGAACAAGCAGAGCACCAGGAGAAAGGAGCTGCTGGTGTAACTAAACTTATCTACTGGGACTATATTGCCCTCCTTCCCTCCCACCCAAAGGCAGTTCTACTTTTATAGGCACAGGATTTAACTGACAAGAGGAACTTCCTGTGTGGGAGCAGGAGGTGAGTGATCACAGAGCCACCAAAGACTCACCATCCTAAAAGGACAAGAGTAGCTCTCCATCCCCCCTAGCTGCTGGAGGTCTGACTCTGAGCAAGTAAGGAGACTACTGAGAAATATAGGAACTTCTTGTCTCAAAACAGGAATATCAGGAGCTAAAAGGACACAGAGGCAGTAAGTAGGGACAGAAAAAAAAAGAAATAAACAAACAGAGAAAAGAGTAAGTATTCCAAAACAACAATTAGGGGGCCAGACATAAGACATGATGGGAGTGGTGCAGTGCAGTGACTGTGGCGCAGCAGTCTTCTGGGAGATATTCTGGAGGATGCGGTGTTGTCCCACCTGCAGGCACCTCTCTGGGCTGAGGGAGGAGGTTGCTCATCTCCAGGCTGAGTTGGCCAGGATTTGCAGGACCTCCTCTCCACCCAGGGACCTCCAGGGTCACTGCTGCTGCCTCCCAGAGGTTGCCAGAAAGAGGAGCAGTTGGACCACAGTGGGCTCAGGGAGAGTGAGGTGGTGGAACAGAGCGCATCCTCCAGCTGTACCTCTCCACAATTTCTATGCCCTTCGGGAAAGGTGTGGTTCCTCTATGGAGGCACCCACAGTGGAGACCAAGGAGGATGCTGGGAACCTCCACAAAGGAGACCCACAGGAGGGTGGCATGAGACCCCACAGGGGAAGGAAACAACTACTGGTAGGGGACTCCATTGTTAGGAAGGTAGAACTGGGTAGGAAGGGGAGAGGAAGGTAAGGTGCCTGCCTGGCACCATGGCTTGGAGGGACAGGGAGCGAATCCTCAGGATTGCAGGAGCAGCTGCCCAGGGGAGGGAGTTGGATGTCACTGTCCACCTAGGGTCAAATGACCTGGCTAAGAAAGGGATCAGAGCAGTGCAAGAAGTGTTTGTGGAGATGGGGAGGCCTTAGGACAAATAGCACGCATGGTAACCTTCTCGGAGGTGCTGCCTGTCTATGGCACAGGTGAGGCTATGGTGCTCCACACCATGGGATTCAATCAGTGGTTGAAAAACTGGTGCAGAGCTCAGGGATTTGGCTTCATTGGGGACTGGGGGTCCACCTGGAGGGATGCAGGCCTATACTGGCGTGATGGTCTGCATCTGTCCAGGAGGGGAACCAGGATCCTAGGTGATAGGTTTAAATGCTTCATTGGCAAGCATTTAAACTAGCCAAGGAGGGAGGCACTGGAGAGGAGCAGGAAAATCCTAGCCCCCCAAAAAAAAAAAAATCATGGTACTAAGTGAGGTAGACACCAACATAGAGATGTCGATAGGGAGAAGTGCAGGGGTAAATGGAGAAAGTGACAAATGCAATAAGGACAGGGATGGGGCAAAAAGGGGTAAGGACATCAAGAAATGGAGAGTAATGAGTACCAATGCCCATAGTCTGGGCAACAAGCTCCCTGAACTGGTGGTCTTGATGGAAGAGGGATGTCTGGATATCACAGCAGTCACAGAAACATGGTACGCAGAGAACCACGACTGGGATGTTAACATACCAGGGTACACAACCTACAGAAGAGACAGGGAGGGGCAAAGAAGGGGCGGAGTAGCTCTCTATGTAAGGGAAGAAATAAAAGCAACTGAACAAAAGAGTAAACAGGGAGGAGAGGAGGCACTGTGGGTCACCTTAGAGACTGGAAATGGCAACACAATCTGCACAGGGGTTGTATACAGACCCCCATGTCAGGGGGAGGGAATGGACAAGGATATAATAGAAGGCATACTTAGGATGGCAGAGAAATGGGAGATACTGTTGATGGGGGACCTTAATATGCCGGATGTCAACTGGAGCACCTTTGCTGCAGCCACATCCAAAAGCAGGGCCATTCTCGATGCCCTTCAGGTGTCATGCCTCAGACAGCTAGTTTTGGAACCTACTCGTGAGGGAGCAATTTTAGACCTCATACTCTCAATTGGAGACAGTGAGAGGATCTCAGATGTAGAAGTGGGTAGCCATTTGGGAACAAGTGACCACCAAACAGTGTGGTTCACGATAAACTCAGCTACAGAGTCAAGCCATACAAAAGTGAGGGTTCTGGACTTCAGGAGGGCTGACTTTGGCAAGATGGGAGAGTGTCTTAGAAAAGCACTAGCAAACAGGCTAGGAGGGGTGGAGCAACGATGGGGAAATATCAGAACTGCCATCACAGAGGCAACAAGCCTTTGTGTGAAGCAAATAAACAAATCTAAATGAAAGAAAAAGCCACAATGGTTCTCAACAGAGGTGGTGGTGAAGGTTAGGGAGAAAAAGATAGCATTTAGGAAGTATAAGGAAACACAGAAGGAGCAGGACAGAGAACTGTACCAATTAAGGCAGAAGGAAGCAGGGAGGGTAGTCAGAATAGCAAAGGCCCAAACTGAGGAAAAGACAGCCAACTCAGTTAAGAAGGGGGATAAAACCTTTTATAGGTATATCAGGGAGCGTAGAAAGACAAAGGGAGGATAGTGAGGCTGAATAGAATGGACGGTGGGTGGGCAGAGAGGAACAGTGAAAAGCAGGGATACTAAACTAACACTTCTGTTTAGTATTCACAAAGAGGAGGTGGGGAGGTGCCTAATCCAGTTAACAGAAGTACTCTGGATGGGGGTCGATCCCAGTCCTTTCACAGAAGAAACGATTCTGAGAGAACTCCTAAAACTGAAGGTGGACAAAGCAATGGGGCCAGATGGAATTCACCCCAGAATTCTAAAAGAATTAAGCAGAGAACTAGTAACACCACTGACTACCCTTTTTAACAAATCATGGGAGGATAGTGTGGTGCCTGAGGACTGGAGCAAGGCAGATGTGATTCCCCTTCACAAAAGTGGGACCAAGACAGAGGCAGGAAACTACAGACCTGTCAGTTTGACCTCTGTGGTAGGGAAAGTGATGGAATCACTTCTGAAGGAAGAACTGTTGAGTACCTAGAGGCCAGTGGGGCTGGGACCCAAGGCAGCATGGGTTCACAGCGGGAAGGTCATGTCAGACGAATCTAATTGATTTCTTTGACTGGGTGACCAAAGTAGTAGACCAGGGAGGGGCTGTGGACATGTCCTACTTAGACTTTAGCAAGGCTCATGACACAGTCCCACACAAAAGATTAATAGTTAAATTAACCAGCCTGGGAGTGGGTCCCAGAGTGGTAGCCTGGGTAAAACATTGGCTGGACAACAGGACACAGAAAGTAATTGTACATGGAGTCCACTCTGAAGAAAGAGGGGTTACTAGTGGGGTATCGCAGGGTTCAGTACTGGGTCCAGTCCTTTTTAATGTCTTTATAAGTGACATTGCAGAGGGACTGGAAGGAAAAGTATGCCTCTTTGCAGATGACACAAAGATCTGCAACAGGGTTGATACACAAGGAGGTGTGGAAAGGATGAGAAGGGACTTGGCAAGGTTGGAGGAATGGTCAGAAGTATGGCAGCTTGGATTCAATGCAAAGAAGTGCAAAATAATGCACCTGGGAAACAAAAACCCAGGGGAAGATTACACAATGGGGGAGGTAGTAACAACAACAAAAATGGAAAGGGACCTGGGGGTAATCATATCAGATGACCTTAAGGTTGACAAGCAATGTGAAAAGGCGGTAGGGAGGGCTGGGGGGATACTAGGATGTATAGGGAGAGGCATCACCAGCAGAAAACAGGAAGTTGTTATCTCCCTGTACAGACAGTTGGTGAGACCCCATCTGGAGTACTGCATCCAGTTCTGGAGACCCCATCTCCGCAAGGACATAGACAGGATGGAGGCAGTTCAGAGGAGGGCAACTAAAATGGTGCAGGGTCTGCAAGAGAAGCCATACGAGGAGAGACTAAAGGTGCTTAATATGTACACCCTTGAGGAAAGGAGGGAAGGGAGGACATGATAGAAACGTTTAAGTACTTCAGTGGAATCAACAGTCCAAGAGGGTAGCATCTTTCAGAAAAAGAGATGTGCAAGAACAAGGGGACACAATTTGAAGATAGAGCGGGGACAGCTCAGGGGCAATGTGAGGAAGTATTTTTTCACAGACAAGGTGGTGGATGCATGGAACAGCCTTCCTGAGGAGGTTGTGGGGTCTAAAACTGTGGGAGAATTCAAGAATGCATGGGACAGACATAAGGTAATTTTTGTGGGGGGCAGGAAGAAATAGGCTGTTGGTTAAATAGGATCTGCAACTTATCCTCTAGGTAGGGAAATGGGCAGACTAGGTGGGCCAAGTGGTCCTTATCAGCCGTCAAAGTCTATGTTTCTATGGTGGACCAAGGGGAAGCAGTTGATGTCGCCTACCTTGACTTCAGCAAAGCTTTCGATACCGTTCCACATAGAAGATTGATTAATAAGCTGGGTAGGCTCGGGGTGGGTCAGACGTTGGTCAACTGGGTGGCAAACTGTTTGATGGGCAGAAAACACAGAGTGGTGGTAAATGGTATACAGTCAGAAGAGAGGCAAGCCGCAAGTGGGGTACCTCAGGGATCAGTCCTGGGGCCAGTCCTCTTCAATACCTTCATCAGTGACACCGCAGATGGACTGGAGGGTAAGGTTTGTCTGTTTGCAGATGACACCAAAATCTACAACAGAGTAGATGATCCGGATGGGGTGGGCAGAATGAGAAGAGATCTGGATAAACTAGCAAAATGGTTGGAAGAGTGGCAACTGGGGTTTAACGCAAAGAAGTTGCGTTAGACTATACTGGAGGCAGTATAGCGCAGTGGTTTAAGGCTCTGAGCTGCAAATCTGGAGACCTGGGTTTGAATCCCACAGCCCCCACTTGCATACTCTGTGACTCTGAGCAAGTCACTTAACTTCCCTGTGCTCCCAGGTTGCACCTGTAAACCAGCTTTCAGCTTAGTGTGCCTCACCCGGTTAAACAATTGGAAAAAAAAAGTGCATGATCATGCACATAGGGAAGAGAAACCCTGAAGCCACCTATAGGCTGGGAGGGAAGTTGCTGGCGGTCACGAGGGAAGAAAGAGACTTGGGCATCATCATCACAGATGACCTGAAATCGTCCAAGCAGACCACTAAAGCAGTAGGTAAGGCTAGAGGGATGTTGGGGTGTATTAGTAGGGATATCACAAGTCGGATTAGGGAGGTAATAATCCCTCTTTACAAGACACTGGTTAGGCCCCATCTGGAATACTGCGTGCAGTACTGGAGGTCACACCTTCACAAGGACATTAACCAAATTGAGGCAGTCCAGAGAAGGGCAACCAAAATGGTGCAGGGACTGCATCAGAAAACATATGAGGACAGATTAACGGAGCTCATTATATATACCCTAGAGCAAAGGAGGGAGAGAGGTGATATGATTGAAACATTCAAACATCTTAAGGGCATTAACAAGGTGAAAGAGTCTAACATGTTTCAATATAAGAAAAATAGCAGGACAAGAGGACACAGCATGAGATTAGAGAGAGGCCGTTTAAGGGGTAATGTGAGGAAGTTATTTTTCACAGAAAGGGTGGTGGATGCATGGAACAGCCTACCTCAGGAAGTGGTGGATATGAATACAGTGCAGGGCTTCAAACAGGCATGGGATAAGCATAAGGGAGCAATAAAGATGAGTATGAATAGATAGGCCATTGACAGAGCAAAGGCTGATGGCACATTCATGAGGCAAAAAAAAAAGAAATGGGCAGACTGGATGGGCCTTGCGGTCCTTATCTGCCGTCAACTTCTATGTTTCTATGTTACCTAGGCATCACTATCAATTCCACCCTATCATATGTCGAGCACATCGACATAACTGCAAGGGCCATCAATATCAGAATCGGGGATCCTGTATTGGCACAGGCACGGTCACACACACGAAGCCTTGAGCACTGCCATCAATAGCTCAATTGTCTCACTCATGGATTATGGGGGTGGTGATATATGGATCTGCAACAGACACAGCCCTCCACTGCATCTCAACCGCACTGAATAAAGCCTGCCATCTCCTCACAGGTGCTGCTAGACTCATGCACACCTGTGATCTCTATACCATGGCTGGCTGGCTACAGCTCAGGGGAAGAATCAGATACCAAACCAGCCTCCTCGCCAAAAAAGTCTCCTTAAACCTTCTACCACCAGGAGTACAGAACTTACTGACCCCTCCCAAGAGCACAAAGCAAACCAGAAGCGCCGCCTCACAGATATTCCATGTGCCAAGGTGCCGCACTACCTTGGCTCAGCAGGGTTTCTCATACCAGGCCCTCCTCTGGACAAATGCACTACCTCAGGACATCTGTGATGCAGCAACGATTGGCTCTTTTCAACACAAACTGTGCCAACCAGGTACCTGTGCCTGCCCCCACTAAATCCTGCCTCAAGTTAGTAATTCCCATTGCCGTAGTCTGCACTTACCTGCTAACATTTCTTAACCCTGTCACTGTTCCACTGGGTAGCCCCAACCTTTCACTTCACTGACCCCCCCGTCCTCTCCCATGGTGCTGCCACGTCCCACCCCACCTTTCTTCCCTACCTCTCCACCTCCTACCCCCACCACCCCTTCCTCTTACCATTACCTCTCCATCTTCTCCTCCCTCGGTCTACTCTACTCTACTGATTTTTGTGTCTCCTTGACGCAGACATACATTGTACAATGCCTCAGTATAGTGTAACCATGTACTTTATCTGTATTGTTGTACCGTAACATGTGTTTGTATATTTGCCAATGAACCACTCTGCATCTGAATGTTTATGTATCTCTCTGTATTTGTTAACTGACATGGAACCAATTAACGAGCATCCACTTACTGGTGTTGTCCAAGATTTCAATAAATAAAAAATATACACGATGCCGGGTCTGGGATCAGAGGGAGGGGGGTTATCACTGCTACCAGGGAAACTACACATGATGCCGGGGCTAGGATCAGAGGTAGGGGGTTTACCATTAGCACCAAGGAAACTACACATGATGCCGGGGCTAGGATCAGAGGTAGGGAGTTTACCACTAGCACCAAGGAAACTATACATGATGCCAGGGATGGGATCAGAGGGAGGGAAGGCACCACCAGCACCAGGGAAACTACACGTGATGCCGGGGCTGGGATTGGAGCCCAGGATCAGAGGGAGGGGGGTTACCACTAACACCAGGATTCCATTTCTTTTTTTTTTTATATCTTGTTTATTGAAAACAAGTTTTCCATCAACTGTGAAGTCAGCTGCTTGTGACACTGCCATCGTCTGTGAAGGTACCTTTTCGCCAAAAGCAGGGTGCGGCTATGGAAACCCCAAGCACAGAGCAGGGTGAGGACAAGTTGGGGGGGGGTGAAAACAGGGACTGGCAGTATAGCCTACAGGCTAGAGTAACAAGCTGTGAATGAGCTTGGCACATCCAGCAGATCTGGATTTGATTCCCACAACTTCCACCTGCATACTGCGAGACCCTAAGCAAGTCACTTATCCTCCCCAGTGCTCCCAGGTTACCCCTGAAAACAGGCACTTGTGCCTAGTGGGCCTTACTCGCTTACAAAAAAAGAAAAGGGAGGGGGGCACAAAAGAATAACAAAAATACTTACAGGAGAACTACTGTGAACCCGGACATAATTTCTTCCCGACAAAGCTGTTCTGTAAATGCTGGCTCTCATTCTTTTGGTGTTCCATCTCTGCAGACCTTTTAGTACATGCAGTCAGTGTTTCTGATTCACAAATTGGTGGTCAGTACCATTTTAGAACTGCATGGTGCAGTTCATGTTCCTGTCAGTCACAGACATTTTCTTCCAGTTGTAACCTGTCTACTCTGTATTACTACACCACCTGAGATCTTCATTCTAACCGTTTACCATGTTGTATTATACCACATTGTTGCCCCTGTGAATTTATTATCTCAACATTTGCTGTATTCTTACTTTTTGTCCTGATGTACTTCAGTTATTTTATGTATTCCTGTACTCTACACTGGACGTTTGTGAAAACGGGCATTTTTTCTCATATACTTTTCTAGTATACAAATAAAGATTGACCGATTGAGATCTACTGCAGAAGCCAAGTAAACACATAAAGTATATTTAAACATTTCAGGAATACCCCTTACCAGCAGTGCATCAATTACACACACCATACAAAGACGGGGGGGGGGTCTTTTTATTATCCTTTTGGCACTGTGATGTCAGTCACTAGGCAGTCGAAGTTCCCCAAAACAAAACCTGGAGAAAATCCCCCAGGGTTTCAAGGCCAGAAATGCTTCTTTGTCAGGGGGCTCGCTATCAGAAATACCCACTGAATTTACAGCAACTATGGTTATGATGAAGCAGTAATATATAACTGTGGTGCAGTATTTGAAAAGCACCTTCTAAAGAAAACAGGCTTACATGTTAAATACTGTTCTCCTTTAAGAGGCTGACAGAACTGGAGAAGCACTTAAACGGAACTGGATGATGTCTGAAACTGTTTACAGTAAGTTAAAAGGTTTAGTACTGGTGTGACATCATGTAGCTCAAGGGAATGTATTTAGATAAAACTGAATTAGCACACTGCATTTTAAAAAGAGATTTAAAATACATTTTAAAAAACTGCGTTGTTGGGAAGGGTGGAGAAGGTCATTTCTATTGTCTTCTTGAGGTCTGAAGATGATCACGAGTTGAGATTAGCATTCGTCCTAGCTGCCTTATCCTGTTGTGAAGAATACCTCACATCCCAAAGCACTACAGCTCCTGGCAGTCTATATGGTTTATGGCACGGCATGTGTTTGTGGAATGTAATTATGCCAAAAGACAGGACTCAGCCTCTGAATTGAACATGCAAGACACTGAAGCCTTGGGGCCCTCTGTATGACTGTATTTGCCATTTCATTTAAACTGATCATTCTAATTACTATTCTGTCTCTGTCTTCCTCTTACTGAATTGGTTGCAGCTAGAGAGGAGTTTCAAGTTCAGCATGCTTTTAAAGGACAATTTCAATTCAATAAATAGTATTATTAGCCAAGCCACAAAGTGCGCACTAGGAACAGTGGTGCTTCCATAAACATAAAGAACAGGCCACATAGTTTAGAGCACTCACCACCCCATAAGAGGGACTGGAAGAGACCAGAAGATACTCACAAAACATTTATTAAATGCAGCAGCAGACACATATCTGTCTGACATGTTTCGAACCTCATAGTTCTTTCTCAAAGGCATAGAGATCTCTTGACAGTCTCATCTCAAAGATTCCAGATGCTTCTAACAGGTCACAACCATTAAATACCTGGAGGTTTTGCTTGACCAGAACCTTGACTTCGTCACACAATATGGCCACTGTTACTAAATTCTTCCCTAAACTAGGGGCCCTACACTGAAACAAGGCATGTCTAAGTTCTGTTGCTAGGTAAATTGTTACCAAAAATTATCTTCCAGTCTACTTCTGCTGTTTTCCTTGGATGCATCCCATCTGACTCCACTGATTTATCGACTCTCAATGCCCTCAGCCCCTCCAGCACCCTTTATTCCATGATGTGCTAGTTGTCGTTAGTGTCTCTCCCCATCCCCTTTTGTCCCAACTCCACAATCTGGTGGTGGCCCTTCCTACTACTTGCTGAACATCGAGCAAAAACATTGATTTAGTATGTCAGCCTTCCCTTTTCCCTTCCTCCCACTCCTTACCCTTCCTTAGCCTTACTATAGCCTCCTTAACTTTTTGTTTCTTCCAAATGTTTAAGAAGAAAGCCTTAACTCCTAGCTAGCCCCCTCCACTGTTCTCAGCCCTGAACTGGCCTTTGCATTTGTGACCATCTTGCTGCTTTCCCTTGTTGCCCTCAGGTACGGTTCTTGGCCCTCCTCCTTTTGACTGTGCTTGTGTTTTCTTTCTTTTCCCTCTCACTGCTTCCTTCACCTTCAGCGTGAACCATAGTGGTCCTCTCACCCTACTTCCATTGCTTACTTTCCCAATACAACAGGCCACAGCTTCTGTGACACCAATCTTGAATGATTTCCATTTCCCTTTTTTTTTTTTTTTTAAACTCTTTATCACCCTCTTGCCACTGACCTCTCTCTGGCGTGGACACTTAGCAATTTGCTCTACCTGCCTGCCTGCAGTTCCGGTCGCTCTGATTCTGGTTTGGGGGGCACCCTCCATCCACACAGTGCTGCTCTAACCCCTCAGTTCTGAGCCCCCCCCCCGAGGAAGGACTGCCACTCCTACCAATGCTCTATCTAGAATATTGGTGGGCGTGACTGCGCTTAGGAGGAACTGCAGCAAGCTTCCTGAGAACCTGCCGCTGGGCGTGGGGCCGTTGCCACTGGCCTCGCCTTTGCCTATCAGCGGAGGAGGGGTCTGTTTATTACACCCACCTGGTGCACCGTACAATGGTGTCAGTGCGGGACCACTCCCACAGAGAGTCTGCCGACACCAGTCTCCAACTGCCTGTTCCTCGCTACTGGACGAGTTCCTCTAGCCTCGGCTAGGTGCCACCGCTGAGCGCGGATTCCCACTGTACCCACCCCAGGAGAAGAGAGCAGTCCTCCAGATGCTTGATCTTCTCCTCCTCCCACTGCCGTCCCCTGGCGTCCCAGGCTTGTTCCCGAACCCGGATTGCCGGTGTGGCATACAGCGCCTCAACCCTCAGCGCAACCGGGCCAGCATTTCCATTTCCCTTTTATTTATTATTTAGTTATTTGTAATTTCTGACCAGGAAAGACATACTAAGTTGTTACAGCTGGTTTCCAGGTGTATCCTGGGGTGTGCGTGTCACACAACCTGGATAGTGATCAGAGTTAGGCAGAAGGGACCTCATTTTAATGTCTCATCCAAAGGATGGCATCTCACCAGTGCAGACCCTCCCTTGTACTGCACTACAGTGTCAGTTATGGGTATTATCCAAAATAACTGGTGTGGGCTAGTTCCCAAGTTACCCAAGGAACTGAGAGCTTCCCTTGTTCAGCCTATTAGAGTGATGGAAGCTCAGAGGGCTACTTTTTCCTCTTAAACCAGGCACTGCACCAGGTAGCGGTGGTTTGACACCTGAATTTTATAGAGCTGTTGCAACTTGCAGACTTCCCATGTCCTGCATTAACATCTTTATATAATGAATGTTCACATAAATTAATTATTGCAAGAAGTGTGACGGAGGCCATTATGGTCTTCCTTTATAAGAAAGGGGATCATACTGATTTATTAAAAGAATTGGTGGCAGATTAGTCTACTAAATGTGGACTTTGAAATTTTAACAAATATTCTGCGTGCACAACTAAGCATTATTCTTCCTGAGGTTACTGATACTTCGAAAGTGTGTGCAGTATCTGTTCGGAAAATCCAAGACTATTCATTACTGTGGAGGCAAATTTTTTGAAAAGGCACAAGAAGGGACTCAGAGGATTTTGTGAATTTTCTGGATCAGGAGAGCGCTTTTAATAATAATATTACACACTCATTTATTTTTGTTATGGACCAATATAGTTTTCTGGATATTTTTATCAACTGGATCAGGGCATGCTATGTAAATGCAGTAGTAAAGTTCTAATGTGAGTGGGTGGAAGGGCGAATGTATTCCTGTTAAACGAGGGGATCGGTAAGGGTCCCCTCTAGGATCCTGTTTTATGTCGTGTGCATTGATCCTCTGGTACGGAAGTTGAATACAACAATGCAGCCTTTAGGAGTTCTAACCTTTCATACTTGTTTATTAGCCTACACCGATGATTTGTGTTTATTACATGATTTTCAAGAATGGGCTCAATCTGTACAGGTCCTGGATGAGTTTTCTAACTCTGCTGGTACATATATTAACATGAAGAAAAGTTCTGGTCCAACCTTAAGGAATGGATCAGTGCATACGTCAGTGGCTGGGATTCCTCTTGTGCTGGAACCGCTTTGTATTTTGGTAATCTGGTTTGGAGGTGTAAATTCGGCTTCTCATAACTGAACCTTAAAATTAGAGGAGAGTCTGCAAAAGGCGGGCAGATTGAAAAAAATGTCAGGTTTCAAAGACGAAGAGACAGTATATGTGTAAGACCTTTTTGTTACCAATTTTCCTTTCCTAAAAAGTTGTTTTTCCTCCCCTGGCAGCTAGTGAAACAAAATTATATAGTTTGTTTTTTAAGCTTTTCTGAAGGAGTCATCTAAATCTCATAAAATGAAGTATTACATATTTGGCTGGGGGGGGGGATTGATTAACTCAGTAGATTTTTTTTTTTTTTATATAGTATATTTCTTCATAGTAACATCCGACCCCTTCTGTTAGCAAATGATTTTTTTTTTTTTTTACCTATTAGGGAAGTCTGGGAGATGGCAGAACTCAAACAATTGAGGAGAAGCAGTATACAATTCCCTAATGCATCCTATGTACAGGATACAATTTTAAAATTAAAAACATGAAATATTTTGCTTGACGAGATTAAACTGTCTAAAAAGGAAGAATTTATATTTTTCTCTTTTAAGGACCATCTGCCCTGTAGACCTTTTGTTTGGTCATCAACTGGGGATTAGCACTGAAATTACTTTCAATATGTTAAATGTCAGACAAATCCCACCTTGGGTGTGGGACATCTTATGGTTGACTGGCCATAGGAAAACAAATGTGAACGACGATAATAAAGATAAGTCCATGGATGAAGGGCATTGCCCCAGGGATAGTTGTGTGAACTTGTGTGAAACTCAGGAACATCTTTTTTTGACATGCCCTTTTATGATAAACTTCTGGAAATTGGCTGCTGAAATTTACAAAGTACCAGCATTTCGATCTTTTACCTAGGGACAGTGGTCTGTGGGAAGCATGGGCCTGCATGGAGGGGATCTGCTGCTACTTCCTTGCACCACCGGTTTGCCGCTTGTAAATTTTATATCTGGCAAGTAAGATGTCAATTAGTCTTACAGCAGAAATTGCTGTCTGTCAGTTACTGGACATTATTTTAGGCTCTGTGCAGCACATATACTCCTTAGAGAAGAAGGTTTGTTCTGCTTCTAAAATGTATATTTCATGGAGGAATATATCTTGGATTTTCCTCCTTTTTTTTTTCCTTTCTTCCCTCTTGTGCTTCCTTTTTTTTTTTCTGATGCTAGTTTTTATTTAAGTTCAGAAGATTCCATGTGATTATATGTATTTGTTAATTAATTTCTTTGTTGTTATTTATTCAGTAAAATTCCCCTACTCTTTTTGAGAAGTGCCATAGAATCTTTAACATCCACCTAAATAACCTCCAGAACAGGCAACCAGGACCTCGGTTTAATGTCTCCTGCAACAGATGGCACCTTGGGAGTGCAGCACTCCTCTTGTGCTACACTACAGAGTCAGTTCTGAGATTCACCCCCAAGGTACTGGTGTAGGGCTAGAAAAATAGGTTAACCGGGAAATCTTGTTTATCTGACAAAAGTCTTCCATATAAGGAGGAAGTGACCAGGGTGGAAATGGATCCTGGTCATCATGGAAATTCTTAGGCGGAAGAGGAGATCATTGAGGGTCACCCCGGCCCCTTGGATCGGAGGGCTGGGAGTGCCGTATGGCATGCAAGACGTGCCGTACTACAGTGAAGACATCCAGTTCCTTCTGAGAAGGGTGGGAGTGTTTGAAACACAAGGGGGATGATGGAGGGGCGTAGACGTGTAGCCTGAGCAGGTCTTGCCCCTGGGTGGTGAAATCCAGGGTTCCGATCTCTGTCCACCTGACCTCTGTGATTGTCCACCTAAGAGGGTGGAGGGATAGAAACATGGCATAAACCACTGTTTTTTTATGAAGCCCCATTTACTAAGAATGAATATGAGGACACGCTGTCAACGGAGGGACACCTGGAGCGGTGGTTGTCAATGAGGCATGAAGTACAGAGGCTGAGGCGTATCCCTCTCACTCTGTGACTCTAATGGAACCCAGAAAGAGTTATTTATGTATTGCCTTTTTATAGTGCTGGAAGCATTGTTGACGAGGGAGTGAAAAATGTCCCGTCAATGAGTAGGCAGCATAATGATGCACTGTCGATGAAGAACAGCCATCGAGAAACAGGGATGTCCGTCAATGAGACTATAGGTGGCACTGTTGACAGTGGTGGCCGTCAATGATAATAGAGGTGCATCGTCGACAGTGGTAGCTGTCGATGAGAACATTGATGGTATGATCGTCAATAAGAATATAGATGCATCGGCGACAGTGGTAGCCGTCGATGAGGATGTTGACGGGTATGAGCCGTCAATGAAAGTATACAGCAGATGCATCAAAGGTGGTAGCCATCGATAAGAACATTGACGGTTATGGGCTATCAATGAAACTATAGATGCATCGTTGACGGTATAGTGGCTGTCTATGAGTAAGGGAGACATAGAGGGTGAGGAGGGATACTCCTGCTCTATGATAGTCCAGAAATGTAGATCAGTAGATGACTGCTGTTTTCAGAAGTTGTTCTAGTTGCTGCATGCGAGCTGAAGACGGCAAAAAAAGGAACCAAGGATACCAGGGACCGTCCACACTTATACAGGAAATAGGAAGCTGATGTCATGTGTGGGTGGTCCCTGGAAAAGACTGCTAGAAGACCTGCCGTGTGCCACGGTGACCTCTGCTGGATACCAAAATGTATTACCTACTGCAAGAGACCACTCCGTGGAAGATCTATGGTTACAGGTGAGTAACCTATTTTTTTTTTGGGGTGTGGCTATGGGTCACTTATCCACACATTGGAAGACCTCCAGCAGTTCCCCTGGAGGAGGGGGCAAGGCACGCACCCCTATTTGGCAAACAGAGACTGGAGAACCAAGGTCCCAAATGCAGCATCCCACTGAGACTCACGGTTGATGCTGCAGTGGGAGATGAAGGTGTGTGTGCTGACTTCAGGTGGCAGCCCTGCATATCTCCTGGATAGGGATATCCCTGAAAGCAGCAGTATATCTACTGGAATGAGCCCTGAGCCCTGCAGGAGGCTCCTTACCAGCCAACCTATAACAGAGGCTTATGCAGGATGTAATCCACCTGCCAACAGTCTTTTTAGCTGCCGGTCTGCCAGGTGCAGCTTCAGCGTATGTCACAAAGAGCTGGTGAGCCTCACCCTGAACTCCAGCCATGTACTCTACATAACAGGAGAGCATCTACCACAGACCCAAAGTATGGAGCCTGCGGTCAAGCCTCCGAAGATGGATCTGCGAAGAAGACCAGGAGGCTCAAGACCTGGTTAAGGTGGAATTCTCAGACCATCTTCAGAATGAACTTCAGGTGGGGGCGAAGGATGACTTTGTCCCTGTGGAAGACCAGCTAAGGAGGCTCCACTGAGAGTACCAGGAGCTCACTGATCCTTCTGGCTGATGTGATAGCTGGCTGTCTTCCACAACAGGTGTGACAAGTCACACCTGTGCATAAGTTCAAATGGTTTGTTCATAAGCATAGCCAGAACCAGCGACAAGTCCCAAGGTGGTGGAGGTTCACACACCAGCAAGGACAAGTGGTCAAGACTGTTAAAAAAAAAAAAATAAGCACATAACCACCTTCTCCTGCACTACTGTCGGCATACCAACCTGCGCCCGGTATGCACGGATGGATACCAGGTGCACTTTTTTTTTTTTTTTTTCCCTTTTTTCCAATTTTATTTCTCTCAAGTCACCGGTACTTACTGGTTAGCTCCCCAGCGCGGGGGTCTCCCTGGTGTTGCCTCTACCGCCTGAGAAATCAGGTGCCGGGTCCCCCCCATGTGGAGGGAATGGAGAGGCGGGGCCATGGAGAATTAAGTTGGGATCAGAACCAGCACTGGACATGTGGGCTTCCACCACGTGAGTCCCCCGCCATCGCCTCCCAAAGCTCCAGGGGTTTTCCTCGCTTGCTTTGTTGCACTTCCCCCTGAGGCGCGGATGTGCAATGACATCCTCACCGAGGGCTTACCCTCAGCAGACGTCTGCCATCACCTCACCCCTGTAAGTGCAAGCAACTGCACTGCCCCCCCAATCTCCACCGGGGACCGCTGCAGAGCGGCAAGTCCCCAATCCCCACCACAGGAAAGGACAGCAGTCCTCTGGACGCTCAATCCTCTCCTCCCTCTGCCGACCCCCAAACGGCCCAAGTCCGTTCCCAAACCCGGGTCGCCGGCATGGCACGAGGTGTGGTGTCCAGCGCCTCAGCCCTCAGTGCCACCGGGCCAGCTACCAGGTGTACCTTAAAGGTCGACGATCGCAGTTCCAGCTGGGATAGAGACTAGAGGTACTCCAATAAACTAGCCAAAGGGTAGACAAGGGGATCAAGGCTCTTTGCCCTAACACCAAATGGAAAACCATTTCCATTTGAGGGCATAACACTGGTGAGTCGACTCTTTTCAAGAGGCCTCCACAACGTGGATTATTGTCTCTGATAAGACACAAAGCCTGGAACTCTAGCCACTCCGGAACCAGGCTGTGAGGTGCAGGGATTGAAGGTCCGGGTGCAGGATCTTCCCCTGTTGTCTAGTCAGCAGATCAGGAAAAGAGGCAACTGCCATGGGGTCTGCTGCAGAGGCTAAAGAGAACTGGATACCAGAATTGGTGCTGCCAAGCCCTGAACTATCAAGATCAACCATGCCTTGTCATTATGTACCATGACCACCACCTTCTGGATCATGGAAAAGGGAGGAAAGGCATAGAGAAGGCCTGAGATCCACAGCCTAGCGAAGGCATCCTCAACCAGTGTCCCAGACTGTGGTGGGGCGGGCAAGAGAACAGCCTTAGTCTTGTGTTCTCCCAGGAGGCAAACAGGTCCACCAGATGGGTGCCCCACAAGGAGAATAGGTAGTTCACCATCTCCTGATGCAGGGACCACTCGTGTGATATCTCACCCATCCAACTGAGAGCGTCTGCCAGCTGACTGACTGCTTCTGCAAAATAGCTCACCAGGAGATCTGCACCCACGTTGCGCACGACAGTCCAGGTGTGTAGGGTCTCCCCACACAAGGAAAGGGAGTGCGTGCCATTCTGCATGTTCAGGTAGAAAATGGTCAGTGTTGCCCATATGGACTTGCTCGACCTGACCTCTGACAAGAGAAGCATATTCCATCAGAGCCAGCCGCACTGCACAAAGCTCCAGCAGGCTGATGTGGTGACGGGACTCCTTGAGTGATGAGAACCTGTGGGTCCTGTGGTCCTCAGATGCACTCCCCACCCTGCCAGAGATGTGTCCATCATAAGAACGATGGTCAGTTCTGGGTAGACAAACAGAGCTCCTTTCTCCAGATGTTCCAGGATCAGCCACCAATGGATGACATCCCACATTGTCTGGGTCATGGTGACAAGCTGGTCCAGGTGTCCTAGTTGGCCAACTCCCACTGCAGGTTCCGTGTCCGCCAGCAAACCTACTGGACTACACTGGTGCAAGATGCTATGCACCCCCAGCAGCCTCAGGAAGTCCTGGGCAAGGCGCGACCACCCAACCTGAAATTATCAGAAAAAGGGGGTAAGATCCAATGTTCAGCCCTCAGAGGAGCAGGCCATGGCCCGTAGAGAGTCTAGCTCTCCCCCAATGAAATGTATCACCTGTGAGGGGGTCAGTTTGGACTTGGCTGAGTTGATCAAGAGGCCCAAGTCTCTGCAGGTCTGGAGGGCCATGTCCCTGAACCTCTCCACCACCTCCTTGGACGGCCAGGCTATCAGCCTGTCGTCCAGGTAGGAACAAACCCTGATGTCTTTGTGCCACAGGAGGGCTGCCACCACTGCTATGCACCCGATGATGACACTAGGTGCAGGGCAGAGGCTGAATGGTATGACCAGGAACTGACAGAGCACCCTTTCTGTGCGGAACCAGAAGTACTGCCAGTGGGACAGGTGGACTGAGATGTGGAAGTATCCTGAGGTCCAGGGAGCAGAATAACATGACCAGACCAAAAGAGAACTGCCACGATTCAGCTGATACAGCTGGTGCAGCACCACACATGAGGCAGCTAACCTCTACACACAAGTCCAGAGCAAGAACTTGGTGCGCACACAAAAAAGGAATAGGAGCCACTTACTTTAGGTATGCATAAATTTACTGACAGCTCCACAATAACAGCAAAATGCAGTTCAGTAAACAACTTCCTGGTTACAACTCTGTCCCTTAGCACTTCGACTTTCGCGAGTCTTCTTGAGAGTCCAAGCACTACGGGACAGAGTGGTAACCAGAAAGTTGTCTACTGAACTGCATTTTGCTGTTATTGTGCAGCTCTCAGCAAATTTTGCATACCTAAAGTAAGTGGCTCCTATTTCTTTTTTTGTGTGCGCATCATGTTCTTGCTCTGAGCAGAGTAACATGCCCTAGTCCAGAGATGGAATGGTCTGGTTCAGCGTGACCATCCTAAACTAGCGCTTCCTGAGAAACCGATTTAGATTGTGAAGATCCAGTACGGGACGCCAGGCCCCTGTCCATTTCGGGACCAGGAAGTACCTGGACATGCACCTTTGACTTGACAGGGTGTCTGGAACATGGGCTATGGCTCCTTCTGCAAGGAACTGAGCAATGTCCTCCCTGAAGGCAGACAAATGTGTTCTGCAACACTGAGGACTTGCTCAGAATGTAGAAATTGGTAAAGCAGGAAAGCTCTGAAGTTGAGAGGCAACCCTTTGCTGACCACAGAGAAGCCACTTCTTCATAGTAATGGTGGACCAGTGAGGCCAGAAGTGGCAAAGCTGACCCCCACCACCGGAAGCTGAGTCAGAGACTGGACAGGCAGGAGGCGACCCCTCCCCGTCACTGGGTAGCTTTGGAGGGGACACCAACCTCTGAGGCTGGAGGGGCACCATTTCCCCTACCCCCAAATTTTGGGCCCCTGGCTGCAGAACTTAGCCTTGAAGCACCAGGCTTGAAACTGGTCCTGCTGGGGCTGTTGCTGCCAAGACTGCTATGGCTGAAAGGGCCAAAACTGAAAAGTCTTCTTTTGCTTCTGACCTTTTGGGTCCTTCTGCGATGAACCCACAGAACCTGGGATGTCACTGGACTTCTCAGTCCTAGTGAGATGCCCATCCATCCATCCCTGAGCCAAGGAGGTCAGTGCCCATGAAAGGGACATCGGCAATTTATGCCGAGTATCTGCTGTAAAGGTGGAGATCCTCAGCCAGGCCCTGCGATGCATCACGACGGCCGCTACCATGGCATGGGCGCAAGAATCACCAATGTCCAAGGATGTCTGAAGCTGGTGTTTAGCTTCACCTTGGTCTCAGATGACCTTGACAGGTAGCTGCTTATCAGCTGGCAGGTAGGGGAGGGCAGTGTTGAGCACTCCCAGCAGGAAGTGACCCAAGTAAGACATCAGGGTGTAACTCGCCTGATGGAGACCAACAAAGGACACAGTGCTGACCCTCATAGTCATGTGGTCAAGCTTTTTCAACTCATTTTCAGGAGGCCTGTCCATGTCTCCAGTATTCCCTGATTTCCAAAAGACCAAGTCAGATATCAGACCCTTGACCGAGGTGTGGTTAGAAATCCCAGACAGAGAGCTGGTAGAGAAGGCACATTTGTGGACCATACAGGCAGAGGGTGTCAGGTAGGATGCTGGATGCTGTCAAAGCTCCAGAACCAGTCCCAGAGTGGCCTCAGCCATGGGAAAAGGTGACCCCTTAGGATCTGTCCTTATGCAGGATGCCAATAAAAGGGTATTTATCCCTTTTTTGAAATGGTTCCAAAGGAACATTCATGGACCCCAACAAGAGCTGTAGGAGAGCCCCAAAAGACAGCCGCCCATAATCAGTGGTCAGTTCCTCAACCGATTCCCAGTCAAATGTATGGATCCTTGAGGACTGCATAGAGGACTCACTGGAGTCACCAGAGGACGCATCAAAGACAGCCCTTGACTTTTTCTTCCCATGAACCACACAGCTGAGTGGGTGATTTCCACAGATAACTGACCTGGCAAGCCAGATCCTGGATGGGAGTCCTTATGAGGTACTCCTCACATGGGCTGCTGGGAGGCAATTCCACCAACACGTGTGGAGAGACACATGTCAGCGGCAGCAGTCTCAGACGGACCAGGATGGGCTTGACCAGCAACAGCCAGATTGGCAGATAAAGCCAAGGCCCACTGCTGCCAAAGGAAATCCTCATAGCACTGCTGTCTGCCAGTGGAGCCTCTCATCATCAGAGGGTGAAGAAGACAAGGAGCATAGATGGCAAAACCTTCCAACCCAGTAGGATACAGAACTCGAAGAACCCCTTGACCCTGACTGTAGACCCGGGGGCCAATGTCAAGGAGACGCAGGTGGAAGTGCCATACACATGACAGGCACTGGGTTTGAATGCACAACCTCTGGAGGAGGCTGATCCCCAGTGGTAACAGATGGGGATACCGACTGCACCACATCCTTCTGACTGAGGATTGGGAGAACTGGTGTCTTGAAGCAACTCATCGTCAATCCTCTCCAGTGGCTTGATAGGGTCCAGAAAAATATTAACCACCCACTCAACCAGTTGTGAGGCTGTCAAGTCCAATGAGGATACCATGGAGCTAGTGACCCAACCCTTAACCAAATGGAAATCAGCTGAACCGGAGCACTTCCCTGGGGCCACACTGGCGGCAGAAGAGGAGGCGGGGATTGCTGGCCGCACCGGTGGTGTTGAGGGAGCACCAGGAAAGCAGTGGAAGAGTGGCGGGAAGCACATCGGGAGGCGGGCACCAGGCTGCATCGCCAGAGGACGACCAGGGCATTAGTAGACCCAGTGGCTGCAACAGCAGTGGGCCAAGGAAGGAGCGTCAGGGCTGCTGGGAGGAAACAGCTCCCACAGGAAGGCAGCCCAATCAGGAGGCAGGGTGCCTGTTTCGAACTCATGGCTGGGCTATTAAGGGAAAGCCCAGCCACCTTTGACTGAGCACAGAGGAGCTGTAATTGTGTCCCCCCACCACCCTCCCCGGCCCCAACCTCGACCTCTATTAAATAGTAGGAGAGGGGGGAGTCTGGGCTAGGCTGGGCTAATAGCCTGACTCACCGACTCTGGGAGAACTTTCAGTTGGGGACGGACTCCCTTGCATGTTGTGTGAAGGTTTGTTAACTGTTGATTCTACATAGCCACTTGTGGCTCTGATCAGTAGGAGTATTGGTGGGATTGTTTTTGTATTTATGGGGGGGGGGGCTTTTCTTTTCTTTACCTTTAATCCTATTAGGGTGACGCTTGGGTAGTGCTGGCTACTGCAACTTGGGTACTCCCTGTCTTGATTGCTTGGCATTCTGGCTACTGCTGGGGAGAGGGCAAATTGATTGTATACGGATTGGAGGGTAATTTTATTGCTGAGGGGGGCCCATATTGTTCACACTCAACAGTGAGGATGGGATTGAATGATGCAAGAGCTGGTATCTTTGGGAGGATGACTGGGTGTATGGGGTACAGGGCGGCCATAATATTGAATTGGGCATGGAGGTTTGGGGGATGCCCAGTGTGTTATCAGTTGGCAGGTCTCCGGCAGGAGGTCGAGGGGATCAGGAGGCAGTTGGAGGGAGGGAGGGTGGGCTGAGAGGAAGGGGGCAGGAACCATATGATGATAGGCGAGGACAAAATGACATACTCAAGGGTATGGGGCAGGAGTGATAGGACTAGGACCACATGGTCGCTCCAGGGGGGAGAGACATGAAAATACCAGAGTACAGACTTCAGTCCGAAGGGTGGGGGCTGCCCAAAGAGAGCCAAGGAAGGGGAAGGGAGAAAGTAGTGGGTGAACTTGGGTCAGGCATCACACTTACAAATCGCTTCACCCTGCTGTATCTGGATGATGAGGTGGAAGAGGCTGGCAGGCAGGGGGTGCAGGCTGATGGGGAAGGATTGGTCAGGTTTAGGAGGGGCAGGGATGGGAGGCGGGGCATGGGCCAAGGAGGGAGGGCATGGGGAAGGTGAAACCAGGGCACCAGATGGGCGGGGAGGGCCGGGACTGAGGGAGGTGGGCAGAGGGGATGCACAGAGCAGAGTCAGGGTGGAC
This sequence comes from Neoceratodus forsteri, assembly GCA_016271365.2. Taxonomy (NCBI): domain Eukaryota; kingdom Metazoa; phylum Chordata; order Ceratodontiformes; family Ceratodontidae; genus Neoceratodus; species Neoceratodus forsteri. Next base: position 1,391,481,312 of record CM057458.1, on the reverse strand, counting down.
GAGGCCAGGACCCAGGATAGGGCAGTGTTGAGGAAAGGAAAAATCAGACAAGGAGGGGTGAGGAGGAGCACTCTGGGTAAGCCAGTTCGAGACTGGAAATACCAGAAGAGGGGGGGTGTGGGGAGCACTAGGTCACAAGTGTCCGTTCTGGCAGAACCTGGGGGGGTGAGAGGAAGCAGTAATAGGAGGCTTGGGTGGAGGAGCCAATGGCAACAGTCCAACAGGGAAAGAGTTAAGGGGCGACTAGTGATATTCAGGCTATGAGGGCGGGGGCAAGCTGGGAGAGGGAGACAGAAGAGGGAGCCTGGAAGGGCACAATCAAACTAGTGACACCCATGCTGTGGGAGAGGCGAGGAGCAAGCAGGGGCTCGTAGTTAGGAGAAGGAGTCTGGAAGGGCACATACAGACTTGTGACCCCCAAGTTGCAGGGGGTTAGAGAAGCAAGCTGGGGGACGTATGCAGAAGAGGGAGCCTGGAAGGGCACACACAAAACAGAGACACCCAGGCTGTGGAGGGTGCGAGCAGCAAGCTGGGGGATGTAGACAGAAGAAGGAGTATGGAAGGGCACAAATGGACTAGTAACTTGGTGGGGAGAGGTGAAGGTGCTCCTGCTGGGTGATTCCATGATTAGGGGTATCCAGTGGAGGGGGATGGGGAGGGAAAATGCAGCTCAGTCAAGGTTAAATGCATCTCAGGCTTATCAGTACACAAGGCCAAATTCCAGCTATACTCAATGGCAAGGGAATGTGGGAGATCCCCAGACTTTCTAGTTCACCTGGGAAACAAACGATTTAAAAGGGAACATCGAACTGGAGATACAGGCAAGATTCAGGGAATTGGCCAGGGTTTGCCACTCTATAGGATTCTCAATCTCCTTTTCTCTGAGATACTGCCAGTACCAAGGGTGAGCAGGGGGAAAATAGGCAAAAACTTAGAGGGGTGAACCAGTGGCTCGGGGAGTGATGTAAGTCAGAAGGGTATGGGTTGATGGGGGACTGGGGTGATACATGGGAAGACAAGGGGCTATATGCCAGGGATAGGCTGCACCTCAACCTGGAGGGGAAGGAGATCTTTAAACTGAAACTTTTTGGATTCATAGGTGATAGGTTGGGTTTAAACTTGCAAAGGGGGGAAGGATAGAAAGACTGAAAGCCCCAGCAAGGAAGCTCGAGGGTTCAGGACTAGATCATGCAAAACGGGCTGCGGGCAGCATTAAAAGACCAGGGGGAACTGAGTGGGGAAGAGAGACGGGGGGTCCGTGTTGGGCTGAGAAGACTGGAGAGGGGGGGAAGGATGGAAGACGGTCCTGATTAATGCCAGGAGCATGGGCAATAAAATGCCAGATTTCCAGGCAATACTAGTTGAGGGTGCAGCAGACATGGCGGCAATTACTGAGACATGGGACATGCAGAGGCATGATTGGGACCTAAATTAGAGGGCTACACAATGTTTAGAAAGAATAGGAGTGGGTGGGAGGGTGGTATTGATAGTCAAAAATGACATCATAGTTGTGGAACCGAGAGGCAGGGGAGATGTGGAGGCAATTTGGGTAACCTACAAACGAGGGGGGAAAAGATTAAAAATAGGGGTGGTGTACAGACCCCCACAATGGAGGCAGAACTGGAGGATGATCTGGCTGAGAACATCAGGGGTCACTGTGGCCTCGGAAAGGGCAGGGTGGTGGTCATGGGCGACCTGAACATGCCGGGGCAGACTGGGGCACTATGACATCCTCTGTGGCCAGGGAGCAGAGGTTGATGGATGTCTTCCAGGATGCCTTCCTAGTCCAACATGTGGGGGAGCCTACTGGGCAGGACTGGATCCTGGACATTGTCCTAGCAGATAATGACCAGATAAGGGGCCTGGAGGTGAACAGCCCATCGGCAGGCAGTGACCATGCCACGGTCTGGTTTCTTATGTACCTAGGGGGAGAGGAAATTCACACTGACACAGTAGTAATAGATTTCAGAGGGGCGGACTTTGAGGGCATGGGAAGGATTCTTAGAGGGTGCTTGGATGAGATAAGGCCAGACATGGATGCTGGTAGCTTGTGGGAGACTATTAAGAAGGGGGTACAGAAGGCTATGAGGGCCTGCACAGAGGTAAGGAGCAAGCAATATAGGGCCAGTAAGCCGTGTTAGTGGACCAGGGAGGTGCAGGAGGCAGTGAGGGATAAAAAGGCTGCCTACGCGCGCTTAATGCACTCAAGGGGGGTTAGGGAGAGGAGAGAGTATGAGTCCCTGGCTAGGAGGGTCACCAGGGTAGTAAAGGGGGGGGCCAAGGCGAAGGAGGAGCTTAACCTGGCCAGGGATATCCACAGGGGAGGAAAGGGGTTCTATAGATACATAGGGGAGAAAAGAAAAGCGAAGGCATAGATCAGCCAGATTAGGACTGGGCAGGGATGGGCACAGGAAGCTGGGGAACAAGCAGAGGTGCTAAATGAGCACTTTGCCTTGGTCTTTACCGGGAGAGGTGGGGGATCCTTCCAACCCGATAGGAGGGAAGGGGAGCCCACTGAACCAGGAGGTCAGTGGGAGACTGAAGGACTGGATGGGGCTAGGGCAGGGGATGGGTCGTATCTAGAAGGGGAGGAGCAGATGCATGAGGAGGTGGGATGGGAGGGCGAAATCACAGTGGATAGAGTGAGAGAGGCCCTCCAGTCGCTAAAGACTGAGAAGGCACCAGGGCCAGATGGGCTGCATCCAAGGGTACTGAAGGAACTGGCGAATGTGCTGGCAGCTCCACTGGCCTCACTCTTCAACATCTCTCCGATGACCGGGTGGGTGCCTCAAGATTGGAAGGTGGCTCATGTGGTGCCTATCCACAAGGGGGAGGCCAGAGAGGAGATGGGAGAATTATGAGCCTGTTAGCCTAATGTCAGTGGTAGGCAAGGTTATGGAGAGCATTATCAAGGAGAAGCTGGGGGGGGGGGCAACTGGAAAGGTTGGGGCACCTGGATGACAGGCAGTATGGTTTTATTCCAGGGAGGTCGTGCCAGAACAACCTGGTGGAGTTTTATGACTGGGTGACGGGTGCCCTGGACTAACAAAGGCCGGTGGACATCCTCTATCTGGATTTCAATAAGGTGTTCGATTCGGTACCCCATAATGGCCTACTAGCAAAGCTGGGGGGATGGGGGTGGGGGGCAGCTGCTCAGGTGGATGGAAAATTGGCTTATGGGGTGAATACAGAGAGTGGTGGTTGGAGGGCTAGTCTCCTCCCCCAGGAAGGTCGTCAGTGGGGTCCCCCCCAAGTTTGGTCCTGGGGCCACTCCTGTTCAATTCCTATGTCTCGGACATAGGGAGGGTTATTAGGAGTAGGCTATCTCTCTTTGCGGATGACTCAAATCTGGGAGCACTGGCGGACGGGCAGGAGGGGAGAGAAGCCCTCCAGGGGGATCTGGATACCCTGGGAGGGTGGGCAAGAAGTGGGGACTGAAGTTCAATGCAGGGAAATGCAGGGTGCTGCATTTGGGGGTCAGAAACCCGGGCCATGCATACACCCTGGGGGGTCACACTGCAAGTCACATCGGGAGAGAGGGACCTTGGGGTAGTGGTGGACAGCAAAATAAATAACACTGAGAATTGTCGAAGAGCTGCAGCAAAAGCAAACAGGATACTGGGTTGCATAACCAGAGGGACTACCTGCAGGAGCAGGGAGGTGATCCTCCCTCTGTATAATGCCCTGGTTAGGCCACATCTTGAGTGTTGTGTGCAGTTCTGGAGACCCCATCTTAAGAGGGACATGGCGCTGCTGGAGAGGGTCCAGAGGTGGGCAACCAGGATGATTCAGGGCATGGAGGGTAGGCCCTATGAGGAAAAACTGGAAGAACTCAATCTGTACACATTGGAGGAGAGGAGGGACAGAGGGACATGATAGAGATTTTCAAGTATGTAAAGGAGATAAATAAGAGCAGAGCCAGAGAAGTGTTCAGGCTTAAGAAGGGGGGAACTACCAGGGGGCACAGTGGAAGCTGGAAGGGGGGTATGGGGGGCGCAGGAGCCACTTCTTCATCGAGAGGGTGGTGGAACCATGGAACACACTGCCCAGGAGTCTGGTGGAAGAGAACACTGTGGAAGGATTCAAGAAGGTTTGGGACAGGTACAGAGGTACTGAAGCTGGGGAAGATCACCTCTGGGGCTGGGGGGGGTGGAAGAGCGAGCTCCTAGTAGGGGGCTAGCTTCCGAGCAGACACGATAGACCAAGGGGCCTATTCTGCTGGCTTTTACTATGATACTATGATACTTGATGGTCTCCAAGTGGTTGGGGGAATTGAGGGAGTGGGAGGAGCATGCTCTCTCCTAGTCCCATGATGAGGACAGTGTTTCTTGTTCTTATGCTTTTTACTGCAGTGGCCAGGGCTCTCCCCAAAGATCTGGAAGGCCTGACACATGTCATGAAACCCCCCCCAGTGAAGGATGCTCAGACACTGGCTCCAGCTGGGAGTAACACTGAGGCCAACAAGGTGCCCGCCTTGGCCTTCACTGATGTCTCTTCCATAGCTGCAAGTTGGGCCATTGACCCTGCCGCAGTGAAGGTCCCCTTGCAACCACCCTTAGGTTGCAATTTTGGATCTCGGTCAGCCAGCCAAGGAGATTGCTCTTTAGGCAATGATGGAAGCACTGTCTGTCAAAGGCCACAACCCTCAATATCGTGTGCCATCCCAAGGCAGTACAGGCACAACACATGTGGGTCCATCTGCAACATCTTGAGCCGGCACATAACACAATGTTTGAAGCTGGAGAGGGCTTCACTTTCTCGTGTTGCATCATGCGGTCAAGCGACAAGAGCGGTATCAAGGATTATACTCAAAGTTAAAGTTGGAGAAATTTTACCAAGTTTGCCTATGGTGCACATAAAAGGCCTTATAAACACATGGAGTTGTGAAGGAGGAGATCAAACTCTTCCAACAAAAAGGAAGAGCTGACATCACAGGTCTGAACTGAGGGATATACCAACCGGATGGTGGGAGGAACTTTGTTTAAAGACATTCCGGCAAAACAGCTCTTAAGAAAGTGTGGATAAGTGAACTATACCCACACCCCTAGAGCTCACAACCTACTGAGCTTCCGACTTCAGAGGTGAGTGTGCAGCGTGCTGAGCCACTGTCACTGTTGTCAACAGAATCAACCAATATTAAAAGGACAGTGGTTAAAGAAAAGCTGTAGTATTTTACTAAACAAGGTGCAGTTTGAAGAGTTCACAAAAAAACAAGTAAGACAGGTATAGGTAAGACAATCTGCAGTACTGATATGCTGCTGGAAAACCTTGACCTTTGACAGATAGCTGAAAGACATTATTGCCTGATGACTGTTTAATGGCCTTAGTGAAATGTCTGTTACCTCATGGTACTATATCCCAGAAGGCACAGGGCTTGAAACAAATTTTTGCAACCACTAGCCAGCAGGGTTGGTGACACAGGACAGTGACTAGGGAAAATCCATTGGCTCCATGGACATTTTGCTGGTATACTCATTGAAAGGTTTCATCTTCCATTACAAGCCAGTATGCATTGTATTAAGAAACGTTTCTAGCCCAGTAAAAATATCTACCAATATGTGGTTGGTGGGTCCATGACAATTTTGGACTACTGATGCATCATAATTAAAACCAACAAAATAAAAGTCTCACTGTGACAGGAGTCCTCAGGTTTACATGTTCTGGTGACCCAAGTCCCACCCAGCCATACTAAATAAAAATTAAAATAATGCTCCCCCAATAAAAGCTATAGTATTCTAAAAAAGTACTGAGAAGCAGAACCAAAAGTTTGGAAAAATTACAGTATTAAAGCAATTAGGAGAGGAGCAGCAGTCTGTTATCAGACACTGCTAGAGGAGCTCAGATGGGTGGGATGTGGGCCTGTGTGTTATGGAGTGTTTCATCTCTAGGTCACCACTGGGTCGCACTTAGTCCACACTGGCAGTGGCCAAAAGCTCTTATCTGATGGTAAGTAGGTGGACCATGGGAAATGAGTGGTAAAGATCTCATTTAGGGATGTTACAATATCAACTTTAGAGTGGTGGGATTTTTGAGTAAAAACAATATCACTATACATTATCACAATAATCTACAGCATTTCTAATTTTCTGAAAAACGGTTAAAATGGGCCAGGGAGAAGATAGGAAACTGGTATCCTGGTTGCACTCAGAGAAGCCTATGCTGCCAGAGCAGGAGGGATGAGGAAGTCTAGCCTAGGGCTGGCAGTACATCAGAGGTTAGAGTAATTAGCTGGGTACATCCAGAAGACCTGGATTCAATTCTCACAGCCTCCACTTGCATACTGTGAGACTTTGAGCAAGTCACTTAACCTTCCCAGTGCTCCAGTGTCACCTCTGTAAACAGGCACTTGTGCCTAGTGAACCTTACCCAGTTACCACCCCCAAAAGTCAAGATGGATTATGACAGTATATCAAGGTATGTCGTGCTGCATGATAATTACAATATTGTTTTTTTTACAATAAATCATCATTAGATGAAATTGTCATAATACTTGTTCATATTGTTTTATTATGACGTCCCTAGTCTCTGTCCAGTCCACATGACCACATCACACAGTCACAACAGGCAACCTTGCTGGTTGTCTCACATGAGAGACTATGGACTGCATGACCATGGCCACCGAACCACCCTCTCATCCCCCCAACCCATGGGTGGGCCATTTATAGGAAGGTGGAAGCACACAGACGGCGGGGCACAGTGCAGGGAAGCTTACACTGCAGCTGCCTGTGCTGTACCTGCCATGTAGCTACACAGGAGACGCCTCGATCATCTACCTTTCATGAGCAATTATTAATTCACTACAAAAAAAAAATCAGTAAACAAGTCAGGCAGGCAGAATTATTTCAGCTGTGTTGCCCTGCTGCACTATGAGCAAAGCAAAGGTAATGACTTGCTGCAAACACCAGGGAAAATTGTTAGTCTAACATGTTTACACAGCAATGGCTCAGCCGCGAGCTCATGCATTAGCTGTCGTTCCCCCGGCCCCAGCTGATTTGTGGCACTTTGCTACTGATGTTCATAACCACAGATCTGATACGGCTTAAGTCTTCTCCACATTTTACGTCTTTGAATTTTCTAAGTCTGGGCCAAGCTCCATGTAAATTCATGTATCCTGCTCACTGTATGTGAATTCTCATCTGTTCAAGTTCCGTTCTTCTGAAGTCAGGCTACCATTTAGTATTCAATAAACATTGACTATGAAAGTTATGGTTTTGCACCTCCCCCCAGGTCGCAACTGAAAAAGAGTTGTTCTCTCTGATCTCTGTTTGCCTACCCAGTAAAATAAAATTCAAATAAAATACAGCACTCTGACAGAAAAACTCATCTAAAACGCTGCAGGAACCCTAGGTGAGACTGAACAGCACTTGAAAATAGCCTTGGGCAAAGCAACTGCAGAACCACTTTCTGGCGCAATATGAGTTGTAAAGCAAATATGAGGTCTAAAGTTTCCAGCAGAAGGAGATTAAAACTATGCAGGCCTTTTTTTTCCCTTTTGATATGCAGTATTACATAAAATGTCCCCTAGAAAAGGCAGTCTTTGTTGTATACAGCTATCGACCAACACAACTTCAAGGTATTTTATTATCCAATTCTCATCTCACCCACTGTACGAAAAACATTTCCCTACTCCTCTGACTTAGGTACCGATAATATTTACATTATGCAAACTGCACCTAACTTAATGCAAATGGAGGGTGTGATCGAGATCAACCAGAAACCTACAGTAACTTTTCAACTGACAGTTCCTAACAACACTAAAATAATACAAATGTTGGATACCAGTGGATGAATGGGTTAATAAAGGACACATCACCACCCTTTAGAATTCATGCCGCTGTACAGTGCTTTTACAACAGCCGTGTACGGTGGTATAATGGAAACAACTTGCTGCACCCGAAGTAACCAAGTCTTCATGAAGCTGAACAATTTATTAAATATAAACTTCTGAGCATCTAAAAAAAATACACAGTGGAGACACTGCAACACAAAGTTCTGGCACTTCAACCTTGTTTTTTGTCAGGGGTGGTACCAGGCTCCTCGTGTCACAGTGGCCTCCCTGCAGGGTGATTTGTCATCTCCCAAGCAATGGCTGTCAGATCATGCCAGGAACAAAAATAAATAAAATGAAAAAAAGACACTCCTGGAGCCATCACCAGTGACCTCTCTATTCTAGTTTAACTCTCTGCCACTTTACACCTCTTGTTCCTTCTCCCCCACTTCATCCCTCCTAGTTCCTCTGTTTTGCTAAGTCTCACTCCTTTCCATCCCCATATTATTTTAAATTTCTAGGTTTATTTGGAATGGCAAACCTCCCAGAATCAAGTTTACTATTCTGAAACTCCTGAGGGACAGGGGTGCTATTAACCTCCCAGATCTGAAGATTCATTGGAAAGTGTCACATCTTTGCATTATTTTTTACTGGCTGTTTTGACAATATGCAGCTTTATGGAAACATACAGAATTTAATTTAAATGATTTACACGACAGTCCCAAACATCTTTTTTCTTCCCCACTGCCCCACCCCACTCCAGGATTTTCTATCAGCCACAAGTACCCTGATGTTTTGGAAGCAGTTGGAGGGCTCCCTGAGATTTCAGCTTTCGATTTCAATTCTAATTTGCACCTACAAACGCAGATTACATCTTCTAAGGCTGGAAGCAAGTGGGTCTAGGTAATCTTTTCAATTTTTAGATGAAAACGTAGTCCCTTCCTTTGATGATCTCCAATCCAGATATGGTCTCCCCAATGGGAAGCATGTCAGGTAACTTCAGGTGCAGGCATACCCGCTAAAACAAGGAAGGAACAGGGCCAGACTTCTACACCCCATGAATCTGGTTTGCCATATGTTAATATCTGCAATGTGGTGGAAGGATGGGGTCATTTAATAGGCAATTTCTATAGAGGCCTACAAGATTTGGAAAACCAGGACACATGACCATTCTGAGGAAATAAACAGAGATCTTGGAACATAAGAGCTCTACCCACTGTTAAAGTACTCTCCCTTTTGGGTGGAATTTTCTTACAAATTCTGCTTCCATTATTCCCGTAGTACACTGGTGGAGCAGGCCCCCTATATAGGGGAACACTGGGGATCCTGCTGGAGGAAATGTGAGGCAAGAAAGGTGGCTCAAGTACACATTTTTTTGGTCATGCCCAAAGCTTACCGCTTACTGAAAGGAGACAGAGTCACATCTACGGCAACTGTTTCTCCACATGCCACCTCTTACAGCAAGTTTCGTATTACTGAATATATCTCCCAGAGGGCTAAGAATTCTGAGTAATTCTAGAATATGGCTCTCTATGTTGCTTCATATCCTGTAACGCTATAACCAGGCTTTGGCTTCAGGAGAACATTCCTGTCATTCCACAACGGGTAGCTACTGTTAATCAGTTGTATTTATTCTGCTGCTAGATATACTGCTAGATACACAACTTTCTAGACTTGCCACCCCTCCCACTGACACCCCCCCCCATCCAATCTGCATTCCTCCAGCTCTCATCTTTCCTTCAAAGACCTCCTACATGACTTCTGAGTGCATACCTTCTCTTGCACCCAACTCCCCCCACTAACTACCCTTTCACCCACCTGGTACCATAAGGTGCTACATTTATGTGTTCCCTGTTTCTGTCAGATCTGGATTGATGAGGGAGGGCTGACCTGAGCTGTACATACATACTTCATCCATATTTCTGATGGGGGGGTTGACCATATTGTTGCTATATTTCTGATTATTCACCATGCCTGTCAGAGCTGGCTTGATTGGCGGGGGTGTTGAACAGGGCTGTACATATGGAGATTGGTGGGGGGGGGGGGACCTGGGTTGTACATATTGTAGCTGTATTTCTGATTATTCATTGTTCCTGACCATCAGGGGGTTGACCTGGACTGTACATACTCTAGGTATATTTTGAATTATTCTCTGTTCCTGTCCAATCTGACTTGATCGGGGTGGAGGTAGGGGACTGGGGTTGTGCTGTTTTTTTCTGTCAGCTGAATGTTTAGAACACCTTAGAATGCTGAGCGCATGCACAGCTGCAGTTACAGCTCTGTTAATCAGAGCCGCACGCTCAGTACAACTGCAGTTTCACTTTTAAAATCACTCGGGTGAAAAAAATATACGAAGCATCAACATCACTGGTAAACATAGCAAATAAAAAAAAAAACCTTTTCTAATGGCTTCATTCAACAAAAATAAGAGCTTAAAACATGGTGTGGGTTATGCTGGGTTTACCTATGTCTGATGTGGTTTCAGGGTATTAACAAGTTGGCATCGCATCGCACTTTGCGATGTGAACTGGCTGCCTGTGAAATCCATTTTTACTTTTGGATAGCAAAACATTGTGATCCATTCTGTGCCCCCCCCATCTCAGCCTCCTCACCCTCCCCACCATGTCCCCACAGACACTCACCCACGTAATTAACTTTCTACGACCAGCAGAGTGCCGCTGATAGAACACCGACCATCTCACCACAGCAGCCCAGAATGCCAGCTCACAATAGTGATTGATGGCATTCAAGGCCGCAGTGGTGAGACTGTTAGCATACCATCGGTGGAACTGCAGGTCACTGTAGAAAGTTAACTATGTGGGTGAGTGTCTGTGGGGACATGGGCGGGCAGGTTGAGATGGGTTGGAGGAGGATTCTGGCATATATGGGATCAGGGCATTGGCAGGTGACATTTTCTGGCAGGGGCATACCTCACAACCGTCCCGGATTACGAGGGACATCTCTTATTTTACCCCTCAAAACTGATCTGTCCCTCCAGGAAAAGATGCTGCCTGTACAACTAATGTGCTTAAATTCAGACTTTAAAGCAGAACTTTATAACAAGATGCCGCATCAAAAGTAAATATTGTACAGGTAAACAGAAGGTTTCCACAATGTTCTGAGCCTGTATCTCCATGTTTGAAGACGTGTCCCTCATTCTGATGGCCAGTGCCCCTCATTTTGAGTGCCCATGTCCTTCATTTCAGTGACAAAAGGTTGAGAGGCATGGGCAGGGGATATAAGTGATGGGTGGTGGTACTGAGACGAGTGGGGGGGGGAGGGTTTGCCATAGATGGGATGGGGGCTGTTAGGGTACTGAAACAGATAAAGCAAAGATGGTGCTAATTTTAATAAGGGATTTTATTCAGATTATAATGTTTAAAAAAATATGTACAGTAAATACATTTGTAGCATTATTAGTTTTGCAAATCAAATTGAGGCAAGTGCTATGCATTTTCAGTTGATTAGCACTTTCACATGCAAAACTGTTAAATCGATTTTCACAGCTTATTTAATACACTGGTTGGCCATGAGGCAGCAGGCGAGTGACTAAACCACACCAGATGTGGGTAAACCCAGCATAACCCACACCCTGTTGTGGATTATTACGATTATACAATGGGCTGTAATAAATCAATTTAAAAAAATTATTTAACATTTTTTTACTGTTTTTCAGAACTGAAAAGATGTGCAATGATTGCAAAGCGGCGTGATCACTTCAGATGGTCTAGACTTACAGTTTTTTTTTTTAAAGGACAATACCTGTCTCCCCCCCCTCCAAAAAAAAAGTTGGCTTTTAAGCCAAATAAATAGTTTTTAAATGACCTCTGTGGCTTTATATGCGATACAAGATAACAGCCATAAACAGTGATGGAGCAGTGTGGCACCATTTCACATTTTCCGTGCCCTACTGCACCAACTGCTGTATAAAGTGATGCAGTTAGCAGTGCTGCAATGAAAATGTGAAATAGCACCGTGCCAATCCAACACTATTTTACAGTAAGCCTGTCACATCGCATCACATATAAAGCCAAGGAGGTAATTAAAAAGTACATATTTTTTTGGTTTAAAAGACTAGTTGAGGGGTGGTTGGGGGGGGCAGGTGTTGTCCTTTAATAAAGCCAGTGATCATGTTTGCCCTTTGACCAATTCCTTGCAGTGTGCCAAGAGCCCAAGTTATTTACTGTATAGTTATGCCGAGGTCTTGTTCATCCAGTGTTGTAGTTACGGTATATACTTGCCTCTCAGCCACACAAATCGACCTCCCCCCAATCCTTTTTTTCTCTTGTAAATTTTAGCAAAATGACAGACATTATTCTGCTGCCCAAACTGGATGAAGAAATCTGTTTTGCGTGAAACATCAAGTACAGAAACTGATGGTGGTGATGAACCTCTCAGAGTTTCCTGTTGCCAGCATTAGTCCGGAGTCGATGGTTTTGGCTTATAATCAGGCCATTTCTTCGGCCCTTGACTCAATTGCTCCTGTCCATGTTAGTCCCCTCCCTCTCTGCCCTCGGGCCCCTTGGTTTGATGGGTCCTTGAGAGAGCTGCAGCATGTGGGACGATGGTTAGAGCGTTGTTGGCAAAAATCTGCTCTAGAAGTCGACCACCTTAGTTTGGAGGGACATTATCAGCTCTACAAATCAGAGATCTCCCGTAAGAAAGCAGAATTCCTATCCGGGAGATCGCTGTCGCCCAGAATCGACTGGCTCAGCTTTTCAGACCTGTGGACAGGCTGTGCAACCTAGCCTGTCTAAAGCTCAGTCAAGCTTTTTCACAAAAGGAGTGTGATGAGATTGCTCAATTCTTTGCAAATAAGGTAGCCAACATCAGATAGGAGATCCGCCGGACACACTCTATTGGGGATGCTGTTGGTCAGCATTTGGTCACAGTACCCCGAGCTTCCTGGAGTTCCTTTGACCTGCCGAAGTTCGAGGATGTTATGCGGATTGTCCAGGGGATGTGCCCTACGTGCTGTAGTTTAGATTCGTGTCCAACCTCCCTGATTTTTGGGTTGCGTCGAGATCGTGGACCCGTTTCTGGCTCAAATAATCTGGTGCTCCCTAGAATTGGGTGAGTTCCCAAGCTCCCTGAAGGAAGCAGTGGCGACTCCCCTTTTGAAGAAAGCTTCTTTGGACCCAGATATTTTTGCTAACTACAGACCTATCTCTAACCTTCCCTTTATTGGAAAGGTTATTGAGAAGGTAGTGGCAAACCAGCGGGAGGACCATCTGACCATCCATAATATCTACGAACCTCTCCAGTCTGGTTTTCGTAAAAGGCATAGTACTGAGACTGATCTGGTTCGGGTGCTCAATGATCTCTTGATGGTGAGAGATCAGAGAAACCGTTCTATCTTGGTTCTCCTTGATCTCTCTTCAGTTTTTGACACTGTATACCATGGGGTTCTGCTTGAGCGCCTGAGGTCCATCTGTGGACTGTCGGGTACAATACTCAGATGGTTTATATCTTTCCTATCTGGGAGAACACAGAGAATTGTGTCGAGGATTTTTTCCTCTGACCCTTTCTCTCAGCCTTACGGGGTTCCTCAGGGCTCGGTGCTTTCCCCCATGTTGTTTGCAATGTACATGCTGCCCCTCTGAGACATTGTAAGACGGTATGGGCTGAGGTTTCATTGCTATGCTGATGATACCAAGCTCTACCTGTCTTTCACTCCCAACCAGACTAGTGCTTTCTTGGTATTTAACAGCTGCCTCGCTGAAATCCATGATTGGGAGAATTCGAGCTGGTTAAAGTTGAACGGAGGTAAGACTGAGGTTATGGTTGTGGACCTGGGTCGCAGGATAGAGGGGCCAAGGTCTGATCAGCCCTCTGGTTTATTTCTGGGGGGGGTGATCAGATTCTTACCTCTGAACGGGTGCGAAACATGGGAGTGGTACTTGACGACAGGCTGACCCTTTGTTATCAGGTGTCAGCAGTCGTAAAGTCTGCATTTTACCATCACAGGAACACTGCCAGGGTGAAACACTTTGTTCCGTCTAGCGATTTACCTGTGTTGGTCCACACCTTCATGACCTCTCGCCTTGACTACAGTAACTCCCTGTACTTGGGGCTTCCTGGAGTTGATATCCGCCGCTTGCAGCTAGTGCAGAACGCTGCTGCTAGGTTGTTGACAGGGGTGTCGAGAAGGGCACACATTACCCCTGTTTTGCGAGATCTGCACTGGCTGCCGACACAGTGGCAGATCACCTTCAAAGTAGGTCTTCTGACCTACAAAGCCCTGCATGGACTTGGCCCCGATTACTTGAAAGAGCTTCTGATTCCCTACAGCCCTGTACCACAGCTCCGTTCAGCTGACGAGGGGTTGCTGGAGGTTCCAAGGGTTATTTTAAAATCTTCTGGGGCTCGGGCTTTTATGTTTATAGCCCCAACCCTCTGGAATTCTCTGCCCCATCAGCTTCGGGAATGCACGACAGTGGGGAGTTTTAAGCAGGAACTTAAGACCCATCTGTGGAGACAAGCTTTTATGGGTTGATGTATGTATCAGCATGATTTTATATATGTATTTATTTCTGTGATTTTTTTGTTCAATCTGTACAGCGCCTTGGTGCTTGAAAGGCGCTTAAAAAATAAAGTTTTAATATTATTATTTGTGGTCACAGCTGAACACAAAATCAGATTACACGGTTGCAAGTGTAACCTCCTTGTTACCCGGGGTTACTAGAATCCCAGTAAGACCTACTGGTAGGCAGGGAAGGCAGCTTGTGAAACTCCAGTTAAATGGGTTTCACACTGTCTCACTCTGTTCTCAGTCTCAGCTGAGACTGAGAGATGACATCACCATAGAACTGTTGCAGCTGCATATGCCACATTGGAATCTGCAGCAGAGGGAGTGAGATAGAACACTGGAGTTTTCAAAGTCAGTCTCCTGTTTGTTTGAAAGCAAGAAGGAAGTCTCCTGCTTGCCTGCCAGCAGGAAGGAAGTGAGTTTCTGTTTACCTTCTGTGTGAGAAGGTCAGTGTCCAGTTTCAAGTGGTGGAGACCGCTGTCCAGGTCTCAGTGCCCCCTTCCTCCGGGGAGTAAAGTATCCCCATGTGGATTCCAGGGGCAATCCCCTAATTTCTGCTAAAGGAAGAAAGCTGCCTCTTTTACAGTTTCTGTTTGGTCTTAAAAGTGGAAGAAGTTGTACTTCACCTGTGGGGCACCTGCAACGAAAGGGTGAGTGTTTTGCTCTAATTTGAGAGGGCAAACAATGTGTTTCTTCAGTTTGGAAAATGTGAAGAAGTATGGGATTTGGGCTACTATTTGGGAGGCCTATTGTACTAGGACAAACAAATGGAGTAGTGTCAAAATTTATAGTCTGTGTGAATTCAAGTAATGTTGTAGAGGGGGTGCTACAGTCCATCCACCGTTTAATCTACAATTTCCAAGTTTCAGTTTTTCCAGAGAAATGGCCGGGTATGGGCTGTGGGAGCTGGAGATGGGCAAACCCCCCATCTTTAGTAACCAGGTCCACCTCTACCGATTTCTGCTGTTATTGCTACTTGCCTCATGTGCCTGGCCAGTGATGAGGTAGGTACCCAGACGTGGGTCGCAACTTGGGAAAATATCTCTAGGAGTCGCAGACTCTAAGTGGCATGGGGAGCCACAACTTGGGAAAAGAATTCTCCTTGTGTGATGGGAGTCAGAAGAAGTAAGAAAAAAATCTCTCTAGGGGTCGCAGACTCTAAGTGGTGTGGGGAGCCACAACAAGTAAAATGGGTTCATTCTTTAAATGGACCATCAGTCAAGTGGCCGGCAGGGGAGCCGGGCCAGTCGGGCTGTGTATCCAAAGCGCATGCAAGTCCGGGCTGTGTGCCTGGTGGGTCCAGAGCCTGAAATTAGTAGAAATGGGTTCATTCTTTAAGTGGACCGCCTGGTAGTCTCTAATCTGCATTATCAGTAAACGTAGCCCCTTGGGGGTCCATCTATGCTTTGTTGTGTTCAGCCAGTTGTGAATAAAAGCCACACTGAAAAATCCCAATCCTGGTTCTGGACATTACAGTTATTGCTTCCTGTGTTCGGATTTACTTGGGTGCCCCTGTGCAGAGTAGCCAAACCTAGGTCCCCTTGTGCCAGGTAACCTCATCCTCCCCGAACCCAGGTCCCCACCAGGTATTGCTGCCAACGCCAACAGCATGCCACCTGTCGTTTTAGTAAAAAGGCAGGGGTGAGGGGTTATACAAAAAATGTTTATCCTTGTAAACTCTGTATGTGAGTAAGACCTCTCAGACAAATTGAGTTCCCCTTTTTGGGGGACTGTTTTTAGTATAAAAAACTAGACTTACACATGGGCATGTATAGTAGTTCCTTGCCGTTTAGATACTATGGGTGGTTTGAATTTTTCCTGCCCAGATGTATTACTTTAGTTTTATTCCTCTGGTTTCTGTCCAATTACAGCTTATACAAGTCACCCTGTATCTGCCAGATTCCTTCTCCTAAACCCTCTCAGGAAGGACATGAGGTCTGAAGTGCCGGAGATCAGATACCGGGGCTAGTACCTATGTATCTATGTTGGTAACCTTTGCACATTTTTGCACTACTGTTTTTTGGAGCACTTTATTTCAGCAAGCCTTACTGTATGCATTTTAAAAGCCACAGAGTTATTATACAAGTACAGCGTTACTAAGCCTCTTTGCACGGTATGGATGGATGGATTTATTCTGCTAGTGCACTGAAGAGGTTTTCAACTGCTACAAGATGTTTTGAAGAAATTTTATGAACAAATTGTCACTAGTACTGCTGCAATATATATTCGGTGCTATGTCAGCATTTTTTTATAATATGAAGTGCTAACATATCTTTTGACTGCTATATGAATGATAGATAATGGTACTACAGTCAGGCCTTGTGGAACTGCTGGGAGTTTTTTCTGGGGCATTGGCCAGACCATTTCCCACTACTCCCGTCTTTAAATTTTGGCATCTTGCAACATTAACAATCTTTTTCGGTAAGCCTTCTCCTAAACCGACCTTCCATCCAAGTTTGCTGTCATTTGCGTACTTTGGAAACCAGTTTTTCATGTCCTCTTCCATCTCTTTTACATAAATATAGAATACTATAGGCCCTAGAACAGATCCCTGGGAACACATCTGATCACTGAGCACTCAGATGAATAACGTTCATTTAGTCTGACTCAGAGTACTCCCAAACAGCGAAATACAGTAATCCAGTTATTTCCCAAGGATGGACATTAACATACAAAACCAGTTCCTTGTGCAAGTGGGAACAGGCTGATGAATGTCGTTTTGTCACTTGCATGCACCGCAGTGCAGGAGTCAAAATCAAGTTTTGTAGTCACTATCCAGCAGGGCTAGTGACTGGGAAAATTCACTAGCCCCACAGACTTTTTTACTGGTCTAGCTGGTGTACTTACTGAAATGTTACCTTCTCCAGTACAAGCCCGCAGGACTAATTAAAGGAAACTCTTACTAGCCTGATGCAAAATCTACCAGCATTTGCTAGTGGACCAGTGCCAGTTTCAACTCCTGCAGTGCATGCAACACTGAGTCTGCTGTCAGAGACTTGTTATTGCCTGGCAAACTGCTGGACTGAGTAGGGGGAAGCACTTTTTTTTTTTTTTTTATAAATCACGCAGACTTGCAGAGTGCCGCCACACTATATGTTGCATTTAATAGAAAACTGCACTCAGAAAACACAATCAGGAGTCTGTGTAATACAAAAAGTTAGTGTAAATTTATTGTTACAGACTGGCCACAAAAATATTGTCCAGAAAACAGCCTGAACCACTGCACTTCGACCTAAACTTACTTTAGCTGTTGAATTTTACAAGATCATTCAATATCATATATTTAATGTAGCATGTGTGCTTGTGATTTTGGGTACTGTGCCTTCTAACTGTAAAGTATTTACATCCATGGGTAACCGGAGCTGAGATGCCCCCTGACAAAAGCCAGTGTTTGGTCAGAGCCCCAGGGTTCAGGCTGTCCTGCAGCCAGTACTGTTGCTGGCAGTTACTCTGTAACAATAAATTCACGCTAACTTTTTTTGTATTACACATACTCACAGTTTTGTTTTCCGAGTGCAGTTATCTCTGTTTGCTAGCTAGCTGCCCTCAACCACACCCCGGTCCCCCAGAAACATACTGCAGTCACATCTGTTCTCAAGTTGCAGTTAGTGCCTGGGGAGGTAGGGAGGTGGTGGTGTGGCCAAGCACAAGAGTGAGCCATGTTTTTTTTGTATGTTTGTTTTTTAAAAGACTGCTTGTGTGAGTTACTCAGTGTGACTAGCAGGGAAGAGCAGAGCGAGAGAGAGGGAATCGCAGCATGCCAGGTCCAAGCTTGGCAATGGGGTGGGAAAAGGATTTGGACTAGGAGTGCCTGCAATCACTCACTCACCTCACACTGACACAGAGAGAGAGAGAGGGGGAGAGAGAAACAACATATTTGGGTTATCACTGTGACTGGCACTGCTGGGCAATGTGTGTGTTAGGAGGTGGAGGCTCTCCAGCAGCCAATCATGGAAGTACCATAATTGTCGCTGAAAATAAGCAAACTTGCATGGCCTGCAGCAGGAGATCATATGACTGCTGACAAGTCAATCTTGTGTGGCTAATTGGGACAGTGGATTTTTTTTTTTTGCCATGAAGAGCATCTATCGATTGGGTAATGCCATGTAGTATGGATTCTGCTCAGCAGCAATTGGAGTCCAGAATTCAAGATGGGGGGCACAGTCTTGACAAAGGACATGTGACAGCGCACAAATCACTGGTGCAGTTCATGATCAGGCCGCAACTCTAGTACTGTGTACAGTTCTGAAGACCTCATCTGAAGAAGGATGTAGCACTGCTAGAGAGAGTCCAGAGGAGAGTAACCAGGATGATTCAGGGCACGGAGGGGAAGTCCTATGAGGAGAGAATGGAAGAGCTTGGGCTGTACATACTGGAGGAGAGGAGGGACATGGGAGATATGATAGGGGTCTTCAAGTACGTAAAAGGAATAACTGAGAGCGGAACCAAGGAGCTGTTTAGGCTAAAGAAGGAGGGAACAACTAGGGAGCATGAGTGGAAGCTGGAGAGGGGAAATTACAGGTGGGAGCGTAGAAAGCATTATTTCACTGAGAGGGTGGTGGAGCAGTGGAATGCGCTGCCTAGGTGGCTGGTGGAGGAGTGCACAGTGGAGGGCTTCAAGAAGGGGTGGGACAGGTACATAGGGAAACTAAAGTCAAAGGTGACCCTCTTGGGGGCTAGGGGGGTGGGGAAGCGAGCACCCACTAGGTGGCTGGCTACCGAGCAGACACGACAGACCATTGGGCCTATTCTGCTGGCTTTTAGTATGTTATGTTAGTATATACAGCTCTCATGGAGAAGAAAAGCGTGTGAAAGAGGATGGGTAATCTGTCTGGCGTGGATGTCTTTAAATCAATGTTCTCAGTTGTTATTAGGCAGCGACTCAAGTGTGTGAAGCAAAGTACTACAATTTTTGGTGTTCTTCTGTCTCCTCAGTTTTATTTCAATTTTATTTTTTTTATTTTTTTTTGACGAGCGTAGGTAATCTGTCTTGGGTGCATATAACTTTCTGGCTACGTTCCTTGGTTGACCTTGTTTGCAACACGGAAACCTGGTTGAGTGATGATGCTGGCCCTGTGCTAGTAATGTCTGTCCCTTCTGGGTATTCCATGGTGCACTGCCCAAGGAGGGATCATAGAGGGGGCATGGTGGCCATTTGTTTTAGACCCAGCCTGGGACTCACTGCACTCCCAGTGAGAACATTTGAACCCTTCGAATACGTGATGGCCAGACATCTCAGGTGTCAATGGCAGGATCATTCTCATCTACCAGCCTTCAGGGGGTTGGAATGTATTCCTGCAGGAGCTGGCAGATTCAATCGCCGAACAGGTGTCTGAGTCTCCAAGGTTAATAGTACCGGGGAACTTCAATGCCTGGATCAATGATGAATCCTCCTGGTTTGGGCAGGAGCTCCTTCAGTTACTGGTATGTGTGGCAGAGTTAGGCTACACCCTCAGCTGCGACTGATGGACCACTTTTCTATCTCCTTATTTCCTAGCTACTAAAACTTCTGCTGCGCAAAAGTTAGCGCTTTTCTTTTTGCTTTTCTTCTTTTCCCCCCTACCCTAGGTTGGCCACCTAGCGTAGCTCTTTACTGTCCCTACTAAACATCCTACTAGTTCTATCTTTTCATTCGTTTTCCATTTCCATCCATCCAGTCCATGGAATAATGCCAAACACCCGGAGAGGTGTTGTGTAAAGTGCATAAGTGCATTTTGTGTACAAAAAACATGAAGGCCATTTTAAATAGGAATGAATACAGTTAATAAAGCCATTTTAAAGAAAAAGAATTCAGAAGTCATATGAAACAATAATTCTGTCATGATTAGTACAGTTATAAGAAATTCTAAAGGTATTTTCATAAATTCACATTATAAACTTGTTACTGTATAAGTTTCTATGTATAAAAGAGTTTAGTCACTGTAGATTAGAGATACAAAAATCAATATTTGTGGATATATACACTGTACCTTTAACTGAACCAGGAAGTCCCCTGAAATAACCCCCTTGGTTTTGAAACAACATGTTCAGACATGAAATATGTCCATACTTGTAACTAGAAGAGGGTTCAGTCATGGAATCCCACCAAAAAGATTTAAATACCTCTTCAGTGAGTTTACTTCAGTTAAGCCCAGTGGGGCTCAGCCCTGAAAGAAGAGGATATGTTCTACTGCTACTGTAGACAAGCTGCTAAATGCAGATGAGAAGGGCCTTAGGAGCTCTAGAATCTAGGACTGCACTGTGTGAAAAACTACTGATGTTAAGTAGTGATTTTCTTTGCAATTTTTTTGTTTTCATTTATTTTTCGAACTTTTGAAAAATAAATATCACACCAAGGTGTGTTTTAAACCTGTAAATTTGCCTCGTCTGAAGTTTATTACCACACGACGCTGTGACAGTATCTCTGGGACTAACACAGGTAATTACCTCTGAGACACATAAACATGGTCACACACTGGATATTTTCATTTTTTTTATTTTTTATACTTGAAAGCTAGATGAGCACAAGTGCCCGTTTCCACAAGCGTCAAGTGTACAAAAAACATTTAAATAGACAAAACATAATTCAACTATATATATCTATATATATCTATATATATCTATATATATATATATAGAGAGAGAGAGAGAACAATCCAATAACCAATTATTAAGAATTGCAAGAATCCAACCATAATTTCAGTCGCGCTTTAAAAATACGAATAGTGTTGCAATTCAATAGGTCACCTGGAACAGTGTTTAAGAAGTGGGGAGTAGGCTATCAATAAAGATCTTTGACCATAGGCTTTTTTTACATAGTGGAAGTTGGAAGACATATGTACTCAGAGATCTCGTTATACATAAAGCAGGACTTTTCGGAAATAATTTAGTAAAGAAAAAAGGAAGAAAACCCTTGGTTACTTTGACTAAGAGGGAGCCTAAACTAACCTTGACCCTATTTCTTAAGGAGGGACAGCTGAAGCCTTATGTAATAAACAGTGGTGGGCCCTTTGAGGGAGATCAGTCATAAACCTCAAAGAAGAAATGTATGTGGCATTTAATTTAGATGACATCCTTTCACTGGTGGCAGAATAAATTGCTAAACCATAGTTAAGCAATCCAAACATAAAGCTATGAGTTAATGTTCTTTTCGAATCTACAGTCAAAAACTTCTTAATCCTAAGCATGGAACCCAGCCTCTGATGCAAGACTTTAATAATGTTAATAATATGAGCCTCAAAATTGAGACCAGAATCTAGGGTAACACCCAGATATTTAAAACTATCGACAAGGTCGATAGCTTCACCCTGGATAGCGACCAGAGGGAGCACTGAATTCCTTTTCTTTTTAGAACATGAAAAGATCATAAGTTGTTGTTTTTTTTTGTGTGTGTGTTAATTATCTTTTTTTTTTTTTTTTTATGACAACCATGACTGAAAAAAGAGAAAATCATTTTGAACCATGCTGGCTGCATGCTGAGGATTATTACTGGAACTGAAAATAACTGCATCATCAGCATACAAAACAATTGAGTTTTTTTTTTGGCATGCATCAGGAGCTAAGTTGAGGTATAGAGACAATATCAGGGGCCCAAGGATAGAACCCTGGGGGTACCCCACAAACAATGGCTCTACAATCAGATCTTGTTCCATGAATTTCAGTAATATGATTCTTATAATTAACAAACCATTCAATAACCATTTCTGAAAAATTAAACCTCGACAGAGAGCTGATAAACAGCTCATGATCAACAAGATTGACAGCCTTGGTGAGGTCCACAAACACAGCAGCCACAGAGTCCCCTTTGTCAAGGGAACTCTGTATGTTGCTGGTGAACCCCACCAATGCTGTCTCTGTGCTATATTTAACTTTAAACCCATGCTGACACTGGGAGAGAAGACCATTACCATCCAGAAAAGTAGTGGACTAATTACAAATGATCTTTTCTAGAACCTTGCTCAGAGGTAACAATAAAGAAACAGGTCTAAAACTGGCCACTTCAGTTTTTTCTCCATTCTTAAAAAATTGGTTTAATAATTGCAGTTTTCCAAAGATTAGGAAAGGTACCTGAACATAAAGAACAATTAAATATAAGAGATATTGAATAAGCCAAGGAATCAATTCCCAATTTAAGAAATCTAAAATCTTCTCACTCTGACTTGACATTCCTGTGGTCAAGGTTGATCCGGTCATTTGGTTGGATCATCATGCGGTTGAGTTCCAGGGTGGGATCCCTTGTTCTGTTTCCCACCCTGCACAGACTATCTGGTGTCATCCAAGACACAAGCTGGAGCCTCGCAAACTCCAGGATGCACTAGATGTCTTGGGCATGTTGCTAGCTTGTGCACAAGGTCCACAGGCAGCTGTTGACTGCTACAACATGGCACTGACAACTGCCCTGAACACTACAGCACCCTTCCACATTTGCTCCTTGACCTCCCGCAGCGGCTCACCCTGGTACTGTGCTGAGCTGCGCCAGTTAAAGACTAAGGGGTGTAGGTTAGCGCATTCTTGGAGAAGATCTGGATCTGTGGAGGACAGGTTGGCGTTGAGACTGCATTATGCGAAGTATCAACAGGTAAACTGAATAGAAAAAGACATAACTTCTGTCTCAGTCGACTGCTGCAGCAAAGAATCCCCCAGCTGTGCTCTTTTGTACTGTAGACAGATGGTTAAATCCACCCTGTCTGCAGTCCATGGGAGCTATTTCCACTGATAGATGCAAAGAGTTTGGGTGTTTCTTCACTGACAAAGTGCCCACCATTAAATCCAGTGTTTCTTCTCATTATCTAGCTGGGGCGGGGGGTAGCCAGTCTTGTGGTGGCATTGATCTGTCTGCCTGGGGTGAGTTCTGACTAGTTTCAGAGGCTGAGGACCTTCGAGTGGTCACCAGTTTGCGTCTCACCAACCGTGAACTGGACTCGGGTCCAACGTGACAAACTATAGGCTGCCCTGAGTTACTAGGTCCAGTTTTCGTCGCCATAGTGCACAGGTCTATGAGGGAGGGTGTCTCTCCCTCCGCTCTGAAAAAGGCAGTGATGAGGCCCCTTCTTAAGAAACCATCCTTGGACTCTGACGTTCTTGTGAACTACAGGACAGTCTCTAACCTTCCCTTTTTAAGGAAGGTTATTAAAAAGTTGGTGGTCGAACAGCTGTTAGACCGCTTGAAGTGTCTATCTTTGAACCTCTCCAATCTGGTTTTTGGCCTAGGCATAGCACTGAGACAGCCTTGGTCAGGGTGAAACATGAGCTCCTCATGATGAGGTATTACAGGGTGCTGGTTGATCACCTGAGGAACTGTGTGGGTGCTACTGGTGCTGTTTTGCACTGGTTCAGCTCAGTGAGTGATTCTGGCAAAACTTACCTCAAGGTCATCTGCGTTGTCCTGTAGTGTTCCTCCGGGTTTGATCCTCACTCCCACTTTATTCTCCATGTACATACTGCCGCTAGGGGAGATCATAAGGCGGTACAATGTAGGGTTTCACTGCTACACTGATGATACCCAAACTGATTTGATAAAGGACATAGCCATGTCCAAAACACGTCAGGCGTATACATGCTGCACTTTATTTCCTATGATGGGATTTTAATAAATGTTTTTTTTTTTTTTTCCACAACTTTAGTTGTGTCCTACTTCAATTGGTTGCTGAGTGCCCGGTCCACACAGTTTCAATATTTCAGTATTACCAAGAGCACCACCATCCCAGTGTGCACTTCTATGCTTGTGGTACTGATGATACCCAGCTGTACCTGTCCTGTGTCCCTGATGATACTTTCGCATTTTCGGTGCTCTTAAGCCACCGTTTGATTGAGGTAAGGGACTGGAACTGGTTGTGTCTCAACCCGGGCAAGACAGAGGCCATGGTTATCAAACTTGGTCTTTAGGGCTTACCTGCTGATGGGGGAGTTGCCCTCTCTGTTTTGGGTGGCCAGCCCCTTTCAGCAGTGAGTGCAATCAGAGACTGGGTGGTCATACTGGATGACAGAGTGACCTTTGAACAGCAGGTGCCGTCTGTTGTCCAGTCAGCCTTGTTTCATCTTCAGAATATCACTAAAATCCAGCCATTCTTAGCCAGGATGGCCCATCGACAATTATCCATGCTTCTGTCACCCCTAGGTTGGATTAATGTAACGCTCTATTCCTAGGGCTATCCGGAGGTCTGATGCATCGACTATAGCTACTGCAGAGTGCCGCAGCTTGGATGTTGGTGGGTTCCTCATTGAGAGATCACATTAATCCGGTTATGCGCACTTTGGACTGGCTGCCGTTGCGTTCACAGGCCCTATGTGCAATGGGACCAGACTACTTAAAAGTGCTCCTGATTCCTTATCAACCACTCCGCCCTCTCCGCTCCAATAAAGCTGGACTGCTGGTGGTCCCCACCTCAAGGCTCAAGTCTTCGAGTGATAGGGCCTTTGGTGTAAACTTCAAAATCTGGAATTCAATCCTTTATCATATCTGTGCAGCCAGCTCGGTGGAGGCCTTTAAAGACTCTTTTGAGATCTTTTTATTTGAACAAGCTTTTAATGGGACTTCACTTATTTTAGCTCTACCTTGCTTATTTATTTACAACTCATTGTTTTATGTTACATTTGTAAAGCACTCAGGGCCCTTGATGGACCAAGCGCTATATAAATAAAATTTGCCTTGCCTACATGCACTGTGGTGCAAGTACTAAAAAAAAGTTAATTAATACCGCTGCTATTTCCTTATGCAGACCAACGTCAACCTGTTTTCTGTTATGCTTGAATGTTGGACCAAGTTAAATGCTTTTGACAACTCAAGAAAATAACACCCACAAATAATGATGACACCAGGCTTTTACTAACTTTTTTATTTATTTGAAAACTGGCAACCAGGAGGGGCACACTGAGCCAAGGCTTGTTTCCAGGTGCGACCTAGTGGAGAGAGAATAGGAAATACAATAATAAAAGTAACGGGCTACTAACTAGCTCGTAGAAGGTCAGCAGGTTTGTGATGAAAGACCTGCTGGCTATGAAACCAAGTTGCATTCTACCTCTCCCTCCTGCACACTTACGGTGTTCATTCAGCTTGTCTTTTGTTATACCCTCCATAATTTTAAGACTGATGTGAGGCTAGTCGGGTGGTAATTTGCTTGAGTCAGTCTTAACTTTTTTTGTAGCTATAAACTACAAATATCTTTTTCCAGTCTTCTTGGACGTTGCCAGTCATCAATAATCTATTACAAATGCGACTCAGTGGATCTACTATTTCTAGGTTAAGTAAGGATTAACCCACAAGAGCACGTGGGTTATTTGAGAATTAATCCCTGCCTGGGGGGAAGCCCTTCAACTACCCAGACATGGATTAATTCTCATGTTAACCCACACTCTCGAGTGGGTTAATTCACTTGTAACATGGGTATAAAAAGGACACAGTGGAACAGTATGTTGCTGCCAGTGTCTCATTCTCTTCCTTGTGCAACAGCTTGCTCTCAATGTTTCTGTGTCGTTGTGTGCAGCGTGGTGCGCTGCTCACTGTCTCTCTCTCTCTCTCTCTCTCTCTCTCTCTGTGAGCTGAGTGGGGATTGTGTGTTGTGTTGTGTTTCGCAAAATGTGAGGGGTGCGCTGCTTGGTGTGTGTTGGTCCCTCTCTCTCAGTGAGCTGACCGGGGGGAATGTGTGTTGGGTTTCAGCAGCTGTATGCCCATTTACCTCCCAAGCTGCAGCTCTCTTGTCATGCTCTCTCCCACCTGTGGTGCTTGATCTCAGTGGTTGCAACATTCCTGATGACGTGTCAATGGGACAAGTTGCCGTGCCCACCCTGTTTGTGGCCAAAAGACAAACCGACTGTTCAAAATTAGAATGGTGAGCACGAGAGAGAGAGAGAGAGAGAGAGACACACACACTGACAGTGAGAAACACAGTGGGACACTTAATTGACAATTCATGTACTGCCCTCTCTCTCTCTGCAATTTGTAGGCAATGCAGTGAGTAACGAGTTTGCCCTCTTTTCCTCTGCTGTGTCCAACAACAGCAGCCATTGCGTGTTTCTCCAAGCCTGTTCTCTCTCCCCAAGTAACCATGGATCAATTCTCACAACCGTGGATTACTTGGGAATTAATCCACGGTCAGGTGATGTGTTTTAACCAATCATAGGTAAGGCTTTTTGATACCCATGTTACAAAACTAGTTTTATTCAACACGCTAGTAAACTGGCTGGCCCTGAAGATGTTTTAGATTCCAATGCAGTGGTGCCGGAACGGTTTGAAAAGTGGTAGGGCCAAGGACGTAAGGGGTTAATTTTGCCCTATTAAATATATTACCATGATAGCAAAAGTGATAAATGCTACTTATGAAAGTGTAGGGGCGTGCCCCCTGCTCCGCACCTATGTTCCAATGTTGTGGGTTTATGTATATGTGAGGTGATTAAGAGTAATTGCTTGGTAAACTGATGCTTTCGCTGATTGTACTGTAAGTAAACACCTTCCCAAATTGTGCGTTAAGGCCTCGACCATATCATTTCATTTGTCAGTAGCTCACCTTTATAATTCATTGGCCCCACAGCCTTACATGGCCTTTGAATAGTATTTTTATGTTTAAAGTTTTCAGACACTATATATGCAAGGGACTCTTGGACAACATCAGTGTGGAATGTTTGCACTAACTGTGTTGTGTAATAGGATCACACTTCAGGAATGGGAAAGTACAAAGGTAAGCGGTTCCTATGGCAAACCCCAGCAATGTGTGTCATCTTACCGATTGCTGAGCCACCCCATTATTTTCAAAGGGGAAGTTCTAACCCCGATTTCAAGAACAAGACTACAGTTTCAGATACACACAGATTCATACTAACACACACATTCTCATACAAACACAACATAGGGTAATTTTTTTTTTTTTTTTATAAGTTCTGTATTTCAAGAA
The DNA here is from genome assembly GCA_016271365.2 of Neoceratodus forsteri. Taxonomy (NCBI): domain Eukaryota; kingdom Metazoa; phylum Chordata; order Ceratodontiformes; family Ceratodontidae; genus Neoceratodus; species Neoceratodus forsteri. The sequence continues at coordinate 1,391,454,149 of CM057458.1, read as the reverse complement.
ATTGATCAGTATGCAGTGTACAAGCGGTGGACCAGTCAATCTAACATGCAAAGAAACAGGTTCATGTAAATACCAAATTACATGAATGCCACTTTAGTACTGAGATTGCATGTGTAATTTGCTGTCTGGTTCTGAAAGTGGATATGACTATTTCTATACCAATGTTCTCTTGGAATATAGTCAATGTCTGGCTTCTGTTCTTTATAGGTGACCTTGCATGAAATCTCTATTAGAATACTGTATTAGAATTACTATTATACCTACTACTCTTCTTGATGTATATTGCATTATACTTGTATATGTCATTTACTATTTTCAAGGTTTTAAACAGCTGGTATAGCATAGCAAAATGCTATGCAAAATTGGGGGTAATGCTAACCATTTCCAGAAATGTTTAGCAGGAGACTGCTAACTATTTTTTTCAATGAGTCCATGGCACATTAGGCAATACTGATAAAATTATATAGATTTTAAATTTTACTAACCATTCTGTACCAGGTGCTATGCATTTTTATAATCGATTAGCACTTTCATGCGTAAAACTGCTAATCAGTTTTTTCAGCTTACTCAATACCCTGATTTTCTACATTGTTTTCAGCTGTATTTTATTTTATAAAATGGGCATCCACATTTAAGCTTTTTCATTGGTCAGTTCCTGTATGATAATATGTCTGATGCACAGGAAAAAGATCCAGTAATGCCAGTGTACACTGATTCTGTTAAATTTACCATTTAGAATGCTGGCAAAATAAAACGCAGCCATCTTGTTTTTTGCCAATTATGAGTGAAATTTCAGCCAGCATTTTTTCTTAAAAGTACGAACAAGATGTTGGAAAGGATTAGTAAGGGAGAAAACTACCAAGAGTCCAGCAGGTTGGGGGCTAACGAGCATAGTGAGCGAGCAGGCAGCTGGAGGAAAACATCATGAAAACAAATCAGTATGTGACACGATCTCTCTGTCGCCCGCCAGTTCGCTCACTCACTATGCTCCTCAGACCACAACCTGCTACCACTTGCTAGTTCCCTTCCTTGCCTACCCTTTTCAACATGTTTTTCATACTTTTATAAAGGAAAGAAAACACAGGCATAATCTCCCTCCCGCCAAGATGATTAACAGAAGTGATATTCGTGTGTATTGGGGAGTGGGAGGGACCTGGACAACCACCACAGCAAAGATTACCGACGGTGGCCACAGTAGGACAAAACTAACTAAAAAAAAAAAAAAAAAGAACTCATCCTGGTGGAAGAACTATTTTACTTAAATTAAAGACAAAGATGCAAGTTTGACACCTTTCAGTCCAAATAATTTTAACTTTTACATTCCTGTGCAATTTAGAACCCATTTCATAAGCGCAATAAGCCACTTCAGGGTGTGTGTTAAGACACTTTAACACATGGCTAGGAGGCTGGACGCACTCAGTCAGTGGCCTTGTGCCTCACTACGCCTCTTAGCCATGTGTTAAAGTGTCTAACACACACCCTGTCGGGTCTTATTGCTTACATATTGTATGTTGTCCTAACTAGGACATCCTTGTGAATGAGCTTGCTCAACCGAGTCTTTTTCTGGTAAAATAAATAAACTAAACATAAAAACATACACCTAGTATAAAAACATGAGACAAAAAAACCAAAAACAGTTAACTTTTACCCATTTTACTTAAAAAATTAGCTGAATAATTATTTATTAATTTTTTTTATTTAGCTTTTGTTAACCAGGTAAGCACACTAGACAGTTAAGTGCCTATTTTCAGGTGCGACCTGGGAGATTACAAGGTACAGGCAAAAACAGTCATTACAGGGTATCAAGAAAGGAAACAGACACAGCTTGACTTGCTAGGAGAGCACTCAGCAAGGTATAACATGACAAGGTAACAACTGACAGTCAGGTATTGCACATAACAAGATAACATTTAACATAACATGAACTATAAACCTGATCTTGAAAAAAATATTTCTGTGTTTTGCAGTTATTTTGGGGATCTTCCAACTGCGTCAAAACTGTGTGGTCTTCCAATTCATAAATGGTAGCCAGTATGCAATGTGCTTACCTCTAGTCAATCTGAAATCAGCTGTTACTGATACCATTCTGGGTACTGATTTAGTAATTGGGACCCAATCACCTAAATTAAGCTGCTGTGGCGTTAACCAACATTTGGTGATTTAGCTTTATAGGCTGCTGCTGCCGATATCTTATACAGGATCTTTTTTTAGTTTGGACCTGATCTGGAAAGGGATATTGCCAGGACCAGGTTTACAAAGGTCTAATGTAATGATAGATTTAAATTTTTTTTTTCTTCGCTATCACGTCCCAGAATGGTTCTAGGATAGCACAGTACCAAAATATCTAAAAACTCTGGCCACATCCCCTCTAGCACCTGTCCCCTGCTGCAGGGAAACAGTGTACCATTCTAGCTGGTGTGAGAAAATATTGATAGTACTTTTCCAGCTGCACTCCCACAAGCTAGTGGATGCTGAAAATTCCCTCCCATATCTTCGCCCAACATTCTGCATCCACAGCAAATTTTGCATCCACAGCAGTCCACCCATTTTTATTGTATTTTGTGAATCACGTCCCAGTCCTAAGCCTGCAATATGTTTACTAAATTAGAAATAAGCTTAACTGGAGCATGATCTTTCTTGACCCTATCTAGATAATCCCACAAGGGGTACACCTCCTGCTGCAACTCCATATGCCTGTCACTTGTATTCAAGAAGACTTGGACCTGAAAATATCTGAAAAGATCGCAGCCCAAAAATCTGAACTCTTGCTGAATTTGTAGAAATGATTTGATCACACACCCCTATATTAATTTGTAAAAGTAAATCAATTCTCTCCTGGCCCACCTTTTATACACTAGGTCCTGCCATGCAAAGATGAACTCCTGGAAATGTTGGATTCCTATAAGTGATGCGAGGCACCCCTCTAGTTTACCGGTCATCAAATCCGATCCCCAGTTCCTAATCATTTGCTGCATCCATGGATTGGTGGTGCCTCTCTGTAAGTCTGCCGCTTTAGTGGTTGTCAATAATGCATGGAAGTCCACCCTCATAGTAGACCCCTGCCCCATTTGCGCCATTACATACCAGTATCCTCAGCCCAGTATAAGGTAACAGGAAGAAGCTGAGCTGCCTGATTATATAACTAAGGATGGGAGACCTAACCCCCCACACCCACCCGAGGCCTGGGAACCTAAAGGATGGCAAGGTGCACCCGGGGTCTCATACTGCACCCAGGAGAAAAGTCAGAATGGCTTTTTTGAGGCTTTTCCAATCCTGTTTGGTAATGTTCAATGAAGAACAGAAATCTCAGGAGAACATTCATCCTTGTTGTCTTGACCCTGCCACTTAAAGACAGTGAAGTAATTGCCCACCTTTTCAGATCTGTCTGTATATCCTCAATCGATGCTACCCAGCCCTCACCTGCGGTGTTGCTACCTATGCCAATGTGCCTAAGCCTACTCTACGCAGGTGGGACTCCACTTATAATAAATATTTTTCGATATGCCTCTTTATCCCCTTGGTGCAAACATCACTGTCTGCTCTATACGGATTTAAATTGGCTCTCCCCCCTCTGCCCTCAGATCCTATACCCTTGGTTCCCTGACCGACAGCGTTACTAGATCTCAAACCACCATTTTCTTGCCTCTGTGCTGCTCCCTCAGACCTCCTCCTATGGCCTTCGCTTTGTCGACAAATCTCTTCTAAATGTACCGAGATGTAAAACCTCAAAGGGCATCTGTGCTTTCTCTCATGCTGTCCCGAAACACTGGGACTCTCTCCCCCTTTCCATTCACCATTCATCAACTCACGTGATCTTCAAAAAGGAATTTCACAAATTCCTATCCCAATCAGCTGTGTGTTTAATCCTCCTTAGCTGCTGACTCTCTCCTTTTTACTCCAAACTGCCCAACTAAACTGGTCTTCTGCCCTGCCATTAATGATTATCTTACTGACTTTATCCCTACTACTGCAAGTTGTCTTTCTTCCCTTATCCTTATTTTGTTTCTTTATTTGCGCTTATCCTGTACTGTTTCTCTATTACCTCTCTACCTTGCTTTCTTATTGCTGCTTTCCTGTTGCTATCGTCCTCTGCTGTGCTGCTGTCCTGTTCTCTTCTCCCTAGCTCTCCTTTTATGTCTGAGTATGCATATTTCTGAATACGCTATATCAGTTTTGGAATTAGTCCCGTCTTTTTTTTCGCTGCTTAGATGTCAGTATGTTTTTTCCTGTACTTTTTTTTATATACTCCGACGCACCAATGTACTTTTATTTGTCTTCATGATACTTTGTATAATAAGATCTTGTTGACTGCAGATGCTCTTTATCATTTCAGTTCTCTTTGTATATTGTGTATTGCAATATTCACTATATCTCATCATCCCGATTTTGTACCGATTGCATCGTTCTATTTTGTAATCTCCTGGATCGTGTCTGAAAATAGTAATTTTTATGGGTAGAGCACTTACCTGGTTATCAAAAACTAAATATATGTAACCACCCCTACAAATGGGGGTTCCCGTTTCCTTCCTTTAGCTTGCCTAAATGCTCACTGCCAGGCTGGTGTCCTACGTTTTAGCAGTTTAAATGCGATTGACAGAGAGTGCCTGTATAGCCTCTGTGCACGGTCTCTTTAAGAGCTGCCTGGATTGCAGTCATAAGTAATCTGAGAGGGAGCTCTGATGAAAGATGTAACTATTTGCTGAAAATCATTTAGAGTGATAATGATAATATAGTTTGTCTAACCTGCCTTCTTTGCAGCAAGGACTGTTTTGTTTATCTCCACTATCTTGGTCCTGGACTGCCGAATTGGACCAATCAGTACAGGTGGGACCTAAAACCGAGCCGGACTACAGGAGCTGTCTGGAGTCAAAATCTGTAGGAATTGTAGTTTGGGGCTTTTGGTGCCTTTCTGCACCTGAAGGGGGAGCTTTTGTTGTGGCTGACAGATCAGCCAACCGAACCTTTTGGATCTTGGGGGATTTCCCAGACTGCTTGCAGTTTTCAGTTAGTTCTGGGTTGAGAAGTGGAGAAGTAACAGCTCAAGTGCTTTGGGCAAGAGTTCTGTGTAGTTTTGCATGGGAGAACTGTGAAAGGCCTGAGTTGTGGCCTGCATGTCTGCCTGCTACCCCTGTGAGGGAGAGAAGACAATTGTTTCAGACTAAATCCAAGTTTATGAGAACAAAGTAAGCCGCTGATTTTTTACCAGGCTCATACCTGAAGAAGACCGAAGATTTTGCTGAATGCAATCGTCCTGACTGGACTTCCAACCACCTCTGAACTCCCAGATTGTGCAGAGACTCTGTAACTGCAATCGGAGAGTGGTTTACCTGGTACAGTAGAATTTCCTTACATGTAAATATGCTGTGAGTTGTTAGTGGGTCGTGATTTGGTTCTCCACTGTGAGAACTGTGTTCTGCTCGCTGGAAGCTGTATCCAGCCCAAAACGAACTGTATCCGAATTAGTCTCCATTTGGCCAGGGCTTTACCACACTGGCCCAGCCAGACTACAAGCTGCACAGAGAAAGCCATCGACGAGAGACATGCCTGGGAATCAGCCCCTGCTCCACACTTGAAAAGGAACGACGCCTCGGTAATTCGTGTGGGCCCTGCTTCTCCTGGCACTCCAGATTAACCACCTGCTGTCTCGATTTTTGTTCAGCTTGTGTCCAGTATTGGGTATCATGAGTAATCATCAGGGTAGCTCCCTGCAACAGCCTGATCTAGAAGTGTGTCATCTGATTGTCTTGTTTTCTTTTCACGAACTGAGCCCTCCGGCCCCGGATTACAAATAGTGTGGGTTGTGCATGTTGTTTTCTTCTATCACAGGGATCCAATCAGCTGCAACGTTCCTGGCTAACCCACTGTTCTCCATCCGAGTACCTAGAGTGTGTGACTGTTTATGGACCCTGAAGTGCACGCATAACTGTTTGATACCGCCTTTAAGCAAATTAACCTGATTATGCTCCTCCCTTGTTCAAGTCCCTTAAATAAATCAGATCTAACTCTTTTTTGCATTTATCCTGACTGTGGTTCCAGTTTGTGCAAGAGTACTGTACTGCTGTTATTTGTTGTGTATAACCTTATTTTACTGGGGGTCCCCAGGGCCGGGCCGGAGAAAAGCCCTGGTGGTAAGTGCAAACAGTGTGAGTACTTGTGTGGTGTATCAGGTGTACTGTGAAAGTGATTATTGTGTATTGTTCCAGCCACTAGTAAGGAAAGAGAGGGATACAGTGTTCCGGAGGGCTGTGCCCAGGTTAGCTTGACCGCTACTGACCCTGACCTCCGGGTGGAGGTACCCGTTTCAGAACTCAGGCCCCTTAACCTGCTACTAGCCAAGCAGGCAGGGGTAGTAGCCTTTGGGATAGCGCCACCTAGGGGTTACATTTTGGAGGTTCACCGCTAGGATTTGTGCCTTCTACTGGCCAAAAATTATGAATTATTGTTAAAGATTAATGGCTACCCCAGTAGAAATGGCTGCACACCAGTTGGTGGGGTGGTGTACTGGGCTGATCGACCCCCAAAATGCTCTACTTATACTGGATATTCCCCTGGGTACCAGTAAAGACACTGTAGAGGGAGCACTCTCCAAAGTTGAATGTTTAAAAAATCCTGTGGTGGTGGGTTGACAGGCTGATTTGATTGCCCAAACTTTCATAGCCTTGGTACAGTGTAGTGACCTCGTGGACAGCTCTGAAGTGCCACAGACTATTGCCCCAGAAGGGGTTCTAGCTGTCTGGAGAGTGATAACAAAAGACAGTAAAGACCCTGGGGAGGATGAGCTCCCACCATTATCTGAGACATTTGAGGAGAAATTTGCTAAGTTGTTGCTGGAGGAAGGGAAAACCGTAGACGACTTTAAGAAACTATTACTGCCAACTGGGGGTGTTCCTTCCCCAACATCCCCTCCCACTCCAGCACCTATTACTGCCCTGTCTTCTGTGCCAGTGCCAATGCTGGCCCCTATGTCTGTACCTGCCATTAGTGATGACTCCTACCAAAGGCTGAGAATCTTCTCAGGCACCCTTCCCACCCCCAGGGAGAGGATGACTGGGAGACCTGGATAGACCATGTTGCCCCTCTAGTACTTGAATGGCAATGCTCAGAAGCAGAGAAACAAAAGAGGTTACATGAGAGCCTCCGAGGTCCTGCCCTGGCTACCATCCATGCCAAGCAGGCCAATAACCCCAAAGCAGGTACACAGGACTATCTTGATGCATTGGAGAATGTGTATGGGAGCCCGGATTCAGATAAGGATCTGTGGTGGAAAGTAAGAAACGCTCAGCAGTACCCAGGGGAGCCACTGTCTGTGTATGTACCTCCGCTTGAAAAGCTGCTACTAGAGTGCCTCAGAAAGAGTAGTTTGCTGTCAAATGAATTAGATTGAACTAGGCTGGATCAGATCCTTAAGTCTGCTCCGTTTTCAGAATTGTTACTGCTTCAGTTGCAACTTGCCACCCAACTGGAATCGCCCCCCCCCCCCATGATGCGCTAATGAAAGAAATTCGGGGGGTTGAGCAAAGGTGAACCCGTTGGGGAACTGCACCCATATCTGCTGCTGCTCCGCAAGTGACAGAGAGTGATCAGCCAAGTGAGTCTCAGGGGCAAAAGCCGGCACTTAACGAGCACTTTGAGAATTCAAAGGACTGCCTGCCCTGGGCCCAGCATTGGAAAGACGAGCAACTAAAGGAAGTCCGAGAGTTGAAGATGATGGGTGCCTCTGCAAGGGTTTCCACCATGAAACAAGATTCTGGTCTCTTTCAGGATGCGACTGCCATGGGGGTGAGGGTGCACCCTCGGGCATCTGCTACCGAGGGTGGCTCGAAGGCTGAAATCGCTGGATTGGCTACCACTCTAAAGGAACTGTTAAGACAAGTTGCACCACTCTCAACACTGCAAGCAGATACTATACCCCAATTTCGTACTACTGCTTCAGTTCCTCATACGATGTTCTCTCCCAGGATGACCCAGGAGTCTATCATTTGTCACAACTGTGGAAAGGATGGCCATATGAAAAGAGAATGCCGGTCTCAGAAGGACTTGGAAAGAGTATTAAACAGACTCCAAGGGGAGCCCCAAAAACCAAACCAGTGGCTGAGGGGTGCCCGAAATGACAAGAGTGAGGGTTCGAGAAACCCTAATTCAAATTTCTTTGAGGCTAAATCGTCTGTCCAGGCCTCTGCTACTGCCTCTCCAGACTGGTCCAAAATAGTGGGCCCTTCAATGGAGACTATGATGACTGTGAATGGCATTCATATTCGAGCTGTGCTTGACAGTGGGTCACAAGTGACCACTGTATTCCAGGACTGGTATGAGAAACACTTATCAGATGTGCCTTTGCAATCCCTGGAAGGCCTACATGTGTGGGGCCCGAGCGACAAGTCTTATCCCCATCTCGGGTATGTCTGCCTCTGGTTGTCTTTTCCTGCAACCGTAACTGGCGTAGAGGAACGAGTAGAGACATTTGCCCTAGCGTGTCCCCCCACCGGACTGTATGATGGGGTCCCCCTGTTAATTGGGATAAACATCCATATGTTTGGGAGACTGGCGCAACTCTGTCACGAGAAACAAGGGCGATGGACTGGGAGGGCCCTGAGAATTCAGTCTCTGATCAGGAGGGCCTATGATTTGCAACAAAAACCCGAAGAAGTAGACCAGGATGAACCGGTGGGGATCATGTGGAAGAAGGATCCCGATTCAATGGTACTGGCCCCTAACGCCCAATGTACCATTCAAGGGTAGGTCTGCCTCCGGAAAGATGTCAAGAACAAAATACTGCTGTTGGATGCACCAGGCGATGGAAAATTGCCAGAAGGCTTACTGGTCAAGCCCGGCATCTTGCCTGCTCGTGCCCATGCCTATGCACGATGAGTGATGGTCCAGACTCGCAATGTGTCAGATCAGGAGATCCAGGTGAACAGAGGGTGCATCCTACCTATGGTACACTGTGCAGACACTGCAGTATTGCCCAGCAACAAGCACCCTGGTGAGAAGGACAGAGTGACCCCAGACTTGTTTGACTTTGGTGACTTCCCGTTGCCAGCTGAATGGAAAGCTAGAATTAACAAGAGACTTGCCCAGAGAGACCAAGTGTTTTCGTTGAAGAAATGGGATGTGGGATGTGTCCAGGGTGCAGAGCATCACATATGTCTACACAATGAACGGCCATTTCGAGAGAGGTCCCGACGCCTAGCCCCAGCAGACATAGATGATGAGAGAGGGCACCTGCAGGAAATGCTCGCTGCTGGCGTGACACAAGAATCCAGGACCCCATACGCCTCTCCCATTGTGGTTGTGCATAAGAAGAACGGGTCTGTGAGGATGTATGTCGATTATCAAACCCTGAACCAGCGGACCATCCCAGACCAATACACTATGCCTTGTATACAACATACCCTGGACTGCTTGAATGGGAGCAAATGGTTCTCTGTGTTGGATCTTCGCAGTGGATACTACCAGATCCTGATGGCCCTGGAAGACCGTGAGAAAACAGCCTTCATCTGTCCACTGGGGCTCTACGAGTTTCTGAGGATGCCACAGGGGATATCGGGCGCCCCGGACACCTTTCAGCGACTGATGGAACATGCGGTGGGAGATATGAATTTGCTGGAATGTCTGGTGTACGTGGATGATGTCATTGTGTTTGGGAGCACCTTAGAGGAGCATGAGAACCGACTGTTTAAAGTCCTAGACCGACTGGAAGACTTCGGCCTCAAGCTGTCCAATGACAAGTGCCCGTTTTTCCAAACCTCCGTGACGTATGTGGGGTACATAGTATCTACAAAATGGATAGAGACTGATCCCAGTAAGGTTGAAGCACTGAGTACTTGGCCCCAGCCCCATAATCTGACAGAACTACAACGTTTCCTGGGGTTCTGTGGTTACTACCACAGGCTCATAAAAAAGACTATTCCAAGGTGATTCACCCACTCTTGAACCCTACCCAGGGTTACCCTCCTACCAATCTTAAAAACCAAAAAGGGGCTCTTAAAGAACCAGGAAAAAGTATACTTCTGCTCAGGTGAACTCTTCGGGCCCAGCTGGATGCCCGACTGAAGTAGCCTTCCATGAGATCATATACCAGCTCACCCACAGCCCCATCCTCACCTATGCTGACCCCACCAAACCCTATGTGCTGCATACGGACGCTAGTCTGCAGGGTCTAGGAGCGGTGCTATATCAAGACCATGAGGATGGCCTGAGACCAGTAGCTTTCGCCAGGAGCTTGACCCCTTCTGAACGAAACTACCCAGTGCATAAGTTGGAGTTCCTTGTGCTAAAATGGGCCATCGTTGACCAGTTTCATGAATACCTCTATGGGGCAAAGATATTGGTTAAGACTGACAATAACTCGTTGACCTATGTACAGACTTCAGCTAAGTTAGATGCCACTGGGCACCAGTGGCGTTCTGCATTATCAACCTATGATTATGATGTCAAATACAGACCGGGCCGGAACCATAGTGATGCTGACGCCCTATCACGAAGGCCCACTGCCAAGAGTGATTGGGTCAGGCTGTCTGAACCGGACATTCGAGCATTGTGCCAAAAGTTTGATAGAGATGAACAGATGTCTGCGGACACAGTGGACTGTTTAGTAGATTGCTTGGGCCCTTCTGACACCTGCATACCAGCTGCTTATTGCCACTTCTCTACTCTAGATATTAGTGCACTACCTCAATTTGACAATGACAGCATTCAGTGGGCTGAATCCCAAAATCCTATGATTGAGCCAGCACTTGATGCCCTGCGTGCGGGGAAAGATGGATCTAAGCTACGATCCACTGACTTGCAAACTGCTTTATTGTTTAAAGAAAGCCCCAGATTGAAATTGCTCAATCAGTTGTTGTATAGGGAGACAGTAGATCATAGCGGCAAAGTAGACAAGCAACAATTGGTCCTGCCCACAGCCTTTAAAGATTAGGTATGGAGGTTCCTCCACAATTACATGGGGCATCTCGGTATTGACAGAACCCTTGACTTGGTATGATCTCGCTTCTTCTGGCCCAAAATGGGGGCCGACGTTGAGCACCATGCAAAGACCTGTAGTCGCTGCCTGCAAAGAAAAGCCCTGCCTCACAGGGCTGCTCCCCCTTGTTAATATTATTACCAACACCCCCATGGAACTAGTCTGCATATACTTCTTGTGTTCAGAACCTGATCAGCGGAACATTAGCAATCTGCTAGCGGTTATGGATCATTTCATGGTATGCACACGCTTTTCCCACCAAAGATCAAAAGGCATCTACCGTGGACAAGGCTCTAGTGGAAAATTTCTTTGTCCACTATGGTGCCCCCCAGCGGATCCACTTTGACCAGGGCAGAGACTTTGAGAGTCGACTAATCAAAGAAATGTTCTCTCTATGGGGGTGTGTGAAAGTCAAGAACCACCCCCTATCACCCACAGGGAGACACTCAACCAGAACGTTTTAACCGCACCCTTCTAGACATGCTAGGCACCCTCTAGCCAAAAGACAAGCATAAATGGAGCCAGCAGATTAGCACCTTGGTACACGCGTACAATTGCAGGAAAAATGATGCTACTGGGTTCTCCCCCTACTGCCTCATGTTTGGGAGAGAGGCCCGGCTGCCAGTTGATGTCTGTTTTGGGGTCTCTCCAGATGGGGTCTGAGCCGAAAACTACTTGAAATATGTACAAAAACTCAAAGCTCAATTGAACCATGCCTATCAACTGGCCCAGACAATGGACGCCAAGAGAAATCTAGCCAACAAAGAGAGGCATGATAAAAAAAAAATAAAGGCTCAAGAGCTTTGACCTCGAGACCGTGTGTTACGCAATTTGGGACTGCATGGTAAACACAAAATTGCTGATCGATGACACCATCTTCCCCATGTAGTTGTTGGAAAGTTGGATGATTTACCTGTGTACAAGGTGTGCCCAGAGAACAACTCCAAAGCTGTCAAGACCATGCACCGTAACCACTTGCTACCTATCGGCCAAGTCATGATTGAGGCTGAACCCCCAGAAATTGAGCCCCCTGGGCCAGTGACTCGTGCTGCTGCAAGAGAGAGACACAGAATCAACCTACCCCAGTGGTCACAGATTTAAGGTTTCCTCCGCAGCAGGCCCAGAATGTTAGTGACTGTCAGTCCACTTCTGACAAAAGTGAGTGCGACTATGCCTATTACCCCTCTTATGAACTGAGTCAGCTGTTTCGAGGTAACTCCACGGTTTATTGTGGGGATGAAACTGGGCCTTCTGGACTGCCTAACCTCCCAGCTTTGTCCTTAGAGTGAATGCTCCCTGAAAGTGAAGTGCAAAGCATCACGTCCGAAGATGCTGAGCCTCTGCGCATTATGGAAACAGAAATGTGGGTACCTGTAAATTTTCCTTCTCCGACGGCTGGTCTCTGGGCTTCATTACTCCTGGGCTGTTCCTCCTGATGTCAGTGTCAGGCAGGTCCAAAGCTGTGCAGCAGGGGGGGTGGTATAACAAGCCCTCCACATCCGGAGATCTTCAGTCATTTCCAATGCAGTTCCCCTGAGGCAATACTATGAGAACTAGGAAACAAAAAAACATGAACAGTTACGGCATAAGGGCCCGGAGGCCAACCAACTATATACATTCTGGGAGGGCATCTGAAGCCCGGAGACCAGCCGTCAGAGAAAGAAAATTTACAGGTACCCAAATTTGTATTTCTCTCTCCTGGGCTGGTCCGGATCCGGGCTTCATTACTCCTGGGATATCCAAAAGTAGTGCATCCCTAGATGTCCCGGGTGGGAAGAATGTTAAGTGCTCTTAGGGTTCCACCACTGTCTGAAGCACTTTGCGGCCAAAAGATGCTTCCGCCAAGGACATGACGTCCAGTTTGTAAAATTTAGTAAAGGTATGAATGGATGACCACGTGGCTGCTCTGCATAAATCTGCTGGAAATGCCTCTCTGAAGTTTGCCCATGACGTGGCCATCACTCTGGTGGAATGGGCTCTCACTGGACCAGGCAGAGATACTCCCGCCTTGTCATATGCCATGGTGATTACTGATCTAATCCATCTGGCTATAGAGTCTTTTGACGCTTTTTTACCCATATTTTTGCCTGCAGTCAAAATAAACAAGCTTGATGTTTTGCGAAAGGTGTCTGTTCTCTTAACATAGATTCTGATTGCTCTCCTCGGATCTACAGTGTGAAATTTTCTTTCCTTTTCGTTTTTCGGGTGAGGACAGAAAGAAGAAAGTATGAGCTCTTGGTTACAGTGGAAGAGAAACATAACCTTCGGTTAAAAGCCTGGATCCGTCCTAAGTACCACCGAATCCGGATGAAAAACTGTGTAGGGCTCTTTGGTTGACAGCGCCCCCAGTTCGCTGATTCTCCTGGCTGACGTAATGGCCACCAGAAAAACCACCTTCATTGTAAGATGCATGACTGATGCTTCCTTCAAAGGCTCGAACGGTGCTTTTGTCAGGGCCTTGAGGACAAGATTAAGTTTCCAAGGTGGTACAATTGGCTTAATTGGGGGGCGTTTTAACACTGCTGCCCTTAAAAACCTCCTGACATGAGGGTGAGGCCCCAGCGTATCCCTTGAGTTGGCGAACAAAAGCACCCCCAGTGCCGAAACTTGAACTCGTAAGGTGGCTGGCTGCAACCCCTTGTCGAATCCCTCATGGAGAAATTGTAAAAGTACCCAGAGGATTATTGGATGATCCTGTATATCTTTGGAGCGGAGCCAGAATAAGAATCTTCTCCATATCCTATAATACACCCTGGAGGATGAGGCGCATCAGGAGCTGACCATCATTTCAATAACTGGAGCAGTGTAGCCTAACTCTTTAAAAGTTTCCCACTCAATCTCCAAGCCGAGAGTGATAGATTGCTCAGATTGTGGTGCAAGACCAGACCCTGATGAAGAAGGTTTGAGGTGAGCTGGAAAATGAAAGCTTGTGCCTTTGACAGCTGAATGAGTAGAGGGAACCAGGGGCGGCGTGGCCACCTGGGACAGACCAGGATCATCTCCGTCTTGTTTCTGGCTACCTTGTGCAGGACCCTGGAAAGCAGTGGGATTGGAGGAAAAGCCTACAGGAGGCCGAGGCGACCCCAGTTTAAGGAGAAGACATCCTGAGCTAATGCTAGATCATCTCTGGCCAGGGAGCAGAACTGCCGAGTCTTTGAGTTTTGTCGGCATGTAAACAGATCCACTTGTGGATTGCCCCACCTCTGTACGAAGAGCTGGAAGGCAGTGTCCTTCGGCTCCCATTCTCCTGGGAGAACGTCCTTGCAGCTTAGCCAGTCTGCTGTGATATTTTCCTGACCTGGTATTTACACTGCTCTTATGCTTGCCAGGTGTGTCTCTGCCCAGTGAAAGAGGAGAAGAGATTCCCGAAGCATTTTTGAGCTTCTTGTGCCGCCCTGATGGCTGATGTAGGCCACTGCTGTTCGATTGTCTGTTAGAATCAACACATCCCTGTTGCGTACCTGCTGATGGAAATGTATCAGGGCTAGATGAACTGCCCTCATCTCTAGGACAATTATGCTGTACCTCGATTCTGTCAGGGACCACCTGCCTTGGGTTGACATCTGTTGTAGGTGAGCCCCCAACCCCTGAGGCTTGCATCTGTCGTGATTCTTGTTTGATGTGGATGGCCTAGGTCTCGACCTCTCATCACATTTTTTCTCCGAGACCACCATGCGAGGGTGCTTTTTACCTGCTGCGACACTTGGATGAGGTGGAGCAGACTGTGGCTGGACTGGGACCACAGCTTGAGCAGGTGCGTCTGAATGGGCCGCATGTGCACCAAAGCCCATGGGACTGAGTCTGCCAGTGAAACTAGTGTCCTGATTAGTTGCAAAAAGGACTGAGCCAGCAGTTGATTGCTCCTTTGGAATTTGCTATGAGTTTTAACAGGTCTCTGAACTTTGAGTCGGGGGGGAAGTACCCTGTTGTCCTGCATCCTGAATTCTGCTCCCAGGTGGTTCAGGCTCTGACTCGGAATTAGGGAACTCATCTTCCGGTTGATTAGAAAACCATGAGCCGTGAGACACTGGACTACATCCGCCACTGCCTGTACCACTTGGTCGAGCTGCAGAGCCTTGATGAGGATGTCATCCAGATATGGGAATAGCTGGATTCCCCGGTTCCGTAGGTGGGCTATTACTGCTACCAGGACCTTCGAGAAGGTTCTTGGGGCTGAGGACAGTCCGAACAGGAGAGTCTTGAATTGGAAGTGACGAATGCCCAGCTTGAACCTCAGATATTGCCTGTGCCTGCTGTGAATCGGAATATGTAGATAGGCATCTTGCAGGTCGATGGATGCTAGAAAGTCTCCTTGCAGCACTTCCTAGGCAATTGAGGCTAATGTTTCCATCTTGAATGGTCTGCTGCGCACAAAGCGGTTTAGGAATTTTAGGTCTAGGACTGGCCTGTGACCTCCTGTGCACTTGGGCACAATGAAAAATAGGGAGTAGACCCCCCGGTTGAGCTCTGTGGTCCACCTGTTCGACAGCCCCGGCTTGCAGACGATCCGTGATGGCCTGCAGTGTGGCTTGTCTTTTGGATGAGTTGTTTGAAATAGGAGAGGGCACAACATGAGGTAATGGGGGCTTGGACTCGAATTCTATTAAGTATCCCTGGTGGATAATGTCTAACACCCATCTGTCTGACGTTGTTTGGACCCATTCCTCGAGAAAATCTGAAAGTCTGCCCCGTACTCGAGGATGAGCCCGCATTTCCTCATTGTGCTTTCTTGTTGCCGTTTCCTGTGTCTCTGGGATTTCCCCTTCTGTCTGATCCGCTCCCCTAAAAGTCCACTTGTGTCGGGAGAACCATGGCCTTTTTCCTGAAGAATTGGGATTCTGTCCCTTGTTGTAAACTCTGTCACGAAAATTACACCTTGCACCTGAAGGCCAGGCTTTGCCCCAACTCCTAGACTGGGGCATATGCACCTTTGCTGTTTCACCTGATTCCTTCACTGCCTCCTTCAGCGCAGACCCGAACAGGAGGTTGTCTTTGTATGGTGCATTCACTAAATGGCTCTTTGAGGAAGCATCCGCGTGCCATAGGTTGCGACGAGCAGAGGTTTGTTAAAACATGGTCCGTACGGCATATCTGACAGCCTGTTCTGATACATTCGCTGCATAGGCGGAGGCCAATCCCATTAACTGTAGCTGGTGGATAATGGGGGAGTTCTTTTCTGGATCCTCCACGAACTGAAGCTAAATCCGATGCCCAAGATAAGGCGGCTGTGGCGGAGAATAGGTTTGCCATGGCGGCCTTAAGAGTGGTTGCCGAGGCTTGAAAGGTTTTTTTGAGCGATGAGTCCACCTTTCTGTCCACTGCGTCTCTTAGCGAAGCCCCTTCCTCTGCTGGGATGACAGTTTTCTTGGCAGGTTGGAAATCAAGGGGTCGATTCTGGGGCAGTCTAACCACTTTTCAGATTGTTTTTTGTCAAACCTGATAAGTTTGGAGATCCGTTTGGGAACCGGATACGCACGCTTCAGACCCTGCCATTCTTCTTTTAGCAAGTCTTCAATGGCAGGAGGTATGGGAAAAGTTGTAGCAGGTCTAGAGGCGGACGCCAGACGAATAACC
This sequence comes from Neoceratodus forsteri, assembly GCA_016271365.2. NCBI lineage: Eukaryota > Metazoa > Chordata > Ceratodontiformes > Ceratodontidae > Neoceratodus > Neoceratodus forsteri. The sequence continues at coordinate 1,391,437,609 of CM057458.1, read as the reverse complement.
TGTTTCAGTTGTGTGGTGACCTGTGGGGGGGGGTGGGGTCCGAGGTGAATCTCGGATATGACCTTTTTGATAAAGAAGTCTAGGTCCTCTAGGTCAAAATTTCTGGTCGGGGAGTTGTCAGGATCTGATGAGGAATCTACTGTCTCTCCCTCTTCAGTGGAAGAGCTGGTGACTGAGGAGCTCGGGGAGTATCCCCTGTGACGTCTGCCCTTGTATCTGCCCCTTGTTCCACTCCGTGAACGAGACCTTTTTCTTCGCCTGTGGCTAGCATGATGGTGACCATCCTCCTCTGGAAATCTGCCCTCGTCTTAAAATTTTTTCTTGGGGCAGGAACGATTAGAGGATAGCCCTCCTTCGTCGGAAGAGGATGAGGAGGGGGTCCTTTTTCTCCTGGCTTTCTTGTGTGGTCTCCCATCTGGTGATCCCGGAGGGTACCACTCAAAAGAAGAGGGGTCCAACGTAAAGGCTCTGTTCAACCTGTCTATGAACTCGGGGTCAAGGGAGGGTCCCTGGAAGTTGCTCCCCACTCAGACCTCGAGGCAGCAAGCCGTTCAGAGCCTTCCGGAATACTTGACTGCGCCCGCTTGGACTTCTCCTGACCATTTGCTTGAGATGATGGTGTCCGCTGTGCTGTCCCTGCTAGCTGCTGCTGCCTTCTCACATGTAAGGCAGAGTGAGCCAGCAAAGGTAATCAGGAGAGGGGACTTGCAGCGCAGGCATTTTTTCCCTCGGCTTGATTTTTCTGAGGTCATCTTCTGTAGTTCCCCCTTGTTGTGGAGTCAGAGCGAAAGAATGAAAAACAGTCCTTTCGGCACTGCTAACTGAAGAAAAAAGTCCTATTAGCCTTGATGTGATGACCCCTTTAAGTACTGCCGTGAAGGCCCCTTAGCAATGGCCCCTTTAAGTACTGCTGTGAAGGATGTGATGGCCCTTTAAGCTTAGGTACCGTGACACTTTCACTTGCCCCTTTAAGCCTTTAGGTACTGTACACTTTCACTTGCTTGATTGGCTGGGGAAGGCGCTATGCCCAAGCCTTCAAGTAAAGCCTGCCCAAATGCTCAGCAGCGTGGCAGCGCTTCCTCAGTGATGCCCCTCCAGTTAAACCAGCCTAGCACGTGGAAACGCTATCCCCCTGAACATTTTGGCGCCAGAAAAAAAACCCTGAGCGTGAGGTAGCACGAGCGGTTTCCCAAGCTCCTCCGACTGCTTCGACCGGCAGAGGAATCACACCGCTCCGACTGGCAGGGGAATCGCACCGTAGTGTGAAAAAATGCCTCTTTAGCTCCCGCAATGTATCTTTAGCCGAAATGCACTTCCGGCTCATTGTTGAAGCCTTGCGATCGTCGGGGCTAATGCGTGGGAAAAACACAGCTTAGCGAGGCTGCTGCGAGGTGAGACCATCCTGTGTAGCTCGCAAGGCTAAGGCTGGGTCTCACTGAGGCTACCGCTACTTTAGTAAAGATGAGTGCACTTACAGTTTTTGTTGATCCCCCAAAAGAAGCCTATTTTTTGTTTTTTGTCACCAAATCTTCAGCCTTGCCATGTGTGACAGGGCTCTGCTGCAGAGTACATGCTTCACCGAAGGCAGGAAGTAGACTGAAGATCTGTGGATGTGGAGGGCTTGTTATACCCCCCTGCTGCACAGCTTTGGACCTGCCCGACACTGACATCAGGAGGAACAGCCCAGGAGTAATGAAGCCCGGAGACCAGCCCAGGAGAGAGAGAACTGTATGATTTGCCTGAGGGAGGGGCTGATGGAATGAGTCTTTCTGATGACATACCAGAACTTGAAGAACACTATGAGTGCTGACCACCCACCTTCATTGCCTCAAAGCTTGACTGTGCCTTCGCCTTCGCAAAATGAGTCAACTGTTGTAGAAACACAGCCTACGGAGCAAGGAGCTGACAGTGCTCCAAGTCTGGACATTCCCATCCAGGCAGCGGTACCACTCACAAGTGACGAGAGTCCCCAGACCAGTGCTGAGAGTACAGAGACTGTTGTTGTCCCCCTCAGAAAGACTGGCCGAGCTGTCAAGCCAGTAGCACGCCTCAGTTATGATTCTCCCGGGAGGCCACTGGATTTGCCTCTCAATGTGGTGCACAAAAGGTGTTTATGTCTCACCAAGCTCACTGCCCAAATTGAGCTTGACAGCCAATTCCAGGTTTCTTGTCTTTCCCTCTCACCATGGTGCCCCTGCCCCCTCTAGCCCCAAGTTAGCTGATAGGGAAGGGCCCCCTCTTGCATTGTTTAAGGTACAAGAAGTTATTACCTGATTCAGTATAGTAATGTTCAATTTACCTGTGTGAAATATGCAAAATGTGCTGCCAGAATGGATATAGTATCATGAAGTATAGTGAACACGTATAGTAAAGCAATAAGCTTATATTAACTGATGCATGATGGCACAGACTTGACGTGGATGCCAGGTTTTCTCCAGGCAGGGAAGGGTGTAACCCCCCCTACAAATGGGGGTTCCCGAAAATCTTGAGCTTGCCTAAATGCTCACTGCCAAGCTGGTGTCCTGCATTTTAGCAGTTTAAATGTGATTGCCAGAGAGCACCTGTATAGCCTCTGTGCACTGTTTCTTTAAGAGCTGCCTGGATTGCAGTCATAAGTAATCTAAGAGGGAGCTCCGCTGAAAGATGCAACTATTTGCTGAAAATCACTTAGAGTGATAATGATAATGTAGTTTGTCTAACCTGCCTTCTTTGCAGCAAGGACCGTTTTGGTTATCTCCACTATCTTGGTCCTGGACTGCCAAATTGGACCAATCAGTACTGGTGGGACCTAAAATGAAGCCGGACTACAAGAGCTGGCTGGAGTCAAAATCTGTAGCAATTGTAGTTTGGGGCTTTTGGCACCTTTTTGCACCTGAAGGGGCAGCCTTTGTTGTGGCTGACAGACAGATCAGCCAACCGAACCTTTTGGATCTTGGGGGATTTCCCAGACTGCTTGCAATTTTCAGTTAGTTCTGGGCTAAGAAGTGAAGAAGTAACAGCTCAAGTGATTTGGGCAAGAGTTCTGTGTAGTTTTGTATGGGAGAACTGTGAAAGGCCTGAGTTGTGGCCTGCATGTCTGCCTGCTGCCCCTGAGAGGGAGAGAAGATAATTATTTCAGACTAAATCCAGGTTTGTGAGAACAAAGTAAGCCACTAATTTTTTTTTTTTTTTTTTTTACCAGGCTCATACCTGAAGAAGACTGAAGATTTTGCTGAATGAGATCGGCCTGTCTGGACTTCCAACCACCTCTGAACTCTCAGATTGTGCAGAGACTCTGTAATTGCAACTGGAGAGCGGTTTGCCTGGTACAGTTGAATTACCTTACATGTAAATGTGCTGGGAGTGGTTAGTGGGTCGTGATTTGGTTCCCCACTGTGTGAACTGTGTTCTGCTTGCTGGAAGCTGTATCCAGCCCAAAACGGACTGTATCCAAATTAGTCTCCATTTGGCCGGGGCTTTGCCACACTGGCCCAGTCAGACTACCTGCTGCACAGAGAAAGCCATAGACGAGAGACATACCTGAGGATCAGCCCCCTGCTCCACGCCTGAACAGGAATGACGCCTCGGCGATTCGTGTGGGCCCTGCTTCTCCTGGCACTCCAGATTAACCACCTGCTGTCTCAATTTTCGTCCAACCTGTGTCCAGTATTTGGTATCGTGAGTAATCAGGGTAGCTTCCTGCAACAACAACCTAATCTAAAAGTGTGTCATCTGATTGTCTTGTTGTTTTCTTTTCACGAACTGAGCCCTCCGGCTCCCGATTACAAACAGTGTGTGTTGTGCATGTTGTTTTCTTCTATCACAGGGCCCCAACCAGCTGCAACGTTCCTAGCTAGCCCACCGTTCTCCATCAGGGTACCCAGAGTGTGCGACTGTTTATGGAACCTGAAGTGCATGCATAACTGTTTGATTGATACCGTCTTTAAGCAAATTAACCTGATTATGCTCCTCCCTTGTTCAAGTCCCTTAAATAAATCAGATCTAACTATTTTTTGCATTTATCCTGACTGTGGTTCCAGTTTGTGCAAGAGTACTGTACGGCTGTTATTTGCTGTATATAACCTTGTTTTACAGGGGGTCTCAGGGCTGGGCCAGAGGAAAGCCCCGGTGGTAAGTGCAAACAGTGTGGGTACTTGTGTGGTGTATCAGGGGTATTGTGAAAGTGATTATTGTGTATTGTTCTGGCCACTAGTACGGAAAGAGAGAGGTTACAGTGTCCTGGAGGGCTGTGCCCAGGTTAGCTTGACCACTACCAACCCTGACCTCCAGGTGGAGGCACCTCTTTCAGAACTCAGACCCCTTAACCTGCTACTAGCCAAGCAGACAGGGGTAGTAGCCCTTGGGATAGCGCCACCTAGGGGTTACAAATAAATAAATAAATCTTTTACAGTGGGAAAAAAAAAAATCAGATTTTTTTTGCCATATTTCATTGCACTGCTGCTTTAAAAGATACTGAGCTACCCTATTACTTTATTTGTTTGTTTACTGGGTAGGCGCGCTGATCCAAAGGACCATTTTCAGGCATGACCCAGGCCATGAAAATGGCACATATGTAATACTAGCAGTACATTTACACAGATTAAGATGGTACACAGAGTCATTCAACAGGAACTTTTTGTACCCCGATTTCAGAATATAGCTGGACCCAATGCTCCAGACAAGGTGGGTAATGGTCTATTTTACTTTTCAGAAATGTTTTTTTAATGAGTACTGATATTCATCCCAACACTTGGAAATGCTCCTCACCCCATGAAAGTTCTTCTTAACACAACTGGTGATTCAAAAGAAGCAATTTTTTTTCCAGATTTAAAGCACTTGTACACATCCAAATTTTGTTTTACTCACATTTCAAAACTGGTCCGTAAATTACTCATCCCTGCTAATATTATCTGGAGCATTGGCTGGACCAGTTATAAAAAGGTCTGTTCCTTTAACTAGCCTTGCTGGCCTGAACAGAAGGAGACAACTGCAATACTGCTCATCAGCTGGAGCAGTCGGTGCATAAAAAACTCATCACTGCCAAAAATGATCTAGAGCACTAGCTGGGCCAATTATAAAACAGGGCTTAAAATTCAGAACGGGTAGGGTCCACCCGCTGGCACAACAGCAATGCTATCGCTTCCGGCGCCAACAACCTGAAGTCAAAAGTGACCTCGGGAGTCAGAGAGTCAGCTGGGGGAGAATCAAGCATCCCAAGGACTGCTCTCCTTCTCCAGAGAGGGTGGAGATCAGTGGATGGTGTTTGTCTTGCTGTTTGTTGTGGCTGGCACACTGACACTGCACAATGGGGGCAGGGCAGATGGGTGGCATGCTGCATGCGGGGGCATGCACGGCACTGCCACTGGTGCCACTGCACGCTACTTCCTCCACACCAGGGGAGGAAACCAGAAAAGACTGCCAACCGGTAGGAAGACACTGGTCTCCTGCCGGCTCCCACACTCAGCTAGCTGGGCACATTCGAGCGAATCTGGATCCTGTTTCTGGTGGGGCAATAGAGGGGACCCCACTGGGGGGAGGCAAGCCTTTGAGAAGAGCCAGATCAAGTTAGCTTCAATGGGTGCCAGGGTGACAGGCGTATATCGCTGCCACGACAGAAAAACAGCGAAGACCATCACATTGACAGAATCAGCTGTTCGCTGTGATGGTCTGCTGGTTTTCTGACGCTGCTGTCTCTGGGGAGTTCGTCCCCTCCCTGAACCAACTCTGACTTGGAGCTGGTAATCTATAGTTGCCCCACAAAAATCAAACTTTTATACAGTGACGGCACAATGCCAATTGTCGGCATTGTGCCATCGCTGTAATGACAGTCTACAAATTTCCTGCTGTTGTGGTGACATGGAATGGGTGACGGGGCTGGGGAAACAGGTGGATAGGGGCCGGTTGGCACAGAGAGCATAAAGCAATTAACAGAAAAAAATTCAGAAGGGGGAATTGCGTGATTTGCACTATCTTTGAAAGAAGAGTGTGTAGGGACACAACTGGGTGGGAAGATCCGTTACCTGGTTATGACTACGTCCCAAGAAATGCTGGATTTACTATAAAAGAAACAGAAAAATGAATTTTAAAAAATTGCAAGAAAAAATTACAACTATGTGGTGAAGCAACTGGGAGCGGAGGTCAGTTACCTGGGTATGCCCAAGAACAGCTGGATTTTTTTTTTTTTTTTTTTATCAAGGAAAAAAAGAAAAGGAAAAGAACTTTTGCAGGAAAGAAAACAACTGCATGGAAAAACAACTGGCTGGGAAGGTCCATTACCTGGTGTGTCCCAGGTGGATTTTATATTAAAAAAAAAAAAATTGGAAAAAAGGAAAGGAAATCTTTTGTGCCAAAAGAGATTTATGGGGAAACAACTGAAAGGGGCGTGAAGATCCCTAGCCTGGGGCTGTGTCCCAAGAACTTACATAAACAAACAAACCAAAAAAACCACCCACGTGACATAACATGCATCATTACCGATCTGGCTGAAAAGAAAGCAATTAAATGTGCAAGAGGTCCCTAAGGAACAAGGACCAGAAAAAAGGCCACACAGAGAAGGCACAGTAGACCTGCACCAGCACTCAAGCCACAAGAATTAATAATTGATACGAACATACGAAATTTGCCAGCAGATAAAGGCCTCTAGAGGTCTATAGAGTCTGCTCGAATGTGCAGCTAGCAGGCCTTATTCTGCAGCTGCCCCTCCCTTCCACCCCTCCCCTCCACTGACCCTCCCCCTTGTCCTGTTCCATCCCCTCTTGATGAGCCAGACACAACAGACATTGAACCAAGCTGCCTGCAGTTCCTCTAAAAAAAGACAAATTCCAACAAAAGTGGTTAAAGATTTACAACTGGTTGTTTGACAAATACAGTGACCAGATGAGCTGTTCTATTTTTTTTTTTTTTAACCAGGAGAAAAACACTAAGCTGAAAGCTTTTTTAACAGGTGCAACTTGGGAGCACAAGGAAGGCTTACACATCCGTTCCATTTAAAAGCTCTTGTTACAAAACATCGACCCTAATAAGACATTCTGGTAGCATTGCTGGTACTACAGCATTAAAAAACAAGCATTTGTCAATGCTGGATGCTTGCCGCTGGTATTAATGTTGTACCAGGTCAAGGTACAGATCCCGGGCAGTGCCAGAAGAGTAAGGGTTGGTCCGGGGAGGGGGGCAACTGACAAACTGAAGGGAATTTAAAAGAATAAAAAGACAGTTTTCACCATTCTCTGCATGGAGTGGGGCTGGGCTCTCGTGTGAGAGTTCTTCTGCAGCAGTGCTGCTGTACTTGGGTGACTTCAGAAAGGAATGTGGCATATATTTCCACTAGTCTCACATGAGAACATCATAAAACTGAACTGCAGGCTGTGGTACAGCTGTGCTCTATGTTAGGAATAATTGGAGCACCCAGGGATATCTTTTTCTAACCTCTCCCCATTTCTGTCTTAGTAGTCTGCTGCAGCACTGCCATTTTCCTATCCTATTTATTTCCCATTTTATGCCTCTGTAGATTGGCCACCTACCTAGGTAGTCTCCCCTCTCACTATTCTTTCTCTTATGTTTTCCTTTTCTGTCCATATATGGTGCTAAAGTGCTTGCCGTGCTGAATAGAATGCTTGATATGAATACGAATAAGAAAAACTACTTAATAAAGTGCTTATAGTGCTTTAGCAATCATAAAGTGCCAAGCATGTTTGCTGACTGTTGATATAAATAAAGTGCAGAGAATACTTTGTAAAGACTTTATTTGTTGTTTAAAATCCTGATTCTAAAAAGCCTACAGTGCTTGAACTCAAGACAGAAGCAGACTAGCTGGAAGAAAGCTTGGACTTAATGAAAAAAATGTGCATGGTAAAAGATAAGCCATTGTATGACACAGACATTAACATTTCCCTGCTCTGACACAGAGAGAGAATGAGATCAGCTGTGCTTGCTAAAGGAACGGATTTATGAATGTGTCTGTCGGCACAATGTTTTGAAGTCCACGTACAGTACTTCATGCCTCAGCAGTGTCATTATCAGACTGGCTGATTATTGGTCAAACCCCTTGTAGGGTCTCCTGCATTGGATCACCGTGACACACCTCTCAGAGCCCTGTACCATACCAAAATGCTTTGCCTAGCGGCAAGCATAAACAAGCATTTGTCAATGCCGAACGTTCGCTTGCAGGTATTTGCAGTGGTGTTTGGCATGTATGGTGCTTTACCCTAATGCCCTGTGCGATTGCTGGTATTTGCACAATAAATTGTCAGCATGATCTTTTTGTTACCCCCATTGTGCGCTACATATGCAGAAACATGTTTTGGGCAGGATGGGAAAAATGACAGCTGTACTGCTCATAAGGAAGTGTGGTAAAATGCCAATGTTGCAAATCTGGAGTGGAAATATTGAAAATTCGCAAACCTACGAGCGAGCGTGGTAACTGTGCAACACACGCTCGTAAAACAGTCATTTTTAGGAATTTTTCACCAAATTTTCAACATTGCCATTTTAAAACCTCTGCTAATGAACAGTGTCACTGTGATTTTCTTACTGTGTACCATACATTGATTTACTTTACCGACTGCGCCATTGTACTACTATGGGAGGGAAGACGTTTTGGGCAGGATGTGAGAAATGACAGCTGTACTGCTCATAAGGAGGTGTGGTAAAATGGCAATGTTGAAAATCTGGAGTGAAAATATTGGAAATTCGCAAACTTCCGCGATGCGTGAGAACTGCACACGACTGTCAAAACAGTTATTTGTAGGAATTTTTGCCAAATTTTCAACATAGCCATTTTAAGATCTCTGCTCTGATCAGTGACACTGTGATTTTCTTAATGTGTCCCATACACTGAGTTCGCATACACCGACTGTGCCATTGTGCGCTACATGGGCAGAAACACATTTTGGGCAGGATGTGAAAATGACAGCTATACTGCTCATGAGGAGGTGTGGTAAAATGGCAATGTTGAAAATCTAGATTACAAATATTGAAAATTCGCAAACTTACGAGCCTGCGTAGGAACTGCATAGCATAGCGCTAAGTAAAACAGTCATTTTGGAATTTTTCGCAAATTTTTAACATGGGTTTTGACCCCTTCTCATGAGCGATGTCACTGCCATGGCGTTATTAAGGCTGAAGGGTGATTTCCACGCAGTGCCTGCGAAATCACCCTTCAGGCCCGAGTAACGCCATGACAGTGTACATCATTCATGAGAAGAGGTCCCAAAAACCATGTTAGTGGTGCAAAAAAATCAAAAAAACTCAAATGATCTAATAAAGTTGAGAACCGCCCCTGCTTGGCCCATTGCACAGCTTACTGGCATTTCCTCAGTTCACGGTCGACTTTGAAGAGTGCAGGCGTGTTCCTGGTCCACCGAAGATCGTCGGCGCGGTCGGAGGCAAGTATGGGGTGGGGGGTGTGGGGAGGCTGGAGTGCGCAGTGGGTGGGTGGGGTTGCAGGAGGGGTTGGGAGGCAGCTGGCAGACCGTTTTGTTTACAGGAAAAAAACAAAACAAAGATAGCGTAGGCGTTTGCCACGCTGGGGTGGGCTCCCAGTGTGGCAGAAGATGTCGGGGGGCCGAGGGCGATGGGGATTGGGCACCCTCGCGGCAAACTACGCGGGGGCCGAGGGAGCAGACGGGCATTGGGCACCCTAGTCGGCAAAACAAACTAACGGTTTGCAACGCTGGGGTGGGCCTCAGCGTGGCAGCAGGATGGCTTGGGGGCCGTGGAGCCGACGGGGGACTGGGCACCCCGCTCGGCAAACAATCGATCGCCACACGCTGGGTGGGCTCCCAGCGGCAGGAAAGCTTTGGGGCGGTGACGCACGCGGGGAGCGCGTGACGGAGGGGACGGCAGCGGCGCTCAGTATGGCAGCGGTGTTTTCCTTTGAAGCAGAGGAACACCGCTGTCATACTGAGCTCCGGCACCCATTGGTGCAGGACCGCCACACCTGCTCAAGGGAGCAGCACATTGGATGGGAGAGGCACACCTCCAAGTGTGCTACTCTCCCAAAACGTTCCTAGTGCATGCGCGCAAGCGAACGTAAAAAATGGACACTGAATCAAACCACCAGCCAATGGCAAAGACAACAGATAAGGCTACTGCACTTGGTGCTGAGCAACTTAAAAGGGCTTTTGAGAACCACATATGTTGTTGCTGAAAATGAACTGCCTAACAATGGCTGTTAAATGTGTTCGGTTTCTCAAGGAAATAGAGTGTCCATTCATTAAAGGCTTCAAAGCAGATTGTGCTTATGGCACCTCCATGAATGTGGCTGGACTGTCTAAAATGCATGAGGCCACTGCGCAGACCACGGTGGAGAAGCTGGATGTTGCTGTGAAAAATATCCCAGTGGTATGCTTGATAAGCGAGTCCACAGATATTAGCCACAGCAAGAGACTCATTGGTTTACATACGGTACTTACACAACAATACCCCATATACTTGCATTTACTGCAACATAGAAGTTATTGATGGAAAGGCTGACACTATTTGCAGGACACTCTGTTAACTAGTAAATGACAAGGGATCACGGGTAGAGAACTTGCTGCTGTCTGTACTGATGGAACATCAGTGATGACTGGGGAAAGGCTGACACTATTTGCAGGACACTCTGTTAACTAATAAATGACAAGGGATCACGGGTAGAGAACTTGCTGCTGTCTGTACTGATGGAACATCAGTGATGACTGGGGAAAGGCTGACACTATTTGCAGGACACTCTGTTAACTAATAAATGACAAGGGATCACGGGTAGAGAACTTGCTGCTGTCTGTACTGATGGAACATCAGTGATGACTGGGGAAAGGCTGACACTATTTGCAGGACACTCTGTTAACTAATAAATGACAAGGGATCACGGGTAGAGAACTTGCTGCTGTCTGTACTGATGGAACATCAGTGATGACTGGGGAAAGGCTGACACTATTTGCAGGACACTCTGTTAACTAATAAATGACAAGGGATCACGGAACATCAGTGATGACTGGGGAAAGGCTGACACTATTTGCAGGACACTCTTAACTAATAAATGACAAGGGATTACGGAACATCAGTGATGACTGGGGAAAGGCTGACACTATTTGCAGGACACTCTGTTAACTAATAAATGACAAGGGATCACGGGTAGAGAACTTGCTGCTGTCTGTACTGATGGAACATCAGTGATGACTGGGGAAAGGCTGACACTATTTGCAGGACACTCTGTTTAATAAATGACAAGGGATCACGGAACATCAGTGATGACTGGGGAAAGGCTGACACTATTTGCAGGACACTCTGTTAACTAATAAATGACAAGGGATTACGGAACATCAGTGATGACTGGGGAAAGGCTGACACTATTTGCAGGACACTCTGTTAACTAATAAATGACAAGGGATCACGGGTAGAGAACTTGCTGCTGTCTGTACTGATGGAACATCAGTGATGACTGGGGAAAGGCTGACACTATTTGCAGGACACTCTGTTAACTAATAAATGACAAGGGATTACGGAACATCAGTGATGACTGGGGAAAGGCTGACACTATTTGCAGGACACTCTGTTAACTAATAAATGACAAGGGATCACGGGTAGAGAACTTGCTGCTGTCTGTACTGATGGAACATCAGCGATGACTGGGGAAAGGCTGACACTATTTGCAGGACACTCTGTTAACTAATAAATGACAAGGGATCACGGAACATCAGTGATGACTGGGGAAAGGCTGACACTATTTGCAGGACACTCTGTTAACTAATAAATGACAAGGGATTACGGAACATCAGTGATGACTGGGGAAAGGCTGACACTATTTGCAGGACACTCTGTTAACTAATAAATGACAAGGGATCACGGGTAGAGAACTTGCTGCTGTCTGTACTGATGGAACATCAGTGATGACTGGGGAAAGGCTGACACTATTTGCAGGACACTCTGTTAACTAATAAATGACAAGGGATTACGGAACATCAGTGATGACTGGGGAAAGGCTGACACTATTTGCAGGACACTCTGTTAACTAATAAATGACAAGGGATCACGGGTAGAGAACTTGCTGCTGTCTGTACTGATGGAACATCAGCGATGACTGGGGAAAGGCTGACACTATTTGCAGGACACTCTGTTAACTAATAAATGACAAGGGATTACGGAACATCAGCGATGACTGGCAAGGTGCAGTACAAAAACTAAACAAGCAATAATACCCAGCTGGGTGGCGGTACTGGGCAATACCGGACCACCCAGGGGCATAAGAAGGCCGGACACCACAGGTGGAGGGCTTTATAGCCTCTGGAAGGTCTAATACTACCCATACTGCACACCCTGGAGGGAATTATTGTGATTAAAAAATGGGCCGTGTGTAAATTTTTGCAGGATTACAAAAAAAATCTCAAAGTAATGCTATAAAAACCTACAGTAATTGAATTTTGAGTCCTTATTTGATAAAGTAGTTCCTGTATCAACTGTACTGATAGTGGTGTACATGCCACTAGTAGGTACCGCATTGTTTGAGAGGTATTTTTCTGTCAACTTAATACTCTGACTGCAGGCTGCAGCACTAGGTTAAGAGCGAAAGCATCGCAAATGCTCTTGTCTACTGCAGCACCTCATACTTTGTAGTTAGTCTCACTGGTTAAAGAGATCTGCCAGGCTAGCCCTATGCACCACGTATTTTGGTTCCTTACCTCCATGAAATGCTGCCTATGTACATTTGCCCCCAAAATTTCCAATAGTGTTGATGCCAGATCGCTCTTAAAATTTATATTCAGCAGGTTGTTTTACTTCCCGGTCTGTAGCTCCGCCCCTGCTCCGCTCCCACGCTCAGCCACATTATGACGTGATCCCAGGGACAGTGCATGGACAAACTCCATTGTAGTCTATGGGGGCAACTTTAACATCATATTTATGTATCAAAGTGACCATCTGGTGCTAATAAAGGGTGTGGGTCGACTAACAAGGCCCTTGTTAGTCGCCCTGTGCCTTTGATTAATCACCAAATGGTCACTTTGGTACATAAATGACATTAGAGGTGCCTCCCATAGACTATAATGGAGCCTGTCCCCACGCTCTCCCTGGGATCATGTCATAATGTGGCTGAGCGCGGGGGTGGAGCAGGGGCGGAGCTACAGACCGGGAAGTAAAACAACCTGGTGGATATAAATTTTACAAGCAATCAGGCATCAACACTATTGGAAACTTTCAGGGCAATATACATAGGCAGCATTTTGTGGCAGTAAGGCACCAAAATACATGGTGCAAACTTCCACTGAATTAACTTGGTGAGTCTCTTTAACGAGCTCTGTTCTGCATTTTGTACCACTGGAGACCAGCAGTATCTAGTCAGTTTGCACACCGCAGATGAAGGCACATGCTGGCTTGTGGCACAAGATCGCAGGCGGGTGGCTGGAGAATGGAGGCAACATTCGTTGAGCTGCAGACGGATGAGCGGTCGGGTGACTGTAGGACGGGGACAGTGGTATCATTAAACATTGACAAAAATAAGGTATTCCTATTTCTTTTTAAATAACAACGTTACGAGCTGTTTGGATAAGTTCTGATTATACTTCTTGGTGCTGGTTGGGGGCACTCACTATGCGAGAAAAACAAACATGGCTGCCATTTGTTTACAACCTCTACTTGAGCACAGTGATTTCTATGATGCAGTGGCACCTTAGGCTGGCACTTGTTATCTGTTGAGCTATAACTGGCAATTAATGCACCCCTCCCCAGCATGAGTGGCAGCCAATCAGAATTCTCAAATTTTAAATCCCATTTTCTAACAGCTGATTATAACCCTAACTGGCTAGGCTATGCAATGTACTCCAATCAGCTGGTCTTATGTGCCAGTGATGCAGCTCAGTCCTTGGAACAAGTGAAAACATATCAATGAGACTTGCGGTCCATTTTCTTCAGTAATTCCGTTATCAGAAGCAACAAATTCGGACAGCCTGGTGGTGCTGAGGGTTGAGGCACTGGATGCAACACCTCGCGCTGCACCGGCGACCTGGGTTCGGGAGCGAGGCCGGGCGCCGGGGGGCAGCAGGGGAGGGAGTGGGATTGAGCGTCCACAGGACTGCTCTCCTCTCCCGGGGAGGGATTCAGGGGTTTCCGGTGCATTAGTGCCCCCGTGGAGACCAAGGGTACCCATCGTGGAACAAAAAAAAAAAAAAAAAAATCAGGGGACGAGAGAGGAGAAGCGCCTCTACTTAGGGTAGCCTGCGTGATGCTGCTCATTGCACACCATGCTCGGTGGGGAAAGCACAAGAAATGCCTCCTACACAGTTGGTGAGATGACGGTGGCCCCAGGGGACTAGCCCACATCCCAAACGCCGGCCTGGACATGCCCGGATCTCTCTCCAAGGCCAACCCATTGACAACAGGTAAGGCACTTCATACTTAGGGAGTCAGCCGCCAGATGGAGGGTGGAATCAGCCCCAGAGATGGTACCAGGGGTCGAGTCTGTCTGTGGTTGTTCGGGGGATGAGACCCTAGGAAATGTGGAGGGTTCAGGCTGGGAGTAGGGTGAACTCTGGGTGGGCACTCCTGAAGGATGCCCGGGGGTGTAGGTGTATAAAGAATGTTAAAAAAAGAAGCAACAAATTGCATGAACTACAGAAACAGCTGGAAGAACCAGTTCTGAAGTGCTGTCAGCCTTATACAATTTGGTGGCTGTCTATTTATGGTGCAGTGTCTGCTGTATGCAGGACTCCTAAATCATTAGATGTATTAGAAAATATGTCTTCTTCCAATTCACCCATTACTGACAAAGCAAAAGGACTGTTGCGATCATAAATTAGTTTAAATTTGTGGCTCTTTCTCACATAATGATGGGCATCTTGTCTCATGTCTCTTGGGGGAGTTAAGAGGGGACTTGAAGCTCACTTGTTAAAGCTGAACCAATGCACTTATCGTTGAAATCTGTCTACTTATAAGTGTACTCAAATCCTGTGACGTATGACAACCTAATTGATTTAACCTGTTGATTTCCTGTTCTTATGGTGTACTCTACAGCTGTAGCCAACAAATATCTTGCCTGGACCAACTGATGTCTACTAGTGTTGTACATATTAATGTGAAAATGCACCTGTCTTAAGTGTTATGTTGTTTGTTAAATGTAATTAATCCTGGGTTGCCCCTGAAAAAGGGACTGTAATGTTCTCAGTGAGCCTACCCAGTTACCAAAATTAAATAAATAACATATTGGTTTTCTTTCAAATATTTCCAAAGGGAAAATCTCGACTTCTACGTTGTGCTACCAATGGTCACGAGTACAAAAAAGGCTGTAAGGTATTTAACTGAAAACCCAGGTCCATCAGAGAGACATTTTGTTGATAACTGATCTTGAAGGCAATATGCACAAAGGTGATAAACTGTTCGAGTCACACTCAGAGAGCAGCTTTTGATAACTTAGAAGCACATACATCAGTGCTTTAATTGACAAGATGGACAAACGTTTTTCCCAAGAAACCTCAGACATAATATGTTGCGTTTCCATTTTAGAACCCAAGACAGCTGCAATTGTCAAACAACAGCCAGATGATTTCAATACCTAGGGTGAAGAGTCATTAGATAGAATTCTGAAGCATTTCATCTTTTCTGACCTAGCTACTGAATCTGCAAAAAGGGAATTCATTTTACTGAAAACAGATCATAGTCTCCTCTCTGTCTTTCCAGCAATTTGTGGAAGCTGTACTGAAAAAGCATCCAGGTGTGTTTCCAGAGACTGAAAAGATCTATCAGACTGCAATGGTTATACCTGTGGTTAGTGCTGAATGAGAATATGGCTTCAGAACCAAATAAAACCAAAATTCAGGAACTCTCTGAACAATAACAACTTACAGAACATGATGCTAGTCTTAAAATGGGTGGAAGTAGAGGAACTGTAGATTCTGAGAGAGCTGCAAGCATGGAGGAAAATGAAGAACAGAAAAAAAGAGTTTGCTTCAGACCTCAGTTCACTCACCAGACAAAGGGGCCAAAGTTTAAAAGGAGAACTATGGGCAAAAGTAATGCAGCGATCGCTCCAGTACCCCGATTCCCCTCCCCCCTGCAGTCACAACATATATTGCCATGTTTAAATATAAATTGCCATGTTTAAATACTTTATCACTCATAAAATTCTGATGATCCTCCCGGTGCAGCCGACATTTTGTAACAGGGGGTACTCACTGCCAGAGAAAGTGCTGCAAACAACGGGACATGATGATGTACCTTTGCCTCTTCCTGTATTTTGCCCAAATGTCTGCAGAATGATTTAATAATCTCCGTATCTCCCATGCCCCGCTCTATTTTTACAGGACTCTGCCATGCTGCACCGGGAGGATAATTAGAATTTACGCGTGATAAGGTATTTACACATGGCAATATATATTGTGACTGTATGGGGGTTCGGGGTACTGGAGCCCCGATTTGAGCAGTGATTGCTGCATTACTTTTGCCCGTAGTTCTCCTTTAAGGAAGGGCCAGGTTTATTTTAGCTTATTATTTTGTGTTTTCAATTCATTCAGTATGGTACTTTTTCAGTGACTGTCAGTCTGTGCTTGCCGTCTACAGTCTGACCAACTCTCTTTTTAATTTTACAAACCAACGTGAACTGAACTTTAAATGCCTTTGATGTCCGTCAGTCTGTCCTCAATCAAACAGTACACACGAAGCAGCGCAAAAAGGAAGACCTGACGACACCAAACAGTAACCACAATTTTTATTGACACTACCACATCAGCAAAACGAAATGTAATTTTCTCAGGGAAATCCCCCCCAAAATCTATCCCTCCCCAAAAAATGTGGGCCCCCCCCCAATTTGGTACACCAGGGGGGATTCCCCCTTGGCCCAGAGCCTGAATTTTCAGCCCTAATAAAAAGATCTGTTCCTTTACCTAACCCTGCTGGATTGAACAGAAAGAGGCAACTGCAATACTGTATCTCAACTGGACCAGTGGAATGTTACTAGAAAAAAAAATGCATTTTCAAGCCCTGAAATAACACTCCCATTACTTGAGGTGAGGACTCATTTATCCAGGTTCGGTGCACACCTATCACCACCCATTTCTGCCCCAGGGTACTGCTGTAACATTTTACTCCAAATCCAGAGTTACAGGCCATTTATTTGCTATTATGAAGCTGCCATCATCACACAAGATACGCCTGGGTTACTTCTGGACTTCATCTGCCAATGCATCACCTGCTAAAACCTGCCTATTTAGAGCTATGAGAGTCGAGATTATTACCCTGACCACTGACCCACAGGCAGTGTGCCAGGAGCACTGACCCAGATGCACCGCTTCTGTCTTGGCATGACTCCAGCACACAGCAGCTCAAAAGCCAGCATAACCTAGTGGTTAGAGAACAGGAATGTGAACCAGGGATCAGAGTCTGAATCCTGGTCCCCCTTATGTTTCTTTGCCATTGGTGGCCCACGGCTGCACTGCAATGAAACAGTAAATCTTCTAGATTACGAAGTGCAGGAAAGATCAGAAAAATCAAGTTGTAGTACACAATTCTCACAGTACAATGACTCCTGATTAGTGCTGGTAAAAAAACTGGCCCTGTGTCAGACTGCCCCGGGGTAGGTGTTCTGGGACTAGGAAAAAAACAAAACCAGAATGGCTTGGTGCTATGCAGTGCTTTACACAGCAACCACATTGGTAGCCAATCATTTCACTTGGAGCCAAGTAACAAAAACAGCACATCACGCCTCATATTTTTGATGTATGGCATAACTGTATTTTCATACTATGGTGTTAATAAACTTCAAGTTTAAAAAAAAAAAAGAAAAGGAACACACTGACCTGCCTTTCATTCGGCCAGCATAAATTTCAATTACTTCATTTGGGTCGTCCAAGAATTAATGTGATTTTCCAACCTTAAGGTACTACTTTTCCGGATATGGTACCTTAGGTTGGCGACAGCTCATTTCTTGCATTTTTAATATTTTCTTGTCAGCCTATATTTAGCTGAAAGGGATCGTAGCTTGGCCCACCAGACAAGAAGGCCAGCTGATCCCTGCCACTTCCCTACTCATGTACACGCTCAGGCAAGTTATGACGTGCAGCAAGGGAGAGCGTGGGGGTGCACCCCCACTGCAATGAATGGAAGTGAATTGTCATTGCTATTTAATACATTATGACGGCAAGTTGGAGATTAATGAAGGCCATGACTCAACTAACAAAAAACCTTATTAGTCAAACGGTGGCCTTCATTAATTTCCAACACGCCATCATAACGTACTAAATAGTAATGAAAACTGACTCTCATTCAGTTCAATGCGGCACGCCCGTGCACGCTCCCGTGCTGCATGTCATAACGTGCCTGCGCACGGCAGTGTGTACATGACTAGGGAAGAGGGAAGGCTCGGCTGGCCACTTTGTTGAGGCCAAACTACGATTCCTTCCAGCTAAACACAGGCTGAAAGGAAATACTAAATTGCAAAAATGGACCATCGCTGACATATGTTTGCCACACATGGTAAGCTAAACATTAACAGCAGAAAACTGGAAAATCACTTTAAGCAGGGAAATTTACAAAAAAAAAAAAAAAAAAACATCACTCAACTGCATTTTTTTTAATTAAATATAGATTTTGGCAACCAGGAAGGAAGCAGACACAAGTTCTTTTTCAGAAGACAGTCTTCAAGGGACTCCAAAATCTGAAAGTGAACAAAATTATGGAGCTGATGGGGTACATACAAGCAAATTGAGGGAGCTCAGAGAGGTACTGGCTGCACCTCTGAAAGTCCTATTAAATAGTTCACTGGAAACAGGAATGGTTCCGGAGGACTGGAGGAGGGCAGACATAGTTCCACTTCACAAAGCGGTGGCAGTGGTGGTGGGGAAGTTAATGGAGACACTGCTGAAGGAAAGGATTGTGAAGTATCTTGAATCCAGCAAGTTATAAGACCCAAGGCAGCATGGATTTGGTGGGGGGAACGGGGAAATGGATAAGGGTGGGGCAAGGGACATGACCTACCTAGATTTCAGTAAGACTTTCAACATCGTTCCACACTGGAGACTCAAAGTAACTGGGCAGCTTAGGGGTGAGTCCTAAGGTGGCAAACTGGGTAAGAAATTGGTTAAGGGAAGGAGACAGAGGGTGGTGGTAAACGGCGTTCATGCCGAAGGAGGGAGGGTGACCAGCAGGATGCCTCAGGATTCAGTACTAGAAACAGTCCTCTTTAATGTCTATTTTTTTATCGTATTTCTATTTTATCGCCTGCTGTGGCATGTTACCGGTGAGGGCATCCAGCCCCCAGCTCTGCCTGCCTGGAGAGCAGCAGGCTCACTCGCATGATGGGGGGAACTGGTGTAGCCGTCTGCTGACCTGCCAGAGGGCCCCCCATGCCACTCTGAACTGGGCCCCCCCCCCAAGCCCCCCTAGCGCGATTCCATGACAGTCCTCCGGGCAGAGCAGAGTGCAGTCATCAAGCTGCACGGTCGCGCCCAGCCATTTTACTCTCTTAGATCTCCTGGAGTATGGACATACAATGACATCCTGAGGCACGTTGTGCCGATGTCTGCTACACTCCACCCATTGCTGCACCAGCCCTGTAATGTCCCCCGGTCATCACCTGGGGTACTGCAGAGCGGTAGAAGTCCTCAGTCCTCCCCAGGATAGGAGAGCAGTCCTCCGGACGTTTGATCCTATCCCTCCCCTGCTGACCCCTAATGACCCAGGCACGTTTCCGAACCAGGGTCATCAGCATGGTGTGAGGTGTGGCGTCCAGCGTCTCAACCCTCAGCACCACTGGGCCAGCTTCTCTCTAATGTCGTTATGAATGTGACACTGCAGAGGAGCTGGAAGGGAAGATCTGCCTCTTTGCAGATGACACCAAAATCTGTAATAAGCTGGACACTCCAGGGGAGATGGAAAGAATGTGCAGCGATCTGAGAAAACTTGAGGAGTGGTTAAGAGCATGGAGGCTGCGTTTCAATGCAAAAAAGTGCAAAATCATGAGCTTCAGGCACAGAAACCCAGAGGTGGAGTACAGAATGGGAAAAGAGATACTAATGGTCACCAAACAGGAAAGGGACCTGTGGTAATCATATCTGATGACCTGAAGGTGGCCAGGCATTGCCACAAGTCAGTTGGCAAGGCCAGTGGGGTGCATACATGGGGTAGCACCAGCAGAAGGAGAGAGGTGGTGTTGCTGCTGTATTGCTCGCTTGTGAGACCCCATCTTGAGTACTGTGACCGGTTCTGGAGACCATGTCTCAGGAAGGACATAAATAGCATGGAGGCTGCCCACAGGAGGATAACAAGAATAGTGCAGGGGCTGCATTGGAAGCCCGATGAGGAGAAACTGAAGGACGTTGATTTGTACACTCTGGAAGAGAGAAGGGACAGGGGGGGCTATGATAGAGACCTATAAATACTTCATGGGGGTGTAAAGTACCAGAGAGTAGTATTTTTCAGAAAAAACAAACAAAAGATGCACAAGAACAAGGCAGCATGCAAGAAGCTGGAAAGGGGTAAATTCAGGACAGATGCAAGGAAGTACTTCTTCACAGAAAGAGTGGTGGGTGCCTGGAACAGTCTTCCAGTGGAGGTGGTGGGGGTGTAAACAAAGGTGGGATTCAAGAATTCATGGGATAGGCATAAGGGAATCATAGCAGAAAAGTAAGGAGGGGGAAGAGACAGCTGGAGATCAAGTCGAGTCTGCAGTGACCATATAGGCAGGGAAAGAATGGACTGACTGTGTGGGCCAAGTGATCCTTATCTGCCACCAAGTCCTATGGTTCCAAGTTGTTTTTTGCCAGCTATTCTGAATGCGGTTGTCAAAGTGACTACCTTAAACCACCAGTCAGCAAAGTGCCAATGTTGCAGCTCGAGACGCCAGGGACATGGGTTCAGGAACGGATCTGAGTCATCAGTAGGCTGGTGGGAGGTGGAACTGAGAATCCCTAAAGATGGCCACTGCCTCTGAGAAGTGAGGGTTGTCCTTCCTGCTACTACAGCCCAACCTGGGATCCACAGGTGTCGATGCAGCTGGGATTCAACCATGAGTAGAGTGAAGCAAGCTTTATGACACCAGTGCAGCTGCTTGCCGGCACCTGAAGATGTCAGCGGGCACACTCTCAAGGGTGGTAAAAAAAAAAACGTAAAACTGGTGCAACCAATCAAGACAGATGACATCCTGCCACCAGCCCCCCCATCTTAGCTCCTACTCCTCTGTCTCCAGAATGCCGCCCAATGCCACTGTCTCCAGCAACTGCTGGCCAAATCTTAGGACTACACCTGCTGCAGCTCTGAAAGGTAGGGCCTAGCCTGGGGGCCTTGGGGATACAATAGTGCTGGACTATTGCATGGAATCCTGGGAGGAGTAGCGACAGGATGGGGCTCCAGGGCAGGGAAAGTGGCACTGGTAGTGACTGAAGAAGATCTCACTTAGTGAGCCAAGGAGCACAAAATGTACAAAAAAGAAAAGCGTCCAACTTAAAATAAAATATTTGACATAGGGCACTGCATGATGGCCAGGCAGCCAACCAGTGCAAAGTAATGGAAAGAAGCAGCCTGCCTGACCTTGCATCATTGCTCAATGTCATGATGCCAGGGCCCTGCCTTCCTTCCAAGCCTTGATACTCACTGCAACATCACTAGTCTGAGTCGTCTTCACGATAAGAAACCCCACATGCTCAAACTGAAGCAAGCAGCTAACAGGCCCCCCCACCTGCACAGCACACTGACATCCTGTCCAACCCCCCCAAAAAAATGCCACAAAGCATTCCACCACATGGCACATAGTATACAGTAGTGAGGATAGTTCCCCGTGTTGTGCTGACTGTTCAACACTAACTGACTGGGCCTCACCTATTCAAATACTGCCCCCCGAGATCTCTGAAATGAGCAACACAATCATGGAATATCAAATGCTGTCTTCAATGGAGTGGGCGACAATGCAGACCGGTGTGGCAGATTGATGGTTCTCTTTACTCTGCTATATGCAAACTGATGCAACACAGTTCTGATGACACCGGCAGTTACTCTGGCACTTTAAGTACTGCAGCTATGAGACCCTCATTTATGAATTTTTTTGATGTTCTGTTTATCCTTTCTCTGCTTTACATCCTCCCTAATTCCATCCACCAAACCACTGGTTCCCTCTTTCTCCTTACCACTATGGTCCCCTGTTATGTGTGCCTCCGGCACCACATCCCACTCCATACCCAAATACCCTCAAGAAGGAGAAAGGCATCCAGCTTCCAATGCTTCTTGAAGGAGTGCAAGAACAAGGGAAATTGGAGCTGGGCAGGTTATGGGGAAATGTGAGAAAGTTTTTCTTCACAAAAGAGGGTGGTGGACAAATGAAATAGCCTCCCACAGAAGGTGGTGGGAGCAAGCACAGTGGAGGATTTTAAACATGCCTGGGATAAGCACAGGGGAACCTTGAGGAGGGAAGAAGTGCTGGGAAACCACTGACCATTTAGGGTCAGAGGCCACAAACAAGTATAGGGCTTAAGGGCAGGCTAGATGGGCCTAGTGGTCCTTATCTGCTGAAAATTTCTATGTTCTAGGTTTCTAGATTTCTAATGGTTGAAGAGGCAGAACGTTGGGCTCACACGGGACATGATGTCATGTGAAGGGGCTATACCTTTACTCATCTAAGGATGTTGTGTAAACACACCTGTGAATGACAGCAGGGAACAGGAAAGGAAGCTGTGCTGTATGTAACTCCCTTTCCATTGGACTATCACAATTAGTAACACAATGGCACGCATCCCTAACCCCACCCGAAAGCCTTGAGCATCCACTGGGACTGTGCTCAGCCTTTGCCAGAGTTGGACTGTCCCACCAGGATACCTTGTAATTCCCAGGTGGGTTCCCCTCAGTTGGGTACCTGGCCGCCTTCTAAACTCGGAAATTCTTTGCATTTATTTTTTTTCCCTTAATTATATGAGGTACGTGGGACACTGCAGGTAAATGTAAGATGCAAACACCGAGCTAGTCCATCAGATTTAAGTAGAATACTGATATGACTGTTTCACCCTGGGCCCTCACCTGTTGGTTTTTCAGGTGGGCCCCTTGTACTCCATTCCAACCCTGGTCTTTGCCAGTCCTACTGGTCTTGGGGCATGATAGGTCCACTGCATGGTGAGCAAATGTGCTTAGCACTGGGCCACTGAGTCATCCCTATAGCACAGTTTCTGCTCATGCCGCATCTCAAATACTAACTGGCTGTGCCACAGCTGAGCCCTAATGCCAAAGCTGTCAATGGTTCCAGACACACTCATGTAAATAAGAGCCAGTAACGAGGGGAAGAAAGTCCTCCTCTATTGGGATACATTTCCTGGCCATGAAGGGGTACAAAACAGAGGACTGCATTTCTTCTCTTCCCAGAACATATTTAATGACATCACTAGGGTGGCTACTGCTTCATTTCAGTACATGACTCAAAGCCACCTGGAATAAAAACTTAGCCATCCTGACCCAATTCTACTTGATTCTAGAATGAAGCGAAACCAAAGACCACTGGCAAAGCAATTTTCTTTATGAGGCACCCATTTCCAGGGGCTCTGGGCACCTCACAATCAAACAATACATTAAAACCATAGCAATAAAACTGGGAGTGAATCAAGCTCAACTCAAGACTTTCCTATTCCGGCTCTGTTCTGGTTTTCATTTTATCCCCAGGATTCCAGAAATTAAGTCTCCCACGAAAAATTTAATGCAAGGCATGTATTGCATCCTCTGCTTCTGAGGACTGGAACAAACAGCAAGACTACCCTAAACAGGAACACACATTTAGAAGCTTCACAAAATGGTACGGACATTCCTCCAAGAACCTTACTACTATTTCCTAGCTAATTAACCTGTACATGAGAGTGTCAATTATCGTGATGCCAATTAATGTGTTTATGGTACTTCACCTGTCTTAGAACTACACTGCAGTCTCCAGCAGCCTGATAAAAATGAGGTTCTGCAGCTTCTAAGGTTACATCAGTGACATTGTAAGTCATTACATTACAAATTTAGTAAATAAGAAAGCTTACCCCAGTCATTTGAGCCTCACGGTTCAGAGATGTCACCCAAGCTCGCTGCCACTGACTACGCCAGCTGTTCAAGGCCAGGACCCAGTTCAACAGAGGGTCCAGTTCCTCCGATAATCCTCCTCTGCCAGTGCAAACGATGCTGCCTTCTCTGCGACCCCAGACAACACCCAGCACATACTGGGCCAGGTAAACAACCACCGTAACAACAGAGGCAATGAAAAGGGTAACCAAAAAGAACCACTTGATCTCCCCCAGGCTGAGAATGTCCGTCAGAGAGTTCAGCAGAGGCATGGCTGCAGAGCATAGTCAGGACAACAACTTCTGGGCTTCTATCATGGACTATGAGAGAGGTGAGTGATAAGAAGGAATACAATGAGTCTGCAACCTATACAGATTAATGTTTTAAAAAACTACGGAGTGCTGCGTTACTAAAAAAAAGTTTTTGGGGGTTCCAACGTGATGTTGGGAAATAAAATGTTTAATACATGGCTCCATAAAAAGCTCAATAAATAGCGAATCGGTTTCAACTGTCCCCCCAAAAACATAAACCGTGTGTAACCATTCAGGAAAATAGCAGTAGAGAATTAAAGTAAAAAATGCACCAGAAGTTCAGCCCCAAAAAGTCAAGAAGGAGCTCGTTCAAGTTCTCAAGTGAAAGGAATTCCTCAAGTATATGGCTCAGGATACACACAGCTGGATGAAAACAGAAACTGACAGAGTTGTACAGACTTCGCTTCCGCGTACAGAACCCGCCCCTCTCAGAATCCTGAGGATCGGCGGCTGCAGTCCCCGATCTGCCTTGGGGAGCGCTTCCTCCCAAATGAGGCAAGGCTAGCTGCTATGCTCAGCTTGGCCCCTCTTGCATGATCCTGGAACGGCTGGCTGGTTGGATGACAAAGCTAGCGCGCAGGATCAGATGTCCTCTAACATACCACTGAACACCGGCTCGCGCCGCGGTTCTCCGCGCTACCAATCAGACGCACCTCTGCCCCGCCCGTCACGAGGAGCCCCGGAACCACCGCGTGGCCAATCACCCCCTCACTCTCCGCAGCAGGGCTGAACGAGTGGAAACAGGCGAGAGTTACTAAGGCTGTCCCTCTGCCCGTGCCGTATAGCATGACGTCACCTGACAGGCAATTGACACCGTCGAAGGGGCGGACTTCTTCAGGTGCCAAACCAGGAAACAAACAAACCGCGGCTGTGTGGCTGGATTGTTAAACGGGAGACCCGAGTCAGTTTCTGTTGTCACTTATCAGGATCCAGGGCCACTGCTGCGCGGGTTCTTCGTTCTAGAACCTTGAATCAACTTTCGGGTTGTCGAAGGAACACGGAGATTATTATTACGAACGTTCTGACTGGGCTGCTTAAGTGAGGGCCGCGGGCAACCCACCGGAGTTCTCGGCTCCCTACTGTCCCGGTGGCACCATGAACTGCCGCTCCGAGGTGCTGGAGGTGTCGGTTGAGGGCCGCCAGATCGATGAGGCGGTGCTGGCGCTGCTGCACACCATTCTCCTGCACCGAAGCACCGGCAAGTTCCACTACAAAAAGGAGGGCACCTACTCCATAGGCACGGTAGGCACCGAGGACACGGACTGCGACTTCGTCGAGTTCACCTACGTCCACCTCGCCTCGGAGGAGCTGGACAGGTCGCTGCGCAAGTCTGTCGGGGAGTTCAAGGTAAGGGGAGAGGGAGGCAGATTGCGAGTACGGAGTGAGCAAGTCAAGGAGATAATAGGGCTCTATTCATTGGACATTCAATCAAAGAAAGTGAATGAAGAGGAATGGAGATGGGTTATAGCATACCTCTCAACTGTACCACATTAGGAGGAACGTTCCTCATTTTACTTCACGAAAGCTCCCTGTTCCATATTGTGAGGACTTGTTCTTCCACATTCAGTATTAACATTTGAAAGCAAACATCTTTAGTAAATGAGCAAAAAAAATATTCAATTAATAACAGACTTTTGGAACATAAATGCAAGCATTTTAACAGTGTTCTGAACCTCCTAGGTAAAGATTTAAGTGTTCCACATTTTGCTAATTTGTTCCACATTTTGAGAGGCATTTTTCCACATTTGGGGGACAAAAGGTTGAGAGGTATGGGTTATATAGAGAGGAGGAGGAAATGATAAGAACTGGGGAGTGGGTAGATGGAGAAGGGCACTGAAGAAGTGGTTACGTTAAAATTTTTTAGTGGTGGAAACACACCCCAGGGATTACATAGAGACAAAGGGCTGGAGTCAGAGAGGTCTGCCTCAAGTTGTGGCAATGGCAGCTTGCGGCGACTGGCCCTGGCCTGTGCACCCGATTCAGGATTGGAGCGGGTGCTGCAGGTTGCAGGACTGCAGTTGCGATGGACGAGGGCTGCCATGACACCCCCATGTCTACCTCTGAGGCCCCGTACAGTGTGGGCGCCAGCCCCAAGGACCCCCTCCCAGAACATGGACCCATACCTGCCCTGGTGGTCAAGTGGCCCTTCAACACACACACACACACCGGCGGGTGCGTTGGCAACTGGCCCTGGTGGTGAGGGAGGGCTGCACCAGTCACTGGTGGGGTATTGGGGTGTGTGGGGGAGTCACTAGACCACCAGGGGGATGGCGGGGGGATTGTGCCCCAGGGCATGGGGGGGCTCGCAATGTGTGTATTTGTGGGGGTCTGGGCATTGGGGGTGTGCCACACCCTTCCTGGCACCGTGCATGCCATGCTTGGAAACCGGAGCCATGGGGGTCCATAACCCACAGGGGTTGTGGGGCTGGGGCACAGTGGCAACCTCCAGTGAACAGCGGAGACCAGTTAGACCACCTTTTTGTTGGCGCAACTGGTCTTTGACAGATGTTCACTGCTTGTTGTCTCTGAATCCCATCAGTGAACGTAGTGGCCTCCCTACCTGAGTAGGGTGCAAATGCTGCCAGAAACCCCCTTCAGCCATGTTGCAAGGGAGTTTCAGGTGCATAGGTGCTATTGGGTGCAGGCAGCCTGCCGCATGTCGCCTATGTGAATCCCGCGGGGACACGACGCAAGTACGACTTGCACCTTATTTTCCGACACAAGTTACCTTGCGTCCTGCGTTGGCTTCTCTGAATCCAGCCCATAGACTTTGACGGCTGATAAGGACCACTTGGCCCACCCAGTCTGCCCATTTCCCTACCTACTGGATAAGCTGCAGATCCTAGTTAACCAACAGGCTATTTCTTCCTACCCCCTACTATAATTGCCTTATGTCTGTCCCAAGCATTCTTGAATTCCCCCACTTTTTAACCCTACGACCTCTTCAGGGAAAATACTTCTTCACGCTGCCCCTGAACTGCCCCCTCTCTATCTTCAGATTGTGTCCCCTTGTTCTTGCACATCTCTCCCCATAGTTCTTTAAGAATTCTGGGGTGAATCCCATCTGGCCCTATTGCCTCATCCACCTTGAGTTTTAGGAATTCTTTCAGGACCCTTTCTTCTTTGAATGGATGGGTATCAACCCCTCTATCCAGAGTGCTATTATTGTTTGGTTTAGGTACGCCCTCCTCTTCTGTTTTGAATGGTGAACAAAACTTTTCATTCAGTATCTCTGCATTTTCACTGTCGCCCTCTGCGTGACCCCTCCCCATTAAGCCTCACTATCCCTCCCTTGGTCTTTCTTCATTCACTAATGTACCTATAAAAGGTTTCATCCCCTTTCTTAACTGAGTTGGTTAAATTTTCCTCGGTTTTTGGGCTTTGCTATTCTGGCTGCCTTCCCCACTTCTTTTTGCTTTAGCTGGTACAGTTCTCTGTCCTGCTCCTTCTATTATTCCTGATAGTTTCTGAATGCTATCATTTTCTCCCTAACCTTCCCCACCACCTCTTTTGAGAACCATAGTGTTTTTACCTTCATTTTGTTTTTTGTTTATTTGCTTCACACAAAGGCATGTTGCAGGGATTTATTTAACTCTAAAAATTGATTAGCGTTTTGCTCATAAAAGTACTAAATCTTTGTGACAATGCATAACTCTTGCCTCACTGTGTTTAACAAACACAGCACTTCTAGAAAATCTATATTCATACTTTCTGTACAGTTAGCATAGTCCCAAGAAAAAAACTGCTAATCAATTATTTAAAACCCTGATGTTGCCTCTTTGATGGTAGTTTTGATTTTTCCCCGTTGTTCCTCCACCCCTCATTCCTGCTCTTTTGCTAGTGCATTCCTTAGGCTCTCTCCCATTCTGCCAAAGTCAGTCCTCCGAAAGTCCAGTATCCTTGCTTTTGTATGGCTGTGTTTATCGTGAACCACACTGTCTGGTGATCGCTTGTTGCCAGATGACTATCCACTTCTAAATCCAAAATCCTCTCACTGTCCCCCGTTTGAGAGCACCAGGTCTAAGACTGCTCCCTCCCGAGTGGGTTCCAACACTAGCTGCCTGAGGTATGCCACCTTTAGGGCATCGAGAATGGCTCTGCTCTTGGATGTGGCTGCAGCAAATGTGCTCCAGTTAACATCTGGCGTATTCACGTCCCCCATCAACAACATCTCCCTTTTTTTCTACCGTTCTAAGGATGCCTTGTATCATTTCCTCCCCCAGAGATGGGGGTCTGTATACAATCCCTGTGTGGATTGTGGTGCAATTTCCTGTCTCCAAGGTGATCCACAGTGCCGCTTCTCCTCCCTGTTTACCCTTTAGTTCCGTTGCTTTGGTCCTTTCCCTCATGTAGAGAGCTACTCCTCTTTCACCTTCCTTTTAAATTGGGTAGGAGCCCACAGGAACTCAATCAGTTCCACTGCTGTCATCTTTCTCCACTGACTACTATAAGAGAGTTCTGCCACCTAGAAATGACAGTTCCTGTGGGTTCCTGCCGAATTTAAAAGAAGGAATCGGGACCTCAGTTTTATTTATGTATTTGAAAGTTTCATCAGGAATGGCATACTGAGCTAAAATTGACTTGTTTCCAGATGTGTCATGGGGAAGGTGGAAGAGATGAGGACTGTAACAGTAAATATATTTCTTTCTCCTAAAGCTGGTCTCCAGGCTCATCACTTCTGGGAGGTACTTCCTGGAACCACGTGATAGGCAGGAGACAACCTCCCATCTACTTCCTCTAGCACCAGTTTACTTCCTGTCTGTGTGGTGGCAGGAGCTCTACAGGACCTCTGTCACAGAAGTCACAGTCCAGGAGAATGGTGAGTTTTTATTTTCTATACTTGTGGATTCGAATTCTTTAGTGCTCTGGAGCGCTAATACAGGGATCCCAGTCTCAGCCTTGCATGCTGGACAGATGGGCTCCCTCGCTACATGTATTTCCCACGCTTGAGTGATTGAGGAACCAGGCCCCCCCCCCCCCACCACGGAGCTTCACCAAATTATACATTACACAGTGCATTTGTGCATTTTGTTTTGCCTAGTACTGATCTCGAACTGCCTAGTCGCTGAGAGGGTAAGTAGGACTGTGTTCAGTTTTTTTTTTTGGGAGTTCCTTAAATAAACTGAGCCCGTAACCTGGATCTATATTTCTACACCAGCTTGCCATTTATTGTTGTTTACTGTAAATGTACAGTACATTTTGCAGCTCCCAGGGGCTGTGCTGCAGGACCTGAGAGGATGTAGGGTCATCTCTGGGTCCCAGTAAAATTAGAGAGCCCCAGGGATGGCCCTGTGTCATCCTGCCTGCCACACAGCCCACTGGGAGCGATAGAATGTACATGTAAAGCAGAAAAAAAAAAAAAAAAAAAACATGCACTGGCATGGGAATACAGAGGTTGTTTTTTGGCTTAGTTTATTTATTTATTTTTTTAATTTTTTCTCTTATCTGTTTCTTTCGTGGGTCCCCTGGTCGGCAACCAGCCTTGGCCACTCATCCAGCCTCACACCCCGACATCAGGCAGCAACCCCTCTTCCCCTACAGATTACCCCCTGGGGCAGCGAGGAGCCCCCCTAGCTCAACTCCCCTCAACCAGGATCCAGATCGGGGAGCACCATTCGGGGTCAGGGCCTGCGGCAGGTGGCTGCTTCATGCTGCATGACCAGGACCATTTTCATGTTTTCTCCCTTGCGTGAGTGGGGCGTGCAGTGATGCCAGCAGAGGGAGTGTGCACGCGTCCACACGTGCTCCTACAGGTGTCTGTCTCATTTCAGCCCCTGTTTTTGCAGCATCGGCACACTGCCCTCCAGCCTCCGCTAGGGGCCAGTCGTGCACCGACCACTGGAGTCCCTCCCCGGAGATGGAGAGCAGTCCCTCAGATGGTAGATCCCTCTCCTCCCCTGTAGGCCCATGCCTGTTCCTGAACACAGGTTGCCGGTGTAGCGCAAGGTAAGGCGTCCAGCGCCTCAGCCCTTAGCGCCACTGGGCCGGCTCTTTGGCTTAGTTTATAAAAGCTTAGGAATGGCAGTATAGTCTTGAGGTTAGAGCAACCAGCTGTTGAACAAACTCAATACATCCAGAAGACCTGGATTTGATTCTCACAACTTCCACTTGCATACTGTTTGACCCTGAGTAAGTTACTTCAACCTCCCAGTGCTCCCGGGATTCACCTGGAAATAAGCTTCAGCAAAGTGGGGTTTTCCCGGCCAAAAATGGTGAAATAAAAAAAAAAAATCTGGAAAACTGTCCTAGTGGGAGGGTAGAGAGGGAAATTAAAGCAATGGGGCTTAGCAGTCCTCCAGACTGTGCACATATACTGCAAAGACCTCTCACTGATCATATAGTATATGGGAAGTGTCTGAAATGCTCTACGGTAAAACAGCAAGCTGTTGTAAATAGTGCATGTCCAAGCTCCAAGCTGACAATGGGGGGGGGGGAACTGTTACAGTGTAAACTAGACTGAGCACAACTGCAAAAATGACAGAAATGTCAAGCCTCAGTGATGATATCCGTAGTGACTTTTTTTTTTTTTTAAGCCATTCACTATTTTTTTTTTTTTTTTTTTCAACCATTTTGTGCCTTGTTTGAATTTGATCCTGCCTGATGTCTTGAAGGCTTCCTGACTCTCTAACTGTCACGGTACAGGCATTTTGAATATACAATAAAAAAATCAGTGTGTGGTTAGGCATGTACAACAAGCTCAGGATTCCATCTTGGGTTCCTGATGATATAAGAGACCACTAGAGCATTGTCGTTGTTGTTTTTTTTTTTTTAATCGGGAACTCTCGATGGAATCCTTAACTTGTTGTACATGCCTAACCGTACGCTAGTCTGTATTTATAATACATGGTCATTACTTATTGTGCATGGGTTTTCATATGCTCACAAATGCTCTTTTTACTTTAATAGTTACATTGCTACTATAGCAGAATAATGTGTTGTACCAAAGTAGCAACATCGCGGACACAGGCTTGCATGGTGCAGCATAACAGCTGCATAAAACCATAATATACCTGCAGGGGGCTGTGTGAGTTCGAACAGTGCCATACTTCCATGTGGCAAGGACAGTAACAGGGCAGTAGTGGTGAGTAAATAAGGATGACTTGCCTTTTACAGGGTTTTAAATAGTTGATTAGCAGTTTGTTTTTTTTTCCTTGGGACAATACTAACTGTACAGAAAGTATTTATATAGGTTTTCGAGAAGTGTTATGTTTGTTAAACACATTGAGGCAAATGCTATGCATTTTTACAATGTTTTAATACTTTTATGAGCAAAACGCTAATCAATTTTTAGAGTTAAATAAAACCCCTGCTGTTTTGAAGGCCCCATATACTATGTAAGATAATATATCGTCACCCATACCAATTTGGCCAGTGTTTTCATCTCTGGGATTGTGATGAGTAAGGCACAGTTACATGACCCATCGAGGACACTGCGAGTCTGTCACTGTTAAGGACCAGGCTAGGACTGAGACTCCCAGTAGGATTCAGGGGGAGAGGAAGGCACTAAGCAGGGTAAAGGGAGTAAAGAAAGTGGTGTGCCAGGGTATTCATAGTTGGAGATTTGCGGGTGAAGTATGTTGAGATGATGATGCGTGGGGTAGGAACTACAAGCGGGGGAGGTCAGATGCCTTCCTGGCAGGGCTCTTGGGGATGCTGGTACCCACGTCATCTATGCACATTTTGTGCTTCGGGGTGCTGTTTTTTTTTCCTCTGGAAATCCCTGAGATGCTCATTTACGAGGCCCTGGGAGTCCATACACTGAGCCACGCCCCAATGTTCGCATGTCTCATAATGTAAGAATCTGTAGCGTGCAAGGATGCACTCCATTGGTTTTTTATGGAGCTGTGTTTTTAACCAGAATTTTTAATGTTTTAGAGGGCGAATTCAAACAAATTGAGACCACTGCTCAACTAACAAGGCCCTTGTTAGTTGAGCGGTGGCTGTAATTTGTTTGAGTTCACCCTCTAAAACATTAAAAATTCTGGTTAAAAACACAGCTCCATAAAAAACCAATGGAATGCACAACTGCGCTATACAGATTCTTACATTACAAGATGTGCGAGCATGGGTGCATGGCTCGCCTTCATTTCAATAGGAACCCTTAGAAATTTACCAGGGACTCCCATTTTTGGGCTGCGCCCCCTTTTTTTTTTTTTTTTTTTAAAGAAAAGCCTGGACCTCCAAACCAAAAATCCTACCGAGAGCCCTATTCCTGGAGCATCAGTCCTGAAGGATGAGGCCAGGATACAGAGGCCAGTGGATGAAATGAGGGTTGTGCCACATGACCTAGTAAACTTGGGTACAAACAACTTGGCAAACGATGGGCTGCAGGCTAGTCCAAAATCTAGGGAGAGAGTTGAAAGGGAAGGCAGCAAAAGTGTCCTTTTTGGGGTTGCTGCCCGTATGGGAGGGGGAAAGGTGAGGCAGGAAGAAACTGAGGCATTTGATGCCTGGTTGAAGGAATGGTATCAGGAGAAAGGATATGGATTTTCGGGTGACGGGGGGGGAAACTTTTGGGACAGAAGGCTATTCAAGGCGGCTGGCCTTCATCTCACAAGGGAGGAAATTAGTGCACTGGGGCAGAAACTGGACATTTCCATGGTAGGGATGTCACAATATGAAATTCTGACAGTGTGATAACACTTTTATTTAATACTTTGGTTACTTTTGACCTGCGGTATTACAGAGGAAGTCATTTTTGTACAAAAAGGAAGCCTCCTCGGACTCTTGCTTAAGGAAGAGTAGATGTGGAAGCGACAGTTGTCCCTGAAAATACAAAAAAACTAGTTGAAAGGTTTGAATACTGCAATATACCATGAATCACGGTTATCCCGGTATCAGAAATTGCCTGTGGTATTAATACCATGATTTCTGACACTGTGGTATACTATAAAACAGTGATACAATGGCATCCCTACTCCGTGGGCAGTCTCTTAAACTTGGGAGGGGAGGCTGATACTGAGATACCCCGAATAGATGCACGAAGAACATTGCAGGGGCTAGCTCAGAACAGAACTAGGATCAGGAGAAATCAGGGAGCAGGGACAGGTGAAGGGAGAGAGAGAGAGAGAGAGAGAGAGAGAGAGAGAGAGAGAGAGCAGGCAAAAATAGTCCAGCTAACAGAGGGGGTAATGGATGGGCAGGGAAGGGAGAGGGCCGCACTAGACAGAGATCAGACAAAGGAGGAGGGAGTAAGGAGGCTGCACGTAGAGAATGGTTTGCCCAAATAACAGAAGTTTGAACAATAAGATCAGTGAACCGCAGGTAATGGAAAATGAGGCTAAGTTAGATTTAATGGGCATCACAGAGAAATGGGCCAGTGGAATCAATGACTGGGAACTTGTGGTTCAGGCATACACCTTACATAGGAGAAACAGGCAGGGGTAAAAGAGGGAGAGTAGTCCTGCATACTAAGGAAGGAATCAAGTTGACAGAAGTTGGGACCATCAGAAAGGAGGGGGGCTGTTTGGGTGCAGCTGACATCAGCTGTCGGAAATAAATTTTAAATTAGGGATAGTCTGCAGACCACTGGGGTAGGAAGGAAAAGGGGACAGGGAGTTGAGGGAGGAAGTCAGGAGGGAGCAGCAAAAGGAGATCTGATATTGGTGGGGGACCTGAACCTGCTAGCTATCGACTGGGATATTCCTGTGCAGAGTGCACCAAGAATCGGCAACTGCTAGATACATTGCAGGACTGCTTACTGGTGCAGCTGGTCAGGGATCCCATGTGGCAGGACACCGTACTCTGCTTGATACTCATCAGTTTGGAGATGGGGGAATCCAGAAACCTTTGGGGTTTATTAACCACAGCACTGCGTAGTTCGAACTGGCAGTGAGGATCAGTGGTCCCCCTTTGAAGACAGTGGTTCTGGATCTCAAATGAGTGGACTTTTGGCAGATGCAGGAGCTGGGTAGAGAGATTGGTGGTTGTACACCAGATCAAGGGGCTAGAACAGTGGGGTAGGATTAAGGGGTACTTCTAGCTTTTTTGTCCTCTTTGCCTCCTCCCACCAACTGGCGATGGGGACACATGTATTTTATGGATTTTCTTCCCCTGACACCCCCACCCCGAGGCCCTGGCACACAGCCGTGTGAACGTGTGGAGGCACACATCGCACCCTGTGGTGCCAGCTCAGCCTCTTCCACCTCCCGATGCATTTTTGCCCCCCGCCTCGCTACCTACCAGACCTCCATAGAACTACAGGGCGCCAGCCCACCCTCTGGAGGAGAGCTGCCTGCGGCATGCTCAATCCTGCTCCACTCCCCTGCACCAACACCCGACGGCCCAAGGTGGTTCCAATTGGATCGCTAGCATAGTGCGAGTGAAGGCCTCCAACGCCTCAACCCTCTGCGCCACCAGGCCTGCTAAAGGGGCACTTCTTGAGGCATCTAAATCTTGTGCAAGGAAGGCTGACAAAAGAAACGAGCACAAAGAGCCAATCTGTTTTTCAAATTGGGTGGGGGAGGCTCTAAGGGCGAAAAGAAGGGCCTTCACTATGTACAAAAGGAGTAAGGCTGAGGAAGAAAGGCAGCAATATTAGAGTAGACTCAAAGAAGCAAGGATGGTAATTTAGTAAGGAAAAGGAAGCATGTGTGGATCTGCGGATTGCTGAGGGTGTAAAAGGTGGGGGAAATAATTTTCTAGATACATTCAAGGGTAAAAAAGGAAAACGGGGGTGGGGGGATAGTCGGGCTAAGGTAGGGTAGTGGAAGGTGACAAGCAGAAGGCAGATGTACCGAACAGTTATTTCTGGTTGGTATTCACTGTAAAGGATGACAGATCTCTACCAGAGAGTGGTATCAAGGCCATCACATAGTGGGGTTAAGAAGATGAGCAGGGTTGAGATGATGGTAGAACGAGTGAGGAGGGGATTGGAAGCCGTCAAGGTAGATAAGGCTGCATCCACAGGTACTTGGAGAATTGGCAACAGCATTGGTGATACTATTTAACGATTCACTGAAGTCAGGCATGGTGCTGGTGGATTGGAGATCTGCCTGTCATAGAGGAAAAGGTCAAGAAGCATAGGTAGACCAGGAGAAGTTTTAAAATTTGCAAGTAGCGTTTTGTTATTAACAACAAGATAAAAGTAGCAAAAAAAAAAAAAAAAAATTATACAGGATGGCTCTTAATACAGGCGGTTCAAACAAAAGTTCTACATCTGAGAGAATCTCTAAATCTAAATTTGATAAACCAAAACCAAGAAACATAAAAACATAGAAATTGTTGGCAGATAAGGACTGCAAGGCCATCTAGTCTTCCCGTAAGCCCTACACTAGTTTGTGGACTCTGACCCTACCTGGTCAGTGGCTTTTCACCTCTCCTTCCCACCGCTAAGGTTCCCTTATGTCTGTCCCAGGCATGTTTAAATTCCTTCACCGTGCTCGCTCCCACTACCTCCTGTGGCAGACCATTCCATGCATCCACCACCCTCTCTGTGAAGAAAAACTTCCTCACATTACCCCTCAAACTGCCACCCTCATATCATGCCCCCTTCGTTCTTGTATTCCTCCTATATTGGAAGATGTCTCCCTTGCACTTTGCACTTTGTTTATGCCCTTAAGGTACTTGAATGTTTCAATCGTATCCCCCCCAACCCCTGATCCCTTTTCTCTTCCAGCAAGTACATAGTGAGGTCCTTTAATCTCTCCTCATATGTTTTCTGATACAAGCCCTGTACCATCTTAGTCGCCCTTCTCTCTACCACCTCTGCCCTGTCAACATCTTTACAAAGGTGCGACCTCCAGAATTGCACACTGTACTCTAGATGAGGCCTCACCAGCGTTTTATACAGTGGCATCACCACCTCCCGCCTCCTGCTAGTGATACCTCTGCTTGTTCACCCCAGCATGCCACTGGCCCTCCCTGCAGCCTTTGTACTCTGCTTAGACAACTTTAAGTCATCTGAAATGATAACCCCCGGGTCCCTTTCTTCTTGGTGACTGTCATCAATTCCCCTCCCTTACTGTAGCTCGCCCCAGGGTTCCCTCATCCCAGGTACATTATTTTGCACTTCTTTGAATTGAACCTCAGTTGCCACACCTCGGACCATTTTTCAAGCTTTTCCAGGTCCCTCCTCATTCTCTCCACCCCATCTGGAGTGTCCACCCTGTTGCAGATCTTGGTGTCATCTGCAAACAGGCAGGCCTTTCCCTCTAGCCCTGCTGCAGTGTCACTAATGAAGACATTAAACAGGACCGGTCCAAGGACTGATCCTTGAGGCACCCTGCTGGTCACCCCCCCACCGACTGGATCCCATTTACCACCACCCTCTGCTTCCTGTCCATTAGCCTGTTCTTAACCCAGTTTACCACCTTGTGCCCCATGCCCAGACTACCCATCTTGTTAACCAGCCTTTTGTGTGGGACAGTGTCAAAGGCCTTGTTAAAACTGAGGAAAGGGACATCACCCCCCCACCCATTTTACTTCCTTCATCGCCCAGTCAAAAAAAATCTGTTAACTTCATCTGACACGGCCTTCTTGCTGTGAATCATGTTGCTTTGGATCCTGAGCACCGTTGGATTCCAGGTGTGCCAGTGTTCTTTCTTTAAGCAGTGCCTCCATGATCTTCCCCACTACTGAGGTGAGGCTGACTGGTCTATAGTTCCCTGCCTCTTCCCTACTACCACTTTTGTGTGGAGGGACTACATATGCTCTCCTCCAGTCCTCTTGAACCACCCCTGTGTTGAGTGACTCTGTGAACATGGCTGCGAGAGGTGCTGCTACCTCTCTTCACAGCTCCCTTAATATCCTTGTGTGCATGCCATCTGGCCCCATTGCCTTGTCCGCCTTCAGTTTTGTGAGCTCCTCCAGGACTCTCACCACTGTGAATGGACTTGTATTTACCCCCACCTCCAACCTTTGTGTCCGTTACCCAGCTGAGGCCCCTAACCGGCCCCCCCTTCTGTGAATACCGAACATAAGTATTTGTTCAGTATTTCCGTCTTCTCCAGATCTCCCTCCTTATACTCCCCTATGTCCCCTCTAAGCCTTACAATCTCTCCCCTGGATTTCCTTCTTTCGCTGGTGTACCTATAACATGTTTTGTCCCTTTTTTTCACCGTCTGCGTTATTCTTTCCTTAGTCTGCGCCTTCGTGCTCCTTACTGCCTTCCCCGTGTCCTTTAGATTCCTTAGGGACACCTCCCTGTCTTCCTCCCTTTGTCTCCTTATATTTCCTGAAACCTATCTTTTTGGCCTTTACCTTGTCTGCCATCTCTCTCAAGAACCATAGTGGTTTCCTCCTCCATTTGCCTTTCGGTACCATCCTGGTGCACTGGTTCATCCCATCTTCTATGGTTCCCTTCAGGTGTTCCCGCTGCTCCTCTACTCACCCTCCTATCTTCCTCCTTGCCAGGGCCTTCCTGATGCAACTTCCAATTTTAGCTGAATCCACCCTCCTGAAATCTAAGACCTTTGCCTTTGTGTGACTAGACTGTGCCTTGGTCCCTATGCTAAACCTCACAATGTGATTTGCTGTTTTTATAAGATCTCTTTTTTTCTGGCAGATTAACATTGCATCCTGTTATTACAAAATGTAACAAGTGTGTCAGTTTCTTTTCTGAAACCAGAGTACATCCAGATAATTGGATACATTTGCAAATCAAGGGGTTTCCAGTTTCACATGTGTGTTTTAACCACAGAGAAGCAGGAGAATAATAGAAATGGCAACCGAAGAAAGAGATAGCCAGGGACCTTCAGAGTGGCCAGTTCCTCGGTGCCACAAGAAAATCTGGTTGCTTGATTAGACGGGGTTGGGGGGGGACAAGTGGCAAAAATAGGAGAGGACAGAATAGATCCTTGTGTTTAACTTTCTTTGCATAACAAATGGGGTAGGGTCTTACCCAGCCCTGTCACACTGCCAATGTAGTACCACTTCACAAGGGCGGGGGGGGGAGCAAGGAGGATCCGAGCAACTGCAGGCCTGTCCGTCTTTCCTTTGTTGTAGGTAAGCTGATGGAGTCCATAGTCATAAAAGGCTTGGTGGCCTACTTGGAGGATAACAGACTGCAGGACAGCAAGCATAGGCTTGTGTCAGGAGGTCATGCCAGACCAGCCTGATGATTTTTCATCTGGGTCATTAAGGCCCTGGGCATGCTACAGAACTGTTTTTGAAAACCGTTTTTAAAACCAGTTTAGCTAAACCATTTCAGTGCAGCCACACTACTCAGTAACCATTTTTGATAATGGTTTAGTGTGGCCACACTGCTAATGTTAAACCTGTTCTCCTTGTAACTATTTTGTGTTAAGTCCAACACACAGAACTGTGCTTACCTGGACACACTGCAGCTAGAACCGTTTTTAGTTAAACCGTTACAGCTTAAAACATTTTTACTCCTGGACAGACCTGTGAGTAAAATCATGCTAGCTCCAAAACATTTTTAAAAATGGTTTTAAGACTAGGTATCTAGCAGGGTTTAAAAACAGTTGTTAAAACGTTTTAAAGGGCTTGTAGTCTGTCTGCAAACAGTGCTAGGGGGATTTAACCCATTTTAAGGCATTTAAACCATTTTAAGTTCCCCAGTGTGTCCAGGGCCTAAGGTGCTAGACAGAGCAAAAAGTGGCAGATTTACTGTACATTGAGTTGGGCCTTCTTGCCGGACCTTGGGGTTCCAGAGGACTGGAGGAGGGCGGATGTAGTCCAGCTTCACAAAAGCAGTAGCAGGGAGGAGGCTGGCAACCATAGGCCAGTGAGCCTGACATCAGTGGTGGGGAAGCTAATGAAGTCACTGCTAAAAGAAAAATTGTGGAATATCTTGAAATCGGCAAGTTATAGGACCTGAGGCAACACAGGTTCGTGGGGAGGAGGTCATGTTGGACAAATGATAGATTTCTTTGACTGAGTGAGCAGGGAAATAGAGCAGGGTGGGGCAGTGGACGTGGCCTGCTTAGATTTCAGTAAGGTTTTCAGTTCAGTTCCACTTAAGAGGCTCTTAAGGAAACTGGGCAGCTTAAGGGTGGGTCAACGGTGGTAAACAATGTAACAAATTGGTTAAGAGATAGGTGACAGAGGGTGGTGGTAAGTGGAGTTCACTCCAAGGAAGGGAGGGTGACAAGCAGAGTGTCACTGGCCTTGGTTACTGGGACCAGTTCTCTTTATTGTCTTTATAAGTGACTGCAGATGAGCTGAATGGTAAGGTCTGCCTTTTTTGTGGATGACACCAAAATATGCAATAGGGTGGACACTCCAGTGGAGGTGGAAGGAATGTGCAGAGACCGTAGAAAACTTGGAGAGCGGTCAAGGGCATGGCAGCTGGGTTTCAGTGCAGAAAAGTGCAAAATCGTGCACTTGGAGCAC
Organism: Neoceratodus forsteri; assembly: GCA_016271365.2. Taxonomy (NCBI): domain Eukaryota; kingdom Metazoa; phylum Chordata; order Ceratodontiformes; family Ceratodontidae; genus Neoceratodus; species Neoceratodus forsteri. The sequence continues at coordinate 1,391,398,052 of CM057458.1, read as the reverse complement.
AGAAACCTAAAGGCAGAATGCAAAATGGGAGGAGAGGTATTGACGGGCGCCAGACAGGAAAGGGACCTGAGAATAATCACATGTGATGATCTCCAGTTGGCAAAGTAGTGCGACATGGCAGTTGGTAGGGCAAGTGGGATGTTTAGGTGCGAAGGGAGGGCTGTTGCCATCAGAAGAAGGGAAGTGATGTTGCCAGTGTATAAATCTCTGGTCAGACTCCACCTGGACTACTTTGTCCAGTTCATGAGACCTCATCTCCTTCATATCTACCTTACAGAATGCCTGCTGGCAAGATTTCTATCTTGCTCCTACCATCCATCAAGCCTACAGTGTTTTCCACAACATACTTCTAAATGCTCTAAATAGACATACGCACCCCTTGTGAAAGTGCGTACCAAGAAGACCTCATGCCCCTAGTGTTCTCATTTAAAATCCAAACTCTTCCAAAGGATGCATTATGGAAAAAGTCAAGGAAGACTAAACTACCTGCTGATTGGTTAGCCTTCAGAGTAGCTAGAAATTGGTGCACCAAACTTACAAGGGAGGCCAAGATTAATCACTACAACACCAAACTGGACTCTTCCTCCGCTCATCCAGACACATTTTGGAAAACTGTAAGAGAGATAGAGGGACATAGACATTCCAGTGCTCTCTTCACAAAGCTTATATCCGGGTAATTCTACCATCGCAGACAAACTCGAGATTCTCAGCTTGTTAAATAATCACTTTGCCACTGCAGGGCTGGCATTTGATACCTCCCCAGCTAACAACCTATGTGATCAGCTGCTTGGCCAGGGCACGCAAGCCAACCCCTCTACAGCCACCAGGACAGATTTGTTTTTTTCCTTCAGCCCAATAAACCTGAAACAAGTTGAGGATCTCATCCTTAATCTTGACACCAGGAAAAGTGTTGGAGCAGATCTTAATGATCTATACTCCTAAAAGTAAGCCACCACGTCCTGGCGGCACCCATTACTCATCTATTCAGTTTGTCTCTTACCCATGGTGCTCTCCCAAAAGTGGAAAACTGCCCTGACGCCTCAAAGAAGACTTTGAAAAATGTAATAATTAGGAATAATTCTGCTTGCACTGCATTTATATTTTATATATTTTTTCTCCCCATAGTTTATTACTAAGGAAATGTGTATAAATATATGATCATTGTCCCTTAGAGTTTATTAAGTTCATTTGCTTCTGTAGCGTATTCCCCTACTCCAAGTCATAATCCTCTGTTGTGACATCGCAGTCTGTTGCCATGAGAGTAACAGTGAGGTCACAAGCTGTGCTCTATGACCTCAGGTAGGGAGAAAGCAGCAGGAATACATGAACTGTTCAGGAACAGAAATCCTGTTTTCATACAGTTGACTTCAGTAATAAATAAAGGAAAGGAAAAATACAGAATTAATGATAAATACAAGCAGGACTGTGTCTAAATATTATGTTTTGTTAAAGTACACCTGAACATGTCACCAGCTTTTTAAGGGAGTCGCCAATGATGATTTCTAGGTCCCTTTCCCCTGATGTTTTGTCCACCTAAACCCCTCCCATCCAGTACTCTTTTCTGGATGTTTTGTTCCCTAAGATGTATCACTTTGTACTTCTTGGCATTGAATTTCAGTTGCCGTACTTTGGACTAATTTTACAGCCTTTGTAGGTCTCTCTGCAATTCCCTTATCCCCTCCACGTTGTTAACTCTACCATACAGTGAGTGTCCTCTTCCACAGACTGTGTCATCTGCAAATAGACCCACTCTTCCCTGGATTACCTCTCTTATGTCGCTGATGAACACATTGAAGAGGACTGGCCCCATGCAGATCCCTATGGTACTCCACTGGTGACTGTCTTTCCACTGATCTGACCTGATTTACTACAACTCTCTCTCGCCTTCCCTCCAACAAACTTCCTACCCACTTTACTGTTTCCTTAGCTGTTCCCAGATCCCCTATCTTCTTCAGCAGTCTTCTGTCGCCCCAGTGTAATTGGGCAATAATATACCTGTCTCAGATTCTTGTGGTAACTGCACAAAAGGAAGAGACGACAGACAAGTGGTATCTGGATAATAAATGTCATTAATTACTGGTAAATGAGGATAATACAGGCTTACAACCAACAGTGTAATCACCAGGAGAGTATCCAGTCTTCTTACCTATGGGTGCAGTCAAGTCTGTCTGAGAGAAAATATGTGATACAAAAGATCTTATACCCTGATAATTACTATGGCAACTATAGAAAAAGATACATAAAAAGTAAGTAATTGGCTAAAAACAGGTGGCCAGAGAGTAACCATCCTGACTAGCATGGGAAAGTTGCTCAGCTAGCAGAAGATAAAATATGAACAGTAAGGCCTGTGATGCTTCCCCAAGGTCACTTGCAGTTAGTTTGCACAAGCACTAAAGACTGTACTGTTGTCTAATAATTATACTATAAAAATACACTAGAAAGCCTCTCCCAGTGGTACAATATATTGTGAGAATATAGTGAAGCATAATATGCACTGCAAAAAGAACAGTAGAACTCGGATCCTGACACTTATGCTTATACGACAAGTGTTTGTGCCCTAAGGTTAGTACATATACCTATATATGTGTTGCTGTCCATGAGGTGGGGGTTGCAATCAGGGGTGCTGGTCCATGGATAACACTTCTGTATGGCGCGAGTCAGATGCCTTGCTGAAGTCTTAAGTAGTGTGCCCATTGTCAACTTCCCTGGTTACCCCTTTGAAGAATAGTATCATATTGGTCTGCAAAGTCCTCCCTGCCAAGAACCCATGCTGCTTACTATCCTGAAGTCCATTTTTCTCCAGGTAGTTCACTAGGTCCTCTTTGACCAGTATTTCCATCAATTTCACTACCATGTAGGTAAGGCTGATGGGTCTGTAGTTTCCTGGCTGCTCCTTGTCCCCTCCTTTGTTCAGCGGAACTACGTCTGCCATTCTCCAGTCCTTAGGAATCATCCCTTGCTGCAAAGAGCTATTGAATAGCCCTGCTAGGGGTTTGGCCAACACCGATGCCACTTCCCTTAGTACCCTCAGATGCATCCAGTCCATCCCTGGGGTCTTGTTTCCCTTGAGGGCTGCTGACTCTTGCTAATGTATTTCTCCAGCCTCCTTTCTGGGACCCCACTGTCAGCTGCCTTTATCCAGCTCTCTGGCAAGGGCCTGCTGTTCTTCCTGGTGAATACCGAGCAAAAGTAGTTATACAGCATGGCTGCTTTCTGACTCTCTTCCTCTGTTACACTGCCAAACCTCCCCCCCCACACACACACACACAATTAGCCTGACAAGTTCCCCCTTCTGTCTTTCGTTTTCCCTTTTATATATCTAAAAAAAACCTGTTCCTTCCCCAGTTTTTATTCCCTCTACAGTACCCAGTTATGTGTCTGCCTTTGCAATCTTGACGGCCTTTCTGGCGCCTCTAGTTTTCTCCTGATAACTCACCCCATTCTTCGTCCCCGGTTTTCTTTCTATATTATAAAGGCCTTCTTTTTGACCCCTTACTGCCTCCCTGACCTTTCCAGAGAACCAGATTGGTCACTTACACATGTTTTTCGTGATAACTGTTCTTGTGCATAATGATCCAGGGCAGGGAAGGCAAATCTTACAAGGAACATCTGGTGGCCTTAAATATGTAATTGCTGAAGGCCAGATGCAAGAGTGGGCACATGACAGAAATATGTAAATTTCTAAGGGGTACACACCAGGTGATAATTGAGAACTTGTTTGTAAGCAGTAGTGACACAGTCACCAGGGGGCATGATATGATCTTGGGGGACACCATCAAGAGAGATATGAGGAACTTTTAGTTCACAGAAAGGATGGTGGAACTGTGGAACAGACTACTGGCAGAAGTAGTGGGGGCAACTACCCTAAAGAGATTTAAATACGGCTTGGCCAGGGCAAGGGGACTCGTAGTCTCGGGTGGGGGGAGGCAGCATGGGATTTAGGGCGCTAGGTCAGAATAGTGCTACTGAAAACGGCACAGTCAAGAACCGTGTCGGTCAAAATGCTGCTACTTTGTGTTTTGGGGGGGGTACCCCCCCACAGACTGATAAATCCTGACTCCAGGAGGAGCAGATGATGGGGCAAGAAGAAAATAGTGCAGCCGTGGAATACTGTTTCCATGGCCCCTTGTAAAAAATGGTAAGTCCTGATAAAGACAAAATCTAGGGAGACCAGGATTAGAACCCTGGTCTCCACTACCCCTGGTTGAGCTGCTCCATTCCTCAGCCCTCCCCGCCACAGGAGCAGCTCGGCCAGCCTCTAGAGTTCTGCTGGCCTTGCATCACTCTCACGGTCGCTATGGTTTAATCGCAACCTCTCTCTCTGGAAACACAACCTTGTTTATGATTGCTGCTCATTCATGATATATATAGTGTATGACTGACGGATCACCTTTTCCATAGGGAATCGTAACATGGCTGCTTTGTTGTAACAGTACTGTGACATCAGGTGACGGTGAACCATCGCTCTGAGGTCCTAACATCAGTTGTGATCATGCAGACATTTAAAGAGCAACTGACATGACTTAATTACCTTGCTTCAGTGATCTTCAGAGCCACCTGTGATGGTAACTAGTGGAATTGCACTGTTGTTGTGCCTTAAAACAAACAGAAAAAACAGCCAAGCAATTCCCCTTCATCAGAGTGCACCTGAACGAGCATTTCACTCACAGCGGTGCCTGTTTACATTGCGGAGACTCTAACGAGTGACGTCAGGTAGGGAATGTGCCTTGGGCTGAGTGCTGCTGCACTGTTCATTAGAATTGATCAGTTAGCTGTCACCTCTCCTCCTGCCCCCAGTCACCTCTCCAGTACTATTTCCCTGTTGTCCAGTGGTCCCTCCACCCCCTCGCCCTTCCAGTGCTTTTAAAACATATTCCTGGTGTCCAGTGGCCCCTACCTCAGATCACCCTTCTGAAACTGTCCCCATATGATAGTGTCCCACATCTTTTTCCAGTATGTCCACCTAAAAATGACAAATTCCACTTTCTTGGATGTGATGGAATCACTTCTGAAGGAAAGAATTGTTAAATATCTAGAGGCCAGAGGGACACAGGACCCAAGGCAGCATGGATTCACAGCGGGAAGGTCATGCCAGACAAATCTGATAGATTTCTTTGACTGGGTGACCAAAGTAGTTGATCAGGGAGGGGCTGTGGACATGGCCTACCTAGACTTTAGCAAGGCATTTGACACAGTCCCACACAAAGATTAATACAAGTTAGCCAGCCTGGGAGTGGGTCCCAAGATGACAGCCTGGGTAAAAATTGGCTGGAGAATAGGACACAGAGAGTAATAGTAAATGGAGTCCACTCAGAAGAAAGGAGGGTTACTAGTGGGTACCGCAGGGTTTCGTATTAGGACCGTCCTCTTCAATGTCTTTATAAAGCAACATTACGAAGGACTGGAAGGAAAAGTATGTCTCTTTGCAGATGACACAAAGATCTGCAACAGAGTTGATGCACAAGGTGGGTGGAAAGGATGAGAAGGGACTTGGCAAGGTTCGAGAATGGTCAAATTTATGGCAGCTTAGATTCAATGCTAGGAAGTGCAAGGTAATGCACCTGGGAAACAAAACCCAGGGAAGAGTACACAATGGGGTGAGATACTAACAACAACAAAAATGGAAAGGGACCTGGGGTAGTCATTTCAGATGACCTAAAGGTGGGCAAGCAATGTGAGAGGGCAGCAAGGAGGGCTGGGGGTTACTGGGATGCATAGGAGAGCATCGCCAGTAGAAAACAGGAAGTTATTATCCCTCTGTACAGACAACTGGTGAGACCCCATCTGAAGTACTGTGTGTAGTTCTGGAGACCCAATCTCTGCAAAGACATAGACAGAATGGAAGCTGTCCAGAGGAGGGCAACTAAAATGGTGCAGGGTCTGCACCGGAAGACATATGAAGAGACTTAAGGAGCTTATATGTATAGCCTCGAGGAAAGGAGGGAGAGGGGGGACATGATAGAAACTTTCAGGTACCTCAAGGGAATCAACAAAGTCCAAGAGGGTAGCATCTTTCAAAAAAAGAGGTGTGCAAGAACAAGAGGGCACAATTTGAAGATAGAGGGGCAGCTCAAAGGTAATTTAAGGAAGTATTTTTTCACAGAGAGGGTTGTGGATGCATTGAACGGCCTTCCGGAGGAGGTTGTGGAGTCAAAATCAGTGGTGGAATTCAAGCATGCATGGGACAGTCATAAGACAATTCTGGGGGGGTGGGGGTAAGAAGTAGTAGGCTGCTGGTTAACTAGGATCTATAGCTTATCTAGTAGGTAGGGAAATGGGCAGACTGGGTGGGCCAAGCGGTCCTTATCTGCCGTCAAATTCTATGTTTCTGTGTTTAGATGACAAGGCACAGCCATCAGCTTAGCAAGTGCAGTGTGTATGGAAAAGGAAAAACCTGACAACACCCGATATTCAGCTGGCAGTTCAATTATTCTCAGCCAGTAGCTCCACAAAGCAGGTCACTGCTGCTCTCCAGTATCCCTAGGAATGTGTTGAGAGTTTGTTCCCGGTCTTTTGATGTGTATACTCTGAGCTACAGGGCCTACGAGCCCACAAAAAAAGGTGGCAGTAGGATTGATCCTTCACTGGTACAAAGAAGACCAGATGCTATAAAGACTGTCCCCAGTGTGCCCTCCTTGGCAACCGGCACAGACCCACCGCTTACCTCCACAGTTAACCACTAACTGACAGGTTGTGATGACAATGCCTATTGTAGTAATAGCTGATTACAGCAGCATGCAGTTGCAACCTGTTAGTCAGTGGCCATCCCTGGATGGTAGCAGCGGGTCTGTGCTGGTCGCCGAGAGTTACGCCTGGGGACAATATCAGAGGGTGATTGAGGCGAGAGCCACTCTACAACAGGGATATGTTGTGTGTGTGTGTGTGTGTGTGTGTGTGTGTGTGTTGTTGTGTTTTTTTTTTTTTTAAGTACCGGAAGGGTGAGGGGGTTGGGGACCACTGGACACCAAGGAAATATTAATACCAAATGCCCTCCTCGCCAGTATTTGGTACAAGCAGTCCTGACAGGCACGTGAGGGTTGCTTATTGCAGACTCTGTTTGCTCTGGAGCTGCTGCTGACACGATTCTTTATGCTATGCTTGTTCATTAGGGGACTCATTCATAGTAATAATATTTTGTTGTTCTATTTCACGTATTAAACATTTTATCTTGAATCAATACAGTCATCACAGTGGCATTATTAGAGACTTGAACATGTCCTATTTACTGGCATTTTGATTTCTACAGAGTAGACAAGTTCAAGTTTCTAATAATGCCCCAATGATGACTGTATGATACAGACCACATAACTCTTATGACATTAGCTCTGACCTTAGTTTTCTGTTTTATTGTGATAGCTGTCAGGCATCAACACTAGCCAGGGCTGCAGTTCCCGCTAAGTGAAACATAGCTGCACTGCTCCCGCCTAGGGACTCTTGTTTCTCTACCCGACATCAGCACATCATGCGAGCAGGAGCAGCAGCAGCAGCGCTACAGTAAAACGGGAACACGCATCAGACCAGCAGCCGCAAAACACATTAAAAACAGGATACAGTGTTTTAACAGTTGACAAAATAAACAAACTCTTATTGCAATGAATAGGTCAATCTGCTGAAATATGCACAGCAGATTAAACCAAACTGTCACTTTCACCAACCACAGCAAGAACGCTGCAAGACTAGCAGTGTCTTATTTGTTTATTGTTAACCCAGCAAGTGCACTTGACGAAGAAATTCTAATTTTCAGGCATGAATGGTTAAGCATATGGCAATTAAAATTCAATACCCCAAAGTGCGAAGTTATGTGTATTGGGTGCAGGAATCCACTGATGGAGTACTGGACATGTGGGCTTAAAGTAGAACATACAAAAGAGGAAAGGGATGAGGGGTTTAATAATTAGTAATGGTCTAAAATGTTTATCTCAGTATAGCAAAGCATATGGGGAAGACAAATAGAATGCTAGTTTGTATCAGTAGGGGTTCACTACCTGTAGTCAGGAAGTGATTCTACTACCGCACAGGTCACTAGTTAGGCCGCATCTGGAGTATTGCACACAGTACTGGAGCTAACTTTTGAGAAATTACCAGGATAAATTGGGTGGCTATACAGATATGGGTGACAAAAATGATTCAGAGAATGCAGGGTACATGCTATGAGGAGAAGTTAATGGATCTCAATGTGTACGGGTGGTGTCAGGAGAGAGGGAAGGCTTTGACAGAGATAAAAATATGTTCAGGGGTACAGTAGGGTGGATTACTTTGAACTGTTCAAAACAAAGAGCAGCTCAATCATCGGGAACAGACTCTTGGGTTTAAGGGGAGGGAAATGTAGAAAGAACCTCAGGAAACATTTTTTTTCACAGAAAGAACAAGTAGAGTTGTTAATGTAGGATTGGACTTAATAAAGAGCCCATAAATGGTTTAGGCACAGCAGAATAATTTCAGGGGGATCATTTGCAAAGGGAAGGTAACTACTGGAGTTGGGGTAATTGAGATGGAGTTAGTATGGCTAACGTTGACTAGTTTGAGGTAGGGACTCTGGTCAGACCAGCTGGACCTCTAGGGCTTGATTCTCAAAAGCCCGACTTTGACGCAAGGTGCCTGTGCATACAGCAGTGGCGCAAGGAGCTCCTTGCGTCTAAACTTGCAGACATTGGGATTCTCAAAGGCCCCCTGTGCCAAACCAGGACCCAGTGTGCCAGATCTGCCCTGCGCCAGGGCGCTAGGAGGGCTTGTGGCAGATGCAAGCTGCCATATCCACTAAATCAGGATTCTCAGTCGAAACTCTCCCAGAGAGCACATTTCTAAGTACTGTTGGTCCAAGGGTACATAGAAGCGTGTCCTTCTCGGAGGATTAGAGACCTTGCACCACCCCCAGAGCCTTCCCTGGAAGGGAAGGAACATGTGCCACGGTTCCCCATCCCCAATCCGATATATACGAAATTCCACACTGCCCTGGTGTCCAGCCCCCCACACCATATCCCATGTATGCAAAATGTCATACTGCCCCAGTGTCAGTAGTCCCCTCCCCATCCCTGATCACATATATCTGAAAATGTTATGCTGCTCTGGTGTCCAGTGGTTCCCCCACCATTCACATAAAACCTGAAAATGTCATACTGCCTTGGTGTCCTGTGGACCCCTCCCTCCCCATCCCAAAGTGCTCTATCCAACAATACCCAACAGTCCTTGGTATCTAGGGGAGCCCATCCCTGCAGGTAGTACCCCACCACCCCGCTCTGGGATGGGATGGGGTGGGGTGGTGGGGCACTACCTACCGGGGTGGGGTCCCCTAGACACCAGGGACTGTGGGGTATTCTTGGGTGGGATGCTCGGGGATGGGGAGGGGGTGACAACTGGACACCAGGGCAGTATGACATTTTCAGATAAATGTGATCAGGGATCAGGAGGGGCACTGGACACCAGGGCAGTATGACATTTCTGTATATATGGGATCAAGGATGGGGACAGGGGTGGCCACTGGACACCAGGGCAGTATGACATTTTCAGATAAATGTGATCGGGGATGGGGAGGGGGAGACTGCTAGCCACCAGGGAGTGTTTTATATATCTGCTCCTGTACTTTCGCAGCATATTGGCACTGCTTACTGTCTTTCTAACCTTTCAAGACTGGTGCCCGACCGCGCCAAACCGTCTTTTCAGTGCACAGTCACAGTTGCCGCAAGCTGTGGAACTTTGATGCCGGGACCTTACCTGGTAGAGAATCGGGCTCTGGGGTTCCTGGTGCAGCTTGTGCTGCCTTTGAGAATTGGGCCAATAGTCTTTTTATGCCTTTACTTTCTATGTCTTTGTGTGGCCCAAGATGGTACAGTGCATGATGGAATAAGAGCCCTTTTTATACTTTTCTAATCAAATTAAAAAAAAAAAAAATCTTTCCTTATTAATCTTAATGGATCTATTTGATAATCGACGTAAGGTACTCCAGAGAATACTTTGTGCTGGGATAACAGTACTTCTTGGGTGGTGATAGCACTCTCTTTGGCCTATGCTTTAACTCAACCGAGGCATGCCGTCATCCCAGCAGAGTGAAGGGCCTTCTTGCTTAATCAGTCAGTATAATAATATGCAATGCTGCAGGTTACAGAGCATTACAAAATACTGTGTTACAGTAGGCAGTTGCTATAGTACAGATCAACCAGTATAATATTGTGCAATACTGCTAAGTAACAGAACATTGCAGTGCACAGTGGTACAATAATCCGCTGGTATAGTGCAGCTTAACAAGTACAGTAACATGCACTAATGTAACACTGCTAAATTGTAGAACATTACACAAAACACAGTGGTACAATAGACAGTATTATAGATTGGGTGAACACTCCTGAACAATTGGAGCGCTCCTTTCCCCTTCGCATGAGACACTCTTAGTCTGTGAAAAGCGTCTCACGCATAGAAACCCTGGAAATGAGCACATTCTGGGACAGTTTAAAAAAAAAAAAAAATAACATTGAGCGCTCCCTGAATTCCTTGATCTATAATATGTCCCCCATCGCCACTCGTTGCGGACAAGGGTGGTTTCCCTTGAGTTCTGTGCAAGCTAAAACAGCCCAGCTTCACTTTGCTGTTCTCTCTCAAGCAGAACGGGCGTGAAACCACTCTTATCCTGCAACGAATGGTGACGGGGACGTATTAATATACAATACTGCCATATTCTAACTCCAGGAAACCCTCACTTAAGGTTTACACTCTTTGCATCTCCGTAGCTACAGAAGTTCCCAGACATGGAACCTGTTCTAATTCTGGAATTTAGTATACTGGTTTCAGACTCTGCAGCTCGGCTCTGGCAGTTAACCAGACTTGTTTCTCAACCTGGAGAGAGCAGTTGCCCCCAGAGCTAGCTCTGATATCGCTGGGTCTCCAGCCTGTTTATTATTTTAAAAAGTTTATAAAAATGTTTTTTTTTTTTTTTACAGTTAAACTTTTTTCATTAATTTTCCATAAGATATACAGACAAACCTTACAGTACAATGTGAGGATTTTTTTTTTTTTTTAAAGAAATTGAGGCAGCATATAATAAGAACATTGCTACAATAATACAAGGAGCTTTTGGTTTAAAATATAGTAAACAATACAGGTTATGTAATTAGCATATACTTGACATTTGTAGTGAACTTAAAGCGGATAGTATGATTAGATACGATTTATATTAAAATGTTACATAACTATATATGATGCTGCAAAGGGAAAAAGTACATTAGAAAAGGATTGTGGAGTAATAAGAACGATCGAGAATACAGTATAGGAAAGAAAAGATATATAAGAAAGTTAAGAAGAGAGAGAGGGAAACTATAAAAAAAGGGGAAAAAAGCGAGACTACAATGATGTATCAGTAAAAGGGGAAAATCCATATATATTAAGTCCATACATTGGTGTTGGAAGATTTAGTTGATTCCAAAAAAATTAAAAAAGCTCTGCCAACAATAATTATAACATGAGTCAGTCAGACAAGATATGTGTCATACGGTCCAGAGAGGCATATTGCAATAGTTGGTTAATGATACCGGGAAGGGTAGGGATTATGTTGGATCTCCAATGCATGAGGATTGTGCGTTTAACTTGAAGGAAGAGTATATTTAACCGTCTGCTCTGCGAATGTGAAATTTTATAAGAACGGTGATTAGAAATACCAAGAATGCAATGTTTAGGGTCTAGTGTAAAAGGTTGACCTACCACTTTCATTGCAAATCTGTGAGTACAGTGCCAAATCTTTTGTATGAGGGGACAGTGCCATAAGATATGCAATAAATCCCATTGGGGAACTGCAGCGCCAGCAATTGTTATTGTTCAGTAAACCCATTTTTGTAATACAACAGGAGTTCTGTACCACAAATGAAGGATCTTGGTTTGAATGAGGAACTGCGTTTATCATTAAAAGATTTGTGACAGGAGAGCCAACATCTGGACCATTGTGCATTGGTGATATTATATTGTAGCACAGTACTCCATCTGTTTTAGCATTGACAGAGTAGTCAGGAAGGATATCACAAATATCTTTGTAAACAGTGCTATTTAAATTGGATGTTGTTTTTATCCATTTAGAGATGTGTTATCATACAGAGAATTGATGGAGAAGGGTGTGAGGTAAGAGTTGCATGCGGTACGAAGCTGTAGATATTTCCAAAAATCCTGATGGGGAAGATTCCATATGCCTCGTAGGTCGGTGTAAGATTTTAACTTTAATGACTTGGGTTCAAGTATATCCTGCAAAAAGAGAATTCCCTTATTTTTCCAGGTACGACACAAAATGGGGTGATTATCAAGAGATATATGGTGGTTACCCCAGATGAGGGTGTAAGCTAAGGGTTTAGGGTTAGATTTAATATGCTTGTGAATGATTTTCCAATAGAATATAGAAGCAGCTATGGTAGGGTGAGACTTTAAAGAAGAGGTAAGGGTGTTATAAAGGAAAGAAGTCGCCACATTACCAGGACATAAGGATATAAAAATGTTTTAATATTGTTCAGTAGTAATTAGATCACTCTGCGTTAGGAAGTAGATTTTTAAATTTCCAGGTTTCTCTGGTTCCTGTTTTGATCAAGAACCAGAGACCACCCTGTTGGCTACCATTTTTTAATTTCGACTACTAGTATTAAATCAGACCACTAGTCGTTTTTTCCTTAGTGGTTCCGGTTTTCCCCAATTTTCAGAACAGAAAATGGAGCACTTCACTTTACGTTTCTCTCTGTGCCCTTTCACCTTAATTATTAACTTTTACAGGAAACCACAGCTTGACATTTGGCTCAGTTATTGAGGGTAAGAGCCATTTTTTGGTGGCACTGTTCCTGGAGTTACTACCCCTGCCTTGCAGGTCTGAACAAGGTTGAGGGGCCTGGGTTCTTAAGATTATTTTAAAACTGGTTCTCTCCATGATTTTGCAATGACATGGTGCCTCCATCCAGAGTATAGCTTTTAAGTGGGCTAGCTTTCACCTGGTACAACCCCCTGGGATGTCATACCACCCGCCATAACCATTAACCACCCCAACACAGTACCCAATAAACATTTTCCCACGTTTCAATACCTGGTGTAATTATTGACTGGCTCCCAATAATATGCTCACTGCACCATTATCTGCAAACAACAACAAGAATTTATTTACAGGGGGATTAGGGTTTAGGAATGGGGAAACGAGGAGTAGAGGCTATGCAGTACTATCATTATTTACAGTATTTACATTAGAATTGGATTTGGTTGGTGCTGGTGAAAACCCTCCAGCTGGGTAGGTACTGTTTTTAAATCGGAAAGCGATCAACATTATACCAACACAGATGACCAAAGCCCTGGCTATCTAAGCTGCCTAAAAATTGGATGATGCACAATATAATTTGCCACAACTGGTATCAGTTCCCCAAAATTTAGTATGAGACCCTGCAATCCCACACATTTAAACCTGGGTACCCAGTACTTGACAGATGTTGCAGGCCTGGAAGGTGTTGCAGCTGTTAGTTGGCCGGCTTGATTAGCAAAAACTGCAATTAGATTTCCCAGCATTAGATATTTGAACTATTTACAGTCTCTCTGGAATGAGCAGGGATTGCCCTGCATGTTGCAGTGAAAAATACTGGTCAGGTGTAACCAGCCAGTTACGCTGGGTTGAGCCCAATTGAAATTCTGAACATTCATTACATTTATAGAAGGTATAGCACCTTCCACCAGGGGCCCAGATGGCTGCCCTGGTTTGTTTGCACACAAAAAGCAGCCATTTTCAAGGTAATGTAGTCAAATCCAATAGACTTGAGATCTCAGTCCCACTTGTGGCACATGACTGAAGTTGCAGCTCCACTGGACATCCTGACTGAATACTCAGACAGATACTGGGCCTCCCAGGCAAAGTCAGGATGAGCCTCGGTTCTGAGTGCTCCTCTTCCAGTCCTGTAGGCTCCGAGCAAATAATCACATATCAGCACATTTATACAATTAGCTGAACTTGCATGGGTCCCTTAGAGCTGTTGGGTCCACCTGCGCTGGGCAAGACTTGGACACAGCAGATGCAAGGTGCAGACCAGTTCGACAGTCTCAAACAGCAAAAGTGTCAAAAGGGTCCACCCGAGCTGGGCTAAGGTTAGGTGCAGCAGGATGCAGGGTGCAGACCAAAAGAACAATACAAGTCAGCAACAGTCTCTGGGCATCTGCAGCCCCATTAAGCAGTTTTCTTTCTTTCTTGCACCAGGGGGTACAAGAGTACTCACTCAGGCTCTTCACGGTAGGATCTTCTCAGTGAAGGCTCCTGATGTCTTCAGTCCTCTCACAACTGAGGCAGAATCGGTGCTCTCACAGCTGGCTTGGTGTCATCAAGTTGCAGGCCACGCTTTTTCCAAGCGTGGAAGGGAGGGCTAGCACATGAAGGACATTCTGGCAACCCCCAGGCTAGCAGGTTCTGCATAAAACTGAATTACTTTAACTTTACTGCAAAGGAGTCACTAACCCCTCCTGGATGGAGGGGCTTATACTGGATCACTAGGCCCAGTCGCATGGCTGGGGGCCTGAGTCCCCACCCCTGTGGGGGGCTCCTGCTCGAATCTGAAATCTGCTGGGGGAAAAAAAGTATTTCGTGGGGCTCTCCTGAGGATCCTGATTGGCTGGAGCTATTGGTTGCTTGGCCTCTGATTGACGGAAGGGCCGGTCAGTCAAGAAAATGAATTATGCATGAACCTCACTCGATGCAGAGTTGGCTTACTATTTTGGCGCCCGAAATTAGGTCCCTGCAGTTTCCCATGAGCACTTGATAGTTTCCCATTAGCTTTGGTAAATGTCCCACAAGTCCTGGCTTTAAAATCCTAGCTTTCTGATTGGCTGTGGCTGCTTGGAATGGCTGCTGAACACACAATCCCTTAAGCAGAATCAGTACAGCCCAAAATAAAGTTCTGGTGCAGCCAGAATACTTTAAATATCTGCCGAAATGCACCACAGTTTGGTAGCCACTGATGTGTCCTTGCTGTTGCTGCCCAGATTTAATAATTTTCTCAGTCCGTTTGCCTGTCGCTGCTGCTCCACTAATTACAGCAGGCAGGCAGTCTTATCGGAATTCCAGATATTATACTGGTGCAGCCAGGAGTTAAGGCATTTTGTTTAAACACTTACCCCGTGCTCAGACAGTTGTTTCCCAACACCCACAGCAGTTACATTTATTTATTTTTATTGGAACACACATTTATTTTAACTTGCCGTCAGTTGCCGAGAACACTGCTTCCCTGTGGGCAGACCAGACCCTCCTGCATATGTGTGAATGATCGGGGCTCCAACTCATTTATATTCATGAGCCCCAATCTGGACACCTTGTGGATCTTCTCAAATATTTTAAGCACTGGGCTCTCAGGGCCCTTGCCAAGGTTGCTGGGTCCCACTGACCACATGGGGACACTGGGACAGCTGAAACACTCTCTCGATCGACCACAAATACTGTGGTCATGAGATCAAAGATGGTGCCGGCATGATCCCCACTGCATCGGAGTGCTTTGGCCGCATGGGTGATCGCAATTCTACTTTGTTTTGAGCCCCCAGGCTGAATGTACACTGGGCCTGCTTTGGGGCGCACAGGGGCACAAGCAAGATCAGTGGACCAGAAAAAATGCAGGCATTCCTGGCACTACGGAGGACAGCAGAAGGAAACGGGAGCTACTAGGCTAAGATAAGCCCCCAAGATTGATGGGGGGTTACACTGTATTGTATTTTTTCTGAATTATTTCACATTTTTTACTATGATCTCTCTCTAATTTGGTATGTTAGAGTGACATGAGGGATACACAAATGTTTAAAGTGCCTAAGACCAGACCACAGCTTTACAAACTGTAAGTCCCGTCTTAATTTTTGTCCTAAAACCTTCAAGAAAAAGGTAAGAGATTCAATTATGGCTTCTCAATCTGCCTCCTTGTCATACAAAATAGTAATTAATTAAATAGGCTCTGAGGGAGTTCCCAGTGATGGTGAAAAGTACACATCAGATGGGTTTGTCTCCTCGTGTACAGCAGCAGCAGCTTCAGCAAAAGGTGACAAGAAAATAAATTTAAGTTGCTTAGCCATCTAAAAGGCATGGTAAAGATTGAGCAGAGTGTCTGAAAGGGGAGTCCTGAATCCAGTGATGGCAAAAAAAAAAAAAAAAAAAGCCTCTGCTAGGAGAGTGCGTGAACTGCAAGCCCTTTGCACAGAACCAAATTACATAGTCTTCCACAGGGTTTAGTTAGTCCTTAGAACCAATGGGAAATTCCTGCCTAAGGTAGTATCTGAATTCCATCTGAACCAGTCAGTTGCACTTCCTGTGCTCTATCCAGAATACTCCAGTCCAGGTGAGCAAAATTGCACAGTCTTCACCAGAAACAAGTTCTGGGTATCTACATGGACTGGACAAAAGTCTAGTCCCAAAACGCTCAGCTTTCTGTTACCTATGGCAAGTTTGGCAAAGATAAAGCAGCAACTAAGAGGACTGTCTTTCTTGCATCCACTTATGTTAAAAAAGCTGGGAAAATGGCACCCAGAGGCTTAAAGGCACACTCCACAAGGGTACCACTGCCTCTGTGGCATCCACAAGCAGCATTCCCTTATTAGACGTTTGCAAAGCAGCTACCTGGAAAACAGTGCACACCTTCACAAACACTGCTGCCTGGACATACATCCAGGATGGGTACCATCTTTGGAACTTCTGTCTTGCAGAACCTTTTTAATGAGTAGGTTCTGGACCCAGCCACCCAAGATACTGCTGTTGAGTCTGCAGAATGAGTAAACATTCAGGAATTCCTGGGCTTAGAAGAAAAAAATGACTCACCCTAGTAATGTTGTTTCTTCTCGAGGATCCCTCACTATGTTTACACTCCCAACCTTGCCTCCCCTTCCAGAACCTGAAAATTGGTTCTCATAAATAATGGTTCTTTTCATTAAGGTTGTTTGAACAGTAGTGTTCCAGTTACCCCACAATTATAACGTTTGGTGTGTTTTTTTGTTGTTGTTGTTTTTTTGTTTTTCAGTTTTTTTTTTAAAGGCATTCTTATGTTTTTTATATTTACATGTCTACTTCAGTTTTTTTGTTTTTTTCTTTTCAAAAAGTTTTATAAAATTGAAAACATTTTTTGGTAGCCTTTTAGCTATATTTACTAGCCATTGCTCCACTTGGGCTATAGTAACAAATCTGGTTAACTGCCAGAGTGGAGCTGCAGAGTTTGAAATCAGTATTTTAAATTCCAGAATTGAATTGAAATAGGTTCCATCTTTGGGGGCATCTGTCACTATAGAGATAGATGGATAGAGTGCAAACATAATGAGAGATCCCGGAGAAGAAACAATATTACTACTGTGAGTAATTTTATCTTATGGAACATTGCACAACGCAGTGGTACAGTAGACTGGTATCATACAGATAAGTACGATAATATAAAATAATGTAACATTACTAAGTTATGGAACATTATAAAACACAGTGCTACAACAGATGGTGGGTTCAGTACAGATCAACCAATACAATAGTATGCAGTAATAAGTGAGCATACCTGTTCCCGCAGTATGTTACAGATCCATCTGATGCCAAGGCAAATGCAATTTTACTGCCGTTTGTTTCCATTTGGGGAGTGAAATCAGGAAGCGGCAAAAGTGAACCAAAACACTCAACACTTAAAGGAAAACTGTCATAAACCCTTTTGCCAATTACTAGGGCTGTAGAAACGCCCAATTTGCACAACCTTTGTTTATTTCAAGTTTTCAGCTAACCTTTGCTATTTAATTTGACCCATTTCTTGCCTTGATGGTAGTTCAGTTTGCTGTACTGGAAGCAACATTTGGAAAGTGCTGCCGCATCGGAAGACTGGGGTTAGTATTGTTCCTGCTGCGCGCTGGAAGGCTCATTCATGATATGGGCGGGGCACATTGTCATGAAGTAAAAAGAAACCGTGTGCCTTGTAGCCGTCTTTGAGGTGTCTCTTTAGAAACAAACCCCGTTAAAAACGGAGCAGTTTAACCTATTTAATTTTTTTATGGAAAGTTGCAGCACTGAGTTCGGGCATGTGCATTAACACTTAGGCGCTAGTGCACATGCCTGAAATCAAAGCTGCAACTTTCCATGAAAAAATTAAATAGGTTAGACTGCTCCATTTTCAACGGGGTTTGTTTCTAAAGACATACATCAAAGACTGCTACAAGGCACATGGTTTCTTTTTACTTCGTAACAATGTGCCTCGCTTATTATGAATGAGCCTTCCAGTACACAGCAGGAACAATACTAAGCTCATTTGAATACAGTTTGTGGTTCTGGCCACTTTTTTATCTGTGAAATGGCGCCTCCCCACCCCGGGTCATTTATAAAAAAAAAAAAAAAAAAAAAAAAAAAAAAAAAGACGTGCCCTACAACAGAAATGAAACTTTCTCACTGCAAGTTGGCAGGTGAGTAGAGGCTGGGAGGAAAATAGGGTTTATGACAGTTTTCCTTTAAAAAGTGTTGTTCCTAGTGCAGAAATACTCCTGCTCTCCCTCCTGAGCCCCAGGTATTGGAGTGCATCAACTCCCTTTCGATCTGCAAGTAGAGGGAGACACTGCCGAGACTTTGGTGAAATGCGCTACCACAGATGGTACCATGCTGCTGGCAAGAAATTCGGGAAAAGGGTCTTTCTGGCAGCCCAAGGTAGCATCCTGCAGCACGGTACAGCAGTTTAATGACACCAGCAAGTACAACAGCTCCCAATGAAAAGCAGAGGGACTGTTGCAAATCCATATTTTTTTCTAATTTTAACAATATAAAAAAAAAAATTAAAAGTTTCTCAACATATACTCAGTTTTATAAGCACAGTAATGCACTCCAGGGCGTGGGTTATGCTATGAAAAATGCACCTCTAGGGACAGTAAGGCACTCCGCCTGTGGCCTCATGCCTCACTACGTGTGTGTTTATCAGAGGATAACCCACACCCCCTCGTGCATTATTGTTTATGTACAGAACAGACATTACAATAATATGCAATAATGGTAGACTGCTGAGTTACAGAACATAAAATGCAGTGGTGCAATGTACAAAGCAAAATAAGCGACGGTAGCAGAAAAAGACCAACAATCCATCCTGTGTTCCTGTAATAATACTCTGTTGTGCCCCAGGACCTGTTGCCTATCAGGATTTTTTTGTCTGTATGGCCTACCCCATGCTCTTTTCCTTACTGCTACCCCATTGTGGAGCCCTTAACTCTCTCTCTCCCAGCCATGCTTGAAATCATCAGGGGTTCTGTCACCCAGTGCCCACCACCTCAGTCAGAGCACTCTTCTATGGCTCAACCACACTTTATGAAATAAAACTTCTCAAGTCCCCGTGTTCTAGATCTGCTGTTCCTAGTTCTTCACAGTTTACTTTGTTCATTCCTTTCAGGAACTTGAAGGTCTCTATCGTATCCCCCCTCCTCTCTCTCTTCTGTTCTCTAGTGAGTGCATGTTTTGTGCCCTAAGCTTATCCTTGTAGGATCTGCCCTGCTGGCTGTGAATCGTTTTGGTGATCCTGTACTACATAGTCTCCAGCCTGTCTTTGCCTTTCCTTTGGAGAAGACTCCAGAATGGGGCACCTTACTCCAGGTGTGGCCTCCCTAGTGATATATAGAGAAGTTGTAATACCTCTTTTAAACCCCAGGAAATCTTACTGTATTCTGACTTCTGCAGTATGGTCTCACCATAGGACTGCCCAGACTCGAAATGGTTAATAGAACCTATGCAAATGATGGAATGCTAGGCTCGAGCTCGGTTTTCAAACCACTGTCTCTAGTAAACCACCTCTAACCGTCAGATTCTTTACTCATCTTGCCTCAGTAAGACGTCTCCGTAGAGCTCTCCTTCATCTCTTGAAGAAAGTTTATTTTTCTCTGTTGTACCTTAGTAAATTTATTTTATTTGGTATTCTTATCACTGTCCTTGGTATACAGATAGTAATTGTTTAGATTTTAGTGATTAGGGGTGAGTAGTCGTTTTTCTCCCCGGTTCTTTAACCGAGGGGAAAACGACAGTTCCCTTTCTTTTTCATATTATTTTTAGTTAATTTGATATATTCTGACTCGGTATAGTCGGTTAGCTGTTTTAAATCTTTACCGGGGTAATTCCCGGTTAGTGGGTCCTTATTTCAACTGGGGTAACTCCTGGATTTATATTTCTAAAAAGCCTGATTTCTTTTACGGTGCAAAAACCAACAACAAAAAAAAAAAGTCTACTTGGTTCTCAGTTTGAATTTCTTATGTCACAGAAACCAAAAAAGAGAACAGGACCCACAGGTTTCCAGCACTGCACAGAGTGCGGGGAACTGTTTGCAAAGGCTGATCCTCATTTAATTTGTTTGTTCTGTCTGGGGTCTGACCACCTTCAGACAGACTGTGAAATCTGCTAATTTCCCTCAGTCCACCCTTGGAAGGCGATTGAAGAAGCTCTGCTAACCCGGCCACTGAACAGTCCACTGAACCGGATGGACTACCCTATGACGGGGGGGTGATAGTTCCACAAAGTAAAGAACCACAGATAAGGCTGCTGAACCGGCCGTCACTGTTAAGAAAAAGTGAAAAGAAAAGCACCAGGAACCGCAACTGGTACCAGCAGCAGTTCCTTCTGCTGAAGAGATCGCAAACGCGATCAGGATTATTCAGTCATTGCAGTCTCCGGTTCCGGTTGAAAAACAGCCAGTTCCACAAACTCCTGGTTCACAAGTTCCCAGTTTAATAGACCAACGTGGGGAACAATTTGAGGATCCTGGTCTTGGTGAAGAACCAGAAGAGGATTACAGGGACGATGACTATGATGAGCCTATAGAGCCAGACATCTCCCCTGAGCCCCACAGGCCTGATTCCCCTAATAAGGGAAATGAAGATGTTTCTTCGTACTTTGCTTTTATGAAGCAAGTGGCCCAGTCTCTTGACCTCCCATCTCAGGAATCTCTGGAAGATGAGGAGGAGGAGGAAGACTATAAAGAAACGATGGACGACCCTCCATCAAAATGGCTGCTTCTCCCCTTACACAAATCTTTGAGGAGGCAGACCATGAAAATTTTAGAGAACCCCACTTCTGTCCCTCCTACTCATAAGAAAGTGAACAGAAAGTACTCTGTGGACAAGGCTGGGGCTGAATTTTTGTTTGGTCACCCCAGTCATGAAGTTGTGGTACAGGCTGCAGCTTGTGACAAAGCTGGCATCCCTCTGGCCTCCCACCCTCCTGAAAAAGATTCCAGGAGGATGGATCCAGTAGCCAAGAAGTTTATTTAGGGTCCTCCCTAGCCATTAGGCAGGCATCCTATATGGCATATTTAGCCAGATACCAAAAATCTGTGTGGTCCACTGTATTGGAAATTGCCAAGTCAGTTCCCCCTCTGATGGCTGCTGACCTGGAAGAAGCGGTTAAGAGGGGTATTGAAGTGTCTAAGACCCAATTTAGGGTGGCAGTGGATGCCAGCGACACTGCATCCAGACAGATGGCTTCAGCATTATCTTGGAGAAGGTTTGCATTGCTTAGAACCACTAACCTCTCACAGGACATACAAAACAAGGCCTTGGATTTCCCCTGTGATCCTGTGTCTCTGGAGAACAAACAGAGGCATATATGAAAACAAAAATGGATAACTACAAATCTGCTTACAAAAGTGCAGCAGTAAAGGAGAGATCTGCCAACCCTCAGAGACACCACTCCTTACAGGCCTTATTTTCAGCCCCAAGTTTTTCCCCAGTACCAGCCTAGGGGATACTTTAGGGGTAGGTGCATGAGGGGCACTGACCGCACTAGCCATCCAACCAGTAGCTCGATCAAAACAGACTCCCAGAGCAGAATGTCCGGGACGCCTCCCCATTACCAGTAGCTGGCAGACTGGCCCACAACTTCCAGGAATGGAAAAATAAAACCCCAGACAAGTGGGTTCTGGAAGTAGTGGGCCAGGGTTTGGTCCTCAGCTTCAAAACCAGACCAAGGCTGAGATCAAGGGCCTTCAAGCCTTCTTCCCCATCAGAAACAACCCTACTGGAAAAGGAAGTTTCATCCCTTCTGCTGCTTCAGGTTGTAGAACCAGTCCGTGCCATTCAAAGAGGCAAGGGCCTGTACTCTAGGTACTTCCTTACATTAAAGAAAATGGGGAGTGGCGTCCCATTCTGGACCTCAGATATCTGAACAGGCATCTAGCAAAACCAAAATTCCAGATGGTCACTCTGTTCACCATACTACTTACCCTGAGGCAGGGAGACTGGCTAGCATCCCTGGACCTAAAAGATGCTTACTTTCACATCCCAATCAGAAGGTCCCACAGAAAATACCTCAGATTCAGGTTGCCATCGGGCCATTATCAATTCAGAGCAGTGCCCTTCAGACTAACATCTGCTCCAAGGGTATTCACAAAATACCTAGCTGTCGTGGTGTCACACCTAAGGCGGCTAGGGGTGTCAGTATTCCCCTATCTGGACGACTGGCTAATTGTAGGCCAGTCACAGCAATAAGTGAGAGAAGCTCTCTGTCACTCAAACCACCTTATCCTCCCTGGGGTTCTTAGTAAATCAAAAGAAGTCTGTTCTACAACCGGTGCAGTTGCTCAAGTTCATAGGGGCAGAATTGGATACAAGGACAGGAATGGCCTGTCTTCCTCAGGACAGGGTGGACAGCCTGATTCAAATAGCCAAGTCTTTTTCACCTCATGTTCCCAGACCAGCAAGGTATTTCCTGTAACTGTTAGGGCACATGGCAGCCTCAACTGCAACCGTCCCAGGAACCAGGTTTAAGATGAGACTTCCAGTTTCAGCTAAGTGAGTACTGGTCCCAAAAGAAAGACTCTTTATCAAAACTAGTCCCAGTCACAGCCACCCTTTTTCAAGCTCTGCAGTGGTGGCAGGTAAGGGAACACCTCAGACAAAGGGGTACCTTTCCATCAGCAGTCCCCTTCTCTGATACTTACCACGGATGCTTCCCTCCTAGGGTGGGGAGCACATTTGGGAGATCACACTATTCACGGCACATGGGGAAAGCAGGAATCCCTCCTGCACATCAGTCTTTTATTGCTCAGAGCAGTTTTTCTGGCCCTTCAGTCCTTTGCCACTCAAGTGATAGGCAAGGTGGAGCAGGTCAGAAAAGACGATACAACCCCCATATACTATATAAACAAGCAAGTGGGCACGGGGTCAACCCCTCTCTGCACAGAAGCTAAGAAAATCTGGACATTAGCGTACCCTCAAAAGGTGTCCCTTTCTGTTGTTCATCTCCCGGGCAAGGACAATGTCCTAGCACAACAGTTCTCAAAGTTTGTCATAGTGAGCCTCCCCTAAGCCATGGAAAAGATCTTGAGCCTCCCCCAAAATACTGAAATATTTTTGGGCCTCCCCATAGAAAAATAGCCTACTTTTCACAGACATCAGGAATAAATTGAAACTCTTTGCGTAGCTGTCACTCATGTTATTAAGCTTATTGTAACATCCCCCCCCAAAACAGGACAGTCTACTTGCTCCAGTATTTTGACACTCAAGCCATTGTTACCCCTTACTTGCTATAACTTCACGGGTCAGACTGCTTTTTCTGTTTCCACTCTATCTGGAATAACCTTCCTGCTGACCTCTGCCTCTTCCCCCTCTCACCCTGCTCTTAAGTAACTTCTCAGGGATCATTTTGCTCCCTCCTGCTCTTATTCCTAGTACCTGTATGGTTAACTCTTGTATTTGGACAGTTCTGCTGCCAGTCTAATTGATCAGTTGTTCCCCACATTGTTAATTTATTGTTCTTAATTTGTTTGCACTGTTATTCATTTTGCATTGCTCAAGTGTTTTGCAGTTACATTTTGAATTGTATTCTCTCACTACCCTTCCCTGGGTACACCTGAAATAAGCCATGGCTCAGTGTACAGTGTACAGTACCTTCCCTGGTCACAGACTTGTGAATAAATTCACCTTCTATTATCCTCTTTCAGTTTGCCTTATCCCTTCACACAAAATCTATAAAGTTCCAAATTGAAATATAATACTTTTTCAAGACTGCTTGAGCCTCCCCTGGGACAGGTTGGGGCCTCCCCAAGGAGGCTGGCCTCACCATTTGAGAACCCCTGTCCTAGCGGATGCCCTCAGCAGGATAAACCAGAATCATCACATGTGGTCACTGAACAGACAGGTCTTACAGACCATTTTCAGGAGATGGGGGCACCCCAGAGGTGGATCTGTTCGCAACCCCAGACGATTTCCAGCTCCCACAGTGTTGCTGCAGACCCCCCAGCAGGGGCACAATCCCTCTGGATGCACTTCTGTTAGATTGGACAGGGAAATTCCTGTATGCTTTCCCTCTATTTCCCCTACTGCTGAAAGTATTGAACAAGCTCAGGCTTCAACCAGCCTCAGTGATCCTCATTGCCCCAGATCGGGCCAGGCAGCCTTGGTACTCCATACTCCTATCAGTATCAGTAACCAAGCCAATCAGTCTTCCCAGGAGGTACAATTTATTGACCTCCTCCCAGGGCAGAATCATGTATCCCAACTTACTATCCCTCAGACTCAAAACATGGTTCTTGAGGACCTAGAGTATGCAGACTTGCATCTGTCAGAAGGGGTTATGGACATATTGAGGGTTTCCAGAAAACCCTCCACTAAGAAGACATATGCCTCTAAATGGAAAAGGTTTTTTTTTTTGATGCCAGGGCAGAGGCCTAGATCGCTCTCAAGCTAATATTTCTATTGTCTTAGACTATATGGCTCATTTGCACTCACCAGGTTTGACTGTTTCCACTCTGAGGGTGCATTTAGCAGCTGTTTCAGCTTATGTATCTGCAGGTAAAGCTTCTTCCTCCTCTTTGGCTTCTAAGCTAGTGTTCAAAAAATTCTTTAAAGGGCTACTACATTTACATCCACCCCACAGGGAGCCCACTCCCATGTGGGATCTAAATATTTGCATAGCTCGGCTCATGCAACCTCCATTCGAGCCCATGTCATCAGCAGATTTGAAATATGTAACTTGGAAAACTGTATTTCTGGTTGCCATTACCTCTGCCAGAAGGATCAGTGAACTTCAGGCATTATCCACAGAACCAGGGTATATCACAGTTCATAGGGACATGGTTGTCCTGAGAACTAACAGGAAGTTTTTACCTAAGGTGGTATCAGACTTTCATTTTAACCAGTCTACTACCATGCCAGTCTTCTTTACAGACCATTCCACTTCAGGTGAGCGTAGGTTGCACAACCTTGATGTAAAAAGGGTAGTCAGCTACTATCTTGACCACACAAAGGGTCACAGACAGAACCAAACCCAACTTTTCCTTACCTTCAGAGAGGTGGGAAACGGAAAACCTGCCACAAAACAATCCATTGCCAGGTGGATTGTAACCTGTATCCAGTTCTGCTATAGCAAAGTGGGTAAGGAACCTCCTGCAGGCCTCTGAGTCCATTCCACTAGAGGTACTGCAGCTTCCCTAGCAGCTACTAGAGATATTCCCCTGATGGACATCTGTAAAGCTGCCACCTGGAAGATAGCCCACACATTCACCAAACATTATTGTTTGGATGTCCAGGCCAGAGGTGATGCCAGGTTTGGCACAACAGTCCTGCAGAGCCTGTTTCCTAAATAGGTTATAGGCCCACCTACAAAGGCACTGCTTGGTTATCTGCATAAATCAGAATACAGTAAGATTTCCTGGGGTTTGAGAAAAAAATTACTTACCTTCGTAATCTTGTTTCTTCTAAGGGAATCTTACTGTATTCTGAGCACCCTCCTTTCCTTCCCTGCTGAATCCTAGGATCCCTGCATTACAGCTGTGTCAGTTGTTGCAAACCTGGGGAGTATATACTGTTTTTATTTTGAGCATCTGTGACTTGAGTCTTCAAGGATGCCAGGTTTTTGGGAGTAGTTGAAAGAAGGGTAATTCCATAATGTTTTCTTCTGCCATTTCTGGTTTAGGGAAGGTTCTGTGGTTGTTACTATTATTATTACTGTTATTGTTATTATTATCCTTCCATTAGTTGGAAACTGCTTAGTGCATGCTTCGTAAGAATCTGACAGTTAGAGGTTGTTTACTAGGGACAGTGGTTTGAAAACCAAGCTCGAGCCTAGCATTCCATCATTTGCATAGGTTCTATTAACCATTTCGGCTCTGGGGCAGTCCTATGGTGAGACCATACTGCATAAGTCGGAATACAGTAAGATTCCCTTACAAGAAACATGATTACTAAGGTGAGTCATTTTTTTTTTCTTCCTTCTCCTATCAGTCAAAGCATAGTACAGATAAATAAGTATAGTAA
This sequence comes from Neoceratodus forsteri, assembly GCA_016271365.2. NCBI lineage: Eukaryota > Metazoa > Chordata > Ceratodontiformes > Ceratodontidae > Neoceratodus > Neoceratodus forsteri. The sequence continues at coordinate 1,391,371,856 of CM057458.1, read as the reverse complement.
TATACAATAATGTAATACTGCTAAGTTATGAAACATTACAAAACGCAGTGGTACAATAGACAGTGGGTATAGTACAGATTAACAATATGATGATCAAGTGATAGCAGTGTAGTAGTTAAGAATTACAAGGTAATGATTGGACCAGGGAGTAATAAACACAGAGGCTGTAGGTCAAAGTGTTTATTAACCCACTGGTCCAGATATTAGAGTAAAGCTGAGGACCACTATATCTGTTATCGCTATTGCACTGAAAAGCAAAAATCTGAAAGATGTTGAGTCAAAATCATTTTTTTTTCTGTGGAGCTGCAGTGTGTTGTAAGAACTCAAAAGGGGCGGTAGCGTTTGCCTTAGCCAAGCAGAACACTGGGATAAAACTCAAGTCCCATTACTGAGTCTACGGTACAGTTATTGCAGAATGACTGGGTAGTGGCGCTATGTTCTGAGTGGCTTAGAGATGTCCTTTTCAGTTGTTACCCTCGCTACCTGACGTCTTTGGGTATGGATGTTAAATGTACAGGGAGGAATGACCACATCAATTTGAAAGTTAGCTGGCACTTACTTTCTTATCCTGGTTAAGTGGCTACCCCCCTCCCCCCAAAATACATCTCCACATGCAACAGGGCATCCTGAGCTGCAAGGCAATAGTGGTTAAGCACCAAACGATTTCAAACCATTGAATGTCCAAACTTGGAGGTAAAACAACGAGGATCCTTTATTGAAAGAAATTGATTTGCCATGGCTATTAGTCCCATACTCCTTGGGGATAGTTCAGGACCAGAGAAATCACAGTTCCACAAGTTCATGTTCCCGACTTGGGCTGTAAATGGTTACACCCCATAGGGTACATTCACTTTGCAATTCACAGTTTATTCAGGCACCTCATAGGGCTCATCTGTCCCATCTGTGGGATCTCTTCCATTCTCTATTCCCGAAATCTCTGTTAACTGTGAATGCCTTACCCCTTTTGCTTTTGACTGACTCTCCCCTGCATACGGGATGCTTCTCTGCTATTTCATTTTCTGCCCCTTGTGACAGGGCTTTGCTGTAGCCTTTTCATCGCTGGACCATATTTCATTTATGAGCCTGCCAATTTAAACTCTGCTTTCCAACCATGAAAGTGCAGCAAGGGGAGAAAACCATCCCCTGTGGGTCCAAGGAACCACCAGATGGAGCCTCCCACTCTCAGCTCAAGCCTTAACCCCCATGAGAAGAGAGCCCTAAAGTCCAATCTGTGGAGATGTCCCGGCTGGATTCCAATTTAGGGGCATTGGAGGGGCTGACTTCCCCTTGGGGTCCGAAGTGCCACAGATATCTGCCCTCACACTCTCTCAAGACTTGACCCCCTCCCCCCCCCGGACAAGAGGATTCCCAGAATGCCAAATTAAGCTACAGGGCTAAATCAGTCCTCCCCAAGGACCTGGATGGTTCACACCATGGGGTACTCGGGCATGACAGGCAGTACATAGGCATTTTGGCTATTTCATCGTGTCTCAGTCTCTTCCATTTTGAAGCACTTCCTTTTAAAACTCCTTGCAAGATGGGCATAGCTCCACTGGGACGCTTTGTGAACGTCCGCCGCCACAATAGTCTGGTGAAGTTCTGCCACCTTCACGTGAGGAAAAACTCTGGCTCCTCGCCGAGGGCTGCTGACCGGTTTTCCACCTCACGGCTCACCTGATCTCTCTTTTGTGATCAACACTTCTGGTCTTCTCCTTCCAGTGGTTCTAAAGAGTTCCCTTCCACGAGACCACTAACCCAAAAGGGGTTAACATAGACACTGAGCCTTATGAAGGAAAATAGTGGCTCAAAGAAGATCCACAGAGTGACGTCCTATATGGGAGCTACACAGTTTTAATATGAACAGTACAATACTGATAAGTTATGGAACATTACAAAACACAGTGATACTTATTTCTTTAAAGAGAAGTTCCAAGATATTAAACATGAGTTTAAAATGTTTTTTTTCAATACAGTAACCCATTACCTTATCCTGGCAATAGTCTTCTGAGGTGGAAATGGAATGTTGTCTGTACGTCCTCAGCAGAGGGAAGGGATTGAAAATTGTGCCGAACAAATTCTATGTTGATCTCTTCCACTTTCCAGTCACCGGCCCTGCCCCTGCATTCAGACATTTTGTAACGTCTAACTAGGGAAAGCATGGTTGGGGGAGGCGCTCCACATACAAGTCAATGGGGGAATTTTTCACAGCTGTTTTATATTAATTAAAGCGACTGTAAATGAAAGCCATCACTTAATTGAGCAATGGCTTTCATTTGTATCAGAGATTGCTTTAATTAATATAAAACTACTCTGACAAATTGCCCCATTGACTTGTATGTGGTACGTTCTCACTCTCCCTGGTTAGAAGTCACAGACCATCTGAGTGTAGGGGCGGGGACAGAAGACCAGTAAGTGGAAAGGATCGACTGGACACCTGTTCAGCACAATTTTCAATCCCTTCCTTCCCGTAGTGGATGTACAAGATCATTCCATTTTTCCCTCAGAAGACTATCATCTGCAGAAGGTAATGGGTACTATGTTGAAAACACCATTTTTATTATCTTAAAACTTCCCATTAAAGTGGCCAGATCTGCAACTTGATCAGGCTTTAAATTCTTGTCATTAAAGATGTCAAAAGGAGGTGCCTTCTTCATGTGTGAAACAGAGAAGAGCATGGACTTAGTTGAGGACCAGATTATTGTCGAAGAACCAATTTTTAACAGATTCAGAATTGCTTTGAAAGTCAGAAACTAATTTGCCTACATTAGAGTATTTAGTATAGATTACTGCATCATCTGCATACAGAAAGACATTGGCAGACTGGCAGGCATCTGACAGGAGACTGATAAACAGACCAAATAGTAGTGGATCTAGAGTGGAGCCTTGGGACACTCCATTAGATACTTTCCTGACTTTCGTGAGATGATGAGCCCTCTGTTTCTACTCGCTGTGTGCTATTTCACAGATGGCTTCCGAACTATGTCCAGAGACAGACCCAGGTTATTTATTTATGTAGCTTTTGTTTTCCAGGTAAGCACACTAGACAGGTGCCTATTTTCAGGTGTGACTGGGAGAATTACAAGGTACAGGCAATAACAGAACAGAGTAAGGCACAGCAGTCAACATGGGACAGTCGGGTACAGGTTAAACATTACAAAGTCAAAGCATGGCAATCAACAAAGGAACAGACAAGAAGTAACATCAGATAGCACCTGGGCAGGTAGGTGAGGGTACCCAGTTACAGTACACACGGGGCATACAGAAGTGGGACAAGTGCAGCAAGTGGGGAGACATGCTGAGAGTTGTTCCGGGGCATGAGAGAACAACTCAAGGCTGCTAGCCTGGTAGGGGAGGTTTATCCCTAAGAGGGTGTAGCAGAGTAAATCATGTGCGAAGCAGGAGATGATGACTTACTTGTTAAGCAGATGTTTACAGTTGAGAAGGTCAGAGGCCTTCATCAGGTCAATGTAGATAGCCTTGACCATGTCACCGCTGTCCAGGGCCCAAAGGACTGTGATTCTGGACCTCATGAATATAGTTAGTATGTTCAGTAATGCCTTATTGGTGCTGTGTGGCTTGCTGAATCCATGTTGTTGGGCATATTGGACATCATATATTTCCCAGTAAGAGAGATGAGTTGGCCAGATACAAGTTTCTCAAGGGCCTTGGGCAGCGGGGAGAGGATAGAAATCTGCCTGTAATTTGTTAGGTTTGTTCCAATGCAGAATAGTGATGAAAATCTGGTCTAAGCCACAGTGAAAGGAGGGCCCCTTTTATTATTTCAAATGTAAACAAGAAGCGCTAAAGCAGACTCAAAATGGGAAAACAATGGTATCATAACAGTCAGGCGTAAGGAACAGTCTACACACTGCCTTCTCCCTCCACTCCAGGCAAACCTCTGAGGGCCAGGTTGCATTCTCCCATGGGTTTTTTTTTTTTTTTTTTTCCTAGAGCTGTGGTCCTTCCTTCCCCCATCTTTCCATTCAACTTTGTCCATGTCCTCCATCAGATTCCTTCTCTGTGACTTTACCACTTCCTGCAACTATACCTGACCCCTGCCCTTGTGATTCTGTCCTTCTCACCCCCAGCCCCTGGTCTGTGTGGCCTTGTTCTGCTCCTCTTCACTGACTCGCTTTGGTAATGTTTAGCTGCTCTCTGTACTTTAGTGCACTGGGACTGATAATCTCCGGCACCTTCACAGGCTGGGTGGTACTGTATTATACTGTTTATTTGCTCCCCACTATATTTGCACTTGTACTTTCTTAGCCCTTAGGCTGCCGGAAGATTTAGAACGTTTAGGTTTTTAGGACAAGATATCCTGTTAGCAGCAGCCAAAGGGTTAATGCATTGTTTACATAGTTTTTTTGTGTTAGCACTGTTCATCCTGTACATTGTGACTGCATAACTATAATGTATTTATTTTGCCAATACTTGTATTGCATTTTATTTTGCTAGTATTTCTTCTTTATTATCTTTGCCATTCTTCTATTGGGTACTCCTATCCCCCTACCCCAAAGATACATCTGGAAACAAGTTGTTACCAGTTCTGTATGTGGGAGAAACTAGGAGGGGATAAAAAGCTGGCTGTGCAGTGTGACAGTCAGCCCCTTATTGCAGGCACCCACCACCAGCTAGGCACCCTCCTGCACCGGATCTGGATATCTGGAGTAGTAAAGTAACCCCAGTGGCCCCATTATGGGGTGGGGGAAACCTAGACAGTGATGGCAGGGAAAGATCATTGGTCCATCCAGTCTGCCCATAACACCCTATCATACCCCAAGACCTTTTGACTGTACAGTGTTTTAGCCCAAACTATCCACCCCCTGATCCCACTTTTACTGCTAACTCCCTAAGTATCTACTAAGCCCTTCTCCCAGCAATGCTCGAAACTGTTAATGGCTTTGGTACCCATCACATCAGTTGGTAGACTGTTCCACTGTTCAGCCACCCTCCCTGTAAAATAAAACTTTCTCATATCCTTTCTGAACCCCCCCCCTTCCAGTTTCCACTTTTGTTTCACTGTTTTTGATCTGTTGTTCCAGCTGAATAGTTCCTTGCAGTGTACCTTGTTCATTCCTTTCAGAAACTTGAAGGTCTGTATCATATCTCCCCTCTTCCATCTGGGCTCCAGTGTGTGCATGTTCAGTACCTTAAGCTGATCCCGTAAGATCTGCCGTGCTGGCCCTGAATCATTTTGGTTACCTTACATTGCACCAACCGATCATTGTTTTTCCTCGGGTGAGTTCTCCAGAACTGGGTACAGTACTCTAGGTGCAGCTTCACCAGTGATCTATAGAGAGGTAGTAGTACCTCCTTTCTGCTGCCGTCCGTATCCCTCCTGATGTGCCCCAGCATCCTGTTTGCCTTACTGTAGGTTTTGTTACACTGGCTAGATTGTTTAAGGGAGTTGTGTACGACTCCTCCTAGATGTCTTCCTTAGAAGTGGCACCCAGCTTAACCTCTCCCATCCAGTACCCTGTCCTGGGGTTCTTGTTCCCTGTGTGCACCACCTTACACTTTCTGGCTTTCAAATTATTATTATTATTATTTTATTTTTTTTTTTTATGGATATTTTTCTACACCCCTTCATCTCTGGTGTTCAACTGCCTCTGAGATCCCAAGGCACCTTCCTAGGTCTGTGTGGTGAATTACACGCTTCGTCCCCTCAACAGAACCATGGTTTACCCTCTATGCGGGGTCGGGGGGTGGCCAAGCACCCCACTAATCACAGGTTCATCAGGTGACTTGTGGCGTGGTGACTGCCCTCAGTTCCCAGGAAAATCTGGATCCTATCGCCTATGAACACTGGGACTTTTTCATGGTTTACTAGTTACGTCCCCACTGGGTGATGGTACGCAAGGGTCCAAGCATATGCATGCATGCGCAGCAGTGTATTGATATGCGAGCCGGCCGTTGCCCAGACCCTAGCCCGCCTGCCTCCACTGCTCTGCCACTCATGGTCACCCAGGTGACAGTATTGCAATGGAGGCAGTGACTCTCCGTCCCATGGAAGAGGTGAGCATCCTCTGGGACTCTCTCATCTCCTCCCTCCCAGCCGGCGGCCGACAACCTGGGCTCGCTTTCGAACCTGGGTCACCAGTGTTGCAAGTGGTAGCACTACTACTGCTCGAACGGATTGGCCCTTTGACATTGAATTTCAACTGCCAGACCTTGGACCTCTTCTCTCTGTTTAGTCCTTGTTGGTCCCCCTGCATCTTTTTGCTTTTCTCCTTGTTGTCCCTACAACAGAGCTTAGTGTAATCTGTGAAGAGACGCATCTTGCCCTGAATTCCTTCTCCCATATCACTGATGAACATATTAACAACAACAAAAAAAAGACTGGACCCAGGACTGATCCCTGTGGCACCCCACTGGTGACCTTCCTCTCCTCGGATTTGACTGTTTAACACAACCCTCTGTTGTCTCCCTTCCAACTAATTTCCCACCTGTCTGTGTCCTTTGCTGCCCCTAGATCCTCTAGCTTCTTCAGTAACCTTCTGTGAGGCTTCAAATTGAAAGCCGTGCTGAAATCAAAGTAGAATAAATCCACGGCATGACCCTTATCCACTACCCTCGTTAATCAGGCAAAGAATATTATCAGGTTGGCCTTACAAGAACTCCCTGCCACAAACCCATGCTGTTTACTATCCTGGAGTCTGTTTCTCTCCAGGTAGTTTACTAGGTCCTCTTTGACAAGTGACTTCATCAATTTACCCACAAGTGAGTTAAGACTTGCAAGCCTGTAGTTCGCTGGTTTCTCTTCGCCCCCCCCCCGTTTTCCAAACACTCTTGTCTGAATTAAGCAATTGAATAGCCCTAGTTCCAATGCCAGTTTCTTGAGCATCCTCAGATGCAAGTGAATAGGTGAGTCAGAGAGATGAGAGACTGGGGTGAGTACCAGGTGAAGGTAGATGCGGCCTGGAAGCTGACCTGATCGACAAAGCTGCCCATTGGTGCAACTGTAGCACTACCGCTTTCAATGCCAACGATCCGTTTGGGAACATGCCAGGGCATCAGAGGGCCGGTGGGGGGAAGAGGCTTGAGCGTCAGTGGGATCATTTGTCTCTTCCAGGGGGAAGGGGAGGACAAGCTCGGTGCTTGACTGGCCTCTGGCGGTAGCCGGAGGTATGGCAAGCCCAAGTCCATCTTGTGGGGTGGGGGTGACGGACATTGGTGTAAGCCTTGACGTCACGCCTCCATAAGGAACGTAACATAGAAAAACTATGGCCCCAGTCAGCCACTGATGGAGGTCTGTCTCTTACCCACCGGCCCCTTGGCTGTGTGGATGGTCAAACGAAATCAGAAGGTATGAGAGAAGCTATCCACCTCGTCCCCACCTGGGGGTTATAGCCAAGGCTCTGTGGGGGACGTCTCGAGCTCGCAGTGGTTCAGTACAGGAGTCAGTAGGCAGGCTGCTGATCCTGGGGGCAAAATGGAAACTGCCCAAAAAAAACAAACTAGAAAAATAATTTGTATTCAGTGGAATTCAAGACACTGGTTGGGTGGGGGTGAGGGTTGTAGTGACTATGGCTCTTTACATAGCGGAATACATGTTGTTGCAGAGATTGGAGCTGCCATAAAAATTTATGCGGCTTTCAGCTGCTTTTGTGAAAGAGAGGATTGAGTTACTGGCAAACAAAATCACAGCTGGCATCGTCAGAACTTGATTAAACAAAATTCCTGGAAAAATAGAATTTCACAGTATTCTGTTTTTCATCACTTTACGTATTTACATGAAAACAAAAGCTTTAACCCATACAGTTCATCTACAGCTGTGACCTTTTGAGGAGTTTTTATTTATTTATATTTTAATTTTATATGCGTAATAAAAATGTTGGACCAGGAAAAGCACACTGAGCCGAAGCTCGTTTACAAGTGCGACTTGGGGGTGGGGTAGGAGGCGCAGGAGACAAATATATGCAATAAAGAACAACACAAAAGTAGGGAAATAAAAATATCAGTAAGGTAGTGAAAATAGTAACAATACAAAAAAAAATGATGTGTGATGAAGAGGGCATTACTGTAATGCAGCAAGAGAAAAACAGCCACTGTGCAAAGGGAAGGAGATGCACAGTAAAAAGATGCAGTAAAACAGTAACTGCAAAGCATCAGCAGGCATCTGGGGTGGGCAGATGTAGGCAAGGACATGCAGGAGAGTTGAGGTCATGGGTGCAAGAGGAAGGAGACATAAATAGGTGGCGGATGTAGAGATAGGAGCAGGAGTTGGTCATAGAGCATTGTCTTAAAGGAAAACTACATACAAAAATTATAAAAACTCATGTTGTGCATTGGGTTTTTGTCTCTCTGATAGTTTCTGATGGTCTGTTCCCCGTGTTCTATGGCCCCTGGAAGTTGACATGCAGACTTCTTTTATTGCCTTTGATCTGTTTGGAATTTTCCTAGAATGCCTCTGGAAATGGTGTCAATTAAACCTAAGACCTTCCAAGGTGTATTGGCTGTATTGTCACCCAGTGACAGCACTTTACAAAGAAAATTGCCACTAATCCATAATAACAGCAGTTGTAGCTTGGAGAAATCTGACTTCAGCTGAGGAGAGAGGGCAGACACTTTTTCAAAGTGGTTAAGTTTCACAAGCAGTTGCAGTTGGATAGGTGACTAGATTAGAACTAGGATCCTGGACTTTCAGTTTTAGTCCTAGGTCTAAGTGACACAATTTCCAGAGGCATCCTGGTAACATTTTCCTCAAGATCCATAAAACTGGAAGGGAAAAGTAAAAAAAAAAATATATACATATACTTATATACACATACGCACACACACACACAGAGTCACTGTGAACAGAACGTCAGGAAATAGCAGAGAAACAGAAAACCAGTGCTCAACATGTAGTTTTTCTAATTTTTGCATGTAGGACAGGGAGCAGAACAAACAGGTTTAGTCATATGCCCTGTTAGTGACATTGCTGTCATTTTCACAAGAACAGACTGTGCTGCCATACAAGGGAATAGGAATGAAGTAAATTTACAGCAAGGATCAGAAGTGGGAGGAGAAACATAGATTTTGTTTAGCAGAAATGGACCTTTAAGCCCATCCAGTCTGCCCCTTGTCCCTGTCTATTCTATCACCACTGACACTAGTTGGTCATAGGTGTTACTCCCACCACCGTTCCTCTGATTGGTATGTCCCTGTGTGTATCCCACACATGCTTGAAGCTCCCCACTACCTCCTCTGGCAGGCTGTCCCAGTCATCCACCACCCTTTCTGTGAAGAAGTATTTCTGCACATCTCTTCTAAACTTTCCCCCCCCCTTACTTTCATTGACTTTCCACTTGCACCTTGTTCACTCCTTTGAGGTAGTTGTAGGTTTCATTTATGTCCCCTCTCACACTGCTCTCTTCTAGGGAGTACATGTTGAGTTCCTGCAGCTTTTCCTCATGTTGTTTCTCATGCAACCCCCTCACCATATGGGTTGCCCTCCTCTGTATTGCCTCTACCCTGTCAGTGTCCTTGCACAGGTGCGGCCTTCAGAACTGGACACAGTACTCCAGGTGGGGCCTCACCAGTGGGCAATGAATCAGCAGCAACTGCCTCCCTCCTCCTGCTAGAAATACCTTTCCCAATATACCCCAGCATCCTGCCAGCCATTCCCACTGCTTTGTCACACTGCCCAGCTACCTTGAGGTCATCCAGTATGATGATCCCTTAGGTCTCTTTCTTGCCTGGTGACTGTAAGCTCCACTCATCTTATACAGAGCCCCTGGGTTCCACAGTCCTAAGTGCATATCCTTGCCCCTTTTGCCACTAAAACCCAGCTGCCACCCCCCATAGACCATTTCTCTAGTTTCCTCAGATCCCTTTGCATCATTTTCACCCCTTCCAGAGTGTCAACCCTGTTGCAGATTTTTGTATCATCTGCAACAAGACACACCTTACCCTCAAGCTTCTCTGCAGTGTCACTTATAAAGACATTGAAGAGGACAGGTCCCAGCACTGAACCCTGTGGCAGCCCACTAGTCACTCTCCTGTTGCCTGAGTGGCTTCCGTTTACCACCACCCTTTGCCTCAGGTTCCTTAACCAGGTTTATGTCGAGCTTGTCACTTTCTCCCCCACCCTCTGGCCGCTTAGTTTAACTGTCCTCCTATGTAGCGCAGTGTCGAAAACCTTACTGAAGTCCAGACAGACCACATCCAGTGCTCTCCCTTGATCATAGAAACATAGACTTTGACGGAAGATAAGGACCGCTTGGCCCACCTAGTCTGCCCATTTCCCCTACCTACAGGATAGGCCGCAGATCCTAGTTAACCAATAGCCTACAGGGTTTTAAATAGCTGGTATCGCATCGCAGTTTGCGATGCAAACTGGCTGATCACGCTAGTCAAATTTCGCTTGAATTGCAGAAAAGTGCGATCCATTTTTCTGTGGGTTTTTTTCTCCCACTGTTTCAATGTGTGGTCCAGCGTACTGCCAACCAGAACCAGAAGCAGTCAGCAAGCGCGCGGCAAGGCATACTCGTGGATGCAGTAGTCAGGAGGATGTGGAGGGACTGCGACTGAGTAGGTGGGCAGGGTAGCGGGCGGGAGAGCGGGCAAAACGAACCACCGGCGTCGTCAGCATCAGCCACTAGACCACCAGGTATGTAAAAAAAAAAAAAGCTTGCTGTTAACCTGCTTTTCATGCCCCTGTGAGAATAGCCCATTGCAAGAGGCATCCATTAAAGGATGGCAGCAGGGGACCCTTCTTTCCTGTTTCTTCAGTCATGCTCCTCCTCCTTGAGATATCCAACCTTGGCAGTACAACCACAGTCGCTCTATGGGGCACCTTCAGTTTTGTGTCTGGCATTGCTCTCAGCTGTCCCTGATTATGGGCTGTCTTTTATTGTACTTCCTAAAACTAATCTCTCCCTCATGGAAAAGATGAAGCCCATAACTGCTGCAAATTCGGCATTTAAAGCAATAACTCATAATATCCCAAATCAGAAATAAACTATGACATCTAAGGAAAAAAAACTGTGATTCCATAGCATTATTTTGTGTCTGCATGTCCCTCATTTCAGTGCCTTGTTGTTGTGTCCCTCTGTGATGGTCGCTGTCCCTCATTTTGAGTGTCTATGTACCGCATTTCAGTGCCAAAGACTGAGATGTACGGTGGGGGGAGGGTTGTGGCAGGTGACTCATACCTTTAGTTTTTTGGCAAAGGGGACATCTGGCTGGGGAAGGGGATGCCGAGATGGGTGGGGTTTTGGGCAGATACCCTAGTCTGGCAAAGGGGACAGATGGAGGCACTGAGGGGTTTAAGTAGTTCTGGTAAAGGGGGACAAGTGTGGGGAGGGTGTGGTACTGAAGTGTGTGTCTTGGGGGTAATAAAAACAGATGACGCAAAGACAGGCAGATTTTAATTAAAGATTTTATTTGGGTTACAGTATATATCTTACATATACACATTTCAGCATTTTAAATTTTGCTAATCAAATTGAGCTATATGCTATTCATTTTCACAATTGATTAGCAGTTTGTGCTAATCAATTTTCTGAGCTTATTTAAAACCCTGGCCTATTTCTTCCTACCCCCCAACAAGAATTGCCTTATGTCTGTCCCATGCATTCTCGAATTCTCCCACAGTTTTAGACCCCACAACCTCCTCAGGAAGGCTGTTCCATGCATCCACTACCCTCTGTGTGAAAAAATACTTCCTCACATTGCCCCTGAACAACCCCCCCCCCCCAACTTTAAATTGTGTCCCTTGTTCTTGCACGTCTCTTTTCTAAAAGATGCTACCCTCTTGGACTTTGTTGATTCCACTGAGGTGCTTAAAAGTTTCTATCATGTCCCCTCTCCTTCTTTCCTCAAGGGTATGCTATAATGGCTCCTTTAGTCTCTCCTCGTCGACTTCTCTTGCAGACCCTGCACCATTTTAGTTGCCGTCCTCTGGACTGCCTCTATCCTGTCTATATCCTTGCAGAGATGGGGTCTCCAGAACTGGACGCAGTACTCCAGATGGGGTCTCACCAACTGTCTGTACAGAGGGATAACAACTTCCTGTTTTCTGCTGGTGATGCTTCTCCCTATGCATCCCAGTATACCCCCAGTCCTCCCTACTGCCTTCTCACATTGCTTGCTAACCTTAAGGTCATCCGATATGATTACCCCCAGGTCCCTTTCCTTTTTTGTTGTTGTTACTACCTCCCCCCCATTGTGTATTCTTCCCTGGGTTCTTGTTTCCCAGGTGCATTATTTTGCACTTCTTTGCATGAATCTAGCTGCCATACTTCTGACCATTCCTCCAACCTTGCCAAGTCCCTTCTCATCCTTTCCGCCTCCTTGTGTATCAACTCTGTTGCAGATATTTGTGTCATCTGCAAAGAGGCATACTTTTCCTTCCAGTCCCTCTGCAATGTCACTTGTAAAGACATTAAAAAGGACTGGACCCAGTACTGAACCCTGCGGTACCCCACTAGTAACCCCTCTTTCTTCAGATGGACTCCATTTACAATTACCTTCTGTGTCCTGTTGTCCAGCCAATGTTTTACCCAGGCTACCACCCTGGGACCCACTCCCAGGCTGGTTAATTTGACTATTAATCTTTTGTGTGGGACTGTGTCAAATGCCTTGCTAAAGTCTAGGTAGGCCATGTCCGAAGCCCCTCCCTGGTCTACTACTTTGGTCACCCAGTCTATTAGATTCGTCTGACATGACCTTCCTGCTGTGAAGCCATGCTGCCTTGGGTCCTGTGCCCCACTGGCCTCTAGGTACTCAACATTTCTTTCCTGCAGAAGTGACTCCATCACTTTCCCTACCACAGAGGTCAAACTGACAGGTCTGTAGTTTCCTGCCTCTGTCTTGGTCCCACTCTTGTGAAGGGGAATCACATCCGGCTTCCTCCAGTCCTCGGGTACCACACCATCCTCCCATGGTTTGTTAAAAAGAGTAGTCGGTGGTCTCACTAGTTCCCCCCTTAATTATTTTAGAATTCTTGGGTGAATTCCATCAGGCCCCATTGCTTTGTTCACCTTCAGTTTTAGGAGTTCTTGCAGAACCCTTTCTTCTGTGAAAGGACTGGGATCGACCCCCAATCAAGAGTGCTTCTGTTAATTGGATTAGGCACTTCCCCTCCTCTTTTGTGAATACTGAGCAGAAATATTCATTCAGTATCCCTGCTTTTCATTGTCCCCCTCTGCCCACCCAACGTTCATTCTATTCAGCCTCACTATCCCTCCCTTTGACTTTCTATGCTCTCTGATCTACCTATAAAAGGTTTTATCCCCCTTCTTAACTGAGTTGGCTATCTTTTCCTCAGTTTGGGCCTTTGCTATTCTGACTTCCCTCCCTGCTTCCTTCTGCCTTAACTGGTACAGCTCTCTGTCCTGCTCCTTCTGTGTTTCCTTATACTTCCTGAATGCTATCTTTTTCTCCCTGACTTTCCCAGCCACCTCTTTTGAGAACCATAGTGGCTTTTTCTTTCGTTTTTGATTTGTTTATTTGCTTCACACAAAGGCTTGTTGCCTCTGTGATGGCAGTTTTGATGATTCCCCATTGTTGCTCCACCCCTCCTTCTAGCCTGTTTGCTAGTGCTTTTCTGAGGCACTTTCCCATCTTGCCAAAGTCAGCCCTCCTGAAGTCCAGTACCCTCACTTTTGTATGGCTTGACACTGTAGCTGAGTTTAACGTGAACCACACTGTTTGATGGTCACTTGTTCCCAGATGGCAACCCACTTCTAGACCTGTGATCCTCTCACTGCCCCCATTTGAGAGTATGAGGTTTATGGTTGCTTCCTCATGAGTGGGTTCCGAAACTAGCTGTCTGAGGCCTGTCACTGTAGGGCATAGAGAATGGCCCTGCTCTTGTTGTGGCTGCAGCAAATGTGCTCCGCTTAACATCTGGCATATTCAAGTCTCCCATCAACAGTATCTCCCCTTTCTCTGCCATCCTAAGAATGCCTTCTATCATATCCTTGTCCATTCCCTCCCCCGACATAGGGGTCTGTACACAACCCCTGTGCGGATTGTGGTGCCCTTTCCAGTCTCCAAGGTGACCCACAGTGCCTCCTCTCCTCCCTGCTTACTCTTTTATTCAGTTGCTTTTATCCCTTCCTTTACATAGAGAGCAACTCCTCCCCCTCTTCTCCCCTGCCTGTCTCTCCTGTAGGTTATGTACCCTGGTATGTTAACATCCCAGTCATAGTTCTTTGTATACCATGTTTCTGTGACTGCTACGATATCCAGGCATCCCTCTTCCATCAGTCCACCAGCTCAGGGAGCTTGTTGCCCAGACTACGGGCATTGGTACTCATTACCCTCCATTTCCTGATGGCCTTACTCCTTTTTGCCCCACCCCTGTCCTTCTTGCCCTTGTCACTTTCCCCATTTACCCCGCCCTTCTCCACCTCCCTGATATCCCAGTCAAAGAAATGTATGAGATTAGTTTGACATGACCTCCCACCACCACCGTGAAACCGTGCTGTAAGTGGTTCTCCAGCCCTTTTGCCTCCAGGTGCTGCACGAGCTTTACCTTCAGTAGTGTCTCTGTTAATTTCCCCTCCACTGAGGGACCACATCAGCCCTCCTCCAGTCCTTTGGAACTTCACCCATCTCCACTGAGGTGCTAAAAAGCACTGCCAGAGGGGTGGCCAGTAGGGTGTTCAGTTCCTTTAAGTTCCTTAGATGAATCCCATCCAGTCCCATCACCATATTCTCCTTTAAGGCTTCCAATCCCTTCTGGACCCTCTCCACCGAGAATGGACTTGTGCCCACTCCCCCCCCTCTACCAAGAATGGACTTGTGTCCATTCCCCCATCTCCACCGAGAATGGACTTGCGTCCACTCCCCCCTGTCCCTGTTGCTTACAGCAGCATGCTGGTCTGCTCCCTCCATCACCGTGAAGACTGAGCAGAAGTAATCATTTAGAACTTCCACTTTCTCTTAATCTTCCTCTGCACAGTCTCCTCCCCCGCCCTCCTGATTCTCACTACTCATCCTGTTGTCTTCCTCTTCCCCCCCCCCCCACATACCTGAAGACTGTATTGTCCCCTTTTTTTTACCTCTTTAGCTAGCCTCTCCTCAGTTTGTGCTTCAGGCTTCCCTCACCCTCCTTCCTGCCTCCCTTTATTTTGGTGGGAGTAGTTTGAAAGACCGACCGTCGGAATCCCGAGTTTCAGTAATCCAAAAATACTCTGCCGCAGGCAATTACCGACTGTCAGGATATCGAGTTTCGGGCTACTGAAACTCTGGAGTCCAACATTCAGTCTTCTATTGTATATCCATTTTGGCAGCTATACCTCCCTGTCGTCATCCTTCTTGGTTTCTTTGTACTTTCTAAATGCAGTTTTATTCTCCTTCATTGCCTTTACTACCTCTTTAGAAAATCATAGCAGTCTCTTCCTCCTTCATTTAGTCGAAACAGAATTCAGAAGTGAAGCAGTTCTTATGTGTTGTTGGGGCAGTGAAAGCTGTATCCCTGCTGGTAGGAGATGGGAGCAAAGGGGGTTGCTGATAGCCAAGTGATTGACAGGGAACACAGGGATAAATGAGGTCACAAACACAGAGAGACATGCAGAGCAAGTCTTTTGACCTCATTAACCCTCTCAATGCCACTTTTTCTTGTATGCAAATACTTCCTGTCATTTCTTTTGTATGTATACACTTAATTTATTGAACTGTTTTGTTCATGTTACCATAACACTTTCTGCTTTCCCTTCTAGGATGCCTTGCGCAATTCTGGTGGTGATGGCATGGGGCAGATTTCACTGGAGTTCTACCAGAAGAAGAAGTCCCGCTGGCTCTTTTCAGATGAGTGTATCCCCTGGGAGGTGTGGACCATCAAAGTCAATGTGGTGAACCTGGCAAATGAGCAAGAGAGGCAGATCTGCAGGGAGAAGATCGGAGAAAAGCTGGGAGAGAAAATCATAAATATCATTGAGGTGATGAACCGGCATGAATACTTACCCAAGATGCCTACGCAGTCAGAAGTGGACAACGTAGTTGACACCAGCTTGAAGGACATTCAGCCGTACCTGTACAAAATCACCTTCCAGATCACCGATTCACTTGGCACATCTGTCACCACTACCATGAGGCGCCTGATAAAGGACACGCTACAGTTGTAGCTCAAGGTGGAAGGGGTGCTAATTGGAGATTCCCTTACAGTGCTACCAGGAGCGCTGTGACCGTTTCATACTAGAGGACCACCAATCATAGCTTCTTAGTCTCAGCGATGTGTGTCTGTGGAATAGAAATGAAAATTATCTGAGCTACTCTGAGCAGTAGAAACAACTATTTAGAGTTGCCTGATCCTTGATCTGGCAACATGTCGTACTCCTTTTATATGCCTTGCTCCCCAAATAAAACAATGTGGAAATGGACTGTGTAACTCTAGCACAAATTGTAGTTGGTTGGGCCCCATGAATGTATTTGTGCCGAGATAGCAAATGAGATGTTGGACTCCTGTTTGTACTCCAGTAGTGACATTCTTTTCTGGGAACCAGCAAGATCCACGGATCCCTGGTATTCGGTGGGTGGGTGTTATTAACTACCCGGTAGGCCTCTGTCTGGTTGGTTTTGATCAGGTACAAAGGTATTTACCTGGGGGTTGGTGCAAGCGCATGATGGTCTTTCCGTCTAAAAGCCCTATTGATCCTGAAGTTCTTGGGAAGTTATCAGGTTGTTTATTAAAGGGAACAGTCAACGCTAAGAGCCCCACTGCCAAGTGTGGGGTAGTCCCAGTTTGTACTTTGTGTACAAAAACAGTGTTTTTTTTGTTTTTTTAAACCTAAAATCAACTATACTGCTGTAAGCCTTGTGACATGGAACCTTTGTAAAGGAGTCTCTGACTCAAAGGTATTTCCGAATCTCCAATAAATAAAAAAAATAAATAAATAAATAAAATAAAAATAAATAAGCAGTATCAGGCTGAATCTTTCTTACTTCCAAGCTTGACAAATGCTGGTCCTGCTGTCCCCCCAGGACTAAGTACAGTCACAGAGGACTGAAAACTGAGAACTTCACAAGAGTCAAGCCCCACGACTCTCATTGTCCAGCTGGGATTCCAGAGCTCAAACATGGTTTGTACCTTTTAAAAAGCTACTGATTCCTCAAGGGAAACCTTTGCAAAAGCACATATGCAGAGTTCTGCTCAATCTTGTTATATTCTGTTTTTTTGTTCTCTCTTATTGCTAACTTTTACACGCGTTTAGCATCTCTTTTGCTTCAAATACATCTGTTCCCATGACTTCTTCTCTGCCTGAAGTCATCATGCCTTTTGTGCTATCATGGCCTATTGCCATGGAAAGGAATATGGTGCCACGGACGGAGGATTTGGGTACATACAAGCCACAGGAGCAGACGAGGACTAGGGGACAAAGATCGCATTTTTATGAAGCTATCCTGTGAAATTAATAACAAGGGGAGGATAAATACAGACAGTACTGTGTGTGCACTACTTGCTGATTTGTCTCATTTTCTAAGTTTTTCCCAGAGACACTTCAGCTCTTTAATCTCCCCTAGTAGCTCTGTTGCCACTTTTGTCTCACAAGACTTTTGCACAGCTCAGTGTTGAGTCAGTATGGTAAAAATTACACATACTGACTGCAGTATATAATTTGTGTGTTGGGAGGGGGGGTCCCTGCACTTAAAATTTTGGTTGGAATATTTATTACACAAAACAAGCTTGTGTATTTTATTGTTTTCTTTGTCTAATGCAAGAATGTACTTTCATGGCAATATCTAAAAAAAAACACATTCGGACCTTGTACTTGGGGTGGAATGTGTTTAAATGGACTGGATGAATTTAGAGATCATTATGAACACAAGCTGTATTTTTCTTTTTACTTTTAAGTGCATTTGTAATATAATACTCTTTAAAAGTAAAATGATGTTCAGATGTCACTCTGTGTTTATCTCACTGTCTCCTCCCAGAGTGCTGAGAGCCTCAGCATTCCATGGGAAGCAGCATGATATCATTTGATGTTACAATTCTGTTTTCCTACCACTAAAAAGAGGCAAACGGAAGCCTTGTATAATAAAAGTTAATTCTGTTGTTGTCAAGTCTTTATCTTACCATATTCCCTTTGCTGAGATGCAGTTCCCAAGCCGTAGACTGCACCGCAGGTACCCACACTCAGGGTGCATTAAAAGCAATTTTCTGGCATCTAGGAAAATGTTCTCAGTTTGTTGCTGTGGGGATTACTATGATCTCATAAAAACAGCGAGTTATGGATTCAGTTGAGGGAAAAGCAGGAGGATGAGAAAAAGTCTGAGGTACTAAGAGGTTGTCTGGCTAGACTCCAGTGAGCAATTATTAACTGTAAAGCTCTGGTGTGCTTTCATATTCAGTGTCTGGTTATGTTCACTTATGTGTTTTACATTTTCATACAGCATTTTGTTTTCTGGATTCTGTGGTGGCAGAAGCAGCGTAGTCTGGTGGTGCAAGCACCGGTTTGGGAGCCAGGTGATAGCAGGTTCCAACCTCACTAGAGCCAAATACTCCTTGTGTGACATTGGACCCGTACTGCAGTCCAGTCAGTCACAGAAATCTGTAAAAGCAGGACCCCCCCCCCCAGAAACAAATTGCTGCAGCTCAGTTGGGCTATTCTAGGTAATTTCTAAATAAAATATATTTGCCAGCAGCCATTAACCCCCCCTCCTTCCTCGAGGGGTAGTGTGATTTTGATGGCTAGAGCAATATGGAGAACTAGAGATCACAAATTCAAACCTCACTACAGCCACATACTCGCTGTGTGATCCTGAGCTACTCACTTAACCTTTTAGTGCTGCAGTCAACCCACCCACCTACAGAAATGGGTAGAAGCAGGGCCCCACTGGAAGTGAGATGTTGCATCTCATCTGGGCTGTCCTGGTGAAATACACTGTAAGAGAAGAAAAGAAAAGTATTGTCAGCAGTTGCTTGCCTTTCCTGCTCCTCATTCCCCCTGGAATCAGTATGGACTAATGGTTAGGTTAGAGCACAGTTAAGAGCCAGGGAATCATAGGTGTAATCCCTGCTGGTGAGAAATATTCTGTGTGCCTGAAAGCAGATCATTTAGTCTCCTAGTGCTCCGGTCCACCAAGCTGCAAAAAATGGGTAAAAGCAGGACCTGGTGGAAATGGCATGTTGCAGGGTCATCCTCATAGTGTCAGGGGGCATGACCCCCTTCCCCCAGAAAAATCACATCACAGTAGAGAAGTCAGTAGGGAGCAGAACAGGGGTAAATGCAGAAAAAGGCATCAAGGACAGGGATGGGGCTAAAAGGGGTAAGGCCATTAAAAAAAAAAAAAAAAAAAAAAAAAAGGAAGGTGATGAGTACCAATGCCTGCAGTCTGTGTAACAAGCTCCCTGAACTAGTGGCCTTGACGGAAGAGGGATGCCTTGATATTGTGGCAGTCACTGAAACATGGTACACAGAGAACCATGACTGGGATGTCAACATACCAGGATACACAGTCTACAGGAGGGACAGGGTGGGTAAAAGAGGAGGAGGAGTAGCTTTCTATATAAGGGAAGGGATTAAAGCAACAAACTAAAAGAGTAAACAAGAATTTGATGAGTCACTATGGGTCACCCTGGAGACAGGAAATGGCACCACAATCCGCATGGGGGTTGTGTACAGACTCCCATTTCCGGGGGAGGAAATAGACAAGGAATTTATAGAAGGCATCCTTAAATTGACAGAAAAAGGGGAGATATTGTTGATGGGGGACCTGAATATGCCAGATGTTAACTGGAGTACCTTTGCTGCAGGCACATCCAAGAGCAGGGTTATTCTTGATGCCCTACAGGGGGCATGCCTGAGACGGCTAGTGTTGGAACCCACTCGAGAGGAAGTAATTTTAGACCTGGTACTGTCAAATGGGAAGGAGAAAGGATCTCAGATTTAGAAGTGGATAGCCATCTGGGAACAAGTGACCACCAAACAGTGTGGTTCACAATAAACACAGCCATAGAGTCAAGCCATACAAAAACAAGAGTATTGGACTTCAGGAAGGCTGAATTTGGGAAAATAAGAGTGTGCCTCAGAAAAGCACTAGCAAACGGGCAAGAAGGAGGGGGTGGAGGAACAATAGGGAATAATTAGAACAGCCATAGCAGAGGCAACAAGCCTTTGTGAAGCAAATCAACAGAAGAAAACAAAGGAAACACTCTGGTTCTCAAAAGAGGTGGAAAGGAAGGTTAAGGAGAAAAGGATAGCATTCAGAAAATATAAGGAAACTCTGAAGGAGCAGGACAGGCAACTTTATCAGTTAAAGCAGAAGGAGGCAGGGAAGGCAGTCAGAATAGCAAAGGCACAAACTGAGGAAAAGATGGCCAACTCTGTTAAGAAGTTGGTATAAAACCTTTTATAGGTACATTAGGGAGCGAAGAAAGACCAAGGGAGGGATACAGAGACTTAATAAAGGGGAAGGAATGTGGGCAGAGGGTGACAGTGAAAAAGCAGGGATACTGAATGAATATTTTCTGCTCAGTATTCACAACAGAAGAGGAGGGGGAGGTACCTAAACCAAACAAGAGGAACACTCTGAATAAGGGGGTTGATACCAGTCTATTCGCAGAAGAAAGGGTTTTGAAAGAACTCTTGAAACTGAGGGTGGACAAAGCAATGGGGCCTGATGGGATTCACCCAAGAATTCTAAAAGAACTAAGGGTAAGAACTAGTAACACAACTGTCTATTCTCTTTAATAAATCATGGGAGGATGAGGTGGTACCTGAGGACTGGAGGAGGGCAAATGTGATTCCACCTCACAAAAGTGGGAGCAGGACAAAGGCAGGAAACTACAGACCAGTTAGTTTGACCCCAGTGGTAGGGAAAATAATGGAATCATTTCTGAAGGAAAGAATTGTTGAGTACCTAGAGGCCAGTGGAGCACAGGACCCAAGGCAGCATGGTTTCATAGCAGGAAGGTAATGTCAGACGAACCTAATAGATTTCTTTGACTGGGTGACCAAAGTAGTAGACCAGGGAGGGGCTGTGGATATGGCCTACCTAGATTTTTATCAAGGCATTTATCACAGTCTCGCACAAAAGATTAATATACAAAAGTTAGCCAGCCTTGGAGTGGGTCCCAAGGTGGTAGCCTGGGTAAAAAAACTGTCTGGACAACAGGACGCAAAGGGTAATTAGTAAACGGAGTCCACAGTGAAGAAAGGGTAACTAGCAGGGTACCGCAGGGTTCGGTACTGGGACCGGACCTCTTAAATATCTTTATAAGTGACATTGGATAGCACCTGGAAGGAAAAGTATGTCTCTCTGCAGATGACACAAAGATCTGCAACAGGGTTGATACACAAGGTGGGTGGAAAGGATGAAAAGGGACTTGACAAGGTTGGAGGAATGGTCAAATATATGGCAGCTCAGATTCAATGCAAAGAAGTGCAAGGTAATGCATTTGGGAAACAAAAACCCAGGGGAAGAGTACACAATGGGGGGTGAGTTAACGACAACAAAAATCGAGAGAGACCTAGGAGTAATTATATCAGATGACCTAAAGGTGGGCAAGCAGTGTGAGAAGGCAGTAAGGAGGGCTGGCGGGATACTAGGATGCATAGGAAGAGGCATCAACAGTAGAAAACAGGAAGTTGTCATCCCTCTGTACAGACAGTTGGTGAGACCCCATCTGGAGTACTGCATACAGTTCTGGAGACCCCATCTCTGCAAACACATAGAGTGGAGGCTGTTCAGAGGAGGGCAACCAAAATGGCACAAGGTCTGCACCAGAAGACATACAAGGAGAGACTAAAGCAACTTAATATGTATACCCTTGAGGAGAGGGGGGGCATGATAGAAGCTTTCAAGTATCTCAAGGGAATTAACAAAGTACAAGAGGGTATTATCTTTCAGAAGAAGAGATGTGCAAGAACAAGGGGGCACAATTTGAAGATAGAGGGGGGATGGCTCAGAGGGAATGTTAGAAAGTATTTTTTCACAGAGAGGGTTGTGGATGCATGGAACAGCCTTACTGAGGAGGTTGTGGAGTCAGGAACAGTGGGAGAATTCAAGAATGCATGGGACAGACACAAGGCAGTTCTAGTGGGGGTAGGAGGAAGTAAGCTGTTGATTAACTAGAATCTGCAGCTTATCCATCAGGTAGGGAAATGGGCAGACTAGGTGGGCCAAGCGGTCCTTATCTGCCATCAGATTCTCTGTTTAAAGCGGCAGTGCAACAATCGTAAAATTTTGATCTATACTTTTTTTTTTTATTTTAGATTGCCATTTACCTCCTGACTTGTATGATACCATTCTTTCCAGAATTTGAGTCTGCTTTAGTACTTTTTTCACATTTGAAATAATAAAAGGAGCACTTCTTTTAATATGACTCGGACCAGGTTTTCATTAGTATTTGCAGCTGTTTTTGAACAACTATTGTTCAGTAAGGTCAGGGAGTACTGCCTGCTGCATAATAATTAATTTTAGTCACAACAGAAGTGACATCTAAACTGATGGACAAAAACAGCTGAAAATACTAATGAAGACCTGGTCCTCACTGTATTAAAAGGAGTGCTCCTTTTATTATTTCAGACATGAAAAAAGTACTAAAGTAGACTCCAATTTTGGAAAGAAGGGTATCATACAAGTCAGGAGGTAAATGGCAATCTAAAATAGCATAAGAAAGTATAGGTCAAAATTTTCACCAGATTGTTGCACTGCTGCTTTAAGCTGAAGAAACCTGCGCAAGTGTAAACAAGCAACAGGGTTGCTCTGAGACATGGTGCTTATATTAAAATTCAACACATTCCAGCAGTAAACACGGCACTCCCCATAAGAGGTAGTCTTCCACGCACACAAAGGCTTTCTGGTGTGGACTTCTTTATTTCTCAGCACATTTACAGAGACATTTTTGGAATCTGGTGCACAAAACCCAAAGTTTCACTCTAAGGAGAGCTTTCCCAAAGGATGGGACACCCTTCCTAACATACTAGACACGAGCAGAGTAGGCCTATTGGTCTATCAAGTCTGCTTGTGTTTCAGCACCCTGATTTGGTCACCGTAGACCTCTGTCTCCTACCACTGTTACTCCATCCCCCAATCCAGGCAAACTAGCCTCTGCTTCACCCCTTGCCTATACCTGTCTTACCCTCTCTTGAATCCTTCCACCGTAGCTGCCTGTACCAGCTCCCAAGGCAGTGCATTCCACAGTTCCAGCACTCTCTCTCAGTGAAGTACCTCCTCCTCCTTTCCCTCCTAATCCTATCACCCTCAATCTTCCAACTGTGTCCTCTGGTGATTCCACGCTCCTTCAGTTGGAAGATCTATCTCTGCTTACCTTATTTACTCCCCTGAGGTACTTCAAGACCTCAATCATGTCCCCCCGGTCCCTACTCTCCTCCAGCGATAACAGGTTGAGCTCCCCTAGTCGTTCCTCATTTGTCATATCCCCCAGGCCCTGGATCATTCTGATTGCTATCCTCTGGACCCTCTCCAGGAATTGGATGTCCCTCCTTAGGTGCGGCCTCAAGAACTGCACACAGTACTCAAGATGTGGTCTAACAAGGCTGTTGTACAGTGGCAAAATCACCTCCATGTTCCTTGAGGTAATCCCCCTAGCGATGCATCCTATTTGCCCTGACCACAGCCCTCCTGCACTGCTCTGAATTATTCATGTGAACATCCACCAAGACTTCTAGGTCTCTTACCCTGCTGTGGCCTGCAACTCATCTCCCCGTCCCCGGTGTCCACGTAGCTGGGGTTTTCCCTCCCTAGGTGTAGCACCTTACTGTCTAACCTCATTTATACAGCCTGGTGCAAGCAGTCCAACCACCTTTAAAGTGACCATGCTAAACGTGAACCTGGACAAGGATTAAAAATATTGTGTATATGTAACTGACAGGATTTCAAAAATTGATACCTGTTGTGCAAGCATGATTAACTTGCTTAAGGTGAATACAGCACAAGAATTAATTGGTTAATTTTGGTACTAGTGCAAAATGGCTGCCAAACATTGTATTAAGCATATAGCCAAAGAACGTACATTGCATTTCTAAGGCTATTAAAGTTACTGTACCATGTTTCCTTTTAAAGACCACAATCAGATGTGTGCAAGGTGTTTTAGGGAAGAAATATTCTATACATGAAAAAAATATATCTTGTGACTTCAAAACTTTGACATAGTACATTTGCCTCAGTCCTAATGTGCGAAGAGCTTCAAAGGGACTTGTGCAATATTATTATGTCTGCAATTTTTGCTTGTCTACAGACTTGTATGGCTTTATTAACTTTTTGATAAATTATGTATTTTTAAAATCATGTGTGAAATCTGAGGCAGAAACCTATTGTTTGTGTGGAAAATTACCTTGTGGTGGGTGCCTTGTTTTCATTGCTGGGCTGGACCAAATCTGTAAAAGTGCCATGTAATGTTCCTTTTAGATTAAGACTGAATTGGGTTCCCTGTCCAGAAGTTCTCGTGTCCTAATGTCCCCTCGTTACTGTTGGAAACCAGGAGATTACAAGTTTAAACTTTGGCACACCCAAATACTGTGTGACCCTGGGCAAGTTCAAATGAAAATGAGATGCATCTAAGATGGATGATCCTGTGTAAATATGTTACAAAAATAGGACCCCACTGGAAGCACATCTTAAGCCGTGTGCTTAGGTTCTGGGAGGTTGTTGGGGGATGCCAGTGACGGGCGAGGAGGCACTAAGTCGGGGATATCCATGCCAGAGCACAGTGAGAAACAGAAGGGTAAAAAAAAGATCATGCATCTTAGTTAGGCTTTCTTTAGTAAATCAGTTGTGAAAAAGAAAAAAGTATTGCAGAGAGTTGCTCTTTTTTACTTACTAAATATAATAGTTTCTGTTGTACACCATCAATTATAATGAGAAAGAAGTAATATGACTTGCTGTGAATTGAACCCAGGCCCCTGGAATACCATCCTGTTGCTCTGCTACTGAGCTAGAGGCTGACGTTGTTCAACACAGGGTTTCTGGACAGACTTCCTTTCTCTGGTACTGCATATCCTGCAACTAGGAACAATCAAGAAGACAATTAGATGTTTGGCACAGTACTAGCCACTGCTTAACAATAGAATCACAAATTGTTTTGTTCATTTATTTTTTTTAAAAAATTGGTAGCCAGGAAGTAGGCACACTGAGCCAGGGATTATTTCCAGGTGGGGAAGCACAGGGAGTGAAATGGCAATAACTGTGTGGCAAAAACAGGTGTGTGTATGTGAACAATAAAATCACAATACAAGAAATGAAGTCCAAAGAAAGAAAAAAGTACAAGTACATTGTTTATGGGGCTTGCCAGGATGAGAGCTAAGGGAGAATGCCACAAAAGTATGCCAAGGTATTTGCACAGAATTGCAGTGGAGTGAAACTCTAATTGCAGAGTACACTGAGGTTTAAGCTATACAGTAGAGTAAGAGGTGAAATGGGTAAAGTAGTGGGGATGGATGGGGCATGAGTTTTTGTAATGTGTAGAGCAGCCTAGCTGCAGGTACATGCTTTTGAAATGTGTGTCAGTCAAAGTGGTTTGAGAGAGTGCAGGATAGGTAGAGGAAGGCTGTTCCACAGTTTTAGAAGGCAAATACAGAAAGCAGACTGGTTTGCTACACACTAACTGTGAAGGATAGGAAGGGAATGAGTAGCAGATGATCAGAGGGAGTAGTGTGGGGGAGGTAGGGTTAAGTAGAGAGGAGCGGTAAGTGGGAACAGTGGAAAGCTAGTATTTGGCTATGAAGGATGAACAGTGTGAGAGATGCTGGGCCTCAAGATGAGGGGAAAGCAAGATTAGCATATAGACAGCTGGGATTTAGCACTATAAGCAAAATGATAGAAGGACTGAAAAGGGTCCAGCTTGGCAAGTGTAGACCTTGAGGCAGTGCTGCAGGCTGCATCTAAGTAGTCAAACAGCCAAGATCATTTTAAGAATGATCTCTCAGTGGACTGGGAGAGAAAGGATGTAGTTTTTGGTACAGCGTTATCAAGCTTAGGGTGGAGTTTCTTATGCATGACACAAATGTCAGTGGAAAAGCTGAGATTGTTATCCAGCCACACCCCTAAATAGTTGAAGTGGGGTACCTGTTCAAGCAGGTTGCTATCCAGAGTTTTGAGGACAGATGTATGTTGGAGCCTTGCTAGGCTGTATATCACCAAATGTTAGACTTTTTTGGCATTTAGTGAGAGCTGATTTGAGCAGAACCATGGAAATAAATATGAGGAATCATAAGACAGTTTGTGAGGGGATAAGTCAAAGGAGGGAAGGGCGGGGTGTGCCAGGTGTAACTTTTGACATAGCCAATCGGAAAGTCAGCAAACTGAAGAGCTTGGGAGAGCGTGGAGGGGGGGACAATGGCAAAAGAGGGAGGAGCCACCAGAGGGCTTCAAGATGGGCTCAGGGAGAACAGAAGAGAGAGAGATGGAGATGGGCCAGCAAGTGGGGGTGGGGAGAGCCAGAGAGAAGACAAAGGGCTAGAGATAAATGCAAGTGATACTTTAGTGCACTATAACCTTCACATGTGGTACTTTAGTGTATTAGTAGCTAGAATGTGCTCCCGGGTGTGGTATTTTGGTGCACCACTACCTTAGGAAGTTATTTAAAATGAATCCAAATGAGATAACCTCAAGAGATGCAGCATGTCATTTTCATGAGGGAGCCAGGAAGAACAGTGTGGTAGCACTCTAGAAAGAACAGTTACTCACCATAACAGTAGATCTTCAAGAGACACTCCTCCATTTAGCCACACCTTTAGAACTGTAAGTAGTCTGTGTCAGGACCATTCAGAAACTTTTGTTAACTGGGGGGGCCGCCCATGATGACATGCAGCTTTGAGGCATATAAAATGGGGCTGGGTCTGTTGCTTCACAGTGTCCCATTCCCCGAGACAAGCTCAGAAGGCATCTTACTGTGAGGTACCAGGCACACGAGAGGCACAGGACTGAAAATATGGTATATGTATGGCACTTATGGACACATCCAGACAAGGTAGTGGACAAACCTACTGACATACCTCTGACAAGGAGGAGGAGGGTGGGTGTGCTGTGGCCCAATGGAGGAGATTTTCTAAGATCTGTTGCAGCGAGTGACTGTTCTGTCTTCATCAAGGATATCTTTTACATTAGACTACACCTTTGGAATGATTCCCAAGCAGTACTCAAGGTACCACGGAAGAAAAGTAAAGTATGAAATTGGGATAGAAGACCTTGCAGAACAGCAATACCAAATCCAGCACCTCTGCATGAAACTATGTCTAGACTGAAGTACTTCGTGAAGGTATGCACAGTGCTCCATGTGGCAAGTGACCACACACAGCACAGGGAAGTTCTTACTATACTTCCTATAACAAAATTTAATACACCGAGACAGTCAATTGGACGGACACTGTTAAGTGACAGTTGCGCCCTTTCCCAGGGGCAAATGAGGCAAAAAACAGAGAGGACTTTCTGCACTCCTTAGTGTAATCAAGATAGAAATGTAGTCTTCTAACCCCAGGAGCCCTTTAGCATCAGTAACAATAGCTTACTGATGCTAAAGGACCCCTTGAAAAAAGATTACTATAGCGAGTAATTTTTTGTTCTGTATACATCAAGTGTATGTAGCAAAGTCTCACCTTTGTTAGCATGCTCAGGATGATGCACAGGAAAGTGTACGGTCTGATTCATTGTGAAATCAGAGACCACCTTGGAAGAAAGCATGGATTGGTACACAAGGATACTCTGTCCTTGTGGAAAATCGGGTAAAGAGCCTGTAGCTCGGAAATTTTCTGAACAGAAGTTATAGCGACCAAAAATAAAGCCTTGAAGCAATTTCACAAATTGTGGCAGATTTAAATGTAGCCATAGTCCATTTTTTTTCCAAGGATGAAATTAAGGTTCTAGGGACGTGGATATGTTGTTCAATCCACACTGTCTGGCACGTTTCTTGCCACTTTAAATCTTGTTGGAAAGTCTTCAAGCTAGCTGCTTCCACCCACCCGGGTGGTAAAACACTCGGCTCCACCCCATGACGCCAGATCTTCCTTACCGTTTGGAAGCTCAGGTTCCCTCCTTAGCGCTCTGCATTTGTAGGCCTGGATCCTAATCCTTTGGAACTTCCCAAAAAAATTTTTAAGTTTTACGAGACTTAAGTCTTCATCTTCCCTCGTGGCTGCGATGGATACTAAATCTACTCCCAGCTTCCGTTGGTGCCCTTGCGGGCAGAAGATGTCTCGGACTGACCCACACGCCACGTGCATTTACTGCCTGGGACTTGCTCATGATCCGCAGGCCTGTGATCTATGCAAGTCCTTTGCGCCTTCAGTTCTAGAGGACAGCGCTGCTCGACCAGCTGGGGCGCCCTGAGAAACGGTTTCCGCTGGTGAAGTCGAAGGAGGTCCGTTGGGCAGTGTCCACAGCTGCGGGCTCCGTGGAGCAGCTTGAGCAGTTGATCGCCCTTGAGGAGGAAGCGGTCCAGGCCGCATCTTCTTTTTCCATGGCATCGGCGTTTATCCCGCTCTCCTTGGGCTCCTCCTACATTGCTTCTTTTAAGAAGCTTTGTCAGTCTCTCTCCACCAAGGGAGAAGGGCCCTCAGGGACTCACACGAAGAAATAGGAACCGAAAGGTAAGTCCCACCGTCAACGTTCATGGGAACGGGAGATATCTCGTTTCCCGGACCATCGGCTTTCGACTTCGGTCGAGGTTGCGGCTAAGGCCACTGGCTTCATGGTGTCCCCGTCAGGTCAGCCAGCCGAGACACCCGTCGATGAGGTCGAGATTGTTCTCAACCCGTTGGATGGGGGTTCCCTAGGTGGTTACCGAGCATTTGCCTGTGCCAAAGTCCCTGGTCAAGGACCCTGAACTGAGGGATGAGTGGGTTTCCCCCAGCCTCCTCTTCGACCCACCATCAGCGACCCCGAAGGTCTCGGTCCTCCTCCGTGTCTGGTATGTCCCGCCGACATCAGCGGTCTTGGTCCCGGCATCACGGAAAGCAGCATCGCTGCTTGTCCTCTTCAGAGGATAGGCTCCAGCGCAAGTTGCGTCAGCGCTATGAGGACATGTTGTGGCACCAACTCTTGCTAGCCGGTAATAAGCCAACTTCGTCACCTTCACCGGCCATTAAGTGGTTGTTGCCCAAATGACCGAAGCAACCCCTCACTATCGAGGTGCTGACTCCGGCACCGATTGCTTGGCCAAATCCGGCTGCTCCATCCATTGTGGTGGAACCACCGCCTCCACAACCTAAGACTGGGGCCCTGACCAAGGATTCTCAGTCGGGTCAGGGCTTGCCCCACAGGTTGTTGGTCACCCTCACCCCCAATCGGCCTCGGCAAGTGGAGGGTGGCTCAGGCACTCGGCAGCTATTCGCGGACTTCTCAGAGTCCAACGATGACTCCTTGTATTCCAGGGCCCTTGACCTGGAATCTTCCGGGGGACAGTCGGTGGACGAGAGCCCATCCTCGTTCCTGGGAATCCTTCGGCTCATCTCAGAGTCCACTGGCTTGCAGCTCGAACCCGTACAAAAATGGGCCAGATATCCCCTCACAGAGATTCTGGACCAAGGGGATTCCCCCACGGAGGTCTTCCTTGTGGCCAAGGCCATCGTGGGCCCGGCACTGGAGTTGTGGCAGTGGCCTGCATCCTGTCCTGCGCCTTCGGCCAGAATGGCTTGCAAGTACGCAGTCCCCACCGGTTTCCTCTCCGTTTTTTCAGAGCATCCCTTGGCTGAGGGGCTGGTAAATGGTGGTGTCTTTCGGCGCTCCGGAAATGCTAGGGACGTGGAAAAGCCCCCTGACAAGGAGTAAAAGAAGCTGGACTACTCGGGGCGCAAAGTTTATGCTGCCCCCTTCCTAGGTCTTTTACAGGCTAGGTTGGCCGTGCTGATGACATAGAAACAGATTTTGATGGCAGATAAGGACCGCTTGGCCCACCTAGTCTGTCCATTTCCCTACCTACAAGATAAGCTGCAGATCCTATTTAACCAACAGCCTGTTTCTTTCTACCTCCCACAAAAATTGCCTTATGTCTATCCCATGCATTCTTGAATTCTTCCACAGTTTTAGACACCACAACCTCCTCAGGAAGGCTGTTCCATGCACCCACCACCCTCTCTGAGAAAATACTTCCTCACATTGCCCCTGAGCCATTCCCCCTCTATCTTCAAATGTGTCCCCTTGTCCTTGTACATCTGTTTTTCGGAAAGATGCTACCCTCTTGGACTTTGTTGATTCCACTGAGGTACTTGAAAGTTTCTATCATGTCCTCCTTCTCCCTCCTTTCCACAAGGATATACTTATTAAGCTCCTTTAGTCTGTCCTCGTACGGCTTCTCTTGCAGACCCTGCACCATTTTAGTTGCCCTCCTCTGAACTGCCTCCATCCTGTCTATGTCCTTGCGGAGATGGGGTCTCCAGAACTGGATGCAGTACTCCAGATGGGGTCTCACCAACTGTCAGTACAGAGGGATAACAACTTCCTGTTTTCTACTGGTGATACCTCTCCCGATACATCCCAGTATCCCCCTAGCCCTCCCTACTGCCTTCTCACATTGCATGCCAAACTTAAGGTCATCTGATATGATTACCCCCAGGTCCCTTTCCATTTTTGTTATTCTTATTACCTCCCCACCCACTGTGTAATCTTCCCCTGGGTTTTTGTTTCCCAGGTGCATTATTTTGCACTTCTTTGCATTGAATCCAAGCTGCCATACTTCTGACCATTCCTCCAACCTTGCCAAGTCCCTTCTCATCCTTTCCATGCCTCCTTGTGTATCAACCCTGTTGCAGATCTTTGGGTCATCAGCAAAGAGGCATACTTTTCCTTCCAGTCTCTCTGCAATGTCACCTATAAAGACATTAAAAAGGACTGGACCCAGTACTGAACCTTACGGTATCCACTAGTAATTCCTCTTTCTTCGGAGTGGACTCCATTACGGGTTCCCTGGATGAGGTGCTTCCTCATCTCCCGGCTGACCTTCAGATGACGATCAAGCAGGTGTGGGATCAGGTAAGTACGGTGGCCAAACAGCTCTAAACTGCTTTGGACATTGGAGACTCTTGTGCCCGGTCAGTAGCGGCCGCAGTAGCCATGCACCACAGAGCTTGGCTGCGGATCTCCACCTTCACGGCGGATACCCAGCAGAGCTGGCAGGCGTTTCCTTCCTGGGCACCGACTTGTTCGGGCTGGGGGTGGAAGGCCATCTCCAGAGGATCGAGAAGTCCAATGCCACCTTGGACACGGTCACATCTGCCCAGAAGGACAAAGGCTGCCAGCAGCAATGTAGGCCCTTTTGCCTTTCTGCCCCTGTGGCACATCCAGCCCAGCAGCACCAGCAGGCTCACACTTGGTGCCCCAAGGCCAAGTCGGCTGCTTCCTCCAGTAGGAAGCCTGGAGGGAAAGATCCAGGCGACACCCGGCGGATCCCTGTCCAGTGCGGGTTGAGGGTGTCGTTTAACTCTGATTCCCCATTGAAACAGCTCCGCCACTTCCTTCGGCTTGATCCGCTATCACCACGGACAGTTGGGTGCTGGAGGTGGTGGCAGGGGTCTGCCTCTGGAATTGACAGACCCCCTCCTATTGAAGCACGTCGCCCCTCAGGGGGCTACGGGTTCCGCAGCTCAAGCCGACATAGCTCTGCTCCTCCAGAAGGGGGGTGATCAGCGAGGTGGCAGATCCTCCTCCAAATCCGGGGTTTGTGTCCTGGTACTTCCTGGTCCCTAAGCGGACGGGGGCTGGCGCCCCATTCTCAATCTGCACGACCTGAACAAGTTCCTAAGGCTGTGCACCTTCAGGATGGTAACTCTGGCTCAGATCATTCCATCCTTGGAACTAGGCATGTGGTTCTGCTCTCTGGATCTCCAGAATGCATTCTTTCATGTCCCAATCTGTCAGTCTCATCAGCGATTCCTCTGCTTCAGAGCAGAGGGATCACTTTATGAGTTCTGAGCCATGCCCTTTAGCCTTTCTCCAGCTCCCAGGGTCTTCACCAAATGCATGGCAGTGGTGACAGTATTCCTGTGGTGCTGAGGTGTCCGTGTGTACCCTTACCTGGACAACTGGCTGATTGCAGCCCCCTTCAAGTTGGAGGTGGAGCGGTCCAGGGATCTGGCCCTCCAGATCTGCTCTCAAATTGGCCTCCTGATCAACAAGGCTAAATCAGAACTCTTGCCATCATAGGTGATTCAGTTCATCGGGGCAGAGCTCGACTCTCTCCGAGCCAGAGCCTGGCTACTGGTGGACAGGGCAGAGGTCCTTTTCTCCTTTGCTTAATCATTTCTGATTGGGCAATTGCACCCTGCCTGGGACTTCCTGCGCCTTCTGAGCCTCATGGCGGCTTGCACCAGTGTGGTCCGTTGGGTCCACTGGCACATGCGCCTCCTGCAATGGGGGTTGGTCTGCCAGTGGTCACAGTGCTCTGGTCCTTTGGACTAGCCAGTGACCGTGACCCAGAAGATGTGGGATGGCCTGCAGTGGTGGCTCATCCCAGCTCATCTGCAGGAGGGTATCCCATTTGTCCGCCCTGAGCCGACGGTCAATCTTATGACCGACTGCTCTTTGATGGGTTGGGTGCCCATCTGGTGGAACTCCGGGCCCACAGCCTCTGGTCCCCTCAGGAGTCTCCATGCCACATCAACCTCCTGGAGGTTCGAGTGGTTTGGCTAGCCCTCACCTCCTTCACTCCGTTTGTACGAGGTCAAATGGTTCGGGTCCAGACAGACAACACTACGACCATGTACAATCTCAACCGTCAGGGTGGGACGCACTCCTTGCCTCTGTGCAAGGAAGCTCTCTGCATTTGGTCTTTCGTGATCAGCCTGGAGGCAGATCTCCTAGCCATCCATATGGCAGGAGCCTCGAACAGTCTGGCCGATGCCCTCAGCTGGATAGGCGCTGCATCTCACGAGTGGTCTCTCCTGCTGGTGGTAGTGCAAAACCTGTTCTCCCATTGTGGCACCCCTCAGGTGGATCTGTTCGCCTCCCGGGGCCTCTTCTACACCTTCCCTCCATTTCCCTTGATCCACAAGGTGCTTGACAAGGTGCAGGTGATTCTGGTAGCCCCAGACTGGCCTCGCCAGCTCTGGTACCCAGATCTCCTCAGCTTCAGCTCCAGGCTCCCGAGGCGGCTTCCAGCCCGCCCAGACCTGATCTCAGTCAACAAGGGGAAGGGTCTCCATCTGGACCTTCAATCCCTGCACCTGACGGCCTGGTTCCTGAGCGGCTAGAGTTCCAGGCCTTGGGTCTTTCCGACAAGGTCCTC
The DNA here is from genome assembly GCA_016271365.2 of Neoceratodus forsteri. NCBI lineage: Eukaryota > Metazoa > Chordata > Ceratodontiformes > Ceratodontidae > Neoceratodus > Neoceratodus forsteri. The sequence continues at coordinate 1,391,338,741 of CM057458.1, read as the reverse complement.
AACGATGTTGAGGCGTCCCGTAAGGAGTCGACCAGAAAATACTACGCCTTGAAATGGAAGAGTTTCTTCATTTGGTGTCAGGACAAGGGGTTGGGCCCCTCTTTCTGTCCATTGGCTAACATTTTGGACTACTTGTGGTCCCTTTCTCAGCTAGGGCTTAGGTCGACTACCCTTAAGGTGCACCTGGCAGCCATCTCTGCTTACCAGACACAGGCTGGCAAGCAGTCAGTAGCACAGGAGAAGGTGGTCGGGCACTTTTTCAAAGGCCTAGACCACATATCCCCTCCGGTGCGAGAACCTCCACCTCCATGGGATCTACTACTGGTATTGGCTATGCTCATGGGCAAGCCATTCGAATTGATGCACAGGTGTGACATCTCTCACCTGTCATGGAAGACTGCCTTCTTGGTGGCTATTATATCAGCCAGAAGGATGGGAGAGCTCCAGGCACTTTCCATCGCGTCTCCCTACCTGGTCTTCCACAGGGACAAAGTGGTCCTTCACCCCCACCCGAAGTTCCTTCCGAAGGTGGTGTCAGAGTTTCACCTTAACCAGGTGTTGACTCTGCCAGTGTTCTACCCCAATCACACCTCAGAGGCCAAATATAGGCTCCATACTTTGGACCCTAGAAGAGTGCTCGCTTATTATAAGGAGCGGATGGCTGAAGTTTGGGGAGAGGTTCGCCAGCTGTTTGTCACCTACGCCGAAGCCGCACCTGGCATACCTGCAGCCAAGTGGACGATAAGCAGGTGGATTACCTCCTGCATAGATCTCTGCTATAGGTTGGTGGGCATGGAGCCACCCAAAGGGATAAGACCTCATTCTACCCGCCATACCGCTACTTTGGTGGCTGCTTCTAGGGACTTCTCTATCCAGGAAATTTTCAGGGCTGCTACCTGGAAGTCAGCACATACCTTTATTTCCCATTACCACATTGACCTAGAGTCATGCTAGGATGCTGGGTTTGGGACCTCGGTTCTCCAATCCTTATTTCCCAAGTAGGGTGTGCGTGCCTTGTGTCCCTCCTCCCGGAGAACTGCTAGGAGTCTGCCAGACAGTGTGGATTGAACAACATATCCACGTCCCTAGAAATACAGGTTACTCACCTGTAACAGGAGTTCTAGGAGTGGTATATATATTGTTCATCCACATGACCCACCTGACCTCACCGGCTTCGATGTGCAACCTGGCTTCCACCGGGCTAGATCTGGCATCATGGGGCAGAGCCGAGGGTTTTGCCACCTGGGTGGGTGGGAGGAGCCAGCTTGAAGACTTTCTGGCAAGATTTAAAGTGGCAAGGAACCTGTCAGACAGTGTGGATGAAAAACATATACCACTCCTAGAACTCCTGTTACAGGTGAGTAACTTGTATTTCTATGGCAGAACCAATATATGAATTGGGGGGACGCATGTGCAGAGTACCTGTAAGGAATGTATGGGACACTTGTAGTTATGCCGCCTTGCACCCATCAGTAGGGACATTGAAAGCCAAAATGGCAGCCAAGTGTACCTTAATGGATGAGTACTGGAGAGCAGACTCTGACACAGTAGATACACTAGTATAGTGTTGACAGGACCTGTAAATGGGTTCTTAGAATGGAAATGACTCCAGACAGAGAAATACTTCCACTTTAGCAAGTGTGTGTTTTGGAAGACTTCCTAGCTGCCAGCAAAACATCAGTCACTTGGGGAGAAACACCCAAAGTGGGCAATGGCTACATCTTCAGGAGCCATGCATGTGGATGTAGGGACCAGAGGTCCAGATGAACCAGGGGCCCCCGTCCTGTGAAAGCAGGCCCCAACACAGGGTAGCTGAGCAGGAGGTTGTACTGCCAGATGTTGTAGTAGGAAAACCATATCTGTCGAGGCCAGAAGGGGGTTACCAGTATTGGGGTGCCCCCTCTGCCTACAGCTTGAATAGAACCCTCTTTATGAGAGGGAATGCATAAAAGAACCTCCCCTTCCAGGAGAGAAACAGCATGTCTCATGAAAAGAACTCTAGGCAAGTGAGCAGAAATGTGGCAGTTTTGCATTGTGTGGGGATGCAAAAAGGCCAAACTGTAGATGACCCCTTCTTGCAAAGAGACAATTTACCAAGGAGGTCAGCAGTTCCCATCAATGTACTCGGGACTGGAACTGACATAATCTGTCTGCTAAGATGTTTTGGACACCTAGGAGAAACACAGCTGACAGTAAAATGCCATGAGACATTGTCCAGTACCATACTCTCAGTGATTCACTGCATAGGAGATAAAAATGAGTGCCCCCTTGTTTGTCAATGTGGTGCATTACACTGACATTGTTTGTCCTTATCAACAGGGGACTGTGACTGAGGGATTCTGTGAAGGCTTGGACACCAAGCAGAACAGCTGTCATCCCCAGAACATCGATATGGAGATCGGAGTCAAGGTTGGTCCACAACACCTGGGTCTGAAAAGGTCCATGATAGACACCCCATCCTGACCCATAGGCATCCATTTTGAGGAACTGTACCAGTGTTGGGGAGAAATGGATGCCCAGCTGCAAGTGCTGGGGTTCCATTGACCAGATCAGTAACTTGTGAAGAGGAGACGTGATGAGAATCCGTTGTTCCAGCTTGGTAGGCAGTTGATCCCACTGTACCTGAAGTATCCATTGTAAGATCTGCATATATAGGCAGGCCAAGGGGACTGTCACAATGGCAGCTGCTGCCACAAGTCCCAGGAAACTGAGCATTATCTAGGCAGACACATAATGGCTCTTGTGAACCATCCGGGACTGGGAAACCAGGGCCTTGGCTCTGTCCATATGCAGAAATGCGCTGCCTACTGCCATGTCTGGCACACATTGGATTTGCATACACTGAACATAACACACAGGTCTATGAACAACTGTTGTGGTTCAGAGAATGTATGTTGAACTTCTTTTCTGGACAGGCCCTTCAGTAGCCAGTCCAGATAGGGAAGGACGTAGAGCCATTTTCTCTGGAGAGCTGCTGCCACAATGAAGTATTTGGTAAATATGGTGCCATTGATAAGCTAAAGGGCAAGACTTGGAACTGATAATGGCTACCCTCCAGCGTAAACTGGAGGTTGCCTTAATATGGGTACTAGGAGTTGGGGGGGGACCCAGAAGGGGACCACCCCCGTGACCTCGGGACCATTGATAGTAGCCACGACCAGCTGGTCTACGAAATGAACCCCTACCACATCTTTTGGCAGGTTGAGGGGTCAGATTCGACAGAGCTTAATGACATTTTGGATGATTTGAAGCTCCCTAAGGGCATTATCAACATCCATCCCAAAGAGTTTGGAACCCCTTAAAGGGGCATTCAGTATGGCTGATTGTACATAAGTAGCAAAGCCAGCCACTCTGAGCCAGAAATATCTTCTGAGGCAGATGCAGAAGCTGCAGCCCTTGCAGAGACATCATAAGCTAACAGATGCTTTCCAGTATCACTACCAGCTGAAACGGCTCTAAACGGTTCAGCTTTGGCAGGGCTATGGGGGCAAAGCCTGAACAGTAGTCATGGCAGATTGCCACAGGCTTCTGGTATTTTATCCTATATGCTTGGTAATTCAGAGTTTCTAGGTTCAGGGATGCAGAGGGATAAGTTCATTTGTCCGTAACATGCAGCCTCCTGGATTCCTGGTCAGGAGGCAAAGTACTCATGACTCTACGGGCTCCAGAGTAACCATGAGCAGCCATTGTCACAGCATCAGTTTCTGTCTGGGAAGCATAATAAGGCTAGCAGTCAGAGCATAGTACCGAACAAAAACAAGGTGCTGTGTCAGCATGTGGTCTAAAAGCAAAACAAAATGGTTCTATTAAATGCACACTGAAAATAGAGTTAAAATCTACGTTTCGACCTTAGGTCTTCTTCAGGAAATATCTAAAAGAGATAAAAAACAAAGTGTAGAGTGGAGGTAAAATGAGGGATATGGATATATATATATATATATATATATATGGGATATATGATGGTCGAGTGTGGAATATGGAAATTATTTGCACGAGTGTAAATGTTTGCCATATTCCACAAGTCGCACATTATGTGTGCAATTTATACAATAGGGCTACTATCCATTGGGAACATTTTTGTCTGTGTTTTCTCCCTGTTTACTATGTTTTTTTATTTTGGTAACTGGGTAAGTTTTTAAGGGGGATGTGGGAGCACTGGGCAGTTAAGTGATTTGTTTAGAGCCACACAGTATTGAAATGTAAGTTGTGAGAATCAAACACGGGAGTCGGCTGCTGGATGTAGGAAGTTTGTTCATTGCTTGTTACTCTAAACTATAGGCTATACTGACAGCACTGTTTGTGTGTGTTCTGAGTGTGTGTAAGTGTTTCTGAACAGGCTGAGACTGTTAGACACTATGAGAAACAGGTGCATGTGATTTACAATAACAACTGTGTTACCTGCAGCTAGGAGTGAGAAACAGACTGTTTATTCAGTAAGTTGCTGGCTTCACTGAGACAGAGAAACTGCTGCAGTCAGCACTCAGAAAGAGACACTGGTTTATGAAGGAGGCTGGTTTGAAGATTAGAGCAGCACAGTGATGGGCTAGGATTGTCAGAATATCTATGGGACACAGGTGATTGTCTTTTACAATGCTAATTGAGTTAATTGCAGGATTCAGTGAGAAAGAGAAACAGTGAAGCTATTAAATGCAGGCTGCAGTGTAGATGGCATCACTCTGGTGACATCACCATTGTTGTATATTTGCTGGTGATGTAGACACTGTGGGTTGATCAGGAAATAAATCCACAGTGGTGATGTCATCACAGTGGTTATGCAATGGCTGTGAAAATAACACCATTTACTTCATAGCATATCACTTCACCCCATTGTATAAATATATATATATAGAAAGAAAAAAGAGGAGACTCAGGGAGAAGAAGTGATAAATGGCAAGATTAAGAGAGAGTCTGTGAAACAATAAGGTGATGATGGGAAAGATAAAGCATAATAGGAGTGAAAGAGCTGGAGAAGTCCCCAGGTGGGAACTAATTAACAGGCCTAGTAAGAAGGCTGAAAGGTGACAAATGTGTGGGAAGACGACCGAGATGGAGACATATGGTGAAAATGAAAAATAGAAATTAAATGTGTACAGATACAAACAGACTTTAGGGAAAAAAAGGGGTGGCTGAAAGATGTTAGTAGAAAATAAGTCTATCATTTAAACCAGAGGGCTGCTGGGAGCCAAGGCGGATGATCAGCTTGGCTTCCATGTTTTTTCTATGGTCAGAATCCCAGAAGCCCTGCTGAAGGACACACACAGAAAGGTCATTGACACTGTGATCCCTGGAGATAAAATGGGATACAATGGGTTTAGCAGTGTCACCATTCCTGACTGCTCTGTAATGTTCCCTGAAATGGTCAGCAAGGCGCCTACCAGTTTCTCCGATGTAAATAGCTGTACACTTCCTGCAAAGAATACAATACACCACATTAGTGGAGGTGCATGAGAACTCCTTGGTGATGTGAAAAACACCTGTAGGCCCCCGAATTTCAGTCACACTGGAGATAAATTTGCCGGTGTAGCAGCGAGTCTTGTTGCAAGGTTTGGTACCTGGTAGGGAGAAACTGTTAGGAGTAGGTAGGCTGCTTTTAACCAGGAGATTCTGCAGGTTAGGTGGCTGGCGGTAGGAGGCTATAGGTGGTTCTGTGAAGGAAGCACCAATGTTAGGATCAGTTTGCAAAATGGGAAAGTTACTGATGATGATCCTGTGAAGAGAAGGTGTGCTCTGATGGAAAGGAAGCACCAGTGGAATTCGCTGTTGTTCTTGCGTGACAGTATCCTTCTTGCGGGGGTCAAGGTTACGGGGCATGTTACTGACCCAGGAGAGTGCTCTGTCCACTGTGCTTTTATGGCATCCCCTGTTGATAAAAAAAACTGTGCATTATTTGGGTCTGCTCAGCAAAATCATCCTCTTCACTGCATATCCTGCGAAGTCTAAGAAACTGTGAATAAAGCAGGCCATTCTTGGCATGTTTAGGATGGAAGGAGCTGCAGAGGAAGAAACTGTGAGAGTTGTAAACAACCTTCCCCTCCATTGCCACCAGCGCATACTGTTATACGCCGATGATGCTGTCATTTACTCAAGCCAACCTAACCCCACTCTACTTGAGGATCGTCTTCAAAGTGGCTTTGATGAAGTCAAAACCTGGTTCTCTAATCAGAAACTTGTGATGAATTACAAACAACTAAAGTTATTGTTGTTCAGCTCCACAAGAAACTAATTTAAAGCACATGCACTCAATATAAAAAATCAACAAGGTGTCTCCCTTGATGTAGTGGAACAATTCAAGTATTTAGGGGTTACACTGGACAGACACCTCTCCTTATCACATTATAGTGAAGCTGTAGTAAAGGTGGTAAACATAAAAACTTGTCTACTATATTGCATCAAGTGTAATCTAACCCCTGAAGCCCTCAAACTGGCGGTGTATAGCTCCATCCTCTCAGCCATTGATTATGGTCTCGTAATCTATGGATCGGCTACTGACACCATGCTTCGCAGAATAACTTTTGCACTAAATAAAGCCTGCAGGTTAATTACAGGGTCTAACCACTTTACTCACATCTGTGATTTATACGAACAGATGGGTTGGCTTCAACTGAAAAACTGGATTAAATATCAAACCTGCTTACTAGTCAAAAAAGCGCTCCTAGGACTAATGTCACCCATGATGGTGGCATTGCTTACCCCCTCCTGACCCACTTAGATCATCAGATCAGCTGCCCACCAGTCTCTCCAAGTTCCTAGATGCCGGACATCACAAGACCAGTGTTCCTTTGCCTACAGGGCTCCTCAATGGTTCAATTCGCTGGACTATGAAGACTCAACACTGCAAAAATTGGGTGCCTTCAAGACCAAGCTAAAACTGACCCTCATGGCTAACAGTTCTTGTGACTGCTTTACTTGATATCTGCCCCTTGCACCCCTAGGGTCTGCCTAGTACTTTTCAGTGACCTTGTTGCCTCATCCTGTCCTTGGTTCTCCTTACGCCCACTCTCCCTACCTCCCCTTCCTTTTTTCATAGTAACCCCTGCTTTTCCCCTCTCCCTTCCATCCCAACCTTAAAGTATGTATGCTTGTCTTTACATGGTCTGTACCTCCCCTTACCTCTCTCTCTCTCTTATACCCTTCCCTATCCTACCTCCCCTCTCTAGTCTCTCTCACCCACTATTTATTATATACTTTTTACTTGAGAATCCAACACTGTTATTAATTACAGGTACTGTTTCTTATGTCATTTCTGCTACTGTTATCATTAACTAAATGGTATTTATCCTCTCATGTATTTATCTTTGTGTAATTTTAGTTATACTGTTGTTTTTTGTTGTTTCAATTTACAGTAATATTCCTGTGTCTGTATGTTACCCTCCCACCACTGACATGGAACCTTTGTAAACGAGTGCCTGCACTCAAAGGTGTTAATCTGAGATCAAAAATAAAATAACAATTAATAAAATAAAATCACAGCGACAGTGGATAAAATGCAAACTATGAGCTTATTTTTTGAGGGGTGGAGGGCAAGAGAAAATACCCCAACAGTTTACAGAAACAACACTTTCCCCACAGCGACCCCTCCTCCCACCACTGGGTGCACTCAGAAATGTCCCTATTCGGTTGGCACCTCACCGAGGTGGTGAGGCAGGTCTAGGGTCTTTCATTGGGGCCCAAATAACTGTTAAAACACTTTCAACCTTGAAGTCTTTGTCTTGGAAAAACTTGCAGGTTACGGACAGTTCTTTTCAAAGTTTACCCCCTGACACCTAACTAGCTAGCCATCTAATAAATTTCCTAAGACACAACTCGGGGTACTCACAGTTCTGCAGTTCACACTGGGGGCTTGCAATTGGCTGAGTTGCACGGTACTGTAGAGGGTTTCATTTGGTGGTGCACCACAAGTTGCAGGTCCTGAGACATGAAAAAAGTTTAGACATGCAGGTCTTCACCTGCCTGGCCTTACCAACTTCACCTCTGGGCCTTTGTTGACTGTTTTCACACAGGCAGGCCTGTCATCATCTTCCCCTACTGGTTGCAGATCCTTCTTGGGTCAAGGACAATACAAGGGTGAGTTCCCAAGGCCCCTCTGTTTCACTCTCAGGAAATTCACTCTTCACACATGGGGCAGCTGGGCTTCTCACTGTCTCTCAACTCCCCAGCCTCTCACTCAGGATATATCTCTGTGCAGCAGTGCTGGGCCCTCTCACAGTCACTTGCCAAAAGCACTCATCATCTCTTCCCTTTGCCAGAACTTTCTCTCACCAAACAATATATCCACCTAGGGGGCACAGCAGCTTAGTCTGTATCTGAAGTTCAACTGTCTTTCAGGTTTAGAAATACTGCCCTACAGTTTGGTCCAATGGAGCAAATTTCACCTATCAGCAGCACAACTCCGTTTCCATTCCTCCTGCACACAATTTGGTACTTGCTTCATTAAGGCTGATGGCCAAAAAACAACAGGAGCAGGAGTCCTAAGAAATTTGCTCAGGAGCCCACACAGTCATTTCCCACACAACCAAACTGCAGCTGCTCTCGACGACTCTCCCCTCTTGGCGGCAAAGCAGTTCTATTTATAGCTTTCGGGCAGCCTTCTCTTGATTGACTTCCATTTCCTGGGCAAACTCAGTGCCTGCTTCTGGTTTTACTCAGCAGCCCCCATTTTGTAGTTTTCTATGGTGGGGGGCTATCATTTTGTCCTTGCTAGGGCTCTAACAGTTGGGCCCATAATTTTTCCATTCTAGCCCTTAGAAAAAGGCTGGCAACATTTCCCTCCACAACTGGTGTGCCACAGCTCCTCTGTACTCCCTGGAGCCAGGGATATACATTTTTTTGTGTGCCACATGGCCAAGACCACAGATGGAGAAGCGGCTCCTTTAAATTTTCCCCCTGGCAGTCACACATGCCCAGAGAAGCGCCGGCCACTATGTTTGTTTTGATTTTGCAGTCCCATTATTTTTATGCCTACCCAGGACTGCTGCATTGCTTCAAATGCACCTGGAGGTGCAGAATTAGTGATCAGACCTTGCCCCCCCTTTGGAACATGGGACGAGGTCCCATAATTTCTAGCAGCTGTGGCCATGGCACAGTGGGGGGTCCAGGCTCAAGCCCTACCACAGGCACTACCAGGACACGAGCATGGGTCAGAGGGCAGTAGTCCCACATAGGTAGGCCCAATTTGGTGGAGCTTACAAGTACTTCAGCAAGACCAGCCCAACACAAGTTTCTCCTCCCCAAGTTTAGCACCTTGCATTTTGGCTACATTGAAATCTTAATCACCTGTCTTGTTCAGGTCCTTCTGAAGTTTCCTCTGCAAAAGAGTCCACCACCCTGGCCAAAGCAGTCTGGTGAAGACTCCAGCTTCCAGATCATTGATAAAAATGCTAAAAAGAAGTTGCCCCAGCACTGATCCCTGAGGGATGCCCCTGAGTACTCCTCTCCACTCAGAGTTGTGCCTGTCAACCACAACTCTCTGCTTCCTGCCCCCAAGCCAGTTAGCAATCCACATTATGTATGTGTCATTGAGGCACACGTCAGGAAGCATAGGAAGACCAGAAACAGTTGAAAAATTCACAGGTAACCTTTTGTTATTACCAATAACAGTAAAATAAAAAATAAAAAAATTGTTTAGTATAACTATTTACAAAGGCAGTACAAACAGAGAAAACAAAGTCCTTCATCTGAGGGTCTCTCTAGCAAAAATATTGCTGCTCTTTTCATAACAACTCTTTGCCTTGGAACTCATTAAGGAGACATCCTGTTTTTTACAAAATGTGCTTGTCAGTTTCTTTGTAGAGCAGGCTTGCAAACAGAACAGGGTCCCAAGCTGGCCTCCTGCTGACAGCTCTGCAAAAGAGTTTGCAAACAAGCCTGAGAGGAGCTCAAACTGCTTCTCAGGCTAAACCTCTAAGTTCCACATAGCCTTCTCCAATCATTTCAACAGTGTAACTATATACATTTCAAACCAAGGGATCCCACTTTCATATATATGTTTATAACCACAGATATGCCAGGGGGAAGAAAAACCAGAAACAGCAAGTGAAGGTAGTGAGATAGCGAGAGGCTGAGAATCGTGAGACTGTCAGAGTGATCAGTTCCTAGGTCTCACGTGAACATTTGGTTGTGGAACGGAGGCTCATCCCTCCAGTTGTGCCTCTCCACAATTCATTCGTCACTCTGGCGGAGGTGGTTCCTCTATGAAGGCACCCGCAATGGAGACCAAGGAGGATGCTGGGAACCTCCACAATGAGACCAACAGGAGGGTGGCTGGGACCCACAGGAAGGAAACATCTCCTGGTGGGGACTTAATTGGTGGGGGTAGAACTGGGGGAGGAAGGGAGGTGAAAGGGAGGTAAGGTGCCTGCCTGGCACCATGGCTTGGAGGGACAGGAAACAAATCCACAGGATCATGGGAGCAGCTGCAAGGGGGAGTGAGCTGGATGTCATTATCCACCTAGGGATAAATGACCTGGCTGAGAATGGATTCAGAGCAGTGCAACAGGTGTTTGTGGAGTTTGGGAGGGTCCTCAGACAAGTAGCACACAGGGTAACTTTCTCGGAAGTGCTACCTGTCTATGGCATGGATGAGGTTAAGGTACTCTGCACCATGGGATTCAAAGACTGGTTGAAAAATTGGTGCAGAGCTCAGGGATTTGGCTTCATTAGGGACTGGGGCTCCACCTGGAGGGATGCAGGCCTATATAGGTGCAATGGTCTGCAACTATCCAGGAGGGGAACCAGGATCCTAGGTGATAGGTTTAAATGCTTCATTGGCAAGCATTTAAACTAGCCAAGAGGTGAGGCACTGAAAAGGAGAAGGGAAATCCTGGCCCCCCCCAAAAAAAAATCAGGGTAGTTAGTGTGGTAAACACCAAGATAGAGCAGTCAATAGGGAGAAGGGCAGGGGTAAATGGAGAAAAAGACAAAGGCAGTGAGGACAGGGGTGGGGAAAAAAGAAATAAAGCCATAAAAAAATGAAGAGTAATGTGTACCAATGCCCATAGTCTAGGTAAAAAGCTCCATGAAATGGTGGCCTTGATGGAAGAGGGATGACTGGATATCGTGGCAGTCACAGAAACATGGTACACAGAGAACCATGACTGGGATGTCAACATACCAGGGTACACAATCTACAGGCAAGACAGGGAGGGAAGAAGAAGAGGAGGAGGAGGAGTAGCTCTCTATGTAAGGGAAGGGATCAAAGCAACAGAACTAAAGGGTAAACAGGGAGGAGAGGAGGCACTGTGGGTCACCCTGGAGACTGGAAATGGCACCCCAATCTGCACAGGGGTTGTATACAGACCCCTGTCTCATGGGGAGGAAATGGACAAAGAAATGATAGAAGGCATCCTTGGGATGGCAGAGAAAGGGGAGATATTACTGATGGGGGACCTGAATATGCCAGATGTTAACTAGAGCACCTTTGCTGTAGCCACATCCAAGAGCAGGGCCATTCTCGATGCCCTACAGGGGGCATGCCTCAGAGAGCTAGTTTCGAACCCACTTGGGAGGGAGCAATCTTAGACCTGGTACTCTCAAATGGGGACAGAGAGAGGATCTCCGATCTTGAAGTGGGTAGCCATCTGGGAACAAGCGACCACCAAACAGTGTGGTTCACGATAAACTTAGCTGTAGAGTCAAGCCATACAAAAGTGAAGGTACTGGACTTCAGGAGGACTGCTTTTTTCAAAATGGGAGAGTGCCTCAGAAAAGCACTAACAAACAGGCAAGAAAGTGGGGTGGAGTAACAATAGGGAAACATCAAAACCGTCATCACAGAGGCAACAATCCTTTGTGTGAAGCAAATAAACAAATCAAAACTAAAGAAAAAAACACTATGGTTCTCAAAAGAAGTGGTGAGGAAGGCAAGGGAGAAAAAGATAGCATTCAGGAAGTATAAGGAAACACAGAAGGAGCAGGACAGAGAACTGCACCAGTTAAAGCAGAAGGAAGCAGGGAAGGCAGTCAGAATAGCAAAGTCCCAAACCTAGGAAAAGATAGCCAACTCTGTTAAGAAGGGGGATAAAACCTTTTATAGGAACATTAGGGAACAAAGAAAGATTAAGGCAGGGATACTGAGGCTGAATAAAGAGGAAGGTGATTGAGCATAGAGTGACAGTGAAAAAGCAGGGATACTGAATGAATACTTCTGCTCAGTATTCACAATGGAAAAGCAGGGGAAGATACCTAATCCAGTCAATAGAAGCACTCTGGATAGGGGGGTTGATAATAGTCCTTTCACAGAAGAAAGGGTTCTGAAAGAACTCTTAAAACTGAAGGTGGATAAAGCAATAGGGCCTGATGGGATTCACCCCATAATTCTAAAAGAACTAAGGGAAGAACTAGTAACACCACTGACTACCCTTTTTAATAAATCAAGGGAGGATGGTGTGGTACCTGAGGATTGGAGGAGGGTGGATGTGATTCCCCTTCACAAAAGTGGGAGCAAGACAGAGGCAGGAAACTACAGACCTGTCAGTTTGACCTCAGTGGTAGGGAAAATGATGGAATCACTTCTGAAGGAAAGAATTGTTGAGTACCTAGAGGACAGTGGGGCACAGGACCCAAGGCAGCATGGATTCACAGCAGAAAGATCATGTCAGAAAAATCTAATTGATTTCTTTGACTGGGTGACCAAAGTAGTAGACCAGGGAGGGGCTGTGGGCATGGCCTACCTAGACTTTAGCAAGGCATTTGACACAGTCCCACACAAAAGATTAATAAACAAATTAACCAGCCTGGGAGTGGGTTCCAGGGTGGTGGCCTGACTAAAACACTGGCTGGACAACAGGACACAGCGGGTAATAGTAAATGGAGTCCACAGTGAATAAAGGGGGATTACTAATGGGGTACTGCAGGGTTCAGTACTGGGGCCGGGTCTTTTAATGTCCTTATAAGTGACATTGCAGAGGGACTAGAAGGGAAAGTATGTCTCTTTGCAGATGACACAAAAATCTGCAACAGGATTGATATGCAAGGTGGGATGGAAAGGATGAAAAGGGACTTGGCAAGGTTGGAGGAATGGTCAAATGTATGGCAGCTTAGATTCAATGCAAATAAGTGCAAAGTAATGCACCTGGGAAACAAAAACCCAGGGGAAGAGTTCACAATGGGGGGTGAAATACTGACAACAAAAAAAATGGAAAGGGGTCTGGGGGTAGTCGTATCAGATGACCTAAAGGTGGGTCAGCAATGTGAGAAGGCAGTAAGAAGAGCTGAGGGGATACTGGGATGCATAGGGAGAGGCATCACCAGTAGAAAACAGGAAGTTGTTGGCCCTCTGTACAGACAGTTGGTATGACTACATCTGGAGTACTGTGTACAATTCTGGAGAACCCATTTCCGGAAAGACATAGACAGAGTAGAGGCTGTCCAGAGGAAGGCAACCAAAATGGTGCAGGGTCTGCATCAGAAGACATATGAAGAAACACTAAAGGAATTAAAGATGTATAGCCTCGAGGAAAGGGGGGACATGATAGAAACTTTAAAATACCTCAAGGAATCAACAAAGTCCAAGAGGGTAGCATCTTTCAGAAAAGAGATGTGCAAGAACAAGGGGCACACTTTGAGAAGATAGAGGGGGGACGGCTCAGAGGTAATGTGAGGAAGTATTTCTTCACAGATAGGGTTGTAGATGCATGGAACGACCTTCCTGAGGAGGTCGTAGAGTCAAAAACAGTGGAGAATTTAAGAATGCATGAGAGACAGACATACCTGTAAGGCAATTCTAGTGGGGGGTAGGAGGAAGTAGGCTGTTGGTTAACTAGGATCTGCAGCTTATCTGTTAGGTAGGGAAATGGGCAGACTAGGTGGGCCAAGTGGTCCTTATCTGCCATCAAATTCTATGTTGTTTCTATGTTTGCAATCAGACAGACAAGAGATAGAAAAGGAGAGGATAGAACAAATCCTTGTGTTTAATTCTTTCTACATAACAAATAGGACAGGACCTTATTTAACCCTGTCACAGTACACATTGTGAATATCGCACTGGTGTACTTTGAGCAGGAGCTTATCATGTGCCACAGTGTGAAAGGCTTTGCTGAAGTCCAAATAGTCTATGTCTGTGGCCCTGCCCTGTCCACCTCCTGGCCAATCAGCCCCTTCAAGGAATATGATCTTGTTGGTTTGACACACTCTTCCTGTCATAATGCCTTGCTGAGAGCAGATGAGGATCTTGGCCTTTATTCAAGTGATCCATTAACTGGTCCTTGATAATGGATTCCAGGACCTTTACCAGGACTGTTGTCAGACTGGCAAGGCTATAGTTGCCAAGGTCTGACTTTGACCCCTTCTTAAAGATGGGAAACACTGGCCAACTACAGCTGTCCAGTTCTGACCTTGCCCCCTTCTTGAAGATGGGGACCACTGACTGGCCAACTATAGTTGTCCAGTTCTGACCTTGCCCCCTTCTTGAAGATGGGGACCACTGGCCACTTTTCAGTTCTCCAGCTCATTTGTACAGACAGACTTGTGAAAGATGACCACAATAACTGTTTTGAAATGGCATTTATTGATATACAACTAAATATATTGCAACAAGCTAATATATAATACACGAATGACTATGTGTGGGCAATAACACATGACAGTGTGTGTTCATTGGGAGATATAGGCATTCTTCAGGCATGTGCTGCAGCCTCATGTTTTGCAGCATGCACTAGAGGACAGCCTGTTTCGCCCAACAGAAATCAGCACTTTGGGGTGTGTTATTGCATTTATAAAATGACCTAGAATTATAAAAATTGGCACAGAAAATGCAGCACTGCGTTTATGAGTACATTTAGTCATGGCATGAGACATGATTTGTCCAATCAGAGAGCAGTATTTCTGGCAGCAATTCTGACCCAGTGTATAAAATGTCATTTAGTGGACGATTTCTATGTGTTCTTCAATTCCTATTTCCCTCTCTTATAATGATACCAACATGTTTGCCTTGCCTATGGCAAGTTAGCATAATAAAAAGTATCACACTGCTTATGCTTAAAGAAAAACAGCTTGACAGGAAGGCTTCTGTCTTTTGCTGCAGTCTTCTCTTCCACTCATACTCTGTTAGACCTCTCTCAGGTCTGTCAGGATCCACACTGCCCACCCCCTTCCTCTTACTCTGTGTAGTAAGGTGAGCATGGAATCCACATACATTAGTCCTTGTTGCACAACCTACCGATTCATCCCTGCTTATGAAGCGGGGTGTAGGGAGACCTGATTACACCGCCCACTGGATACTCTTCCGCATCACTTCATACAATTCCCATAAAGAAGGCATCATCACAGCTTTCCACAGGTTTCAGCATTTTGAACGTGTTATATGGCTAAGAACCTCATCCAATTGACGTTTATCTCCGAGTTTATGGAAAAATGTCACCAAAGGTCATCTGAAGCATTGCATAGCAGAGTCAGTGGCTCAGCAGGTTGCATGCTTGCTACTGGGGTCACACTAGGAACTGCAAATAATTCCCAGTATTGACACTGTAAGTTGCAGTTGTCAGCTTAAGCACCATATGACCTTTGCATGTAATCAGCTCCCCGGCCACAGCTGTTGCAACAAGCACCATAGTCCTTTGTATGCACTAGATTCCCAGGTTACAGTTCTCACCATGGGTACCATAACCCTTTGTGTGCAGTAAGTTCTATGACCACGGTTGTATATTTAAAGTCTGTTGCCCTTATTTGCAGGCACAAGCACCATAGCCCTTTGTGTACATGTACATCCCAGGCCACAGTTGACACCCCAGGCACCACATCATGTTTGCATGGGTTAAAAATAAACTACAGTCTAAATCTACAAACAAAAACAATGTGAAGAAGAATCAGCATTTACATAGTGCTTTTCATACACACTGTATCCAGAAGTGCTTTACAAACAATGCTACACTGGTAGTGAAGTGACTAAACATGTAGTGGCAACTATTTCACACATCAGCACCCACACACAGCCAGTTTTTTTTTGATTTGTGTGTGTAGTCCTAATGTGTCCTTTCCTTTCCTTTGTTTGCTGCTTGGACTTTTTTTTCCCTAAATTTGTCTGCCTTTTTTTTGGCCCCTGGTGTTCTCCATATCTGTAACATTTATTGCCTTTCCTTTTCATGTATTGCCTTTCCTTTTCCCACAATGCCTCCTGTCCAATATAACAGTGATAGGTCAGAGACCATTGACTCAGTGAGTGCTTGCTTACTGTGTTGTCTGTAGCAGAACAATGCTGTTAAGGTCTGTTGTTCTGACCTCAAATAAGTCTAAGCCATTAGTTCTCACACTCTGTGATTGTGAGCCTCCCCCAAGCCATGGAAAAGATTTTGAGTCTCCCTTAAATTTGGAAAAACCTTGGGCCTCCCCACAGAAAAACAAGCATTTGTCAATGCCGAATGTTTGCTTGCTGGCATTGGCACTGGTACTGCAGGAGCTAGAGAGATGCATAATAGGAATGGCAGTGAAGTACTGAACTAACGCCAACCTCCACCCCCAACCCCTGCAGAGAGTGACAGGCATTGGGGATGTGCCTTTGTGCCATCGGCCATAACGCTCACGCCAGTCCACCACACTCCACCCTGCAGGACACCGACAGGTGTCCGGTGTGCCTTGGGGTCTTCAGCCCTTACACTCACCCCATTCCATAAAGAAATAAGCTGAGATGGATGCAGTATAGAAGAATGAGATGAACGTTAGGGTTAAAGACCCTAAGGCACACCTCAATGTCTATCACTGGTTGCAGGGTGAGGGTGGAAAGGTGTGAGCATTACGGCCAACGACCCCAAGTTACATCATCAACACCTGTCAATCTATACAGGGTGGGACATTATGGTTGGAAACCCTAACGCCCCAGGTGTTTGTTGGGAGTTTCACTCCAAATTTCAACATAAGCTTTTTGGGACCCCACCTCATGAACAGTGGCACTATCATTTCGCTACTCAATCCCAAAAGGTGATTTAGCAAAGCGACTACGCCATTCTGCACCACAGGTGGGAAAACACATTTCAGGCTGAATGTGAAAAATGATAGCTGTACTGTTCATGAGGAGGTGTGAAAAAATGGGAATGTTGAAAATCTGGAGTGAAAATATGAAAAATAAATGAAGTTACAAGCATGTGTGGAAACTGCACAATGCACACCCGTAAAGCAATCATTTTTTGGATTTTTGTAACCAGATTTTCCACTTGGGCATTTTGAGACCTCCCCTCATGAACAGTGACACTATGATTTTGTTAATCAGTCCCAAAAGTCAATTTTCCACAGTGACTGCACCATTCTACCCCACAGGTGCGACAACACATTTTGGGCAGGATATGAAAAATGATAGCTGTTTTTTTCATAAGGAGGTGTAAAAAACATGGCAGTATTGAAAATCTGGAGTGGAAATATTAAAAATTGGCAAAGTCACAAGCATACATAGAAACTGCACAACACACGCTCATACCATAGTCATTTCTTGGAATTTTTTTCACCAAATTTGCAACATGGGTTTTTGGGACCCCACCTCATGAACAATGGCCCGGTCGTTTTGTTAATCAGTCCCAAAAGGTGATCCTGTGCAGTGACTGCAAAATCACCTTTCGGGCACCGAGTAACAAAATGACAGTGACATGTTCATGAGGTGCGGTCCCAAGAACCCCATGTTGAAAATTTGGGGCAGCAAGTCCTAAAATTGGCTGAGATATCAACCTAAGCTGAACCCCCCCATTGACTCCCATTATACAGCGCTTACTCGATTCCTCATTCCTCAGTTCGCAGTTCAACTTTGAAGAGTGCAGATGTGTCCCCATCCAGAACAGATCACTGCTCTTGACCTCCGGAGGGTAAGTATGTGTGAGGGGTGTGGGGGGAGGTGGGTGCTCAGTGGGAGGGGGGACTGGGGAGATGACGGTGGACAGTTTTCTTTTTTACTGGTGAAAAAACAAAACAAAAAGATGCTGGAGAGACAGTTTTCTTTCTTTTACAGGTTTAAAAAAACATTTTGGCACACTGGGGTGAGCTCCCAGTGTGCCACAATGGTGGTGGTGGTGGGGGGAGCATGCTGATACGTGGATTGAGCACCCCGATGTCAGTAGATTAAAGACGGGTTTTGTCATGGGGGCGCATCTGACAATGGGAGTGGGCATCCCGGTATCAGAAACATTTTGGCACACTGGAGTGAGCTCCCAGTGTGCCACAATAGTGGTGGTGGTGGTGGTGGGAGAAGCATGCTGACATGGGGATTGAGCACCCCGATGTCGGCAGATTACAGACGGGTTTTGTCATGGGGTGCATCTGACAACGGGAGTGGGCATCCCGGTGTCGGAAACATTTTGGCACACTGGAGTGGGCTAAGAGTGTACCACATTAATGGAGGGAGGGAGGGGGGATACATGCCGACACGGGGCTGGTGACCCCAATGTTGACTTTCCTTTGAGTGTGTGGTGGGCGGCAGGAGCCACAGCTCATTACTTGTTTCACAAGGAAAGACACACAGAACAAACAAGTTGTTGGCGGAGCAGGGGCCAGGGACAGAGTGTTGGGTGGCAGGAGCCAACAAGGTTGTGAGGGAGGAGGAGGAGGAGGTGCTGCTGTAGTGACAAAACTGTTTGTGATTGTAGCATTGCAAGGGATGGGGGAGGTGCCACTGCAGTGATGAAACTGTTTGTGATTGCAGCGGCAGATTCATTTCAACTCCTTGGCTGTCTTTGAAGCTGCTGTCATTGGCAGCTTCCCCCTTGATTGGTGGATGAGGGGCATGCCCAGTAAAGTGTACACTGCATTGGCCGCAACACTGACACACCTCTTAAATGTGGTACTGTAGCAAGATGTTTCTTGTGCATGTGTGCAAGCAAACATAAAAAGTATCATACTTTGCACAGTTCACGGGAAATAAAATGAAACTAATAACATTGACTGAGTATATTCTCTTTTTATTCAACTTATTGCTCTCCACCCCAACCTCACATCCCAGGTTATCCTTGTCACTCCACTTTTTTGACTCTTGGGCCCTTATTACTCTGCTTCCTCTTTATCTGGAACAACTAATCTAGCCACTTCATCTCTCCCCATCTTACCATGTTGTTAAGCAGCTTCCTATACCCTTACCTTAGGTCACATCTGAAAACAAGCATTGGCTCAGTGTGCCTTTCCCAGTAACCAATTTACATATAAACACCTACTGTAGAAACAAGTCTTGACTCAGCGTGCCTCTACCAGTCACTAATTTGCATGTAAACATCTACTGTAGAAATAAGCCTTGACTTAGTGCACTTTCCCCAGTAACCGATTTACATATAAACATCTACTGTAGAAACAAGTCTTGACTCAGCGTGCCTCTCCCAGTAACCAATTTACATATAAACACCTACTGTAGAAATAAGCCTTGACTTAGTGCACTTTCCCCAGTAACCAATTTACATATAAACACCTACTGTAAAAACAAGTCTTGACTCAGCGTGCCTCTTCCAGTAACCAATTTACATATAAACACCTACTGTAGAAACAAGTCTTGACTCAGCGTGCCTCTCCCAGTCACTAATTTGCATGTAAACATCTACTGTAGAAATAAGCCTTGACTTAGTGCACTTTCCCCAGTAACCAATTTACATATAAACATCTACTGTAGAAACAAGTCTTGACTCACTGTGCCTTTCCCAGCCATTAAGTTACTTTTTTTAATACTTTCTTTATTAAAGGTACGCAGTTATTACATCATCCAGAACATTACACTTGCAATTTGATGTAAAGAAGTTCAGTCAATAAGAGCATAATTAAAGTATTATACTGATAAAGTCCAATCCAAACCAAGAAATCAATTTCCTGAATAAATAAACAGTTACTACTGGGTCTTGGCTAACAAAGAAACTAAAAAGTCAGCCCACACATCTGCGTTAAAAATCATCCCTTCTTGTTTGACATTTTCTATTTCTGATACAAGAGTCCATAAGGTCCAGAACATATCAAAAACCAGATAAATCAGATTTCAGATTATCAGAAGCCTGAGAGGCTGGGGAGATGGCCATTATCCAAACTCGAATATTATATGGGTTGGGGGAAGCCTTCATATAGGTCCCACCTGGTCCATCTGTTTTGATAGTTGTCCATCTGCTGCATAAGACTAAATGTAAGTTCTTCCAGCCTTTGTCTATGAGTAACCATCTGTACCCAATCCTCCACCTTCTGGGGTTCGGGTTGTAACCATCGCTTTGTTATCTATTGTTCTTACTTTATATAAATGATCTCCCAAAATTCTGTTCTACCAAAACAAACATTTTTATGGTATGCAGATGATACCATAATATACACTCAACATCAAGATGTAGTACTAGCATTAAATACATTGCAAAAGGACTTCCTTACTGTACAGGGTGCATTGAAGGATTTAAGACTTCTGAATGAGAAGAAGATCCAGTGGTTATTATTTTAGAAAGAGAAACAAAAAAGGTAAAATAACACAAGATATAAAAATGGCTTCAGGTGCTGTAATTAGTAGGGTCTGCCATTATAAATAATTAGGGTTGATATTAGATAGTAGTCCAACCTTTGAATTTCATATTAATCATTTATCTAAGAAACTTAGGCAGCTGCTGGGTTTCTTTTATAGGAACCAAGCTTTATTTACTGTATGTTTCCATAAAGGAAACTGTTAGTAAATTCTTTGTTTTTGCTGGTACTTGACTGTGGAGATTTTATTTAGAGTAAAGCTTCAAATACACTCTTGGGCACCTTAGACCTGCTATGTAACAGTGCTATCAGGTTTGTCTTTAATCTGCCTTATAGGACCCACAGATGCACTCTGTACAGTGAGGTAGGATAGACTTCCCTAACAAACCGAAGGAAATTACACTGGTCTGTGTTTGTGTATAAATTCATATTAAGAATATTACCTTCATTTTTGTTATGCAAATTACAAACTAAAAATATCTTAAAATATACTTTATGATCAAATTATTGTCATTCTGTTTATCAGATTCCTAGGAGTAGATTGAGATATAGGGATAAGACCTTAGCCATAGCAATACCATGAACCTGGGCAATACTACAAAAAAGGATGGGATTAAATATCTTACCTACTTTGACACGTTTTGGGGCCTCTTTAGGAAAAATATTTAATAGACATTGCAACTGTTTTGGATAAATGAGTTTGGTCTAATATTTTAATGGAATTCAGTATTTGCTAATGTCTTATTAGAATATATTTGTGATATTTGTATTTATATGTTGTAACATTGTTTTATGTTTGGACGTAACTGTAAACAAGAAGAAATTTCTCAATTTTGCTATCCAATAAATGAATTATTCTGATTCTTATTATTCAGTTCTTGTTATTCAGTTATTAAGATAGCCCATAAATATCTCCCCTTCCACCCCTTCACTTCATCTGGGTAGACTCCCAATATAAGGACCTTGGGGCCCATCTGTGTCTGCACATAAAAGATGCTCCTCAGATGTTGTTCCACCTTCCTCCAAAGGGGGGCTACTATAGGGCAATCCCAAAATATATGTGCCTGCAATGCAACCAGGTCACCACACCCTCTCCAGCATGAAGAGAAGACCTGTGGGTCCCACTTTGCCACCTGAACTGGTACCCAAAAGAATCTTATTCTGAGCTTCCAACTAAACTTCTTCCAAACTGGAGAAGAGGAAGTGTGCCATGTATTCCTCCAGATTTCAAGTCCTTGATTCTCATTAAGATGAATATGTAGGCCTGCCTCCCATTTATGTTTGATATACTCTGAGGAGCATCCTTGACTGTTTATAAAATTGGTATATAATAATGAGATGGCCCTTTCCCCACTAGAAGACCAAACCTGTTGAAAAGGCAGAGGGGTTGGGTCATCCTGCACACTACCCAGTGGGTCCTCTGTAGATTATTAATATAATCCCTTAGCTGATAGAACCAGAATCTATCCGCCTCCCTCCAACCATATCTTTGCTGAGCCATCTCAAAGGATATAACTGCCCTGATTGCAACAAATGGATTGGGGAGGCTATGCCCCTCCTCACCTGCTGCATAAACCATCTATCTTGTAGTAATGGGGGGAAGTTGGGGTCATACACCCACCACTTAAATTTCCACAACTGCGCCTACGTTTAGCCTTTTGCAGTTCTCCTCTTCCATCCCTCTATAGACGCTTTAGCCAGCATATTTTGATGTGAAAGCTCTCAAGGCAGGTATCCGAAAAAGTAAAGCCTGATGGGGAGGGTCCCTATGTTCCTCTAAATCCATCCACTTCCACCAAGAGGAATACTGTGTATTCTCCCATAGCAAAGCAATCCTCATCTGTACTGCTATCCAATAGCCATGAAGATTGGGGAACACTAGTCCTCCTTGTTGCTTAGGCAAAAAGAATGTTTGCTTCCTGATCCTGGGTTGCTTTTTGCCCCACAAGAAGGAGGAAAACAACTGTTGTCCCCTATCTAATTCTCCCTGGGACACAATACATGGGACATATTGAAACAAATACAGAAGATGGGGTAATGTTTTTATCTTTAATGACTGGGTACATGCATAAACAGAAAGGGGAAGCAGCGACCACCTCTGGATATCCACCTTCAGTTGATTCCAGAGGTGGGATTAATTTAGATTATACAAACTGAGAAGAGGTTTTCCTCAATATTATTATTAAGTATTTCATAGAGGTCCTGTCTCAATTCATGGGAAACTGTTGCCTCAGTGCAGGGGGAACCTGAAAGTAAACACTTAAAACATCCACCTTGGATCTATTCAACGTGTATCCAGACAGGGCTGAGAATTCCTCAATGCACCAAAACAATGTTGGGTGTGATAACTCCAGGTCTGTCAAGTAAATGAGCACATCATCTGCATATAGTGTGAGTTTGTGCTCCTGGCCCCCCAACCATACCCCCTGTACAGATCCACTTTGATGTATGGACTGAGCTAAGTGCTCAATGTAGAGGGCAAAGAGCAATGGCGAGAGAAGGCATCCCTTCCGTGTGCCCCTTCCCAAAGAAAATCCAGAAGAAATACAGTATAACCATTGGCCCACACATACCCCTTTGGCTGATGGTACAGCTTAAATAGGCCCTTTGGGAAGGGCTCAGGAAACCCAAACCTGGAAAGGACCCTCCTCAAAAAGCACCATGAGACCCTATCCAGTGCTTTTTCAGTATCTAAATTTAACATAAGGGATAACAATTTGGTGGCATTAATATGATCTATTACATGGACAGTCCTTCTCAGATTGTCCTGAGCCTGTCTTCCCAGAACAAACCTGGTCTGATCCAGCTGTATGATGCCAGGGAGAACATGCTGGAGACATCTGGCCAAAATCCCAGTCAAGATTTTATACCATTATTCAATAGTGAAATGGGTCTATACAAGGAACATAATGCGGGGTCCTTTCCAGGTTTAGGAAGTACAGATATTACCACCTGTGACAGGATGTGGGGACCCGACCTGCCCCAGTGAAAGTCTCTTTGAAGGTTTGCAACAGTAACGGACCCGCCTCCTTCTTAAAAGTTTTGTAAAATTCAGCCGGAGGCCATTGCTGCCAGGACATTTACCTAATTTGAGCCTGGAAACCTCAGCTGTAAACTCTCCCATAGAAATCGGGACCAGCAAGGCTTCCCTCTGCTGCTTGGTTATTCCCAGGAAGGGTGAGCCCAGGCAGGAATTCCACTATGCGCTCAGGATTTGGATCAGAGTCTGCGATATAAAGAGCCTTATAATACCAGCAAAAAAACTCCACAATCTCCTGAACAAACTTCTTCATCTGCTGTGTGCCGGGTTGCTTGACCCCTGCAATGAGTGCTCTGGCTCACTGTATTCTTAATCTACTTGCAAGGAGCTTAAGAGAATGTGGGCCCTCCTCATAATATTTCTGATGCAAAAAAGAAGCTCCTGCTCCATATAATAATCCAGGAGCCCATTCAATTCTTTCTTAAGTGCAAGCAGATCTTTCGCTCTCCGTTTATTTATTTTAATCTTTTGAAGGGCATCAAGTAAATTAATCTGCTCCATCAACCGTAGTCTTGTAGCCTATCTTTTTTCTTTCTACTGGCAAGTTCTATAAATTTTCCCCTCAAAACAGCCTTGGCAGCATCCCATAACACAACCGAGGTCACCTCCTGTCCAGAATGTTCTTCTATAGACTGTTTATGTGTCCCACACTTCTTCTTTCACTTTTGAGTCCTGTAATTAAAACTCACTTAGGCGCCAAAAGGTGTACCTCCATGTTTCAGTAAATAGGAGCGAGGTCAGAGAGGACAAAGTCCCCGATCCACATATCTTCTATTGTAGCAAGTTGTTCTTTAAAAGCAATGAAGTGATCTATCCGGGAACAGACCTGATGGGCAGCTGAGTAGAAAGTATAGCCCCTGCTTTGACTGTGTAGCTGCCACCAAACATCGATGAGCCTCATCTCCCCCAACAACTTGAGAACATCCCTCGTGACTCTGTGTTCCCGCCTTGAAGACCCCAATGATGTAACTAATTGCAGGTTAAACACTATTTTAAAATCCCCTCTTAAATTAAAATTCCCTCCACCCAATCCTGTAATGTAACAAAAAAAAGCTTGTTGATCCGAAAAGGCTGAAACTGGAGGGAAATAAACAGAGGCTAAAGTGACCTTGGTCCCCATGTATAATCCCTTCATAAGGACATACCTGCCCTCTTTATCCTTTCAAGTATCCATCATCTGAAATGGTATCCTGGTGGGCACCAATATTGCCACTCCATCCTTCTCCCCCTTCTATAGGAAGATGTGGCCGTGCACCCAAACCCAAACATTTGTAATTTATCATGCTTCTTGACTGATAGATGGGTTTCCTGTAAGAGAAGAAAATCTGCTGTACTACATTTTAAATAAGACAAAACCTTACTTCTCTTGACAGGATTGGTTAACCCATGTATGTTATAGGAGCAAACAATGGTGTTCTGTTTACCCCCCATTATATCTAGCAGTCAGTTTTAAAGCTTTCCAGCCTCCCCCAGTCCTTCCGGGCTGTACACCCAGTACTAGCTTCTTGTTCAGAAAAAATCGGACTGACAGAACAAATGCAGGACCCTTTAAACTTAACAAGTAACATATTAAACCATGAACATCCAACAGATAAACTAAGTGCTCCAAAGGTAGGATAACCCACATTATGGTCCTCTATTCCCCTCTACACTTTAATGAGGAAGGGTAAGGAGAGGTACTTCTATTCCAAAATGCTAGGGATCCTCCCCCGAACCTTACCACTGTTGCCTACTGAGGTTCTAGAAAGGCATACATCACCTCTCCAAAGCTGGGAAGCAACAGAACAGCCACCCATTTAAGAATACAAGAGTAGATGTCAGCAAACGTTCCACCACCTCCCAACACCCCCCCCAGTAACTTTTTCCTTTCTTTTCCCTTCTCTTTAAAAAAAAATTCCTTCTTTAAGATAAGGTATCAATTAACCATGTTCCATCCCATATAAATCCAGCCCATTTTTAAATCAATAAGAATATTTCACTAGAACATCTTAATAAACAACCCCCAATTTTTAGAATGCTTTCCCCTGTTTAACTATATTGATAAGAATAAAAGAAAAGATCACTATAGCAGAGCATTTATGTAACCAACAAGCTAACAAGTAGTTGAATAAACAGATCCCTTTAACAGTTGCCTTGAAAAAGTTCACCCAAGTAATTAGAGGAGACAACATGCCCATACTAAAGTCTTCAGCCAGCAAGAAAAAGCAAACTTATAAATGTTGGTCACAGTTCAAAATTTACTGGTGGAAAAAGTTGCCACTCTCCAACCAAACCAACCCCTGTGGTCACCGATCTCATGGCAGACTGGTGGATATAAAATAAACTCCCAGATGAAGAAAATGCAGGCTCATCACCTCTCCTCCAGCGGGTTCACCAGAAGTCTCAATTTAAGTCTTTATTTTAGCTCTGGTGTGGTCAGGGAATGGTCCGTGTAGCTCAATTAATCAATCAGGTTACATTACCTCCTCGGAGCAGTCCTTTCTGCTGGTCTTGCCTATGTAGGTGACTAACTGCTTAAAAAGGTCCTGTGTTGCTCCCAGGTCCACTCCTCCTCTCTTCCTAGATGTCACCCCACTCCAATCCTCAGAAAACAGGCGAGCCTTTGCATTGTGGTCAGGGGGAAGATCTGGGACCATGATGTTCTTTTGCTGCAGGGCCTTCCTCGCCTCTTCCGGAGTGGCATACAGCCTTTGTCCTTCCTCCCAGAAGACTCTCAAATGGGCAGGGTATGGAATCTGGAAACTGATACCATGTTCTTTAAGAGTCCTCAAGAGTGGGGCATTCCGGAGTCTAGCCTGAAGCACCTCTGGCGGGTAGTCATGATTGAGGGTAAGTTTTCACGACAGGTAAACAATGTACTTTTTAGCCCAGTCTCTTTTAAGTAAGTCTTCTTTTGTTCAGTAGCTGGACACCTTAAAAACTATTGACCTGGGGCAGGCCTTTGGATCTGAAGGCTTGGGCAGCAGGGATCGGTGAGCACGCTCCACTGCGAGCTGGTAGTCTGCCAGCAAGTCCAGAACAAGATTTTTAATAAAAGTGAACATGGGCTGTATTTTGACTCCTTCCACCAGCCCATAAAGGCAAATGTTGTCCCTACTGGAGTGTCCTTCTAAGTCAAGACTTTTTTGATATAGAACTGAGTTCTGTTGGTATAAGGAGAGCACGGCTTGACTCATTTGAGTACTCAGATCCTCAATATTTGAAAGCCACTCTTCTGCCTGCTCGATTCTCTTCTCAAAGTTGTTCAGCTTTTGAGTTAAATTCTTGAACTCTCTGTGATTCTCAGAAAGGGAGCCCTGTATCTCTTTCAATAGAGTCTCAAATCTGCTCCTGGTTAATACCTTACTCTCGCCCTCCGTATCATAGTCTGATTTTCACAAGCTAGCCAGGGACTGCCTTCTGGCCCGGTGCGAGGCGTCTTGTTTCAGTCTTTCGCCATCTGAAGTTATGGTAGCTGATTTACTAGTATTTTTGAGACCTTTATCTTCTTTACCACCTCTGCCTGCAATTTTTGTCATCTTGTAGTAATAGTTAAAGCTCTCTAGAGGTGTTTATTTGCTGGTGGGAGATGGAGCTCAGAAGCTAGCCTGCCTGTGGAGCTGTGATGTCACTGGAACTCCAGTCATTAATTTACATATAAATACACATCTATAAACAAGCTTTGGCTCAACAGGCCCTTCCTGATCACAAATTTGTGCATAAGTAATGAAATTCACCTGCTGTTATCCATTTTTAATTTGCTTTATCCTTTCACACAAAACATCCAAAACGTAAAATTTAAATACGATACCTTTTCAGACTTGACTTGGCCTCTCCTAGAGCAAATTGGGGCCTTCCTTGGGAGACTGGCCTCACCATTTGAGAACCGCTGTTCTAAGCCAGTCTATTTTTTAGGTGTGTGTCTAGGTTTAGCCACCAGGAGCAATGTTTTGTTTTTATAGCTTTTCATACAACAACGCACAGTCATAAAAGCACACACATTACCCCAGGTTATCAATGCTTTAATTAGTGAAGACTCTAGCTGTTTCTTCAAAGAAAAGACCACTCAATTGTCCCTCAGGTGTTTGCCAAACTGTGAATATAGCCTTTAGAGAGGCACTTAAAAGCTACTGCTGCAGACAGTACAAGCCAACACTCACTAAATCAATAGGCTCCTGTGCATCTGTCACATGAAACAGGAGGTTTTATGGGAAAAGAAAAAGCAATAAAAGAATCCAACATGGGGATCCCCATGGGCCATAAAACAAGACAACTTAGAAAAACTTCATAACATGCCGGCCCACTGGTGCAGCCAGGGGCGTAGCTACAAGGGTGCAGGGGTGCAGTGGCACCCGGGCCCATAAGGTTTGAGGGCCCAAATCATAATTTTGATATTTATTCCAAACTGGGAAGGGGCCTTGTAACATCGCCTTGCACCCAGGCCCTCTGGGAATTTGCTACACTACTGGGTGCAGCGGCAAGGGGACTGCTTGTAATGCAGATGTCCCGGGTTTGGGAACAGACCTGGGAGTTGGAGGGCTGGGTGGAGAAGAATGGAGCATCCAAGGGAGGGCAAATTGAGACAGTTTCACAAAAATAGCACAACACTTTCGTAATTTGCGATAGTGTCACAGCAGTTTCTGTTGCAATTTGCAACAGTACTGGGGCTTCGATTTTTAAAAAGGCATTTCTGGGGGGAGTCCCCCACAAAAAGATAGGGCTGTCATCCTCACCGACTAGGTAAACACAACAGTCAGTGTTTACCTAGGGGGCCCCAAATTTAAACACCAGACATTTTTCTCTCTCGCTAACTGAAAACAAGATGGCCACTGCACGAAAGTAAAAGGGTCATTTGCGACAATAAAATGTATTGGTGGCAGCTTTCGAGAGACACATATATTTTTTTCCATTGACTATAATGGGAAATTTGTGTTTTTTTGAATAAGTTTTAAATGGTTTAATATTTTTTCACCAAATATACAAAAGGCACATCAGTGAACCAGACTGCATCTTCCCTGAAGATTTCAGACCAAACGGACAAATTGTGCGGGCTGTATCCACGAGCAAAGAAACACGCAAAAAATGTTTTTATGCGTTTTTGGCCACTCTGCAGTTCTGCAACTGCTTATCTGACCGTAACACAACTTACCAGATCCAGAGATCTATGGTTCCAGACCGTGCATGCAAAATTTCAGGAAAATCCGTCATATGATGACAAAGTTATTAAAGTGCAAAATATGAGAGTTAACATAGAAGTGGCTGTGCAACCCTAACTATACTGGCACTACCATGCAAGTATAAAATATATAAGACAAAGAACCTCTGTGCGTAAACACTGAGGCAAGGGTTACCCCAAAGGGCATTTGGCTGGGAAGCCAAGTTTCAAGAAAATACAAAATCACACATGCCCCCACAGTGCAAAGCATCATGGGGTGCATATGCAAATCACCACAGAATGTTATGCTGGTCCAACTTTAAGCAGAATTGCATGGTGCCGAAAGGCCTCTCACACAGTTTGCAAAGGGTACTAACAAAAGACATAGACACGTGTTTCATCCTACCAGGACTCATCAGTATGCCTCGTCTGGTTTGACACCCCAGTAGAATGGACCAGCTACCCCTAAGGCAGTGTGCCTGGGATATATTGGTGAACCCATTAAAATAAAAACTATTTAAAAGACAAAGAACCTCTGTGCGTAAACACTGAGGCAGGGTTACCAAAGGGCATTTGGCTGGAAAGCCAAGTTTCAAGAAAATACAAAATCACATGCCCCACAGTGCAAAGCATCATGGGCTGCATATGCAAATCACCACAGAATGTTATGCTGGTCCAACTTTAAGCAGAATTGCATGGTGCGAAGGCCCTCTCACACAGTTTGCAAAGGGTACTAACAGAAGACATAGACACGTGTTTCGTCCTACCAGGACTCATCAGTATGCCTTGTCTGTTTGACACCCAGTGGAATGGACCAGCTACCCCTAAGGCAGTGTGCCTGGGATATATTGGGTGAACCCATTAAAATAAAAACTATTCAAAAGACAAAGAACCTCTGTGCGTAAACACTGAGGCAAGGGTTACCCCAAAGGGCATTTGGCTGGGAAGCCAAGTTTCAAGAAAATACAAAATCATACATGCCCCCACAGTGCAAAGCATCATGGGCTGCATATGCAAATCACCACAGAATGTTATGCTGGTCCAACTTTAAGCAGAATTGCATGGTGCCGAAAGGCCTCTCACACAGTTTGCAAAGGGTACTAACAGAAGACATAGACACGTGTTTCATCCTACCAGGACTAATCAGTATGCCTCGTCTGTTTGACACCCCAGTGGAATGGACCAGCTACCCCTAAGGCAGTGTGCCTGGGATATATTGTGGTGAACCATTAAAATAAAAACTATTCAAAGACAAAAGAACCTCTGTGCGTAAACACTGAGGCAAAGGTTACCCAAAGGGCATTTGGCTGGGAAGCCAAGTTTCAAGAAAATACAAAATCACACATGCCCCACAGTGCAAAGCATCATGGGCTGCATATGCAAATCACCACAGAATGTTATGCTGGTCCAACTTTAAGCAGAATTGCATGGTGCGAAAGGCCCTCTCACACAGTTGCAAAGGGTACTAACAGAAGACATAGACACGTGTTTCATCCTACCAGGACTCATCAGTATGCCTCGTCTGTTTGACACCCCAGTGGAATGGACCAGCTACCCCTAAGGCAGTGTGCCTGGGATATATTGTGGTGAACCCATTAAAATAAAAAACTATTTAAAAGACAAAGAACCTCTGTGCGTAAACACTGAGGCAAGGGTTACCCCAAAGGGCATTTGGCTGGGAAGCCAAGTTTCAAGAAAATACAAAATCACACATGCCCCCACAGTGCAAAGCATTATAGGCTGCATATGCAAATCACCACAGAATGTTATGCTGGTCCAACTTGAAACAGAATTGCATGGTGCCGAAAGGCCTCTCACACAGTTTGCAAAGGGTCCTACCAGGATTCATCAGTATGCCTCGTTTGTTTGACACCCCAGTGGAATGGACCAGTTACCCCTAAGGCAGTGTGCCTGGGATATATTGTGGTGAACCCATTAAAATAAAAAACTATTTAAAAGACAAAGAACCTCTGTGCGTAAACATTGAGGCAAGAGTTACCCCAAAGGGCATTTGGCTGGGAAGCCAAGTTTCAAGAAAATACAAAATCACACATGCCCCCACAGTGCAAAGCATCATGGGCTGCATATGCAAATCACCACAGAATGTTATGCTGGTCCAACTTTAAGCAGAATTGCATGGTGCCGAAAGGCCTCTCACACAGTTTGCAAAGGGTACTAACAGAAGACATAGACACGTGTTATATATATATATATATATATATATATATATTATATTTGTAAGTCTTGACTGTAGCTCTCCTTTAAGCCCCTGCAATTACAACAATATGCACCAGAGCCCTCTGTGTATATTAGGATGCTGCTTCACATTTATCACCATGGCACCATATCCCTTTAGTGTTCCTTAACTTTCCAGGTAGTAGTTACTATACGTCAGTCAAGCAGATAAAGTAACTGAGCTGTACTGGCTATTTCAGACAGTGGCTAGTGAGTAAGTCCTCTAGGAATGCAGTTGCTGCTGAAACATTATTGTTGATATTTTCAATATGTATTTAATTTGGGGTGGGGCAGAAGACACATTTCCTCGAAAACAGCTAGCCCTGAACTCTTGAGACCCACAGAACAGTCTGACCTGCCGCAGTTACATAAGGCTTCCTTCCCACCTGATCCTGCCAAGACAGAAGACCATTTAAAATACACAGATCATTGAAGGAGGCTTTTTTCTTGCATTTACACTTTACATCTGACTAGCATAGCAGGCAAGCATGAAAATGCTGTTCCTTTCACAGACAGTGTGTACTTGTATGTTGCACATTGCTGCTCTGTAGAGATCCTATACAGTATATGTAAAACTAGAGGGGGCATCATACAGTATTTCTGGGCACTTGGTTGCTACATGCAATGCAAGTTGTTCCTTGTTCCTTATCTTTAACATCAGAAAAGTGAAAGACTGGAAACAACAAAGTTGTGTGACTCTAGTTTTCATATATATATCTGATCTGTATGGGCTGCACCCTCCATGTTTCAGGGATTAAGTGCCTAACCACTATCATGTGGTCACTCACAAATACTCATGTACACAGGAAACCTGGGTGTGGATGGAAGTCTGGGAGTAGCAAGTGACAGCAGGGAACATAGCTGTAGGCCAGCAAGGAAGGGTATGTTTAATACGGATATATGCTGAAATGCCGAAGTGCAAAATCCTGACATGCAAGATCCCGAGCCCGGCATCCCGACATGATGATCGCCCAGCAGACCACCATCCCAAGGACAAAAAGCCAGACACCGGACTTCTGCTGTGTTGGTGGGCAGTTGAGAGGCTCCGCCCCCACACCGCTCTTAAATAATATGATCAACTCCAAGTCGTGGCAAGTTGTAGTGTTGGGATTTCCGTCCTCAGCATGGTGGTCTGTTGGGCGATCATCATGTCAGGATGCTGGACTTGGGATATCGCATGTCAGGATTTTGCATTTCGGTATTTTGTAATAGTCCAGTTTAATACAAAGAGACACCCCCCTCCCCATACTGTTTTAGTATCCTCCACCGCAAGAAATACAATATCGTGGGTTTAAGCAACTACCTCTCCAGATTAATTCAATTCAATTTATTTGGGAGAAAAACTTTCATGCAACAAGTGCCCATTTGCAAAGGTGACCCAGTCATACAGAAATTTACACTGAATGCAACACAACAACAGTGCAAATATACTTTGTCAAAAAATAATACAAAATACTCAATTACAATAAAATTACCTAAAACAGTCACATTCTGGAAGTTCATTTATGTACAACTTTAACCCAGTTTTAAAATACCCAATTTTGTCCATTTGTCAATCTCCAAGGATAAGAATGACATGCCTTGACTTCTCGATTTCTCAATGCCCTTTGTCCAAAATTTGTTCTGCAACTGGGTAATTCCAGAAGTAGGTTATTTGTTGATCTAGTGATATATATACAGTTTTCTACCAACATATTAAGTCTCCTAGAACTTATTTATGAATTTCCAGCACCAGATACCATCCTAGTATAATATTCGAGAGTCAAAGGACAACCACCCAACCTGGTCACAGAGATCTTAATGATGTACCTCCCCTTTTGCTTGCAGTACATAGAATTATTTGATGGCAGATAAGGACCGCTTGGCCCACCTAGTCTGCCCATTTCCCTACCTAATGGATAAGCTGCAGATCCTAGTTAACCAGCAGCCTACTTCTTCCTACTGCACACTAGAATTACCTTATGTCTGTCCCATGCATTCTTGAATTCCCCCACTGTTTTTGACTCCATGACACCCTCAGGAAGGCCGTTTCATACATCCACAATCCTCTCTGTGAAAAAATTAAATCTATATGAATCTGCAGCCTTGACTACTTGCCGCTCTCAGTCTTGCTAGCACACTGTCTGCAGCCAAAGCATAGATAGGTAGCCCGTAGTCAGTAACAGAATGTATCAATTGATACCAATCTGAGTATCCTGATCAAAATTTCTTTTATTTCTATACAACAGGCCCAATCTTAAATGATTCTTTTTTACAATATACTCTACATGCTTGGCATAGGACAGTGTGCTATCAAGAAAAAAAAATTTAAATACTCAAAAAAACTGTATCTGCTCTGGAACTGTGCCTGCTCTAGAACGTTTCCCGAGATCATCCTAACTTCTTTTTTTTTTTCCATATTACTTTTTACCTTTGTTTTTTTTTTCCCATTCTCTCCCCGTACACCCACTTCCCCCTTGCTGCTAGAACATGTGTGTGTGGAGGCATGCACGTGTCATGTCTCCACACTTCTGTGTCACCCGACCTCCGGCATTGCCCTCTGGCTTCCACTAGGTGGGACGACAGCCCCCCCTTCCCCGGGAGAGGAGAGCAACCATTGGATGCTTGATCCTTTTCCTCCCCTGCCAACCCGGGCAATCCGAGGTTGCTCCCGACTCCGGGTCACCGGCGTGGCATGAAGTGTGGCATCCAGCGCCTCAACCCTCGGTGCCACCGGTCTGGCTGATCGTCCTAACTTCTAATTGGCTATAGTTACCAATCTTTCTGGAGCTAACAAAGATCATTGATTTTTTTAACATTAATTACTACATTACTTTCTATAAACCAATTCTGGACCCTAAGAAAATCCCCCTGAAAGCTGATTCTTAAGGGCAGAGATCAACTTATTTCTTGTAGCCAGTACTGCATAAAGAATGACTCTGAAGTCCTGGAAACTGAGGCAACCTCATTCAAAAATAGACTGAAAAGTTGGGGTCCCAATATGGACCCCTGTGGGACTTCTATACTAACAAGACTAAAAGTTTTTATTTATTTATTGAATTTTGTTGACCAGGTTGGCCCACTGGGACCACAGGAGTCCCTTTTTTGGGGTGATCT
This sequence comes from Neoceratodus forsteri, assembly GCA_016271365.2. Classification (NCBI taxonomy): domain Eukaryota; kingdom Metazoa; phylum Chordata; order Ceratodontiformes; family Ceratodontidae; genus Neoceratodus; species Neoceratodus forsteri. The sequence continues at coordinate 1,391,304,854 of CM057458.1, read as the reverse complement.
GGGATTAAATACAAAGCAAACAGCAAGACAAGGAACAATACAATAACGGTATTTGTAGTTTACAGAAAGTACATTGACACACATGAATCAGTTCACACAGTGAAGGTAATATATCTACAGGTATCAGCTTCACATAGGAAATAACAATATTTGTAAGTTACAGAAGGTACAGTGACACATATGAATCAATTCACACAATGAAAATACATTTATCTACAAGTATCAGCTTCACATAGAGAAGAAGGGTAAGGCATAAAACTTAGCAAAGCAGGCATTGTGTACAGAAGAGGTGGCTGTCTAAAGCATTAAATCATACTCAAAAGAAGAACCAAGGGGTGGAAGGGCCAAGGTGGCAGACCAGCGGCAGGGGGAGATGGCCTATCAATGATAGCAACTGCATAGGCTGCGCTCCAGTAAGAAGGTCTTCAGGCCTTTCTTGAAGCTGCCGAGTGAGGAGCATTCTTGGAGGCTACTAGGGAGGCCATTCCATAGGAGGGGGAACTGAGGTGTCAAAGACCTTTTACATGAGGTGGTCCTGATTTTGGGGACAAGAAAGAGTGGTCAGCCTGAGGTTCTAAGGGGCCTCCTCTGGGGGTTTTGAGATTAATATATTTTGCACACTGGGGGAAGCACTGTTGTTCCAAAGTTTAAAAGCAAGGCACAAACAGGAGTAATCCAGTCTGCCTTCAAGTGAGGGCCTATTTAGCTTTTGAAGCACCTTACAACAGTAAGAAGGCTAGGCCCTGTTAATTAGTCCCCACCTGGGGACTTCTCTAGCTCATTCACTGCTATTATGCCTTGTCACTCCCATCATCATCTTTTTGTTTTCCAGATTCTGTCTTTATCTTGTCATTTATCACTTCTTCTCCCAGAGCCTCCTCCCTTTTTCTTTCCCCACATACTGTATATATTCCTTATTTTACCTCTACTCTACACTAACTTTGCTTTTTCTCTTTTAGATATTTCCTGAAGAAGACCTATGGTTGAAATGTCGATTTTTTACTCTATTTTCTCTTTTCTTTTTTTTATGTTAATCTTTTTCTCCCTCGGTCCCCAGTCAGCTCACATCTGTGGCTACCCACCCAGCCCCGTACCCCGACATCAGGCCGAATGGCCATCTTCCCCCACAGTTTCCCCCTCTGTGGCTGGGCGACGAGGAGCCCCCAGCTCACTCACATCGAACAGGATCCAGCATCCAGGGAAGCACCATTCAGGGTCGGGGCCTGCTGTGGGCAGCCATTCACTCTGCATCGACCTGGGGACCATTTTCCTGGCTTTCCTGATTGGACCCACCTGAAGAAGGCATGCAATGATGCTGACAGGGGAAGTGTGCATGCGTCCGCATGCGCTCCCTCCAGGCGTCGGCCCATCTCCACCCCTTGTCTGTAGTGTCGGTGTGCTGCCTCCTAGCCTCTGCTAGGGGCCAGTCTGGGGCCGACCACTGGTCTCCCCCCTCCCCGGAGAAGGATAGCTGTCCCTCGGATGCTCAATCCTTCTCCCCTCCAGCCCGTGCTTGTTACCAAACACGGGTCACCAGCGTAGCACGAGGTAAGGCATCCAGTGCCTCAGCCCTCAGTGCCACCGGGCCAGGCATCTATTTTCAGCGTGCATTTAACTGAACTGTTTTATAGGCTGTTTTGTACCTTTGTAATCCACTACACCACATTGTGTCTCTCCCATCAGCGCCCTTGTTTCCCTAGTAATCCAATTTAATGCCCCACTATTTTTCCTTATCCTACTCACTGGTGTAACTGTATCACAGATTTGGTGAAATGCCACAATAAAACAGTCTGAGGACAAATCCACTGTTATAGTAAGTCCAAAAGGACCAATCAATGTCACATAATGCTTGTTTAAAGGCCCCTATCCTAATTAGACCATAAGGATGGATTATAAGGCTTAATTGCCTAATTTCCCAGAAGTAGAGTTCCTTGTCATTGCTATGGAAATATGAGCATCCTTGTTTGGGTCCCAACCATGGGGGCTGGGTGAAAATTGTCTGTGACTGTTTTAACAATTTTTTTTTGTATATTTATAATGTTGTAACAGTAGAACGATGAATGTGCAAGTTACGATTGTAACAGGGAATATACCTGAAAAACTGGCCAATGGCCAAGTATATATTCGCTGTCTAAAAATAAGTCTAATTCCATACATATATGCATACATTAAAACAGCAATTCATGATAGTAACAAGTGAAACAGCCTAGTCAGCAATTAGAACAACAACAAAAAGATCCTGTCATTGTATTTCATTCCTAAAGCAAAAGAAATGTTTTTGAAATTTTTAAAGGGTCTGTTTTCTTGCTAGACCCTTCTCCCTTGATAAACTATGTAGGCTGGGGCAATAGTATATGTAAAAATGGCTGCCAAGAGCACTCTCAATGTTGCATGAGGAGTTTCTTAAGGTATAGTGACTACAAACCCGAAAACAGTATAAAAGCTGTTCCACTGAACAGGCCCATTTCAAGGACACCTGCGCATGTGACACATGTAACAGAATAAAACTGCCGCATGCACAAGGAAAGGAGCACTCTGATTGGTCAGGAACATTCCCTCAATTTGTAATATGCTGACAATCAATAGAAACATGTTCATGCCACAGACATAGTCATACTGTCACAATTAAAGAGAGACTTTAGGGAAGTTTTTTAAAAGCTACTGAGTCTGACCTATCTGCACAGTGGCAGGGCTGCCGAACACAATGCCAGTGATATGGCTTCAGGAGTGAGCTCGGGACATTGAGAGATGATCAAGGGAGGAGGGTTGAACATCTGAGAGGACACTCTCCTCCTCCAGGGTGGAAGGGTTGCAGGCTCCGTTGAGCTGCTGCCACCTCAGTGAACCCAAGGAGCAGTGCAGTTGGGGAAGCTTGAGTGGAGGGGGTGTTGGCTGGTGCCAAAGTAGCCACACAACTGCATGCGATGCACACTGATAAGTCCTGCCTCGCACCTGAGGGGGAGAGGAAGTGAAGGAAAAGCCCCAGGAAACATGCAGGATGACGTTTAGTGTTTTCAGGCCCTGCCTCCTGGCTGGCCACTCCACCTCCTACACTAGAGGGTGGAGGGAGGCAATGGAACAAAGACCTCCAGGAATCACCACAGGGAAGAATTGTGGCAATAGAAGTTGGAGGAAGTACCAGAGGAGGGATGAGAAAGGGCTGGAAGCTAGGGATGAAGGCGGCAACACCAGCTACAGGGGCATAAAAAGTATATTACAAGTCTAATAAAATATTCATGAACCTAGTGAGGCTCCTGATTGGCTGCTGGATTAGTCATTAATGTTTTAGAAATAACCGATCTAGCTGCCAACTGATGCTGTCACTCTGTTCAAAACCTGTAAGTAAGTAACAAAAAAAAAGAAAGAAAAAAAACAGTAAAAATGAAAGTTATTATTGTGATTAGACTTATAGCTGCAGCTGGCCTGTCGGTGCAGCAGTAGCACTACCGCCCGTGACACCGGTGACCCAGGTTCAGGAATGAGTCTGGGTCATTAGGGGCTAGCTGGGAGGTTTGAGCATCCCATGGGACGCTCTCTTCCAAAGGGGTAAGGATGACACATTGCCCTGTTACCACCACCTGTGAGTGCACAGGTGGCGGCACAGGACTCATGGTGTGGAGAGGGGGAGGACACCATTAGGCACCTGGCTGAGATGTGCACTAGCACGTCTACAGCCTGGACTCATCCTTTGTGCTTGTGTACTCAGGGGTTGGGGTTTCAGGGTCAAAGCAACAGAACAAAAAAAAACTGGTAAAAAATTAAGCCCCCACTACCGCGCAGCATGATCCCCGACAGCTGAAGGGGGGATGGAGCACGGATAGTCTGTGTAACCACCACTGTGCACTGCCAACAGTGGGCAATAAAATATGATATAACAACAACAAAAAACACTTATAACTACAATAACAACCTCATTTCTTTGGATTAATGACTGGCTGGAGGGAGGTGGCCCTCGGATGCACCTCAGGTCACCAATTCCCCCAGCCAGTTGTTAATCCCTCGGAAATTACCAGCTCCTCAGTCATTATTGCTTAAATAAAAAAAACTATTGGGGGCTACCATCTTTATTGTGGATCACCACTAATGGGAAACTAATTAAAAAAAAGGCATTAGATGCCTCCCTCTTTGTCCCCTTCATGATCCTGCAGTCAGTCCCTTATACGGGGGGGTAGGGACAAAGACACGCCCCAGATCACTGGCCCCATTCTGTTAATAGCAGTTAAAAAAGTTATAACTAAATTATGGCTGCAAGCTGCTCCACCAACAATATCACAATGGTAGCCCATAGTCTCTTCTATATACACCCATGAAAAACTCAGCTGTACCCTAATGGGGCAAGTTATCCCTTTTTAAAGAGATATGACAACCTTGGATATTATATTATATTATATTATATTATATGCAAATTGATTCATTTTTGTTCCACGATATCTTGATTATACATACATTTTCAATCATTGTTTGCATTATGGTCTTGCATTATTAGACATTTGCACTGGAATCTTGGCTGTGGAGAGGGGGTATTTATGTCCCCTTTACCTCTTTACATGTTGGCTGCAAGGGCTTGGCCTCTTTGGTTCTTATGTATTAGGTCCCCCAGAGGTTGGCATATGGGTCTATAGTTATGCACAGCTCAGTCTGTACAATTGTAGAGCCTGTGGTTTGTCAGTTTGATGTGTACTGATGTTTGTACCAGACATTTCTCAAGAATAGCTCTACTCATTGCACATTTATTGAAACATTTCAATAAAAATGTTAAATATTAAAAAATCCATAAAATGAATAAAAGACAGAAACCGGGAAACATACTGTAGAATTAGCAGGAAAGGATACTTGACCCACGTAGTCTGCCCAGATGGTCCCTGCCTAGTCTGCCTCTACAGACCCTAAATGGTCTGCAGCAACACTCCCTCCTCCCTCCCTATTCACTAATATTCCCTTATGTCTATCCCATGCACACCTGAAGCCCCCTACTGTTTTTGTCTCCACCACTTCCACTGGCAGTTTATTCCAGGTGTCTACCACTTTTTCAGAGAAGTAGTACTTCCTTACATCCCTCTTTAATTTCCCCCTCCAACTCATCACATGCCTTCTGGTCCCAGTGCTTTACCTCCTTTGGGACTCCCCTCCTGCACCCTGTTCACCCCTGTGAGGTACTTGTAGGTCTCTATTGTGTCCCCTCTCACTCTCCCCTCTTCCAGGGTGCACATGTTAAGATTCCTCAACCTCTCCTCTTATGGCTTTTGGTGAAACTCCTGTACCATTTCAGGTGCTCTCCTTTTGACTGCCTGCACCCTGTCTGTGTCCATGTCCTTTCTGAGGTGTGGCCTCTATAACTGGACACAGTACTTCAGGTGGGGTCTCACCACTGGTAATACAGTGGCAACACCACCTCCACTTCTTGCTAGAGATACCTTTCCAGTGCATCCCAGCATCACAATGGTCCTACCCACTGCTTTGTCACACTGTCCTGCCACTCTGAGGTCATCAGACAATGATAACCGTAAAGTCTCTTTCCTGCTTGCTGACTGACAGTACTCCCCCTCCTCCGTCCTACACTCAGTTCCTGGGTTCTATGCAGGTGCATAATTTTGCACTTCATAATGCTGAACCCCAACTGCCATGTTTTTCACCACTTTTCGAGTTTCCCAAGATCCCTATGCATTTCTTCCACCCATTCGTTATTGTCCACCCTATTACAGATTTTGGTATCAACTGCAAAAAGGCATACCTTCCTTTCAGTTCATCTGCAATATCTAATAGGAAGATATTGGAGAGGACCTGTCCCAGTACGGAGCCCTGTGGCACCCCGCTGGTCACGCTTCCATCCTTAGAGTGAGTGCCATTAACCATCACCTCTGTTTCCTATCAATTAACCAATTTCTAACCCAGTTCACCACTCTGAATTCCACCCCATGGCTGCTCAATTTCTTTTTTTTTAGTTTGTATTTGCTTTCAGAGTATAGAGTGATTACAGTCTTAAAATCAGTCTCTTCGCAGATGACACCAAGATCTGTGCTGAGGTGGATGGGGGTGAGGGGGGCAAGGTACTCCAGGAGGATTTGGTGAAACTGGAGGAATAGTCAGACACCTGGCAGCTTGAGTTCAATGCCAAGAAGTGCAAAGTGATGCACCTAGGTGCCAGGAACCCAGGTTACAGCTACTGGTTGGAGGGTGTCCAATTATCAACGTCAGAGAGGAGAAGGATCTGGGGGTGCTTGTGACCAGGGAAATGAACCACTCGGCACAGTGCAGGAAGGCAGCGGCAAAGACAAACAGGATGTTAGGGTGCATAGCAAGGGAAATTACATCTAGGAGTAGTGAGGCCATGTTGCCCCTGTACAGATCCCTGGTGAGGCCGCACTTGGAGTACAGCGTGCAGGTCTGGCACCCCTACTTAAAGAGGAACATCAAACTACTGGAGGCAGTGCAGAGAAGAGCAACAAAGATGATCCTGAGGTTGGGGGATAGACCATACAAGGAAAGACTGAGGGAGCTCAATATGTATACCCTGGAGGATAGAAGAGAGAGAGGGGATATGACTGAGATCTTCAAGTACCTGATGGGGATGAACAGAGTGGGCACCAGGTGTGTGCTCACTCTTAAGACAGGAAGGGAAACCAGATGGCACTCTCTGAAATTGGAGGGGGGCAGATTCAGGAAGGAAATGAGAAGACACTATTTCACCAAAAGGGTGGTGGCAGGGAGGAATGCACTGCCAGAGGAAATCATATCATTACAGACAGTGGGGAGCTTCAAGAGGGGGTGGGACAGATTCAAAGGGAGAGTACAAACTTGGGGGAGAGGGGAGGAAGGGAATTGTTGGGGGAGGCAGCTGCAGTCTAATGGACTGATGTGCTGCACAATCGAGCAGACTAGATAGACCATGGGGCCTGTATCTTCTGGCAGTTTCGTATGTTTGTATGTTTTATACATCCATTACATATCATACATATTCACTGATCAGACTTGTATACTGGTCTGCTATATTTATAAACAAGTTCACTTTCCTTATCCTAGATGTGCACTGCTATTCGAGTCCTTCTTGTAGTAAGCAGTTGTATTAGTGCACTCCACTGAAAACTGTTGTTGCAATAGCACTGGTGTAAGAACTTAAAATCTGGCTTATATCTTAACCTTGGGAGTGCCTTAGGCAGCGCAAATAAATGATTTGACCTACTTCTTTAAGGTAAAATCTCGTTACATTATTATATTGAGTGTTCCATATTCTGTAGTATTCAAGAAAGAGAGAAAGGAACCTGGCCTGGTGGTGCTGAGGGTTGAGGCACTGGACGCCACACCTTGTACCATGCCAGCAACCCAGGTTTAGGAACGAGCTTGGGTTGTCGGGGGTCAGTGGGGGCAGGGGGTATGGAGCAGGACTGAGCTGCCGAGAAGTGGCTCTCCTCTCCCATGGAGGTATGATGGGTTTCCTGGTCTTGGCTGCAACCCGGTGGAGGACGGATGGCAGTTCAGGCTACGGGGGCATCGATAGCCAGGGATGGGGAAGAAGGGGCTGAGCTGGTACCTGGAGTGCATGTACGCCTCCATGTGCATGCACTGCCGTGTCTGCTGGGATCCCGGGACACTCAGGGAAAATACAGGGGTAAAAAGCATAAAATACATATCGAAAAAAAGAAAGAGAGGGTAGGAAAAATCCTAGTGAAGTTGAGGCTTCAGCGGTTCCTGAGACTCAGCACTGTTTAGTGTATTTAGCCATGTGGTGAGGCTGCTCAGTTTCTTAAAGGAGAACTGCGCTGACTCTACAAGCCATTTTCCCAGTAGAAGCTGCTTTTTAAATACTGGTTCGGATTCTGTTATTGCTCTAGGGCAGACTAGATGGGCCAGGCGGTCCTTGTCTGCCGACAATTTCTATGTTTCTATGTTTCTAGCTATCCAAACCTTTTAGTTATCCTAGTGGGTATTTCTGATGTACATGCCATTGTTAAGTACCATTTTAGAACTGTATGATGCAGTTTATGTCCCTTGCTTTACCCTTCAATTGTTGACGTAACACATCCATGTTCTACTATAGAACTCTGTAACTGAGAGAAACGTCACACAGTTCTAAATTGGTACTAACCACCAGACTGTAAAGCAGAAACACCCACTGTGATTACTAAAAGACCTGTAAAGATGGAATAGTAACAGAATTTTAACCAGTACTTAAAAACAGCTTCTGTTAGAAAAAAATTACTTACATGTCCAACACAGTTCTCCTTTAATCAGTCTCCTGTGAGGCACAATGTAGAAGGCCTTGCTAAAGTCCATATAGGCACCATCCGCTGCCCTCCCTTGATCCATTTCCCTGGTCACCCAGTCAAAGAAATCAGTCAGGTTCACCTGGCATGACCTCCCCCCATGAATCCATGCTGCTTTTGGTCTTGCAGCCCATTTGATTCAAGATACTCTACTAATCTTTCCTTTAACATTCATTTCCCCACCACTGAGGCGAGGCTCACCGGCCTATAGTTGCTGTCTTCTTCCCTGCTGCCAACCTTATGTAGAGGGACCACATCCGCTCTACTTCAGTCCCCCAGAATCATGCCCAGTTCCAATTAGCTGTTGAATAGGGCTTTCAGCAAAGCAGCTACCACCTCTCTGAGGTCTTGTAGTACCCTTGGATGTATCCTGTCCAGTCCCATAACCTTGTCCTCTTTCAGAAATTCTAGTCCTTTCAGGACTCTCCTCTGAAAATAACTTGAGTTGGCCTCCCCCATCCCTCTTGTTTCTGCTGCTCCCTGGTGGTCGGTGCCCCCTCCACTGTAATGACTGAGTAGTAGTACCTGTTTAGGATGTCCACTTTCTCTTGGTCCCCTTTTGCTTTGCGCAGTCTCCCTCTGCCATCCTCCTTATCTTCACTATCCCCCCCTAGCTTTCTTCTCACTTATGTAACTGAAGAATGTCTTATCCCCATCTGCTACCCCTTTGTCTAGTCTTTCCTCTGTCTGCACCGTTGCTCTCCCTGGTACACTTCTCTGTCTTCCTTCCTCTGTGTTTCCTTATACCACCTGAATGCCACCCATTTTTCCTTCACCACCTTAGCCACTTCTCTTGAGTACCATAATGGTCTCTTTTTCCTTTTGCTTTTACTCACTTCTTTTAATGCAGAGGCTGGGTGCCTTAATTGTGCCCTCCCTTATTTTTCCCAGTGTTCCTCTACCCCATCTAGGCAATGCCCCCCCCCCCACACACACACTAGGCAGTTTCTGATACATTCTCCCATTTCTTTAAAATCCACCTTCCTTAAGTCCAGGACCCTTGTCCTCATATGGATTGCCTCTGCTCCTGTCTTAATGTTAAACACACTGTACAGTGATCACTGGTACCCAAGGGACTGCCACCGTGACATGTGCGATGCCGTCCCTGTTTGTAAGCACCAGGGCCAGCACTGCCCCATACCTAGTGGGTTTGCTGACTAGCTGCCTGAGAAAAGCCCCTTAAAGGGAGTTAAGGATTGCTCTGCTCCTTGTCAAAGTTGCAGCTGGAAGACTCCAAGCCACATTTAGCTGAAGTCCCTAACTATCAGCACCTCCCCCTTATCTGCCATCCTGATGATGTCTTCCCCAAGTGCCTTATGCAACTCCTCTCCCTGTGCTAGAGGCCTGTATATAACCCCCGTACAAATAGCAGTCCCAGCTCCTGTCTACAGGATTACTCGCGGTACATTCAGCCCTTCATTTTCCTTTGGGTACTCCATTGCCTTGATTCCTTTCCTTGCACATAGTATAATCCCTCCTCCCTTCCCTGTCCCTCCTGATCAGAGAGTAGCCTGATATAGCCATATACCAGTCATGACTATCAGTGCCCCATAACTCTGTTATGGTCACCAAATCCAGGCTAGCCTCCTCTGTGATGGCCTCGAGAAACACAGTTTTATTTCCCAGACTTCTAGCACTAGCAAACCTGGCTCTCCGTACCTTACTCCCTCCCTGCCTGCCACCATGCTTTCTCCACCCTGTACTGCTCCCTGAAGCTCCCCTTGACCCCTCTTCCCTTGCTATTCACTCTGTTTACTGTCTCTTTTACACCTCTTCTTGCATTCTTGATTTATAACCACTTTGTCCTCTTCCTTGTTCCTACCCCTTTCTTCATGTGCCTCTGCCCTGGGTGGGGTCTTCCTCACCTAGGCCACCCTCCTTGTTGCTTCATCATCTGGGGGGGGCAAGTTTTGCCTCTCTTGGTAGTGCAGTTTTACCCCCCTCCCAGCTAGTTTAAGCATTCATCCAAGTAAGATTCAAACCTTCCACTAAGGACTGTGGTCACCTTCCTGGAAGCATGCAGACTGTCTCCCTTATCCTCCCAGGCTGGCCCCCAGTCTTCAATGTAGCTGAAGCCCCCCCTCCATGCTCCATGCCTTCAACCAATTGCTGAAAGCCCTAGTGTGGAATTCCCTTTCTTTTTCCTGGTCATGCACAGGTAAGACCTCAGCAAATGCCACTGTGCATGCTACCTGCTAAAGGCCCCTCCCCAGCTCCCTGAAATTACTCTGCACCACTCCTTCCCTCTCCCTTGTCATCTGTCCCCAGGTAAACAATGACATCTAGCTCCCTCCCATCTCCTGTTGCACTAGCTATCCTCTGGATCCTCTCTCCATCCCTCCTAGCGAAAGCACCAGGGAGGCACCACATTTCCCTCTCGCTTCCACCTCCCTCATCGAAGTCTGTCCCCCTGACAACAGAGTCCTCCACCAGCAGCTGCTTCCTCCTCAGCTGGGGGCCTCTTCCTCCCTCCTTGGGGTCTCCCCTTCTCAGGACCCCCAGTATTCTCCCGTCTCAGTATTGCAGGTGCCTCCTCCCACCTGCCCCATATGGGGAATGAGTTTTGAAGTGGTACAGGCTGAGTAGTGTGTATCCTAACCATCACCTCCACCCTCGTGGAGCCTACCAAGGTCCAACCATTCTGCCTCTGCCTAGACTTCCTTTGGGGGAGCAGCATCAGACTTGGTGGCCCCTGTGTGGAGCAAAAGGTTCTCTGCATCCTTTCCAGTTTGGCCTAAAGTCCAGCCACCTCTGCCCTCAGCCCAGAGAGGTGAATGCAAATAGGTCAGCATCTCAGTCTCCAGAATGTGTCCCAAAAAATTTCGGCTCTGCACCTATTATACTGTACCACCCATGCTCTTTGCTTCCTTAACCTTTTTGTCTGTTGAACCATACCTGTGCCCTCCCACCTCCATTCTTTGACTGTGTAGTCCCTAGAAATATAGAAACATAGAATTTGACGCCAGATAAGGACCGCTTGGCCCACCTAGTCTGCCCATTTCCCTACCTGATGGATAAGCTGCAGATTCTAGTTAATCAACAGCTTACTTCCTCCTACCCGCCCCACTAGAATTGCCTTACGCCTGTCCCATGCATTCTTGAATTCTCCCACTGTTTCTGACTCCACAACCTCCTCAGGAATGCTGTTCCATTATTCCACAACCCTCTCTGTGAAAGAATACTTTCTAACATTACCTCTGAGCCGTCCCCCCTCTATCTTCAAATTGTGCCCCCTTGTTCTTGCACATCTTTTCTTCTGAAAGATGCTACCCTCTTGTACTTTGTTAATTCCCTTGAGATACTTGAAAGTTTCTATCATGTCCCCCCCCCTTCCTCAAGAGTATACATATTAAGCTGCTTTAGACTCTCCTCGTATGTCTTCTGGTGTAGACCCTGCACCATTTTGGTTGCCCTCCTCTGAACAGCTTTCACTCTGTCTATGTCTTTGCGGAGAATGGGTCTCCAGAATTGCACACAGTACTCCAGATGGGGTCTTACCAACTGTCTGTACAGAAGGATAACAACTTTCTGTTTTCTACTGTTGATGCCTCTCCCTATGCATCCCAGTATCCCCCCAGCCCTCCTTACTGCCTTCTCACATTGCTTGCCCCTTTAGGTCATCTGATATAATTACTCCTAGGTCTCTTTTGATTTTTGTTGTTGTTATTAACTCACCCCCCATTGTGTACTCTTCCCCTGGGTTTTTGTTTCCCAGATGCATTACTTTGCACTTCTTTGCATTGAATCTGAGCTGCCATATATTTGACCATTCCTCCAACCTTGCCAAGTCTCTTTTCATCCTTTCCACCCCACCTTGTGTATCAACCCTCTTCTTTTTCCTTTCCTGAAATGTATTTATTACCCTAGCATAGACAGGGCATCTCCTACTGTCCCCTCTACCAGTAGCTACCTTTCCCTTATGTTTACTATCTCTCACCCCTTAGTTGTCACCCCATTGCCTGTAGTGACTTAACCTTGCACTGTCTATTTCAGCATATCTGTATCTTGTACTGTGTTAAGTCCTACCTTGGTCTGATGTCTCCCTTGCAGAATCTGCTGTGGAACGCAGACTATCTGTGGATTGTGAATCAAAGTACAGTGCATCCTGGATCAGCTGTGAGGGTGCAGAAAAGGGCTGCCTGCCCGGCTATAACTGAAAGAAACAAAAAACTCCTGCATGCTGTACAGACTAACTCCATGAGGTATTTTGTGCAAAACAAACTGGTTTATTCCATGGTCTGGAGGAGTATGTAGCTGTGGTGCTTTGACCTGTCCACAGGTCTTCATCAGGGCGTGTGTCCTTCCAACGCAGCCTCCACCATTTTAAACTGATAGTTTAAAACCATAGTACATCATTATCTGAAATGCTTAAATATAGTCAAAATGAGCATTCCCCCAAAGTTGTAACCCTCCACCAAAATACATTTTGTATAAATATAGCCTTTCATATATATATATATATATATAGATATATATATATATATACACACATACACACACACATACTGTATATGTAGATTTAAAAAGCAAAGGGACAAAATAAACAACACATTCCCCCAGATTGGGGGTCGAGGTGGGGGGGCATTCCAAAATCACAAACTACGACTCTGTGAAGGGTGATGGAAGGGGACAATAACAATAACCAAAATGTTTGGAGTGAAGGACTATCTGTGGACGCCTGCAGATACCTAGGTCATGTGCTCCACTCTGGGACATAAACATGATGGGACATGCTGGGCAAGGGAATCTTTTATAATGCTCTTGTTAAGAAGGCTAAGGACATTTCTAAATGCAGATAACTACTTCACTTCTGCTTAAGCCATACCCCTAATTAACAGATATCCCCCCCAACCCAACCGGACTAAATGCAAGGGTGATTGTCACCTGCCTTCCTCTGACTCAGACCAGTACACTGCTAATTACTATGTTTTTTATGCCCTGACCAAAGGAGCTAATTTACCATGCAGACTCTGCACTTCTAATAATGTGTCTGTCTACTTACTCCCTAGTTAGACGTGTTCTAGCAGAAATGTTCTGGCTGCCTCAGTCAGCTGCTTCCTTGCTCTGATGGCAAGAGGTTATTGAAGAGCTGATATTGCAGTAGGCAATCTAAGGAAGTCAGGAAAACATAGCCATCAAAAAATTAAAAGTGACTTGCCTTCTAACAGTAGCTCTTCTAATTGATGTTTACATCTGATTCACGTTTAATGGGACACTGTCGACCCCCCCCCCCCGGTCTCAAAGTGTCCCTAGTTTAAAACACATTTTATGATCGCCAGCATTCTGTAAAGATTGCTGATGTAGCTGGTAGTTTGATTTTGACTCTTTTTTTTCTTTAAGTGAAAAACAGACTGCCCACCAGACTGGTGTTACCATACAAACACAGGTTTGTTTACATTCCTTGATCAGCTCCAGCTGCATCTTTCCTGGACTTGGGAATACCCACAACACAGTGTTGCCCCATATGATGCAATGGGAGTTTAGGAGGCTACTGCTTTATGAGTGACTGCTCTGTTTGGGATGTTTCTAATGCTCAGGAAGTATGCAGTAAGAACAGATCCAGGATTGTAAACAAACCAAGGTTGTTTATAAATATACATTAGCATGCACTTCAGTTCTACTAAACAAGGAGACAGACAAAGCAAACAGCAGCATTAATGAATTTTAGAGAAGGTAAGCAATCATAAAATGTAGGTTTTTAAGTAGAACTAATATGATGAAAAACAGGTTGACAGTGTCCCTTTAAGCAAAAAGCCCACACCTCTGTTTTTGCCCTAGTAAGTTTAGGACAATTTTAATCTTAACTTTGCACAGTGCCCTAACCTCATGCCACCTTCACTTATCTTTATCAGTAAAGACAAGGATGTAATCTCCTGGCTTCTGAAGAAGGAAGTTTGCGGGAGCCAAGAACCGCAGAAATCACTAAGGCAGGAAGGCTTTTAAGCCATTAAACAAAGACAGACATCTGAGAGACATCAAGCAAGCAACTTTAATAGAGGAATCTGATACACTATATTACGACTGGATGATGTGGTGAACGGCAGATGTAGCCTGCCTACTCTAATGAAGGGGTCAGTGGGCACTCTGAAATTGTGGTGGGTTTACAGGAACTGCATGATGTTAGCTACACAGCAATAAAATTAGTTATGGAAATTTTAACCATGGCGAGTCATCTTTCCAATACAGTATGCTTTGAGAGTTGCTGTTACAGGTTGTGTGAAAAATGTTTCTAATAACTGCTGGAGCTCTTTACTAGTAGGAAAGGGGCTCTATGTGATAATGGTGATTGCAGAATAGTGCTCACCGTTAGGGTGAATGGAATTCGCCGAAAAAAAAATTCGGTGATGCAGTCCCTGGCACACAGCAAAAGGGTGCTGGGGACCTAGATTTCAATTGTAAATTGCCCCCCGCACCCTCCTGCTTAAGGATTCTCAACCCAGGGGGAGCAAACCCAAAAAATATTTGGGTCAAGCAAAAGGCACCTGCACCTGGACCCAAACCCAGCACCATTCAGACCCCAGTCCTGAGCCCACCCACCAGGCCATGGGAGCAGCTAGGCAGCTTGCTGCAGTACAACCTCTCACAATCCTTCCCTTCCCTCCACCCCACGCTCAGTGTGCTCACTCCCCCGGTATGCGTTTACGTGTAATGACAGGATGTCACTATATTCGCACACCCCCCATCTGGTCATCCTCCTTCTCTCGTTACTGTGATGTCAGGTACCGTGACTGAGTCATTGTTTCGGTAGGTGCCCAATCGCGGTCACTGAACTCACAGAATACCTAGGAAGGGACATCCTTTTAGAAGGTGTTAAACCCCCAATTTGCATTTATATTGGTGTTTATTGCTTTGTCGTCAGTCTGCCCCTTTATATCAGCCCCCCCAGCTTCATCACCCGTTGTAACCTGGTCTCTCACTTCCAGTTAGTTCCACAACTTATCCCTTGTAGCGGGGCTGGGGGGAAGGGAGATCCCCAGTTCCCCCAGAGAAGGATGCAGCTTAGAGGGAGCTCAATGGATGGTGCCAAGCCTGTGTGGCAGGAAGGCTTCATAAAACTGCAGATATTTTTTTTCTCCTCCAATTTCCTCTCAACCATGGGCTAATAAAAATATAGTGTACTGTGCATGAAATAATTGCCTGCATCTGACACCAAGTGATACCCCCCCCATTCCAGGTGAGTGGTTTCTACTGCAGAGCCATCTCTGAATCTTCAGGTAATAATTGCCTCACACAGCATGATTCCCCCCTTCCCAGAAGAAGAGAACATCCCCTGGAATGCTCAATCCTTCTCCCCCTAGCCAGCTCCCTACAGCCCAGGTTTGTGCTGGAGGGTACAAA
Organism: Neoceratodus forsteri; assembly: GCA_016271365.2. Lineage (NCBI taxonomy): Eukaryota > Metazoa > Chordata > Ceratodontiformes > Ceratodontidae > Neoceratodus > Neoceratodus forsteri. The sequence goes on along the minus strand of CM057458.1, from coordinate 1,391,289,255 downwards.
CAAACAGAAAAGTGGTGCTCTCCAGGGAAAAGTATGAGGTGGTGTGGAGCAAAGCAGATAGCCTAATAGATCAGCAAAAAAATGAAAAAAGATCCACACTAATGGAATCAAAAGCTGCAGGTAAGTTAAAAATGTTTTAAAGGTATGTATTCTGGCATCATGGAGTTCTGGCCAACACCCTCAGCCCCAGTGCTTCAACCCTCTCAAGACCTTCGTCAGGGAGTGGGTCTTGGGAACAAAAGAGCTGCACCATTTTAAACTGTGCAAAGTAAAGTGATACGTACACTAGAAAATAGTAGTGTTGCTCAGATAGGGCTTTTGTGGATCCTATTACTATCTGTCAGAGAGTGCTTGTATCCTACCTGGGATCCTACTAGAAATCTTACCAAAGACAGATGTAGGATCCAGGGTCAGATATCCAGGGATTCTAGGTTAGATAGTTAGGCTCCGAGCTGGATCCTAGAGGGTAGGATCTGTGGTCAGAGAGTACTAGTATCCTATCACAACAACTATCTAGCCAAATGGTAGGTATCTATTGGTATCCTAATTTCTAGGATACTATCTGAGCAACACTAGAAAACAGTGTTGCTTGGATAGTACTTTTGTGGATCCGACTATTCTCCATTGGAAAGTGCTGGTATCTAACCTATTATCCAGCGAATGGATCCGGTGGTCAGATCCATTGGATCCCTGGTTGAATCCATCAGATCCAGGTCAGATCCTCAGATACCTCGCATGCTTGCAGTGGATCCTAGGAGGTCAGATCCTTGGTCAGATGTCTATGCCATCTGAGGCTATTCAACATCCAGCCAAAATGATGGTATCTGATGGTATCCAAACTTGTAGGATACTATCCGAACAACACTACCAGAAAATCATTCATTCATTAGCACAATAACAAATAATTCATACAAATAGCCCAACAAGTGAAAATACAAGTGAATAAAAAAATTGTGCAAAAAATGGCACACACATTTAGGGTAGAGACCCTTACATGTTTTATTTATTTATTCATTTATTGAGAATTGGTAACTGGGAAAGGTACACTGAACCAATGCTCATTTCCAGCTGCGAACCAGGGGAAGGGGGAAGGGAGTACAAGTAGAACAATATAAGAGCTATATATCAAGGGACATCTACACAATACAAATGGCACTGTAAATCAATTAAATCTCAAGTGGGCCTGGGTTACCTGTCAGAGCTCCTGCATCCTCATGTTCTTGGATGTCATCTCTGGTCCATTGAGGAAGGCCTTCTGATAGTCCCTAGGGCAAGACTAAAATCTTCCAAGGACCATGCATTTGAGGTGGTAGCCCTGGTCCTATGGAATTCTTTGCCTAGGACTTTAAGGAAGGAACCCTTGGTGGAGGCATTTAAATGGGATCTGAAAACTTTTCTCTTTATGCAAGCATTTGGGGATTAAATTAGTACATTAACATAAATATTTTATTTGGGTTTGTTTATTTTAACTGTATTGAATTGAATTGATAGTATTTATATATTTTATGTATTCTGTTATGTTTGCAAAGGTACCCCGAGCCTCTGAAGAAGGGCGCCACAAACAAATAATGATGACTACTACTACTGCTACTACAAGCTGCAAGTGCATAGATTTTTCTTCCTTTTTTTGTTGTGCTGGAGGGTGTGGAGATTCTTGACCCTGAACCGTAAGTTGTTCATACATATTTCTAAGAAACGAGAAGAATGAAAAATAATCCCCCAAGATGTGAGGAGAGCCAATGTCCTCATCACCAGTGGGTTCATGGAGATTTCCTCAAATTCCACCTGTCTTGTCAAAATCATTCCTCTCAAAACCTTCTTCTGCTACATGGGGGGTGATAAACTACTGTTTGGGATTGCATCATTTACCACATCTTTCTGAAATCATCTAGCAAAGGCATCTTGTCTACCATCAGAACAAGACTGCCCAACTGAAGTGAGTTTAGTCGTAGGGTCTTTTCACCAGGTCCTTCTCACTATGGACCATTTTTTTAAATTATTTATTTGTTTACTGGGTAGGTACCCTGATCCCAGGGACCATTTTCAGGCATGACCCAGGCCACTTAGATGGCACATCAAGTACAATACACAGTTACTTTACAGGTACAGTTTAGAGGAGAAAAAAAAAACATTGCCAGGTACAGTACAAATTATGAAGCTACAGTAGCAGTATAGCAAACATACAACAATCAGTTGATCACTGTTTCCAGGACATTTGCTGTACAAGAATCCAGTCCATAGCAATAAATGCTCCTGTGTTACTGGACTAGCCATATACAATAAATGAGATGTCCAGCAGGCCTTTACCATCACTTAGTATTGCATGTGCATAAGGATCTGCTTAACATAAATTCCTGAAAGTTTTGTTTAAATGTGTGAGGTGAAACCGGAGCCAGAAGTGCATTAGGGAGGTAGTTCCATAGCTTTGGGGCTGCACAGGAGAAGGCTGTCCTCCCCAACTCAGTATTACACCTGGGGCATTCCAGCAGCCGGCAACCAGAGGACCTCAATTTGCATCTGTTACTTTTTAGCATTAGCAGCCCCACCAGAGGTGATCCTGCCCCTACTTGCAAGGTTTTGGATATGAACACTCCGAGCATGAGGTCTCTCTGCTCAGAGGGGGACAACCATCCCAGAAATTGGTAGAGGCGACAGTGGTGAATAGGGTATGGGGCTTGAGTGATGAATCTGCATATGTTGCTATAGGCTGTATTCACGTGATTGAGCAGAGAAAGGGGTGCAAGGGCTATTACTGGAGAGCACTATTCAAGTATGGGGAGGAGGTGACCCCTCCCAATCATTAGTCTTGCCTCAGGGGACAGGAGGTGCCTAATTCTGTAACACATTCCTATACGCTGGTTTACCTTCTTTATTGCTGTGCTGATGTTATACTCAAATGTAAGGGCCGGGTCAAGCGAGCCCCGCAGGTATTTGAAGTCTCTTATCTGCTAGAGGGTTGAACCATCAGGGATTAGTATGTTGAGGGCTTTGGTGTTGTTGAGGGTGCACTTTGTGAGCTTCGGCTGAGGGCCAAAAAGCATACACTTTGTTTTCTTGATGCGTTTGAGAAGCCTATGCTGTGTGAACCAGTGTACTGTTGCAGTAAAGACTGCATTTAGGTTGTGGTTTAACCCAGGGAGGCTGTTTCCACTTTTGAAAAGAATGAGGTCATCCACGTACATTATTCTGTTATGGTTTAAGGGATCAGCGAGTAAGGGGTTAACAAAAAGAGAGAACAGTAAGGGATCTAATATGGATCCCTGTGGAACACCAGTCTGCACTTGGAGTGGGGTTGATAGGGCATGCTATATTTACAACAGCTGGGTCCTGCTGGCTAAGTAGCTATGTACCCAGTTTGTAACATTGTTTTATTTATTTATTTAAAGGTTTTACCAGGGAGGCATGCTGAGCAGACTACTGCTCGATTCCAGATGCGCCCTTGGGGTAGGGTAAAGGGAGTACAAACATAAAACATAATTTCGGCAATTTTACAAGGCAACCATACAAGGTGGAAGTGCAGTACAGCATACAGACAGAACAGTTCATTAGGCTATAAAAATGTGGTATAGATTACAGTTGAGGCATATGACATATGACAAGGGGGTGACTTAACATTGCATAGGATTAAGACAGCCCTAACTGCTAGTTATCCAGAAATCAATACTCAAGGGCTAACATTGGAGCAAGTGCAGATGAGAAAGAAGGGAGTTTTGAGAAGGGAGTTGAGGCGCTGACTGGGGGAGGTGTGACGGATATCTGGGGGGAGTGAGTTCTGAAGTTTAGGCATGCAGTAAGAGAAAGCTGACTGGCCAACTGAGGAGGTCATGAGTGGAACGGACAGGAGATGTGAGACATTTTTCCTATGTATAACCCGGATTGGTATGGGCTGAGAGGGCAGAGGCGAAATAAGGAGGGAGGGACAGTGTCCAATATTTGGCCATGATACTGGCACAATGTGAGAGTGTCGCCAGTCCTGAAGGGAGGGGAGGTTTAGATTCCTGTATAAGACACAGTGATGAGTGGTTGGAGGACAGACAAGGGTGAAACAACAGAAGGAGTGGAAAAGGGGGTCCAGTCTGGCTGGGGTGGACTTAGGGGTGGCACTGTAGACTACATCACCATAGTCGAGGATAGGGAGGATCATCTTTAGCACAATTTCTCGGCGAGCCGGCAGAGGGATGCATCCACAGTTATGATACAATGCACCCAACTTGGGGTGGAGCTTTTTGTGGATGGCATCGATGTGTGCGGAGAAATCAAGGTGCTGGTCCAGCCAGACCCTGAGATATTTGCAGGAGCTGCAAGCCTCAAGAGTAGTCCCATCGAGGGTGTGGAAGGAGGGGAGCCTACAAAGTCTCTGCCTTGTGCTGTTGGCATTGAGAAAGAGCTGATTTGAGCAGAATCAGCGCTGAACTGCATCGAAGTTCTGCTGGAGTCCGGTTGCTACATCAGAGGTCGAGGAGCTGGATGTGTACAGCACTGTATCATCCGCATACATGTGAATGGATGTGTAGCAGACAGAGGGCAGGTCGTTTAGGAATTTGGAGCAGGCCAAGGACAGAGCCTTGGGGCTCACCAGAGGTAACAGGGAAGGAGGCAGAGATGGTATTACCAATTCTGATGGATTGGGATCTGCCTGACAAGTATGAGGGAAACCAACTGGTGGACCCGCTTGAGAGCCCTGCTTGGGAGAGCTTGAAAAGAAGAAGGGAGTGGGAGATGGTGTCGAAGGCTTTAGCCAGATCAAAAAAATGGCCAAGGTGATGTGGCCCCTATCCACACCAGGAGGATGGAATTGGTGAGTCTTAGGAGGGAGGTGGTGGTGGAGTGGGATTTCCTAAACCCAGACTGGTAGGGTGAGAAAAAAGAAATGGAGTCAAGATATGCAGAGAGTTGTGTGAGGACTAGGTGTTCTTGGATTTTAGCCAGGATAGGTAGGAGATAAATTGGGCAGTAGTTTCCAGGGTTAGAGGGGTAACTTCCTTTCGGTAGAGGGATGACAGTGGTGAGCTTCCACTTGGTTTGGGTGGCCGCTAGTGAGAACGAGAGGTTGTAGAGGGAAGCCAGGGGGTGGCGATGGCTGGAGCCGATAAGTATAGGAGTTTGGAATCCAGGCCTGTAGGGCATTTGCCCTTGGAAGGATTTAGGGCAAATAGGGCATGATAAACTTCTGCTGCAGAAATCTGATGGAAAGTGAAAGAAGAGCCAGCTAAAGGGGCTCGGTTGGGGTGGGAGGGAGGAGGGGGGCTTTGCGTGTCTGGCGTGATGGAGGTCAAAAGTGACGAGGTGTATTTTGTAAAGAATGAGTTGAATTGTGAGGCCACTTTGAGAGGGTCTGTGACTGTGGAGCTGCCTATGACTAGAGCAGGAGTGGGGAGTTGCGAAGGAGGAGAGAATAGAGAATTGACCACCTTCCAAAATTTTGATGGCTGGCTTAAGTTGCCATTGAAGGTGTCACAGAAGTAGCTTGCCTTTACTCTGTGGATTTGTCTAGTGCAGGCATTTTGTTGGGCTCAATACTTATGGTGAAGCGCGGGAGAGTTGGAGCCTTTGAAAGCCTTCCAAGCCTGATCCCTGTCCCCGAGGAGGGTCGTGATGTCCACGGAAATCCATGGCAAGTGGGTGCCCCTCACTCGGGCACGTTTGAAGGGAGCATGTGAGTTCCAGATGGTGATGAACCTGGACTTAAAATACTCCCAGGTGGAGTCAATAGAGGTAGTCATGGGGATGTAGGACCAGTCCGTGTTTGATAGGTCGGTAAGGGGTGAGGCAAGGTCTAGGGATTTTAAGGATCTAGACAGGATTGATTGGGGAAGGGGTGCTTTGGGTCTGTGAATTTTTCTTATTGCGTAGATCATGTGATGATCGCATAAGGCATCTGGTAATAGGCCAGAGGAAAGAATCCGGTGTGGGTGCAAGGTTAGAGACCAGTCTAGGAGAGAATAGTTCATTGATTTGTGGTTGTGGCGTGTGGGTTCCATGATCAGTTGAGCAAGGTTTAATGATGCCACCTGGATCTGCAGCTTGAAGCTGCTGCCTGAGAGCCAGTTTTGGTTGAAATAAATGAGGATATGTAGTTCACTCCCAGTGGCCAGTGTTGTAAGGATGTTCAGGTGTTCCGAAATGGAAGGCATGGATTAGTTGGGTGAGCAGTAGGATCCGGCAATGAAAATGGGGCAAGTGTAGGGGAGGGAGAGTTTAATTAATAAATTGTCTATGGTGTGTGTGGGGCTAGGCAGCGGATTTGATGTGAACTGAAGTGAAGAGTCGATATACATGGCGATTCCTCCACCTCTTTTGTTGCCTTACCTGTCATGGTGGAGTAGCGTGTAACCAGGAATAGCAAATTCAACATCCAGATTGTGTGGTTTCAGAAAGGTTTCAGAAATAACCAGTATATCTGGTCTTAGGGAAAGAGCAATTGGCTGCAACAGACTAATTTTATTTATAATGCTGCAGATATTTAGGTGAACAAGTTTTAAGCCTCCGGGCAGCTGGAGAGGTAGGCAGGGTTAGGGCAAGGGGTGGGGGGTGTGCGTTTGGACCGGGGTTAGGCTCAGTATCCCTGGATAAAAGGAGTAGTAGGATTATCAGAATTTTAGTTTTTGGCAAGGCCCATAGGAGCGTCCGCCAAGCATGCAGTAACTGGGAGGAGGCCGCAGAGGGGGCCTGTGTATTGAGTTTCAGACCTATTTGCCTGGCGTGGAAGGAGGGTGGAAGAAGAGAGGATCTGTACCACAGATTGAGTAATGGAGTTGCAGTGAATAGCTCAACAGTATAGGTCGTGGAGGTAGTAGAGGGTGTAATTAGAGTGTTGGGTGTTGGTTGGCAGGGCAGCGCCTCTGGGAAGGAGGAGGGTGGTAATGAGACCAGAGGGGCTAGAAGTAGAAGGACTGATAGGCATAGGAGTGACATTGTGTGGTAATAGCTAGAGAGGATTTTGGTTGGGTATTGAATAGCAGCCTCTAGTGGTGGCTGCTGATAAGCTGCAAATGGGAAAGCTGATTGGTTACAATGACACGCGACCACAGCTATAAAATAAGCTGTCAGTCAAGGGTGGTGGTGGGGGCGGTGGGGCCAAAACTCAGTTTTGAAAGTTTTGAAATTTCAGTCCATTGCGTGCCAGTCCACGCCGCGTACCTGATGGGATGTCTGTTCTGGGGGTCGGCTTGCAGCTTCAAGGGAGGGCCTTGGCATGCCTGGCCCTCACAACCGCACCAGCTATGAGATGGAGAGAAGAGAACAAACACAGAGGATTAAATACAGGTACTGGGAAGGGAGGGGCTGTGCAATTTGAGGGACAGGGGGCTGTAAATAGACAGGGAAGCTGGGATTGAAAACGAATTGAATGGGACTCACAACTAATTCATTCTTTACGTGACTGCCCAGTAAAGGGGAGTATATTTGCAGCTTACACTCTGTAAAATCCCCACATGCACATTAAAGTATGTTTTTAAAATGCAGAAGTTAAAGCTGTGTTACACAACAAAAGTGATTCGTTTAGCTGCAGTACTTGCTAGTGAAATAACTATGCAGCTTACAGTCCTTAAAGTCCCCACTTGCACTTAAAGTAAAAATTAAAATGCTGAAGTTAAAGCTGCTACAGAACTAATTGATTTGTTTGGTTCCATTATAAATTACAGTCCACAGCACGGTGCAACTAATCAGCCTCACAGGGCTACAATTACAGTTGGCAAAAACAAGGCAAAATAAACTGTCGGTATTGTTATGCTGAGATAAATTAAAGGCAGAGGAGATGGTTCTTTTAGAATAATTAATTTAGACAGAAATAGTCCTTTGGTATAAATAATTTAATGGCTGATGCACTCGGAAAATAGGCTGGTTGCTGTTTGGCGTCAAAACTCAGTTTTGAAATTTCAGTCCGTTGCACACCAGTCCACGCCACGCACCTGACAAGATGTCTGTTCTGGGGGTCGGCTTGCAGCTTCAGGGGAGGGCTGTGGCACTCCTGGCCCTCACGACTGCACCAGCTGATGGGATATCTGTTCCGGGGTCTGGCTTGCAGCATCAGGGGAGGGTTGTGGCACTCCTGGCCCTCATGACTGCACCAGCTGTTGAGATGTCTGTTCCAGGGTCGGCTTGCAGCTTCAGGGGAGGTCTGTGGCACTCCTGGCCCTCACGACCACACCAGCTGTGAAGTTGGGGAAGCCCAGGGATGACAGAATGTTTAGTAGCATCGCATGGTCAACCATATCAAAGGCTTTTGATAGGTAAACAAATATAGCCCCTGTGAGGCTACCTTTGTCTACTTTGCTGAGCACATGATCCGTGAATTTGGTAAGTGCAGTGGTGGTGCTGAAGCCTCTACCGAAACCATGTTGGTCCATGGATAGCAGGCTGTTTTTATCGATGTACTCCAATAACTGACAGTGGACCATGTTTTCAAGTATTTTTCTTACGTGGGACAGTATAGACACAGGTTTATAATTATCAGGAAGGTATGGGTCACCAGCCTTGAATATGGAGACTATTTTGGCTTCTTTCCAGAGTACTAGCACCTTAGCAGTGATCAAGGAAAGGTTAATTATGTGCGAGAGTGGTTTCGCTACAGCTGTCTATGCTAGCTTGAGGAATTGTTTTAGGGCTGATCTGTGTAGCAGACCAGTTCTTATTGGGGCCTATTCTCCATGCCTATGCACCGCGTATGTGAGACGTGTAGGCATCCCTGAAACGGAAAGCTGCACAGCGGGGTCCCGAAGACCCCTGGCGGCATTCACCACAGGTACACATAGCACCTGTGCACCTGATCCCCCACCTGATCCCACAGCCATGCAAAGAGGGCATTCCCAGGGGCATGCCTGCCCTCCCTGCCATTCCCAGTGGTGCAATGGAGGGTGATGTGCTGGGCAGGGGTACACCCTAGGGACCATGCCGTAACTGTTGTGCACCCACCCCCCTGCTCCCCACAGACACCTGCTGGAAGGGCAGCACCTGGACCACAGCTACATCATTGCACTAGCCCACAAGGCATGTGGGGGGCCAGGGGAAACCAATCGGGCACTCACCCGATGTTATTCTTGGGACGGCGCATCCAGGCTCCCCTACATGGGTGCCACAAGGGATACACAATGGGACCCAGGTCAGGCATCTGATTGGATGCATGCCTGCCTCCCACACACTGCCCTCGTGCAGCTCAGATCCTCCAGCGTGTCAGGGGGTCATGGCCGTGGATGGGTGCTCTGCTGGTGCTGTGGGTCATGAATCCCCACACCCTGCTCCTGTTCATAGCCGTGTGGGCATGTAAGCAAGTTACATGCAATATGCACATAACCTGCACCCCTTGGAGTATAGCACCCATTGTGGGTGTAGTCGAGAAGTGATTTTGAGCTCTACCACATGAAGGTATTAGGGGCCAGGACAAGATGGATTTTTATGATGATCTATGGTCTATGAGTGAGTAGTGATGCTTACTATTGGCTGTTGCTGCTAATGCTTTCAGTTTGTAAAGGCTTGACTAGGTGTTGCTACAAGTGTGTTTGGGAGCTTGATGAGCTAGTGGAAAAATTCTCAGGACATGGACCTGATCCTGTGAAGATGTGAAGTTTTCACTGGTGTTAGCAGACATGTGCATGAGAACTTCTTAGGAATGTTGAGCTGATCCTGTGAAGAACGTGCTTCACAAGGTACTTTGCTTCATCAATACCCTCCACTTCCTCTCTTTGCATGACATCCCACCCTCAGTTCCCGGTCCCCAGTCCAAGTAACTTTCTCTCGCTCCCTCCCTCTGCATGCTATCCCACCCCATCCTCTGATCCCAGTTCCCAGTCCAAGTTGAAGTGATACCGTCGATCTCTTTGCATGCTATCCCACCTCCACCCTCCATTCCTGATCCCTAGTCCAAGTTAAAGCTAGACCCCCCTTTTTTCTGTGTGCTGTCCTACACTCCATCCCAGGTCCCCCCGTTCAAGTATAAGCAATAACCCTGCTCCTTCACTCTGTGAACCATCCACCCACACCCTCCGTTCCCAGTCACCAGTCCAAGTAAAAACAAAACCCTTTGCTCCCTCCTTCTAAGTGCTATCCAGCCCCACCCTCCATTTCCAGTGGCCTGTCCAAGTAAAAGCAAAAAAGCAATATCCTTCCCTTCCTTTGTGTGCTATCCACCCCAACCCTCCCTTCCCAGTCCCCTGTCCAAGTAAAAGAAATCCCCCCCAGCTCTCTCCCTCTCTGTACTCTCCACCCACCCTCCATTCCCGATGCACCAATCCAAATACAAGCAGTACTCCCTCCCTGTGCGTGTTGTTTGTTTTTTTACACTTGTATCTTTATTCAGTAATAGTCTTCTTCCATTACATATACTCAGAATCATGCAACACTTTTACAACTTTGAAAGCTTGATCATTACAATCATCAAGGACAGAAAGTAGATAAAACAAATCATCATAAAAATGATAAAAACTATTGGGTCATCACAACTAAGATAAAAACATTTCAGTAACATTTTCATGTTATCCAGCTTCTTTGGCATAGTGAAGTGTCCTCCTACAGAAAGCATATGCTGGTAATCAGTTTCGAATACATTTAACAGTTTACGTTTCAAGATTCTGACAGCTATTAACTTAGGACAAAGAATTTCCAGGAAAATTATCTCCAGAAAGTGCTTAGTGCCTGATAAAGAGCAGAGGGAAGGTGGGAGAGTTTTAACGTAAAATAATTACTGGTCAAAACCCCGCACAGAGCTCCCACCTAGTCCATCTGTTCTGGAGTTGGGGGTTCTTTGTTGCAATGCATATGTAATTCTCTCAAATTTATGTATGTGACTATTTATCTCTTTCTAATCAGTCACCCCAGAGGGTCGGGAAGGAGTCATTTTTTTGTTACAGCTTTATTTGCAGCAGCAATCAAACTTAGCCTCTTTTCGCCTCAATTCCACTGGAGAAAGGCCGAGCAGAAGGTGCTCAGGACCTAATGGAGAAGACAGACCTAGGATCTGTTTTAAGTGACCCTGGACCGCTGTCCAAAATTGTTGTAGCACTGCACAGGTCCACAATATATGGGCCTGTGAAGCTTCTCCCTCACCACATTCCCTCCAGCAGCTGGAATGAACCATAGGATTCCATGTGGACACTATGAAGGGAACTCTGAAGTATCTTATATGCAGTTTCCAAAGAATTTCCCTCCAAATCAGGGAGGAAGTTGTTATCCATATATTCCCCCATATCAGTGACCATTGTGTGTCATCTAAATTTATCAGTAGCTCATCTTTCCTTTTCTGTTTAACCTTCCTAGTAGTCTGAGCTTGATCCCTAATGAAGTTAGCATATAATAGGGAGATGGCTTTCTCCCCCAATTTAGAGCACCAAATTCATTCACAAGGAGGGTCGATGAGGGGTTCTTCATTTTGCAGTATGGCTGTCTGAAGTCGGGTGTTAATGTAGTCCCGAATCTGAAAGTATCTTAACCTGTCTGTTGGGAGCCATCCAAACTGGTTCTGCACCATTTCAAAGGAAATGACTGTTCCCTTCTGTAGAAGTTGCAATGAGGCATATATGCCCCAATTTGATTGTCGTCGAAACAACAGGTTGGAACAGGTTGGGATAAATGTGGTGTTTGTGGACCACATTGGTATTTCCATAGGTTTACTCAAGTCTTACCTCGACTTACTCCACATCTCCAGCCTTCTAATATTGCCACCATTTCCAAGAAGGGGATGCCTTCCAAGGAGGGGAGGCGACTGGGGTTGAACAGCTGTGCATGAAAGGGGGCTGGGTTCTTCACTTAAGTTTATCTTTTTCCAGTGGGCTTTATATGTGGGATGCCCCCACAACAGGGCTACCCGCATCCGTGATGCTGCTCAATAGCCAGGGAGGTAAGGAACTGCCAAAACTCCCTGTTGTTTTGGAAGGCATAATATTTATCTCCGAATTCTCGGTCTTTTTGTTGTTCCAGACAAACGTCATAAAAAGAGCCTGCCATGTCTTTAAGTCTTTGTTGGATGCTAAACAGGGGATGCATTGGAACAAGAAGAGTAGTCTGGGAAGGGCATTCATCTTTAGGGCCCTTACCCTTGAATGCAGTGAGAGGGGAAGTAGGGACCATTTCCGGACATCTTGCCGCAGCTAGGATATTAAAGGCAGCTAGTTCAGCTAGTGAAGTTGAGACAATTGAACTGCCAGATGTATACCTAATTTTTTCAGGGATGGCAGATTCCATCTCATAGGAAAATCTTTTTGAAGTTTAAGGGGAGTTATAGTAAAAACTTAGAATCTCAGTCTTTGCTATGTTGAGGGTATACCCAGAAAGGGAGGAAAATTGTGAAATTTGTTCGAACACAACTGGGAGAGAATGTCCCAGACTGCATAAATATAGAAGGATGTCATCTGCAAACAAAGCGAGTTTATATTCTGTGCCTCCCCTTATAGCCTGGTTTTAATGCCTTGAGCTAAAGGCTCAATGTAGAGGGCAAATAACAATGGGGAAAGAGGGCAACCTTGTTAGGTGCCCATTCCCAATTGAAACCTGCTACAGATGTGCCCGTTTGCCCTAATATACCCCATGGGGTTATTATATAATTTGAAAAGAAAGAGAATAAAGGATTCTGAGAATGCAAACCTAGAAAGGACAGCCTTTAAAAATGCCCAAGATATCTTATCAAAGGCCTTCTTGGTGTCAAGACTAAGTAGCAGAGCTGGTTGTTTAAAAGCGTGCAGGTTGTTAATGACATGAACTGTTTGCCTGAGGTGGTCTCGTGCTTGACGGCTTGGTATGAATCCAGCCTGATCCATATGAATAAGTTCTGGGATAACCTGTTGCATCCTCTGAGTTATTAAGGAAATAAGCATTTTACAGTCAGTGTTTAGAATTGAAATGGGCCTATAGGATGAACAGAGAGAGGGGTCCCTTTCAGGTTTGGGGAGGACTGATATTACCGCCTGAGACCATGAGTTGGGGACTGAGCCTTCGATAAACAGGCTCTCTCTATAAACCCTAGTTAATAATTGAAGAAGCATGTCCTTGTGGCTCTTATAAAATTCCCAGAGCAGGCCATCTGTACCGGGACATTTCCCAGACTTTAGCCATGTTATTTCAGCTAAGAGTTCAGAGGTGGAGACCTGGGCCATCAGGACATCACTTTCTAGTTGGGAAAGCTTTGGGAGAGATAGTTTATTTAAGCATTGGGTTATGGTGGTCTCGTCTATCAAGAGGTCTGGGCTATATAGTTCAGAATAAAAGGACTTAAAGGCCTCTGTTATAGCTGGGACACGGCGAAGAATTTGTTGGGAAGTCAGATACTTCATGGCATTAATAGTGGCCCTGGCATTTTGACTCTGTAATCTCTCAACTAACAGTTTTAAAGACCTGGGTCCCCCTTCATAATACCTTTGTTTTAAAAAATAACAATTTTTGTTCAACCTGGTAGTCTAGCAGAGAACCCAATTCTTTATTTAAAGCCATCAGAGTTCTTACCCAGGGTCTCTCTAGGCATGAAAAAGTAATCAATTCATGAATATATTCAATGGGCAGAGGAATAGAAAGTATAGAAATAGAAAGCATAGTTTCTTTGCCTACCATTTAGGTGGCACCAAACATCTACATATGCCATCTCACTTAAAAGTCTAGAAAATTCCTTGGTAGTCTTATGCTCCCTTCTACAGATTCCAGATGTGGAGTCTAGTTGAGGGTTAAGGGGTAAGTTGAAATCCCCCCAAAGATAACTTCACCTTCAGCCCATTCTTGGAGAGTTAGAAGGAAAGAGCGATACACTGTAAAATCTGAACCTGGAGGGATAGATACTGAAGCAAGAGTCACCAAATTACCTGGAAACCTGCCCTTCATCAAAATGAACCTGCCCCTTTATCAGAAAAGGTGTCAAGTTGTACAAATCAGACCAGGGTGGGCATCAAAATTGCTACCCCTCTACGTCTTCCCTTTTTGTATGAGGATGAGGTAGTGGCACCAAAGCCAAACTTACCCAGTTTAGTATGTTCTTGAGGAGAGAGGTGAGTCTCCTGAAGAAACAAAAAGTCAGCTTGCATTTTCCTCAGGAAAGTTATAATTTTATTGCACTTAACCGGGTTGGTTAAGCCATGGACATTGTAAGGACAAAATACTGTAGCGTCATCCATCATGACAATTATAACAGTATACCACAGTAATGTCGCTCCCTCCTAACCTGAGACCATGTAATGGAGATGCCAAAGAAAAATACCTGGGGAGTTTTCATTTCACATATATTAATTAGATGACACTTAAATTCAATAAACACCAACGCCAACAGGGCAATACAAAACAAAAAATCAACTATAAACTCCCAAGGCTGGAAGTCTGCCATTTATAGACCTCTTGTTCCTTCCCACTAGCTTAGGGTTAGCATGTTCAGAAGTGGGATAGGGAAAGAAGGGGGGGTGCCTCTAATAAGTGAGGCCCTCTTTTGAAGCCACTACCACTGGGGAGTGGCTCTAAAATAAGGACTCTGTCCAAGAGGGGTAGTCACAAGTAACTATATGAAGGAAACTTAAATAACCATTGGAATGTCTCCTCTGGGATAAATGACTTGCATATAAGGACATGCGGTTGGGAGCTTTAACCAGTATAAAGCATATAAAAACAGTTAACAGCTTGTTTCCAACAAAACAAATAATTAAGCCTATAAACCAAAGTTATATGTTAACCCCTTATTATCAGGTATTGTGCTTAAACTATAGTAACTCCTCAAAGTAGCCATTAAGCTTTACTGTTATTCTTAAATTACCTGGGCAGGAGCTTCGGGGGGCTACTAAAGGGCTTCTTACGCTTCGTTAATAAGGTATGTACAAATAAGATTGTGTATGCTCCACAAAGAAACAACAAAATTAAAAGATGTTCTGAGTTCCATCCCAGAGCCCCCCCCCCAAAAAAAATGGATGACACCAATCCTATTACTTTCAGTGGAGCAGAAGACGAGTGAAACAAAAAACCCTGCGAGACTGCTAACTAATTTACCTTCTCTTATGTCGGGATTCACTTCTACCAAAGTTTCTCTAAATGGAATAAATAAGAGTAATAAATCTTTGTCATTGCTTTAGGATTTACTGGCAAAGCGTTCTCTATTTTACGTACTCAGTCTCACAAAACGTGGCAGAAGTTTTTGTCATGAAAACATAAAGTAGTTCCAACAGGAAATATTCAAAATGTACAGAAAACAACGCTCCCTTGTTGATCTAAGTCTGCATAAGAGGTGGAAGGACCCAGACTTTTTTAAGATCATAGGAATTTGGACAGTACCTTTATTCCCGAAAACAAATTCGAGACAGAGCAGTCCTGGTAGGTCTGGCAAGGGGATCACCAGTGCATTAAAGTGGAACAGAGTGTGTGTGTGTGTGTGTGTGTGTTACTCACAGACAGGACCTGAGGAAGTTTTTTGTAACACGATAAGTGGAGTAAGTTGTGGAGAAACTTACTGAATGTCTGTTTTTCTTTTTACTTGCTATTTACTCCCCCACCCCACGGCACTCCACTCCCTTCGGGAGATGCCTATAGCCTCTAGTCTCCGTAGTCTCTGCCCTCTTACTTGGAGCTGGGTGAGGTCGAACCCCCACATAGCCATGGCTTGCCCCCCAGGCAGGGATGAGGTGTGGCCTGTACACCCCGAATTCCTGAGTTTTGTCGGGATGCCTCATTCCTGGACAGGTAGGGGTATTGGAGATCTGGGCCTGGCACTCCATCTACTGGGAGTGCTGTGGGCCATTTTCCATTTTTTCCCTGTGCTGCATGCCATGCATCCTGACATCAAGGTGCTGAGCACCAATGTCCATCATGCAGCTCCCCCTGTGAGTGGCTGTACTTGCTGTACCTTGGACCTCTGCCCGGGGTCAACCAAGCACTGTGCCCTGATCCCCCCCTTCCTGGAGAAGGCGAGCGGTCCCTGGGACACTCAAGCCTCCTTCTCTGACCGGCCCTTTGGCTCCCTGGGCTTGTTCCCGAACCTGGGTCATCGTCACCATGAGTGGTAGCGCTACTGCTGTGCCGGCAGGCCAGCTATGAACTTGTGTTTTTCTTTTTGTCTGTAAAGTAAATTGAAAGCACATTAGCCTACATGTTAAGGGTCAAACTAGAGCTGTGTTTTTGCCCTGTAGCTTGGGGGCTAGGTGAGAACCATTTGGCCAGATTGTTTGGCTTGGGACCTCTGCTAGATGATAACTTGGAGGAGAGGCTGAGTGAGTCACAGCTATGAGTGCAGGTTGGTTTTGGTTTCCACTATAAAGATCTCTCACTTGGGTTGCTGCCTTAAAATGGAGTCTGTGTGTGTTACTCACAGACAGGACTTGAGGAGGTTTTTGAAACAAGATAAGTGGGTTAAGTTGTGGAGAAACTCGCTGAACTTGTGTTTTTCTTTTTGTCTGTAAAGTAATTTGAGAGCACAGTAGCCCAGTGGTGGAGCCAGGTTTGGGAGCATTTGGGAGCCGGGGGGGGGCATTCAGTCAATCACGTACTCCACAGTGGGCACTAAACAGTGAATAAAGATGGTGGCAGGGCACCACTACTCACACTGGGGCAGTCAGAAGGGACTACCGCCCCCCCAGCCCCTGATCTAGCTCCACCACTGCAGTAGCCCACATTTTAAGGGCCTTAAACTAGAGCTGTGTTTTTGCCCTGTAGTTTGGGGGCTGGGTGAGAATAGATTGGCCTGATTGTTCGGCTTGGGGCCTCTGCTAGGTGATAACTTAAAAGGAATGGTG
Organism: Neoceratodus forsteri; assembly: GCA_016271365.2. Taxonomy (NCBI): domain Eukaryota; kingdom Metazoa; phylum Chordata; order Ceratodontiformes; family Ceratodontidae; genus Neoceratodus; species Neoceratodus forsteri. Next base: position 1,391,272,576 of record CM057458.1, on the reverse strand, counting down.
ACAATTTCAAAAGGATAGCGTGATGGTTCCTAAGGCAGTTCTCCCTTGTGGCTAGATGCAGGAATGTTGGAGGGCAGAACACAGGGTTTGGGCTCAACTGTTTATTTTTCTCTGATTAAAATTGTTTTTTTGCAGGGTACATTTTCTGTTAAATTGTTGTGCAGGTTTCCTTGCTGAAAGGAAGGAAAGCAATCACCAGGTTGGTGGGGCAAAGCTGTAGATTATTGTTTCTGGAGGGCACGGGCTTGGTCCCACCCTGCCCCTCACCCCACCCACCCCAAGAGTGCTATTTTCTTTATACCAAGGGTTCTGACATCACTTCCCTAAAAGGGGAAAAGACATACACCTGTCATATACTTAACAGCCCAGCACACTGCATAGGGGGTAAACGCACATGCACGCACACACTAACAAAAAAATAAATAAAAATTTAAACAGGAAGGAAGAGCGACAAGTGGGGAGTGGTGCAATGCACTGGCTGTGGGGCGGCAGTCTTCTGGGAAACATTCTGGAGGCTGTGATGCTGCCCTGTTTGCAGACACCCCTCTGGTCTGAGGGAGGAGGTTACCCATCTCCACGCTGACTTGGCGAGGATTTGGGAAACCTCCTCCCCCACCCATGGACTGCCAGGGCCTCTGCTGCTGCCTCAGAAGTTGCCAAGAAAGAGGAGCAGTTGGACCACAGTGGCTCAGGGAGGGCAAGGGTGGTGGAACAGAGGTGCATCCCTCCAGTTGTACCTCTCCACAATTCATACACCATTCTGGTGGAGTGTGGTTTCTCTATGGAGGCACCCACAGTGGAGACCAAGGAGGATGCTGGGAACCTCCACAAAGGAGACCCACAGCAGGGTGGCATGGGACCCCACAGAGGAAGGAAACAACTTCTGGTGGGGGACTCAATCGTTAGGGGGGTAGAACTGGGGGAGGGAAGGGAGAGGGAGATAAGGTGCTTGCCCGGTGCCATGGCTTGGAGGGACAGGAAACTAATCCTCAAGATCGTGGGAGCAGCTGCACAGAAGAAGGAGCTGGACATCATTGTCTACCTAGGGACAAATGACCTGGCTGGAAATGGGATCAGAGCAGTGCAGGAGGAGTTTGTGGAGTTGGGGAGGGACCTTAGACAAGTAGCATGCATGGTAACCTTCTCGGAGGTGCTGCCTGTCTATCGCATGGGTGAGACTAGGGTACCTGCACCATGGGATTCAATGAATGATTGAAAAACTGGTGCAGAGCACATGGTTTGGGCTTCATTGGGGACTGGGGGTTCACCTGGAGGGATACAGGCCTATACTGGCACGTTGGTCTGCATCTGTCCAGGAGGGGAACCAGGATCATAGGTGATAGGTTTAAATGCTTCATTGGCAAGCACTTAAACTACCCAAGGGGGGAGGCACTGAAAAGGAGCAGGGAAATCCCAGACCCCCAACAAAACAGGGTAGTTAGCGAGGTAAACAGCAAGGCAGAGAAGTCGATAGGGAGCAGGATGGGGTAAATGGAGAAAAAGGCAAAGGCAGTAAGGACAGGGATGGGGTTAAAAGGGATAAGGCCATCAAAATATGGAGGATGATGAGTACAATGCCTGTAGTCTGGGCAACAAGCTCCCAGAACTAATGGCCTTGATGGAAGAGGGACGCCTGGATATCATGGCAGTCACAGAAACATGGTACACAGAGAACCATGACTGGGATGTCAACATACCAGGGTACACAATCTGTAGGGGGGGACAGGGAGGATAAAAGAGGAGGAGGAGTAGCTCTCTACATAAGGGAAGGGATCAAAGCAATGGAACTAAAGGGTAAACGAGGAGGAGAAGAGGTACTGTGGGTCACCCTGGAGACTGGAAATGGCACCACAATCCGGGGTTGTATACAGAACCCCCATCTCAGGGGGAGGAAATGGATAAGGAAATGAAAGAAGGCATCCTTAGAATGGCAGAAAAAGGGGAGATATTGTTGATGGGGGACCTGAATATGCCAGATGTTAACTGGTGCACCCTTGCTGCAGCCACATCCTAGAGCAGGGTCATTCTCAATGCCCCACAGGGGCATGCCTCAGGCAGCTAGTGTTGGAACCCACTCGGGGGGGGGAGCAGTCTTAGACCTGGTACTCTCAAATGGGGATGGAGAGAAGATCTCAGATTTAGAAGTGGGTAGCCATCTGGGAACAAGTGACCACCAAACAGTGTGGTTCACGATAAACACAGTCGTAGGGTCAAGCCATACAAAAGCGAGGGTATTGGACTTCAGGAGGGCTGACTTTTGCAAAATGGGAGAGAGCCTCAGAAAAGCACTATCAAACAGGCATGAAGGAGGGGTGGAGGAACAATGGGGAAAAATCAAAACTGCCATCACAGAGGAGGAGGAAACAAGCCTTTGTATGAAGCAAATAAAACAAAACAAAGGAAAAAACCACTGCGGTTCTTAAAAGAGGTGGTGGGGAAGGTTAGGGAGAAAAAGATAGCATTCAGGAATTATAAGTGTAACCCGTACCCGGTCTGCCGTTGCCATCTGACAGCAATACCAGGTGGGCTGGGTTTGGAGAGGAATAGGTTACTCAGCACAAAGGCTAGGTTTGGCTACTCTGCACAGGGGCACCCAAGTAACTCCGAACACAGGAAGCAATAACTGTAATGTCCAGTACCAGAAGTGGGATTCTAAAGTGTGGCTTTTTATTCACATCCAAACAGAATAAACAAAGCCCCCCACAGGGCTACACTCCTGGTAATGCAGATTAAAAGAGACTAGAACACTTCCTCAACACTTTAGCCCTCAGGCTCTGAACCCACTGGGCACACAGCCCGGACTTGCATGCTGCTTTGGGTACACAGCCCAAACTTGTACACTGTTCTGGGTTTTCCTGGCTTGGCTCCCTTGCCAGCCACTTGGACACCTTCCATACTTCATGGAAACATTTTTCTGGTGGCTCCCTAAACCACCTAAGAGCACCATGGCTCCATCAGGGAATCTTCCTTTCAATCCCATGTCTGGGTACTTTCCTCAGGCACTGGCCAAGTACCTGAGAGAAAGCAAAAGGTGTCTCAGAGCAAATCCATAGAGGTGAATTTGGTTACTACTGATGGGGGGGTCTCCCACCTCTTGCTCCCACAATTCATACCTGGCCATTTCTCTGGACCGTGAACACCTCATCCTGTAAAGCTTTGCAATGTAGATTCTTGCTAAATGTATTTCACATTCCATTCACTTGTCTTGCTTCCCATTTGTGCTGGACTTGAACATACTTTTAAGTGGCATTGTCCATTACTCTAGACCCCCCACTGAGTTAAGCAGTCCAATCCCCACTTTCCAACTGTACTTGGCTGTCTTTTCCTGACCCCACAGTAACAGTCCCTTTAGTTTCCTTCTGTTCAGGTGAAAACACTTGGCCCTTTTTCAGAGCGAACTCACCCTTTGGTTGCAGGTGCCCCACAGGCGTTTCCTCCACAAGGAATCTCCCTCTCAGAGCTTTTGGTGTCTCAGCACAACTTGAAGAGGCAGCTTCTTTCCCTTAGCCGGACCTAGGGCGGTTGCCCCTGGAAAACAGGCAAACACCTTCCCCCATCCCCTCAGGGATGGGGCTACTGAACCATTGAAAGTGGTCTCCACCACTTCAATTACCAGTTCCTGTGTTCCTCTTCAGGTGGAAACACACACTTTACCAAAAGTAGCTCTAAAACAGAGCTTAAAGCTCTGAGAGCCTGCACACACTCTGCTGCACTACAGTCTCTCTCTAAGACTGCACACAGACTGGCTTCAAATTCCCCAACGTTCTACTCTAACCTCCAACTGCAACATTCCAGTGTGGCTTATGCAGCTGCGAAAGTTCTATTATGATGTCATCCCTCAGTCTCAACTGAGACTGAGAACAGAGTGAGACAGTGTGAAATCCATTTAACTGGAGTTTCACAAGCTGCCTTCCCTGCCTACCACTAGGTCTTACTGGGATTCTAGTAACCCCGGGTAATGGGGGGGGGTTACATAAGGAAACACAGAAGGAGCAGGACAGAAAACTGTACCAGTTAAAGCAGAAGGAAGCGGGGAAGGCAGTCAGAATAGCAAAGGCCCAAACCAGGAAAAGATAACCAACTCAGTTAAGAAGTGGGATAAAACCTTTTATAGGTACATTAGGGAGTGAAGAAGGACCAAGGGAGGAATAGTGAAGCTTAATGGGGGTGGGGGGATGGGGGGAGGGTAACAACGAAAAGCAGGGATACTGAACAGTATTCAACAAAAGAAGAGGAGGGGGAGGTACCTAAATCAAACAATAGAAGCACTCTGGATAAGGGGATCGATACCAGTCCATTCCCAGAAGAAAGGGTCCTGAAAGAACTTCTAAAATTGAAGGTGGACAAAACAATGGGGCCTGACAGGATTCACCCCAGAATTCTAACAGAACTAAGGGGAGAACTAGTGACACCACTGACTACCTTTTTAACAAATCATGGGAGGATGGTGTGGTACCTGAGGATTGGAGGAGGGTGGATGTGATACCACTTCACAAATGTGGGAGCAAAGCAGAGGCAGGAAACTGCAGACCTGTTGGTTTGACCTCAGTGGTAGGAAAAATAATGGAATCACTTCTGAAAGAGAGTTGTTGAGCACCTAGAGGCCAGTGGGACACAGGACCCAAGGCACCATGGATTCACAGTGGGACGGTCATGTCAGAGGAATCTAATAGATTTCTTTGACTGGGTGACCAAAGTAGTAGACCAGGGAGGTGCTGTGGACATGGCCAACCTAGACTTTATCAAGACATTTGACACAGCCCCACACAAAAGATTAATAAAAAAGTTAGCCAGCCTGGGAGTGGTGCCCAGGGTGGTAGCCTGGGTAAAAAATTGACTGGACAACAGGACACAGAGGGTAATAGTAAATAGAGTCCACTCTGAGGAAAGGGGGGTTACTAGAGGGGTACTGCAGGGTTCAATACTGGACCGGTCCTCTTTAATGTCCTTATAGGTGACATTGCAGAGGGATTGGAAGGAAAAGTATGCCTCTTTGCAGATGACACAAAGATCTGTAACAGGGCTGATACACAAGGGGGGGGAGATGAGAATGGACTTGGCAAGGTTGGAGGAATCATTAAAGTATAGCAGCTTAAATTTTATGCAAAGAAGTACAAAGTAATGCACCTGGGAAACAAAAACCCAGGGGAAGAGTACACAATGGGAAGGGAAGTACTAACAACAACAAAAAGGAAAGGGACCTGGGGGTAGTCATATCAGATGACCTAAAGGTAGGCAAGCAATGTGAGAAGGCAGTAAGGAGGGCTGGGGAGATACTGGGATGCATAGGGTGAGGCATCACCAGTAGAAAACAGAAAGTTATTAACCCTCTGTACAGATACTTGGCAAGACACCATCTGGAGTACTGCATGCAGTTCTGGAGACCCCATCTCTACAAGGACATAGACAGGATGGAGGCAGTCCAGAAGAGGGCAACTAAAATGGTGCAGGGTCTGCACCAGAAGCCATACGAAGAGAGACTAAAGGAGCTTAATATGTATACCCTCGAGGAAAGGAGGGAGAGGGGGGGCATGATAGAAACTTTCAAGTACCTCAAGGGAATCAACAAAGTACAAAAGAGGGTAGCATCTTTCAGAGAAAGAGATGTGCAAGAACAAGGGAGCACAATTTGAAGATAGTGGGGGGATGGCTCAGGGGCAACATGAGGAAGTATTTTTTCATGGAGAGGGTGGTGGACGCAAGGAATGGCCTTCCCGAGGAGGTCATGGGGTCAAAAACAGTGGGGGAATTCAAGAATGCATGGGACAGACATAAGGCAATTCTAGTGGGGGGTTGAAGGAAGTAGGCTGTTGGTTAACTAGGATCTGCAGCTTATCCGATAGGTAGGGAAATGGGCAGACTGGGTAGGCCAAGTGGTCCTTATCTGCTGTCAAAGTCTATGTTTCTATGTATGGCACTGCATGTTGGTCAGATAGAATCCTTACCCCTCAGAACCAGGAACAAGCTAGAGAAGTAAAAACTCTTCTGTTGACTCTTCTGACTCCTTTAGCATTCCGATCTCACTGTGGATTCCAGAGAAGCACATTTCATATTCTGGATGAGTGCTCCTATTTATTGCAGTATTTCTCTGGCAAGCTGGAGCGGGAAGACAATCTTTTTCCAGTGTGTCACCTGTAGCCAGTCTGGGTGGAACACGCATTTCTTTAACATGCTGTCCACTTCCTGTGAGGGAATGGAGTATCCTTTAGACTGCATGGCTTCCAGGGCTTCTTCCATGATACTGTACGGTTTCGGACCGTCGTCCCAGAAGATCTTCAGTTTAGCTGGGAATGGAATCTGGAAGCGGATCTCTTTTTCTTTAAGATGTCTGAGGGGAGGGGTGTACTTTTGCCTTGCTTGCTGGACGTCTAGGGAATAATTATGATCGAAGGTAAGACAGGAATTCAAGTACATAAGGTCCCTCTTAGTCCAAGCCTGCCTGAGGATATCTTCCTTTGTTTTGAAACTGCTAAATTTCATTACAATTGAATGCGGTCTAGCAGCAGGATCCGAGGGCTTAGGAATTAGTGTGATGAGCTTGTTTAATTGAAATTGTGTAGTCTGGTGGCAAGTCCAGGACATCCTTCAATAAATTTTCCAGGAATGCAGTCATGGGTGCCGTTTCTTCCCCTTCAGTTAAGCCATATATCCTTAAGCTGTCATGTCTTGAATGCCCCACTAAGTCAAGGCAATTAGCTTGTAGTTTGACTGTATGCTGAAATAAGGATCCAACCACATGTCCAAGCTGGGTTGCACCATCTTCAGTCGCTGCTATGCGTTTCTCTGCTTGATCCAGGCGGCGCTCCATTTTAGTAAGCTTTTCTGAGAGATTTTTAAATCCTTTTTTGTTTTCTGCTCTGGAATTCTTTATTTCTTTCAGGAGGGTCTCAAAACTGGAGCGTGAGAGGTGTTCTGCTTCACCCTCAATATCATAATCTGTGCCTCTTGCACTCGCTGGAGAAGGGCTTCTGTTGCAGCCTCTAAAGTCTGAGGGCAATCCTTCAGCAACCGCCATCTTGTGAGGAGTTTTCATTTTACTTTTGCTGCCCCAATCTGTTTTTCAAACTCCTCCTGACATTTCTCTTGAAAATTATTGCTTTTTGTCTTGTTTAGAAGGCTTTTATTATCCTGGAGGGACTGGAGCTCTGGCTTTAGGATCTAGTCAGCTCTGTGACATCACCGGAAGTCCTGTGCATGCTGTTTAATGCCATCCTCTTTTTCCAGTCCCCCAGTACAAGTAAAAGTAATATTGCTGCTCACTTCTTCGGAGTGCTGTCCACTCCTACCTTCATTCCTGGTCCGTACCAGTAAAAGCAATACCCACCAATCCCTCTGTGTGCTATCCCACCCCCACTCTCCATTCATAGTACCGAATCCATGTCAAACCAATACTCCCACTCCCTCACTCCGTTCCCAGTCCAAATAAAAGCCACACACACACCCCACTCCCTTCCTATGCATGCCTTCCACCCACAGCCTCCATTTCTGGTCCTCCAGTCTAAGAAAAAACAATACACCCATAACACCCCTTTGCATGCCATCCACTCCCTCCCTCCATTCCTGATTCTGGGTCCATGTAAAAGTAATACCTCCGCTCACTCCTTCTGTGTGCTATCCATCCCCACCCTCTATTCACAGTCCCCTGGTCCAAGTAAAATCAATACCACGGCAGCATAGAGCAGGACAGCAGAAAAAGGACTAGCAGTGCATCCAGTCTGCCCACCCTATCTATTTATCCTAAGTTGTCCCTAGTGGCTATCCCTTCCCTTACCTTTTGCCTAGTACTGCCTTACTATGGCTTTGTGCACGTCCCACTCTATTTTGAGCCCCTCGCTCTTTTGAATGTCACCACCTCTTCTGGTGGTCTGTTTCACTTGTACACCACTCTTTCTGTGAAAAACATATTTGTAGACATCCTTCCTGAATCCCCCCAAGCCAGTTTCCGTGCATTCCCCTGCATGCTTGTGTTTGTGCTTAGGATGAATATGTCTTTGTATACCAATTCAAGAAACTGCATGCACTCCAACAAAGTAATGTCCACACTGACTTCTTTGTGTCCCAAAATGGATTTATTTAAGTGGTAAAATACCATACCAGTGCAGTCAGACGTGCTTACTGGCCACTTCAAAGCCCCAGCGCTTCGGGTTCAAACAACCCTTCATCAGGGAGCATGGCATGTGGGAGTATCCAGGACATTTTTATAGTGTAAATGTGACAATTGTTAAGGAGAAACCAATTTCTTTTTTTTTTTGCACTTCCTTCATTGAAAAAGGCTTTACAAGCATGCATTCATTGATACAATTCAATTACTTCAGTTTTACAAGATAAAGTAACATTTCGTAGTTATTTGAGAACTACAGCTACTTATATAATAGTTTATAAATAAAAAAAAAAAAGGGTAAACCTCAAACAGTATTGGGCTAGAAACCTTTGATATATAAATATATTTAGTAAATAAAACCAGTTTCTTAAGAGTCACTTTATGCAAATCTTTCATCATTAAAATTTATTTCTGATATCTATTAGACCAAAGGGCATACATACTGACTACCCCATAAGGAGGAGGGGTTAAGGCAGTATCATCTAAATTTATTATAGCAAAACTAATAAATAAATAAACCCAGGGGAAAAGTGGTCCATTGGCTAAAGATTAAATCTCGTTTCACTTCAGATCCTCAAATTTTATTAGATTTGATCTTGAGCCAACTCCCATCTCGCCCAGTAGGAAGTATATGCTTCCAACCTGTTGTGTAGGGCATAGGACATCTGTTCATTATGTTGGATGATAAGAATCAGGGACTCCCAGTCAGAAATAGTAGATGGGATGTTCTGGAGCCACCGTTTAGTGATAGACTCATATGCTGCACATAACGTAATGGACCATAGATATAAAGTAGCTTTATCTTTAACCCCCATAGGTGGAACACCTAACAAAAGATTGTCTCCAGTAAGAGGGTGTTGGAAGACCAATATATTAGCAATGTGATGGGAAACTAAAGCCCAAAAGGTAGTTAATTTCAGGCAATCATAAAAAATGTGTTTGTGTGATGCCATGGGTTCCCCACATTCCTGACAGCAACAAGAGGAGGCGCCTGGGTTTCTCTGAGCTATTGCTGTGGGTATCAAGAAAAACCTTACTCGAATCTTCCAGACGAATTCTCTCCAAATCGGGGAGGAGGGGGTAGACCATGCTCCTCTTCATATCTTGGGCCAGTATTTAATACTTATTACCTGAGCCAGTTCTTTCTCCCAGCTAGATTTGACTGCAGGGTGTTAAATAAGCTGGAAAAATTGATTAGCAGTTGGACACGTGAAAGTGCTACAGTTGTAAAATACATAGCACTTAGCACAGAATGGTTAGCAGAGTTAAATATATATATATATATATATATATAGTTTTATTAATGTTACTGTATTTACTGTGCCATGGACTTGCTCAAAATGCTCCAAAAATGGTTAGCAGTCTACTGCTAACCATTTCTGGAAATGGTTAGCATTAACCCCCATTTTGTGTAGCATTTTGCTATGTTACACCAGCTATTTAATACCCTGGACTAGGTTCATGGAGTGGGCATTTTGCTAAATTAAAAACTTGTATATGACTGATATCGCCTTATCTCCCTGTAATGAAGTCCAAATTTGTATGAATGGAGTAAGCTCTTCCCATAACTGAGATCCTTTCTCTTTACTTCTGATTTGTTTAACTATGTAATCTCTAATTTGATAGTAATAGAGCCTATCTCTCTTTCTCTGTCCAGAGATATCTCTTCTGACCCTCCTCAAAATTTATTACTGTATTTCCTCTAAGGAGCTGCCATGGGACCACCAAACCCCTCGCAACTTGAGTGCTATACCAGAGTTACAGTAGGGGGGAGTTAAACTGTGGGGTCACCAAAAACCATTGGTATTTCCAGAACTGCTGTTGAAAGGTTTTGCCTCATGTTCCTATCCTCCATCTCTCTAATATTGTAGCTGTGGCCTTAGGGACTAGTTGCTGAGCCCTTTTTAATAAGGGTAAGGAGAACAGGATAGCTGACAACAGGGGAGATATTGGCCTGGCTAAATCTATTTGTTTCCAGGCTGCTTCATAGGACTCAGTACCCCATAATAATGCTAGTCGCATTTGCACAGCTGTCCAGTAGTCTGCCAGAGAAGGGAGAGCCACCCACCCAGGATCTTAGGGAGAAAGAGCTTTTGAAGGCTGAGCTGAGTCCTTCCCCAGTTTCACTGGAAGGCATTAAGTGTTTTCTGCCATGAGAGGAGTTCCTTGGGTGAAACAACACATGGGACACACTGGAAAAGGTATAAGAAGCAGGGAAGAGCGTTCATCTTGAGAGAGAGAGTGCATGTGTAGAAGGAGGATGGAAGGAGGTTCCATCAAGGTGAAACCAATTTCAATTAAATAAAAGCAGTGAATGCAAAATGTGAAGCACTTATAAATAAACTATCACCAGCCAGTACATCCTGTGCTATATCTACTTAATTCATTTACAAGTCAAACTTTATGCATCAGTGATTTGTAACGTTTTTTCTAAACTTTCAGTGTAAATGCATTACTTTGTATGAGATTTAAAAAAATAATTTGTTAGTTCAGATACTTAAGATAAACAGAATCAGGAACGTATTTTTTGGTCTGGTAATCTGGGTAGTTACACACTTACAATATTTCAAAGTTAGAAGTGCAAGGCTGACAATCAGGATGGTGAAGCCCTACAACAGAACAGAAATAGCAATAAACATGAACATATATTCTTAGAATAACACAAAGCTTATTTTCTTTAAATATCAAAATAATCAGTCCCCTGGTCCAAGTAAAATCAATACCACGACAGCATAGAGCAGGACAGCAGAAAAAGGACTAGCGGTGCATCCAGTCTGCCCACCCTATCTAGTTATCCTAAGTTGTCCCTCGCAGCTGCCCCTTTCCTTCACCCTTTGCATAGTACTGCCTTACTATGGCTTTGTGTACATCCCACTCTGCTTTGAACCCCTCACTTTTTTGACCGTCACCACCTCTTCTGGCGGGCTGTTCCACTTGTACACCACTCTTTCTGTGAAAACGTACTTGCATACATCCTTCCTGAATCCCCCCCAGCTAGATTCCTGCATTCCCCTGCATGCTTGTGTTTGTGCTTAGGATGAATATGTCTTTGCACACCACCCTGTTCATCCCATATAGGTAGTTGAATGTCTGTCATATCCCCTCTCTCTTCTAGTTTCCAGGTTGTACTGTACATGTTGAGGTCCCACAGCCTCTCCTCATATGTCTTCCTCATCTCCTGAATTATTTTGGTCACCCTTCTCTGCACAGACTCCATCCTCTTACAGTTCTTCCATAGGTACGGGCTTTAGAACTGTGCACAATACACCAGGTGTGGGTGCACCAGTTATCTGTACAGTGGCAGGATCAGTTCAACTTCTGTTGCTGATTCCCTTCCCTATCCAACCCTGCATGTTATCTGTCTTCCCTACTGCCTTGCTGCACTGTCGTGGATTTCAGATTGTCTGATATTACAGTAACACCACTCCCTCCATCAGTTATAGCATTCTCTGATTATTGTTCATGATGAGCATTACTTTAAATGTTTTTAAATTAAAGTCCTGCTGCCAGATCTTGGATCATTTTCACAGCCTACTCCCCGTCTCCCCTTAGTGCTCTAATTCCATCCTTGCTGTCTACCCGCCACAGAGCTTAGCATCATCTGTGAAGATACATAGAATGTGATGGCAGATAAAGGCTGCCAAGCCTACCCAGTTTACCCAAGTGTGTTGTTTTAGTATTATGATTATTATTATGCTCTGAAGAGGCAGATCTTGCTCTGTACTCCCACCCCTATGTCACAGATGAAACAAGCATTTGTCAATGCCGAATGTTGCTTGCTGCCATTAGCAGTGAAAGTGCAGGAGTTAGACAGATGCAGTATAGGAATGGCAGTGAAGTATTGAACTGACGCCAACTCCACCCCCACCCTGCAGAGATGGACAGGCATTGGGGGTGTGCCTTTGGGTCGTCGCCCATAACGGTCACAACATTTCACCTCACCCTACCCTGCAGACACTTACAAGTGTCAAGGTGTGCTTTGGGGTGTTTGGGCTTTACACTCACCTCATTCCATAAGGAAATACGCTGAAATGGGTACAGTATAGGAGAATGGGATGAACTCTGGGGCCATAGGGTCCAAGGCACACCTCGATGCCTGTCACTGGCTGCAGGGTGGAGGTGGGGGTGGAATGGCATGAGCATTACTGCCAACAATCTCAAGTCACACCCCTGACGCCTGTCAGTCCCTACAGGGTAGGGCGTTATGGTCGAAAACTCTAATGCCCTGGGTGTTTCTTGGTAGTTTTACTCCAAGTTTTCAACATGGGCTTTTTGTTACCCCACCGCATGAACAGTGACACTATCAATTCGTTAACTGAAAGGTGATATTGCATAGTGACTGTGCCATTTGGTGCCACAGGTGCGAAAACACATTTCAAACAGGATGTAAAAAATGACAGCGGTACTGTTCATGAGGAGGTGTAAAAATGGCAATGTTGAAAATCTGGAGTGAAAATACAAAAAAACTGGTGAAGTCACAAGCGTGTGTAAAAACTGCACAATGCACACTCGTAGTGTAATTAGTTTGGAGATTTTTTACTGCAGATTTTCAACATAGGCATTTTGGGACCTCCGCTCATGAACAGTGTCACTGTAATTTTCTTAATCTGTCCCGAACATTGATTTTGCAAACCGACTGTGCCATTGTGTGCTACATGTGCGAAAACACATTTTGGGCAAGATGTGAAACATGACAGCTGTACTGTTCATAAGGAGATGTAGTAAAATGGCAATGTTGAAAATCTGGAGTGAAAATACAACAAATCTGTGAAGTTACAAGGGTGTGTGGAAACTGCGCAACACACGCTCATAGCACAGTCATTTAATGGACTTTCGACACCAGATTTTCAACATAGGCATTTTAGGACCTCTGCTCATGAACAGTGTCACTGTGATTTTCTTAATCTGTCTTGAATACTGATTTCTCACAGTGACCGCGCTATTCTACACCGAAAGTGCAAAAACGCATTTTGGTCAGGATGTGAAAAATGACAGCTGTACTGTTCATAAAGAGGTGTGTAAAAATGGCAATGTTGAAAATCTTGAGTCAAAATATTACAAATTCATGAAGCTACGAGCGTGCGTGGAAACTGCGCACCACATGCCCGTAACACAGTCATGTTTTGGATTTATTTCACCAACTTTGCAACATAGGCTTTTTGACAGCCCACCTCATGAACAGTGGCACTGTCCTTTCATTAATCAGGCCTGAAAAGTGATTCCATGCAGTGACTGCAAAATCACCTTTTGGGACAGAATAATCCCATGACAGTGGCTGAAATCATGAGGAGGGGTCCCAATAGCCCCATGCTGAAAATTTGGTTGCAAAATTCAAAAAAATGCCTGAGATATGCACCAAAGTTGGAAAAACCCTATCTGGCACTGAGGGCCATAAAATTAAGATTGTTAAATGATTTATAGTAAAATATTTTGATGACTGCCTTACACAGCATCAATACTGTAAGGTAGGGAAGTCAAGTTACTACATATACAGGATCATTGTGTACTCTTAATATAAGTTTCAAGTTTATTTGCAGGAAAATACCATTGAACACACTCATTTACAAGGAGGTCCCTCCTAATATCATAATAATAAGAAGATATAAGCCCTTATGTGATTTATTTTGACATCTGAAATCTCAAGATGTAGCCAATATGTGATTGTGTCAGATGTAGTATTACCAGGGGTTAACTCTTCTGCCTATGTTTCTAAGAAACAATTACTTAAAAGCATTGCATACTACAACAAATTTACATTTTTCACAATTCCAGTAGGGCAGTACCTGTATTGATCAATGCATCATAGGACTTTTTCCAATTTGTAGAGGATCATTATGTTGGCTGGCGCGCAATTGTGCTTGTGCGCCAGCCAACATATTGCAGTAGTAGCAGATTTGGAGGTGCAGTCACTGCGGGTGAATGCAGGGCACGCATCAGTAGGTGCGTCCCTCATTCCCCAATAAGCCAGCATGCAGGTGCTGACACCAGCAGTACATAAAGTGGCCACCAGATGTAAGAAAAGTGCCGCTGCAATGAGAGCCAAGCTTGTCACGCAGTGGCACAATAACATGCCTCCCAACGTGCCTTTCCTGGTAAAGCAGTTCAATAAACATGGCGGCACTGACTGCCGCCATGCAGAGTGCTGACTTCAGGGGTGCCCAATCCTCCTGTTGGCATGCCCCGACCCACTTAATTTGCAGACAGGGAGTCTGCTCCCTGTCAGCATAATGCCCCCCCTCCCATTCGAATTGTGTGCAGGGGTGCCAGTTGGCATCATGCGCCCAACAGTCTTTCCTTGCTGATGGGGACCCAACCCCTGTCAGCTTCAGTCCCCCCTGCCCAGTTCAATTTGCCAACGGGGGAGCCCACTCCCCGTTGGCATAATGTCCCCAACTCCCAATTTGTGCTGTGTGCCGAGGGGATGCCCAATCCCCCTAGGCATCATGCGTGCCCCCCACTTGTTTCTGTGCTGACGGGGGGCCCAAACCCCATCAGCTGTGGTCCCCCTTCCCATAATGCAGGTGGTACACTAGGAGCCCACCCCAGTGTACCAACCAAACACCTGCAAAAAAAGAAAACTGACCCTCATTGTCTTTTTTTTCCTTGTAAAAGAAGAAAACGGTCCCTTGCAGTCTCTCTTGCCCCTTCCCCAAGCCACGCCCACCCTCTGTGTACCCTGCCTCTCCACACTCTCCTCACCCCATACTTACCTCCAGAGCCTGGCATGATGATCTTAGGTGGACTGGGAACACGTCTGCACTCTTCAAAGCCGACTGCGAACTGAAGAAATGCCGGTAAGCTGCATAATGGCATAAATAAGGTTTTTTCAACTTTGGTGCATATCTCGGGCGTTTTTGGGAATTGTGGCACCAACATTTTCAACATGGGGTTATTGGGATCCCTCCTCATGAATTCAGTCACTGTCATGGGGTTATTTAGTCCTGAAAGGTGATTTCATTGTCACTGCGCAGGACTGATTAATGAAACGACAGTGCCACTGTTCATGAGGTGGGCTCTTAAAAAGCCTATGTTGCAAATTTGGAGAAAAAATCCAAAAAATGACTGTTTTATGATCGTGCGCAGTTTCCAGGCACGCTTGTAACTTCATGAATTTGTAATATTTTCACTCTAGATTTTCAAAATTGCCATTTTTCCACACCTCCTTATGAACAGTACAGCTGTTATTTTACATATCCTGGCTAAAATGTGTTTTTGCACTTCCGGCGCAGAATAGCGCGGTCACTGTGGGAGATCAGTTTTAGGGACAGATTAAGAAAATGACAGTGACACTGTTCATGAGCAGATGTCCTAAACTGCCTTTGCTGAAAATTTAGTGATGAAAGTCCATAAAATGACTGCGTTACAAGCATGCATTGTGCGGTTTCCACGCACCCTTGTAACTTCGCAAATTTGCAATATTTTCATGCCAGATTTTCAACACTGCCATTTTTTCACACCTCCTTATGAACAGTACAGCTGTCATTTCCACATCCTGCCCAAAATGCGTTTTTGCACCTGTGGCACACAATGGCGTGGTTGCTGTGGGAAATCAACTTTTGGGACAGATTAACAAAATCACAATGCCACTGTTAATGAGGGAAAATCCCCAAATGCCTATTTTGAAAATGTGGTTAAAAAAATTCCCAAAATAATTGGGTTACAGATGTGTATTGTGCAGTTTCTATGCATGCTCATGACTTCACCAATTTTTCATATTTTCACTCCAGATTTTCAACGTTGCCATTTTTTTATGCTTCCTCATGAACAATACAGTTGTCATTTTTCACATCCTGTTCAAAATGTATTTTTGTGCCTGTGTTGCCAAATGGCATAGTTGCTGTGCAAAACCACCTTTCGACTAACAAACTGATAGTGCCGCTCTTCATGAGGTGGGGTCACAAAAAGCCCATGTTGAACATTTGGAGTGTAAATATCAACAAACGCCTATGGCGTTAGGGTTTCCAGCTGTAGCACCCCACCCTGTAGAGACTGACAGGCATCAGGGGTGTGACTTGGGATTATTGGCTGTAATGCTCACGACATTCCACCCCCACCCCCACCCTGCAGCCAGTGACAGGCATCGAGGTATGCCTTGGCGTGTTTGACCCTAAAGTTCACCCCATTCTCCTATACTACACCCATCTCAGTGTATTTCCTTATGGAATGGGGTAAGTATAAGGCCCAAAGATCCCAAAGCACACCACGACACTTGTCAGTGTCTACAGGGTAGGGTGAGGTAAAATGGTATGAGAGTTACAGCTGACGACCCAAAGGCACACCCCAATGCCTGTCAGTCTCTGTAGGGTGGGGGTGGGGTTGATGTCAATTCAATACTTCACTGCCATTCCTATTATGCATCTCTAACTCCTGCACTACCAATGCCAATACCAGTGACATAACATTAGACATTGACAAATGCTTGTTTTCAGTTTCCCACTGCAGAGTTAATAGTAAAAGAAATCCAGATTCCTGTTAACTTTTCTACCAGTTGACTGCATATAGAGCTATCTTTTGAGTATAACGTCTCTGTCAAGTCACTGGGTGGGAATTAAAAAAACAAACATTCCCGAAGTCATAATGATCTGTACTAATTGGTCCAGCTGATCAACTGTCCACACTTTGTGCGTGTGAGAAACAGGTAAGTGGAGTGCTGGACCAGTTAGTAATTAAATGAGAATTGTAAATCTCTGGCTTTGTTAGTTCAGAGCTGACCCCACTGTCACAGTCCTGACCCCCTGCTATCTTTACAACATACAGCTGGTACACATCTCATCTCCTCTGTTTCTCTTTGAATCAGCATGGGAAGATTAACCCCTTCACACCTGAATTCTTTCAGGCTGACAGAAACATACATGGCTCTTTTTCAAATTATTTCTATATAATTCTGGTGAGAAGGGGCCAAAAAAGGCAATCTACTTTGGCCAAAAAAAACTGGGGCTGCCTGTTACATAGTCAGATGCTGTTGGTGCAGTGTCCATTTTTATGTTGGCTTGCCGCGCCTGCGCGCAAGTCAACATCTTTTTGACAGTGCAGATTTGGAGGCGTGGCCGCTGTTGGGTGAATGCAGGGCATGCATCAGTAGGTGCGTCCCTCATTCCCCAGTCAGCCTGCATGCCAGCACCACACCATGCATGCTGATGTGGCGAGCACATGTAAGGAAAGGTCCACTGCAATCTGAGCAAAGCTCGTCAGACGCAGCGGACCCTTCCTGTGTGCTCGCCACATTAGCAGCATGGCGGGCGGCCGCCCAATGGCCGACTCGGGGTGCCCAATCCCCAGCCGGCTGCTGTGTACGCATTAAATTTGCTGATGGGGAGCCCACTCCCGTCAGCATACAGCAGCCCCCATTTCCTATATGCCGAGGTGCCCATCCCTCGGTTCTTGCCTCCCTCCCCGCTTTCATTGTGTGCCGATGGGGGAGCCCAATCCCAGTCGGCATAAATCAGCCCCCCCGCATTTCTTATATGCCGAGGGTGGTGCCCAATCCCCCTCAACTTTTGCCTCCTCCCTGGCTGTCATTGTGTGCCGACGGGGTGCCCAATCCCCGTTGGCATAAATTCACCCCCCATTGTCTGCCGACGAGGGTGCCCAATCCCCCGTCGGCTGCAGCAACTGCCCCAAAAACAGTTAGGTGGCACGCTGGGAGCCCACCACAGCATGTCAAGTTCCCTGAAAAAAAAAACTGTCCCGCGATGTTAGTTTTTTTTCTTCTTCCCTGTAACAAAAAAAGTCCCTCGTAGTCTCCTGCCCCCACCGCACCCACCCACTGCGCACCTGCCTCCCCACACCCTCACCCCAAACTTACCTCTGGAGTCCGGCGCGATGATCTTCGTGGACCGGAACACGCTGCACTCTTCAAAGCCGACTGCGTAACTGAGGAAATGACGGTAAGCTGTATAATGGAATGAATATGGTTTTTCAACTTTGCTGCATATCTCGGGCATTTGTTGGAATTTTGGCACCAAATTTTCAACATGGAGTTTTTGGAGCCCCTCCTCATGAATTCTATCACTGTCATGTCGTTAATTGGCCTCGAAAGGTGATTTCGCAGTCACTACGCAAAATCACCTTTCAGGACCCATTAACGAAATAACACTGCCAGTGTTCATGAGGTGGCCTCTCAAAAACCCTATGTTACAAATTTGGTGTAAAAAATCCAACAAATGCCTGTTTTACGAGCGTGCATTGTGCAGTTGCTATGCAGGCTCGTAACTTCGCAAATTTGCAATATTTTAATGCCAGATTTTCAGCATTGTCATTTTTTGTACACCTCCTTGTGAACAGTACAGCTGTCATTTTCCACATCCTGCCTGAAATGTGTTTCCGCACTTCCGGCACACAATAGTGCAGTCGCTGTGGGAAATCAGTATTTGGTCCAGATTATGAAAATGACAGTGACACAGTTCATGAGCAGAGGTCCTAAAATGCCTCTGCTGAAAATTTGGTGATGATACTCCATAAAATAACTGTGTTACGAGCGTGCGTTGGCAGATTGCACGCGCACTCGTACCGTCGTGCATGTGTGATATTTTCACTCTGGATTTTCACCATTGCCATTTTTCCACACCTCTTGATGAACAGTACAGCCATCATTTCACATATCCTGCCCAAAATGTGTTTTCACACTTCCAGCGCAGAATAGCATGGTCGCTGCGCAAAATCACTTCTTGGGACACTTTGAGGAAATAACAGTGACACTGTACACGAGCAGAGGTGCTAAAATGCTTATGTTGAAAATTTGGTGCCAAACGCCCATAAAATGGCAGTGTTCCAAGCGTGCGTTGCATATTTCCCACGCACCCTTGTAACTTCTCAAATGTGCTATATTTACATGCCACATTTTCAACACTGGCATTTTTTTACACCTCCTTATGAACTGTACAGCTGTCATTTTTCACATCCTGCCCAAAATGTTTTACCGCACTGCACTACCAAAGCAAATGCCAGCGCAACACTCGGCATTGACAAATGCTTGTTTGAATTTTGGCTCCAGATTTTCAACATGGGGTTCTTGGGACCCCATCTCTTGAACACATGCACTGTCATTTCGTTACTCAGTCCCGAAAGGTGATTTTGTGGTCACTGCACGGCATCACCTTTTGGGACCAATTAACAAAATGACAGTGCCATTGTTTATAAGGTGGGGTCACAGAAAGCCTATGTTGCAAATTTGGTGAAAAAATTCTAAAAGATGACTGTGTTACGAGGTATGCGTTTGCAATTTCCACACATGCTCGTAACTTCGGCAGTTTTTAATATTTTCACTCCAGATTTTCAACATTGCCATTTTTTCACACCTCCTTATGAACAGTACAGCTGTCATTTTTCACATCCTGCCCAAACTGTGTTTTCACACATCTGGCGCACAATGGCTCAGTCACTGAGGGAAATCATCATTTGGGACAGATTAACAAAATTACAGTGCCACTGTTTATGAGCAGAGGTCCCAAAATGCCTGTGCTGAACATTTGGTTAAAAAAAATCTCCAAAATAATTGCATTACAGGCGTACGTTGCCCAGTTTCTATGCATGCTCATGACTTCACCAATTTTTCATATTTTCACTCCAGATTTTCAACATTGCCATTTTTTTGTACCTCCTCATGAAAAGTACAGCTGTCATTTTTCACATTCTGTGCAAAATGTATTTTCGCACCTGTGGCGCCAAATGGCACAGTCGCTGTGCAAAAATCACCTTTCGGCTAATGAACTGATAGTGCCACTGTTCATGAGGTAGGGTCACAAAAAGTCCATTTTGAAATATTAGAGTGAAAATGCCTCGGGCATTAGGGTTACCAACCGTAACGCCCTACCCTGTAGAGACTGACATGTGTCAGGGGTGTGACTTGGGATTGTCGGACGTAATGCTCACGCCATTCTACCCCCACCCCCACCGTGCAGCCAGTGACAATCATCAAGATGTGCCTTGGACACTTTGGCTCCAAAGTTCACCCCACTGTCCTATACTGCACCCATCTCAGTGTATTTCCTTATAGAATGGAGTGAGCATAAAGCCGAAAACCCCAATGCACACCGCGACACTTGTCGGTGTTTGCAGGATAAGGAGAGGTGAAATGGCATGAGCACTATGGCCAACACCCAAAGGGACACTCCAATGCCTGTCAGTCTCTGCAGCGTGGAGGTGGATTAGCATCAGTTCAATACTTTACTGCCATTCCTATTATGCATCTCTCTAACTCCTGCACTACCAATGCCAGTGCCAGCAAGACAACATTCAGCATTGACAAATGCTTGTTACTTTTATTGTAGAGATTTGGGAGCTGCTGTATCACCGGTAAAGAATGCAGCTGTCCCCTCTATGCACGCCTGTGTGTGTGTGTGTGTGTGTGTGTGTGTGTGTGTGAGAGAGAGAGAGAGAATGTGGGGGGCAGCAGTAGGAGATAACAGCTGCAGACTAATGTTTTTACAGAACACAGCTAATTGTGATGTGAGTTTCTTTGAGCACAGTGGCATCTGATTAGTTGGCCCCACTGAAGCAATGTGTTTCATGCACATGCGTGAAAGCAACACAAAAATTACTCACCATAGTGATGTTTTTTCTTCTTAAGGGATCCATCAGTAAGACTCACAGACAGCATCAACTCCCTGGATTGAGAGTTGCCCCGGAGATATAATTTATGTCCATTATAGAATTTTGGAATTAGAATTAGAATGAAGTTCAAACTCTGCACTGTGGTCATCCCCCCCCCAACAGTCTAACATTAGATTTGTTTTTAAAGCTAGGAAGAGCTATGACCACTGAACTACTAAATGACTACTAAAGCAATTTTTAAAAATGTGTTCAGATTTTTGTAAAATAGTAATCAAGGCAGAACAAGTATTTTAAAAAAAGGTTTTTGTGATCACACCACTTAGCAACAATTTTAAAGGCACTGTAACAAGTAAAGCTTAAGCCAATGAAAAAACAAACTAATTCTTGTCTCAGCCAATTTTCATTTGGAAACATTTTTTTTTAATTGAGTCAGACAATGTGAGGCACAACAACCAGTCCAAAACAATACAGGTATTCCAAGGCATACCTTAAGCAGCAGTAACAGCCTAAGGAAGAGGTACAATCCTTGAAATGAACAGTTTGTACTCCTGTTACACTAGCAGCATATTTCAAACCCAGTTTTGTTAAAGACAGGTATCCCAGCACAGTAATAACATACAAGAGCATTAACGCTTAGTTATAAGGATACTTTGGAACTTCTCAGGATCTTCTGACTGGTATCATGGAACAAATGAGTTATCCACTGCTTCATATAGAGGACCCAGCTTCGCCATTTAGTCTCAAATTGGGCCAGTTGGCCTTGCAATGATGTCATTATTCATTCCATTGAATACATTTCTTTAAGAATCCTGTGCCAAGTATCCAATGTAGGTGGCTGTTGCTGCCTCCATGGCTGTGTAATAGCTTTTCTGGCTGTCAATATATAGAAAAAACCAAAAAAAACAGGAAATGTTGGGCAACCCTTTGGCATGGGGGAGGAATTGAGAAAAGTACCATCGTGGGAGATACAAGTTCATCTGTATAGGACAAACTGCAGAATTGTTCAGAAATCTCCTCCCAAAATGAAGTGAGAAATGGACAGGACCAAAAGACATGCATCTGGTCAGCTTTACTACTGCCTCAGTTTCTCCAACAGTGACCATATATTGGGGGCAGGAATTTTGTGAGAGCGCCAGGGTACGAAAGAAGCGATTTCTATATTTCCAGACAGATTCTCTCAAAGGTGTAGCTGAGGAAACTTCAATGAAGGAGAAACTGTATTTTAGCCAGGTAAGATAAGAGATTGAGGTGGATAATTCCCTGTTCCAGGCAGCCAGAATCAAATGTGTGGAGTCTCCTAGGAAGTGTTGCAGCCCCCGATACATATTGATAATCAGATCCCACCAGGTCTTTCCCCGGATAGCATCCATAAGCAATCTAAGGAGTATAGGGATTGGGTCTGGGAGATTGATTTTTACAACTTTGTTATGTAAAAGGAAAGTTCTTATTTGCAAATATTGAAAATGTTCTTGATCCATTAAGTTATGTTATGTCTGAAGCTGCTTGAATGGAATGGCCTTCTGCATATCTAGAAACTGAAAAATGAAAGGGAAGTCAAGGCTATGCTACCAATGGAAGTGTGATCAGTTTGTGCAAGGAGAAAGTCTGATTCAGTTGCGAGGAGTCTGCAGAAATAGAAAACTGCTGCGAGAAGTGAAAGTTTCCGAATCCTGAACCATAGCCGTAGGGTCTGCACCGCAAAGTCTGAAAAATCAGTTAAGTGAGGAGTTGCTTCAGGCCCTGAAAAATGCCATTTCCCAACATCAAATAACCCATTAAGGACAAATTCAATCTGTTTCCATAAAGGGGTCAATTGCTGGCTGAGTCACACGTAAACTATGTGGAGATGAGCAGCCCTGGCATAATTCAATAACGTTTGGAAGAGTCACCCCTCCAGTTCTAGTGGGAAGTTGAAGAATAGGAAGTCTAAATCTATTTTCAGGTTCTGGAAGGGAAGGAAAGGTAAGAGATTGAGAATCTTACTGATGGGTCCTTTAAGAAGAAACATTACTATGGTGAGTAGTATTTTTTCTTCAAACCCTAGGAATCCATCAGTATAGAGTCACAAACAGCAGACTCCATAGCAGTACCCTGGAAGGCTAGGTCCAGATAACCTATATATGAAAAAGGTTCTGCAAGACAGCAGTGCCAAAACTGGCATCCCTTCTGAAATGAATGTCCAAACAGTAATGTTTTGTGAAGATATGGATCGTCTTCCACGTAGCTGCTTTGCAAATTTTCTGAAGGGGAATGCCTCATGCTGCTGCCACAGAGGCAAAGGTTCCCCTTGTGGAGTGTGCTCTCATACCTCTTGGGGGCAAGTTGGGAAACTTACCAATTTTCTCATAACAGAGCTGTATGCAGGAGTCTATCCAGTGTGAGATCTCCTAGTTGCTGGTTTGTCTTTCCCCACTTCTCCACAGATGACAAAGAGTTGTGTACTATTGGACCATACATCTTTTATATGGTCCAGTTAGTAGGTTAGTGCCTTCTTCACATCCAGATAGTGGAGTTTTTGTTTTCTTGTGCTGGAGTTCTCAATGAAAAACATGGAGAGGGCAGTAGACTGGTTCCGGTGTAATTCTGACACCACCTTAGGGAGGAGTTTCCTATTGGTCCTGAGAACTATCTTATCTCAATGGAAGATTAAGTAGTTTGGATCTGTGCAGAGGGCTTGGAGCTTGCTCACTCTCATAGCATAAGTCATGGCCACTAGGAATATTGCTTTACAGGGCTCAAAGGGGGGCTTCCATCAAATGGACAATGCATACATTCAGGTCAGAGGGAGGGACAGGGTCCCTCATAGGAGGGTTGAAAATGGGTTGTGAGGACACTCTTTTTCTTGCCAGTTGATTTGTAAGCTGAAACTGCTACCAAGAGTACCTTCAAAGTGAAAGGCCTCGGGCCTAGGGACTGTAGGTGCACCAGGTAATCCACAACTGTGGGCAGCCCTGCTTGCACAGGGATTATTTTTCTGGGAACACACCAGAATGAAACTCTCTTCCATTTTGAAGCATATGTTTTCCTTGTTACTGGTTTTCTAGAAATGTTCAACACTGTCAATACTTCCTTTGATAAATTAAGGCTAGAGATCTATAACTCTTCTGAAAGATTTTTTGACTGGGTAACCAAGGTGTTGGATCAGGGAGGGACGGTGGACGTGGCCTAAATAGACTTCAGCAAGGCCTTCAACATCGTTCCACATAGGAGACTAGTAAACAAGTTGGGTGGCATAGTGGTGGGCAATGAGGTGGTAACCAGGGTAAGAAACTGGTTAGGAGACAGGATGCAGAGGATGGTAGTAAATGGAGTTTGCTCCAATGAGGGGAGAGTGACCAGTGGGGTACCTCAGGGGTCAGGAAGGAGAGATCTGAAGGGAAGGTCCATCTCTTTGCGGATGACACCAAGATCTGCAACAGAGTGAACACTCTGGAGATGAGATGCAAAGAATGGCAAGAGACTTAAAATGGCTGGAGGAGTGGTCAAAAGTTTGGCAGTTAAGGTTTAGTGCAAAAAAAGTGCAAAATAATGCACTTAGGTCATAGAAACCCAGGGGTGGAGTACAGAATTGGGAGTAGAGATACTTTTTATGTTTTTATTTTATTGAAATCTAGGATTACAAATACCTTTGAGCAGGAACTGCTCGCTTACAAAGGTTCCACGTCGAAGGAATGGGGAGTATACATACATACAAAGATCAACATAATAATACATAGTTACACAATAAAAAGAAGTAAGAGACTGAGGCTTAGGAAATTCCAGTAATTCAAAATGTGCCAAATGTTAGGTAGCATGACATACCGGCCAAGGGCAATCTTAGAAATAAGCACTGCAGGTGAGAGGGAAGGGGGTATGCAGGTAGGAAGGCCATTGTTGGAGGGTAGAGGGTGAGGGTAAGAGCTCTAAAGGGGAGGGATAAAAGTCAGGAAATGCCCAGGGGAGGAGGAGGAAAGGGAGAGAGGGCAACGGGGTAGGCAGGTAGAAGGGGGCAAGGCGGGGAGAGGTAGCTGTCAAGACTGAAGTGGAGGGCAGTAAGCGGTGGGCCCTTGATTAGGCGAGGCAGTCACAACGACTAGTTGAAATGAAATGAAGTCAGAGTTGTCTCTTAAAATGACCATGAGCAGCAGCAGTAAGAGTTTCTTTGTTGAGAGTATTGTACCACTGCGGTGCTCTGTGGGCAAAGGCCCTCTGGCACATGGTAGTCCCGCATCTGGGGACAAAGAAGGTTAGTTGTTGTGAATTTCTAGTTTGCTGGGTGCTGTGGTGGTCAATGAGGAGCTTTTCAATGCCCGGGAGCATGACCCTGAGGAGGACTTTTTTTGCTAAGAGACAGGTTTGATACTGTATCCGGCTGATGAGAGGAAGCCATTCTGCCCGAGTGTACAGGTCACAAGTGTGTGTAAGTCAGTCAGCCCCAGTTAGCAGCCTGCATGCTTTGTTAAGTGCAACTGTAATTCTGCAGAGGGCAGAGGCAGAGGCAGAGCCATAAATTGCTAGCCTGTAATCGATGATGGAGGTGACAGAGATGTTGATAGCCAACCGGAGAGTGTCAGGAGTCATGCAGTGTTTGTGCCTGTAGAGCAGGCCTATATGGATGTTGGTGACTTTGGTGACAGAATCTATGTGACGATGGTAGGAGAGTGAGCTGTCCAATGTGACATCTAGGTATTTAAATTCAGAAACGTGTTCAAGTAAGGTCCCTGTTTGGTTTAGGATGGTGAGGTTACAGGATTTGAACAACCAAGCAGAAAAGGGACCTAGGGGTAATCATATCCTATGATCTAGAGGTGGCCAGAAAATGTGACAAAGCAATCGGGAGAGTAGGGATGCTGGGGTATATAGATAGAGGTATCATCAGCAGGAAGAGGGAAGTGGTGTTACCTCTATATAGAGCATTGGTAAGACCCAACGTGGTGTACTGTGACCAGTTCTGGAGACCACATCTCTGGAAAGACAGACAGAGAAGAGGCATCCAGAGGAGGGCTACCAAGGTGATGCAGGATCTGCATCAAAAGCCCTACAAGGAGACTTTAAAGGAGCTCAATATGTACACCCTAGAGAAAAGAAGGGAGGGGGGATATGATTAAGACCTTTAAGATACCTCACAGGGATGAATAAGGTGCAGGTGGGAGGTATTTTTCAGAGAAAAGGGTACTCTAGAACAAGGGGTCATGCTATGAAGCTGGAGGGGGGTAGGTTCAGGAGAGATGTGAGAAAATACTGCACTTCTTCATAGAAAGGGTTGTGGATGCCTGGAACAGTCTTCCAGTGGAAGTAGTGGGCATGAAAACAGTGGTGGGATTCAAAAAAGCCTGGGTAGACACAAAGGAGTCACATGGGAAAGGAAGAGGGTGGAAGAGACAGTACCATAGACCAAGGAGGGTCTGCAGTGAAAGCAATCACAATGACAATGGACAGACTGGATGGGCCAAGCAGCCTTATCTGCCATCAGTTTTTGTGCTTCTATATCTCTTCCCTCTTCATAGGCACTTGGTATGGAACCTGAGCCTGGGGAGGGGCAGGCCTGGAAAATTGCCATGCTCTTGGCATGTCCTCTGCTGATGGCATTTGTCCTGTGTCAATTGTCTGCTCCCTTTTTTTTTTTTTTGTTTGTTTGTTTTTTTAGGAGTGACAAAGATGTTTTCCTTTCCTTTTTTCTCTTTGCAGACAGTGTTTCCAGTGCTGCTCTGAGACTGTTTTACATTTAGTCTTGTCAACACTTATTTTTTATTTTATTTATTATTTATTTGAGTTTCGGATTGATACCTATGAGCCAAGGGCTCTTTTACACAGGTTCCACGTCATGAATACATAGATTGGCACATACAGTGAGCAGTTTGGCATTTTACAAAAGTCATTAAACAAGTAATTATGAATATACAAGTAAGACTTAACATAGTATATGTACAGGTTAAGGTAGCACATTAGCTAAGGTAACAACTAGGCAAACGAGACTATAGTTGCAAAGGTGGCGTCCAGCAGACACATACAATAAAAATTATAAGATTGCAGCCAAAAGCCTTGTCCAGCAATGAAAACAGAAAAGGAGGCAAGAAGTAGGGGCTTAGGTGATGGTTGTCAGAGCGAGAGGACAACACTAAGGGTCAGGATGAGCTAAGAGTGTGGTGGGGGGGAGCGTGAAAAGGGAGGGGTAGGAGTAAGTAGGAGGGGAGGAGGAAGAGGTGAGGTGCTAAAGGCAATAGGAAGGGACAGAGTTATAAGAAGCCAACTCTGAGTTAGGTGAAGCAGTCAGAGGTAGCAACGGTCCCTAGGAGCTGATGTAGTTTGTGTTTGAAAGGGCCAAGAGTGGCAAAGTTAGTGACCTTACAGGGTAATGAATTAAACAGTTTTGGGGCTCTACCTGTGAACAACTGCTGACCTTGTGATGTTTGGCAGCAAGGGACTTGTAGAGCTGAGTTTCCAGAGCTTCTGGTAAGGCGGGCGCTGGTAGCTGGGCAGTGGAGCTCCTGTACCCCAGTGGGCATGAGACCAAGGGAGGCCTTTTTTGTTACCAGACAGGTTTGGTACATGATTCTTCCCTGGAGCTGGAGCCAGTGCACCTGTTCATAAAGGTCACAGGTATGCATGCGCTAGGCAGCCCCAGTAAGTAGATGGCATGCCTTATTCAGTGCAATAGAGAGCCGCCGTAGAGCAGAAACAGTGGCCGCTCCATAGATAACAAGTCCATAGTCTATAGTAGAGACAACTGAGCTTTGTATGGTTAGGTTGAGGGCTTCAGAAGTCAGACAGTGCTTATGTTTGTAAAGAACACTGATGCGGATATTCACCGATTTGGCCACAGTGTCAATATGATTGGAGAAGGACAGCGTGCTGTCCAAAGTCACATCTAAGCACTTGAACACTTGTATCTGATCAAGTGCATCTCCTGAGCAGTTTCTGACAGTCAGCTGTTTGGTTTTATGTTTATTATGCGTGCCATGGAATAGCATAATTTTAGTTTTTTTGTAGTTGAGCACTAGCTTCTGAGAGATGAATCAGGCCTCAACATCCTTAAAACTTTCCTGGAGCTGGTTCTTCAGGTGGGAGGGATCAGTATCTTTAGCAAAAATTACTGCATCTTCTGCATATAACAGGATATGATCAGAGCAGGATGCTGGGAGTTTGTTAAGGAAGATACTGAAGAGTAACGGCCCCAATATTGATCATTGAGGGGCACCCAACCAGACTGTTTGCTTAGTCAAGAGGACATCTCCTATCTTCACCTGTTGTGAGTGGTCAGAGAGATAGCTGTTAAACCAGTTTAAGGTGTCGCCAGCTAAACCCAGGTCAAGTAGATGTTCAAGTAGTAGCGGATGGTTGACCGTATCGAAAGACTTAGAGAGGTCAATACAGGTAGTGCCGACTAGTTGTCCTTGATCGAGGGCCTGGTGAATGAAGCCAGTAAATTCGAGGAGGGCAGTGGTGGTACTATGCCCTTCATGAAATCCGTGCTGCTGTGAGCATTGTAGGTTGCATTTTTCCATGTACCGAACCAGATGGTCTGCAGCAATTCTTTCAAGTACTTTGGATAATGGGGGAAGAATGGAGATAGGTCTGTAATTTCCAAGTACAGCCCTGTCACCACTTTTATGGACTGGGGTCACCAGGGCGGACTTCCACTTGAGGGGGAACTGGGAGAGCATGAGGGATCGATTGAAAAGCTTGGTTAAGGGGGGCAGAAGAGCTTCAAGGGTGAGGGCAAGGAGTTTCAAGTCGAGTGAGCACTTTGCACTGGGATCAGAGTTTTCCCTTTCCGACATCTTGCATTGTGTGCCATCTTTACTATGCTTTTCTGATGACTGAGCAGCTTTATCTTTCTTTTTTGCTCCCTTTGACAGGGACTGCTGCTTATTCTGAGGGGCAGGACCCTCATCTGAGTCTTTGGTGAATGACATGGAGGCTGACTGAGAAACCATAAGGTCTTCTTATTTCTTAGCCCTTTTTGTGTGTTTTTAGGGCAAAACTTTTTACAAAGTCTACAATTTATAAAATTGTGGTCAGGACCCAGGCACCTTAGGCAAAGCTTGTGGCAGTCTGTCCTTGCCAGGAACTGAAAACAATTTGTACAATTGTTAAAGCCTGTAGGCCTGTTAATTTCTTTTTAGGTCTGTTAATCATGCCAGATACTGAAGACCTCAGTAATTTGCATATCAATTCCCATAAATAGTAAAATATATTAACAGAGGCTCAAAAGATATGAAAAAGGCTTCCAAAGATATTAGTTCAGTTCCCTTCAGATTTGAAACTGCTAAATATTTTTACCTCAGAAAACAAGTAAAACCCAGAAGTGCTGAGGGAGTTGTAAATTTCAAGAAAATTGTGATAGCAAGCAGCTGGGATCCCACTGCAATGGAACTGAGCTCTGGTATTGGTAAAAACGTCTAGGAAGTACCAAATAAGTGGTCATATTAGCAAATTAAATGTATTTATTTATAGGAGTAAGTGGTTCCCCATGGGTGGGAACCATGTTAGTTTGTGACCTTCTCTGGTTTCTGGGAACCGATCGGGAACCAAAGAAATCACAAAACACACTGTAAAATAAAAAAAATATATATAAGCCAACTAGCGCAGAATAATCGAGAGATAATTAAAACAAATAAATAATAAAATTGGGAACACTAAACCGTTCTGGAGACCAGAAGAGTGGAGGTGTACTGGGGGGGGGGGTGGCAGTATACATAGGGAGGGAATAATATGCATGATGAAAGAGAATGAACAGGGGAAGGTATAAACACAATGGCTCCAGATACAGACTAACAAGGGGAGGAAGGTCAGAATGGGGGTGTTCTATAGATCGCCTAACTAGGATGAAGAAAAAGACAGAGAGCTATGCGCACAGATGCTGAAGGTAGCAGGAAAAGGGGAGGTGGTAGTGGTGGGGGACTTTAATCTGCCCAAGGTGGACTGGGCTATACCGGCATGTCCTGTGCAAGACATCAAGAGATCCTAAATGCAATACAGGGAGGATTCATGATCTAGGAGATTACT
The DNA here is from genome assembly GCA_016271365.2 of Neoceratodus forsteri. Lineage (NCBI taxonomy): Eukaryota > Metazoa > Chordata > Ceratodontiformes > Ceratodontidae > Neoceratodus > Neoceratodus forsteri. Next base: position 1,391,242,935 of record CM057458.1, on the reverse strand, counting down.
AGGTTACTGATCCCAACAAGAAGGGGGCAATCCTTCACCTGACGCTCACCAAAGGTGAGCACGTGCAGGAGGTAGAGGTCAGGGAACCTCTGGGTTGTAGTGACCACAGAACAGTGTGGTTCAGTTTGGACATGGGCAGGGATAACATCCCCACGATGCCGAAAATGCTGGATTTCAGGAGGACAGATTTTAAGAAGATGGGAGAGATGCTAAGGGAACACCTAATGAGCACTGGAGAGAACATGGGGTGGCCCAAACATGGGCCCTCATCAGGGAGGCAGTTCTAACAGCCACATCAGATTGCATCAAGTTTAGAGGGAAGAAAGTGGGGGCCAGATCACCCATCTGGTTTAACAATGAAGTAGCTGGTCTGCCCAGTGGCACTGAGGGTTGAGGCGCTGGACGCCTTACCTCGCACGATGCCGGTGACCCGGGTTTGGGAATGGACACCTGTCATTTGAGGGTCGGCCGGAGGGAGGAAGGATAGAGCTTCTGGAGGACTGCTCTCCTTCCTTGGGGTAGGGGGATTTGTGCTGCATGCTGTCGACCGACACCTAGCAGTGGTTGGGGGTCAGCACAGGTGCGCAGCCACGTAAGGGGTTGGCCCATGTCCAGGACGATTGTCTGCCTTCATGGAGATGGAAACAGCCTCCCCACCCATTGCATGGATATGGCTGTGGGAGACAATGGTGGAAAATTCCGGGACTCGACAGGACCCGTGATGGCCCGATCGCACCGGTGAGTCCACCCCCCGACACCGGATTTGACTTACCGGGGGAGGAGGGAGCATGCTGGCACCCCTCATCTTGGCCTTGCCATGGATGGGGAATCTGCAGGAAAACTCTGGGGGGTTGGATGGACTTGGGGATCATGGGCCAGAGGATGTACCCCTCTGAGGGAGGGGTCATAGTCCCTGTCAGGTCTGTGGTGGCGAGGTAAACTGTATATGGAAAAAAAACAATGAAGTAGCTAGAGTAGTGAGGGAAAAGTGGGTGGCCTACAGGAAAACCAAAAAAGAATAAGATGAGCAGGAATATCTGAGGTTGGCTAGAGTGGCAAGAAGGGAGGTGCAGCATACTAAGGTGCAGAAAGAGCTCCAAACCGCTGAAGGGATAAAGAGGGGGAGAAGGTCTTCTTTCACTACATAAGCGAAAAGAGGGACAAAAAGGACGGAACTGTTAGGCTAAGGAAGGGGAATGGATGGGTAGAAAAAGAAGTGAGCAAAGTGGAAGTATTAAATGAATACTTCTGCTCTATCCTTACAAGGGAAAAGGATGAACCGGTGCCACATGGGGGAGAAGATGGGATTGAATGGGGGAGAGGGCTGATGCGGTAACAGAGGTTGAAAGGGTGTGGGAGGGGTTACTGGCACTAAAGGCGGACAAATCCCTGGGCCGACGGCATACACCCAAGGGTACTGAAAGAGCTAGCAGAGGAGCTGGCGGGACTGCTTGCTGTTCTCTGCAGTAAATCCCAGGAGACGGGTATCATGCCGCTGGACTGGAGAACAGCACATGTGGTACCCTTCCACAAGAACAGACCCACAGATGACCTGGGGAACAATAGGCCAGTCAGTCTGACCTCGATAGTATGTAAATTTATGGAGACCATTCTTAAGGAAAGGCTGGTGAGATACACTGAAGAGAATGGTGTGCAGGATGAGAGGCAGCACGGGAGCATGACAGGCAGATTGTGTCAAACAAGCTTGATCAAATTCTTTGATTGGGTCATATGAGCAGTGGACAGTGGCCAGGCAATGGACATCATTTACATGGTCTTCAGCAAGGCCTTCGATTTTGTACCAGACTGAAGGCTGATCAGGAAACTGATGGATCTAGGGGTGGGGGGAGAAACTGGTAAGGTGGTTAGACAACTGGCTGAGGGGCAGAACCCAGAGAGTAGTGGTGGGGGGAGAGTTATCCAGCACCAAGGAGGTCACAAGCGGGGTCCCACAGGGATCAGTGCTAGGGTCAGTGTTGCTTAAGTCTTCATAAGTGACAATGGGGAAGGCATTAAAGGCAAGACGTGCCTGTTTGTGGACAACACCAAACTCCATGGGAGGGAAGACACAAAAGAAGGAACACAGGACCTGCTAGAGGACCTTGGTAAACTTGAGAGATGGTCTGGAATCTGGCAACTCAGCTTCAATGCCAAAAAGTGCAAAGTGATGCGCATCGGGGCCAGGAATCCTAGGACAAAGTAATACCATGGGGGGGGGAGAGTTCGGGTAGCTGCTTCAGAGGAAGAAAAGGATGTTGAGGGGGTGATTCCTAGAGATCTAAAACACACCACACAATGCAAAAAGGCAGTGGCAAAAGCTAACAGGATGCTGGGGTGTATAGCCAGGGGATTCAGTAGTAGCAGGAGTGATGTCATTTTGCCATTGCACAGGTAATTGGTAAGACCACAATTGGAATATGGGTGAGGTATTGGCATCCATGTCTTAAAAAAAGACATCAGCATGCTGGACAGGGTCCAAAGGAGAGCAACCAAGATGGTCCAAGATCAACAGAATAGGAGGGATGTTAGGAAGCATTTTTTTACAGAGAGGGTAGTAGCCACACATGGAATGCACTGCCAGAAGAGGCGATTTCAGTAAAGACTGTGTTGCCTTTAAGAGGGCCTGGGACAAACACATAGTGAACCCATGGAACCAAGGAGGGGTAGAAGGGAGAGAGGAGATGATGGGGAAGGGGCAGGGTGATTGGCGAAACCGAGAACCCTGCATCAGCTACCAAGCAGATGCGATAGACCTATAGGCCTTCTGTTGGCTTCTTTAGTATGTTCATATGTTCGTATTTTGGGGCAACTGCTTTCTTCAATGGAGAAACAAATCTGGTGTTAGACTGCTGGTGGAAGCATGGCCATAGTGCAGAGTTTGAACTTCAGTCTAATTCCAAAATTCTATAATTAACATAATTTCTATCTCTGGTGCAACTCAATCCAGTGAGATGATGCTGTCTGTGAATCTATACTGATGGATTCCTGGGGTTAGAAGAATATGTTAAAGCAGGATGGGCTCTAGAACCAAACCCAGCAGTACAGTATTCTGCTTGTCACCTCTTTAACATCCAAAAACTCATTTACCAGGGGCACTGATGAGCAGCCAGCGGTGAGGACGTGGGTTCCTGCAGCTCCCTCGCCCGCTATAAATAAATACTTTAATTTAGCAGCTTCCATGTTTAAAAGTAGATATTAAGTGCAGAAATCGAGAGGGGAAAGCAGAATGGAGGAATATTTGCTCCCAAATGCAGGGAAGAATCAGCGGTCCACAACCAAAAGCCAGGGGAAGAGAGCAACTGCAAAGCCCTCGGAGGTAATGGTCCCGATCTCGCTCTCAGTGACTGAAATGGCGGTTTTAGGCCGCGAGGTTTCAGAACAAGTAATGGAGGCGCTGGAGGGGAAATGGAACAAGCTGGAGCAAAAAATTGATGGCCGACTGCAGAATTTAATGGAGCAATTGACAGCGCAGACGGGTAGAGTTACAGAGGTGGAGGAGCGGGTTTCTAAGCTGGAAGACGATATGGACCTGATGGTCGTCCGCATGGCTAAGTTAGAGAAGGAGCTCGCAGAACTAGTGGAGCAGCACGACTACCAAGAAAATTATGCAAGGCATCTAAATCTCAGGCTCCGGTGGCTCCCCGAGGGGAAGGAGGGTCCTGATATCTTGTCCTTTTGCTTGGAGAAGTTACCAAATATGTTGGGCATGAAACTAAAGAAAGGGAGGTTGAAGTTGAAGCGTGCCCATAGAGCTGTTGCAGCACGTCCCCTGGCGGGGCAGCCCCCAAGGCAGATCATATTTCGGTTCCACAGTTACCAGGATCAGGAGGAGATGCTGTGGGCCTACCGGAACATGAAAGTGCTGAGGTATGAGGGAGAGAGACTGTATCTGGTGCAGGACTACTCGAACAGAATTCTGAAGAAGCGTAGAGCATTTAATCCAGTGCTGACACAACTCAGGGAGTTGAAGGTGGACTGTTTTATGTTATTCCCTGTGATTCTGAAAATTAAACATGAAGGGCTACATTACATATCTGGGAACTGGAGAGGTGGCTGCTTTTGTGAAGATTTAAAGAAAAGGTGGATGAGAGCTCCAAAGGAGAAGCTGTGAGAAGCACAGTTGTGTTGGCTGTGATTGTTTCGAAGTGGTTAAAAGAACTGAAAGCTGTTGGTTGGTTCAAAGCCATTGCCTCCTCGTTTCGGAGGGCCAGAAGTTGAACTTGCTATAATTTTTATTTCTCTTCTTCCCCTTGCGGATGTGTCCCCCTTCCTGGTGCCTGGCTGGAGTAATTATGGAGTATGGAGGTATGAGAAGAGCTGGAGAAAAGTAAAAAGAGAACAAGGAGTACAGGCTCAAAGAGAGAAGTCCTCTAGTATGTAGATGGTCAACTAGTTGGATGGACTGTTAAAAGGGGCATTGTGTGGAAGTCGAGCGGAGCCCTAACGGAGGACTTGTCGAGGTAGAATTTGGCCATGTAAAAAGGGTCTTTCCTTATCCTGAAGGCAGGACGTTGCTGAGGTCGGGTAAGTGGGGGCATGGGGGGTATGCCGATGCTGCGTGGGTTTTTAGGGCAGTGCCGGAACTCCTCAGGCCTCTACAATTTTCTGTTGTTCCTGTTATGCAAGATAAGAAGAAGGAAGGCTCCATGACCGGCTGGGGGGGGGGGGCCAGCAAGGCAAGTGGATCACGTAGGCAGCACCAGGAGGGAACAATGGCAATTCATTTTCAAGGACATTAAAGATTAAAAGTATGTTATTATAGTTGGACTGTTAACTTTATGACAAGTTTTGGGGAACTTATGAACGAAGATTACACGGATGCTGTGTGAAACTAAATAAGTGTGGGGGGGGGAACGGAACGTTTGCATTTGTATGTAGTTGGTCCATTCTAGGTTTTGAATGGCAATGAGGCAGACAGTGTCTAGAGGGGGTATGTTTAGAAATGGGAATTTTGTTTTGATGTGGAAGAGAGGGCGGAGGGGAGGGGGGCTATACTGGGCTTGGGGGTTGTTATGGGTATGTTTGTATGATTTAATGCAAGATGGTGAATGTCTCTCATTTTTATTAATCATGAAGAGTGTGATGCTAGTATATGTCTGTGGGAAACTCGGAACAACATAACAGTAATAGAAGGGGTGAAGGGAAAGGCACTATGGTCCTATGGCTAAGCATAAAACATTGGGAATTGTCTCATGGAATGTGAAGGGGATCTCGTCGCCGATCAAGCGCACTAGTATTTTGATGGCCTTGTGTCGCCAGGGTGCTCAAGTGGCCCTCCTGCAGGAAACGCACCTAACTAGCCGGGAACATTGCAAGTTGGAGAGAGGATGCGTGGGCAAGTGCTTTGCATCCCCTTACAAGTCACATAAAAGAGGAGTAGCGGTCCTGGTAGGTAGAACGATCCCTTTCATCAGTACAAGAGTAGTGGCAGATAAGGGGGAGGGGAGATACATATTTGTGGAAGGGGTGCTATATGGGGAGAAGATCACTTTTGGAAGTATTTACGCCCCCTCTATTTTTGACCCGGCCTTTTATCAAGAAATTCTTGACGTGCTGATAAGGGAACAATTTAATGGGTTAATCATGGGAGGGGATTTCAACGCAGTCATGCAAGGGGAGTTAGACCACTTGGAGGGGAAGAGTAGATATGGAGGTAGGTTGAAGAGGTGGCAGGAGGGGGTGCTTGACCTGGATATGATAGATTGTTGGAAAGCTAGACATCCAATGGAGAAGGGATTTACCTTCTACTCGAACCCGCACAAAATCTGGACCAGGATAGACTACATTTATGTACCCCGACGTTGGTTAAGTAGGGTACAAAAAATTGAACACAGTCCCATTCTCTTATCGGACCATGCTATGGTTCAGATGGTGTTGGAAATAAAGGAAGAGAGTGTGGGCCCCCGCCCTGGAAATTTCCGAGGTATCTGCTGGGCAAAAAAGAATTCATTGAATATATTAAGCAGCAGTGGCAGTATTATAAAGAAATGAATGAGAAGTCGGTGGAATCCCCAGGGGTATTTTGGGAAGCCGGAAAAGCATTTATAAGGGGTGCCATCATTAGGTTTGTTGTCCAATATAAAAAGAAGAAGGAAACCACCCGAAAGGAATTAGAGGGAGAGGTAAGAAGGTGGGAAAGGGAGGTAGTGGGAAGGGCAACAGGGGGAAGGGGAAAAGAACTTGAAAGCTGCAAGGGAAGCATTAAATGCCTTTCTTTTGGGAGAAACACGTACTGCTGGGATGCTTGCTAGAAGCCGGTTGTTCAAATGGGGGAACAGGTCTGGCCTATTAATGGTCCAGTTAATTAAGGGAAGGCGGATTTGTACGCACATCCCCAGAATAAAAGATGGGGGAAGGAAGCTGGTTACGGATAAAGCTTTAATAAGGAACAGGTTTGAGCAATTCTATAGACAGCTGTACCAAGCAGAATGTACTGGAACAGGAGAAATGGCAGCGCAGTTTCTTAGGGGAGTCAAAATTCCTAAATTAACTGAGCAGCAACAAAAATAGCTGGATGGGGAAATCATACAATTAGAAATTAGACAAGCAATACAGTGTCTGAAGCAGGGAAAGGCCAGTGGACCAGATGGATTTCCCGTAGAGTTTTACAAAACAGTGCTGAAGCATGTAGTGGAACCTCTACAACAGGTTTTCTCTGAGGTTGGGGGGGGGGAATGATCTTCCGACTTCATTCAGGGAAGCAGTCATCTGTTTGGTCCCCAAGCCAGGGAAGGATGAGCAGGAGTGCTCGTCATATAGACTGATTTTCCTATTGAACTGCGATGCCAAGATCCTGGCCAAGGTTTTGGCCGGGAGACTGGATCAATGTCTACCAGGGTTGGTGCACCTAGACCAGACAGGCTTTGTATCTGGTAGATACTCATATCGTAATATGAGGAAACTCCTCAACGTAATATGGAGAGCTTCCCACGGTCAAAAAAATATAGCGGTTCTGACAATGGACGCTGAGAAGGCGTTTGACCGTATAGAGTGGGAGTATCTATTTGGGGTCCTTCGGATGTTTGGGATGGGAGAAGGATTTATAGGATGGGTCGAAAGCTTGTATAAAGCCCCGGAGGCGAGAGTACTGGTGAATGGAGGCTTAACTGGGAAATTTGCCCTCCATAGGGGCACTCGGCAGGGTTGTCCCCTCTCACCGCTCCTATTTGCACTGGCTATAGAGCCTCTAGTGATTGCCATTAGAAGCTCCATGGAAATTGGGGGGGTGGTTGGGAGGTCGGGGAAAGAACATAAGGTCACATTATACGCAGATGACATGCTATTGTATGTCCGGGACCCGGCTAGATCTGTTCCCCCATTGTTGACAGTGATAGAGCAGTTCGCAGTGTTCTCCGGATATAAAATAAATATCCACAAGTCCGAAATTATGTTGTGGGGAGAAACTGAAAAAGAGTGTGGAAATACGGCTTGGGGCCTTAAAAATGCAAAAACAGAATTTACATACCTGGGGATTCGAATAGGGCATGAGTTGAGTCAGCTCTACAAATTAAATTATGGGCCGATGGTGCAGAATGTAGAAGAGGAATTGAGAAGGTGGAGAGACCTACCTCTATCGTGGTTAGGACATATAAATCTTATAAAAATGAATACTTTGCCATGGATACTGTACTTGATGCAACTGTTGCTGATGGGCCTTAATAAGAAGGATGTGAAGAGGATGGATAAGGCCTTTTCGGGCTTTTTGTGGAAGGGGAGGAGGCCCAGAGCGAGCCTTCCGAGGCTTCAAGCAGATGGGGACGGGTGGGCCTAAATCTAACTGACTTAAGGAACTATGCTTTAGCTATGCACTATAGATTGCTAGGGGACTGGGTGAATAGGCCACCAGAGGCAGGGTGGTTAGATTTAGAGGAAGGGGAAGGAGTGGTAAGGCTCTCGGTGTTCCTGAGAAGGGGAGGGAAAAAGGCATATAGTGGCCAGGTAGATCCAAATCCTCTGGTGGTCTCAGTCTTGGAGGGGTGGGAACAACTATTAAAGTGGGTAGGAGTGAGATCGGGGAAGAGACATTGCTGCTCCCACTGAGTGGGAATCTGGGTTTTGTGGTAGGGTTGGAAGATACAGGATTTTTACGTTGGGAGGAGAGTGTGTAAAAGATTTATGGAAGGGAAGGAAACTAATGTCGGGGGAAGAGTTAGGGGGACGTATGGGGTTAGGTATGTTTCGAATCCTTCAGGCAAGAAATTATGCTAAAACAATTGCAAGGGATCGAGTAGTGGGCCCTCCCATAGAGGAGATCGAGCATCTGGTACTTAGTACCCGGAAGGGAGCGAGAGGAATAATAAGAAGGGCAGCAGTATCTACCGGCTTATACCTGTAAAACTAGGATGTTATGGAATAGGGATCTGAAAAGGGAGATACCTGACCAGTGATGGGAATTACTACTGCAATCACATAAAGGGTTATTGGTGTGTAATAAATACCAGGAGTTTTACTATAAGTTCCTACATAGGCTCTACTGCCGACCAAGTATGGTTCACAGATTTCGTCCCGAGATATCACCTCTATGTGGGAGATGTAAGAAGGTGGAGGGCACCTATATACACTGTTTTTGGGAGTGCCCTCACCTTGAACAATTTTGGGATGGAGTAGCCACGGAGATGGGAAGGATGTGGGGCAGGCAGGTGGAGAAAAACTTGCTGTTCATGTTGTTTGGGGTGGATGACTCTGAGGAAGAGGATTGGAGACCCCTCCCGAAGTGGGTGTGGATTCTGGTTGTTTTGGCCAGACACTGCATCCTAAACACATAGGTTACAAGTGATACTCCCACTTTGCAGCAGTGGAAAAACCTGTGCTTGCAGGCTCTCGGCCTGGTAAAGCTATATTATGTAGCAAGAAATAGAGAGAATCAGTTTTTGAAAGTGTGGGGAACATTTATGTTTTCATTATCCCCAGCAGAGAGGGAAATGTTAGGGAAAGGGCTGCAAGAATAGGGAGTAATGGTTCAAAGTGTAGAAAGGCTGAGGGAATGGTTGTTATAAATGAGCTGAAATGGGGAGAAAGCATCCTAGGCTTGATAAGGAGAGGGTAAACAAGTGAGAGATGAAAGGTTAATAATAAACTAGCAAGGTACGGAGTCAATGAATATGAACAAACTAGCAATGTATAGAGTTAATGAATGTGAGATGTGTATGGTATTAAAAATAATGTAGACGTGTGTTTTTTTTTCTTTTCCTTTTTTTTGTTTTTTTTGGAGGGAGAATGAATAAACTAATAAATTGATGTAAAAAAGAGATGTTGGGGGTATAGGTACATATTGAATCAATGTGGTACTGATGTGTATGGAGTATATGTGATTGTACCTTTGTTTTATGGTGGAAAATTTAATAAACATATTATGCAAAAAAAAAAACAACTCATTTACCACTACTCTGTGTCCTCCCCTCAGCCAATTTACCTCCCACTCACTCACTTACTCCCTCCCTCCCTCCGTCCCTCCCTCCCTTTGTGTGCTATTCAGCCCCACTTTCTGTTCTGAGTCTTCAGTTCAGGTGCAATGTCCCATAAAGAACATGAGGTTAGAATGGCCAACAAGAAGAACTTGTCAGCCTGATCTGTCAATTGTAAATTAGTTTTAAATCCAGTCTGTCAGACTGCCATTTCTGACAATGGCCCCTATGAACAAATGGGGCAGGGTAGGCGGAATCCACGTGTACCCCACCTGCATAGCTGCACACCTGCAGACAGGTGTGCACTGGCGGTATTCATGACCACCGGCCACCTGTCTGTGGCCCTGCCCCCCTAGCATGCAAGACCATGGAGGAAAGATACGTGGACCGGGCGGGCATCCAATGGGATGCCCGACCCGGACTGCCGGTGGTTCTCTTGCGCATACGGGAGCGGAAGTATGGCTGCCGCTGCGCAGCATGTGGGAACAAAGAATTGGGCTGGTGTCTGGTAAGCCATTCCCAGACCACCATTCACTGTCCGTGGTCTGGGGCAGCATGGTGTGGGGGACGGCTGTCCCCCCCCCGTCATTCAGTGACTGGGGAGGCAACATCCCAGGAGGTACGTAGACCTTATAGCAGGGGTTTCCCTGTGTACTGTGCACCCTCTGCACCCAGTGCTCCATGACTCTGTGCAAGTCGCGGACTGTGGGCATGTCCCCGGCACCCCGCCCAACCACGTTGCTTTCTACGGTCTGGTGGTGGGGCTGCATGTCCGTAGGTGAATCCCGCATCTGGCTGTGCAGGAGGGAGCGCAATGGATGTGGAGTGGTTACTGCCTTAGATACGCGCACATAGCCACTCTGCCCATTAGTGCATAGGGCCCAGTATGTTTTGTCCAAACAGAGTCTGTTTTTAGTTCACTAGATACTACAATAAGAATGTTGAAGCTATACATACTATGATGTCTTGCTGCTCAGTACCTCAATAAAAAAAAGTCTTTAAAGGATACCTAAACAACATTTTGACAACAAACTTCAAAAATGTGACTTCATAGGGGACTAAAGGAAAGGCTGTTGTACACATTAATGCTAAAACTACATTTATATAATTTACCTAAATGTGGTTCCAGAGCATTTGAAAAATGCAAAATCAGCCTTCCAATTTCAATAAAACTGCTTTACCTGCTTCCTAAAATGGCTGCCAAATGTGTTAAGTGATGACATCATTGGAGCCAGAGTCAGAGAGCTATACGGCTCTCTATAGTGCTAACTAGCTCTTTTTTCCCCTTTGTATAGAATTGTTTCACCAAAATGGTCAAAACCATGTGCGTTATTTTGATCAATACATATGTTAGGCTATGGTTCTGTTCATTTATCATTTTGTTTACTTTAACGTGCTGAAACTGTGTTTTAATCCACCCGACTTTCTCTTAGGCAAACCACAGTGCAGTACAAATCTTAAATAACTAGTGGTCTAGTTGTTATGTTAGATCCAGGATGTTACAATGGGGGTACTGGGGTGGTGTGCATACTTGATATGTACTTTTTAACATTTGTATTAAACCTTTATATTGTCTGCTATTATTCTTTTTTTAGTACGTTTTTGACAGGACCTACAAATGTAATACATAGTTTTGAATGTAAACATTTGTACAATCAATAAATCAGACTTCTTCAACAAAGTGAAAAGCAGCAGTAGCAAGCAAATAAGTTACAATGGGGGGAGGGAGGGTGCAGCCACAGACTTCACCACACCCTAGATCCACCACTTGTTTGTATCAAAGTTCTTGTGTAGTCCAATGCTGGAGTTCATACTTTCTTGGAAATCAAAAATATGCTCGTCTTGTCTTCTTTCTCCATGAGAAATAATAATAATAATAAGAATCAGCATCTACATAGTGCTTTCATACACATTGAATCCCAAAGCGCTTTATAAGCAATGCTACACTGGTAGTGAAATGACTGAATGTGTACTGGCAGTCATTTCACACATTAATATCCACACACAGCCTTGGACAATTCCATGAACTGGTTTTATGGGAAGGAGAATGTTGGCCAGGACAACAGGGTCAGGTAGTGATCATGGTACTGACAGCCCCACATCTTGTATCTCACAGTGATCTGCTCATATTTCACCCCTTCTGTCTTCCCCCTTCCCTGAATGTAGCAGTACCTTACAGGAGCGGCCTTCTCAGCCCCCCTCTGGTATTCATCCTTCACTCCTTCTCCCCACACCAAAAACTGGTGAGCTCATCGCCCTTCTGCATCATGAATGCAGGTAGTACAGTCCCCGGGTTTTTTGTCATATCAGAAATAAACCATTCCAGTAAGTCAGGCTAATAGCAGCAGGGAACAAAGTGAAAGTTAGGCTTTCCTATTCTTAAACGATCGAGGCTACCTTTGATTAGGCACTATTAAATGATGGATATGTGCATAATTATGCGCGTCATTGAACAGTGCCTAATCATACATGGGTTAGATCTTATATGGGTAGAAAAGCCTATTTTCCCCCTTGTGCCCTGTTGCTATCAGCCTGGCTTACCAGAAGATCACGGTTATTATTAATATATAAAAATAACATGGGAGACTGTGCTAACCACATTCATGATGCAGAAGGGTAGTGAGCTCAACAGTTTTTGGTGTGAGGAGCAGGTGAGAAGAATGAATGCCTGAGAGGAACTGAAGAGGCCATTCCAGGAGGGTACAGCTATATTCAGGTTAGGGGAAGACAGGAAGGGGGAAGTTGAGCAAATCATTGTGAGATCTGAGATGTGAGGCTGCCAGCACCGTGATCACTATCTGACTGTGGACGAGAGCAACCAGCGATGACAAATACTCAGAGTGGCAGGGCTGCGCCTAAACTGTTACTTGAATTCAGTGTAGGGAGATTACCCTCGGGTGTGTGTGTGTGTGTGGGGGATGTTGACGTTTGTTAGGACAGTATCGAGGGAGCTGTGTATAGCTCATTCAAGATTCGGAAGGGTGGTAGCCAGCCAACTAACATTGTGGAGTAGGGCACAGAAAAGTACTGGAGAAGAATTGTCAGGAACTGTCCTGCGGGGCTGTGCAGATCACAGGTAAAGGAGTAGACCGACACTGGAAGTCTGGTGGATTCGCTCAAGGCATTAGAATGCCTGTCCTGCTAATAATAGTTATCCATAGTAAGTGCAGCCCTTATGAGGGTATGAACAGCAGCTTTTCTGGTGTGTCCTGATGCTTATTGCTTGGCCCTCCAGGAAGACCTAGTTGTTGATTAATGAGGCGGGAAAAAACACAACAGGGGGACTGTACATACTGCCTTCACTGTACAGAAGGGTGGTGGTGATCCACTCAATGTTTACTGTGAAAGCAGAAGTCAAACATTGAGAAAGTGGACTGGAGATTGATTTGGGAGTAATTTTTTAACAGTGCCTGCTGATGAAGTGTATTGGTGTAGGTGTGCACAACACTCTGCGGTACAAGATTACAATCTGAGGTGTGATAATTCTCTTCATGAGACCGCAAGCTCATATGCGGCCCCAGGTAATACTAAGAACAGAGTATGGATGGTGGGGTGTTCAACAGAAGGCAGGCTAGGTGCAAGGGGTTCATGTGGAAAAAAACTACATGAGAAGCTTATTTGTGGATTACCATGAAAGCATGAGCTTTGTAATTGGACTAGACCAGTACTTCGCTACAAATTTCAAGGCATCACATAACCACTAGATCATCGTGTATTTGGAGTGTTGTACTGTACTGCGGTTTGCCAAAGAGAAAGTCAGCTGGATTACAAAACATTTTCAGCAAGTTAAAGTAAACAAAATGAACAAAACCATAGCCTAACGTGTACTGATCAAAATAATCCACATGTTAACACATAGTGTTGATCATTCTGGTGAAACAATTCAAAACAAAGGGAGAAAGAAGAGCTAGTTAGCACTATAGGGAGCCATGTGGATCTCTGCCTCTGGCTCCAATGATGTCATCATGACTCATCACTTAACACACTTGGCAGACATTTTAGGGGAGCAAGCAAGTCAGTTTTTTTTGAAAGTGAAAGGCTAATGTTTACATTTTTCAAAAACGATGAAACTGCATTTATGTTATTTACATAAATGCAGTTTTAGCATAAATGTGAACAGCAACCTTTACTTTACCTTGCAATGAAGCCAAAGTTTGGAGTTTGCAGTTTAAAAAAACTGCTTGTTTCGGTACCCTTTAAAATGTATTCAATAGCTGGCATGTTGGTGCAGCGGTAGCGCTACCTCTGTTGATGGCGGCGACCTGGGTTCAGGAATGAGCCTGGGTCATCGGGGAAGCCAGCTAGGGGAAAGAGGATTGAGCATCCAAGGGGATGCGCTCTTCCTTCAGTGAGGGAGGGCTGTTGCACTGCTCCAACACTGCCATCTGTGGTGCATGGGCGGCAGTGCAAGGTTAGCAGTGTGGGGAGGTGGAGGTCACCATTAGGCACTTGGCTAGGTGTGCATCGGCAGGCTACCAGCCTGGACATATGTCCTTGTGCCAATGTCCTTGGGGGAAGGGGGCAAGGACAAACTAAGGGGTAAATCCCCCAATGCTGCAACACCATGAAGGCCCCAAACAAGAGAGACCTGAAAGACAGTATATCCATCAAACTCTACAGGCACAGGGAGCAAAAAGAATATCTGAAAAAAAAACAAAAACGTAATCGATAGGTTTAGCTGAAATGTTGGAGGTTGGGGGATCTTGCATTTGTAATGTACCCTGTACTGTACAAAGTTCTCGAGGACTGAGATTTGTGTTACCTTAAATTGCATGCCTGAACCATTGCTCTAAATTGTATGCTGAGACTATGATGATCTCCTGATTATTAGATTTAGAGTCTATTGGTCTAGTAAATTGGCTCCAGAGCTACAGCTGCATTTTGTTGCTTTATAGATTTAAATTCACTTACTGAAAGCATTATAATGCACATTTTACGTGTGTGTGTGGGGGGGAGTGGACTGTAAAGTTTTTCTTAATGTTTTATTTATAGCTGAGTCCAAAAGAGATTTAGAAACTGCTACTCCAGAGGGCACTAAAGCAGATGTATTCTCTACATCACTCAGAGCATTTGCTGCTTATCGTCCGGCAGCCAGAGGTGTTGGAATGCATATTCCAAGTAAACCATGGCTTACAGGTTTATTGGAGAGGGGGTGGCATTCCTGGCCCTGACCACTGATTTTGGTTACTTGTACTCTCTGATATCAACCCCTACTGGCATTATAATTTGATTGTTGGACTCTGTTCGAATTAAACAGAGCCCACGTAGCTGCTGGACTGCCACCACTCTGCCAGCACCGGTGGACTTGGGACAGCACTTTTCTGCTGGAGACCATCCCTGGGATGAGAGCTGCGGGTCTCACCTGATTTCCAGGTCAGACCACGTTCATCCAGAAAAAACGCAAGCCCAGATGCCTGACTGGCTGCCCACCCAGAACCATGCTGGTGGATCAGAACAAGACTCGCTGGAGTCCTGCCAGACAAAGCCTGCTTTCCTGAACACAGACTTGAGCCACACTGCTGGTTCAACTACTAGACTGTAGCACCCAGACCCTCTGCTCTCAGAGCCCGCCTGGCTGCTGGACTGCTGCCGCTCCGCCTGTGCCGGCGGACTTGGTGACACTGCTTTTTTGCTGGAGACCTTCCCTGGGATAAGAGCTGCGAGTCCCACCTGATTTCCAAGTTGGACTGGGCTCATCCAGGAAAACTGCAAGCCCGGACGCCTGCCTGCCCGCACAGAATCATGCCGGTGGATCAGGGCAAGACTCAGCAGAGTGCCACCAGACAAAGCCTGCTTTCCCAGACACAGCCTTGAGCCACACCACTGGTTTGGCTACTAGACTGTAGCACCCAGGTGCATTCTTAGCGCCAAGCTGCCAACAATGTTTTTGAAACTTTGGCACCTGACCGCTGATTGGTCCAGCCTCCCAGACCTTCATCTAGGATTAGCTGGTGCTTTCATCCCTCCCTTGCTGCTCCAAAAGACTGTTTCTGTCTCTTCTCAAGTGCCACTTGGCCCTTTTAAAACTGAATACCATTTAAAGTGATTTTAGCTTCAGTGTTAGAACATTTTTACTGTTAATTCCTCTTACTACTTAGTATTGTCTGATGCACAATAAGAGAAGTGCATAGATTCAAATTGATTTTAAAGAAAGTGTAATGCTCAAAGTGATATACCGCTCCTTTAGTATTAAAGTGCTAAGTGTTGAAATTTAAGTTACAGTTTGTTTAGTCTGCTGTAATCTCTTCTACTCTCCCTGTGCCTGTCTCCTCCCTGTCCATAACATCTACGCCTCTCTCTCTCTTTACCCTCCGCCCTCTTTCTTTTGTTCCTCTGAAACCCTCCCCTAGCCTATCTATACTTAATCTCCCTCTCTTTCTCCCCAGACCCCCTGCTCTCAGAGCCCAACTGGGCTGTTGGACTGTCGCTGCTCCACCCGCGCTGGCGGACTTGGGACATCGCTTTTCTACTGGAGACCTTCCCCAGGATGAGAGACGCGGGTCCTGCCTGATTTCCAGGTCGGACTGCACTCATCCAGAAAAACCACAAGCCCGGATGCCTGCCTGCCTGCCCGCCCAGAACCATACTGGTGGATCAGGGCAAGACTCGCCGAAGTGCCACCAGACAAAGCCTGCTTTCCTGGACACAGCATTGAGCCACACCACTGGTTTGGCTACTAGACCGATGATCCCACCGGTGCTTCATGCCGGCTCCCCCCCACCTCACCCACCCTGGGTGGACCTCTTTTTATATAGACAGTTTTGTGGTCAGATGACTAAATGTCCGATTTTCCATTGGTCCCTTGTCATCTATAACCATTAGGAGGCTTCTAATGCTTTCCAGCTAGCGTAGATCTGATCGCATCTACCTTGTGCTCCACTTTCTTGAACCACTGCTTTGGCTATACACTGTCAAGCTACCGCTTTGAAAATCTCTTCTATGCCACTACATTGGCCAAAACCATGAACTGTACCACTCTCCCGGGGTTCACAAACTCTGAGCTAGAGGGATATAATCATCATGACTAGCCTAACGCACCCTGTCCTCATGTACTTAGTGTCCCTGCTGCTCTACCTAGCCGCAAACAGATCCGATAATGAAATCTTGGGTCAACATGTCTCCATCTATAGATGATTTCCAATTCTCTAATCTCCTTTGACTCAAGGATATGCTGATGGACCTAACTCCACTTTTAATAAAAAATGGCTTAATCTACCTAACTGCCTATGACACTAAAAAATGCCTCGGAAATTGCTTTATTCTCTCTCCTTTTATCCACCGTTAGCTCTGGTATCTGCTGCTCCTGGCCATCCTCTTATCTGGTGACATAGAATTAAACCCTGGTCCGCTCTATAATTTCTCTCACTCGGATCCACCACTAAGCAGCACCAAAGGTCTCCTCATTGCCCACCAAAATATAAGAAGCCTCACGCACAACCTGGACGAACTTGAGGCATGGACATCACTGTACAACCTGGACATATTGTGCCTATCCGAAACATGGCTAAAATCCACTGTTGCTGACTCGTGATGCTCTATCCCCTCATACAACCTCCTCAGAAAGAACAGGCCATACTCTAAAAGAGGTGGTGGTGTGGCTATCTATCTTAAGGATCACCTATGCCTCGCTGAGCTGGATGCTGATCCCATGACTCACTGCAAATCTCTGCATGCCCTCCTTACTCTTGGGGCCAAATAATTGCACATCATATGTGCCTACAACCCTCCAAACAGTGCCTACCCTGGCTTGGACAAGCTACTAAATCAGACGTCATTACTCTCGGGCAAAAATGAAGTAATCATCATAGGCGATATAAACATAAACTGGCTAGGAAACAGCCAGGCCACTTCGCTATCAATATTCCAGGTCATAACCTGAATCAACTAATCACCCAGACAACCAGGACTGCCTCTCGCTCTAATACAAGCACACTTATTGACTGGGTACTAACTAACAGGACCAAGCATATCCACTCTGCAGGCACTCTTGCGAATGCTACTGCTGACCACTCCCCTACCTACTGCATTTGGGGGTCCCCTGCCCCCGGCAAAACCGCGTTTCTTCACTTTCTGAAACTACACCGACCTGGATTCTGTAAAATTCCTAATCCATGTGGCTAATATTAACTGGTATGGCCTCTACAATACCTGTGATGTACAGACTGCCCTTGACATATTCATCTCTGAATCACTCGCCATATACAGAATCACCGCTCCCCCTTATAACCCTCTGGGTTAAGGGGAAACATACAAGATGGCTAAGAAAGAACCTACTTGTCAAAATAAAAGAGAGAGAGACAGGAGCTGGAACTGCTTCAAGTCCTCTGGTCAGCAAGAAGACTACAACACCTACAGAAGACAAAGGAACTCTTGCAAAAAGGAAATAAGGACAACAAAGAGCTCCTACTGTAAAACCTTACTGACTAATGCTTCAGGCAACCCCAAAAAGGTTCTGGTCACACATTAAAACATTCCTGGGATCCTCTCACTCCTCCACTTCAAATGAAAAGGTGTTGAGTGCTACCCATTGCAACAACCCCCAGACAATTGCTAACTTCTTCAATAAACAATTCACAGACCTAACCAAGTACACTTCCTCCTTTCCTGCCTCACATAGTGCAGGTCTCTCGGCTTGTTCCTGTAAGGACTCTGTGACCCCCTCCTTTCACTTCAAGGCCATTACTAGAAGGGAGGTAACAAAACTTCTTAGATCGAGCTTGGATAGCACTGCCACAGGCTCCGACAGCCTCGAGCCAGACTACTAAAATTAGCAGCTCTGCTCATTGCTGCTCCACTGGCCAGGATTTTTAACCTCGCCCTATGACAGAGTATCATTCCTTACATCTGGAAGATAGCGAGAGTCACACCTGTGTTTAAGAAAGGTGACCACAAGGACCCATCCAGTTACAGGCCCTTAGCCATCCTGTCAGCGCTAAGCAAAATTCTAGAAAAACTAGTAGCCACACAAACCATCGAATTCCTTCTTAGAAATGACCGCTTATCTAATGCCCAGCACGCATTTCGCAAAGGGCATAGTACAACCACTGACTTACTCAAATTCACAACTGACACCATCTCTGCCATGGACACAGGTCTACCAACTGGGGCTATCTTCATAGATATGACAAAGGCTTTTGACCTGGTGGACCACCCCCTTGTTCTCCACACCTTAAGAACCATGGGATTTGCATCAAATGTAGTCAGCTAGTTCTGTAGTTACCTGTCTAACGGAATCCAAGTCGTGAAGTTCAGATCAACCTACTCGGATCAAGCTACAGTGAATATTGGAGTACCCCAAGGCTCCATTCTGAGACCACTACTATTCTTGATATTTATTAATACTATCTCCTCCAACCTCTCCTCCACTTCAGTCTTGCTCTATGCCAACGATATAGTCCTGTACATTAGTGCTAAGGACGTAAACAACATCAATCAACGGCTATCCACAGATTTCCAGCACACACAAACCTGGCTATCATGCAACAAACTCATTCTAAATGAGGTAAAGACCCAATCAATGCTATTTGGAACCCTCGCTGGGCTCAAAACTAGCCAACATAACTTTCGAGTCTTCTGCCTTAATGGCTCACCCACTGGCATTGTGACCCTGTTTAAATACCTAGGGGTAACCTTGGACTAATTCCTAAACTTTGACCAACACATACAGATAACTTGCAAATCTGTAAACTCCAAACTTGGCATTGTGTACCAGACCAGTTATGCCCTAACACCATTGCCTAGACTGGCCATTACCCGGGGTATTCGCCTGCCTACTTTGACCTATGGGGTTGCTACATACACTGTCTCCTCTAAATTGCACCACCATAGATGGGATGTAACCTACAACACTATATGGAGGTACGCCTCATCCTCTCCTAGGCTGAAACACCATTGCTTCCTATACTCCGAGCTGAATTGGCTATCTTCCAGTGCCACCAGATTTCACTCCCTCTACTCCACAGTTGACAGCATTATGAGGACTCAGACCCCCCCTGACACTGGCAGAGCTGCTCACCCCTCAGTCCTCCAACTATGGCCTGTGCTTGACTGACAGATCTCTCCTCAGCATTCCAAAATGCAAATCGACCAAGGGTGCCAGTGCTTTTGCCCTCCATGCTTCCCGGCAGTGGAACTCCCTCCTGCTCGATGTCCGTCAAGCACCCTCGCACGATGCCTTTAAAAAATCGCTCCACCGCTACCTCATCTTATCTAGTCAGTGCTCCTGTTTCAAGCCCCCATAGTATATTACTCTCCTCCTTTTGCTCTTACCCTGCCTACTCTCGGCTGCCTTCCCCCTTGTACTTCTCTGTTACTTGTCTCTGTCTCTCTGATCCGTTCTTTTGGCTGTTCCCCTCATGGGTTTTACTTGACACTTGTCTCTGTCTCCTTGACCTGCTTTCTGGCCATCCCCCTATGGGTTTTACTTGTTGACTGTACTGCCTCACATTGCCTCCTTCTAGATGTTCATGATCTCCTCAAAATATATGATTTTTGCTATTTTATCCTACCTATTTTCTAGCCCTGCACCTATACTGGTGACTAAAACCACAGTATTGTACTGTACCCTGCACTAAAACTCTGTACTTTATTCATATTGTTTACACATGATGTATAATACAGTATTTGTATATTACTTTGTTCTTGTTTAACCTCATGTATAATACCCTGTTAGTATATTACTGCTTTTCACATTCTGTATGTTTTTCTGTAATTGTTCTGTACCCTCCCGGGTCGTGCCTGAAAATAGTCATCTCTATGGCTAGTGCACCTAGCCGGTAAACAAAAACTAACTAACTAAATAAATAAATAAAATATGCAGTGTGGACCTGTGTGATACATTATTTATCTACACAAGAGCAGTTTCACCTTGGGTAACCTCATGAATGGCGTAAGCCACGAGTGATGTGCCCGAGGACAAACTGTTCAAGTTTAGATGAATAATGTAACACACATGATTCCCATTGCATGTCCTGTTTAAACAAAATGTGAGTGTTTTTTTGAGGGGGGATGATTGATAGATAGTTGTTTATCCAACATATGTGTGATAAATTCTGGGTTCTAAAATTTATCACGAGTATGTGGAGATAACATTTTTTATGACACTGGATTTGTGTCCACACACAGTGTATTAATAATGTTAAATGCATAAAACTAAGTAATATGGCGTGTACAAGGGGTCTGGGTAACAAATATAGGTACATGATGTCTACAATGGGGGAAGGCAAAGTGGCTCCAACAGATTCTGGCTTACACATTTTATTTACTGCACACCCTAGGCATTTCATATGCATGAAGTGGAACCAGAATTAAGATTAACACTACATCCTACCTACAAGTTTTCTCTCCCTGTACAGTATATGACACTTGCTGCAGGCATTGCCTTTCTTTCCTGAAGCAAATAAAAAATAAATTTCTAGAAGAATTCCTAACATTTGTTCCCAGCTGTTTTTGGTATTTTCATAAGCTGCATTTTTGCATGTTTATATTAATTTTATCCTGTCTTTAAATACCATTTTACATTTTTTATTAAGTATTTTGTTTTTCCTCTGTCCACCATCCCAACAACTGAGACATTGTGATGACTGTACCCTTCCTCAGCCCTGGAGGATGGATGTGCATCTGACTTCACAACCAGCTCCACTTATTGATCAACTGGGATGGGCTACATGAATGCTGGCTGGTCTGCACCCTCCCTCCCCCAGAGCTGTGGGTGTCACTTCTGCAATGTGCTTAGCCCCTAGCTCACCCTAGTGCAGTATTCTAGGGCTCATGCAAACCCTTGGTCTTCCAAGTGACAGCACAATGTCCATGCCACTCGATTCACACATTATCACTGCTGCGTTTGATAGCTGAAATAGTAGAGTATCATAGTATCATAGAATAATAAAAGCTTGAAGGCAGAAAAGGACAATAACAGTCCATCTAGTCTGCCCTTTTTTCCCCCTACATGTCCCCCTCCCTGCCAGCCCCCACCCTCCTGCCGATACTCGGCCCCATATGCTTGTCCCATGCCCTCTTGAATTCTTCCACTGATTTGGCCCCCACCACTCTGTCTGGTAGTTTGATCCAGGACTCCACCACCCTTTCTGTTAATAAATGCCCTCTAACATTGCCCCTGTATCTTTTTCCTTGCAGTCTGAGGCTGTGCCCTCTAGTTTTGACCTCCTCCTCCTTCCTCTTAAGTAAACACTCTTCTCCCACTTTATTGAGCCCCTTTACATTTTTAAAAGTTTCAATCATGTCTCCCCTTTCCCTCGTCTCCATCATGTACAGATCCAGCTCCTTACACCTCTGCTTGTATGAATTTCCCTGCATACCCTGCACTATCTTGGTTGCCCCTTCTCTGAACCCTCTCCAACGCAACTATATCCTTGCAGAGATGAGGCCTCCAGAACTGAACCCCATACTCCAGGTGTGTCCTCACCATGGCTTTGTAAAGAGACATTATTACCTCCCTCTTTCTGCTAGTAATGCCCTTGCCTATGCATGCCAACATTCCATTGGCCTTTCCCACCGCTCGGCTACATTGGATTCCTACCTTAAGGTTCGAGGAGACTATGAGCCCCAGATCCTTCTCCTGTTCTGTTACTTTCATTTCCTTCCCACATAGGGTATACCCTGCTCTTCTGTTCCTACTCCCCAAGTGCATCACAGTGCACTTCTTGGCATTACATTTCAGCTGCCACATCCCAGACCATTTTTCAAGCATCTTTAAGTCCTCCCTCATGTCCTCCACCCCCCTGGGGTGTCCACCCTATTGCATATTTTTGTATCAGAAAATAGGCACACCCTCCCCCTCAAACCCTCAGCAATATCACTGATGTAGATGTTGAAGAAAAGTGGACCCAAAACTGACCCCTGTGGCACTCCACTCTTCACCTTCGCCATTCCAGAGTGCACCCCGTTGAGCACCACCCTCTGAGTTCTTTCTGACAGCCAGGTCTCCACCCAACTTGTTATTTTCCCACCCAACCCCAAGCTTTCCATCTTGCTCACCAGCTTCCTAGATCTCTAAAACATTTTTTTTTTTTACTTTTCATTGAACCAGAAAGCTCAGTGAGATGCAATCTCTCACTTTTAGTCTGGTCCTTTGTCTTTGGAACTTTGTAGCTGCATGGACGGAAGCCCATCCTCAGTGTGACATACTGGAGCTGGAACAATAGTTAAGGTGGGATTCAGAGCCTGTGATCATTCACATTTCATTGTCAAGTGTCAGTGGCTTAGCAGGTTGCACACTCACCTCTGAGGCTGGAAAAGCAGAAGGTTGTGGGTTCTAGCCCCACACTATGAACCTGGGGTAAAACCCAGTTATGACACTGTAGTGCAGCATGAGGAGGATACTGCATTCCTGAGATGAAGCGTTTCAGGTGAGACATTGAACGGGAGTCTTTTCTGCCTGTTCATGTGAACGTTAGATTCCATGGCATTTCTCGAAAAGGGGAATTTTTTATTGAAACACCAAAAGAAAGAAAAACACAGGATATACATACTTATACATCATATAGGAAAGCTATACATGTTACTTACTTTTATAAACTTACTCTCGTTTCCTTATTCTACTGTAAGGACAATTTATCATGCATTACTCCACCCATGTTATTTTATCTCATAGGATTGCACAATACTCCCCTCCACTTCTTCTCATAATTGTATATCCTGTCCAATTCATCCTGTATTCTGAAAATTATGTCCATTAAGTTCATGCCTTTCCGTTGCAGTTATCTTTGGCATCTCATCTGCCAGATTGTCCACTTTAAGGTTGCTAAAATAACGTATACAGTACTTGTATTCCATTTTCCCCACTTCCAAGTTAAATTCCCATATATTAAAATTTCATATGACATTTCTTTAAATACTGGTTTGCCCACATTTGTGACAATGTTTCCCATAGAGGTTGAAAAAAATGTAGGTGCCATATTAGTCCTTTTAAGAACAGATCCAGAAACAAATAATTTGATACCTTTTATTGGACCAAATGGATGTTACAGGAAAGAACAAAGTGCTCTAGCTTTCGTACAAACCAGGTCCTTCTTCAGAAGCTTTGTGGCAGTTATTTTGAAAATACCATACTATTAACACCAGATTATGTTGAAAAAACAGAAATAATTCTCATTGGTTTAACATATACATTTAAAACATAACAGAAGACTACGTCAGAGAAGCTAATTAACACCAGTATGCTTTTAACTGAGAAGCCTCAGAAGGGCAAAGGCTATCAAGAATTAACAACCAGAGAGTTCTTCTCACTTAAATTTTAAAATGTGTCAGTATGCTAAGAAAGCATTCTAGTGATAAAAAAAAACCTAGGGATAGCATTCTCTCTAATACATGTAAAATGAGATTACAACTTACATTCCAAGTGTCCTGGTGTATTAAAGAACAGATAATGAGAGACAGAATCCTGAAATTAGGTATAACTGCAAGTTGAAAACAAGCCCAAAATTAAACATACACACATATACCTGATAGTATCACTTGTAAGTATAAGTGGCAAATAAAAATACTTGTCAAGGACCCCCAAGAAAATGAGACCATGAGCCTGATAAGTGTAGATTTCAACACAGAGTCAGTGTATAGCAAAAATGTACAGAAACAGTCTAAGGAATCTAAATGAAAACGTCCAAGGATGAAATCCTCAAGGACCCCTCCTTTTTTTCCTTTTTCTCTCCCCCTCTTGGGAAATATGCTGTAACTAGTAGGAATGAGATGTACTATGTGTACAAATACAACATCATTCACACCAATATTAATCTTTACCCAAAGGAATTACACCTTTTATGAACCCCCAAGTAAATGAGATATGCATATTAATATGAGCAGATTTAAAAATGTGACAGTGTGTAATCTAACCACTGACAACTAGTAGAAGGAAGTAAATGTACACTATATGTGAAAACTAAGTGTCTTACCACATAACAGTTGCTCCATGTCATGCTCTCCCCACACGTGTGTACATACACCACACCACACACACCCCAGCACACCCCACACAACCACAAAACACAACAAATACAACCAACACAATCCACACACACCACACCGCGCCCACACAAACAAAACACACACATGTCATACCCACAACACACAAAAACACAACACATGCAAAACACACACAAACACACACATACACACATCAATACACACACACACACACACACACTCACGCTCACACACACTCACTCACTCACACTCACACTCACACACACTCACTCACGCACACACTCACTCACACTCACTCACACGCACTCACTCGCACACACTCACACACACTCACTCACTCACACACACTCACTCACACTCACTCACACACACTCACTCACAAACACTCACACTCACTCACACTCATACTCATTCACTCACTCTCACTCTCACTCACTCACACTCACACTCACACTCACACACTCACTCACTCACACACTCATACACACACTCACTCACACTCATTCACACACACTCACACACATTCACTCACACTCACTCACACACTCACTCACACTCACTCACTCACTCACTCACTCACTCACTCACAAACACACTCACTCACACTCACTCACTCTCACACACACACACACTCACACTCACCACCACACACTCACTCACCACACACACACTCACACACACACACCACACTCACTGACACTCACCACTCACTGACACTCACACACCACTCACACACACTCACTCACACACTCACACACCCACTCACACACACTAACACACTCACACTCACTCGCACACACTCACTCGCACACACTCACTCACATACACTCACTCACACTCACACTCACTCACTCTCACTCACACACACACTCACACACACACACTCACACACACTCACACTCACTCACACTCACTCACTCTCACTCACACTCACTCACTCACACACTCACACTCACTCACACGCACTCACACACACACTCACCACTCACACACACACACACACACACCACACTGACACACTCACACTCACACCACACACTCACTCGCACTCACTCACACACACACTCCACTTACTCACACTCACCCTACTCATTCACCTCACTCACTCCACACTCACCTCACACTCAACCATGCTCACACACACTACACACCACACTCACACACACACACCACACCTCACACACACCACCACACACACACTCACCACACTCACACTCACACTCACACTCACTGACACTCACCACACTCACTGACACTCACACACTCACTCACACACACACACACATCACACTCACTCACACACTCACTCACACCACACACTCACACACACTGACACACACACACCTCACTCACACTCACTGCACACACTCACTCACACACCTCACTCACACACACTCACACTCACACACACTCACACTCACACCACACACACACACCACTCACACTCACACTCACTCACTCTCACCACTCTCACTCACACTCACTCACACACACACTCACTCACACCACGCACTCACTCACACACACTCACTCACACACTCACACACACTGACACACACTCACACTC
This sequence comes from Neoceratodus forsteri, assembly GCA_016271365.2. Classification (NCBI taxonomy): domain Eukaryota; kingdom Metazoa; phylum Chordata; order Ceratodontiformes; family Ceratodontidae; genus Neoceratodus; species Neoceratodus forsteri. Next base: position 1,391,217,024 of record CM057458.1, on the reverse strand, counting down.
ACTCGCACACACTCACTCACACACACTCACTCACACTCACACTCACTCACTCTCATTCACACTCACTCACACACACACAATCACACACACACACTCACACTCACACACACACTCTCTCACACTCTCACTCACACACTCACTCACACACACACTCACACACACACACTCACACACACACTCACACTCACTCACTCACTCACACTCACTCACTCTCACTCACTCCACTCACTCACTCACATTCACTCACCACTCACACTCACTCACCACCACACTCACTCACCACCACTCACCTCACTCACTCACACTCACTCACACCACTCACCACCTCACCACCACTCACTCACCACTCACACAGACTCACACTCACTCACATTCACACTCACTCACTCCTCACACACACACACACACTCACTCACACACTCACACACACACGCACTCACACACACTCACACTCACACACTCACTCACACACATGCACACACAACAGTATTAAGGTGAGAAGTTAACATGTAGATAACCATAAACTTATAAAATCGAAGGCCCATTGAAGAACTAAAGTATGTATGCCCATCTTTTAAAGTAAAGGTCTGTGTAGGTTTAAGTTGAATAATGTGTCATATAACCAACATCAATGTTCATTCCATCCGCCGCCATATTGAGAAGTAAAATAAGTCTAATTTCAGAAGCCCATCTCTATTGTGTACTGTTGAAATGTCCTTTTAAGACCATCACAGACATGTCTGAGATTGAGTGGCCATCCTGGGAGAAGTGTTGGGCTACTGATGACTGCCCATGATTGGGCATACAGGAGGGGGGTTCACTAGCCCACCAGGATATATGTTTATGTTACAGATGCCTGCGATCGGGCAGTGGGGGTCCGCTAGACCACCAGGTTATTTATCTTCATCACCGATGCCCACAATCTGGCTTACAGGGTGGAAGGGGAGTCCACTAGACCACCAGGGGGGGTATGTGTGCTTGTCAACAGTATAATGAATTAGATCCCTGGTGGTCTGCAATATAACAAGCAGTATGTAAAAAAATGGGAACTATGAAGATATATCCTTTTTCCTTTTTTATAGTCCATGTCTTCCACTTTGTTATTTTTACATTTGCTATTTTATATTTTTCCTCCCAGTTTTCTTGCATAGCATTTTCCATTCCAAAAGTTATACCTGGTGCTTTTATATTTACCTTTGTCATTCGTATTTCTTCCATATTATGTACTTCTGTTTTCCCTATTACCAACATTTTACTTTTTTATTTATTTTAAGTCCTGTGTTATCTTGAGTAGCCTCTATTATCTGAGAACCACATTCCCCAGATTCCAGGTCCTTTGAGCTGGCAGTACAGCCTAGAGGTTAGAGTAAGGAGATGTGAATGAGCTTGCTACATCCAGCAGACTGGGGTTCGATTCCCACAACCTCCACTTGCACACTGTGTGATGCTGAGCAAGTCTCTTAACTTCCCCAGTGCTCCCAGGTCACCCCTGAAAACAAGCACTTGTGCCTAGTAGGCCTTACCAGGTGACTAAAGACTAAAATAAAAAACACAATCATCTGCATATGCTAATATTTTCTTGATGTCATTCATCCCTTCTAACCCAATTCGCTTTATAGTAGGATGCTGCTCTATTATTCTTAAAATTGGATCTAGACTAAAAATGTAGAATAAAGGACTTAAGAGGCATCCTTGTTGAACCCCATTCCCCAAAAAGACTGGTATCCCCAAAAACCCATTTACTTGAGGAATTATTTGTGCTTCACTATATAACATTTTAACCATATGTATAAATTTTTCTGGCACTCCATACCTCCTTAGCACTGCCCATATGTAGTCATAGGCCTGGATATTCAAAGGGGTTGCGCCTGGTGCAAGAGAAATGCACTGGCGCAACCCCGCATTGCACCCCAGTGGGATATGCAAGGCTGCCTAGCTGCAGTGCAAATACCAATGTGCGGGGCACAGTAATCTATGCTGCGGCGCAGATGCAGGGGCGTGCCCATGCATATGTGGCACATCTAATATTCAGCCTGGGATGTGGCATATTTTCTGGTGCAACCTGCATTGCGCCGCATGGGGGGCTCAAAGTTGAGCCCTGGAAAAGTAGGAACACGTCCTGGCCAGCCACAGGTGGGCTACTATGTTGCAAGATGTAATAGCAGCCGCCAGCCGTGGGTGGCCACCAGCCCACCCAAAACACTGTCGACAAGCACACATACCCCTAGTGGTCTAGTGGACTCCCCTCCCACCCCATAAGCCTGATTGCAAGCATCGGTGATGAAGATAAATAACCTGGTGGTCTAGCAAACCCCCCACTGCCCAATCATGGGCATCTGTAACGTAAACATATATCCTGCTGGGCTAGTCGACCCCCCTCCCATATGCCCAATCACGGGCAGTCGTCAGCTGAATAAATATCCTATGCCTGATTGTGGGCTGTAGTGTAATGAATTAGATCCCTGGTGATCTAGTAGAACCCACCCCGAATGCCTGATCGCAGGCCATAGCACAAACTGATGGCTACCTGGTAGTGCAGTGGTACCCTCCCTCCCACCCACAGCACCCCCATCACTGGTGGGCGGCAGCACCTCACCTGCATACCGCCTGGCCGCCCACTGAATGACAGCATACAGTAGGAACTGTATGCCCATTGGGCCACAGTGTGGATCAATGGGGTGCAGACCATACTGTACTACACAGGTCCAGATCTGTGAATGAGCGTGTCATTCAGCAGGCGGTTAGGGCGGTATGCGAGTGGGGTGCTGCCGCCGGATAGTGGGGCAGGGTGGCTGGGAGCCTCTGTGGGTGGGTGGGGAAGGGGGTACCACTGGACCACCAGGTAGCCATCGGTTTGTGCTATGGCCCATGATCGGGCATTCGGGGTGTGTTCATTACCCTGTGATCGGGCATAGGATATTTCTTCAGCTGATGACTGCCCACGATCGGGCATACAGAAGGGGGGGGTCCACTGGACCACCTGGATATATCTTTTCATTACAGCTGCCCACAATCGAGCAGTGGGTGTCCGCTAGACCACCAGGTTTCCTATCTTCCTCACTGATCTCTATGATTGGTCATGTGATTTATAGTCTGCTGATGAGTGCCCTCAACTGGGCATATGGGGGGGCTACATTAGCCTTCCAGGGAGTACACAGCCCCATCGACAGTGGCTTGGCAGGGTGCCAGGCACAATTCACCAGGACGCCCAGTGCATCGTATGCAAATGGGGCCATAATGACATGCAAATGGCCCCACTTGTGCCTTGCATAGATAATGGCCTCATTTGCATGCCACCTCCTGAATATCGTGGGTGATGTGCCTAGCACAACTGCACTTGCTCTGGCGCATCCCCCTGCTCCCCCTCTGTGGCTTGCGCTGGTGCAGTGCCACTGTGCCAAGTGCAGTATGTGCGCCGCCCCTGCCATATTCAACAGTGCTGAGCCATGGCGCATCACCGTTTTATATCACCTAGTCTTGGCCACGGTGCAGCCCAGTTGCACTGTGTCCAGGCTTGCACCACTGCCCAGTGCAGTCTGAATATCCGGCCCATGGTATACTGCGTCAAAGGCAGTTTCTTGATCTAAAGAATATATATACACCCTTGGGTTAAGTCTTTATTTCCTCTTTCAACAATTTCTCTAATGTGTATTAGGTTCTGTGTAATATTCCTACCTGGGATGGAACATGCTTATGTTTCTGACATCAGTTTCTTTGCTACTGTTGTTAATCTATTACGTATGATTTTAGGTAGAATGTTGTAATCTGATGTGAACAAACTTAAAGGTCTTCAATTTTTTGTTTGTGTTACATCACCTTTCTCATATATAAAGAACATTACATCTTTCTTCATGCTCTCATCTAGTGTCCCTTTTTCTTTGACGATTTTAAAAATCTCCTTTAAAATTGGAGCCATAGAATCTATAAAAATCTTACAGAATTTGTTTGGAATTCCATCAATACCTGGTGCAGTATTCACTGTTATTGCTTTTATGGCATCTCTTATCTTCGCTTCTGATATGTCACTCAAAAGGTCTGTTTCTGTGTCTGATAAGGCTGGAATTTGTATATTTTCTAAAAAACCAAAAACGTAATTTTACTCTTTTTGTGTTTTTTTTAAACTTTGCTTTACATGTTCCTACACTATTAATTTAATCTGTTTTTTGATGCATCTGTTTTAGTCCATGTTTATCTGTAAGTGCCGTCATGATTCTACTTTTAACCCTCTCATGACAACTTCCGTAAGGATTAGTGTGGAATCTATTTCCCTAGGGTGCCATATTTTTGCCCCACGATCAAAGGCTTCTCTCTATTATACTGGTACTCCCTCATTTTCTTTTTAATTTCTTGCATTTGGGCAGATTTATCCTCTCCAGTATCTCTAGCCCTTGTTAATAGTTGCAATACTTTTTGCTCTATAACTTAAATATATCTTGTAGGCAGTCTGATTTTTTTTTGGTAGATATTTGAATCATTAAGTTTTTTATATCCATCTTTATATCATCCCACCATTCTAGAGGGTTGTCATACAAGTTATATACTGACTCTCTTGCATATAGTAAGTCTATTATTTTGTTCTTATGTTTCTCATCTTGTAGTAATTGCAAATTCATTCTCCAGAAGCTTCTTCCTATTTTAGGACTTTTTTCCAAATTCACCATTACTTGCACTCCTATATGGTCAGATGTTTCTACTGGGTATCTGTTAATTATGTCTATATGTATATGTATATTTGATGGAGCAAACTGAAAAGCTATCCTTGTTGATAGTTGTGCTTTAAAAAAGGTGTGTTCAGGCTGTTGGTTTTTAATATTTTTTAGCTTCATTGGCAAGCATTTAAACTAGCCAAGGAAGGAGGCACTGAAAAGGAGAAGGGAAATCCTAGCACCCCCCCAAAAAAAAATCAGGGTAGTTAGTGAGGTAAACACAAAGATAGAGAGGTCGATAGGAAGAAGGGCAGGGGTAAATGGAGAAAATGACAGAGACAGTAAGGACAGGGATGGGGCAAAAAGGGGTAAGGCCATCAAAAAATGGAGGGTAATGAGTACCAATGCCCATAGTCTAGGTAACAAGCTCCCTGAACTGGTGGCCTTGATGGAAGAGGGATGCCTGGATATTGTGGCAGTCACAGAAACTTTGTACACAGAGAACCAAAACTGGGATGTCTATATACCAGGGTACACAATCTACAGGAGGGGCAGGGAGGGTAGAAGAGTAGGAGGAGGAGCATCTCACTATGTAAAGGAAGGGATCATAACAATAGAACTAAACGGTAAACAGGGAGGAGAGGAGGCACTGTGGGTCACCCTGGAGACTGGAAATGGCACCACAATCCGCACAGGGATTGCATACAGACCCCCCCCAAGGGGAGGAAATGGACAAGGAAATGATAGAAGGCATCCTTAGGATGGCAGAGAAAGGGGAGATATTGTTGATGGGGGACCTGAATATGCCAGATGTTAACTGGAACACCTTTGCTGCAGCCACATCCAAGAGCAGGGCCATTCTCGATGCCCTACAGGGAGCATGCCTTAGACAGATAGTGTTGGAATCCACTTGGGAGGGAGCAATCTTATTTTTTTAAATTTATTTAATGATTTGGAAAAGACCTTTGAGCACAAGCTCTTTTACAAAGGTTCCACATCATAGATTGCAAAACAAAGTACAGTAGAAGGAAGCAAAGGTACATCACAATGTATGATACAGCTTGGGTTCAGAACTTACAGGATAACTGAAAACATAGGTACAAGTTAAAATAACAAGAAAAACACTTTATGAGGGTAGGGGATGGGGTGAAGAATAAGCAGCCACAAAGTGCCTTGTCAGTAGTTCAGAGGGAGAGGGATAGCTGGCAGTGGGGTGAAGAAAGGAGGTACGAGAGAGAGGCAGGTACTGCGGTGGAGGTGAAGGGTGGGGAAAGAAGGGCGATAAGGTGTAGGGAGAAATGGGGGGTGTGGGGAGGCTGAGTGGAGAAGACATGCTAAAGTAAATGGTGGGATGTGAGGGGTGCATGGTCAGGCAGCTTGCATTAGTAGTGATTGTTAGGGAAACTCACGGGACTGGGAGTTGGGGGAAGGGGAAGGTAGGATGGTGGGTGCTGAAGGAGCATGATGTGAACTGATTGTTGAGGCAAGTCATGAGAAGAGACAGAAGGAGGGGGTACCTAAGGCCTGTCTAGTGCTTGCTGGGGGGCAGAGAGAGCAGGTGTGGCTGGACTTAGGGGCAGGTGCACTTAGAGAGTGTTGTTATGTGCTGTTTGAGGTCAGTTTTGAATTTGGCCAGACAATTGGTGGCCAAGAGGTGCTCGGGGAGTTCATTCATCCACAGGGGGGGGCCCGGTAAGCAAATGCACATTGCCCATGCAAGGTGCAATGGAAGGGGATAGCCGAGGCCCCTCTAGTCCTCCCCCTGGTGACCTGTAATGAGTTGGCCACCTTGATCAAATTGCCTACACAAGGTGGTGTTTTACCCAATTGAGCCTTCTTCCCTAGGATGCAAGTCTGGAATTTGACCCTGTTTCTTAATGACAGCCAGTTTGCTGAGCATGGCACTCACATTTGTACAGAGTACAAGTGTGAGTGCCATGCTCAGCATCCAGGGTGAATCTGCAGGCTTTGTTGAGCGTAGTCTGAACACTCTTGAGCTCTGTATCCATTGCCGCCCAATAGACCATTAGTCCATAGTCAATAGTAGATATAATGGAACTGTGGACTGAGAGGTGGTGGGCCCCTGGAGAGAGGTATTGCCTGTGTCTGTACAGGACACCAATCTTGGTATTGACTGTCTTGACCAGAGAGTCAATATGGTGCGCAAATGTGAGGGCATCATCTATTATGACCCCCAGATCCTTGAAAAAGTGGACTTGTTCCAGTGGCTCACTGCATGAGTTGGAGATGATGAGGGAGTGGTGCTTATTTTTGTTGTGGGGGCTGGATATAAGCATGGCCTTGGCCTTCTTGTAGTTTAGTAGCAACTTATGACTACAGAACCAGTCCTCAAGTTTGGAGAAGGAGTTCTGCAGCTCAGATTGTAGGGCAGCCTGAGACATGCTGCTGTTCAGGAGCACAGCATCACGTGCATATAGTATGAGTTTGGTGTCACAGGCTGTGGGAAGGTAATTTAAGAAGAGGCTGAAGAGTAGGGGCCCCAGTATTGATCCCTGGGGTACTCCTAATGATACCTGTCTTGCGCTGGATACTGTTTGCCCAGTTTTGACACATTGAATTTTCCGTATCAGGTAGTCTTGGAACCAGCAAAGGGCATTGAGTGCCACACCCATGTTTTGCAGTTGGGTCAATAAACAAGGGGGTGGTTGACTGTTTCAAAGGCTTTAGAGAGGTCAATAAAGACAGACCCCACCAGTTTGCCTTCATCCAGGGCCTTATGTGCATAGTTCGTGTAGTCCAGCAGGGCAGTGGTGGTACTGTGATTTTGAAGTCATGCTGGTTGGGGTATAGTAGATTATACTTATTGAGGTAATCGATGAGTTGACCCACCACAATCTTTTCCAGTGCCTTGACAGGGGGGAGAGGATCGAGATGGGTCTGTAGTTGGCTACCAGAGACTTGTCGCCTCCTTTATGCACTGGCGTAACTAGGGCCTGCTTCCAAACTGCTGGAAATTGGGCAAGAACTGGGGACTTATTGTACAGTGTGGAAATGGGCACTATAAGAACGTCCAGGGTGAGGGATAGAAGTTTCATGTCTATCCCGTCACTGCCCAGTCTGGTCTTACCTAGTACTTTCTTGACCATAGTTAGGGCCTCCTTCACCATCACCCTTTTAAAGTAGAAGGTCGGGTGAGAACACTCGGTAGATATGTTGTTGGAATGGTTCAAACCAGGCTGAAAATAGGCAGGTGGTGGCACTGGGGTAATATCGGTGAAGGCCTTATTGAAGGCTTCCATAATAGCTAGAGGGTCTGTAGTGGGAGTGTTACTGATACTGAGCAGCTAAGGGTGCTACTTGTCCTCCTTTCTGGGGATGCTTTTGATGCTATCCCAGAATCTTTTCCCATCACCCCAAGAATTGCAAAGCTGGGTCTTATGATAGTTGGCTTTGGCGAGCCGGATTAGCTTGGTGCAGCGGTTCCTGTCCGTTCTGTAACACTGGTAGTCATACTTGCTACCTGTGTTTCTGGCCTTCTCTCAGAGTTTCTTAGACATGATTCTCCATCCCCATTTGAGAGTAAGGATCTCAAAGCTAGAAGTGGGTAGCCATCTGGGAACAAGTCACCACCAAACAGTGTGGTTCACGATAAACTCAGCTGTAGAGTCAAGCCATACAAAAGTGAAGGTACTGGACTTCAAGAGGGATGATTTTGTCAAAATGGGAGAGTGTCTCAGAAAAGCACTATCAAACAGTCAAGAAGGAGAGTGGAGCAACAATGGGGAAACATCAGAAATGCCATTACAGAGGCAACAAGCCTTTGTGTGAAACAAACAAATCAAAATGAAAGAAAAAATCACTATGGTTCTCAAAAGAGGTGGCGGGGAAGGTTAGGGAGAAAAAGATAGCATTCAGGAAGTATAAGGAAACACAGAAGGAGCAGGGCAGAGAACTGTACCAGTTAAAGCAGAAGGAAGAGGGGAAGGCAGTCAGAATAGCAAAGGCCCAAACAGAGGAAAAAGATAGCAACCTCGGTTAAGAAGGGGGATAAAACCTTGTATAGGTACATTAGGGAATGAAGAAAGACAAAGAGAGGGTTACTGAGACTGAATAAAGAGGAGGGTGGGTGGGCAGAGAGGGACAGTGAAAAAGCAGGGATACTGAATGAATACTTCTGCTCAGTATTCACAAAGGAAGAGGAGGAGGAGGTACCTAATTCAGCCAATAGAAGCACTCTGGATGGGGGGTTGCTATCAGTCCTTTCACAGAAGAAAGAGTGCTGAAAGAACTCCTAAAACTGGAGGTGGACAAAGCAATGGGGCCTGATGGGATTCACCCTAGAATTCTAAAAGAACTAAGGGGAGAACTAGTGACACCACTGACTACCCTTTTTAACAAATCATGGGAGGATGGTGTGGTGCCTGAGGACTGGAGGAGGGTGGATGTGATTCTCCTTCACAAAAGTGGGAGCAAGACAGAGAAGGGAAACTGCAGACCAGTCAGTCCAACCTCAATGGTAGGGAAAATGATGGAATCATTTCTGAAGGAAAGAATTGTTGAGTACCTAGAGGCCAGTGGGACACAAGACCCAAGGCAGCATGGATTCACAGCGGGAAGGTCATGTTAGATAAATCTAATTGATTTCTTTGACTGGGTGACCAAAGTAGAAGACCAGGGAGGGGCAGTAGACATGGCCTACCTAGACTTTAGCAAGGCATTTGACAGTCCCGCACAAAAGATTAATAAATTAGCCAGCCTTGGAGTGGGTTCCAGGGTGGTAGCCTGGGTGAAACATTGGCTGGACAACAGGACACAGAAGGTGATTGTAAATGGAGTCCACAGTGAAGAAAGGGGGTTACTAGTAGGGTACTGCAGGGTTCAGTACTGGGACTGGTCCTCTTTAATGTCTTTACAAGTGACATTGCAGAGGGACTGGAAGGAAAAATATGTCTCTTTGCAGATGACAAAGATCTGCATCAGGGATGATACACATGGTGGGGTGGAAAGGATGAGAAGGGACTTGGCAAGATTGGAGGAATGGTCAAAAGTATGGCAGCTTAGATTCAATGCAAAGAAGTGCAAAGTAATGCACCTGGGAATCAAAAACCCAGGGGAAGAGTACACAATTGGGGGTGAGATACTGACAACAACAAAAATGGAAGGGGACCTGGGGGTAGTTATATCAGATGACCGAAAGGTGGGCAAGCAATGTAAGAAGGCAGTAAGGAGGGCTGGGGAGGTACTGGGATGCATAGGGCGAGGCATCACCAGTAAAAAACAGGAAGTTGTCATCCCTCTGTACAGACAGTTGGTGAGACTCCAACTGGAGTACTGCGTGCAGTTCTGGAGACCCCATCTCCGCAAAGACATAGACAGGGTGGAGGCTGTCCAGAAGAGGGCAACCAAAATGGTGCTGGGTCTGCACCAGAAGACATACAAAGGGAGACTAAAGGAGCTTAATATGTATACCCTCGAGGAAAAGAGGGAGAGAGGGGACATGATAGAAACTTTCAAATACCTCAAGGGAATCAATAAAGTCCAACAGGGTAGCACAGTTCAGAAAAAGATGTGCAAAATCAAGAGGGCACAATTTGAAGATGGGAGGGGGATGGCTCAGAGGTAATGTGAGGAAGTATTGTTTTCATGGATAGGGTTGTGGATGTATGGAACAGCCTTTCTGGGGAGGTTGTGGAGTCAAAAACAGTGGGGGAATTCAAGAATGCATGGGACAAATATAAGGCAATTCTAGTGGTGGGTAGGAGGAAGTAGGCTATTGGTTAACTAGAATCTGCAGCTTATCCATTAGGTAGGGAAATGGGCAAACTAGGTGGGCCAAGTGGTCCTTATCTGCCGTCAACCTCTATGTTTCTATGTTTCCTCTAGATTTGTTTGCTGTAATATACTGTTTTATTTGTTTGTATCACAAAATATTTTTTCAGTTTTCCTCCCTTAATCTCTTTTGTATTAAAATCCCCACCCCATAACACCATATTAGAGGTATGCAAAAATTGTTCTATTTGCTAAAATAGGTTATTTCTTTCTGTTTTAACCTGTGGGCTGTAAATATTTATTAGTCGGATATATCTACTGTTTACCAATAAATCTACTATAAGAGCTCTGCCTGGACAGATGTTCACTACTCTCTGCATTTTCAAAATTTGATTTTTAAATATTATTCCAACCCCAGAGCATGTTTCTTTATTAGCAGACCAGAAGGAGGGGCCCCACTGCCATTCCTTCTGTGCTGATTTTATTTGATGCACTGTGTGTAATCATACATGTTGGAGGAAGAATAAATCCCCTCCCCCCAGGGTTTTCTAAAAGTCCATAAGTTTTTGTTCTTTTTTTTCATTCTTTATACTGTTTTATTTATAGTTGTAGAAGTCAGGATATCCATTTTGTTGCATAGTATGACATGAACACTCTCCTATGTATCGTCCTTTTCATCTTTAGTTTTATCCTTTGCTTTCCATTTTTTTGATTATTGAGTGTCAGTGGATTCATAATGCGATGATTGTTCTGGTTGGGATGATTGAATTGATGAAGTGTCTGAGTATTTCCCATCTCCACCCCATTCTTTCCCTTGCAATACTTCATACTTGTTTTTAAGGTCTATAGGCTCGGGTTCTTTTCTCTGTTGCTTTGGTTTTGGCTGGAGTGCTTTTTATTTCCACATCTTGTAACCATTTGAAACAGTCCTTCCAGTGGGACGGGGCATAATTTCTGATGTTCCTTTTTTTTTTGTCTGTACTCTGTTTACCTCTTGTCTGGGGTAGAAGATGTATTTCTTGTTGCTTTTTTCCCTGACCTGCTATTATGTGGTCTTGATTTTCCTGCACCTTTTCCATATTGCATTTGTGGGATTTGTCCTTTTTCCATTTTTTTTTCTGGGCTAAAGTCACATATAGATCTTGTTCTGCCCTTTCAGCAGGGTCCGGGCTGTTGTGAGAAGCCCATAGGCAGTCCCTATATGTGTGGTTCTTCTCTTCACGCAACTTATATTTCATTTGGTTCTTACACCGTGACCCATAATGACCAATCTCTCCACAAAGTCCACATTTTATCTTGTCACAAATGTTAGTTAAGTGTCCTTTGACTCCACATCTATAGCAGGCCCTGAGCTGGCCTGTATAAAACACTACCCCTCTATCTCTCCCTAAGAAGAAACACTTTGGTAAATGTTGTATTTCCCCTGCAACATGTTTTAAAATCACTTTGTATCTCCATCCAATATTCTTCATCCAGTATTGTCTCTGGTGGGCTTATAATTTTGCACTTCTGAGATAACCAATAGGTAATGTCAGAGACATTGACCCCTTCATTTTTAAAAAGCACTGTTAATTGTTTAAATGCTGGTTTTGTTAAGGGGATTGCATGAAAGGTTTCCACAAGGGGGTATTTTTTATGATAGAACTTCCAGAATCAATGCAGTCATGTTGGGTGCTTAAAACGTACATCAACCTGTTGTCCCCCTTGAATATGTATAAGAGCATATACCTCATATGCATAGAAACCCATACTTTCTTTTATCAGCTTCTTCCCTATGAATAGTCTATCAGGTTCATCGTCTGAGTTTCCCCTGAACTTAAGTCTCACAGCTTTTCTACACTTTGCTGGTTCTGCAGAGGGTCTTATACTCTCTGGGAATAATCTATGTTTTGTGTTTGGCCCCCATGCCCCACATTCTGGTTGTTCTTGCATCTGGTCCGGATCACTAACCCCTTGCTCCATTTGCATTGTCTCTTCTTCTCCTGTTTCCATAACAGATTCATAATCTCCACTCTTATTTTCTATGCCCTCTTCATGTAATATTTGTATTATATTTATCTCAGCACCTTCAATAGTTTTGCTACTTTCCCCCATTTCAGCATTTTCAGTTTGTAAATTACACTGATCTGTTTTTGGGCTAGGGCTCTGGTAATTCAGATCTCAGCCACTGCCATCTGCTTTTTTCCTCCAGCCAACTTTTTCCAACACATCTTTTACCCAGTCCGGTGTATCACTTGGGAGGTACTCCTCATTTTGATCTTTGTCCTGATTCTCTTTACAGACTTGCTCCCTGCTTGTACACATCTCAGTTTTCTCCTGCCCACCTCAGTTTTGTTTTGGCTCATTGTCTCCCATTTTACTTTTTGTATTTCTTCCCACACGCTGCATTCTTCTCATGCCCAGTCTTTTATTTAGAGCTTTCCCTTTCTCCTTAAGCCTTTGGCCACTCCTTTTCTTTTCATCTGCTGAATCTAAGGTGTCCAACTCCTGAACATCTTTGCCTGCTTGCTTTTGACAGGTCGAAAATGTAAATGCTGCTCTCCCATTTTCGTCTCCCTTTGAGAAGCCTGCATCATCAGTCGCCTGAAATGTCGAGTGGGGCGTTGCCTTCCATAGACAATTCTTGTTCTTTACTTCTTTCATAGCTTTTTTAATTTTTTATTTTTGCTCTAAAAGCATTTTTTCTTCCACTTGCAACTGAACATACAATTCTGCTGTCTCCGTACCTGTGACCGAGGATTCAGCTGCTATATCCATATTTATAGCAAATTTCTCCGCATGCTGTTCCTGGCACTGACTACCACTGGATGCTGTTCTGTCCTCTGGAATTCTTTTTTCCTCTGTTTTTTTTTCCTCTTTGGTGTCTAGGCTGGGGAGGAGACCTGCTCCCCATCCTCCTGCAGCAAGTGGTCCTACACTGTAGAACTCTTCGGGATGGTGTTGGATAGATCGGGGATGGGAGGGAGTACCTCTAGTCCACCAGGGCTGCCAGGCTGCTATGCACCTGGATGCACTTCCGCAGCCTGCCTGTGGGTGGCTGGCTGGGTTAGGCCAGCTATTCATTACCTAATTGTTGGGCTGTGCTGCTCTGATCGCGAGGTGCATTCCACCCAGTGGCGCCGCAGCTGCCGGCATATGGCCGGGAACACACCCTTTGACTTGCACAGCATACTATTTGTGTGCACCCTGGCCCATTCCCTTGTGGCCGGCACATCCTGCACATTTGAATATCACACTGCGGCACATTGTTGGAGTTGCGCAACATATGTTTCTTTTCCACTGGGATGCGCCACACATCTCCTTTGACTATGGGGACCCTGGACTAAGCTACCCTGAAGAAATACATTATCAAAATGGTAAAATCATGACCCCACTGAAAACAAGATATTGCATTTAATCTGGGACAGCCTGAGCAAATATAGTACAAAAATGTGTAAATGAACATCCCTGTGACAATGAGATGTAGCACCTCCCCTATGCTATCCAGGATACAAAATATTGGATACGAAACATTTAAAGGAAATCTACTCTAAACTGAAATTCACTGTGTTCACTGACATAAACAGTTTCTTTATTGTTTTGTAATATATTAGAATGCACTATTTATTCTGAATGTTGTGGCCATGAGGGTGGTGTGTACAGAGTGAGTGTGTATGTATGTATATATATATATATATATTTTTTTTATTTTTTTTTAGTTATTAAATTCTCGGATTACAAATACCTTTGAGCAGAAACTGCTTGTTTACAAAGGTTCCACATCAAAGGATGAGGGTCAACATACATACAGAGGTAGTAAAAGAATGCACAATAAACAACCAAAACAACTAAAAGAAAAAAATAAAGATACTCAGTTATAACATGCTTTGAGATAATATTCATATAACGAGCAGCTTGAGTAGGCAGCTGGCTGCGGTAACAATAAGAGACAGAGGGCACCATAGGCAGTTAGTATTGCAGGCGTGTGACCGGGAGAGGAAGTTGGCAGGCTAATGGGCCACTATCCAATGGTGGTGGAAGATGTCTTGTACCAGTGGAGATGTGAAGCAGGAAAGGAGTCACAAGGAAGGCCCGCTGCCAGAGGGAATGAGACTGGGAAAGGGTGGGCTGTGAGACATGAGCGAGCTGGGAGGTGTTTAGAGAGATCT